>CM039667.1:3852500-5195000 GCA_022405105.1 Aristolochia contorta | reverse complement strand
CAGTTCTTTCTGTGAAAGGGATGTTCTCGACAATACTTCCATTGGAAAATGGTGGTATGGGGCATGAGGACCTGCCGGGATCTCTCGAAGGGACAAATCTTCCCGGGGATGCTTGTCTCGTTCTCACCACTGACCCTAAACCTCGACTCAGATGGACGGCGGAGCTTCACGAGAGGTTTGTTGATGCGGTGACGCAGCTTGGAGGGCCTGACAGTGAGTTATTCAGCTCATTGATTTACTTATTTCCCTCCAACACTTTATTTTTCTGGGTCTGCTTTGTCTCGTTGATGCGGTCATCAATCTTCTTTTCTTCGGTTTCTTTTATCTGTTGACTTGTCGGCAATTTGGCATTTCTTCATATGTAACTAGTTCAAACGCAATTTTCATTTCTTTGACCGTGTTTCTTTAGTTTAACATTTTAAGGAAATATGTTTTGGTTGCTGCTGCAAAATGCTTGTAATTCTGTTTACCATTTCAATATTTTGATCAGAAAGATTTTGTCTTTATATTTAGCAATTGAAAAATGTAATTCTGGTTATTCGCAGCATGAATTTGTGATGTCGCCCAAGGGCTTGCTAAATTCAATTGAATGGAGTGTGTTGTTTAGAGATGATAGGAGTATTCTAGTGCCGAGAGTGGTGTCGTTTTAACAAAAGACAGGTAGCATTCAGAGTGTAATTTACATAATTCTTATATTGTGATAAGATAAAATCAATCTTTTTAAAATACAGTGTCTCCAGTGAAATATTGGGCCATGTCTTCAGTTCTTTACCAGAAGAATATTGTTAATGTCAATTGATTCCAATAAATAAAAATTGTGCCATTCAGAAGTATACCTGGAATGATTTGATTCAGGCACAGAGTATACCTGGAATGACTGTGGCACGCCGTCAGTTTCAACCTGCTAAACTATAGAAGACTTTTCTCTTTGGTGGTAGGCTTAAGTTCTTATCTAGTATCAATTCATGTTCTTCATTCAACGTTTTTCTCCAATTATTACCCTTTGATACGGGAAAATCAGGTGTTATCCATCAAAAATTTTTGGGGATAACATTGTAGACCCCTTTCTTTCTTAGATTACCACTGTGTTAGAGAAAGGTCCAATGCTATTCTTCCTTGGCTTTCACTGATTTAAGAATTTTCTTAAATGTTGCAATTCATAGAATGGAATTGCTGGTCTCTTGTTCCACAGTCTCTTCACTATTTTCTCGTGGTATCCCCCTAGTTTGGACTCAACCGAATTTGGAAGTTGTGGAAGAAACCTGGGTCCAGCTGTTTGTGATTTTGCCTTTAAGAGCATTATTGCCATTTGTTTTCTGGTTCACTAGCTAGGCAATATTAGTTCAAATGAAGTGGAGACCCAAAGCTCTTATAGTTGCTGCCAGAATCTTCGAAGGAAAATATCTTGGCTTCCCTACAAATTTAAGCTGACTCTAAGTTGGTTGTGGTCCGGCATGAAAACTAAATGAGCCTACTCAGCAGTTTTGGCACATCTTTGTAGGAGATAATGACATTGCATGCCATTATTTTGATTCTTAGTGGTGCTCCTTAGTGCATTGCTCTGATGAAGATCAAGGAAAGGGTCGAGGTTTACCTCCTACTCCTCATTGTGCTTGGTTCCTCCAACCTCCTCTTTAGGTGTTTCTCACGTTTTCTGGTGAGAAAGCACTTCATTCAAATTTTTTTTTTTTTTTTAAATATCCCACTGTTAGTCTTACCATCGCAAAGAGAAAGTGTAATATCTGCTTTAGTATGAGTATGCATCGTCTATTGAGTTCTATGGAGTATGGATCATGAAATATGTAAATTTGCATGCTTTTCATGTCAGACACTTACATAACTCAGTAGTACAACATAAGCTATTAAATACTGACTATTATTTCTTATATATGACCTTTTCTGGAAAACCATTGTGATGCACATACATTAGATGCATGTGAGAGCATCTCTCTCTCTCTCTCTCTCTCTCTCTCTCTCTCATCCTTGACCTTTATCTTGTAAACATGGCCATCTCATAGAGCTTGTATATATGTTTAAGCTCTGCAACTGATGCTCTCTTGATGATATTTATTTGTTTCTTAAACAAAGTAATGATTGGTTTTTTAGCTTCAAGACTTCGGCTCCTGGAATTTAATTTCCTATTTTAAACCTGCAGAAGCTACACCAAAGACCATCATGAGAACTATGGGGGTCAAAGGCCTTACTCTTTATCACTTGAAAAGCCATCTGCAGGTTTGGTTCTTACTCACCTTGCACTGAGGCTTTTGTGGTATATAAAAGGCAGCATGATGAAACTTTTAATAGATACTAAGGTGTGCTAAATTCTTCATAGTTAATATAGAAGTTGTTTAATGAAAAAGGAAAAAGGAAAAATCAAGTAGGAGAATTGTGAAATAACTGAGTTCAAGAATGAGACGAAGAACTGAGAATAGAATAAGCATCTTAAACTGTAACCAAAAGTAGTGTCAAACTGAATTGTCGAGATCTGTGATGAGTGAAATAACTGAGTTCCAGAATGAGACGAAGAACTGAGAATAGAATAAGCATCTTAAACTGTAACCAAAAGTAGTGTCAAACTGAATTGTTGAGATCTGTTCGATCCTGATGACAATCACAAATTCATTTTCAAAACGAAAGGATGTGGCAATAAGCTTGCATGTGAACGTGCAAGTAATCTAGAAAATAACTAAAGAAATGAAAAAAAATATATATTCTCAAAGATGAGGTTTATTTTTACCAATAAATTGAAAAAGTGATCTGCGCATTTAGAGACCTGACTACTAGTTCACTTATTTTGCTTTTGTCAATTAAAATTTCACTGAAATGTGCATAATTTCAACATATCCACCCTTTCTAACTGTTTATTGATTGGTTATCTACATCATGGCCAACAAAAAGTGAAAAAGTATTACATGTGAGATGAGAAAAAGTAAAGAAAAAGCAAAATCAACATTTTCAGAACTGTTGAGGGCTTGTAGCATGTGAATTGATCCATTTTCCTGTCCTGGAATCTGGAAATTTGGCACCACAGTGTTGATCCAGTCTTCTTGCAGATTGAATGAACAAAGCTTAAGGTGGAGTTTAATTGACCTCCTGTACATTTTTGAATGGTGAATTGACCTCCTTGTTATTTTGAGAATGGTGATGGTTTTATTTATAAGTAATTCTACTATTACAGCATAGAGTACAAATCTTTAGGCAATTCTTTGAAGACCTTCTCGTGACCCTTTTAATTTTTACTTCTCTTTTGGGGCCAGACCTTGACTGATTACAACTGCATAGGCCAGTCAGCCTTTGATGTGTTCTTTCTTTAATTCTTTTCCCTCTCTTTTTTTGAATCATAGTATTCCTTTATAATTTAGCTATCATGTGAACTACCTCTTGCAAGGTTAGGTGCATGTTATCCACTATAACCACTGGATCCTAGCTCCTCTATTATTAACAAAGAAATGAAATTCATATTACGATATTGACCATGAATATCACCATATGGCTTGAAACCCTGCCAAGTACTGATACAAGCCTCATTGAGTGGAAGGGTGAAGTCTTATTTTGCAAAGACTAGTTTGACCACTAACTTGATACTGGCCACTCGTAATATCATTCTAGAACCAGCATAATGACTTTGACCAGCACATGTAGCATACCTTCAACCTCCTTCATTCAGGGCATGGTGAAGCATAGTAGTGTGTTCATTGTTAATGGAGATTGATACATGTCTATGCGATGATAGTTGGACAAAAGAGTGCATTGTTTAATCAGTTAGAACTCAGTTGATAAGACTATCGCCAAACGGGGATTCATGCTTGTAAAGTATATGTTGATTGTACAATTGTTCTCAATGGCCTCATTGTACCTTATTCCCTGTATCACAGGTTCTCAGATTAAGTCTAATGGGACCTTCAAAATTTTGTCTTTTGGAGTTACTTGTAGTAAAAGCTTAAGCTGCATAACTAGGACAGTTGTGGTTGACCTGTATGGCTTCTGGACTTAAAATAACCTCAATACTGTGAAGAATTTAGTTTCTGAAGCATTATTGCAATCAGCACCAACGCAATTTCTAATGTGATTTTCAAAGAACGTGTAGCCGTTGAGGATCACTATTTTTGTACATATCTATATATAGGTAGATCCACCTTGTTATGAGTGCAATAGATGTGATGGTTGAGTGCATTTTGTTCATGATTAAGTGAAGCAACATCGATATTACAGTGTTAGACCATGGGGCACATTCTGGATGTAAGCACTAACATCTACTTGATGCTCTAGGTGACTTGCAGTGACACATTTATTGTTGGTTCTAATTTTTGCATAATTTTATAGTAAGTATATTAGTGTGGAAGTAGTTTTAATGACAATGTACATTCCTGGGTTTATTAGTTGGATTCCCCATTTGACTAGTTATTTTAGGATAGACATTGACCAAATTTCAGCATGGTCTGTAGTAGTTTAGGATTCCTGTAATAGTAAGGTAGCAGTTTAGCATATTAATTTAAATGGTCAGTTGCAGATTAGGATATTAAATTAATGGCCAGTATCAGTTTAGGATATTGATTTAGTTAGTCAGTAGTAGTTTTGGATATTAAGTACTGTGGTCAACATTTATGTGGAACCAAGTTCTCAATAAAAAAAACTGCTTCTTTTTGCAGAAGTATAGGTTGGGAAAGCAGTCGTGCAAAGAATTTGCTGAAAATTCTAAAGACGGTAAGCTGCGTATCTTCAAATATACCGATTCTGTATTTCATGGTGAAACTAGAATTCTTTGTTATGCCAATTATTATTTCATTAATAGTGGCATTAAGCAAGGACTAATTACTCAAGTTGCTAAAGATAAGAAATAGACATTAATATCCTTGTTTATTAAATTTTTGTATACCTCTCTATCTTTTTTTGCAAATGAGGGGAACATAAAGTTTTGAATGTACAAACTATCCATATTCTTTTTATTTTTTGGAGAGAAAAATCCACATAATGTACCGTACTAGCTAAGAATACATCAGTTGCATTTTATATACCTTTTGTTTTGTACAGTTGTTCATATGCTTTTTGCCAATATATTTGCATCTGTTTTGGCAGCTTCTTGTGTTGCAGAAAGCCAGCCTGCTGGTTCAGTGTCATCCTCATCATCAAGAATGATGACTCAGGACATGAATGAGTAAATATTTGTCTCTTTACATCCTTGTATAGAAGTCTTTTCTGTTTGTCCTAATCTTACTTTTGTTACTTGCACAGCGGGTACCAGGTCACCGAGGCATTGCGTGTTCAGATGGAAGTTCAGAGGAGACTTCATGAACAGCTTGAAGTCAGTTCTTTCTTCTTTTGTAACTATGTTTCTAGCGCTTCTCTGAGGTAGTTTTTAGTGAGACAGTTGCCCATGTTCTCGTCAAAAGAATCCATTGTCTTTTTGTTTATTACTAAATTTTGCTTATGCTGCAGTAGGTGATTTAAAATAATTGATCAGAGCCTTCTCTCTGAAAACGTCAAGGGATATAACTTATGTCGCTGGAGTTAATTTTTTTGCCATCTCGTTAGTTCTTTAACAATGAAGTACTCGTACAGGTCCAGAGGCATCTCCACGTTCGTATTGAAGCCCAAGGCAAGTACCTTCAATCTATACTGGAGAAAGCGTGCAAAGCACTTGCAGATCAGACTGTGGTCTCCTCTGGGCTTGAGGCAGCAAGGCAAGAGCTTTCTGATCTGGCGATCAAGGTTTCCAATGACAGCTTGGCTGTTCCAGTTGATGGCCTCAAAGTGCCCTCTCTTTCGGACATAGTTGCAGCTTGTCTCGATGAGAAATCTGTGAGTAGGCCTGCAGGTCAAATTGGTGACTGTTCTGTGGAAAGTAGTTTGACATCAGCAACCGAAAGCCCCCGAAGGGTGTCAATAGTGGGATCACAGAGCTCGCTCAAGAAGAGGCCAAGAACAGGCTTTGGTGATGCAGAATCCGGCTGGGAGAGCAATGCACGGCAAGGCTTGCAGTGGATGACTAGCAGCATTTGAATGTAGTACCGAATCTTGTGGGATGGGTTCACATGCTTAGATCCCATTTCCTCTTAGAATGTCCCCTTTTTGTTTGGCTGAAGCTTACAACCTTTGTAGCTGTACTGGAAAAGTGGCTTCTACCGTCAATCTAATACATGTTGCCTAATTGATCCCATCACAGAGTCTGTGTCAGTTAAATGGTATGTGTCTAAGTTGCTCTACTTAAGGTAAACCCCTTTAGGGTGGAATATAATTACGATCTGTAAGAGGTCGTTTCAGTCCATTTTGAGAAGGAAAATGTTGATGCCTAGGGCTTATTTTTTAGAATATAAAATTTTATAAAATAAAAAATATTTTTATATTTGTAAGGGCTTACGTAGTACTTTGTTAGGTGCATCTAGCAGGATTTAGAGATAATCTGCATATATAGTTTTAAGCATCACGGGCAATGATCTTGTCTTAAAATCTCAGAGAAGCTCAGATCAGTTGAGTCAACTCTCCTTGAACAAAATCAGATATATAGAAAAGATCACTGGAGTTTTGAAACAAAGGATCCATTCTTAAAACCTCAGGGAATCCCTGCAGCTACTTCCTATATTTCATGAAATGGTGATCGATACAGAAGGGTCGAGAAAACAGTAGCAGACACCACTGCGACGGCACAACGTCCTCATCCGGGTGTGAAGCTTGTAAACGTGCAGTCTAAGTGAAATCGTTCTACTCAAAGCCGCTCGCTACCTGAATGCAGGAGTAAGTAAAAAAAGAAGAAAACAGACTAGTCCAAAATAGTATAGTATAAGCGGCTGAATGGTGTTGTTAATCAGGCGTTAACCCAGCATCGGCCCCCGTGAATGAACAGTTCAGAAAAGGGAATGCATGTCCTCATGTGGGCTTGTGTAGCATTCAACATTTTTTTATTATTGTAGGTTGTCCCAGGCCAAAACACTGCCTCTCGGTGTTATACTTTTTGTGAATCTGGAAATCCTTCAGGGACCAAATCCTTGACAGCGCATTTACACTCTCATCGACTTAACGAGGATACAATCTCTGCACCTTGGCTTAGTGGCTGTCGTCGTGTCCATGCATAAGCCAAATAAATAGGTCCCTCCAGTTTTCACTGAACTTCGAAGGTAGCAGACCGGAGAGGATGACAGTCTTAGGTAGCACCAGCAATATAAACACCTGGATGTTCTTCATTTGCAGCAACTCTCCAGACCTATTTGTTGTGGGTTGGCACACTCAAATAAAATTTAGTGTTCTTGAAGTCATGAAGGAGAGGGTTGTACCCATCTTTAGTCCTTGTCTTGGAGGGCAAACCGAACTCTTCCATGAATGTAGATGTATCAAGCTGCACAAGAAGGAGAATGAGACGTCAATAACACTGGGATGGAGCCTAGTCCACTCATTATAGTGTAAACTGGTCAACTACACCTATCAGCTTGGCCCTTAATTCCCCCATATTGTTGTGAAAACTGAAAACAAGTATGACCCATTCTTTATTATCATGCCACCATTTATAGGGTAGGGAAGGGGTTGACTCTTCTCGGTCAATACTCACAACCTGGACAAAAACCAAATTCTCTCCCCAATTTTGTGGTTAACTGGAATTTAACAGATCCAGTTATGCCTATTGCCAAATTCTCCATCCACAAATTTATAGATAACTCAAATCTGATAAAACCAGTCATGCATTAATCAACTCACTGTGATAGAGCGTCTCTTCTTCACTGGCTTGGATTTATTTTTGTCCACAGGTTGACTTCTCCATCCAGAACAGTGGTGATCAATTTGCTCCAGTAGCCGAAAATCTGTTGGGAAGAAAATGTCCGCATCTCCCTGTGATCATAATCAAGATTTGGATTATATATTTTCATTTGTAGAAAAAGAAATAGGACAGTCACTCATTGTATATGGCTAAATATCTGTAGTGTTACATTTTCCAGGATGAACAAAGATTATTGCTTTAAATGAAATAGACTGTAGGTTAGACCAAAAAATCACGTTTTAGAAAAAAATAAACAGATGAAAAAGTACGGCAAAAAATGCTCCTGTTGTGGATAATCCTTGTGCATTCACTTGACTGCTAGTAATCCAAATCAAGTATATAACCAACAAAGTCAATACAGAAAGTATCAAAAGAATAAAGGTTGCCAATCATCTAGGTGGAACTATTAGTTGACCAACAAAATAAATCGGCTAATTTTTTCTTGTAGGACACGGAAATTTAATGTGCAATAACAAACAGCGCTGCTTTTGAGACAACAAATAGAACTTGCAAAGAGCACTAACAATCCCAACAGTCGCCAAATTGAAGGAAAATGTTGCATGAAATTACAAAGGAGAGCACCTTTGCATCCAGATAACTATCATAATCGGTACTAAGGCCCTGTTTCTGCACAATAGCAAAGGAAATTCTGCAATCAGTTAAAATGGCAGCAACTAACTGAAATTTTGCAGCTGTATCAGAAGATGACAACATAGCAATCAACGACTGAGTGATGAAATTGAGGAAGAAAACCATCCAGAAAAATTGAAGATATATAACAGAAGAAAGAAGAAAAGGGAAAAGGAAGACTCAATACAATTTTTTTATAAAATAAAGATACTGTAATAGGAAAATGATCTATTTTGGTAAGGAAACGCAGCATCTTCCCATTTTAAATTATCCCAATAACAAGAGTTTTCTTTAGGAAAATCATTGGTCATTGAGTCTTCTATACTAGTAGTCAATTTAGGGGAGTCATACAGTTAGTCATTATCAGTAGTGTTTATCTAAATTAGTAGCAGTTATTCTATTCAAGCAAGCCAGTTCCAAATTAGTACGTCACCTTCAATTGCAATTGGGGTGTTTAGTACTAGTATTTGGCCACATAACTTCCCTTCGGAATTCTACGATAGTTAAGTGTCTATAGAGCAACATTAATATTTTTTTCTTTCACTATGAATAATTTCTAGTGGATTTTTCTCCTTGGTTAGTTTGTGCCAGTTAAAAGCACAGCACCTGAAACCTCGTGTGATATCCTTGGAATTCTAAGTTACAGATTCCTGTTTCTTGAATCTAAAGAACCGTGCTATGCAACATGTGCATTTATTCCATATTTTAGATGGATGTTTAGGCCTCTGAGGTTGCGTTACAAGAAAATAGTCCCACATTGCAGCTTCTACTAATCAATTTAGGAGGAAGAGTCCAAACACAACAACAATTAGCTTTTATATTCACCATATATATCCCTTAATAAAAATTCATGCAAAATGTGGTGAAATGTCTACCAAGACAAGATCATGCAAAACCTTGGAAGCCTTGACCAAAATTTACAACTTTTCATAGGGTAGAGTACCAAGCATTTGCACCATATTCATATCAATGTATAGGCAATGCTTCATAAAACTGTGATTACGCATATTTAAATTAACTTTTCCTTTTATACATCTACAACAATTCAGACTTGTTTCGCATTTCACGTATGATTCAACATCACTCGCAAATCTGTTATTAGCACAGAACAGTCAATAGTGAGACTCCACTCAAGATGCAACCAGACTGCCACTGAACCATAGTGTGGAATCAATAATCTTCACCTTCAACTAAAACTAAAGTTTCTACCAAAGGAAATATTAGAAAAACATTGTGATTAACACTGGTGAAAGATGAAAGATACCTTGCTCGAAACTAAGGGAGCTCTCTCACCAGGGACTTTCACATCCGGGAGGTAGCTGAAATCTGAAGCAATTAGGGACATCTTTGGCAAGGCCCAATGTAGAGAATCTAGTAGTTGCTGCATGTATAAAAGCAAGTGAAATAACCACAATAAAATCTGCAATATCTAAGAGAGACAATCCATGCAACGGGCTAACATACCAAGCAGCCAGTAGGTAGCCAAGCTTTCCTAGGCTTTGGAAAAACTTTAGCCCAAAAGCTTTTTGCTGTAGACACTTTGGTGCTTCCAGAGGTGGTTTGGTCCATAATCTCAATGCAACGTGTAATCAGAGAATCACTTAGTGGCTTATACAACTCTGAGATCCTTTGACAACCACATTCCAAAAAAGATAGCAGTTACTAGCTTTTCAACAAGAAAACAAACAAAAACAGTTGTAAGAAAGAAAGGTTCAGTCAGGAAAATTTCGATTTTTTAGGTTATAATTAATTCTTTTGGGACGTTTATGATCGTCAATTACCTGCCCCAAATTACATGTGGAGAAGAAAAGAAAAAGGGGAACATAATTTTCCAAAAAAATAATAATGGAATAAGGTTAGTGACTTTGTATGAGAGAATAAGTCAAACAAAAAAAGTATAAAAAGCTAATGGGTTGTCAGCTGAACAATAAGCCTCCTTAGTGGCTAGTCATTTTGGGATGGAACTGGTCTCAAACTTACATAGGATAAGAGCACGTTGGATACATGAATCAAGGCCCAGTTTGCGATCCCCAGGTCACTTATATTTTTTGTGGAATCCATGTTATGAATAGTTAGTTTACCTGTGTTGTGAGCTCCTAAGAAGCTTGTGCCCACAACTCAGGCACGTTATATGTAAACCGTGACACGAGGAGAGAGTAAGAAAAAGTCTCATGTTGAAAACACCAGCTGAAACACCTATCAAGTTACAGGATAAAAAACAAAATCTTAACATTGGCATGAAGCAGAAGGGGTACTTGAGGCAGGTTAATCTTGAACAAGGAATGAGGAAGGCTACCAAAAGGAAACAATCCTGCAATGAAGCTGACTTTTTCTGATGAAAATGGCAGCAACTATGAACATTCAATTCTCTTTCCAACATGATGTGCTTGACTGAATGGCAAACCAGTCGTCGTTTACTAATCAATAGGAGTACAAAAAGTTGACAAGAAACAGTTTGACATCCAGCATAAGCCAAAAATTTCTATAAGCCTTTGAGATACAACATGAAGAATCCATAAGGTTTCCCAGATATTAGATGCAAACATACAGAAACAATGAATACAATATATAGTCATCGTAAGGACCCAAATCCGAAATTTTGAAACCCACAGTGAGACAGGAACTCTTTCAGAATCAACATGGAGAATCCATGATGTTTCCCAGATACTAGTTGCAAGACACACAGAAACATAAAAAGCTACCTTATAAAGCCATCAGTAGACCAATATGCCGAATTAAGTAATCCCACAAGGTGACAATCCAAGGGGCACACTCCAAAAAATTATTAAAGAAAGTTTTCAGGCCAAGGAGGAATACCTTTAGATCATGGAAGTAAATTTTTAAACACAAGGAATTAATTAGCGGCAGATGGTTCATACCTGTCTTGTTGCTTCTCAAGCCAAACTTCCTTCCATGGGGAAGTTTGATTTTCGGAGAAGATCAGATCGTGTGGAAGATTATCAAGAACCTAGGACATACATTCAAACAAATCACAAATTTCATTAAAGAGCTTCTTAAGAGTAAAAATATATCCAGCGCTTTCTTATGAATCAAGAACATTTTTAAGCCTAAAAACCAAGATGATTCTTTATTAAAAAAATAAAAATTTAAAATAAAATATTATTGGTGTCAGTGCTTTTAAGAGCTTCACAAGTAACGTACCTCCAGCATAATTACCCAGCATGGTTGAGATTCCACATCCCCTGGGGAAGAGCACAACAGCTCAAGTTATTGTTAACTACCGCAAAATGTGACCAACAGAGAGGCACAAATCAAGAGAAACTTTCATATAGTAGTGTCTGGGTAAACAAAAATGGCCTGAGCTTTCTTTTATTCATGTATACAAACCGTGAATTTTTCAAAAGCGCGAAGGCAAAATTACATACCAAAGCTAGGAAGGGACCCCCTAAAACTGTGTTGAAACTCAATCCCTTTCCTTAGACAAATAATCAGTAAAACAATCAGCTGAACTTTGGAAGCACAAAAACCAAGATTGACATATTTCTGATAAAAGCTATAACCAATGGGAAACAAAACACTCTTAGATATTTTGAGAGTAGCTAATGATATGCACCCTTGATTGCATATTCATGTACTACAGGAAAAGAAGCCAGGCAGGACAATTACATGACAACAGCCGAAAATAGGTTATTCAACTACATTCACATCCGTAGGATTATTCAACTGCATTCACATCCGTAGGATTATTTAACTACATTCACGTCTGTTGGATTATTCAACTACTTCCATACCTAGAGGATTATTCAACTACATCTGCATCCATAAGCTAATTCAATTTGAACTAGTCAGGCAATATATGTTTGTAAAATGCAAGCTTAAAAGAAGGGTAGCTACAAGAGGTAATGGCATACAGTCACAAGCATAGATATGGCAAAATGCTAATTCTTGTTACGTGTCATTTACTACAGTTCAATTACAATAATCCAGTTTTATCAAGCATATCATTAAATAAATATAAATTAAGAAAGCTAACAAAAAGGCATGAGTGCTATGTCGTTTAGCAGTCTTGGCTTTGCTCACAGGTGTCTGTAGATATTTCATTATGATAAAGGTAGCAGCAGAACTATGTCATTTTAATTGCAATATATTAGTCTCTCAGCTATGACCTACCTCAAATGCTGCAGTTTGATAGATTGATATTCTTAAAAAAGAATGTGTAAAGTAGTTTTCAACCAGCCATGACCTTGGTATGCCCTTATTGGTTTTCAAACATAACCACAATACATTAAAATAAAGCATTTGAATAGCTTAATGTTAGCCGCTGTGCCTTTCAGAGTTCACATTCAAGCATATAAATTTTAAATGCAAACACACTATTACACAGAAATTCAGTGATTGCAAATACATGTCAAATGCAATGGCTAGGACCATATCACTGGCCAGAAGTATGGCTTATCCTTTGCATGGACATAATGCTTCTCAGGCAAAACGGGCACAATAACTGTACTCCAAACCAGATGTATAAAATTGCAAGCTAATATTTCACGAAAAAGCTGACGCTTAAAGGAAGAAAGATGGCATACCCCATCCAGTTCTATCTGCAGCATCACGACATTCCACTTTAAATTTCGTTGCATGGCTGAGAACTTCTCCAACTGTCTCTAATTGCTTTTCAGCTAGTGAGGAACTGATTTCCACCGATCTGTAAATTACAAAAGAGATGAAGAGAGATGACTTAGTGTGCATGCTCCATAATGTTCAGACCAAGTAGAGAATTATAGAAGAAAGTTTCTACTATCCACACCGTGGCTTGATCAAGCAACAAGCACATGAGGAGAAGTATTTGAAATCATCATCAAATGAAGAGAAGAATCTGAACCTATTATGTTGTAAAATGTGCATTAAGCTAATGGGATCATCACTACTGAAAATGCTACTTTAGCACACACATTATTATTGCTTACGCATGATTTGCATTCATTATTTGATAGTAAACTACGTCTCTTGAAGTAGTATTCTTATAGAAGTTGCTTTTCTGAAGTAAAGAAACCGCCCAAACAGGAAAACATGCAGAAGGAGAACTATATACATAACAAAGAGACCAGTAATTCAGTGTTGAATAACCTAACACACTAACATAATATCTATTAATAATAGGAACACCAATTTGAAGTGCACTGGCTAGTGAAATCTACAAGATACATTTCCTCAAAAAAAAATCTACAAGATCCAAAACCTAAAGATTCAGAGCCTATTCCAAACATAACCAAACAGATAAGCTGGATTACAGCTATATTGATTCTCTGAGCGTTTGACCTCTTAAAATCAATAATAATAGGTCAAGAACTTATTCTGATATATGTAAATGAAGCTATTGTGCATTCTCACAAAAAAACATCCAAAGCATAAACACGTACGTGTAACTCATATTACGGTAAACCTTTGGTGGTGCATTCAACATCAAGTAATCCATTATACACTTTGCACATGTTCCTGACCCACCACCAATTTCATATATCTGAATACACATGATAAAAGTAAATCTCAATAATGCTAAGCTTCATTTTTATATAAGAGTACTGAAAACAGAGAAAGACTAAGCTCATAAAATACATTGCCACTTTTTCGTTTTTTGTCACATAGTAAAAAGTTCTCGTTGTGATGAAACAGAAGGGGCCATTATCCAAATATCACAAATAATAATAGTGGTACCAAATGAACTATCTGAAATTATAAAAAGCAAAGTAAGAACTCGTGCAGTTTGAGAAGTTATTAAACGTATACCAAAATCAAGGATCTTTTGGTCCTCTGACCAAACAATTGACAAGAACACTTCATGCGGAGCTCTAGTGTCTATATCATAAAAATGGTGCTGAAAAGCCGCAAGTTGGTACAATATTCAACCATACAGACAAACAAAGAATATGAGAATATTCGAGGCGATAATTTAATTAACACTATTGAGCACTGAGACAACTTTGCATCTAGAACATGCCATAATTTAAAAGCTAACCATAATACAGAAAATAATGGAAAGAAATGCCTATGAATTTAAAAAGAAATTACTTCGAGAAACCTAATCTTACTTTCAGAGGAATAGAAAGATCAGCAGAGCGCATTATTGCTCCAGCGATTCCATGTGCATACCAGGGCTGCAAATCGAGGAGAGTGTTGAAAACATTAGTCAATTAGCTACAAATCTCAAATGGTGCCAGATACACAAAAAACTGCCACACAATATAAAATATTCTTTTGATAACTAACAAAGAGAGTACAAATGTTGTCATTGACGAGTTTTTTCAATGGAGACAAACTAATCCCATGATCCAAATTGTTTTGGGTCAATGGCAACATAAGGAGGACGTTTCTGATGTGAAGCCTCGCCCTCAAGCCTCACTAGGACTCAGGGTATAGTGTGCACAACAACCAAAAGGATATTCCGGAATGGCATAAGTTGGTCATGTCATCTTCTCCGACTTACATTTCTATGTCTGAGTAGAGCCCACCCCCTAAAGGATTGATAAAATTAAACTTAGGTGGCTATTCCAGGGGTCGTAAGAAGGGAACTCCTCATTGGTCATACAGCACCAGTTAGTGGTAATATTTTGGTTTCCATTACTTCACCATGTTGACTTCTTAGTTATTATAATGAGTTTTGTGATTTATGAAGCTCATTCCTCATGAATTTGATGAGATTTGTAAATAATTTTGTTCATTTCAAATTCCTCTGGTACATGTAACGGATAGTGCTATCTTGAAAGCTATATTCTTTGGCAAATTGAGTTTCTTTACAGTTCATTGTCATTGGAGTTTTTTTTTTTCCTTCAACATTTTACTTCCTAGATTTTATGTGGTTATTCAGATACTTTTTGGTCTCACTCGTATCATTTTGTATATTAGAAATTCTTATCATTCGTAGAAATATTTAGAAATAGCACACTCAACGAGATAAATGTTTGTGTTGCAATTCAATTATCTTGCCCAAGCAAATCAACCAAAACAGGCTAGGATACTAAGGCCAAGGCTTCGAAAAATTCAAGACTTTGAGCCATAACAATAAATATGTGGCATGTTCTCCTACCAATAAGAACTTAATAAAACAAGAAAAAGATTGCATCCGGTTTTTATACGTTGCTCCATTACGTTATTACATTTCTACCAAGCTAGGCTTCGGGCTACATGTTCAGGTTCCAGGGTTTGCTTTTTTCTTTGAGCCCCTCATCATTGTGGAAGAGTTAAAAACCATTATTCATTATGTTTTAGTGAAAAAACTTCCACTAGTATGCCTCTTTTCCGCATTTACAGCCAAATGAGAAACCTGCCTTGGCCGCTGGTCATCTCAGGCACTCAATTACCCAGAGTGGCAATCATCCTGCTGATTATAAGACTAGAAGCATGTTTTAACACTTTGTTGAAGGAAATTACTTGTAGATGGATCAATCTCATTTCCATTTTGTTGACATTCTGGAAATTTTTTTGTTTTTATAATTATCCTTCAGACCCTAAATCCTAAATGCTCCTTCCTCGAATAAATATCCTTCACTTACTGTTAAGAAATAAAAAAAATAAAATAAAAGCATGATACAAATTTCACGAAGAAAGAAGTGAGAATGAAGAAGAAGCATTAATTTGTATTCCAAATTTTCTATTTCCCTTTGCCAATTTTTTAGGAAAGGCTATAATGGAGGGCTTGAAATTTAGCACAGACATTAAAAGACATCATTCAAAGCCTGGATGTTAACACTGAATCAAGTCTAAGACCAAGGTACCAAGGTACATCACATTCATATGTACGATGAGATTACGGAGAGTCGTGAGACAGCACATAGAAGAGAAGAATGAAGCGCAGACACTACTAAATATTAGCAACAAAGGAATTAGAAAAAAACCTTCAAAAAAATTAAAAAGGTCAAGAGAGTGTTTTCCAAAAAGGGTGAAGAGAGAACCTAGAGTTCTAATTCCCTAATTTAAATTTCCTCCTGAAGATGTTTAGCTCATCCGATCTCTCACCTAAAACTATTGAAACCTGATATTGAGGTTAAGCATAGAAGAAAAAACAATGATTACTGCAATGAGAACAACAAAACAGCAACAGGCATTATGGCTCTTTTACCTTAAATAGCTCAACTGGAGTAAACCACGATATGTCATGAGCTTTATAAAGCTTATCTAGGTACTTCACATAATCTGTCCTGCCTGTCCATTCAAATGTTAAAATACAAGAGATAAAAATTCAGGTAGCGATACATGTAGTCCCCAAAGATAGATTTCAATTCCAAAGAGCTATCGATTTGAAGTATAAGAGAGAAGTGAAATGGGAAGACGTATTCGCAAAATATTACCGTATCACACACCTTCAAAAGAGCTGAATTTAATGTTTTTTTCTAGAACTCCTACCGAACCCGATCTTCTAGAGAAGTACCCATGATTGGGATCGTATAATGCGGAGTGAATGAAATCCCGCACCTGCTCAAAACATCAAAGTTAAACACCACAAACCACATTAAGTATTACAAGCGAACTAAATGAAACGGAAAATCTCACCAGAATTGGCTCTTCGCCAACAATGCCTGTGGAGAAGGCGGACCAAGAAGAACGGGAGAATACTGAGTCCCTCGTAAATACTGCACGGAGCGGAATAGCAGAGAAGGAGATACATAAAGAAATTTAATGCCTAGAATTTTAAAAGAATAATACAGATAGTAGTAGAGAACAACGGGCAACCTCTTGCAGTTCGAATACCGAGGCACTGGAGACAGAATGGAAGCCTCTTGCTGCGGAAGGCCATTGTACTCGAACGGAAGACGAAGCCTACTCTCTGTTCTTCATGTTCGCTGTTTTACTTTCATTCGGAGTTTCGTGCGCGCGGTCAGTATCAAACCCGATTCCGGGATCAGCATCAAGCTTGCCAGCCTGGGTTGGGTTAAACGGGAACCGGAATGATCACGAATCGGGCCAAGTAGAAACAGGCCCACCGCTAACATTAGGGAAGTTGGATACATCATAATTCAAACGTGTTGGTTATATTTGCAAAACATATATATTAAACATTTTAATTTAAGCCCTTAAAAATATTTTTTTATTATAAAAATCTATTTTCTAGAGGATAAACCCTAGGCAGCAATGGTTTAGATTAAAAAGTATGTGAGATAGGTAGGATAAGTGTATCTAGCATTATTCTTTTTAAAAATATTTCCAAATGCTTTTGTTACTTAGATATACAAAATTTTAAACTAGAAAATTAGATATCATTGGGCACACGTGATCAGATACAAAATATATTATTGTTTAAATTAAAATTTTTTAATTCACTTTTAATACTATCTTAAGAATCCTTGCAAAAAAATTGCATACAAAATTTCGGGTTTGTTAATTATTAATTCTATTGCATATGCCATATGTAGATGTTACTCATAAATGCATTAATCATGTCACCTTGTATATAACACATTAAATATTAATCTTATGAATAAGAAAATGCTAGTCGGTAGATAAGGTATAAGGTTTAGAGTTTAAGGTTTAAGGTTTAGGGTTTAGAGTTTAGGATTAAGGGTGCCATGTCATAGTGTAAACTCTTATAGCAAAATTTGATAGTATTATTATCACCGTTATATTTTATTTGCCTAGGAAAAATGTTACCATAAAATAACCCTAAGATCTAAATGCAACGATAATATTAAATAGTGAAAATGTTTGTCAGAAAAAATAAAAATTGAGAAATAGGGCTGGCAGAATTAAATAAAAATTGAGAAATAGGGCTGGCAGAATTAAATAGAAATTGAGAAATAGGGCAGGCAGAATTGAACCAAGTTGCCCTTACACGTCTGCCAAACTGCACCTGCCATTTATGCAGCTCTCATTCAAAGCTCGAGTAATGTAATGGTACCGTGTACCATAAAAGTCACGGCAGCCGTCGCATTGGAGTAAAGCGCCGAGAAATGATACAAATTCCACAACTTTGTGCTCTACCGAGGAATTTTCAGTCACTCCATGCTGCCTACGACAAAATATGTGTACAAATATCCGGCGTGCGCCGCCGTTAAGATGAAAAAGCGCGCTTTCGATTCGGGGAGGAAAAGCGGTAAAGCGAGGGAAGTGCAGTGTTTCTCGTGGGATGGATGGACTGGATGTTGTTTTTTAATCGAATCGAGTCAAAGTGAATCGGGATGCGAGCAGAAGAAGACGGGCGAAACGGCAGAAAATTATAAAATAGAGGGGTCCTGTTGTAGCAGTGAGAGAAGACGGACTGTGTTGCAAACTGGACGATTGGCATATCACCAACCCGAAAAAGCAGGCAATCGAGGCCGCCAACTACCCAGTACCCACCACACATTAATCGGCCAATTGGTTCTCACCTAAATACCGAATTTCGTGTAATTTGGGACTTTACAATTTCGTCTCCACGATCCTATTTATGTCGTCTCTCCCGGTCTCATCCCTTTTCGAGGTTCTCGGAGCTACCTACCCACCCCTTTCTGTTTCTATTGCGTTCCCTCTCCACACTTCCTCTTCATCACTCGGTCGCTCGGTATTTTGATATTCCCCTCTGGGCGGCGACGGTAGATCTGTCACCCCATCTTCGATTTTTAGTTGTAGAGAGGAGGAAAGAACGAGATGGGAGGCGACGGTAAGGTGTTCACCTTGGCGGACGTATCCACGCATAACTCGAACAAGGACTGTTGGCTTATCATCGGCGGAAAGGTATCAATGCTAATACGTCAATTATGTCGTTCTTGCTATCCTTTTTCCTTTCTTTTGTTAGGCGATTTTTCTTTCGTGCTTTGACCCTGTCGTTTATGTGCTTGCTGGGTATCACCGTGCGGATTTGTTGAGGGTTTGTGTTGGAACGTAAATCGTTATGTGATTGTTGAGAATTCTGATGCTTATGCTTTGGGAGATCGCGGATCTGGGTTTGGGTTTCGTTGACCTTTCACTATACTGTGCGTCAGGAACGAAATTGTAGTAATTGTATATCTGGCTCATGGTGTGGGATCATGTAAAAATGGGTTTCCCTTTTTGTTTGTTGTATCTTTTGGGAGATGCATGCTGTTTCGTGGGAAAGAATAGATTTTTTTATACTGATCGAATCTCTTTCTTAACGATTAAACATGCATCACCATTTGATTCATCTATTTCAGTTATTTGTACGCCAGGAACCTGGTTGTCTTCAAAATGGTTCTTTTACTTCTTTCCCCTTATTTGAGCTTTCCGAAGATGTTGTATGATTTTGAGGAACGGAAGTTCAGTCTCAAGACATGTCGTTTTTTTTTTTTTAATTTTACAATTGGAAGCAGGAAGGGACGTAGTACTTTGACAGTTTTGCGTCTTTCTGCCCCGTTGGTTTTGTGCCTATTGGGTTTTAAATTCTTTAATTCCACTATTATGGCTTGTGTGCGTTGGTTAGGTAATTGAGATTAGAGAATGTTTTCTCCCTCCTTTAAGATAACTTGTAATCCATGTAATATGTGTTTATTGAATGAATTATCAAACCACCTCTTAAAAAAAGGATTTCTCCCTCTATGAGTGTTGGGTAGCAGTAAGTACTCGTGAAAGATCTGTGAATACATGAATGGCACATGTTTTTTCTTTTTTTTCTTAATTTCGTCGATCTTATGGTCTGTTAGGCTTAGTCATATTCTTGCTTTTTAACGTCTCTGAATTATGGTCATATGAGGTGAACCAACTCATTTATTTTAAAATCATTTGGATGAATAACTGTTTGTTCTGCTAGAACCCGTTGGTTCTATAGTTGTATACTTGGAGGAATTAGGCTTAAAAATGATAAATGTATATCTTGCAATATGTCATGTTTTTATAGTACTCTGATATTTACTTTTCAAATGTATAATATCCTTTATAACATTTGCAATACTGTTATTTTTTATTCATAGCTATAGAACATATACTACTTTATAAGTGTTATTATTTGGTTTGACCAAATAAATATGTTTTGAGTTGGACTGGATTAAGTGCACGTTTCTGCTTCCATTTTCGTAATGAATAATCTGAATATTATGATATCTTTGTAATGAGTGTGAATGTGGCGAATTGGGAAATCCTGAGGACAAGATGGTTGTTGGATCTTCTTTATTTTAGACAGGTTCATTTGGTAGATTGAGACATCCCAAGTGTAAGCTGCTTGTTGAATATGCACTGTTTGTTTACATATTGGTTACACCAAAGGCACAAATCCAGAACTTTTGAGTTCGGATGTAATAGTACTTGTGCCCTAGATAGGAAAATAGTTTTAAATAATGAAGGATGAGATTGTTTTTGTGATGCCTGAATGAAAGATACTCGGCCTATCAGAAGTAGAATTTTATGAGATTCTTGTATGGCAAGATGAAAGTGCTCATTGTTTATTATTTTCTATATACTTGGAGGTATTTAACAGTCATATTTTGTGGCTGTCGCACCGTACAGGCATGTGTTGTCAAGAAAAAAGGAATTGCTCGTCTTGCATTTCAAAATATAGACAATGGTGTATTTTTTCCTCCAATGTGTATTTAACTTTATGTGAGTTGCAAGTATTACTTGGAACCTGGAAAAAATATTATATCTTATGCCTGACTTTTCATTGTTATTTTTTCTCTTGTTCTACATTGTGACA
This sequence comes from Aristolochia contorta, assembly GCA_022405105.1. NCBI lineage: Eukaryota > Viridiplantae > Streptophyta > Magnoliopsida > Piperales > Aristolochiaceae > Aristolochia > Aristolochia contorta. Next base: position 5,174,052 of record CM039667.1, on the reverse strand, counting down.
GGTATATGATGTAACAAAATTCTTAGAGGACCACCCTGGAGGAGATGAGGTCTTATTGTCCGCTACAGGTATGTCTAACTAACTGAAACACTATATACAATGGAGAATGGAATCATCCTGCATTAAAACATTAAGCTTTATCCTTCTCTCTTTTTGAGAGCAGAAAAGCTTCATTTTTTTCCCACCTTTCGGTTCTGCACAAACCGGACAAGCTTGGGAGAAGCTATCTGTTCAATATCATTTGGGTGGTTAATATTCCCCAACATAAATAAAGCGAAAATTTCCCTGGTTTGGTAAACATATTAAAGTTCTTGGGCACATCTTATTCCTCTCTCTCTGTGACTAATTGGTTAATGACTTTGCAGGTAAGGATGCTACTGACGACTTTGAAGATGTTGGTCACAGTACAAGCGCAAGAGCCATGATGGACGAGTATTATGTTGGAGAGGTCGACCCTGCAACCATACCCACCAAGGCAAAGTACACTCCTCCCAAGCAGCCTCAGTATAACCCGGATAAAACCTCTGAGTTCATCATCAAGCTTCTCCAATTCTTAGTTCCCTTGGCAATCTTGGGATTGGCTGTGGGCATCCGGTTCTACACGAAGTCATCTGCATAAAGAACCTTCCTCAGGATTGAAGAGCTGAATGCATTGGCGTAGGGTCATTCACAATAAGTGGTTAGTTGAGAAAGAGATTTGTTTAGCAGTCTTATGTTGTTTGGACTCTGCAACTCGTGTGTCTGGTAATTCGAGGCATTTTGTTGTCGACCTGTGGCAATTTAGAACTTTCATTGTTATATTTTGCTCCAGGTTTTAATATTTTCGAGTCTTCTAGATTCATTGAGACCGTCATACTGAAGCTCTGGGAGCGGATTTTGCCTTAATTTAGCCTTCTCATGGTCATGGTTGAGTATTATAATTTTATCAAATTACTGGAATAACTCTTAAGCAATGTCACGTAGCGTAAGGCTATTGAACATCTGTTCAGGTCTTCTCTTATTCTTATAAGCTAGATGTTTTTGTAAGGTCGTCCCCTTATAATTACTAAGAGTGGGTTTTCAAATTGATACCCATGTTCTTGTAATATATTGCTTTGCTCCAATCTATTTGGGCAATATTATTATATTAATACTCCATACGAGTGGGGATAACTGGTACTCTTAATGCCACACGGTTTAAGTAGTACCTCCGTTTTGGTAAGCCTATTAATTTTTTAGCTATTTGAAACCCTATTCATCTCTAAACTAAATATACTGTTCTCAAAATGAAAACCTGAAAAAAAACATATAATACTAAGTACTGTTATTTTCGATAATAAAAAAACATGAGAAAGGAAGAGATGCTTGGGAAGCCAGAAGCCAAGAATGAACGAACTCACAACGATCCAGAGAACACCATATCCGATCGGTGAGGGTCTGCCACAAAAGGTCGGACCTCGTAAGGGAGGGTCTGCCACAGAAGGTCGGACCTCGTAAGGGAGGGTCTGCCACAGAAGGTCGGACCTCGTAAGGGAGGGTCTGCCACAGAAGGTCGGACCTCGTAAGGGAGGGTCTGCCACAGAAGGTCGGACCTCGTAAGGGAGGGTCTGCCACAGAAGGTCGGACCTCGTAAGAGACGTTGTAGTGGGGCAAATCTGCGATTATGAGCAGAAATCAATCTCTTACTCATTAGATAGAAAGACAATATTTTATATATGTATTCTTTAATTTTAATTCGAGGTTTTACATTGTGACATTGCAATGTAGTTGGTAGTCTAGGTAAGAGAAAACCTTAAGTTGAAGGTAACCCATAGAATAAAAAATATATTTTATAAGTAATATTAGTTGCACCTATGTTTAGCATTTATCCCACATACATGTTAATCTAATCCCTTAAAAATATAAAAAAATATTTTTTATTTTATAAAATCTTATATTCTAAAGGATAAACCCTAGGCATGATTAACATGTATGTGGAATAGATACTATACATAAGTTCAACTAATATTTTCTATATTTTATTTAAAAAACAATCTCTTCCCCATTTTATCTGAATTTATCTCTTATTGGACTGCCATCGTGGACCTTTGAAAAGTGCTCGGATAACCACTCATACGAAAATAGTTTCCCTCAAAACAGTTCCAATCACAATTAATATTGATGACATTTGTCAAAAATTCTTCTTTAATCATATGGAGAGTATGAAATAAAGTCATTAATATACTCCAAAAATAAGAAGAGTGGTGATATGAGCACTTCAAAGTATTACTACAACAATTTACATCTTGACATGCATCCATTTTACTCGAACATAAAATCAGTAAGAGTTTATTTTTAATAAAAAATAATCTTCGTATTCTATAAATAAACCCTAAACCCTAGCTTTTCTCTTACGTGGACTGCCAACTAAATTGCCACATCATGATATAAAACTTCAAAGTAAAATAAGAGAGTAATGATATTATTTTTCAAATATAAAAAAAAACGATACCAATACTCTACTTTGAGGTTTTACATTGTGACATGGAAACATACTTGGTGGTCCAAGTAAGAGAAAATTTAGGGTCCAAGGTTTACTCATAGAATAGAAAAAAAATATTTTATTAAAAAAATATCTCTATCGTAGACTACAACGTCGACACCTTGTCAAGATATAAACCCTTAAGTGCTTATATTACCACTCTTAAGAAAATAGTTATGCTCAAAACAGTTCCTATCACAATTTATACTAAAGACATTTTTCAGTAATTTATTTCGTACAAAATATACCAATAAAAAATTAGAGTATAGTTCATTACTTTGATTAGAATATTAATCAAAGGGCAAAAAAAAAAAGGTTTATATGCATAGTTTAGTAATAATAGGTATTAGGGATGACATAATTGATATACGACAAAGAAAAAAATAAAACTCAAAAATAAAATAAAGAAACAGAAAAATTCTTCACTTCATTAAGCCATAAAATCCAGTACTCTCTATAGTACTTTTAGGAATCCCATAGGAGGGGTACGTGTCTGGTCGACGTCTAGTAGTCAAAAACTCGAACCTGGCTTGACCTCTAGAAACCCGAACCTGGCTTGACTTCTAGAAACCCGAACCTGGCTTGACCTCTTGAAACCCGAACCTGGCTTGACCTCTTGAAACCCGAACCTGGCTTGACCTCTTGAAACCCGAACCTGGCTTGACCTCTTGAAACCCGAACCTGGCTTGACCTCTTGAAACCCGAACCTGGCTTGACCTCTAGAAACTCGAACCTGCAAAGAACAGAACCCGTTCGTGTTGTAAAACCCAAAACCGAGACTCTCCCAAAGCCACCTCATCCCTCCATCCCCACACCAACCCGTCCAAATCCGAAATGATCCGATTGGGTTTCGACATATGTTTCAAAGTTTTCAAGAAGAAATAAGAGATTTCTTCCTTGAAAGATTCTCAGTTGAGTTAGAAATTAGAATCTGGAGGAGCGGAATTACTCGGAAATCAGCAAGAAAGTAAATTACAGCAGGAAGAAGACGAACGTAGCCGTAAATAAACACAAGGAAACAAAATACGCGAATCAAACGCGGAGGCCTAATTTCCCTTAAAACGAAGCCAATCTCTATCTCTTGAAAATGTGTGAAACAATTAGAGTCGACACAAAGTTCCAGAGAGAAAAAGCTCCAGAATCACCACCAGCCAAAACGGAAAACAGAATACTTTCACCTCTATCAGGCGTCGAAGCCGTGGCAACTCACCTCTTTGTTCTCCGTGAACGGCGACGGAACAGCGAGCCTGAGAAACAGACGAAGATGTGCGGGGAACGAAAACGATAATGGCGGACGGCGTCACAGATCGGAAGCGTTTTCAAATTTCTAAAATCGCCACTTCGCCGTGGCTTTATTTTCACACGATCTTTTCGTCGCCAGGAAACGGGGTGGGTCCGATTAAAAATGCCGGGAGAAGGGAAGCAGCTCCTCGATCGGTTTCCCGAATGCGAAACGGTTTGTTTTTTTCTCATCTATTGTAATCCCAGCCGTGGATTCATCGAACCAATAAGGTGGGACCAAGTGGCGCCCCGTGACAGGGGCAGTCAAAGTCAACGGCGGGAGGCATCGAGGAGATCTCATCACGAAACAGACGTCAGAGGAAGGGACTCAAGAGAGAGAGAGAGAGCAGTGATAAGGAAGACCCGCGAACGACTGTCCGCCCGTCTCGAGTGTAATTGAAGCGAAGAGGGGGGGGTAGTTCCGGAAATGGAGGGCGCCAAAAGAAAACTCCGCAAGAGGACAGGCGGCGAACGCGAAGTTGGCCGAAACGGGGAGTTACGTGACGTAAGCTTGAGTTGACACGTTGCGCTTGCCGCCGATTCAGCAGCAAATAGAGACAAACCGTGCAGAGGCGAAGCGATGCGGAGTGCGGAACAGTACAATAAGAGAATTTCCGCTTTTTTTTTTCAATTTTCAAATTATTAATTTACTCAGATCGGTGAGAAAGTGAGAATTAAAAGTAAAAACTGAGCAGCTCAGAGAGGCGCCGCTGCGACCACCACACAGCGCGCGCTACGTATGGGCCGATGGCGCACAATCCGGGGTTAAAGAGAGAGAGAAGGAAACCAGTCAAGCACCCGACGAGCCTTCCTTCTCTCTCCTGTAACGCCATAATTTTTAAATTCGAATTAGGGAGTTCTGGAACGGGATGAGAAGGAAATGAGATGCGTGTAGAGCAGTTTACGATGAGAGAAAATGGGAGAATTCTAGGCGTCTAATTTGCTTCTCACGGGTAAAGGAAGGGGCGAGAGTGTGCAGTTGTTGGCTGTTTCTCTCACTAACTACAGCTTTTACGGTTTTGAACTTATCTAAAACAGATAGAGCGAGAAAAAGAGGAACGAAACGAACGTGAAGGAAATGGGATCTTGACGCTTTCTTAGTATACCTCCACAGTTTTTCCCACCAGAAACCAGCACTTGGCCGTGGCGGTTTTCGTCTCTTTCTCGCTCTCTAGTCTCTCCCCTCTCGGTCTCTGTCTCACGCCCTTTCTTCTCCAGCGGCGACTTACTGCCGGCGATAAACCCTAATCGGATCGGTGTTTCTGTGTGTGTGTGTGTGTTTTTTTTTCTTCTTTTCTTTTCCATCGTGTGTAAGTTGTCTGATATTCATCATCTGCTATTTTTTAAGACCAGTCGCTGTAAGAATGTAATAAGAGTATTCTAGGAGTAATCACATACATGACTAGTGGTGACGCAGAGAGGAGTGGGCTTCTTTCGTTGTGGATCATCATGTACAGCTGTTTTTTGTTGTAGAGGGTATACAGACTACAGGAACCACTGTTCCCTAATTGCTTCGTGTTCTTTTTTCTTTTATTTTTAAATAGTTCGTGAAGAGATCATAATTTTGACATGCAAGTGCATGAAGTGGGAGATCTTCGTGAAGATAATCAGTCCGGTGAGAGGAATATCAAAGAAGAAGAGATGGAGGAAGGTGTGAGCAAATTAGAAAGAAGCAGAGATTCGAACGATCCTTTGGTGGATAATATAGTAGTAGACGAAGACTCCATCTTCTACGGCGACTTCCCTTCTCTTCCCGATTTCACATGCATCTCCTCCTCTTCTTCCTCCTCTTCCTCGTCCGCCTTGCAGACTCGCTCCACTTCCTCCTCTTCCGCCTCTTCCGCTTGGGCCGTTCTCAAGGCGGAGTACGAAGAGGTAGGGGACATGCTGGAGGAGTATAACGGAGACGGCTCGGTGCCGCCGCCTCCGACGACTACGACGGACGGGGTGGCGCCTCCGGCGACTGCAGACGGCATGGACGTGTTGGAAGAAATAGCCGACATGGGCATCCTCGACGGCACCGATATCTGGGATCCCACCACCCTGTTTCCCGACGAAGAAGAGATTAACATTAACAATAACGGAAGCAGTATTTTTAACGAACGGCCGGAAGGAGCTTCGGGAAACCCTAATAATTTTTTCCAGTGTTCCGAGGACCGGGTTCTTGTCCGGGAAGAAGAGGAGGGGGAGAATCAGGAGAAGAAGCCGTCGGAGGACCTCGCGATGGTGTTCTTCGAGTGGTTGAAGACGAACAAGGAGTCGATATCGCCGGAGGACCTGAGGAGTATCCGGCTCAAGAGATCCACCATCGAGTGCGCCGCCCGGAGACTCGGCGGCGGTAAGGAAGGGATGAAGCAGCTCCTCAAACTCATCCTCGCCTGGGTGCAGGATCACCACCTTCAGAAACGCAGAAATAATTATCACGCCGCCGCCGCCGAGGAGATCAATGTCCCGGTGAACGGCCACTACTGCTACAACCAGAACCCGGCTCAGGCGCCGTACCCGGTAGTACCCGTGCATCATCCTCCGGTGGAATCCTGCTTCTCTCCGACGTGGATTCACCCCGCGCCGCCGTACCTCGCAGATCCGGCATCCGTAGCGTACCCCGCGCACGTGAATAATATGCAGGGTGGTTATAATAACATGGGAGCGTCCCCGTCTTCCGAGTACCACCACGGCGCCTACATGAACATCGATCCTAACGCCGGCTGGTCCACGCCGCACTTCCCTCAGTACGGCGCAGCCGACCCGGCCGCGGGACAGGGTCCGGGTCCGGGTCAGCAGCAGCCCTACGTCGGTTTTGCGAACGGTTACTCCGGTCCGGCGGGGACGATGCAGCAGCTTCCCGGCGAGCGGTTCGCGAAGATGGCGTCGTCCGCGACGAAGGAAGCGAGGAAGAAGAGGATGGCGCGGCAGAGGCGGTTATTCACCCACCACCACCACCACCATAGTAGGCACCAGAACCATCACGCGTCGAGGCTCGTGGTTACGAACGGCGCTTGCTCGGCTAATAAGGCGGCGGCGGCGGCGCAGAGCAACTGGGTTTTGTACCCTCCTTCATCGGCTCCGGTGGTGTTCAGCGCCCAGCCGATGATGTCGCCGGCGGATGGGGTGGTTGCGGGTCCGCATGCGGATTCGACTGTCGTCATGCAACCGCGGCAGATGGCCTCCGACAGGCGTCAGGTCGACCTCCGATTAATCATGCGACGTTACAATTAATTAATTAGCTTTTCTTTTTTGTTTTGTTCTTTATAGAGTACGTAGTACTGATCATGGAGAGAATCTTGTTGACACGCAGGGATGGAAATCTGAGAAGAACCTGAGGTTCCTCCTGCAGAAGGTTTTGAAACAAAGCGACGTGGGTAACCTCGGCAGAATCGTGCTGCCTAAAGTAACAACCAATTCCACTTCATTCTCTCTCTCCTTGGCGTTACAATATTGTTTTCGAAATATAAGGTTCTGTCGATGTATATTCTTCGTCTTCCCCTGATCCATTTGCTTCACCTAATTATAATTACAGAAAGAAGCGGAGACGCATCTGCCGGAGCTGGACGCACGGGACGGCATTTCCATTCAAATGGAGGATATTGGCACATCGCGCGTCTGGAACATGCGGTACAGGTAAGGATTATTGCTTAAAATTCAGAATTTTCATTTCCATTTCTTTAATTTTCTGATATTAATTAAATCTGAATTGGGAAATCCTTTTTTCTTCTTTCTTCTGTCTTCTGTTAGGTACTGGCCGAACAACAAAAGCAGAATGTATCTACTGGAGAACACAGGTAAGTCTAGGGTTTCAGACTCTGGTCGGTCAGAACATATTATATATGCATATCTGCTTCTCTTTCTATTTCGTGGTTAATATAATTACCAAATGTTAACATTAGTTTGTGAAAATCATTTCAGGCGATTTTGTTCGATCGAATGGGTTACAAGAAGGAGATTTCATCGTCATATATTCAGACGCTAAATGCAGTAAATACGTAAGTGTTTTCGTCATATACATCTAGATTCAAACAAGAAACCCTAGGGCTTAATCTTTCTATGCATGTTATATCCATTCCTTTCTGATATTATGTAACAATCGTTGCAGATGATTAGAGGAGTGAAGGTGAGAAAACCAGAACTAAAACCAGAGACCAAGAGCCCCGTAAAGGCGGCAAAAACCTCGAATTTAACGGGAACCACAACCACCACCGGAACCGCCGAGGGCGTTTCTCCGACGTCCCAGGAAACCGGTATTTGATGAAAAAACCGTTCGCCGCCGCACGTACGTCTTAATATTCCCAAGCAGAACCCAGAAAGAAGAAAAAAGGTAAATTTAGCTGTACCTAAACAACTGATCTGTGAAAAGGTGTCATAGAAGAACACTAGTAAATGCTCTGCATGCGCCACCGGTATTGATGATCGTGGTAGGAGATCAGCTTCTGACGAGGAAATTATCTTCTTTCTTCTTCTTCTTCTTCTTCTTCTTCTTCTTCTTCTTCTTCTTCCGGGGACACCAAAGCATCGACAAGTAGTATTGTTGTAATATCTACGTTTCATGCTGCTGCTGCTGCTGCTGTAGAATTCTATAATAATAACTTAGGATTTGTAATTTGTGTAAGTGAATTATGTATAAGTCGTAGGTTGGCTGGATGGATGGCTGGCTTATTTGTTTTAATTATACAGCTCCGGACTTTTAGTCCCATGGGTTTATATAAGTGTATGTGATCATTAATTGTGTAGGATCAATGTACGTTAATTGTTTCTAAGTAATCGTGCATGTGTTAGATTATTTTTCTGTTCTGGTGTGTTGAAATTTGCAACTTCAGTTCTGTTTTGATACTCTTCTTATCTGCAGGATGTATTGGTACCCCAATATTAGCCCAGCTTGTACCAGCAAAGTACTGAGAGACTAGAATTATTTTCTATTAAATTACTGCTTAATTTTGGTAGAATTCTCAAATAATTAAGGGGATTAGTTGGTTGCAAGCTGTAGAATATGTGACATTGCGGAAGAGAAAATTACTGAGAAACTGATGGAAAGGGGTAACATACATTATATATAAAAGTCCTGTTGATCTAATTCATTGGTAAGAGGGAAGAACGTGGGGGTTAAATACTAGAAGAGTGGAGACTGGAGAGAGTACTACTATATTGCAGACTTGCAGTATAAATGAAAGTTTTAGTCCCTAGCTCTCTTGCAGATGAATGACATTTAGATAAATGTAATCGATAATGCATCTAATAGACCGATAAAATTGGCGGGTGTAATTTTTAACCATATTTTTGAAATACGTTTCAGTCTTTAGGGTACTTGTATATCTTCATATTTCATGTCAATGCTTTCCATATACTAGACGTGGATATTAATGAATATCGTTAAATTCACATGTAAAACTTTGAAATACTAGTTTAGATATATACGATATTTTATAAATTTTAATTTATAAAAAAAAATGGTTTTAGTCCCAAAGAACAATGTTTAAAAATAGAATTTAGTCTTTTTGTAAGTGGGATCCAAATCAAGGTGAGATCCAAATAAAGGTTTGCAGTATCAGATATAGGCAAACTATAAAATATCAATTCGTAGATATATTAAAAAACTTATTATAAATATAGAAAAATAAAAAATTCACTCTTATTATTAATATTTAAAATATAATATTTTTATTGACGTAATTATTTGAAAAATTAAATAAAATAATTATGTAAAATAACACTACTTCGTTTGAATTTAACCAAACACATTAATAAATTATATAATATTAATTGAAAATTAGAATAAATTTTAATTTTCAAAATATACTATAAAATAGAAAATATTTTATTCAAATTTCTTCCAAAACATACTTTACTAAGTCATTGAATCAATTATGTGAAAAAAATTTAGTGAATCAGCACCAAACCGGACTGAACCGTCCGATTTGTGGGTTCGAAACTAGGCAGCGGGAGGTCATCCCTAACCTCCTCGCCGCCAGCTGTAGAGAAACCCCTAGATCTTTGCGATGGTATTGTAGCCACCCTTAAAGCCGGGGACTACCGCGGAACGGTGGCGGGACCACTAGCAACCATTTTGCTTGTAGTTCTGTTGCCGTCGGTAGGCGACCTATCAACTAAAAAAAACAATCCAAAGAGCATAAAAACGAATCAGTTTTCAAAAAAAACAAAACTCTAGTTTGCAGCGCTGTGATCCCAATTTCTTGATTTATGGATTCTCCTTGAATTTTATTTTCCCATCCGTTACTAAACTTTGAATATCGTATGAACAAGTTTCCTCAATATATGAAGAAAAACTTGCCAATACATGAAGATACAAGGATTAGTTTCATGTAAAAGTAAACAGTCCCTGTGTTTTGTTTCCTTATTTAAGAAAACCGATACATATCGATCAATATCGGCCAGCATATGCCGATACGTATCGATAATGCAAACCAAGATCATAATACATATAAATTATCTTAATAACTAAATTATTGTTTTTTTATCCTCAAATAGATTGAACAATCTCATATAAAAACATAGCCATGAAGGGAGTGTACATGAGTGAGAGAGTTCAAAAATATACAGCCATCTACTATATATAGTTTTGGGCATAGAGTAGCCCGAATAGTCTTCTTCTATAACTTGATGGAAAAAAGTTGGGATAGTTTGAAACCATATACACATAAGGTAGTCACATGTTGGGAAACTAGTGGCTTTCTTTACCAATGTATCAGCGACCTTGTTGGCTTCTCTACATTTGTGTCACAACTGTACCTGAGGCAATTCTTGTAGCAGACGTCAGCAAGTTTGTAGTAGTTTGCCCAATTTCCAGAGAGTACTGTTTTGTTGTCCCTGCATCAACTGAATTACAAGTTGAGAGTTTCTCGGTTTAAAATGGAAATAAAAGGAGATTGGAGTTTGATTGTTAGACTTTATGTCTAATAAATCACATAATACATCATGAAAATAGACATATAAATAACAAATGATCTCTTTTCATAAACATCATATAAATATGATTGAATTAAAATATGAAAGATAATAGAAGTGTACCTTTCATATTCGAATAGTAATTCAGTCGAAGTAGTGCACAATGAATCCTTTTCGAATAGTAATTGAGTCGAAGTACTTTCAACCAGACTGGGTATGCATAAGTCGTAGCCTCACTTGTAAGACATTGGAGGATTTATAGAATCTAAAGGGTATGACACTAATGAGTCTCTTCAATGTGGGACTAATGACCCTTGGGAGAGATATAACTCTTTATTCCCAAAGCGTCCCCAGTTAAATATGCCCATTAAATCTACCTCTTTAGGGGGAGTGCTAGTCATTATTCCCTATACTGAACGTCCAATGGCAAAGTATCTAGAAGAGGGACTCACGCGCAAGTCATGGTAATTTTATTTTATAAATCAATATTTGAAACCATAATTCCAACATAGATAAAAGATAGAGTGAGGTTGAGTGCAAGCAATTCCAATAGCACATATAATATTTCTTACTGGAAATACAAATAAAAAAAAATTTGCCTTTAAAAAAGTGGACAGGGGTGGAGTCCAACAAATATGGTCTCTATTTGTTTTGGAGGCATGAATTCTAAGATTTTTCTATGTAGAATGGTTTGCTGTGGGAGAAAAACAATTTGATTGAAACTTTGAGTGATTGATGAAGAAGTGTGTTCAAAGACTTTTTTATTATGGGCGCACCATATTTGCCAAATAGTGTTGATAGAAAAAATATGAATATGTGGTAGGGTTTGAGTGGGTGTGGTAAAGAGTAAAGAGAAGAAGTAGGACATAATGGATTGAGATTTCGGGATTAGGAGAGTATATGGAGCAACTGATTGTCAAACCAAGTTAGCAAATTGACTGTGAATAAAAAGATGGTCTATTATTTCTAAAGTTAAATCACACATTTGGCAAGTCTGGTTTACTTGTAAACCACTCCTACCTAGGACGTTGACCGAAGTTTGTAATTTGTCTCTAAGGAGTAGCCAAAGGAAGAGTCGTTGTTTTGGGAGGGATTTAAATTTCCAAATTTCGGAAAAAATAGGATCCTAGGGTCCAAATAACATACATCCTTTTATGATTTTTGTGATATATTGCATATGGTGATAAACTAATTTGGTATAGAAAGATCCAAATTGATCCAGATTTGGAGGAATTAAGGATGAGATCCAAATTAATAGGTTCATTCCACTGATTTTCAGTGGTGATAAGAGAAGATATCCTAACCTGCAAATTTAAAGGACCCTGAATGAGTCGAGGTAGATCACTGAGGGGTTTGTTTAGATCTTCCACCCATGTGTCAAACAAAAGAGATGTATTCTTGCCATTTCCAATATGAGAGTGGTATTGGTGAAGATAGATTGGAAGAAGTAGTGATATTTGTTTCCAAACAAATGAGTCTCCTTATTTTGCTTTGATCAACTAAATTAAATTTTGGTATTTTATAAGAAAAGGCTAGCTACACCTATGCATAGTACCTATCTCACGTACATATTAATCTTAACCGTTGATGTTTAGAATTTATCCTTTAGAATATAGGATTTTGTAAAATAAAAAATATTTTTTTATATTTTTAAGAGATCAGATTAACATGTCCGTAGATAGGTACTATGCATAGGTACAACTAGCATTACCCATTTTATAATATAAAACAAAATTTGAGCTCTTACTGGGATTATATAAAGTGCCCACTAATGGATAATGGGCTTATTAGAAGGTGCGGTTTTGTGGTCTGTATATTGACTTGCAATCGCTTAAAACCGCTCATAACGCCCGGCATGCTTATGGAGCGAATAAAAGGCTGAAAGCCCATACGAACGAAAAAATATTGAAGACTACTCTGAAAGCATAGAGGCAAATGCACGGCCAAAAGAATGGAGTCGTCTTCCTGGTTCAGTCGTGCATTTCGGAAGCAATCAAAGTCTGCTGGAACCGGAGACGGCGATAAAACGGCGCTCCTCCTCCAGTTCGGAATCACGGAGCAGCTGCAACACTTTGTTAAAGGCTTCACTTTGGACACATTCAAGAATTTTCCTCTGCCCTCTTCAGGTAACGACAATAGTGATTTTCAAATTTTGCCCGTATTTCCGGCGTTGTCTCTTCCTTTCCGCAGCTTACTTGATAAGTGTAGGGCTCTCTAGATGACCGACCAACATCTATATCCGATGATTCTGCTGCGACATCGTCTTCAAAAGTTCGGAACGATCTCAGTGGATGGCAGGAACGGCATGCCACACTCGTGCTCTCGACCGTGAAGGTCTGGTTCCAGTCTCTATTCTCTTTGCTTGACATAACATAGATTGTTGGATACTTCTACTGACTTAACTTAGATTTCATGTTTAAAAAATTTACTGCGTGATTGCACGAAACCAACTAGGATCTACAAGCTGGGTGCTTCGACACTTTTCATGTCTCTTTACATTAATACCAATTATAAATATGTGATCATTCATAAGGAGCTGCCGTTCGAAAATGAGAGAATGCGAATTGCTTTTGATTCATCTCTTACGACGTGACAGCAGGGACTGATTATTTACTTACTCGAGACATATATAATATCTTGGCTGCCATTCCGTAGTTTTTAGAAACACAGTTGGCTATTTGAAACTTAATCATGACTAATATATGTGCAAATGAACGTTTTTGCGTATGTTAACCATGATTGTGAAAGAGTTTTAAGTACTCTGTATAAGTAACTGTAGTGCAGTTCCTTTGTTTCTTAATATGACGATGGGGTTTTTAAAGTTTTTAGAAAAGAAAATGCAACTATTTGTAATTTAAGTGGTTACTAACTGCATAATTTATTTGCCTCACCAGGAGATATCTCACCTAAGATATGTTTTGTGTCCACGGCATTTGAAGGATGAGCAATTTTGGAGTATATATTTTGCACTTGTGAAGAGCTATTTGGCTCCGTAAGTAGTTAAACCTTGATTTTGAAGATCAGTCACTGGAGCACATCATTTCAATCCAATTAAATTTTATTTCTTTGGCCATAATCTCTGTATTTTGTTAAAGTTTTACTCTTTCTTCGTGACTTCAAGAATTGTTCTGTCCTTATCCACCTATGAGGGCAAGAAATATGGGTTATCGTATGTTGTTTTATCCAACGGTCAGGGTTAATTGGACAGGCTGATCATTAAGTGGAACTGCTTCTATTGCATGTTCTGTCTGTTTATTGCTGGTGCTATTGTTGAAACATTTTGAATATTGTAATAGTTAATTGCAAGGTACTTGAATTAAGCTATACAAATTTAAGTGGAACAGCAACTTAATGGATTTTTGGCATGTTCAATTTTAGCAGCTACTTATTCTTTTTTATTTTTGTTATGTGTGTGAAACTTTCAACAACCTGCGCTAAGTTAAAGACTACACTAACCAGAGCCAACGACAGATCAGATATGTAATTTCCTTTTCATAGATTCCTTTAATATCACATGGTATGGATGATTGCTTCAACTGTTATGTTAGATTGGGTGAAGCATGCCATCTGGGACCCATCAAACACAAACATTTGCTATACTCTATCTGCCTTTAAAAATCTTCTTTTGTTTATTTACCTGGATTCGGTGGCTGAACCCTTGTTCTTACATGAACTTTTGTCTAATCTTGACTCCTTCAACTAATGATCACCTCATGGAAGGTTTGTTCGGGTTCTGAACATATGTAAGAATCAATAGGCAAGTTAAGGCAGAGACCCATGGTTACATCTTCTGTCTAGTTCAATATGAACTGTAACTAGAACAATTCTACAGAATTCATAGACTAGGACATTTTCAGTGTTCATTTAAAGTTTATTTCAGGGTTTATTTCAGCTTTTTTCACCTTAAAAAAACTTGCTTATTCATTATACTTTTAGTGAAGAAAAGGTAGCTTCTAGCTTGGGTCCTTCTAGCTGGTCTAGTGTCTCATGACACTAAACAATCTTCCTTTCAACTTTTGCGGATTCATTGTAATTTTTGTTGGAGGTATGTGGGCATTTTAAGGGATCACAAACTCCACTCAAGCAGATGATTCTGTTTTATTTAGGAGATAGGCGCACTTGATTGGACATTATATTTTTTTAATCTCTCTTTCTTTCTGTGTTTGTTGTTTTTTATTTTATCTTCCTTCTTTCTTTGCCCTCTTCCATCCTCCCGTCCCTCGCTTTCCCCCCTTCCCTCCCTTTCACCCCTTCCCTCCCCGCCACTAGCTTCCCTCCCATCCCTCCTCCCATCCCTCCTCCCATCCCTCTTCCCATCCCTCCTCCCATCTTAAAAGCATCTTAAAATGAAACAGATATCATAAAGAGAAAAATTCTATGTAGGGGGTTTCCAATAGGATTTGATGAATAAAATAAAACTAATATTATCAATGAATGATGTTTTGGATATGGTGTCTTGTTCTACAAAAATGATTTTTTTTTTCCTGTGTGTGTTGATCATATGAGGTTTAGTAACAATTTTTAGCTATCATCTTAAGGTGTTCTTTGTTGGTCTTCTCTCTCTCTCTCTCTCTCTCTCTCTCTCTCTCTCTCTAACAATTTTTAACAAAAAGCCTTTTACTTTGTATTGATTGGTTATTAGGTATGAGATGCGGGCCATACAGGAAGAAAAACTTAAACAGCTCAGGATGGAGGAGAGTAGAGAAGCAAATGAAGAGAAAAATGCTATTGAGGTGGAAATGATTGAGCCAAAAGGGAGGCACCATGGATCCCCTTAAAAAAATCTGTTTTATAGGTTCTCCCCTGGTTGGTGGGAAGAGCTAAAAGTGAGTGCCTCATCATCTTTATTTTTCTTTTATCCATTTTATCATTTTTATTGACTGGACCCTACCTTGTTAATCGTATATTATGTTGAGGAACTGATTTTGGTAATACTTTGCTACATTTGTCCAGTAGACTGGGTATCAGCTGGTGGATCTAATGCAATCATAACAGCAAGAGCCAGATAGAGACTGTTTGCCGCAGCCGTGCATGAACTTGATAGAAGGAAGGTATTACTGCATTCTTAAATCGAGAAAAAAAAAAGGTTGAAAGTCATTATTCTGATCAGAAGTTCATCGGATATGGTGGGTGGTTTGACAATGGATTCTTTACGTGGCTTGCTTTTGATGGTTTGTGTAACGATTCCGAACAAAGGACAAGCTTCTGTGGCTGGAAGAAGTGTGATTGTATTGAGTGGTTTTGTTTACCTAAACCATGCCGGAACCTTCTGTGGTTTTACCCTACGACAGCATTGTTGTATGATGAGCACAACCAGGTGGTCGAGCCTCTTCTCACACAATATAGCATATATTGACATGGTCACACGAGCACGTCCAAAAATGTATTGCACGTAATCGATAGTTATCAAATTCGCAAATTTCTGTATATATATCATACCTATGAGCAGCACTATGAGAAATTTTTAACTTGGACAGATTATATTTTAGAATATAAAAAAGTTTTTTTTTAAAATTTGTAATTTATACTAAAGAACTAACTTAAGGGAAGACCATTGACTATTTATTGTGTCTCTTGACGCTTAAGTCGCTTCCATGTGGGAGAAAAATTCAGTATATGAACAATTCCGGTCGGTCAATGCGTCGACTTCGCCGTGGTGTGAAACGGCGAGTGGGATTCCTTTCCTTTCCACTTCCCTAATCGTCTCCTTTTTGCCGAATCCCGTTGAAAAAAGAGATTAAAGTTAAAAACGCATTAAAGGATAAAAAGCGATTTTCTTGACTCTTTTTTTCCCGCAGATCGAGCGTCCAAAGAACAGACGCGACTTCCGAACCGTGTCGGTGTCGCGCCGGGCGATCTTGATTATACCTCAAGTGTGGGGCCCACCACGGTTCCGGAATCCGAATGTGGAACCGCGTGGCCGGATCGTGGACCTCGTGGCACTGACCCGTTTTTCTATGATATAAATACTAAACGGGCAAGGACCGGAATTCAAACATATGACAATCTTTGGTCCAACTCCAATTACGATGCTTTTAGCAACTTAAATTAATTACCATCAGTAATTTTGTAAAAAATAATACTTGCTGCACCTAGTAATTGTTAATCTAAGCCATTAATGCTTAGTTTTTATCCTCTAGAAAATAGAATTTTATAAAAAAAAAAATTTTTTTTTTAAGGGCATAGATTAACATGTACTTTGGATAAATGCGTCCACTAAATACTTCTAGCATTACTATTTTGTAAAATGTAAACCAAGACAACTCAATGCTAGAGACTTGATAAAAAAACAACATGTGGACTCGTTCTGCACCGGGCCCACAGACCCAATCGTATAAACGAAAAAGAAAAGAACATTACTAATCAACATGTCCACCACCACGACATAAGCCTCTTGAGAAGTTAACCTAATCACGATCTATCGCTCATTAGTCATTACTAGTGCATCACTATAAGCCGGCAGAAGAAGACCCCCCATATTAGTATTCAAATCAGTCAACACCCCAATTTACTCTAAACGGGTCAATAATCTCAAAATTCGATGCATGC
This sequence comes from Aristolochia contorta, assembly GCA_022405105.1. Classification (NCBI taxonomy): domain Eukaryota; kingdom Viridiplantae; phylum Streptophyta; class Magnoliopsida; order Piperales; family Aristolochiaceae; genus Aristolochia; species Aristolochia contorta. The sequence goes on along the minus strand of CM039667.1, from coordinate 5,156,825 downwards.
ACTGTGCTTTCCGCTTCTTCCCCACAGCACGAAATGTTATTTTAATTTAATCCCTCTCGAAGTCAAAACGTAGAGAAACGAGGCGGGCAAGTTAGGGAGGGAAACATCTCCAAATCGCCCTTGAAAGATTATTAGAAGCCAAACTTAGAAACTTAAAAAGACAAAAAAGGGCACATTGGCCCCACATGTATGTCCGTTGAAGAAATTACTTATTGTGATTCAAGTATCATCTTTCTGTGCCTCTCCCATTATAATTAATATTTATTTATTAGAGAATATCATCAATAGCTTAGTAATGAATTTACTTGCTAAAATAATTCAAGTACTGAAATTCCGCGCCCCCCTCTCTCATGTCTCATCACGTGGCCGTAAAGGAAACTGGGGCCACTTTTCCTGTTTTTCATGGTCGCGAAGAATTTAAGAGGCCCGCGTCGGATGAGAAGGGACCCGCAGTTGGACGGGACGGAACCGATCGTAGCCGTCGGACGTCATTCTCTTATACCTCGATAAAGGAAATAAAACGAAAAAAACAAGAGAAAAAACGAGGTGGGCCCGCGCGTGGAGAAAGGGCCAACGAAAGTTGGCATTTTCGGACACGGTGGTCCGCGGATGATGGAAGAATGAGTGAACCCAATCGGACCTGCACAAACAAGAACTTTCCGTATTATAGAATATTATTTTCTTTCTGAATATGAGGGAGCGGAGCGATCGGAGAGTCGGGAGCGCCCTTTAAAAAGGCACGCCACACGCCCCCGTCTCTCTGGGAACCCCATCTCTCTCTCTCTCTCTCTCTCTCTCCTCTTTCCCCCAAATCGTCGTTGTAGTTCTTCCCTCAAAATCCCTCTTTTTTTTCTTTCCCCCAAAATAATGGCGTCTTCTTCGTCGTCGTCGCGTTGTTTGGCCGTTTTTGTGTGTTTATTCTCGGCGCTTCTGCTCTCGGCGGTGCCTGCGGAGTCGGCGAGCTGCGATTCGCAGAAGCTGCCGGCGAACAAGGTGTTCAAGCTCTGCGAGGATCTCCCGACGCTGAGCGGGTTTCTGCACTGGAGCTACGAAGCGACGAACTCGTCGCTGTCGATGGCGTTCTCGGCGCCGCCTGAGAAGCCCGGGGGTTGGGTCGCGTGGGGGATCAACCCCAAGGCCCCCACAATGCTTGGCACCCAGGCTTTGATCGCGCACCGCGCCTCCAACGGCTCCGTCGCCGTCCAGACCTTCAACGTCAGCGAGTACAGCATCAAGCCCTCCAACATCTCCTACCCCGTCTCCGGCCTCTCCGCCGTCTCCGTCAACGGCTCCCTCGTCATCTTCGCCACGTGGGAGCTCCCCAAGGGCACCACCACCGTCAACCAGGTCTGGCAAGTCGGATCCGCCGTCGACGACGGCATCCCCAACAAGCACGCCATGGCTCCGGCCAACATGAGAGCCTCCGGGAAGCTCAACCTCCTCTCCCCCGCCGGCGGAGGCTCCGGTGCCGAATCCCCCTCGCCGTCCTCCTCCCCCGCCTCTCCCAACTCCGGCTCCCCCGCCGCTCCCAACTCCGGCTCCCCCTCGGCTGCCGCCGGACCACCCACGCAGGCGTCGCTGCTGGGTCTCGTCGCCGTCGCCGTCGGATTATCGTTCGTCAATCTGATCCGCTAGTCTCAGCCGAGACGGCTTTTTCCAGTATTGGACGTCGGAGATCGGACGCGCCCCGCCGATATTTTGATTTACTTACCATATCTCTCTCTTTTTCTTTATATAATATTGTTCGTTTCTTTTTCCGGCGTGTTGGGTTACAATTTGGAAGGAATAACTACGGAGATTTATACTTTCTTTTCTGGTTAATTATCATTATCTTTTTTTTTTTTAGGATCGGAGATGATGGAATATAATCGAAATTATCAATTACGATATGATCGCGAGAGAGAAAGAGAGGAAAGTTTGGAGTGAGTGGGAAGGGCATAAATGGGAATATACACGCATAAATGGGAATATACACGCATAAATGGGAATATATACGAGGAAAGGAAACTCCCCGACCCAGTCTCGACTCACGACTCACTAATGTGGGGACCACTTCAATTTTTACTGCAAATTCGCGAAGCTTTTTAATGCATTCTTTCTCTCTGTCCAATTGAGGTTGGTCGAATTAGTAAATGCATTCTCTCCGGAAGAAGTGGGGGGAGTGGTGTTTAAAAAGTCTTGAAAGTGCACTTTAATACACCCTTTTCTTGTCGACTAAGTGTTTGTTTGACCCGTTTGAAGTGAGTGTGTGAGATACCGGTTCGAAGTTCAAACCGAGCAGGTAAGATTGCATTTATTATATATGAGCCTTTTCTTCTTCCAGCACTTGAATGAAACAGATAGCGCCGGCTGACCAGTTCATTTTTTAATCGCAATTCTTATCAGTCCCAACGGGTTTAGTTCAGTTTCACTGATTTGGGTCTCTTGTCCACACTTCGATTGTTACAACTACTTGTAGATTGTTACCAGTTCCTTGTGCTGTGAAGCTCATGAACAATACCTTTTGAAAATCTTCATCTTATGTTCGGCTGCTACGAGTGACAGGACGCTGCAATTTTGGACTACACCGGCCGGCTTAAAAAGAGGTTGCAAGGGTGCGCTGAAAGATCCTTTTCGCGGCTTCTTCGATGATCAGATTAGGCAATGATTCGCAGCCAGTGTTACTGTGCATGTGTAAACTGCAATGACATGACCGGAAAGAAATGAGACTGCTGCCCGCCTGAGTTGGAATTCAAGTTCCAAAGCATGGAATTTTGTGCATATATGGATTCTGGAGTGAGGAGTTTCGCCTGTAAGACTGCATCAAAACGATTGGAAAATCATTACAGTTGTACCAACGGTACAAACATATTAAAAAGGGCACTGGATCAACTGCTTCGATTTAGAACGCCAAGGCCATTGGATCTGCGATTAAAAAATGAATAAAAATGGATAGAAGAGAAGAACAATAAAAGTTACATATAATGAATGGCGTGGCGTCGCCGGACTCGAACCGGAGACCTTCAGTGTGTTAGACTGACGTGATAACCAACTACACCACGACACCTTGATGTTTCTGATTTTGTTTTTTTAATTAGCGTACTTTTGCTAATATTTTAAAATTTTGTTTCTAATATAGTTTTAGCCTCGGGAACACAAGACTGACGTAAGGTAAGCGTCAGGGTGACGAGGGCAACACGACGACGGAGTCCCTCCTATGTGATTCAATGAAGGAGAAGAGACATGTGAGAGACTTCTCGTCTTCTTCGACACTCGAAAACGCCGAGAATTGACACTTCAACGGCCACTTGAAGTACTCCACTTGAAGTCCACACTTGAGCCGTCCGATTCGATAATCCTAATTTACAAACACCACATTAAACTAATCCTCCATGCATTAAACTAATCCTCCATGCAATCGCTGCTAATCATATATAAATACATAATACTCCGAGGTACGTACGTGATTCTTGAAAACCGACGCGAGTAGCCAATCGCCATCAGAGATTCAGTCGGACCCCATCCTATTTCGTTTAAATACATTTTTGTAAGACTTAGAAATAAATGAAGAAAGTCGCAGCGACTTCGGGAACGCCACTCCCAATCTTTCGTTCTCATGGCTCCCCCGCCAGATAAATTCATGAATCTTAATTCTTAATTTCATAACTCCCCCGGGCATCAATCGAACGTGCTACTCTCCAGCGTCTCCGCGCTCGCCGCCGGGGTTTCTTTTACTTGATATTTTTTTCCGGCGGTGTCCGCCATTGCTGTCTGCTTCCATCAGCTTTCTCGGCAAATGGGTCGGGAACTGTCAAATTATATCGTGTCGTCGATCAGACTCGGAGACAAAGAAAATCCATCCCGGAATAATATTGTATGAGGGTGCCGGAATAATTTAATTTGTAGGCGACGTCCTTATTTATCTGCTTGATGTGCAGGACGAAGTACACGCACTGTACTAACAAATGTAATTGAAATCAATGTAGAGAATGTGTGTGGAGAGGAGAGATGTGCATGGATGGGCGCACCTTGTCTTACTTGATCTTGTGAATTGTGATGGAGGTTGAATGTAGTGAGTGGAGACAGCTCATTTCCTATTTGTTGCTGGGATTTAAGGGGAAACAACAAAAGGTTCCTTTTTTTTCCTTTGTATTTTTCCTAAGAAAGATCTTGCAAGTTTTGAAGAGTTTCCTAACAAAGCATCTGTCTGTTATTAGGGTGCAGATATGAGTATTAAAATGACAACACTAGAATCTAATCTAATAGTATTTCACTAATGGACAACAAAAAAGTGATTAATTTAGAATAATCTAAGCTCTTAAAAATATTTAAAAAATTTATTTTATAAAATCCTATATTTTAAAGGATAAACCCTAGGCATAAATGGTTTAAATTAACATGTACATGAGATAGGTACATGGGCTAAGTGCAACTAACATTATTCATAAATTAATTCTCAAAAAATCTTGTTTAAAGTAATTAAATAACAATATTTGTTATTCATAATTATAAAAAAAATAAATTTTTCAAAATAAAAGAAGGAAATAGTTCCCTTGGTCCACCCTCTACATCACACGAAGATGACGGATGAGCAAGGGTTCCCCTATCACTTTATTCTCTCTTTTTAATTTGTTTTATTTTATTATTTTATCTAGCGCGCTTAAAAAGTGATAAGTAATAGGAAAATGCTAGCTACACCTTACCTATTGACCGTACAACCAATCAAAACAATAAAAAATTAAGCTGCGATAAGGTTTATCCTTTAAAATTTAGGATTTTATAAAAAATATTTTTTATCTTTTTAACTGTTTTTGATTGGCTGGTACATAGGATAGGTACCCGTTTTAAAGTAAACTTTAAGGGGTTTAAAAAGTGTTAATTTATGATAAAATTGAAAACCGAAAAAACCAACTAGTTAGGTAGGTTCCTGAAACGATTGAGCCATATTTGACCGCAGTAGACTTCGGAGAGACCGCTTTCCTAAAAACGCATTTGACGCGCTGGTCAATCCGTAAAAAGAGGGGGCGTCTCTTCTTGCCCAAATAACGACTCTCTCTCTGTCACTCTACTTTCCAACTTAATTATTCTCCGAGTTTCCTATTCGATCAAATTAATCCAACGGCCACATCTCACTCTCCCACTCCCACTCCGATTCCTCTTCTTAATCATCCACCGTCCAAAACTCCAAACGGTCTCTCTTCTATCTATAGTATATATATATACAGCCCCCTGGTTCGGTGAGGGGCTTTCTTAACCAGATACTTTAGCAGTGAGAGATTTTGGTGATTTTCTGTTTCCTTCTCTCTCGTCGATCCGCCATGGCTGCTCATCTCCGAGCTCTGTTCTTCTTCCTCTTGTGCGCTTCCCCCATTTTGGTCTCCTCCGCCTGCACATCCCAGGCCTTTTCGAGAAACAGGGCGTACAGCCTCTGCAACGACCTCCCCACTCTGGGCTCCTCTCTCCACTGGACTTACGACGCCGACAAGTCCTCTCTCTCCCTCGCCTTCGTCGCTCCTCCGGCGAGCCCCAAGGGGTGGGTCGCCTGGGCGGTGAACCCCGACGGTCCGTCCATGGTGGGTTCCCGGTCGTTGATAGCATTCAAGCGCTCCGACGGGTCCATGACCGTCAAGACGTTTAACATCACCAGCTACGGCCCCGTTTCTCCCTCCCCCATCGATTACCCCGTCTCCGGCATGGAGGTGGAGTTCGCCGCCGGGATGATTATGTTGTTCGCGACCGTCGAGCTGCCGAAGGGGACGATGAAGATTAATCAGGTGTGGCAGGTCGGGAGCTCCGTCGACGGTGATGTTCCGCAGAGGCATGACTTTGCGCCGGCGAATTTGGCCGCGACCGGGACTTTGGATTTGATGAAGGGGCAGGCCGTCGCCGGAGGGACGAGTGCTGGTGATTCCAGGCAGAGGAAGAGGAATGTGAGTACTTCTTGCTTTTTAATTCTTCTTTCTTTCTGATGATGAAGAAAAAATCTCTTCTTTTCTTTGATTTCATGGCTTTCCTGTCTGGAATTTCTTCTTTTTTTATCGACTGCTGATGATTGTGAGGTTTTTTAATTTCGGAAGAGGAGTTGAATCTAGAGGAGTTCCGCCGATTTTTCTTTGCGATTTTGTCGTGAGTTCTGAAATTCGGTTTAGGAGATCGATTCACGCTGTTCTGATTTGTGTTTTCTTTCATCTGTGCCCGGCTCTGTTCTTCTCGCAGCTTTTGTTTAACTCGATATGGGATTTACTGCCAATTGTGGAAACCGAAACTGTACGAACCCCGATTTCGAAAATCAACACATTGACTGTTTTTCTAACAGAGCTTTACGAAACCGATCTGCACGACCCATTTCCGTTTCCAAGAATTTCGACTCAACTTTTCTTCTTCTCTCTCGTTCTTCTGCAGATTCACGGGATCCTTAATGCGATCAGCTGGGGAATTTTAATGCCAATCGGAGTGATCATGGCGAGGCATTTAAGAACATTCAAGGCTGCCGACCCCGCATGGTTCTACCTCCATGTCGCCTGCCAATTCTCCGGCTACGTCGTCGGCGTCGCCGGCTGGGCCACCGGCCTGAAACTCGGCCACGAATCGAAAGGCGTTCAGTACTCTGCACACCGCAACCTCGGCATCGCCCTCTTCTGCTTGTCCACCTTACAGGTCTTCGCTCTGCTCATAAGACCCAACAAGGATCACAAATTGAGGGTCTACTGGAACGTCTACCACCACTCGGTGGGCTACTCCGTCATCGTCATGAGCATCATCAATGTCTTCAAGGGTCTGTCCATACTGCAACCGGGAAACAAATGGAAAGTGGCTTACATAATCGTGCTCATCGTCTTGGGAGCTGTTGCTGCAGTACTGGAAGTGGTTACATGGATTGTGCTTCTGAGGAGAAGGAAGTCCGATACCACCATCAAGCTCCAGGATGGGCCAAATGGAACGCAAGTCTAAGAGAATTGGGTTTTTTTTTTCTCCGTTTTAATGTACAAAGTCAGGATAACTTGTGATCTCCTTCTTCTTCTTCACCTGATCCTTACTGCACTTTTTTATTCATTTTAAGTTTATCCGGGGTGGGGAGTATTTAATTTATGTCTGTACCAATTTTTAGATTTTATTTGCGGTTTGCGACCTTGTAGAGTTTTGTTACAAATGATATGATTTACATTATTTTGACAGTTTCAAATTCTTCACATTCAGTTTCAATTCTTTCAGCAATATGTTTTAAAACAAAAGAATGATTCTAAGAAGTTTGTGAGAAAGAAGGAAGAGCGAGAAAACGCGGAGAGATGATAGGTACAGTTGCGTGCTCTGGTAGCAATGTGACACTTTGCAACGAACAAAAATCTCTCAAGTTCTGTTCTGTGAGAGGAATCCCCACCAAGCCTCTCTCTCTCTCTCTCTCTCTCTCTCTCTCTCTCTCTCTCTCTCTCTCTCTCTCTCTCTCTCTCTCTCTCTCTCTCTCTCTCTCTCTCTCTCTCTCTCTCTCTCTCTCTCTCTCTCTCTCTCTCTCTCTCTCTCTCTCTCTCTGACTCTTTCAAGTGGGAACCAGAATCCTATAATTCAAAAAAGAATAATGCTATGAGTACCGAGGCTGTACTCACTCTTGAGTACAGCCTCCCTACTCATAGCATTACTCTTCAAAAAAAGATTTCGATGAGGGAAATCAAGCCTCCTTTTACACGGGTTGTAAAGCAGATTCCTTCCTCCATAAAAATTGATCACAGTACACCAAACTTTTAGGAAAGCTAGAACTGCTTTCCTGTACCGACAAGGAAAAAAGCTAAATGGAAGTGGATACGAGTGAGGTTTCACAAAAAGGTTCTAAACTCGCCCATGGTGGCACTACCCAATGCTCCCCATCATTCATCTCCTTTATCTTTCTGCATGGCCTAGCCGAGCTTAAATATAATACGAGGAGGCACGAGGGTAGGGTAGGGTCCGCCTGCTGTGCTCGGGTATCTCAAACATATTATGGCGATGATGACAATGGTGACACGCACTTAAATTAAGCTAATATCGCCATCGCCATGCACAGCGACTGCCAGCAGGGGTTGCTGCTTTTGGTGGGCAACGGGGGTTAAACGAGACAGGGAGGTGCACGCGTCAAAGATGTATTCAGAATGGGATGGTCCTCCGGACCCCCCATGTCTACCAACTCATCATTTGAGCAACCATGGTGTCCTTTTGCTTTTATTATTTCCTTGTTCTTTTTATCTTCTTTTCCTTTTTTCAATTATGGCAAGCAATGAAGACAGCTACTAGATTTTCAAGTTTAGTTAGTCTATGAGATGGGTAACATGAACAACTTATGTGCCTTACATCTGTGGTCAATTGAACTCCCATATTAACCCAAATAGTTCAATTGAATAGGACCCTAAAGTTTGTTGCTTTCTTTATAAGATCATGTTATATATCTGCCACAATATATGGAAAGAGAAAACAACAATAAACATCATTTTGTTGGTTTTGTCATATAGAAGTGAAAGATTATTCGAGAGAGTAATACTATATGCACTTTACTGTGCATGTACTTTGTGCACTTCCCCCTCACTGTAGCGGTGGGACATTTAAAAATTCCTGGAGTGGACCCCACCGCTACAGTTAGGGAAAGTGCACAAAGGGCATATAGCTTTTTTCTATTCGAAAATATCTTCATCTTTTGCTTTATCACAGATCTTTCATTGTTCACTGTCCACTATGATACCAATGATTCATTACAATAATTTGAACTGATTGAGTATGTATCTAATTAGTGGACCAGTCAAAACAAGAGATTGAGAAAGTATAATTAGACAATTCAGAAATTGCACATCATGCTTGTGTAGCAGAAAATTCCGGGTCCAATACCCAGGTAAACAAATATACTAGCATTAGAGATAACAAAATTATCAGAATTAAGATTAACATGTTACATACGATGAAAGCAAATCTTTTGATTCGGTATGGCACCAACGGACACACACAAAAAGCTAATATTTTACTCATCAACCGGGTCTGCATTCTTACCATCACTCATTAAAAGTTGTCCATACAGGCAAATCCTTAGATCACCTTGAAGAAATCTCTGATGAAAATGAGTTTTGTACAGGTCCCAAAATTCGCCGCTGCAACAATTTAAAGGAAAAACTACATCAAGGCACTCTTACCGTAAAAAAATTATGAGCAACTACTGTGCTACCTGAATACTACATGGTCTGAGAGTTTCAATTGAAAAGTAGGTTGTTCTATACAAATCTAGATGCAGGAGCAGTCGAGAGACGAGTTTCAACAAAATTATGAACTTAATGAAGCTAACGGGCCTTGTAGAATAGTGAAATGGAAATGTTACAGGGAAGCGCAATCACAAAGTTCTACCTACATGATATCTTTCACCATCAGCAGTAACACACTTTTAAAAGTAAGCAAACCTTACCTGACTTGAGGAAGAGTGAACAAGGAATAACCCTTAGCATCTGTGTGCATATCAAGTACAAGCACAGCTAAGCGTGAAAGCCCCAACACATCCATGTCAATTAACTTCTTGATCCTGCAAAATGAATTCAATAGCATAAGACCAGAAGTTAAAGCCCGGTAACATTTACACAGTGGTAAACCATCTAGGATGCAGAACATGTTGAGGAAGACTTGTGAGATTCAGTGGAAAGAGCAAACCAATGCTATGTTGATGTCTAAACTAAGAAAGATAATTTCTGTTTTAAGTGAGACCGGATACATGTGTTCATTTTTGGTTTTTTTTACAAAAACATTCATCTGACAAATGCTGAAGAGACTCTACACTCCCATTTATTTGCACATAACTATCAAATCAGGAGGTCCATGCATTCTGCAAGAATGCCCAGTTGCCAGTTGCATGAAAAAACTATTTTCTCCCTGCATTATTGACATTACTTAATGTTGCATTGCTAGAAAAGGAAGGGTAAGGCATTGACACGAGTGAAGAACACATTAAAACAAAACAAGCAGAAGATCTGGTGTACATATGATAGCATCAACTCACCTGTTTGGGGTTCCACAGGCAACATTCACACGGCTCTTCAACAGTGATATCTACTTCACATAGAAATATAGCAATCAGCATGAGTTGATACTATGGCAAGAAAAAAAAAAATGACAAACAGCTCTGGTGCCCATTTTTCTATTAAATAAGTTAATACAAAAAAGACAGTATTGCTTCCCTTCCTCCTTCCAGCCACTTAAAGAATATGAAAATGAAACTCTTTAACTAGAATTAGAAGGGAACAACTAGCATCAGCACTGCTTTAAAACAATCCAAATTTCATATTAAGAAGCCAAATTGTTGATCCCATTTATGAAGTAAAAACTAGAAATAGAGAAAGATATAGTACATGATATGAATAATACCTGATCCTCAACCTTCAGATGTTTTGCAAATAGTTTTGCAGCCCGACATTCTCGAGTTAACGGCTTTAAACCTCTGATAAACAATTACAGATGCAAGTAATCAGTTTTGATGGAAGAAGCAAACTAAAAACCACCTCAGTCTAATTGTAGCCTCTAAAGATCCCATCCTCAGAGTTCTTTCTAAAGAGTTAGCTCTGCATCGCTAGTAATCAAACTCACCAAGCTCACCTTTTCCTTTTGAGAACCAACGAGAAAATGATTTAACTAAAGAAAAGAAAAATAATGAAGTAAAAGATGACCCACAAGTTGTACTCCCAACTGATGAAATTCAAGGTTCTGCACATCTATGGCAAACCAAAGAAGATCAAAGAAGCACCTGAGAAGTTCCAAAGCTCTGAGGGCAGAAGAACATACAATAAGAACAGCAGGATTTCCATTCTCAATCTTCCCATCTATAGTCTCGCCTTCACAAAGCACTTCTTTCCATGAAGTTCCAAAAATGGGTTTCAAGTGCTTGCTTAAATTTTTGGCATCCTGATTTAGGCTTTGAGAGTTCTCTACCATGCATGTCTCTGCCAAAGAAAAGGGACCTAGTCATTGACAATGATCCAACATGGATAGGAAGAAAACTTCTAAACTTCTTATGTTGGGTGTTTACATTAAGAACTTTCTCTTTAAAACGACAGCCCTAAATTCACTTATTGCAAGAAACATAATTTAACCTGTTAGGCAGTTCAGCTCAAACAATCACGCAATCTAAAAAGCTAAATCCAACCATTAGCTAGAATACAAACATTTAGCAGACTTCTGACAGTATATAGATTAAAAGAGAGAACATCTCGTTGGAGCACAAAGATATAGGATCTTCGAAAAGAATCTAATAAGAGCACTTCAATAACCAACCAAAATTCCAGCACCCAGTTCAATGCATCTGGAATCCTTTAAGAAGACGTTAATTAACATATTAAGTCAACATAGAAATGTAAAATAGCACATTCGGCCTTCGGTTCAATAGCTGCATTGAAGGAGTATGAGGTGCTGAGTTAAGCCTCGCTAGGCTTATAGGGTGGTATGCCCTTACGACCAAAATTCAGGAGAAATTGAGATGTAAAATTAGAATAATAAACTGAAGGTTCGTTTCACATTATACAGGATTTGACTGCCACAAAAAATGACCATGTCTGAGTTTCGGAAGAGAATTATGTATATGTGCTTGGATCTAGATGACTCTTTTACATTATACGAGTTTTTTGGGATTTTAGACTGCTTAACAAAAGCCTCACATTTAACTTTCAAAAAAAAGAAAAGCCTCACATTTGATCAAAGAAGAAAGATTCAGCGAAACGCCCTAAACATTCCCTTTTCTATGTTGTTAGGTGAAGAAAACTGAATGAGATTCAGAGAAATCTGACGACCCAGAGACCAATTTCTTTGATGCACATCAGCCACCATGAAACTTGCTTTTACCAACAACTGCAATCGTCACCGCTTACCAACCTTTCAACCAGCAAACAGAGAACAGAAGAGCCACTGAGCTCCAAACTTACAGATTGTGAACCACAAGACAATTTTTTTAATGGACTCCCGGGGTCCACCTTTTCTGAACCTGAACGGAATTTACTAACTATGAAAACACAGTCTACTTTTATCGTATTGCAATGTTCTTGTTTTTCTTTTTCTGACAAAATCATACTGCAATGTTCATTAACAGAGCAGCCGTCTTTGTCCATTCCTTCACCAAAAAAGCCATTACGAAAAATCACAAAACAGAAATAGTTTGAACAGTGTGAACTTGAGCAATAGCTCAATGGTCACGCGGGGATTTGTTATAGGAGGTCTTGGGTTCAAGTCTCCACAGGGGCATAGAGCAGGGGTCTTATGTAAACACAGTGTTACAAAAAAAAACTAAAAAATAGTTTGAACAATTACTATGTAGCTCAACTAGAGGAATCTACCATCGGTAACTTAAAAGAAAATTGAAGCACCACCAGTTCAAGAGTGGCATAAATACTCGTTAGCAAACGAAAGCAAGTGTAACCCACCTCTAACTCCTTCCAGCTCGAGAGACGACAGCTTAACTCCATTGGCCGACTCAAATCGATCAATGAAAAAACTAAGCTTCTGCGAGGCCGTTGCATACGCGAAACTACCGCCGTCGTCTGATTTTCCAATTTTGTGTTTGATATCCTTCTTCGTCTTTGCTCTTGCTCTGTTTTTTCCGAGTAGGATTCGGTTAGGGTTTTTGAACTTAGACTTCTTACTGTCGGCTCGAAGCGCGCGATTCTGTTTGGGACTTCTCGGCTTTCCGGTCGCCATAGTTGGACGAATGGAAAGAACTGCCCTAAGTATTAGTCTTTGCGTATTAACCGACTCTCGCTATGAATCAAAGAAAGATGGATCAGTTCCCCAAGCACTCTTTTCTTAATTTTTATTAATGAATAAAATATAATTAGTATTTTTAAAATGTAAATTTAATATATTTGAACGGTCAAGATCCTCCTGCAGAGGCGCAAAAGGTTGGGTATTAAGAGGGGGGCAGTTACGATTAAAAAAAAAAAAAAAAAAAGAAGGAGGGGGCTGTCGAAAAGGCCCGATGAGTTGGAGCGGTAAAATTTCAATTCAAACTGTTCGGAGTTCGGACCAAGAAGAGCGCGGGAACGGCTCTGGCCTCTGTAACTATTGATCTTTCTCAAGGACGCATCTTCCATTTGAAAGCAAAAGATCGAAGGTTCAAGTAGTCGAGAAACTGAAGAACGAAAGACTTAACTGTTTCTCTGATGGTATATGAACCATTTGCTGATTGAATTTTCCTTCTCGTTTATGCGCTGTTTGTGAAATATTTTTGTTGCTTTCTTGACGAGGAATCGCGAAACAATGTTCTTTTTTTTTTTTTTATCCCAAGTTTCGATTGATTTCTCGACGGTCGTTGACAATCTGCTGGTTTTCTTTCTCACGTATTTGTTATTTTTTTTTTGTATTGGGGAAAATGTAGACGAAGCGAGTAAGAAGAGGAAGAAAAAATGTTTTCTTGCTTCTTTATTGCGTCTACTTTCTGATTCCAGAAAGGGTATTTAGTGTCGAAATCCTTTCGAAGTCTAAGATTGAAAAGTGCGAGAAGCACTCCGATCTAGACAAACTGGATTGCAAGCAAAAGATTGTAGTGAACTTAGCAGTGCCGAGTGGATCGGTGAGTGACGCTGAATTTCTGTATCCGTCATATAGAAGAGTGTAACTATTAATTTCTATTCATTTAATCCAACTCAAATTTTCTTCTGCGTTTCCTTTTCCTGAAGAGTGGAAGAGAATCTTCTATCGTAGCAGAACTGGTTGAAACAGAGGACAATGCGACGCACCAGATGCAGACAATAAGAACACCCCCAATTATTACAGTAAACAAGTCCGATGCATACGCCCTGTACGAGATAACATACATACGGGTAAGATGATTTTATTTGTTGCTGAAGATTTGGTTTTATACCATCGCTTATGATGCCTTTATCCTGTTAAAACTAGATCAAACCGTGAAATCAGATGAAAGTAGAACAGGCGCGTCTGAGTGGTTATTCAGTTCTTTATGTTTTTTTTGTCAACAGAGGTAGAAGGCAAAGTGAATGATTAATTTTTATCGCTTTAACGGTCAAGGATACTTATCGTATTTGTAGTTATTCATTCAAGTTTATAGTTTCTTTGGGGACCTGAGGTCTCCCTGTGTGGGAACAAGAAAGTACGTAACGGTAACATATGATTTGCTCCTTTCAGGATGTTCCATTCAGAGCCGAGGAGCATGCGGTCAGAACACGCAAATGTGAGCCAGACGCCAGTGCCAAAATTGTGAAAACATGTGAGAGGCAAGTAGTTCTGCTACCATGACTTAATTGCTTCTCGTTCATCTTAGTCGCCTGTTTCTGATTACCTTTCCCACTGTCACTCCTTTAGCATTTGCAAGCAAATCACCGTCATAAACCAATAAAAATTCGCAGTCAGTACTACTTAATACTGATGCTGGCTTTCCCATGAATAGGTTGAAAGATCAAAATGGTCATTTCATTGAAAAAACAAAGGTGAGATCAGACATTTGCCTTAGTTTTTTGCTACTTGTCACAGATCGTATGTTAATTTTTATCTTTTTCTTCTAAATAGCCTATTTGCTGTCCCTGCGGACCAAGGCGTCGCGTTCCATCCACATGTGGAAACTTTTGTAAGTGCTGGTTTTGACTGCATTGATTATCATATTCATAAAATTGAAAAGTAGTTTTTTTCTCATCAATTCCTAATAAACTTTGTTGTTGATTTTGACTAGTTGATACGTTGTTAAAAGGAAAGGCCAACACTGCACATTGTCTTCGTTTTTCACACGACTGGTATGGAAATTAAAATGTTTTATATGTATTATTCATTTTAAAATCTGTGTATTGTATTATTCACCATAAACATATGAACGAGGTTAAATATTATTTTATTATTATAATAACTTAGTTTTGTTGGAAAGAGTATACCTCATTCTTTCTTTGAAAATTTTAGATTTTTTCTATCTTTTTTCTTGATGATTTCTACAGAAGATACTGTATCTGATCCTTTTTTTTTTTTGTTTTGTTTCTTCCCTGAAGGTTCCATGTGTTTGAAATTGGGAGGCGATCACTTGGTTTTAATGTCCGAATTGAAGTAAAGAAAGGGAAACAAACATCAGTAAGCTCTTGAAGCCTGAAATCCCTCTCTTATGATTTCTTAATTTCCCATTTTGTCTTAATGTGTTTGTTTTATGTCTTGCTCTGGTGCTCTTTAATGTCGTTTCCGTGCTTCTTGCAATCTTCTGTTCTATATTGTTCATAAATTTCTGTCAGTAACAGAATCTGTACTCTCTTTTGGCTTATGGTTCAGTTGGTGCTATACAGGGGACCTGCCATCTTTCTGTCTTTTAATTTTTTTCTTTGAAGTAATTCTTTCACAAAATAATTTATCATCAAGGATAAGCTATAGCCACCATTGTGCTTAAAGTTGTACTGAGCAATCTTAATCCTTTTTCTTTTAATATCATTTAGTTAGATTTTCTTTTCATATGGAAAACATTTTGGTGACAGGAAGTGGTTGTCGGTCCTGCAAACAGAACAGCATTGTCCAGTGACAATTTCTTAAGAGTGAACCTAATTGGTGATTTTGTTGGCTATACTAGTATTCCGTCCTTTGAAGACTTCTATCTGGTTATCCCAAGACAGGTACGTCAGCAATATATTGTGACATTACTTATTTATTTTCTTTGAATGGATTGCACCTTTTGTTTTGTGAGATATCGTAGCTAGACATCTAGCAATCCGTTCAGTGTGTCGGCCAAGAAAATAAGTAGGTGGTCTATGGAAAAGGGAAGCGCCGGTGCCATTTGCCTGGTCAGGGGTTCCCTTTCTTTCACAGCTCAGAAGGGGAGCACTTGAGGTACTCGGTCAGGCAGCATGCCTGCACAAACCTCCAACTTATGAGCTACAGGTATGTGCATTGCCAACTCCTTGGTTATGCATATGCCCGGTGCCAGTTCTTGCATTGTGTGCATGTTGTGTAGATAAACTGCCTAATTTCTGAAGGGCATATCAATTTCATGTTTGTCATTATTTTGAGCAGATCTTACGAGTCTCTTTTTGGCAAAAGTAGGAATCTAGTATAGTTAAGAATCTGTTTTTGACAAACTGGCATGTTTAATTTTTATGTTGAAAGAGGAGCCTGAGAAAAAACATATTTTAACCAGTAGCCTAAAGAGTTCTTTAAGGAATTTTTTAAAATCTCCGTTTCTCTCTATTGATGATCTTGTTTCGACCCTATTACTGTCGTTTCTGCATGATTGGCTATAACTAATAATTTCCGAGGCTTGAAGGGTTCTGAAGATCGCCCGCAGACTCTAGGAAGAAATTTGTCCATGTGGATGCTTCTGGAGAGAGTGAGATTTACTGATGGCATCGAATGTGACAAAGTCGGTGTGAGTTATGAGGCTTTTTCTGCACAGCCAGACTTCTGCTCTGGGACGTTAGGGAGCTGCTTGCATAACCAGTTGCGGGATTTTTGGCATGTTCGTACTTTAAACCTGCATCTAACTATCATGCTCATCCTTTTTATTCAGCATCAGTTTTTGATTCTGCGAAACCACTTGTTAATATTTTATCTTAATCAGGCAGATCAATACGAGATCGACAATAATATGTTGCCTCAATATAGAGTTGAGGGTAGGTTCGAAAGAATCAACGAACATCCAGTTAAGTTTTACATTCTCCGTGACATGCAGTGACGAGTATATCTAATTTGATCTTTATTAGCACTTTTTTCTGAAGATTTTTTTTAACCATTTACAGGAGGCTGGAACACATTCATTTTCTATAGGAATAACAGAAGCTTTAAACTCGAACCTATTAATTGAACTGAGTGCTGATGATATAGAATATGTCTATCAGAGGTATGTCGTTCCATTTTTTCTGTGAATAATGACAGACGCAACGGCTACTTTCTTCCTTCTAGTATTGGTGGTTATTGTTTATGCCCATGTTTAGGAGTCCAGGGAAAATCATAAGTGTAACAATTCCGACATTTGAAGCTCTTACACAATTTGGGACGGCCGCGATCACTACTAAGAATATTGGTGAACTGGAAGCATCGTACAGCATGACGGTATTATTACTGTATATATATCTCTTACTAAATCTTTCCCTGTTTCTTCTTTGCATATCACTCCCTGATAAGGTTTTCTGCATTGCCCGGAAAGTCCTGCTTTGAAGCACCGCCTAACTTCAACATATAGTTTAGCGATGGATGACCTTATTATCGAAGGCTGGGTTACTTTGTTTTGGAAGGGGTTGATTCAAGGCTGGGTTACTTTATTGAACTCTTTGTATTATCGAAGCTAGAGGCCAATTTTTTTTTTTTTCCTGCTGCGACACTTCAAATATAGTTAAGCGATGGAATAAGGAAAATGACCTTAGGACATCAGTTACAAAGGACAATGGCCGGTTTCAACTGTCCCTTTTCCACGACAGATTTGAACGAAAATTATTAGGCTGCCAGAACCACTTACGACACTTTCAGCCAAAAGAATCCCAAGTGAAGGCTATCTTTGTTCCTTTTTTGTGCTTATTTGGTGTTTCTTTCGCGGCTTCTGTTCTTATATGCCTTTTTAATACGTTCGTCAACTCACTCTTCGCTTTTCATTGTATTTGTTTTTAATTTTTTGTTCCCCTTCATTTTCTTTCTTTCCGGGAAATGATTCCAATGATTAACTTTAATCAGAGGTTTATTTTGTTGCATCTAGCATGTGTAAGCTTTTGATTTTGCTTCTCCGTACACGGTTGAGCTGTTGGTGCATCGTGATTATTTTCTGTTTTCTTTTAAAATTTTGACTAAACAAATGTTGTCTTTTACTTTTTCTTTCAACAGTTTGACTGCTCAGAAGGTATCAGTGAGATGGAGGTGGGTGCATTAAACAATTTGTGATGTTCTTTTGTTTTAACGTCACCAACAATTCAGAGAATCCAACTTTTTTCGAGTACAATTTTTTATGCTTTCAGGAACAGTATTTTATAATGAAACCACAAGAGACTGCTAGACGTTCATTTAAAGTTTATCCAACTACGAATCAAGCTGCGAGGTATGAGTGTACAGGTACATAGTATTTCTTAGGATGTCAAAACAACGACCTTCCCTTGAGGTTTTGTAGTCAGAATGCTTTTGTTTCCCTAAAATTCCCTTAAGAATTTATTTGTTTGCTTGACATATCCTATTTGTGTATGGTTGACTGCAGCTATCCTGAAAGACTCAAATTTTAATGAAATCGATCGAGCAAAATGCCAGTTTATAACGACCGCTACTGTTCTTGACAATGGCACTGAGGTCTGTGGACGTTTCCCAACAGCCTGTGTTCTAATAATCTTCATTTTTCTTGCTACTAGATGAAACATGCATGACATCTCTGATGTTTATGAATATTTTTTTTTTATTGTCTAGCCCGTCCTCCCAAGGAGTTTTCATAATAGAATCATATCTTAACGTTACAGGTAGTATCAGAGACTGAGCCAAGAAAAGATGGAATGCATGGTTTCTTTGATTCTATAAGAGGCATATGGAAGACAGTTTGGGGCTATTTTGTAGATTTCGTTACTGGCAAATCATGCAGGTACGATTCTAACGAGATAAATGACTTCGAAGCGTTGCAGAATATTGGCACTTGCGAGACATGTTCCTTTTGTTGGTCAAGCTAGTCTCTTGCGGTGCATCATTTACAGCCTTCCAAGAGATGACGGGTGTGGAACCAACCTTGGGAACTTTACTCAAACAAGTTCCTCTATTTGGCCTGTGGATAATTAAATGGCCACAGACAGATTACCTTAATCGGTGCTCTGTTATCTTGATACACGGGAGACTGTCATTTGAAATCTTTTGTATCCACGTGATAACAAATACTCCTATCTAATGGTTGTACTTCTGGTAGATGGGTAAACAAGTAAACAATCCTTCGGGCAATATGAACGCGTGAGGAATGGGTAATACAACCCATTTAGATCTTTTTTAACTAGTTGCTCTCCTCAATAGCTTAATTACATATTTGAATATTGGTGGTATTGTATAAACAGAAACAAATGCTCAAGCTTCTTCGACTTCAGTTGTCACATTCAATATATCTGCCTTAGTTGGATCGTGATGTTTGGCTTATTTTTGGCTTTCTTCCCAGCAGGTATATTTCTGTCACCCACCGAGGATGAGAATTATCTATAGTCAATGTATAGCAGCTAATTGATTTGTATTTGATGCTGCAGTTGTCATTCTGTTATGGCTGTTGCATCAGAATGGATTCTTTGATCCATTTTACGACTGGTGCGAAGATCTATTTGGTGCAGGGAAACACACAAGCTGGGTCGATGGGAAAGATGCGGTAGAAATTGAGTCCCATCCGATTCGTCGTCCCCGCAGAGAAGTTCGACATCCGCATCAGAGTAGAACCAAAAGAGAGCCTGAGGTGCAGAGGCATTTTCACAAACAAAGCCACAAGCACCCACACCACCGTCACCACCATCATCATCATCACGATCACAAGCAAAGGAACCATGTAGACTCCGGTAAAGACTCTGATGATGTATGGGAAGGGTACTCAATAAACAAAGAATACAGAACATGTAGAAACCAAATTAAGAGAGACCCCAAAAGAGTTGCTAGAAAAGGGACCCCAAAATCTCCAAGAGACTACGAAGAAATGGAAGATCAACTTCGTAGGCGCAGACATGGTCGGCGGTGATACTTATTTGGTTACAAGCTGAAGATGTGGAACCACTGGAGAAAGGTTAATTTTGTCTGCTTGTCATTTCGTAAATGTAGGCTTTTCTGAGAGAGAATTTCAATTTCGTCAGATATGGTGGACGTTGTACGACTGATAATAGGTTTTTTGGTGTTACATTTGCAGAAGGATTAAATTACTATTAGAAAGAGGAACCCAAAAATATCATTCTCGCGAACAGCTTTGTCTGCCTCACCAGTCCAGAAATTTCATTGCAGTTTGTGATGTACTTTTTCCTCGCCGGAGCTTAACGATTTTTCTTCTTGAAGTTTGTCTGTATCTTGAACTCGGTATAATCCGATTCCCTTGAGATTGCAGAGTGACTTTTTTTTATCTGTTGTCACTTATAATAAGCCAGGTAAATGGAAAATTAGTTTAAAACAATCTTTTAACAACACTTCTCCAACAAAATTTTGACAAACCATTTGAGAATACAAGTGGGAGTCTCGCCAATTCTTGCATATAGGAGTGAAACAATATTTATCATCGCCTAAAGCCTGCGTATATGCTAAATACCAATCGAAAAAATTGTCACCAGTACAGCATAGCAGATGTATTAGTGACAGTTCCTCATTTGGCCAACATTTGCGTGGAGGATCAACAACGTGAAGGTTTATTCACTCTAACCTGCATAAAGCATGTGAGTAGTGATCTTCAGGTCCGCTGCACTTTTAAGGCATCAAACGGGTAGGATGATCCATTTACTTTGCTTAACATTCTCACTGGTTGGGTGGAAGGACCCCTCCCTTGAAGACCTTCCAAGGGCCAAAATAAAACTTGGGCCTCATGAGGGGAACAGCTTCTCCAGGGTGTGCTTCCCAGTATTTTTCCTGGTTAATGATATAAGCCAAAATGTCACAGCATATCACTGTACATGTTAAACACCGATATCAGTATAATAGAACATTAACACATCAAATTTACAGATCAGTACATACCTATGCAGACAATGAAAGCATTTGAAGATAAACATGCCAATGAAAAATATCTATAACAGGCATATCACATGTCAAGAATAGAACTAACAGTATTTTTACAATTGAATTGGCTATAGAACCGGAGGTATGGCCTCTTTGAACAAACCAGGTTAAATCTGGTTTCACCTACTTTTACCAAATTGTGTTATTACCTAAGTCTTATGATATCACTATTATTATTATTCTTTTTTTTTTTTTGCAATTAAAGCCTTCCCATGTGGCTTAGATTTCTTGACTCATTAAACTGGTCAGTATAGAAATGACCCAGAAAATTTTACAATTCTGGTTTAATTGAGGTTGAAACGGTCAATCGGGTCCAGTTTAACTACAATGATGTTCAACAACAAGATTTCACACAAAAATCATCAGAGAGAAAATAACTACTCAATTAAAAGATTCACCTTATAAAGTTGCTCAGAAAGAGCAGCTCCTATTACACCTGAATAAAATGCAGCAACATATACAGTGATAATTGGTGTGAAAGACTTTGGACGTCGATAAGGCTCGATCATATCCCACAGAAATGTCTTTTCCCACTTTGAATATATGCGATTTGCATACATGGCCCATAATTTGCTCGTCATCCCTGGCCTACACAACACACAACACAACATCACTTTTGAAAGTGCATTTCTTCATCATATAGCAACACAGTGTGTGCGGTATTAAACCATACACTAATATAAAACGACAACAACCAGTCATACTAAAAAACTAAGTTGAACGGGAAAAGGAATCGGCAATACTCAAAGTCCCTAGACACCATGCAGTAACAAGAAATAAGAAGGAAAAAAGCCAAAAAAAATCACGGGAGAAGTTCATAATTTCATTCTCCCCAATCTTAAATATTAAGATAATAACTAATCAATAGCAATTGATCGATAGGCCAATTTACGTAATTATCAGTAAAAATTGTGAGAATGCACATGAAAGAGAAGTACTTTATATGAAGCTGCTAGAACATGTAAGACTTCAATTTTCAGAGAAAGAAAAAAAAGGAAGCTTCCTCTGATCAAGCTGAACTAGTACCAGTTTCCTGAAATTAAAATACACCTCATTGAAGTCCAAGACACTGAACAGAGACATGTTCAACAAGATTAGATCTCTGAGCAGAGGCTCTCCATTTACTTGGTTATTGGCTTATAACATACCAGGGGCGAGTTTTTGTACCAGATTATTGACATCGTAGAGAGTCTATTGGCAGTGAATAAGATTAAAAGTATGAAGAACGAACAAAGACATTTATAACTCACATGAGAACTTGATTGGCAGCCAAGGGACTTCAGAATAAGTTCACTAATTATTTATATACAGAAGAGAATGAACAAAAGAAATAATTCACGTTTATTAAAGCCAGATTCTTGTTTAATGATTAACAAAGAGAGAGGAATGCCATTGAACGTGTGTGGATATTTGAAAGGAGACTTCCAGTCCAGAAACTCAGTGAAAAAATAGCCTTTGTCGAAAAGGATTTGTCATTTAATAATTAAATGTGTTAATCAGCAAAAAAGGTTTAATAGAATGTGTCCCCTGTTCTTCATCTGAATATGTTAGCTTTGCTTTATGAACATGAAAAGCCTTACTGAAGAGATAGCAACAGCCAGAGCGGGAAGTAATATCAACAGCATCTTAAGGTATTACTATAAGCTTTTGGAGAGAGAAGCATAACTTTTTCATAAGAAAATAACTTTATATGCATGAATTAGTTGAAGTTAATAACATATATACCATATAAAAGCCATCAACATTTCACGGACAGGTACAAGCGGAAATTTTCAAAACATCTAACAGAAAACTATTTCAGGTATAGGAGCTTCTCTTCTTCACCACCATGAGCAAAAGCTTAAAAGGATATGTGAAAAGGAGTTTCTCTTGTTCACCACCATGAGCGAGAACATAAATGTGAAAAGGGTATTGTTTTACTTGAAACTAGGTCCAAAGAAGTAAAATTACACATATTCCAGTAGAGCCAAAACTAGAGCAAATAGTTTTTTTCCAATAATGTAAACAATATAAAAATGTTGCTAATAGTTTTGCAGTAAACCATGGGTACAATCCACTAGACTCCAATCAGTAGAACTTGGCAGTTTTCATACACGAAAGCGAAATAGATTAATCAGCTGGACTCAATATCAAAAGACTTTATCTTTTTTCCAATTATGGGTTTCAGTAATCTTAATCATCTCCACATACAGTGGTCTTAAGTTGATCAGTATTCAATACCATGTAACTAATAAGATCAACTCCAACTAAGTTTTGGCATGAGTTGAAAGCAAAGACACTAGCTTTTTCAAATAATTAAAGTTGGTTGAACATTTCCAAAAAAAGGCTATAATTTTCTTATTCTGAATTCCAAAAGACACTAGAAGCTTAATTTTTTCAAATAATTAAAGTTTCTTGGTGGAACATTTCCAAAAAAAAGGCTATAATTTTCTTATTCTGAGTTCCAATTAAGTAAAATATCGTTTTTAGTTCAAATTTTTACTTCATTTACCATAAAAAAAATGTGCACGAGCGTAGAAATTTAACCAACCCAGGTGGTGGCCTAATGAGAAAGAGAAATTTCTAGAAATTAACCACTAAAGCACAACCCTCGAAGTAAGCCTTCCAGAAAAATATAAAATTAAGCATAAAGCGTATGAGTTAGCAGCGCAGAATATATGTCTACAGATAATATACAGTTGAAGAAAAAAAAAACTTTTCCCAAGCAAGTTAACAAAAGCAAATAATGAGAATCAACTGCGACAGTTTAGGTTCTAGAGGTAATTGCGATTTATTGGTTTGAGAGAGGGAGAGGGAAAGAGAGTCAGAGAGGTGTTATTTGCTTACCACAATACCAGTCCACGAACGGAGAGACTCGAGAAGACGACGAGGTTGTTGAAGCCTTGGAGGAGCCGAGGAACCCGAGACGACGGAGCCGAGGATAGTGGGACGACGGAGCTGAGGAAACTGGGACGCCGGAGCCGAGTAAACTGGGACGACGGAGCCGAAGAACCAGGGACGCCGGGGCCGAACAGAACCAAATATAGAATAGTTGACTCTCCTGCTGTTGGTTAGAGAATTTTGTAGAGAGTATCAAACTATTAATGGAAAAATTAGTTTATGAAGGAAAAGAATTAAAGAGAAGAAACGAAGACAGTAGATTCTAAATCCAAGAAGCTCGTTCCAATTCCTAATATTCCGTGGTTTGACTCCTAAGATTTTATCTTAAACATAGTTTATTAACTTGCTCACCTTTTAAAAAATATTAAAATAAACCTCCATATTCACTTCCAAAATGAAAGTAATAGTTAATCTCGGAGGCTTACGTTTTAGGGTTAAAAAAACACTGACTAATGCCTTAAATCGTAAATTATATACATTTTATAGAACATCAACCGCATGCCCTTTGTGTTAATTGGTTGCTCTAGCATTAAAAAGGGTAAAGAACAAAATTCTTGTAACGCCAGTAAGAATTGAACCAAGAAATACCGAGTGGCGGATTCTGATATTGAAAGGACGTTCAAGCTGCACTTAATTTCTTTTTTTCTTTTTTTTACCTTTAGTTCTTTTCCTTCACAAATTAATTTTTTCAATGACACTTTACACCATTCTCTAAACAAAGCAGGAGAGCATGGTCTCAAAGACACAAAATTAAGGCTTTTGGGAGTAACAGGGAACTGTCTTCACACATGGTGAGCTTCCTGTCTGTAACTTCTATGATGATCCCTTTCCACCCCATAATACTCGCGCCTGCCTTCTTTATCAGGTGGGCTCATCTCTGCTGCTTTTCTCTTCCGATTGATTGACCTGGGGGAATGGTATTCTTCCCTGTCCCGAGCTACAACATCAGATGAAGCCAACTCCCCCTCCTCTGTGATGTTCTCTTCATCCACAGGCTCGATCTGCTGATCATCCGCCAAGTCCATGGAATCGGATCTCACTTTACTGCTCCCGATCTCACCGGAGTTAGAGCCCAATTTCACCTGGTTGCCGGTCTCTGATCTGTACGAAGATGATGGCATCATAGACGAGCTCTTCGGCTCTGTCCTCTCGCGCTTAATTTTCTCATCTTCAGCCACAGCCATTTCAACCCCATTTTCCAGTTCACGCTCAATGAGATCATTGTCATCCATCACATCCGGCTTCCGAGCCATATCCCCACCTCGCGATTTCTTCCGCTTCTCAAGTGCTGCCTTCACCTTTTCTTTGTCAATCTTTCTCATAGCATCCGAAGGTCCCACGCTCCCCCCTTTTGTACCTCCCCCTTCATTTTGACCGGTGTTAATACCGCCGGGATTCTCCCTCCCTTCAGATATTTCACCTGTCTCAATTCTCTCCCCGTCTTCCACAGCTTGCTGCTCTCGCTGCTCTGCCTTACTTGCACTATCAGCCTCCTTGTGATTCCATCCCTTGGCATTCGCCTCTGTGTTTACAAAACTGTCACTGTTGTTTTGGCTACTACTGTGAGGCCCACTTTGATCCCAACCTCCACCATGTCTGACAGTTCCTACTGGATACCCGTTTGCAGATGAAGCTGGTTCAGGAGTCTTGGCTGAAGCACGGATGTTATTAGCCCCACCACCACTCCCATCTCCTTCACTCCCATGAGAAGGTGGTGGTGGGGCCGCACGGTTTTGTTCATACAGTTCCAACATCTGATTGCTAACCTCTGTCAAGTTCAGAATTTCATCATCATCAGCACGCAGCAAAATTTCTTCCATTGCCAATGAGTTTAGGCAAAAAAAAGAAATCTAACACAAACCTTCCAACTGTCGGGGGTTTACATCAAATTCTTGCCACCAAACCTTCTCAGGCTCAGATGGAAGTTTCACTTTGAGAAATTTAGCAGCAAGGAATATGGCCCCCGCTGCAATATGGTGAGGTTTAAATTGAAGGCAGAGCGATGTCCGTAGTCTGCATTACACACATACAACTTGATATAGCAAATCAAGGAAGAAAGAGGAAGAGGAATAATAGCCCCAATATCAGCTGGAGAGAAAAATCGCCACATACCCATCATTGACAAAATTCCATGCAACTTGTGCAAGGGCATTCTGGGCAACCTTAAACTTCTTTATTGCCTCAACAAGCGGTTTGTACGGATGGTGCACATTGAGATCAAATCCAAGAGTTGCCAGCACAAGTCTTTCACCCACCAAAATAAGCTCCTTTTGTTGTTCATACACTTCCTGCAAATGGGGATGCCGAATAAGAGCCTCAGCAGCTCAAGGAAGATTTTAATTGAAATGACCTTGACAATAATCTGAATAAAACAGAATGAAAAGTACATAATTTTAGGAATGACCTTGACACTAATTTGAATAGAAAATCAAGTTCATAAAAGATTAAAAAAGTGGGCACATGTTTCAGCACAAACAGACATGAGAAATAACAGAAAAGATGAAAACATTTATTTACCTTCTGCTTTATTCTCTGCACAGCATCAGGATCCTTTTTGTGGATGATCTCATATGAAACAAGAATAACATCCTTAAGAGGATGAGGTGTTTCTTCAACTTTACCTGCAAGGAACATGCACACTGTCGCGATGGTCTGCAGTGTAAATGTTGACATAAAATTATTGACAAGGATCTGGCAAGAAAAGAAACAAAACGCTTTTCCACAGAAAAAAACAATATGACTTAGTAAACCCTTCTGAATGTATTGTTTTAATTTTATAACAGCAGTCACGTGGAAAAAGATATACAGCTAAAATGCTTTTTTAAGAGATTGTTTACAGCTAAATTGCTTTAGAAGTACTTATTAACATGCATCAATCTTCTAATCAGGATATCTACAAGATCTCATGGTGCAAAAACTCTGTGATATCTTCACATTGAAGCCATCCGTCTAATGGTTTCTTTGAAGCAGCCAAGACAACAATTTTTTTCCAAAGATGGATTGATTTTGTGAGATGGAAACACAAGCCCCTTAAAAGAGGCCTAGCCAAATCAATGAAGTCAAAGAAGGGGTAAAAAGTGACAGATCTAGAAAGAGACTGTTCACAACAATGCATTGAACAGAAGCCCTACCCTAAAATGAGGAATCCACAGCCAAGTTCACTCGCTGAGAAACACATACCCAAGAAATAGATGCAAGAGAAAACTAACAAGTATTTCCAAAAGGCATAAGAAAAAAACCCTTAGGAAATTGTACCGTGAAAGAAAGAATTCACACCCAGATTCACTTACTCAGGTACACATACCCAAGAAATAGATCTAAAGGGGAAAATAATAGCCAGAATTCCAGTAAGGCATGGGAAAACAAAAGCCAGTAAGAGTCATTTCCCTTGGACATAATACGCATTTCTGCTTCATGGTTAGAGCATTCAAAGACTATCTTTTTTTTCTATTATGGGTTTCAGTAATCTTAATCATCTCCACATACAGTGGTTTTAAGTTGATCAGGATTCAATACCATGTAACTAGTTATCCATAGTGAGATCAACTCCACCTAAGTTTTGGCATGAGTTGAAAGCAAAGACACTAGAAGCTTAACTTTTAAAAATAATTAAAGTTTCTTGGTTGAACATTTCCAAACAAAAGGCTATAATTTTCTTATTCTGAATTCCAATTAAGTAAAATATTTTTTTTAGTTAAAAATTTACTTCATTTACCATAAAAAAATGTGCACGAGCGTAGAAATTTAACCAACCCAGGTGGTGGCCTACTGAGAAGTATAAATTACTGAAAATTTGTAGTGTTCCAGTTTTACGAGCTTTAAGCTAGGAAAGTCCCAATTAAGGTTGGACCTAGATTTTTTTGCGTAGTAGATCTAAATAAACCCAGTTGAACCATGGAGGAAACAGATCATTGTTTAGTTTGACCTCAGAAATAAAGATCTGATATACTTGAAGAATCCATTGTCAGCTTTTCAAACATTCAGGATTCAAACTTTTCAACACTTGCATCCAACTAACTGTGGCTAGGTTTTTCTTTTTTATATAAGGATCCATTAGACTTGAAGCATCCTCTTGATTCAACCCACCTTTAACAATTTCTCGAACAGAGAAAGCATCAATTTGTTGGGTGTACATTCTATGTTTCGTTTTCTCCAAAAAACAATCTAGCAATATAGCTTGACCATTTTCCTTTCTTTTCACCTTGCAAACCACTGTTTGCATGACAAAACTGTTTGGATCAGGGTTCTCCATGAAATCACATCATACTTTAGCATTCAAATACCTTGAGAAAATATAATCCAAGCACTAAAATGCTACAAAAATAAAAATATAGCATCTAGAACTGCTTGTTAAGTTATACTGGCAACAGCACCCCTATAAACATCGAAGTCTTCCAAAAGGTTCATCCAGAATATAAGTGTATTGTCTTAGTAAATCCTAAAAAATAAGATATGCTGATCATAGTAAATCACTTATAAGCTTGCACAAATTTGACTTGAGTAAAAGTTGAAAAAATATAATCTCACCCATCTATCATTCTTGGCATGAGATTGGCGAAGGAAGAATCGATGACAAAATACTACAGCAGTAGCAATTGTTACCTGGGGCCTGCAATTAACAATCAAAAGTCATCATGTTGTTGCATAAAAATAAGAGAATGAAGTACTTTAGAAACAAAAGCACATTTTTTTAAGAGGTTAATATTCATTTCATTTAAGCCAGGATTACAGTACAGTTGCTACAATACCCTAATTCTTCATACTCCAGGAGACTCGAACTCAAGACCTCCCACAACACAACCCTCGGTGTTACCACTGAGCTATGCTCAGCTTCACTAGAAACAAAAGCACATAAAGCCAGCAAAAAGAAATAAAGCCACTAAACGTTTTGTGGATGGCCAAATATTACAATATATAGCCCTTCTGACGTATAAAAGTTTTTTATTTTAATAATTAATGCAAAGTTAGACTAGACCATTTTATGCTAGCTTTCAACAGGACAGTTGTAAGGGCATTGTTTGCTCTCCTGGTTGTGCAACTTTACCTCTGTTTCATATTATTGAATACACTGTATCTTTAATTTGGAATCACCTTTCTTCATAATCAATAAAAGACCGGGGGCTCGATGTGACCAACACAACTACTTCTGCTGTCAACTTAATGTTTTATTTTTTCTATTTTTCCTCTCTTTTCTTCTTCAACCTCTCTCTTTCAGATATCAAGCCCCGAGGTATATGATGCAGACATTACCCAAAATAATATTAAATTTCAAAAAATATTTCCTTTTAAAATTGTACTTCAAAAACTAAAATAATTGGGTAATAATAATAATTAGTTCAAAATCAAGCTGCAGCACGGTAGCAAAAGATAATGTGTCACTTCCCATCCATGTGAAGTATGAACCTTAGATGCAAAACTAAGCAGCACGAGACACTGCTGGAAGCTACAACAGTCTTCCAACGTAAGGTCAAACACTGATTTCATCAATGCACAAGAAAACCAAGAAAAGACATCACAAAACAATAGCGCCAAAAAAAAATGCTTACCAAACAAGAGGACCATGAAAAGACTTCACAAAACAAGAGAGCCATGAAAATGCTTCATAAAACATGAGAGATCTCCCCAACAACAAAAGACTGGCAAGAGAGCCTTCTTTCCATTTAAAAAAGAGACACTGAGCAACACAAAACGATACATGACTAACAGACCAAAGATGTTTATATTAATAGACTTCAAACTTCAGGAAAGTATCAAAGATTCAGTTCTGACACATCTAAATTATCCCGTTTCTGAATCCCATTCAACAAAGATAGAAGAGCTGGAAGTATGACTGAAGAGCATTATTTCAAGTTTAACCTCTTGATATTGAATCTCAATTGGGATGGGAAATTCCTCGCAATCTGCAAAGTTGGGATTTTCCTAGCAAGCACCTATCAAATTGCTACATTTGTGAAACTTCTCAAACTGTTCACGCAAGCCTCGCTCAATGGTTTAAAAGGTAGTTGATTTAAGATCAAGCTTATGAGTTGATTTCCAACCTTTTGCCAGCTCTATTCCAAACTCTTCCACATAGACTTTGCCCTGTAATTCCAATATCAGCTTGCAAAGCCCTGCTTTTTTCTTTCCCAAAAGACCCTTTTACATAGCATATAATCTATTGTTCATTAGTTCAGACCATTCATTAAAAGATATATGAATTAGTGTAATGCAAATTCTGGCTGGAATTCTTGTTTCTCGCGCTACTCTCATGCAAATCGTTTATGTTTGTTTCTTCCCACCAACAATGACACCTTGATTTTTATGGTTTCGGAAGTCAAAATTACTGGGATAAATAAGAAATTAGTAAGATAAATATAGTTGATTTCAAATGCAAGACCGTGTTTATATACTTCAAATAATGAAAGACAAGAGATCATATACAGAACTTACACTTTTAGTTTCATGCCTAAGTCTTGCAAAAATGTGCAGTATGATTTGCGGAAATAAGTCTCCTT
The DNA here is from genome assembly GCA_022405105.1 of Aristolochia contorta. Taxonomy (NCBI): domain Eukaryota; kingdom Viridiplantae; phylum Streptophyta; class Magnoliopsida; order Piperales; family Aristolochiaceae; genus Aristolochia; species Aristolochia contorta. The sequence continues at coordinate 5,126,832 of CM039667.1, read as the reverse complement.
CTTCAAATCAATACCATCTCTTCTAGATGGAGAATTTTCTTCAATGTATTTCCTGGAAAAGTACCAACCAGACCCAGGTCGGTCACGCACCTCCTGCTTGTCATAGGAAACACCAAGTGCCCCGCTCTCCATCATCCCGTGATGTGAAGTGTCCCCAGGTAACATTCCAGACATGCAAATATTTAATTTTAACTAAAATAAAGCCTCCAAAGGGACCTAGCTAAGTGCTGCTTTCTCATTCAAAGAGGCGTCAATGCAATAACTCCTGTATATTGCAGCAACAGTCAGGGATATAATATAACTTAATATGCTACGAAAAGAATCTGGATTTCAAAAAAAGAAAAAATACTATAAATATAATTCGCCATTGACCAAGCAGAGAAAGAAACCAGTTTGATACATTTATTTACTAGCATGGATTGCCATTTCACAGTATCCACCAGGCAATTGACCAGTTCATAGCAAAATCAGCAGAACCAATATTTCCAGATAAAATTGTATTTACATCCAAAAGAATTGGAACAAGATGTTAAAAATATTTAAAAAAAAAAATGAAGACGGTCAATTCGATGATTTCATAGTCAATTCATAAATCAACTCGGTAAAAGGATAAGGAGGTCAACAGATTGCAATTTAACAATATTAATGAGACAGTGGAAACTAGTTAAGTTCCAGTGAGAATTGCTTGAAAAAAGCTGCCTTGACCATGATTTGGACTTGGGAACCAACTACGGTACCTAAAAAACCGAATTGGGTAGGCCGAATCAGGTTAGTTCAACCCTCAGACTCAAACAGACCCAGGTAGAACCCGAGGGGTTTTATCCCTCTAAAGAAAAGACAATTCTGGCCCTAATGGACCTGTTTATCTTAAAATCCGAACTGACTTGGTCGAGTCATCTACCCATGGTTTTCCCCTCATAAGCAACTGCACCTACCCACATTCATATCCTAATTTTACACGTCCTCTCATCTCACCACAGCCCTATTTCAACAAGAAAACATAGAAGGAAACCTTAAAAATACATAATAATTTGTTCTGCACTCCAATAAAAAATGGTCCAAATTACAACCGGAAGAAAACTGCCAGAACTACCATCAGCATAGCCAGGCCTTGTTATCTGAAGTTGGAAATCATTGTTTTTCATGGGCCACCAACCTAAAACATGTGTTAATCACTCAAAGATATGGCACAAATTCCAGACTCACTAGATCCAGCTCAATTGTTATAAACGTAAAAATTAAGCCTGTAGTACACGTGAGCACTACTAGTAGAACCGACAGATAAAATAAATATGCAGAGTATCAAAACCTACATAAATGCATAGTACACCCCACCGACTTTGAAAAACTTTGATATATTTCCAGCACAAATACAAAAGTTGCCGATCCTACTAAAACAGATACCCTGGGAATTTTCTCCCTATAGATCAAACATGTTGTAACTGCCCAAGCGAAATATTGCAAAAATCCTAAAGAAAGCAATGGTAATTTTCGAGCTTTAATCCTACCAGTTTCAAAAGGCAAATAGAACAAAAAGCAAGCAAACAATGGGACTTCAAGAAACCACGAAATATCCCGTGCGAATTTATTCCAAAGAAGCCACTCGACAGAGTTCCCAAGTCCCAACCCTAAAAAGCACAAAGGTTTATCGCCCAAACTAAAGCCAATAAAACACAAAAATGAACCAAATTTCGCTTAATATAAAACACTTTGCCTTGTAAAACTGAACTCCGTGCGGCTTAAAACATTTTTAGGAAAAAAAATATACCAAATGGAAAAATGGGGACTTCGAGAAACCGCGGAACATGAAAAAAGTAACGACAAGATATAGCGGCAAAAGTAGAAGATGAAGGCAAGTAGAACCATAGTACCTGATTCAACCTGTAGGCTCCGCGCTCCTGGTCGCTGCTTCGATACGAGATTACAACGAGAACGGCTGCGCCAGGCCTAGCTAAGAGACGCAGAGGCGGAGAGGAAGCGCTGTGTGTGTTTAGAGGTACGCGTTATAGGCAGTGAAACCCTTCCGACTGCAGACATGCGCATTGCGCACTACTACTCGTAACTCTTCTGGAATTGAGGACCCGGAACCCGAACCGGTGACCCTCGTGGGATTTTGCCCCGTGACTCGTTGGGGCAGCATTGCGAGTTTTATACCACGGAGGAACCTGCCCAAATATGGGCTCTATTTGACCTTTATTCAGAGGAATCAAAAAATCATCGCGGGGGATATCAGGATATGATAGGGATATTGGATATAAGATATTTCCTACCCTCGTGACATGATTTTTGGCATATCTCATTGGAGTAATGCTATGCCACATTATTGTTTGAGTACATTTGAGTACATCCCCTCACATACCATTTAATAATAGCAAAAATCGATCTGGCATTATTAAATGGCATGTGAGAGATGTACTTAAAGGTACTTGAGCAATAATGTACTCATAGCATTATTTATCTAATTAATTGGATACTCCAATTTAATTTAAATTTCTCGTAATTATGTATTTTTATAAGAGTGGCAATCATGTACACTCAAATTTCGCTGTTAGGGTTTACAACATGGTGTCCTCGTTGGCTATCCAGATGAGAAATAAAGTAGGAGCTATCTACCTATTATCTAGGTAGACCTTATCTTGACTGCCAAGTAGGTTCCACGTCAGGATGTAAAAACTTACAATATTGAAATTATTTTTTGTCTTTTTATATAGAAAACCATTAACCCTAAACCTTATTTGAATTGCCAATTAGATTGCTGGGAAGACATCCACATTAGGATATAAAGCCTAATAGGTGAAATATAGAAGTATTGATATCATTTTTAAATTCTATAACTGGTATTTTCAGACAAAAGTTATATGTAATTTTTAGGACAAGTAAACTCTACGTGAATCACATATAAGAAAACATTTATTCAAAATTATGAGGATACTTTGACATATTTATGTTTACTGGATTTTTCTATCTGCGAAGATTGAAGAACTAGACATATTTGTTTGATGTATCAAAAAATATTATGAAAGAAATACATTCTCATGGAATATTAAAGATTAATTATACTATTTAAGGTACACGTATCAACTTCATTTAAACGAATGATATGTCTTGAATTATATCAGGTAAAGAAGGATGTTACCTCTCCTTTTTTTTTTTTTGTGAAACCACTTTTATTATTGTTTGAAGCTTTTTTTTCTAATGTAAAGTTTGCTAATATGTATTGTACTTAATAATTAGGCTAGTTGCACTTATGTGCAGTACCCATCCGTAGATGGTCATCTAAACCATTGATTTATCCTTCAGAATATAATATTTTATAAAATAAAAAAATATTTTTTTATACTTTTAAGGGTTTAAATTAATATATACGTGGGATAGGTACTGCCCGTTATTCAGAAAAGACTTATTGTATTTTTGTTTGAATACGAATTGAGAATTTATTCGATAAGATCTGGATCTACTGTTAGTATATTATACTCAAACAAAAATCTCTATTTATCGCTGATTTGATTTTTGAGTTTCCTGTTTGTTCTTTCTCGCAAAAAAAGAGCTTTATTTGTTGAAGAAAGTCGAGGAACAAAGTATCCTGCAGCACATTATACATTGATGCGGCGGCATATACCGATTCCGAGCCGATAGAGTTCCCTTCTTCGCAATGTTGTATATTTTCAGTCGGAGGCTGGGTTTCTCTTGCATTTTTCCGGTGATATAATTCCGCGTGGATGGAGTTCCTACACAATAAAGTAGAATCGTGGATCCGCGACCGAAGCGTCAAATTCAGGTTTACTTGGCCTCAGCTAAAATGGCCATGGCAGAGCGAGAGGGAACGGAAGAAGATACTGCAAGAAGAGTACGAGAGAAGGAAGAAGCAACTTCAGGATCTCTGCCACGCGGTTAAGGCCGATTCTGCCGCCGATTTGCAGGATGTTCTTTGCTCCATGGTTCTCTCTGAGTGTGTATACAAGGCAAACACTTTACCACGCTATCCTATCGCATTTGATCACTTAATCTCTATTTGAGATCATTCTAAATTTTCAGCTTTACGTTTTGTTGCTAACTTTCAGTTTTGGTGCTTTATAGTCGCTTTATTTATTTTCGCTCCAAATCAAAGAGATCATCAATTTGTTTTGCAGTTTTTCGTGTTAGTATTGAATCACTAGATTAAGTGGTCGGGTCTCGAGTCCAGCCAGTATCAACTTCCAATAAGGACTGATTTCTTTAGATTTAGCTTCAAGCAGATGTATCCGAGCACGCTGTTGAAGAATAGTTGAGAAAAGCCTCTGTATCTGGGCATTTTTCAGGATGAAACTAACCATATATATTTAAGAAGCAGTTCCTCTGCGCAAGCGTTTGCAGATGATATAGTCTGAAAGTTGACTAAATTGACTCTTGTTCACAATGATGAGCCAGCAACTTTCATAATTGTTCGTTAGCTTAAATATTTTGGGGCAACTGTGAACACATCACGAATTAAATCACTTACATCTGGAATCTTCTCAAGTTCTAGGAGAAGGCTTCTGGAACACTAAATTTGCTATAATGTTTCTTAGTCAATGGAGAAAAGTTATTTATTTTTTTTTATAAAGCTAGAAATCTTAAGTGGATCAGTGTGGAAAAGGCAGCTGGTTTTGTCCTTTTTTAGTCAAACCATCTCTGAATTTTGGAGCCTCTGTTTAAACTACAATCCGATGGATCCAAGGCAACAAAGGGCTGGTAGGTTGTGGAGACACAGGGACCTAGGAAGAAATTCTTTTATATACGTCCCTCTTTAAATCTTTTACCAATGAAGCTGAACTTGTAGTCATCAGTAAGGAATCTAGTTCTGTAGGGCAATTTTTTCAGAGCATTTCTCTAAGTGTTATTTCGTTTTTACAGACCACTACATTTTACAGGTCCCGTTGATCCTTATCCTGCTTCTATTTAAATTGGAGTTTACTGTCCTAGATCCGACATTTGTGTAATATATAAGTAAAGAACCAAATAAGAAATAAAAGCTAGAAATTAAGAGTTTCTCCTCTGATGACCTCCCAATCACTCTAGTTGGTTTACATAGTTGCGTGCCATTTTCTTGTGCTTGTGGCCATGCTTGCTGCACAAGGTGACTCTGCATGTGTACCTTGTATGCATGCATGTGGCCTTAGATTTTTAATAATATTCCATTTTATAATTTGACTAAGATTTTAAAATGCCATTTTTTATTTTTATCTATATATTACTTGTGGATTTCTGATTCACTTTTTTCTTCACTTCTTAGAGACCTGCCACTGAGATTGTTCGAGTAGTTAACAAGTTCAAGGCTGATTTTGGGGGTCAAGTTGTCTCTCTAGAGCGTGTCCAAATTTCTCTGGACCATGTGCCTCACAGGTTATACTTCAAAAAGAAGTGCTTCATATGTTTTTGCTATAGAATGGCATCCTATTTGATCCCCCTCTTCTAGTGATCTCTTCTCCTTTTGATTTGCCTTTATAGGAGTGCTTATTGAGTTTGATATGTCTGGTCTTTTGTAGTTCAAGATAGGAATTTGCTTCCCCATTTTTTATTGGAGTCTCAATCCCATTGTTTCGGTATAAGTAAAATGTTTTCTTTTTATAGAAAGTTTGTCATCTATTATGCTCACTTGGTTTTATCATACTGATTTGGTGAAACACACGGTGAACAAGCTATATTTCCAGCAAATGTGTTGCATAACTCTGTAATTTCCTCTCTTTCCACTGGAGAAGTTGAAACTTTTAGACCTACAGTTGCAATTGATGGTTTTATGCTCTTATAACAAAGGGAAACGTGTGCTGTTCCTGTTTTCAATAGTACCTGCGGAAGAGTTTCACAACACACATTTTGCACCTATTGGGGATCATGTTGGAAGTTGTTGGTATCTACTATTTTTGAGTTTGCCAGATGTTTTAATAATCCAATTTTGAATTTATGAGTATAATCATGTTTGCCTGTGTTTGTTTAAGTGCCAAAAATAATGTTTGTTTCTTAAATGCCAGAATTTATTCTTTTGGAAATTGTGATAATGCAATTTCATGGAAAGAGATGGAAGATGCATAAGGGGGTATCAATGATTGGCTTTCCTTTTACCTGACCTGATTATGTGTCTAGCTTATGGAAGGCCAATCTTTAATATTCAATTGTTTTTAGGAGCTGACTGGCTCTCCTTCTGGGTTGGTCTCATCCACTTGGGCAATCTGACCTGTTTTTTGAGGCAATTGAGCCTGGATTTTTGGTTCTCTGAGTTGATTTCTGTGTCTGAATTAATAAACCATCATTTATATCCCTTCATATCTTCTTACACAAACTGAAAGTTCTTAATTTCAGATGCTTCTTTTTGTTTTGAACAATATATAGTATGCTTTTCCTTACTTTATTTCTGAAATTTTTCCTTCTCTTTACAGGTATTTACTTGCAGAAGCAGGCGATACATTGTTTGCTTCATTTATTGGGACGAAACAGTACAAGTGAGCATTTGGAAAAGTCACTTGTTGTTTACTTTATGTTGTTTTTCCATAAATGATTTTACTTCTGTATTGTGGTGGCCTTATGGACTTGCAATGCCATTCTTCATTTTAGGGATGTAATAGCGGATGCAAACATATTACAAGGTGCAATTTTCAAGGAAGATTGTGCCGAAGATATTGATGCAAGTGAAGTAATTGAATCTGATCAGACTGATGGTGATAATAAAAAGGGTGAGAATCTTGCAAAACCACTTCAACCAAAGCTCAACCAATCGAGGAGTAAAGTTAGACCTGCTGCTCACAGGGTGAGGAGATGCATCATCCACAGCAATGGCTTAATTTTTATAACTATTATCTTGGAACCTTTTATGTATTTTTCTCAAGCTTAATCTCACTTTGTCTTTGTCTTTTTTAATATTTTAATATTTCTTTTTTTCAAATAAAGCAGCTAGTGGCTTCAAATTTAGAAGACATACTTCTAAGGACATTGATGCGGAGGAGTGATGGTTTTCTCCAAATTTTCCTTATAACCCTGAGATTTATTAACACTAAAGGCCTAGTGAAGATTTAAAATATCCAAATATGAGGCAAACTCCTTGGCCAAAGAAGGGGTCACCTTGCCCACTCCTGTTGTGAGAGGTGCACACTCCTGTTGTCAGGGGTACCTTCATATTTGTAACTTAAGCTTCAAATGTATATAATAACACAAGCAATTTCCTCAACATTAAAATATAAAATTCACATCACAAAAACATATCTTGTTGTTAATGAACTAAGGAATAGGTGGGTAAAGATGTGTACCAAATATCTGACAGCCAACCCTGCTGCTATGCAGTGGGAAGGTGCTTATTATAACCATTTGACTGAGTTAAATAGGAGCTGGGAGTTAGGGCCGCTTTGACAAATTCCCCATGATCCTTGAACTTAACATTGAGGACCTTGGACCTTGTCAAGAGTTAATTTTCCCATCACAAAAGCAAATTATGTCATCTGTGAATTAAGGGATAGGTGCGGCAAGATGAGCGTCCCTTTCAGATTTTGATGGTTGTGAAGAGGCTGAATAGTTCCTTGCTTTCCTTGTGGATAGGAGCTGTGGTTGCGGGTCACTCTGACTACCAACTTTGAGTTTTTTTTTTCCTCTTTCTGAGAAAAACACTAATTTATTAAGGTAAAAGGCAAAGAAAGACCAAAGATCAGGGTCCTTGAGAATAAGCGATTGAACTTTGAAGGGAGAACACCTCTCTAGTTGAACTGTCTGCCACAGAATCCGAAGACCTGAGAATACAAGTCCAAACCTGGACAATACCGCTAAGTAATTCCTAAATTTACCTAGACCCCAACAGCATGGCATGAAGTAGGGGAAGACTTCTGGTCGAACCAACTAATAATAACACTTGAGAGTTCCGTTTAACGTGTAGCAAACCAGAGAACTTGGACTTGAAGATTTGAACCCCTTCAACAGGTTACCTGGAGCTCCCTTAGGTAGTGTCCTAAATTACACTAGCTCAAGAAAAGAAGCAAGCACAAACCTGAAAATCTCTGAAGATAACTAACCTATTCCTGCACATCCAAATAGGAGCTTTATGTCCCCTCCTATCATACCCTTGGGTCTGCCTTGAACAAATGGCTTTTTTTTATTGAGAGGTCAATAGATAATAGATTGTATGATTCAAACTTGAGCCATGTGAAATACAGCTCAGTTGTCTTGTCAGTGAGTCATTTTCCCTTTAAATAATATACTGTTTGTTACCTTTGCTGTCTCATTTCAAAAAAAAAAAAATAAAAATACAATGACTCTATGACTTTGAAATTTCTTTACAGGGCTTCATGGCACGTGCGAAAGGTATACCGGCATTGGAATTGTATAGACTGGCGCAGAAAAAGAACAGGAAACTCGTCCTTTGTGGGCATTCACTTGGTGGAGCAGTAAGTTTTATAGATTCCTGTTGTTAGAAATATGTATCATGGATTCCATTAAATAGCTCCTGTCATAGCTGTAAGTCATGGGTAGGGGTGGTATCTAGCCGAGCTGAGATTGAACATGCCTATGTTCGAGCTTTGCTCGAGTAAGGAAACAAAGGCTCCTGAGCTTATACTCGAGCTGAAAAATGCAGAAGAAAAAATGCTGGTTTCAGTGAATAGACATCAAACAAAGAAAAGTTTTAATCAACTGAAAAAATCAGCCTAAGAAAAAACAGAACAGAAGAAAAAAACCCCTCAATAAGCAAAATTAATGAAAGAAAGAAGGGAGTTTATAAGCGCCTATTTTAGCCTTTGTCTGCCGTTTCGGAACTTCCAGGAAGAAGGCTAAAATCCTAAAGTTTAGACCACGAAGAATGGAACTAATTTCAGGCAAAAACTTGTTGAATCATAACAAATCATTTTAAAGAAGATAAACAAATCATTCTCCATCATACCTATGGTACGATGACTCCTGGTCCTGATTCGTTTTCCTTTTCCTCCTCAAAGAGAAACTGAAACCCTCTAAACACTTTTAAAGAAGGAAAACCTAACAATCTCTAAATCTGCCTCCAAGTTGGAGGGAAGCTATCGAAGATCCAAATTGAAAATGAGACTTGAAAGATCAAGATTGAGGTGCAGCTGACGCTGCTTTGAAACTTCAAATACTGACTTCAAGGTGAAAGGTTGAAGCCGAATGGAAGGGATGAGAGGAGATAGGAAACTCGAGCAAGTGAAATAGGAACTTTAAAATCGGCTTGTAATGCTTGGTTTGGCTTCTTCCATATAAAATGAGCTGGCTCGTGAGATTTCTAACTGAACCCTAAAGATCTTGGATTCGGTTGTTTTATGTTATCGAATCTAATAAAAAGCTTGTGTTCGGCTCGAGTTCGTGTACTTTCAAACTGAATCGAGCTTTTATGAACCCAAAGCCGAACCTTTCGGCAACGGTTTCGGTTTGGTTCCACCCCTATCTGTGGGAGCTTCCAAATGTTTTTCATAAATGGGGTAAATTAAGGTTATAATAGTGCATAAAATAGAAAAGAAACCATACTATTTTGGTTTTCAGTAATCAGTGTTTATCTACATTTATTGAATTCACTTCCCGAGAACTATTTATGTTTTTTTTTTAACTTTCAAAAAAAAAATCACTCCCTTTGTGTTTTGTGGCCTAACGTTTTCTTGTTTATCAGGTAGCCGTGTTGGTGACTGTTGGCATTCTGAGGGCTATGGCTTCATCTTCCCCAACTAAGGAGAACGAAGAACTTATGCTTAAGTGTATTACTTTCTCGCAGCCGCCAGTGGGGAATGAGGCATTGCGAGAGTAGGTTCTTTGTTACAACCACTGGTCATTTCATGTTTATTATAGAAAACTCAGAAACACTAAATATGTGCTATATTATCTGCTTACACGCTCTTTGGGCCATCAATATTTGGTTTAGATTGTTTTGAAAATTTGTCAGCTTTATTTTCTTAAATGTTTTGGCTTTCAGTTATGTCCATGAAAAAGGATGGCATCATTATTTCAAAAGTTACTGCATTCCAGAAGATTTGGTGCCTCGCTTCTTATCCCCTGCATATTTCCACCACTATAATGCACAACCTCTGCAAGCTGTATCTGATGCGGCTGCCGGAACAAATAGTGCTGAACGATTGGGCAGGATGAAAGCCAAAAAAGTTGATTCGGAGCGGCAGCTGGTGCTGGGTGTAGGTCCAGTCCAGAATTCTTTCTGGAGGTTATCTAGGCTTGTGCCCATACAGGGTTTCCGAAGAAGACTGGACAGGGTTAAAGAAAGAAAAGGTCAATTTGGCGAAGAAGCATCTGGAGTGGCTGGTGATTCTGTTGTAACTTCCATCACTGACGATGTGGAGGCTACACCTTTATCTCTTGAAATCCAGGAAGGTTCTGATGGAATATCCCTTTCTCCATTGCCTGAAATGGATGAGGTATCTGATGCTGTAAGTGGCAGTCAGAAGGTTGGTAAAAGTGGCACAAAAACTGAGACTTCTGGAAGATGGCGTAGAGTGCCTTATCTTCCATCATATGTGCCATTTGGACAGGTTAGCATCACGTTCTATTTCTCTGGCTTATTACTAGCTTTATATGGCCCTGGAACCAATGAGTTGGGAAAAGTTTGCATATTTTAGAATAGCAGACACTGTCAGAACTATAATGTTCAGATTTTGATTTTGATTTTCTATATTTTGTTGTTAAATTTTGGAATTGATTGGAAAGTGATATATGACAGAATTGGTGTCGTAGTCATGTAGAGAAAAGTATTTTATTGCTGAGTATAAGTTTTCCTTTTTTTATTCCTTTTCGAATTACATTTACATCTATTGCCTGAGGCAAGAAACAGAGGTTAAAACAAAGAAGGCTGTGAGAGTCATCAATAAGAAGTGTAAGACGAGGTTGTGAGCTTTAACTAATTGGAGTTGAAGGTAGTACTACATTATTTTCCTAAACAGAGGAATAGTACTACAAATTTAGTCTTTATACACTTGTTCTGTTAGCTCCTATAAGTTAGGGCTACTCTTAAGAATCTTGAAGTGAATACACCTACATTAGATATTGTTGTAAAATATATGCAGGATGGTTTCTCAGATTCTGCTTCTAATTGGTGATATTGGCATTGCTTGTTTTAGCTTTATCTTTTGGGAAATTCACATGTGGAAGCACTCTCTGATGCAGAATACTCAAAATTGACATCGGTACGAGTTACTTTGTTTTGTCTGTATTTCCCTTAAAATCAGTTCTATCCCATGTCTTTAAATTTTGGTTAAGTGGTTGTGGTTTCTTGGATGCTCAACTTGCTTCCTTTCGGCAAAGGCATGTGCAGGTGAGGTCTGTGATTGCAGAACTGAGGGAGCGTTTTCAGTCACATTCAATGAAGTCATATAGATCCCGGTTTCAGAAGTAAGTTACAGTAATGTTTTGTTTTTGCCCAAGTCTTTATGCTAAAGAACAGGCGATGTATTAAGAGAACATTTTCAATTGTGTCTACAACTAATAGGACTTTGTAAGTAAGGAATACAATTACTTTCACTTGAATCAGCCACAGACCCTACCCTTTAGGGTGTTTGATGGTCAGAGTTTAGCAAAGGTTTCTCTCTTAAAGTAGAGAGTTGGACCTGATCTTGCATGTGACAGGTCATGAGTGGGTATCTTGGTGATTGTTAATTGGTCCATACCTGAAATGGGCATTCTTGTTGGGTCACATCTGGAGAAGTTGGGCATCCTTGTAGCCTTTTCTTTTTCTTGATAAATGGAATTATTATTTTATAATTTTTCATATTTTCATGGGTAATATCGAATTGTTAAATTTTATTATGGTAGTATATGAAGTACGAAATAATTGTTTTTCTTGCTTGTTAATGTAAATTTTATGCTCATCTATAGTTTTCTGTTGCTTCTCTTTTTTTCTTTTCTTTTTTTTTTAAACTCAGAATGGCATGATTTCATTGAGCAAGACCCAAAAAATTAGGACAAAGAATCCCTGACAGCAAGGTGTTGAATGGGAGACCTTTTCTTTTGCTAATTGGTCAGCATACCATGAGCTGCTGCCTGACATGACTCAACATACAGAAAAAAATCTCCAAATGAGAAATTTTGTTGCTAAGATACCCGAACCAACGAAGCTGTGATTTGACACCTGAGGACTAATTAAATAAATTTTTTGAAACTCCTTCCACGTGAATGGACTGAACAAATTGCTGTTTTTTTTTTTTTGAAAGTTGGTATTTCTTTTAATCTAATTTCCATGCCCCTAAGGAGACTTGAACCCATGACCTCCCACGACAATCCCCCCATGTGACCACTGAACTATGCTCATGTTCACAACTGAACAAATTGCTGTTAACATAGCTGAAGGCCCTTTAATGCTGCCATGAGCTCTGCCTCAGATGCACCCAACATTCCTGCGGGGCCAGAAACAGAAATGATAATATCAGCCTGAGAGTTCCTAAACACTCTAATAATACTTGAGGGACTTGCATTCCCTCTAGATGATCTACTAATTTGATTTGAGAAGTCCACATTCTCATCATCTAAAGAAGTGTTATGTGAGTGACTTTCATATATACGTTGTCTCTCTATTTTTGTCTAGAACTGTTTACATAAAACTAGACAAGCGAGTGATCAGCATTATGTTAAGGCATTGGATGCTTTGGGTAAGGAACATATTGCTCAAATGAGCTGTGCTTGCAATCGGAGTATGCCTGCTTTTTTCTCAAGCTGACAGATGCTACTGTAACTGGGCTTAAGTTATGTACTTTGAAAGTCATGGATCTTTTGTTTCCTCTTGCAGAATCTATGAATCATGCATGTCTGTTAATTTGGCCCCTTTCTTGGGTATGGATCAATTACAGCAATTTCCACACTTGCAGCAATGGCTTGGCCTTGCAGTTGCTGGTACTGTAGAGCTTGGTAATATTGTTGAGGTCCCCGTGATAAAAACAGCAACGTCTATCGTTCCTCTTGGTTGGAATGGTATTCCGGGTGGGAAGAATGTGGGACCCTTGAAAGTTGACATTACTGGATATGGGCTTCATCACTGTACTCTTGTTCAAGCACAAGTAAATGGTAACTGGTACTGTGTTCTTCACATCTCATAATTCCTGAGTTCAGTATGATTATTTTTTAGATTTACTTGAAGTTAATAGGTCATTCCAAAATGCATATTGAAAGTTATTGATTTTTTTTAAATCTAATATCACAGAAACTAGGCTTTTGACCTCCCCCTCTGACTTTTGTTGGTTCCTTTTCTGGAGATGTCTTCCTTTTCATCATTTTCAGCTTTCTTCTCGTGTTCTTAGCTCTTGCACTCGTACATTTTTCCCCCGCTTTATGGATTTTGTTCTCATTGTATGAGAAAACAATTTTGGTTTTCGCCAAAACAAAAGTTCATTTCCTTAGTATTTATATAGCACTGAATAAATTTTCAGAATTACTAATCCAGTATACAGTTCTGTAATACTAGTCCATTGTGGCTAAGTGTCCCTAGATCAGCTGACTCCGTGGCTGACAATCTTGATGAGGACAATGTCCGTTGAGATGGTCTACTTAGGGATTTTATAGCTCACATACCTGATTAAATTGCAATAAAATCTTTCGCTGTTTTAAGAAAAATCTAGTGAACAATTCGGTCACATCACTGGCTTTCAAGCTAAGAGATTGTGTTGTTTGCTAAATAGTGTCAGACTTGTTGCTTCAAAGGCCAGCCACATGTACAGGTTGAATTTACTTAACATCAGTTTTGCTTTATGAGAAAAGACAACACTTTAACTTGGAGGCTATTATGATCTTCCATACCAAGTCCTCTTACTTGCAAAATTCAGCTCTTACTCTCTCTTACTCTCACACACCATGCAGTCTCATGTGCATATACTCTTGATTTCAGGTGTTCAACTGTGGTGGAGTCATTGCCACCTACTCCATCTTATTCCTCAAGTAATGCATCACAATATGATTTACAAAGGATGCGCATTCTAATTGGTGCTCCATTAAAACGGGTGTCACAGCATCAGATGGCAGTTGATTCCTCAATACTAAGTTGTCCTTCAACTGGATCAGATTGTACTAAAGCAAATCAAAACTTTAGCAGTGCATCATGTAGCGAAGGAGAAAATTTGTGTCCTGAAGGATTGAGTAATTTCATTGTTCATTGCATGAGTGACTTCGTTAATGTGTCAAGAGAGGTTTATGTGAGAACTCGTAGGGTGCGGTTGGTTGGTCTTGAGGTATTCTTGTTTATCACCAGAAATGGTTCTTATTTATTTAATTGTTTAGTTTATTTATTGACGAAATTTATTAATTGACTTGATTTTCTGCATAAAAAATTGCTTCTCCAGGGTGCTGGTAAAACTTCTCTGTACAACGCAGTTTTATCTCACGGTAGAGTTGGCACTGCTGTTAATCCTGTTAGCTTGCAATTAGATATGGGTACATATGAAGGAATGGCTGGTGGACTATGCTACTTGGACACAAAGAGTGTAAATTTGCAGGTATTATGTTGTCATTGTTACAAGTTTCTGTTGTTTACCTCACTAGGTATCATGAATATCCAGATGGATATGCCATAGGTTTTATCGTACTTGGAACTTTGAGTACAATTCCAGAGTATCAACAGTGTCCCTCCCTCCCTCCCTTCCGAATTTCTGTACTTGATGATTATGCACCTACTTTCTGCTCTTTACGGCTTGGTACTATGATCTAGAAACAGTATTGATTGTCTGCTTTGTACTACAGGAGCTACATTTAGAGGCCAACCGCTTCCGTGATGAATTATGGAAGGGATTACGCGATTTGCGTTGGAAAACAGATTTAGTTGTCCTTGTTCATAATCTATCACACAAGATTCCCATGTATCATCAGCCAGATGCTTCAGATCAACAGCCTGCCCTTTCACTTCTCTTGAATGAGGTCAAATCCCTTGGAATCCCTTGGATCCTGGCCATAACAAACAAATTTTCTGTTAGTGCTGATCAGCAAAAATTTGCAATTAGTGCTGTTTATAAGGCATATAAAGCTTCTTCAAGCATGGGTGAAGTTGTCAATTCCTGCCCCTACGTCATACCAAACGCCCTAAGTTTTCCAGAGCCTGTACCTTCACCAAATGAAAGAGATTGGAAAGGGAGGATAGCTGCCCAAAGGTTTCTCTTAGCACCAATTAATCTTGTTCGGATGCCCTTTCAGAAAAGAGAAGTGGTTTTGCCCGTGGAGGGTGTAGCTGCTCTAAATCGGCTTGTGCATCGTGTGCTCATGTGTCAAGAGGAAGCATCATTTCAGGTAGAGTATTGATTAATAACGACTTTGTGCAACAGCTCCTCTGCATCTATAGTTTTCTTGCCTTCAAAAGACTGGTCGTTTGTTTGTCGTTACTGAGCAGAGCTGCTAATTGTTGAATACAGGAACTAACAGAGGAGAGGCTGTCATTGGAGTTCGCGAGACAAAGAGCAGCAGAGGCTGCAGATGGAGGGCGAGATTCTCAGGGCAAGCTGAGCTCCATGACAGCTGCTGCACTGGGGGCTTCTGTAGGGGCTGGCCTAGGGGTTGTTTTGGCAGTTGTTATGGGTGCTGCATCAACATTAAGGAAACCTTGAAAATGTTTGAAAATCCAGAATTGAGCATTTTCAACGGTTTATTTAACCGAATCAATTTTTGTTCGGTAGGTCTGCTCAGACCCCAATTGCTTGTAGAGCAAAGGCTTGTATATAACTGTGAAATAACATTAAGGGCAGTCCAAAGTGTTTGACAATATGATATTGTTTTTAAATATCTTTCTTGAAGGTCCTAGTATTTATGTTCTTTCATGCAAGTAACTGTTTATTCTCATTTCTCGATAGTTCCTCCTCGAGGAATATACGATCATTTTGTAAACTTAAAATACGGATTTAATTGCTTCACATTTTAGTATGATTCTGCATATTTCACTCTTCTCAGCATATTTCAGTCCTGTTTACTCGGGTTGGAGTCAATCTGTCGTTCTACATGTGTCATATGAATGTTCTGAAAAATCATAATGTCATAAACTTCTCGGGGCTCAATAAAGGCAAAATCTATCACAATATTAAGCCCCTCAACAGCCACAGATTTTTACTATCTGATTATGATGATCCGATGACATTTATCATGTTATTAAGCCACACGGCCGGGATGGAGGAGGAGAAATTAAGAAGAAATGAATTCGGGTCACTTTGAAAAAGAGGGAATGGAAGCTAAAATTCATGTCAGAAAGTACTAAGTAATTTTCTGCAGCCTTTTGTGAGATCCATCTCGGTCTTCTGGAACTGCCACTACTCTGAAGAAAATCAACAAGGAAGATGAATTCGAATCATAATCTCACGGAGGTGCGTTTCTTAAGTTTGTAACACGCCGAGATAGCTTTGGAAGGTGTCTGCCGTATGCGTGCGTGTTGGTCTTGGAACTAAACCCATCAGAGCAAACACTTCTTCGCTTCGGAAAACTCTGCAGGGGTGAAGTAATTACAGAGGTCTACAGTCACAAACTCGGAGAGAAAACAAAGAAAAAATAGGTAAACGTGCAAGTTCAACGATGTAGACATCTTCTCTCACCGCAGGCGTCCGCGTCAAACACGATCAGGAAAGAAGTCATGCTGCATGACTACGGAAAAACGGACGAAAGAAACAGGCGGAGTATAATTTTATACGCCAGTAGATCAATTACGTTCCAAAGATTTGCTATAAGATTGTATTCGCAGAATTATTGAAAAATCGATGACATTCTACCAACATGTGTTGCAAGAAGATGATTTTCTCAAGATCTTTGCATAAAAAAATCAAAAATTTCTACCTGTTACCTCTATTATTTTTCAGCAAGAACGCAAGAGAGCACATATTCGTATCAGATTCAAGTATTTCAATGTCATTATGGTGCATGAGAGTCTCAAGCACTCTCATATCCTCTTTCCAAAATCTGGCCCTCATTTCTCCGTTGGACCACATTGTGGCCATTTACATGCATCCATCTTCATCTTCAAGTGGTGGGTCTAGAGCTAACATAACCCCTCCGAAGAAGGAACAGCCATGGCTGGCTGAAACACTTCTCCCCCCCATTTGACAGTGGAGTCACAACTCCCAAACTTTGCTTCTAGAAGTTGACCCACTTTAAGCTCTTTCAACGTGCTCCTGGTGGGAAACCCATTTACCAAATTTCCCTAAAGCATATTTTGAAGATCCGTGCCCATGCCTTCCTTTTTTTTTTTTTTTTTTTTTCTATTCAAAGTTTAAGCGTCGTTGCTAATCATGATTACAGCGCTCTAGGTCAGTGATCCCTGGAAGCCATCCTCGTACGGTAATGGGTTTTATATACTTATTGGAGCTTCACTGGAATCGGGCATTGGGTGGTTCTGAAGGCACCGAGTATGGGCAGACCCCCAACACCACTGACGTTTTATCGCAAACGAGAGATTGTCAAGTTTTGCTACTTTGAATCTGGTTGTGATTGGGGAATAGACGACTACTTCTCCCTCCAATGTTCAATGTGTGGCCGGTTGATTCCTCCATTCAGAGCGAGATGCTCGGTGCCCACCAAAATCAATAATGGGATTTGATTTCGGCAGTCAATTTGAGATACTGCTCTCTTGGTGCATGGTGATCTGGTCCACTTCTTCTGAACTCCCCGGACCGTGAGACAACTGTTTCAAATTACAATTTACAGTCAGGTCGCCTTTCACCACCACTATGCAAATTGCAGATCGATATCCATTCTCCTCCACTATGCAGACTGCAGATCAACTTTCAAAGGAACCGGGCAAGTTGACAAACTCAAAAGAGCATCTATCAGGTGTTTGTGTTTTTTCCTCAAAGAAACAGATTGGGAATGTAAATGAATAGAACAGTGCGGTCTTGAACAGACTTCCTCTGGGTTTCTTAGC
The DNA here is from genome assembly GCA_022405105.1 of Aristolochia contorta. Lineage (NCBI taxonomy): Eukaryota > Viridiplantae > Streptophyta > Magnoliopsida > Piperales > Aristolochiaceae > Aristolochia > Aristolochia contorta. Next base: position 5,109,023 of record CM039667.1, on the reverse strand, counting down.
GAAAACGAGCAAAAGTTCCACGCAAACTTTGGAATACTTAATTATTCGTTAATTTAATTTAATTTTTATTTTTTTGCTGTAGCCTGCAGATTAGACATGACTGGGGTACTTCCAGAACATGGACAGACAGGTGTCTGGTTTTAACTGTTACTCACCAACTTCTACTGTTGGGTGGTGATGGTGGCCTGGTAGGCCTGCAGGCCTACCTCGCGTACTTGTTCTGATTTCTGCCCGTGGGGGGAATGGGAACCAATGAAAGCAGGAACGTACTATGGCACACCTTTCTGTAAGTTATCCTTTTCCCTATGATTGGGTTTGATTCTGAAAATCCTTTGAAATAGATTCTGAAGTTCCATTTTTCCTCGGTAAGAATGGAATATACACAAAAGCTTCTTCATGGCTTCCACCCTGACCCTTTTAAATTATTTAAGGGAGTATGGGACCAGTGTACTGTTTAGTGCGTACCCAACTCAAGCAAGGCAGAATTTGCCCACTAAAACCCAAACCTTTGAAAACTCCACTGCCTCAAAAGAGTTTTAGCCGTTTGTGAGACGTCTCGTTCAAGAGAAAGAAAACAGCATATGAACAAATTGAGGACAAGATATAAGATGACAGACAGAATAAGGGAAAAGGAGAGAAGAGAGACTCGGTCAGTCGTCTCTTGTCAACAATGGAAACTTCCGAGTTCAATCGTTGGAGCAGCTATTTCTGACCCGATCCATTGAAGAGACCCTCTCTCTTTCTCTCTCTTGCTCTGGCTCTCTCTCGTGTCTTAGGTTCCATTGTCTGGTCATGATTAGCAAAGAATGACTACATGAAATGACAAGATAACATTGCTAAGATTTTTGTTGGGTCTAAGCCTTTGAGACACGGGATTACGGCGGCAAACTTGTTTCATTCATCAATCATCCACAACGTAATGCTTATGTATGATGTGTGTCACTTATTCAGGATATGCATACTGGATCAGAGTTAATTTTATACTCGAATGTCATTAGAGACATCCGGAAAAAAACAAAGAAAAGAAGAGAAGACAGCACTCATTTCTCTTTCTTCTTGTTCTCTTGGATTCTCTACACTGAAAGCCCGCATGAGTTGCACTTCTAGGTTGCAAATTGACATTAGAGATGTATCCTTCTTTGAATTTCACTAAACAATAATCAATAGAGCCTCACCTATAGATAATTTTCTTTAGGTTTTTATAAGAAACATTTTCTGTTCAAAATGTGTAAGACCAGGTAACAATATAACAAGATAAAAGGAGATCTTGTGAAAGACCAGATTACAATATAACAAGATAAAAAGAGATCTTTGTGAAAGACCAGGGTCCCATATTGAACTGATGCACTCATCTGCTTTCAATTTTCAAAAGGCTCCCAGTCAAATGTATTACATATTTTGGAGCCAAAAGTGAATCCCATCTCATCAGGGATCGAGTAAAATAAAGACTACCGTATCTGGTCACTAAACTGTAATCAGGGCGGATCAAGACGTTCACTTACCATTAAACAAACTGTAATCCCATTTTGCAAAACGATAATCACATAAACATATACTAAGTTAGTCAACGGCTGCCCCACTAATTAAACAATGAAAACCCATCACATAACCTTCAAAATAATAGATTAGTCTATCTTCTAAGCATATGGATTGAAAAAAATCCCAGTCCAAGTACTGTAAAATAGCCAGTTTGCTAGAACATTGTTGGCTTTAGGCATATAAATTTAACATTGAAATAAAATGTATGAATTGCATTAAAATATGTTTATTATTAATTAAATCGGGCAGTTCTGGTTGGTCTCAAATATATGAAGGTTTAGATCACAAGAAATTTAATAATATTACAAGACTAAATTATCACATTTTGGTTCTGCCAGTAGTGGAACCTGATCATTTAATCCGGTCAAATCAGAATGGGCAGTACCTCAAGTTTGATTAATGCCTAATTTGATTTTAATAACACGGCTTCATATTCTATAGCTACCATTAAAATATAATATTAACAAATATTGAACCGAAACGGTCACCCCATTATAAAGGGTGTGAGAGAGATTTCACTAGAATCTGGGTCATCAAGAAAAAACAAACATTTGATTATTGAATGCTGGTATTAAGTTTATGCGGGTCGAGTCGGATCGAGTCGGGTCGAGTCGGGTTGAATTTCTATCTGAACCGGACCCAACGTCCACAACTTCACCTTTTATCTTCCTTTGTTTATGCGGCAAGCAAAAACGCCAGAAAAAAAAAAAGAAGAAGATGGGGATGATTTAGTAGTTGAAAAGCGTGAGACGTCATGATTACAAGAGACCGACGTCATCAACATCATCATCAGCACATGTCTCACAGCTGGATAAGCGCCGGGCCCCACTGATCTCGGCCTCCAGTCACCTCCCCGATGGAACGATGGGGCCCAAAAACGCGAATCTTTCTTCCCGGACTTTTTCCTCCTCTTCCATTAACACAAGAAAAAAATTTGAATATGTTATTTTCATAAGAAAGAAACAGAGGAAACCGAAAAACAGACACGACGAATGAAGAGGGCTATAAATCTTCGCCTCCTATTCCATTTCTCCTCCATCGGAAGCAGAACGAGAACAAGCAACGTACGCGTCGCAACAAGTACCATGTCGAGATCGTCGGAGGAGTGCTCTTCTTTCTACAGTCCGAGATCGGTGTCGAAGAGGGTCTTGGCGAAGCCGCAGCGTGAAGGGGAAGGAGCCGTGGTTAGGAGGAGCATTGGAAGGTACTGGGTTGGTTTTATTGTTTTTGTGCTTGTTTGATTGTTGTTTTCTAATGGGGTTGAATTGAATTCGTGTTCGCAGGATGGAATTGCGATCTTTGGATCCATTCCTTTTATTGGACGAGTTCTCGGGTGAGTCCTGTTTTTGGCTCGTCTGTTTGTTTTTAAGGTTGTTGAACGCGCTGATGTTTCAGAGCAGAGACTGATTTGTTATGTTTTGTTTCGATGTTATGTTGCAGTGTCAGCGCCTGCTGGATTTCCCGATCACCCACACAGAGGTCAGTCACCTATTCACGAAGTTCTGCTATTTTTAACTTCGATTCTCGGTTTCTCTGGTTAATTCGTCTGTGTTGGGTTCTGTATTTTTTTATTGCTCTGTTTTCCAGGTTTCGAAACTGTTACGTACATGCTGGATGGAGCTTTTACCCATCAAGATTTTTCGGGTCACAAGGGTACTATCAGAACGGGTGATGTGCAGGTTCGTTCTCTCGTCAAGGAAAATTCCATCCAATCAAGAAACTATCAGACCAGTCTCCACATTGATTCATCATCATATCTGACTCTTTTGTTCTTTTTATGATCTTGATTCTTCTCTCTCTGCGTGGTGTTTTCATCAGTGGATGACCGCCGGAAAAGGGATAATACACTCGGAAATGCCCGCGGGGGAAGGAGTCCAGAAGGGTTTACAGCTCTGGATCAATCTCTCTTCAAAAGACAAGATGTAAGTTTCTTTTCTTTTTTTCTGACTTCACGCAATGAAAATAAGTAAACAACATTCGTGTAATTCTAAATTTCAGTTTTCAAAGCTGTTTCTTTCTATGATCAGCATTCCATCATTGTTTATTCGAACCATTCATTCAATTCAAGTACCGCTGAAACGGATTTAATTATATCTCGGCAATCCATTACGTACACGTTTTTTGAAAATTTCTGAATCGTTTTCTTTACTCTTCATTTCGACTTTCTACGCGCAGGATCGAACCTCGGTACCAGGAACTGCAACGCGAAGACATCAGCAGAGTGGAGAGAGACGGAGTCCAAGTCCGGATCATCGCCGGAGAATCAATGGGAGTGAGATCTCCGGTCTACACTCGCACTCCGACCATGTTTTTGGATTTCACACTCAAGCCCGGAGCTCAGCTGCACCAAGCCATACCAGAGTCCTGGAACTCGTTCGTGTACATTATCGAAGGAGAAGGCATTTTTGGGACTCCGAGCTCTGCACCGGCCACAGCCCACAACACTCTGGTTCTGGGTCCCGGCGACGGCCTTGCCGTGTGGAACAGGTCGGCGAAGCCCCTCAGGTTCGTGCTCATCGGCGGGCAGCCCCTCAACCAGCCCGTGGTTCAGTATGGCCCATTTGTGATGAACACTCAAGCAGAGATCGATCAGACTATTGAGGATTATCACTATTGTAGAAACGGGTTCGAGAACGCTCAGTACTGGAAATCCCAGCCATGAAGTTACCTGGGTTTTGTTCACCAGAAGAATTAAGGCACAAGAATGGAGAAATAGCGACCATAAGCTCTCCTGATCAGATATATATGTAGACATTATAGCGATCTCATCTCATTCGAGGAGAAATAATTATTTTTTTTGCTTTCTTTCTTTTTTTTTATTTGAATAGTTAGATTTTATTGTATTCGGTATTCACCTCTTATTAGTATGAGGTTTTTATATCTAAACTTCGAATCCTGTAGGATGATTTTGCAACATGGGTGGTGACATGGGAATCATTCACGGGTACCCAGAGAATATGACACTTTCCCAACCGTGATGTTAATGGCCGCTCCCTGTAAACATTCCATAGGACGGATGCCGAAAGAACACTGACTCACGGTTCGTGGAGTGATTAAAAGGGATCGAGTCAGATTTAGAAAAAAAAGGTACTGTTAGGATTGCTTTATCATGGCGGGGAACGGAGTCAAACCTGGAAAGCGAGACATTTGAGTTTAGTGAGGAATGGTGCCTTTCAGTGAGGTTGGGTTGATCATCGTCCTCCTCTCTCCAGTCTTGAAATTGGACCGCTCCCATGATTTATCACCACGACTGATTACTTTCTTCTAGAAGGAGGTGTCACCTTTCTGAACCCTCGTCCCGCACAAGAAAACGATGCAACTGTCGAAGCTTTCTATTGCAAGCAATAAATCCATCAGAGACGATGAACTACTGAAAACGGTGATACATCCCCATTGCCTTTATATGACCACAAAAATTACATGCCTTTCTCATGTATCCAAACTCGAGAAAAAAAAAAACTGGAAGAAAAAGTTTATTATGTATACTGAATGAGCCCAAAACAGATGTAAAAGAGAAGAAGAGAGCAAGCAAAATAACCAATTTGGGAGTTCTTGTTAATTAATCAACCACCCTTAACAAATCCATTGACCTTTAACCATTCTAGAACAAAATATAAGATATCTAACAGCATGAATACTTTCTTGAAGTTTGGTTTGATTCATCGTCGCCGTCCTTCACGAGCGTTACCCGGTTGACGGACAATTCCGCCTTGTAGGATTCAGAATTCAAGACCTTCCTGCTGACATTGTTGTAAATTTCTTTGATCACGATCTCAAAAGCTGTCTTGACATTTGTAGCATCAAGAGCCGAGGTCTCCATGAAAAAGAGCCCTTCTGATTCTGCAAGTGCCTTACCTTCCTCCACGGTCACATCCCTTATGTTTTCCAAGTCACACTTGTTCCCAACCAACATCCTTGCCACCGTTGTATCAGAGTGTGCTGCAGGATGGTTCTCATTAATTCACATTCTTAAATATCAGAAGAGAGCAAAACAGTTGTTTTCTACAAAAATTAGAGAAAGTTGGCAAAAATCAATTTACAGATGCAGTCGGGCTATAGCCTCATATGGATAAGTGGTGCAGAAAGATTTTATATTCAGTTGTAATAAAAATTCTTCAGTTGGTTTCAGACCTACTGAAACCCTCTCTAGGAATGTCCCTAGATGAATAAAAGGGTTTTCTTGCCCTTCTTAATCTAGTGGATGAAGACACAGTTTCCGGGTAAGATAACCACATCATGACACCAAGGAAAAGACTTTGTTTTTCCTTTTCACAGTTAGGGTCTTGGCTTGTTTCCAATTTGTCAAACTAATTCATGAATTGCTTCCACAGTTTAGCACTATCCTCTACTTTTGAACACGGCAAGCTTTTCTTCTCTTCAAGAATTGATCTTGCAATTCCATGTCATAGGACAAATATATGTTAAAAAGAAAAAAAGGATAATAGGGGAGCCCTCAGTGGAAGGTAAAGTTTTTTACGAGCTCAAGACATCATTAGATTCACTTTCTCTCTACACAGGCACCCTGTTATACTTAAGCAATGGACATAGATGTGCTCCTTGTGCCACCCCACGGACACACACACCAGAAATATTATTTTGTTAAACTGAAACATGAAACAGCTAGCCACTAAAGCTTGAATCTGTAGAGAAGTAACATAGTTTTACCCTACTAACTTTGTCTTACGAAATTCGTTTTTAAGATACGAGCCAATTATCTCAGTACTCCTGAAATATGCTATAAAGAGGTACTAACCTATGTATTCAAAGCTGAAACTACAAAACCTTCGAGTTTAATCCCCAAGTACTTAAATATCTCTATTTTTATACTCCCTTTGTTAGCTCATATCAGAGCATTAGAAAGAGCATATTTATTTGATAATTGGCATTAGGACTCCTCTGCTTTTACAATACCATAACTATTAGTATCCGCAAATTAATGCCGACCAACACATACTGTCACGCCAGGCTTCAAGACAGGCACACAATGTAGCACAATGTAATGTGGCTAATTTCAACTATGACCATAAGACAAGCTTTAATAAAACCGCAAACGTAAAAAAAGTAAAGAAACCATGAGTCAAAATAAATCGCATCATAATACAGTAGGACAGTGAGTGTCATGACAGATAAACAGAATGAAGATTTTTGTACTTTGTGCAATTGAAAACAATGGGAATATCGAAACTGCCAAAAGCTCGAGTATCACGGACGTTCGCTACGTTATACAGCATAGAAAAAACTGTCGTAGAAAGCGTATGTATCCCATCTCCTGCAATTCAAACCGATGATATAAAACCAGATTCCTATCAATTAACACATTTCATACACGGCCTAGTTACCCAAAGAAACAGATCGGGAACGCAGATCTAAAATTCCGATTTCCTTTCCAACCACAAAACGAAATCAAAACTCAATAGACACGAGAAGAGCAAAAATTGATCAAGCCAGTAGCGCTATCCTTTTCATTTCCTAGGTAACCCATCGTAGTCATGTACATTACCCTATCGAAACCGATTATACGGGCAAGTCGCTTTTGTTGAAGAGAATGACGAAACTAGCTAGAAAAATAAAAAGAGCGAGGTAGGGACGGATCGTACTGTTAAGCTCGTCGAGCCATCTCTGCACGCTCTCAAAAGTAGTCCGGCGACTGATGTCGTAGACGACGAGAGCTCCGACAGCGCCTCGATAGTAAGCCGAGGTGACGGCCCTGAACCTCTCCTGACCCGCCGTGTCCCAAATCTGCGCCTTAACTTCCTTCCCGTTAATATCCATGCTCTGGGTCTGAAATTCGACCCCGATTGTGGCCTTGGAATGCATGTTGAACTCGTTCCGAGCATACCGCGAAAGAAGATTCGATTTTCCCACCGCGGAGTCGCCGATGATCACGACCTTGAAGAGGTACTCCTCTCCTTCCTCCTCTTCCATCTCTATGCAAATCGAAGGGGGAGAAAAAAAACCGAGAAAAGGGGGTTGCAGACAGAGGGGGCTACGTGAGAGGGAAAGGGAAGGAAGGAGGATTGGCTTTCAGACAGCAGTCAAATGAACTGATGAAGTAGCTCTCGGTGCCTTTTTCTTTCTTCGCTTCTTTTTACTTTTTTCTTCTGCCTTTTATTATTGTGAACACAAGTGTCCGAGGCTCCGTTGAGCCTTGAAAAGACTACTTTACCTTTTCATTCCGTTGACCTGACTTCTATGTCCTTTTTCTTTCTTTCTTCTTCTTCTTCAATTCTTCTACTTCTTTTTATCTTTTGAGCGGTGATACAAGTGGATGGGATCCTGTCTGACCCAATTTAGTAAATAGTGGATTATTTAATCCCGATTAAATACAAATATCATGAAGTTATTTTGTATTTATCCACGAAAATACTAAAGTAATTCTACTTATTGCAGGTAAGAAACTTTTTTATTCAGTTTTTTTTGGAAAAACTAAAATTTAATTACTAACACTATTCTTGTATGTTATTATTTAAATTTTTATCCAAAATATAATTTTTATAAATTTAGGTGAAGAGTAAATCTTTACATTTGTTTTATTTATTTATTAATGACTAAATCCTACATAATAAATTGCCAATAACTTCTAAATACATTTTATTTAAAAATGTGATAACAATTGGATTAACTCTAAGGCAAGGTTCCTTGTACTTTGGTAATAAGGCCATCACAACGATTCAAAAGCTGAACTTCCCTTTCCATAAATTACAAAAAATTTAAATAAACATATTCTAAGTAAAGATGTAAAAAATAGGTTGAATCACGTGAACCAGAGGGTGTTTCTGTCCATATTGTTTTATTTAGTATATTTTTTATACTTTTCATAAAATAAAAAAGATAAAAACTTCGAACTTTAAGGCTTGGAAGTGGACTCGGTGAGAGAATAAGGGCAATAGGGTCCCAAAATTTTTCTCTTTAATCGCTTAATTAATCTCCTCTCTAATTTCCGGAGGATGCTTCGGCGGAGCGCGGAGTGAGCGGTGGGGATTGAGAAAACACAGGCGCCGTGAATTTAGCGATGCGCCGACAAAAATCAAATGTGCGTCAACCGCTTCTCCGACTCGCCATGCTCGGACCCACTTCCTGGTTGTATGATCGTTGTGACCCACATAAGTAGGCAAATGGGCGACCGGGATGTTCTTCACGTTTGGTTACCTGATTGGCAGGCTGCTTGTGGGTCCCTCCGCCGGTTTTCTTATTTTTCGTGCTCGATTGATTTCGAGTTGATGTACAGAATAAGCAAACGGACCGAGTCGAGAACAGGCGTGATATGATATGGCTTCCATTTTTATAAAATCTAATTTGGGGATAAATAATTTTATTACCTCTTTTTATGAATTTTAATAATACCATTTATTTTTAAGGAAAAATACATTAAATAAATGTATGGGAAATATATAATTATAAAACATTATCACTAAAAAAGTTCAATCAATATATTTTTTAAATATAATAAAATATAAATTATTTAATGTATAAAGCAAATATTATAATTAATAATATTGTTTATAGATGGGAGTGGATACAAAGGTCAAAGTTGCACGTACTTCCACGACCCATTTTCAAAATTTTAAAGAATCCGAACTAGTCCCCTCCGATGACTGACTACATGTCGCTCAGCATTACACGTTTCTTCCAAAATTTTAAAGGATTATTATCGTATTTATTAAAAGCTAAATTCAATGACGCTCTCCATTGCGCAGCATTCATTACCTTAAATAATTAAAAATGAGAAATTTGGAAACAAAAACTCGATCAATATATATATATTCTTTTGTATTGGAGCTATAATACTCCTTTTTTAAATGAATATTTTTAGGAGTGGTTTTGATTGTTCTTATAACAATACTACTTCGAAGTCCGAAAACTCAATTATTTTCAAAAAAAAATAATTTACTAAACAAAATAACGCATTCTTCAGTAGTAGCAGTGCTTTCAACCAAGTTAAACCAAAACCGGGAACACTTTCCACTTTCTACTTTCCTGTCTGGACCGTCTGGTTCTGTTATAAATACAATGGATAAAACTATAGAGAAATTCGCCTGAGATTTTAATAAAATAAAAAAAGATTTTACACCATTACTACATCAGTCGAGGACATAGATACGAGAGGCAATGTCTTGAACCAGCCAATCAAATCCTTCGAGCAACCCTTCACCAGTATATGCACAACAGCCAACAATTCTCCAATGTCTGGTTTTATCAATTGCGTCCAAATTTAATACCTGCAAATGCAGTGGGGTATGTCATTGCCACCAAAGGTCACAGGTTTACATGACAAAGTGTGTAGAGAAAAACCATTTACGAGCGAATGCCCCATTACCTTAGCTATATCTTCTGGTTTAAGGGCGCCCGGTATATCCTGCTTGTTTGCAAAAACCAGTAAGGAGGCTCCAGACAATCTCTGCCAAAAGTAATTGTGTCCATTAAGAAAACAGTGAGTAGAATACACTTCTCTGAAATGTCCAATAAATGGGTTCAGACTTCAAATCACTGTTCTCAGGTTTTCCTTTTACAAATTCAAAGAAAAACTGTAGGACAAACCAAAGATGGCTGTCTACGAGGTTTCCCGGACTCATTGCTTCATGTTTGTATTCGAACTGCCAAGAAGACCACTTGTTTCCGAAAGAAATCAAGGAAAACTATCAGACAATGACTTGAAAATTGATCACACGAATCTGGGAACACCATATTAGTGTCAACCAACTTCCTATCCCTCCCATCGGAAACAGAAAACTAGAGATAATTATTGAAGTGCACTCCAGTGCAGCAATGGGTAGTAAGAAAAGAAATTGCATGAAAATTGTCGACATCATACCAAGAGTTGATGGAAGAGTGGCGTTTGCGAGGGTTGCTCTAAGTACTTTTTGTGCTAATCTGACTGTTCTTTATTTTGTTCACAATGGATTGTCGGATTCTTGACTTGACCAATTCGTCAAAAGAACATACTAAGAGGGAGTCTGAAAGTGTCACGGAAACGGTTTAATAAAACGCTAAAGGGTGCAAAATAAGGAAATAGTCAATTTGGAGGTCCAAAATTATTTCTTGATAAATAAATTGTAAGGAAGATCAAATCTTAAAGAGGATCAAACAACCTACGAATGATAAAATAAAAACAAAAATGCTCAACTTAGAGATTAAAGTTTCAAGAACTATGACCAAATGAAGTTTATGTATCAAATAGCGTAAAATGCATCCAATCTTAGCAGATACAAAATGATAACTCCTTCGATAAACATCAGCTCAGCTAAAAGAACTTCTAAGCTTAAAGGAACACCAGAGCCCGTATTACCTCTTCTTTCAGAAGATTATCAAGCTCCTGTCTGCAATCATCTAGCCGACGAACATCAGAACTATCAACCACCCAAACCAACCCATCTGTTTGCTCAAAATAGTTTCTCCAATAAGATCTTATAGTTTTCTGGCCCCCAATATCCCATATATTAAGTGTGTACCTGAAAAATTTTATAAGGTACTCAGTCTTCCAAGAGTTATTTAAAGATAATCATGATGCACAAAAAGCAATAAAGACAACAATAAATTTTCCCACTGACTTCCTATTTTCAACTTACATTATGCTAAAGATACCAAGGTGCTTAATGATGGAGTATCACATTTACAAGCTGGAGGAATGAGCAAAAGGAATTAAGAGAAGGAATTTGTGGAAATTTTGCATCCAAGGGCACGCAGGTGAAAAAGAACACCGGAGATTGAGGAAAATTTTAACGATAAGTTGAAGAAAAACACAAAGTGTAGAACCCTTTTCTTAGAGCTATTCTAATAACATCAAATTCGTTTGTCTTTTACAAAAGAAAAGGTCCATAGTCAACCATAAAACTAAAAAACTCCCGATGAATGAGATTAGGAAAATAATTGCCACCAAAGAAAGAGAGTAGGAAAAAGCAACTACCTCTGGTAGTTGATGGTCTTGATATTAAAACCAAGTGTGGGGCTAATGACACTTGTATCTTCACCATTTACATGCAGCACAATGGTTGTCTTCCCAGAATTGTCAAGACCCCTGCCAAAACAGTGGCTATAAGATGGAGAAAATGGGGCAGCATTAGGATTAAGGGGACATAACTTACACCATAAGAATGCGCATCTCTTTTTCCTTCCTTTTAATCTTTCTGATTATGCTAAGAAGCCCCATGTCACACTATCGTCCTCTAAGCACACCCTAATTTCATGAAAAGCAAACAAGGCTAACATGAGACATAATAATAACAGTTGCAGTAAATATTTGCTAACAATTTAAAAAGAGAAGAAAAAGACTAAATATCAATCCTCCGAAATTATATCAGATACTCAAATTTTGTGAACTTGCACATTAGTTCAGTGGTCACATTGGGGAGTTGTAATGGGAGGTTTTGGGTTAAAATCTCCTGAAGGATAGAGGTATTGGGGTTGTCTTTAAAAAAATCGTGCTTTCCTAAATAAAAGACAGTAGTTTCTGAATATAACTATCAAAAAGAGACGGTAGTTCCGGAATATAACTATCCAAAAGCACATAGCAGTTCCATAATTATCTAGTAGCAGATGGTAGTTAGATTAACAGTATCTCACAAAAAACTTGATTTGGGTGATAGTCTTTACGTTTACTAACGTGCCGCCAATCTCCGATACCCTCAGACACAAAACTTCCAAACGTGATTTGGAGGTAATGGATCGTTTTGGAGGTTTCCGTGTCTCCGTTTCTCTCCCTCAGTTGGTATAAAGATTTCTCATTTCATTCGAATGTTCTTTTCATGTTTTGACATTTGAGTCACGGCCTTTTGTTTCTACATTTGAGAGTTTATGGTCTTTTACTTCTGCTTTAGATACATAACTAGCATAAACTTGTTTAGAGAAGTTTAGGATCTCAAAAATACTGCGAAGTTATGGCGACCTAAGCTTACAGAAACGAATTGTTACATTAGCAATCCCTCAATATGTTGGCTTCTCCAGTTCCAGAGAACAAACGGAAGCTCATTTCGGGGAAGTTCGTCGGTAAAACGGAATGATATAGAGAGAGAGGACGCAAATCAGCCGCAAAAGGCAGGAAAATATGCTTTCCGTAAAATATCGCATCTGAAAGGGGAGGAGATTTTGGAAGAGGATGGATAATCCTTACCTTACTGCACTTGAATCTCGCACTCTCGCGGTGGACCGCTTCTGCTCTTGTTCCACTGAATGAGAAATCAGAAGAGCACCCGGTGACAGTTGGTGAGAGAGTAGCAGATACCAGAAAGAGTTAAAACTAAAACGAGAGAGTTACACCAGAAGGTGTTACATTTAGTTCTTTTGAAGCAGAAACTTTCTTATGGTAAGACGCACACGCGCGTCTCCCCCTACAGTCTAAAATCTGTAATGATCAACAACCGAGTGCAATGCAACGAATTTCTCCTAGTGTCACTGATACTTCTTACGTGACCGTATTACATATTGCATATTAAGATATGCATAGAATGTCTGATTAAGAGTAGTCGTATATCTTAAACAATAACCAGTAGACGACAAATATTTGCTCATAAGATTTTACTATCTTCCCTCATATAAGTCAACATTGATTTTTATGAACTTAATTCTTCTTATTTCATGTACAAATTTGGAAGGCCACCATCGTGACAATTGTTGCAGATAGGAAGTAATAAACACAGGTAAGTGGTAACAATCAATCTATTGTACATCATAGCACCATATAGTTTGGAAGCCAATCCAGTCATCAGTGCCTCACTTTCCTGGAGTCAAAAAGATATTAGCAGAGAATCCTCCAAGAGAATGCCATTTTCCTGTTCTTTTAACAGGAATATCTTCCACAAGTTCTAGGGAAAGGAACGACGTCTCTAACGTCAATAACACCTGTAACCGCCATGACCATGTTGTCAAACCTCACACTGAAACCAGAATGTTTGGCAGTTCCATGCTTTCGGATATCTAGGTACCACTCATACTGGTCCTTGGCCACACCCAGTTCCTGTACCCTGAAACAATAGTTGATCACAGAGATGAGTGAGAGAAGAGAGAGAGAGAGAGAGAGAGAGAGAGAGAGAGAGAGAGAGAGAGAGAGAGAGAGAGAGAGAGAAAGAGACAGAGAGACAGAGACAGAGACAGAGACAGAGAGAGAGACAGAGAGACAGAGAGACAGAGATAGATCTACGATGTGATGAAAACAAATCAGATCAGTAACAATTCAGTGGAGGCAGAAATGCAGGAAGCATGATGCGAACTTTTGTTTTGAATCTTTAAGTGAAAAATCCGACTGATGTTTTGCAAAAGAATTTGGGCAGAACGTGAGATGACCATGGTGAAAGGTCCTTAGGAGTAGAAAACATGGTTCATAGGTCAAGAGGAAGATCCGTTACTCCCCATCCACTTTCCAACTAGTACGGATGCAATTTTAAACTGTTTACATCCAATCAAATCTCCCAACACAGCACAGAACTACATCCAGGATCAATAAATGCTGAATGAAGAGGATAATCTATCTTGGTGTTTCATACATGCATGTCAACAGGTAGTTCCTTATATAAAGTTCTGACACACTCAGCTCAAAATTGTTAGAGAGGGGAAGATGTGATTAGTGATCAACAAATCACCTCTTGTTTATCATATCCAAGCGTTCCTCCTTTTGGCTTCCTTTGACCAGTATACCAGCCTAAAATAAAATTCAGAGCCATATCAAGTTAAATTATAGAAGAACTTCAATGCTTAAAATAAGAACAAAAAAATCAATTTACCTTGGGGACAATAACATCAAAGGCAGCAACAGTCTTTACGTCATCATTAAGTCGAACATAAAATGGCCTTGTTTCTTTTGGATAGTTGTATATGATTGTAGGCTTTTTATAGACCTCATCAACCAAATAACTGGACCACACACATGGAAACAGGGTGTCAAAATAAGAAGACTGAAAATGAACCACTTGCTTTCATTACAAGAGGATTTCAAATTCATTGACCTTGGGAATGTTTTACAGTTCTACAAAACATACCTCTCATGTTCTTCAGTAAGATGGATCCCCCATTCAACTTGTGTTTCAAATGTTTTATTTGCAACCTGCTTACCCAGAGCCTCATGGTAAAATTTGTACTAATATGAAATTATAGCTATGGACACTCTCATGGGTTAAAAATAAAAAATATAATGAAGTTCATGCCACGCATTCTCATATTGCTGATATCAAGCATATCATGCAATATAACCAGGATTTAAAGGTGACTGAAATATCTGTTGGTTCAGACTAATATCTCTGCGGTATCAACTCATACAAATTGGCATTCATTTACAAAACCTAATTCATGATTAAATTCTGATCTAAACCAAACTAAGCCAAATGAGTAAGCACTGATTGAGGAGAAGATTTCCATTGTATAAAGATCTAGTTTTCTCTAGTCATTCCGTAAAGACTTCTGCATGCTAGACATAGATGACCATAAATAGAACAGAATAAAATTACCTTCTTTAAAGTATCAACTGCTTCAGAATAGGTAACCCTTTCGAATGGGCTTGACACCATTGACTTAAGGTGTTCTGTAGCTGTCTTGTCAATAGCTATAGACACAAGCTTCATATCTTCTA
The DNA here is from genome assembly GCA_022405105.1 of Aristolochia contorta. NCBI lineage: Eukaryota > Viridiplantae > Streptophyta > Magnoliopsida > Piperales > Aristolochiaceae > Aristolochia > Aristolochia contorta. Next base: position 5,093,929 of record CM039667.1, on the reverse strand, counting down.
CACAATTATCTAGTACCCATTGAAAGAGGAATTTAATATAGTCTTCAGAGCAATTCATTGAATCCTGGAATCCATAAAGAAAAAGGATCTAAAAATAAACAAGCAGTCATATCAATCTAGAATAAGAGGAGCCTGAAACAACAAGGAAACTCAAGCTAAACGATTGACTTAATTTTAAGGATAGACTTTATATCATTTCCCTTTCCAACTAATTATAATGTCAAAGCTAACCTCACACCATGCCCTGTACTTGGAAGCCTTACCCAACTCTTAAGGGTGAATTGAGAGGGGGGTTCTTTTGTGTGTGAAAGTGTGGTATATGCGCCTACTATGTTAAAAGAATGGAATTTTTTACAAAAGGAATTGAAATAAAGTTCTATCTGACAAATAGGACCCCTATTGGTTGGACTTAATTTGAGTTGGAACTGGTTACTCATTTAAGATATCAGGCAAAAGCATCACCCTTATTTGGGATATATTTTGTATGTAACCAGCATTAAAAAGAATAATAAAACAACATTCTGGAGGAGGTAGTTCATTATTTTACCTCCAGTTCTGCAAAAGCAATCTCAGCCTCCACCATTAATGACTCAGCCAAGTGTTTGATGGAGTTAGACTTCTCAGCTTGGAATGTGGGTCCAAAATTGTAAACACTACTAAGAGCACATGCATAGCTTTCTAGATGAAGCTGAGCTGTAGTCGTAAGATATGATTGGCCAGGAAAAAAGTCATTTGAGAAATCCACCTTTCCACCTTGAAGGGTAACACTAGCTTTTGATTTTCCTTGTGCTTCTAACCGTGCGACCAGCTGATTAGCTTTCTCAAGATCCTTAACTGCTGCAGCTAGAGCCTCTTTGTCACTTTCATTTCTCTTCAGCTCTTCTACTTTTTTACTTTTCTCCTTAACAGCTGTCTTAATTACTTGGAGATCAATTTGGTCACTTCTATTTGTAAAATGAGGATCCTCGGACCTATCCATCTGGCTGAAAATGGTTGTAACCTGAAACGTGTGGCTAAAATCAGAGGCCGTCATAGACGTGATTATAGGCATATTCACGTGAATGAACCCCTGGTTCTGAAAGAATGAGTGAGTTGCATGAGATAGAGCACTACGAACTCGAGTAATGGATGCAACCTGCATGAATTTAAACAGCATAAGTGAATAGAGAATAAATGTACTGGTAGCACAGTCCTATTTGTTGTCAATAAACCGGAAGCATTATAGCAAAGTGGAATTTAAAGGTTTGAATAGCCAGACATACACTGCTTTAAAGCCTAGTTGAACTCTTATCTTGAGCAACACCGAATAATTTCGGTGTTGCTTATTGCAAGCTTTTATGTCATAACAATTTGTTCATGCCAATCTTTAAATTTTCTGTGCTGTCACAAGGGCATCAGCTGCATCAAACGTCTCTAAGACAGCTTTCACGAAGCTTTACAAGGACTTTGAGATATGGTAAATGGAAACTTCAGACACATACCATTGTTTTCCGGGGTCGAAGGTGTGCATAGTTCCTTAAAAATTCCAAAGGTAATCTTGAATTTGCCACTGGATACTTTGCCAAATCCACTGTCCCCACATGTAAAATCTTCTCAACATAGAGAGCTATTGCACGTTTTCCTTGTGTTGGCTTTCTCAGCACGCCTTCTACCAAAACAGCAGTTCCTGCTGCTGTAATTTGAGTTATAGGTGTCAAGGAAGTGTCTATTACTACCTGAAATTAAGTACGAGCAAGTCAATTATATGATTAAGATATTAACAACAAAAACCTTCAATAAAGTAACTTCTAGTCTTCATAACATGTTCTAACGCAGAATAAACCAGAAGTTCATGCTGAGCATCTCCTCCAAGACAATTTCGGAAACCATGTTTAGTACACAATGCTTAACGCAATGTGTCTGTGACGTTGTCACCTTATCAAACTAAAATGCGCAAAGGATGCAATTAAGAAAGAGAAAAGGCAGTCAAAAGGTCAAATTAACCGTACCTCTAGGTTTGAAACACAAGAACCATCATTCACTTGCAAATAAACAATTGCCGGGACTTTCTTCGCAATTTCAAACTTTCTTTGAAAGCCACCGTCGGCTCCTAGCAGTACCTTCAAAACATTTTTCAAACAGGGGGGAAATCGAGTTTGCATCATTTTCGTACATGTCGCATCTTCTCTATCCGAAGCCGAAGGGAAAGGGGTCTTTAGTTGCTCCTTGGAAGCTTTCACCCATCCTCCAATGACCACCCTTTCTCCATCCAGCTCAGCTCCACCGTCGGCGCGGCCGAGAATGGTTCTCAAGACAACCCGATTCGAGTACTTGAAAGGAATCACCCGGGGTTCAGGATTAACGAAATTGGCTGCGGGTTCGTTCGCCATTGTATAGAAATGTACGCCAAAGAAGACTCAACGGTACGGAAAGATTTTCTGGTTTGGCGAAAGACGAGAGAAACAAGTTGCAGAAGAGTGTTCATCCAGATAGTCTTATAGAGAAGGAGAACGAGAGGAAGGCGATGCTTTGCTTGGAGAATGATTGATCGAAGACGAGAATGCGGAAAGGGAGTAGGGAAGGTATAATCTCTGATTTCAGCCATGTCAAGCGCTGAAGACCGGTTGCAGAAGGAAGAGGAAGGAGGGATCGATGAGTGAAGGTTAGGAATTATTCTACAGTAGGAAAAGTGGCGGGAGGCAGACTAACTTAATTTAATAATCGCCGTTGGACCGTAGGAGGTGGCCTGGGCCACAAATCGTGGACCACAATATTTCACCGCTCAAAGAGACCAAGCTGCCGCGTATGAACCTGGTCCTACAGTCTGGCCGGATATCAAGTATCAAATACAAAATTTTGTGCTTAAACGTGTTTATGATAATCTTTATAGCCTTTATTTTAAGTACGTCGAATTCTCATACTTTAGCCTTTAGTACAATTTTTTCATCGAATTCTCTTACTATAGCTTTTAGTTTGAGTTTTTTCGTCAAATTCCATTCAATAGCCTTTCTATTTGGTTTTTTCTTCTAATTCCCTTACTATATAGCCTTCAATTTGAGTTTTTCATTATATTTCTTTACTATAACCTTCATTTTGTGTTTTTCTTCAAATTCCTTTACTATAGTCTTCAGTTTGAGTTTTTTGTTTATTTCCCTTACTATACACTTCAGTTTGAGTTTTTCTTCTAATTATAGCCTTCAATTTGAATTTTTTATCGTATTCCCTTACTATAACCTTCAATTTGTATTTTTTAAAAATTTCTCTACTATAGCCTTCAGTTTGAGTTTTTCATTGTATTTCCCTTACTATAGCCTTCAGTTTGAGTTTTTCATTAAATTCCCTTACTAAAGTCTTCAATTTGACTTTTTCTTTGAATTCTTTTACGATAGCCTAAATTTGAGTTTTTTTTTCGAATTCCCTTATGTAGCCTTCAGTTTGAGTTTTTTGTCAAATTCTCTTATTATAGCCTTCAATTTGCGTTTTTTGTTGAATTCCCTTACTGTAGTCTTCAATTTGAGTTTTTTGTCAAATTCTTTTATTATAGCTTTCAGTATGAGTGCTTCGTTGAATTCCCTTACTATTGCTTTCAATATGAGTTTTTTGTCTAATTCCATTACTACAACTTTCAGTTTGAGTTTTTCTTCAAACACTTTTACTATTGCCTTTAGTTTTAGTTTTTCGTCAAATCTCCTTTTAATTGCCAACAATGTGTTTTTTTCATCAAATTTCCTCACTACATCCTTCAATTTGAGTTTTTCGTCGAATTTTCATACTATGCCTTCGATTTGGGTTTTTCGTTGAATTCTTTTACTATAGCTTTTAGTTTTGAATTATTCGTTGAATTCCCTCACTAAAGCCTTTAGTTTGACTTTTCCATTGAATTCCCTTGCGTATAGCCTTTAGTTTGAGTTTTTTGGTCAAATTCTCTTGCGTATAGCCTCAGTTTGAGTTTTTTGGTCAAATTCTCTTACTATAGCTTTCAGTTTGAGTTTTTCGTCGAATTCTCTTACTATAACCTTCAGTTTTAGTTTTTCTTTGAATTCCTTTTCTATAGCTTTCAGTTTAAGTTTTCGTCAAATTCCATTACTATAACCTTCAGTTTGAATTTTTCATCGAATTCCCTTACTATAGCCTTCAATTTGAGTTTTTTTTTGTCGAATTTCTTTACTATAGCTTTTAATTTAAGTTTTTCGTCGAATGCCCTTACTATAGTCTTTAGTTTGAGTTTTTTTGTCAAATTCCTTTACTATAGTTTTCGGTTTGAGTTTTTCATTGAATTCCTTAGAACAACTTTTAGTTTGAGTTTTTCTTCAAATTCCCTTTATAGCCTTCAATTTGAGTTTTTTTGGCGAATTCACTTCCAATTGCCTTCAGTTTGTGTTTTCGTCCAATTCCTTTACTATAGTTTTGATTTTGATTTTTTTTTGTCAAATTTCCATAAAATAGCTATTAGTTTGAGTTTTTCATCGAAATCTCATACTAGCCTTCAGTTTGATTTTTTCGTCGAATTCCCTTGCTATAGCCTATTTTTTTTTCTTTTTACTTTTTTGTTGGATTCACTTATTATAGCCTTCTATTTGAGTTTTTAGTTGAATGCTCTTACTATAGACTTCAGTGTGATTTTTTTGTCGAATTCCCTTACTAGAACCTATTTTTTTTTCTTTTTACTTTTTTGTTGGATTCACTTACTATAGCATTCTATTTTAGTTTTTAGTTGAATTCCCTTACTATAGCCTTCAGTTTGATTTTTGTGTCGAATTCTCTTACTAGTCTTCAGTTCAAGTTTTTTTGTCAAATTTCTTTACTATAGCTTTCAGTTTGAGTTTTTCGTTGAAATCACTTATTTGATTTTTTTTTTCTAATTCTCTTACTTTATATAATTAGTTATCTACTTTCTAGGTTTAAAGAAATCATGATTGGAAAAGTTATAATGAGCAGTAATTTATTTATTCATAATTCATATACGAAAAAATTCATAAATCAAAATTAAATTAAATTATTTTTATTATTTTTATTTATTTTCTTCTGTTAAAAAAATCGTATTAAATTAAAATGAATGTAATCTGATCATATATAAAGAGAAAGTTGTTACGCACCAAATGAATATTGCATGCTGGAGTTTTAACTGTAGAACTAACTTTGCCACGTGGCGAGGGGATGCTTCAGTGTATTTTTTCCGAATCTGCATGGAAAGCGTGCCCTTTCCCCTCCAGTCCTCGACCCTCCTTTGAAATCTTCACCGAATCCAAATCTCTGCCCTCTCTCTCTCTCTCCTCCACCCTCCTGCCTTTCCCTCACTACTCCCCATTTTACTCATTCAGTTCGTTACGGAATTCCGGCGAAGGGGCCACTCAGTTCAGATTTACGGGATCAAATCGATATGGCCTCGCACCTGACGAAACTACAGTGTTAGATCTCTTGCTCTCTTCAAGCGTCGACGTCACAGTAGCGGTACTAGGTACGTTTACTTAGTTCTGCTTCTCCTCCGGTGAGCGGTAATCCATTTTCCGATCTTCAAGCGTCTCGTGGACACTGGACTCTGGAAGTCGCGCGAGCGCGGACGAGTGGAAGAACAGCTAGGGTTTCACTGGATGCGTATACCTCTCTTTTTTGTTTTTTTTTTTTACTGCTGGTTTCTTTAGAAGCCTTGCGGTAGACTCGCTCCGCTCGCTCTCTGTTTTCCTGTAGTGCGTTTTGCGGAGTTCCTTTGTCCAAATATGGCAGCGGAGCTCGAGATCGGATGCGATTCCTTGACGTCGTCGATGAATTTGTGGTGAGTTTCTTGGTCTCCTCGTTCTGTTCTCCGTGCGTGATTTTTTTAGTTTTTTTTTCTACTACAATTGTAACAGATTCGTGTCTATATATATTTAGGTAATATTTTTTACTTACTGGTTATGTTTTACGACAGTGTTGTTGTTGTTGTTGTTGTTGTTGTTGTTGTTGTTGTTGTAGTTCTAATTAAATTTCGGATTCTCCTATTTTCATGAAAGATACAATTTTAAGAAGAACGCACTGGTCTGATCAGGTCTCTGTTAGGAATTATGAACGTCGGCCGTTCCAATGTTTATTGACCTAAACTGACGCTGTTCGTATCTGTTAATCCGACGTTGGAATCCTTGACGTGCTGAATACTCCTTAATTTGTAGAACTACAGAGTAGAAGTAGTACTGATTGTTCTTTCCGCAAAAACTGATTCAGTCTTGTTAATGGAAAAATCTGTAGGACGGCGACAATGAAGAGCCGGCATCAGCAGCAGAGAGCAGCAATTAAACAGAAACACAAGGCTGATGAGCAAAAGCTGCAGAAAAAAGTGATCTTTTCCTCCGTCGTCCAAGCGCCGAAGCAGCATCAGCAATCCGTCCCAAAGAAAACGTGCGTCTGTGCACCTACCTCTCATCCTGGCTCCTTCCGGTGCCGTCTCCACAGGAACGAGCAGACGCCTGGTCTGGAAGAGAAAGCGCCGCCCGAGCAGAGAAGGTCCGCTTCTGCGTCAAATAATATTCGTAAGCGTTTTTTCTCGGGGGAAGGAGTCCGAAGCAACCAGCAGCCGAGGCAGAGTCGGTTTTCCAAGGTCGCGGTGGAAGAGGCGGCGTCCGAGAGTACCGTGTCAGATAATATTGCCGACGAAGATGTTTGAATTCCCATCGACCTTTTGCTTCTTTGCGTTGGATCCCAAATGTACAGAACCTGCGGTGCCAACTGATGATGAGTGGGTGTCCGTCTTGAATCTGAAACTGTTATACTGATTACGGAGATTACTTTAGAATATTATTGTAATAGTTACTGTTGGATTTTGATTGTGCTGGGTACATTTGCTCAGACTGTCATAGCTATATAAATAGCATACGAACTAAAAATTGGTCACTGGAGTGCCATTCCCTGCTTCGTGGTTAAATGTGGTACTACTTCCTTTAGAATTGCAGAATTTCAGATTACTTTTCTTGTGGCACTTCGCGAACCACTGTTGCAGAAAAAGACGGAATGGACATGATCATGATCTTTTCTTCCAAGCCTGGGTGATTTGGTCCATGAATTGGCTCCTAAAGTATGCTGTCTTCCTTCATGGTGGGAATAGAAGACTTTTTACTACCTTAAACAATAGCCCACTCTCGAGACCAGTGGCAGTTCATGAAATATTTAAAAGAAATGATAACCCTAAAACGTTTTAACTTCATAGATTTATCTAATAAGATAAAACTCTACATTGTGAACATCCATATAATATCAAACAAATCAACTTTGTAGAAGGTTAACAAGTTTGGCCGACAGTCGCCAAGCTTTTCAGCCATGTTCCTGCTCACGATATACTTCGTACCCCACAACAAAATGATACATGATTGACTGCTACCACTGCATCGGTTGTTCACGTAAGATATTCTAATTCTTGTGGTTGAGCACACTATTGGGAGTTCTTCGTTACTTGGTTCAGTGAGGGATGAAGGATAAATGCTCTGAAGTTTGCTGCAATAATATTTCTTTCAACCGCTGGTCGAATAGGAATGCTGGGAATGCCACAAATTTGTTGAAGATTCAGGAAAGAATTTCTGGGCATCAAGTGGCTGGGTCCTCGAATCCGAGTTACTGTAATAGGAGTCATTTCTCATGTTCATGGGAGCAAATGCTACATTATAAAAATCAATGGGTGTTAGACTCTAACAGAAAGATCCGAAATAAAAAAAAAAAAAAACCAGTAGATATGAGTTGAACTACTTGGGTTTCCTTCCCTTTCAAATTTGCTGTTGTATCAAACAGATGCCTATTATTGACAATCAGACAACCAAGCAAAAAAGCTGACCTTTCTCCCTTATTCTTCTTTCTCGATCATGTTCAAACTTATCCCGAATTTGGCCGACTTTACCCCACATATCACTTTGTCTACCATGTCCAGAACCTTGATCCTGCACCCACAGCATCAATTCCCTGTGAATAAGAACTAACACATAACGGTCGCAAATGTGGAAGGACACATAAACCTTGAGGAAATGCTGGGTGCAATATCTTCTGTTTTTGTGACTTGACTCAAGTCAGACGAGAGGGTTTCTAGTATCATGTCTTGCGTCAAGACTCACCAAAGGTTAAAGAGCGTTGTGTATATATCCAACATATGAAAAAAGTATCTTTCCATTTTTGCCATATGGCATTATTGAAACATTGACTGTTCAAATTTACTGATCATCATTTGGATTCCTTAAATTCTCAAGAACAATGGTTCTCTCTGCATCCATGAGTCAGAAATTCATGGTCTGTTACATCTTATTCTTACTCTTCATTTCAGTAGTATAATATCCTAAATTTGTAACCATAAAGCAAGTTACTGTGGATAGTTTCATCTGGCAGCAATCTGAACCTATTTGAACAAATAAAAATTTCTTACTGAAGTTTCATGTAAAGTTCAAAACAGCATAGAATTAACAAATATAGAAAAAGCCGAAGGTGTATTTGCAAGTATTAAGGAAAGAGCAAGGTGTACCTTAGTTGGCATGGGTTCCGATCGCCTCCTAAAAATTGGAAAACCAGAGGCATTAGAAGATTATCGACTCAAATTCCTAAGTTTATTCACAGGTCAGAGAGAAACTGGAAATGTGCAATGTTCATGTGTATATAAAAGATTATTAGTTAATTCACCTTATCATTATAAACTTACTAGAAGGACAAATATCCAAAATAATCAGCAATCGTGAACGGAGGAATAGAAAACAATTGTAGAATAAGGCTAAGAAGAGAAATAATCATCAACAGCGAGCTATGACTGAAACTGTTAGAGACTGATAACCTCCTAGACCCAAAACCTGGGTCAACCATAGCCAGTTTCTCTGGGTCACCTGTCTACAAAACCCAGGGAAAGGCTGAATTCCACAATGGTAAATCTGGGAAGGGGTCAGGATTGGATCTGGAGAAGTGTTCTTCTTCTTCTACACAATTTGAAAGCAAGGGGGACATCAATTACCCTCCCCATCCTCCGATCAATGTGGAGATGAGGCCTGAATTCCACAATGGTAAATTTGTTGTTGCTTTTGCTATCCCACATGATCTTTTATGATACTATAAGGCTTGCTGGCTCACTTGGGCTTTGCAACAAAGAAAGGTTGAGGCTTAGTTGTTGTTTGCGTTTCATACCATGGGTGATTTGGAAGGAAAGAAACAGCAAAATTTTTCTTAACAAGGCCACAACCTAGATGGAAACCTGCTACCGTGCTTCCCATTAGATAGTTGGTTGAAACTACAAAAGACCTTTAGAAATGTTGAATGTGGCACAATTTGAAAATCCTGAGCTGCTCAAGGGAAGCAGACAGAAATTTACCCAGAACTCAGTCCTGGTTACCCCCACCTATCTACTCTTATTTGTTGAACTTTGATGGATCGTGTTTGGGTAACCCTGGTCCTGAAGGAATGGGGGGAGTAATGAGAAATCATAAGGGGGGACATTTTCTCACTTATGCTTGACCAATTGGTATTACGGATTCCACAACTGCCGAAGCAAAAAATCAGCTACAAGGGCTAAAATGTTTCCTAAATTCTCACTTCATCCGACCACTGCATGTTGAGGGTAACTCCCAAGTTTGGACCTGCTAGCTACATGTGTTTTCATTTCTTGCCCAAAAGGTTGTACCTTATTTCTATTCTTATGCCTAATGGCAGTAAATGAACTCACAAAAAAAAAAAAAAAGAGCTAACACATAAAATCAAGGAATGATTCTCTATTTTGCTGAATTTTTTTTTTTTGAGGAGATTGATATAACACTTCATTTTTTACCAGATTACAATGGCTGCAATAGCCTAATTCTTCGTACTCCAGGAGACTCGAACTCGAGACCTCCCGCAACACATCCCTCTGGTGTTACCACTGAGCTATCCTCAGCTTCACTCTATTTTGTTGAAAATAGCAAACCTAATTCCATATATCCTACACATAAAGATGCAAGGGAAGAAATAGGAGAAAATAAGGACCTGTACGGAGAAAAGTCCTCATCATCATCTTCAGGTGACTCATAGTTCGCATGATCTTGAGCAATTTTTTTGGAATACCCCTCATCCCAATATAACCTCTCCCAGTCCTCCCTCAGTTCTTGATAAAGTTCCATGTATCTTTTGCACCATGGCTCATGCTCCTAATTTGTCGTGCAGTCGAGAGATATCCATCAGTCTCAATCAATATGATATCAAAGGCATCAGACAAAATAAATTTCAATGACTATTCAAAAAAGGAAATACAATAAATAATATAAAATAATAAAGACTGAAATAAGAGTAGTAGTAAACAACAACAAGAATATATAAGTGTTAATATAATCACTCATAAAAACAATAAATGGGGATAGTAAAACAACAGTTTCTTTGAGGACAAGGCGAGTTCTCCTCAAGAATTGATCTCTCATTTGCTTCCTTCGCCTGTTGGGAAGATTGTCTCTAGGTATCACAAATCGCTCTCTTGGAGGGACATTGTCACCAATTTCATGCATCTCACCATCTAAAATCCACCATTCAGATTTTTCGTCAGATTTCCTGTTCCATCTACTGGTTGGGCTCCACCTGTTGCGCCGTCTTGTCACAGGACCTGTATGGGCCAATCTCAACTGCTGGATAAAGAAAGAGGGTTGCTTCTGCAATTGGCGTACAACAGAGAACATTGGGCTTGAACTTAATTCAAAGAAATCTTTGATTCCCTTCCAAAGCAAAGCTTCTCAGCATCTTCAGAAGACTAATAAAACAAGAAAAGGTACAAATTAGAAGATCAAGGAGTTCAACACAAAAAAATAAACACTATATCTTCCCATGTAGGGTGGATGGTGAGACATAGGAGCACCAAGATGCTTGATGAGTAAAGACATAATAATTTACTTTTTGTAAATTCTATACAAAAGAAGAAACAAAAGATAATATTTTTTTGCCATAAACACCTTTTTCCTGTAATTCAGAAACTATCTCTAGATGATGCAAGAAGAGATCAAAGCTAAGTTTGTCTATTTGCATCAATAAAAAGAGCAGATTGTTAAGCAACCAACAGTATCTTGTACTTCGTAAAAAATGAATGGAAAGCAGATTTACTCAAGATCATGATAAAGATGGATATAAATAAAGTCATACATATAAGGAACTATTTTGAGGAAATGTCATCCAAGCCACTTTTGTTGTACCATGATAAGTCCAACCCCAATTGGAAGCCCTCACTTGGGGGTTCAAACTTCTACTACTTCCCAACGATCTACCAAAAAAGTGTGGATAAAACTCCCCAACAGTCAACATAATTAACCTTATCTTAGAACTGTAAAAAGTATAAGCACAGACGTAGCAGAAGCATCTTGACAAAATTCAATCTGTTCAATCCCATGATCAGTTACTCCAATAATTAAAAAAGAAAAGGCAAACAAACAAATAAACACGTTATGATCTTCATCCTTTTTCTTTAAACCAATCATAATTTTTACATCGATCACAGTATGTAATTTCAAAATGAACTAGAAAAGGATACACCGGAGGAGAAAGACACACTGCAGGAGAAAAATAAGTTAAAGAATGAACATTTGAAAAGATATAATGAAAACCAGAAGCCAACAAACTCGGGTCGCAATATTACTGCTACACTACATATACCCAACAACGGCCTTTTAATATCAAGGCAATGAGTCTCCAAAGTCCAAATAAGCACTGCATCAGAAAATAAACTTATTTCGACAAACAAACTTTTTTTTTGAAAGCAACCAAAAGCAGTTTCACTTGCAATTCTTAAACTGAAAATTACGATAAATATGGGCTCTGCACCAGAATTTATCTCAGAAGACTCAAATATAGAAGCCCGTGTGAAACTAAAATTTGAACAAGAAACCTAAAGGGTACTCAGAACAAGCATTGAGTATGGAGTTATCCTTGCAATTCTTTCGCATACAGAACGCTCCAAACTTCATTCCTGCCCAAAGGTTCAGCAATTTCAACAAGTTGCACTGAAAACGAAAAGGAAACAGCTCACCTAATGGTCGAATAGTCGAAGCAACTGCCGGAATCTCAGTCAGTCCGCAAGCAGAGAAAAACTCCCAGACTAAATATATAAAAGCGTTTACTATCGCCTCGAGTGTGTTGCGACTTGCATTAAACTGCAGGAAGGTGGAGAAGCTTATTGCGAGGAAAGAGAAGAAAGCCAGGTGGGTTCAATAACTTCAATCGTCGGAATTTTCCCCACCAAATCAAATCCCCTCCCGACGAAAATTATTCCCTACCCACTGTGGGGTGGCAATTTTATCCGCTTACTTTGCTATGATTCTAAACTGATAATTTCTGGTTGTTCAGTAAAAGGAACAGAAACGGAATAATTTCTTTTCGAATCTGTTTTAAGTCTTTAACCGTTTACTGATTATGTTAAAAAGGTATGTTTTAACCATTTTATAGATTTAATTATATCTATTTACCATATTCCTCAAATAATATATCTATTTAGTATTTACCATAAAAATGAAATATGATTCAATTTTTGTAAATTCTTATAATGATATCGTTACAACCCACGCGATTCTTTTAAAATCTGTGCATATAAATAATATAGTTATTTAGATAAATTTATTAAACTGGGTAGGCAGAGGCAACAGAAAATGGCCACTTTTTCAGCAGTAAACTGAAGATAATTTCATATACACACAGTAAACATATCATTATTAATGGATCTAGATAACAATAAAAAAAATTACATCACAGTTGGCCGTGAAAATCAATATACACGGGGTACGAATCAGGAACCTGAAAATCAATGTCATCAGCTAACCAAACAATTTTTGTGGGTAATGCAAACCGTGGCTCATCAGTCAAAAACTAATGGCTCCTTCCACCTCATCTTTGTGGTCAAACTAACACTTAACCTTGATACCTAGGGCCAAAACCGAGCGTCCCATCTGGTTCAATTAGCTTGCACTCCCAATATGTACAACATCCAACAAGCTGGGATAGAATCCCTCAAGCTGCCATGAGGTCAACTAATGTTTTTCCTTCCATCAGAAAATGAAACATTGAAATTTAAAAATTCCCAAATTGTCAAAAGGTCATTCAAAAGAATGAAGTAAATATATAAAATAATTCAAAAAAAAATAAGTAAATAATAAATACATTAAATCCAGATGCGTAAAGTGTATCTAGCTTTTTCTAGCCTCTAAATTTTTTTATTTTTTTTGAAAGTCTAGCCTCTATATTTCAGTACAAAAAATGAACAAGCTGCAATATACACTAACATCCATTTTCATGGTAAGGAAACAGTTAGTGTACATGATTTAAGGATCAGCATACAAACACCTAAACTAAACCCTACAATTCTAAAACTGTAATTTTTTTTTTTACATCACAGTGTACAGTCAATTGATGTATTACTAAATTCAGGCTCAACTTCCTTGAATAGCTAAGGCATCTGAAACCACAAAACTGTGCATTACGTTTCTTGTGTTCGTAATAAATTGTCAAAAAACTCAAATGACAAATGAACTTTTAAATAAAAAACTCAAAAAATGACAAATGAGCAGAATCGGTGAGCTTTTATATCTTGTGCGTTCGTTTTTAGAGGACATGCAGATTAGTTTGAATGTTTTAACAACAAAAATGTAAGAAAGAAAAGTAGATTCAAAAAGTATAAGGTGACTGAATACTCAAAGAGCTTAGTGCAGCCAGAATGATCACACAACCTATAGATTTTCTGAAGCTTAATACTAAGTCTTCTTTCAGCCAATAATTAGCTTGAGAGAAATTTCACAAGTGCATTCAGATGAGTGTGTACATGCACTGTTGCTTGTGATAGTATGAAAACGGAGAACCAACAAAATAATAAATAGAGAGGAGAAAGAAGATTCGTAGAGATAAAGAAATGGCACAATTTATGCTCTGTCTGTAATACGTAGCACTCAGAAGGAGAACCAAGGAAATAAGATTTTCAAAATAAAAGATACAGCTCAAATAACTTTGCATGATAGTCATCTCTGTAGAAGGAGAAAAGAAAGAAGAAATAACAAAAATAGAAAACAAATAGAAAAATAAGGAATGTAAATAACATCCAGAAAATAAAGAAATGAAAGAAACACAGATGAAATACAATGAAAAAACTTACTATATCTTTTGGCAGGATCCAGAAATTTATCAGCGTTTGGATTATGTGGAGGTCTCCCCCGTCTTCACCTTCTATACCTTCGTTACAACCAACATCCATTTCCAACATGACCTTGTTCTTTTCGCACACTTTTACTCCACAGACATGCAAACTGGTTCCCAAAGCAGTAAAATGAAAAGTGATGGTGATGAAAGCGAAGAAGAGAGACTACTCACACCGTTTCCTCAAGCAGCCCATGTTGCCAGAAGAGCTCTTTTATTAAATTAACACATAACAGAAATCTCAAAATCCCAAGTCTAAAATTCAGTTTATATCATTACAATAGGACCTCAAAATTGTTGGTGCCAAAATTGAAGCAACCTGATGATTGAACGTGGGAACAGTCTCAACTGACCCAGTTACAAATCCAGGTTATGCTGACTTTGAGTCAAGCTAACAGGTCAGCTCAAATTTGTTATCCATAATCTTTACAATAACAGAGCCGCATTATGTGTAAAAATAAGTAATTTATCCATGAATGACACATTGTTATAGATTTTGCACTTTTTTATGTTTTAAGTAGGTGCGTCTGTTCCAACTAGTTAAATTAGTTCCTTCAACGGGAAGTACATACCAACACAAGCCAGTAGTACCTAGGAAACCCATCCAAATTAAAATGTTAAATTTTAAATCAAAAGCTGACTGAACGAGTTAAACTACCTTCGAAACTCCATTGTAACTAAGCAAAAGCTACAAAAAATTAATTATTCATATCAGCATTAGTCATTAGCTCACCAGTCCAATCCAATCAGCATGATAAACTTCTCGATATGAACCTCTTTGTGTAAGCATGCGGGATTTAGTGGTGTGATGTCAAATCTCAGCTAGTGACTTGTTGTGTGACTTGTCATAGCTTTACTGCAAGCAACAGTTGACGGTCCAGGGGATCTCTCTGCATCTGTATCATGTCAATCAGCCAACGTTGAGTAATTATCAGATACCCACCAACTTGAATTTGAAATACAAGAAAGGTCTCATAAAAAGAGTCCTAAAGACAGATCCATTCATGCCATCTCCAAACCTCAGAAAACCGACAAAAATCCCCCTTCATCTCTCTTGATTTAAAGCACCCCACTTGAAGACTGTTAAATATTGTTGCAAGTGACCTACTTGTTATCACAGCATGAACATAAACACCAATTCCACAGACTAAACCATAATATCACAATCGAGATAACAGTCAAAAACCATTTAGAAACCCCTTTTCTTCCTCCATGTTCATGTCATACTTGTTTCTTCATCCAAATTGGATTGATTCCATCCAAGTATGTTGGTTTTTCAGTGCCTAGGTCACTAAGCTCAAATTGCGGGTCCATTTTGGGGATGCTCCAGAGTGGAGCAATTCCTTAAAAACAGTTACAAAATTTAAAAAAGAGCTGTTTTAAATTTTTTAAAGAAAAAAATATAGAGAGAAAATACAACCTTGAGAAGGTAGAGATGGACCACATGGTTGTTCATTTTCGAAATGACACAGCAGAATCATTGACTGTCTGATCGATGGGCTCAATCTTTTATAGTTTTCACTTTCATTTCTTCAGCAGTCTTTGGAACTCCCCTTATCTTGAGTATGGTGGCAGTGGACAGTCACTTCAATACTCGCAGAGACAGTGCTTTGTTAGAACTGCAACTACAGTTACCAACAAGTTACTGCAGGTCCAAAATCTTAGCCCCTTGACAAACTTCTTTTGAGTTTCAGTTGCAAAAAAACCATACAGCCTGATGTACTTGGGCAGCTTGCTTATGAATTTAATAAAGGACCTTGAGATTGATTCTTTGGAAGAGTCTTCTTTGGAAATATTTCCTTTCACCTTTTCAAAGCACTAATTTCTCCTCTTTGAAAACGAGATTTATCTAAAACAATTTTCAGTCAAACACTACCAAAAGGGTCACTCTTTATCCAAAAAAGAGCTTTTTATGCTCCATAGTGCATAGCTAAACACACCATTAGTATTTATTTTTTTCCATTTAGTTTTAGATTTATCTTTTAACTTGTCCAAGGCACTCCCTCCTCTTTCAACAAAGAGGAGCAACTGACCCTTGTTTCTCAATGGTGATGTTGGAGAAAGAAAGGAGTGGAAAATTCCCCTCCTTGTTCACCAAGAGGGGGAATTTTAAGGTTTTCTTTTTAAGCATCGCAATTAATATCGATTTTGAAGCCTACGAACCATTATACCAATACCAATCACATATGTCCAAAACCTTGCAGCCAGATGGACTTCTTTAAAGTTCAGAATTCACATTTCCCAAGCCATACAAACTTGATGTATTTATTTTCCTTCCATTTAATTTAGTCTTAACTCAAACTTGCCCAACACATGCTCTCCTCTTTTTGCCAAAAGGCCATCAACCCCTGGTGTCTTTTTAATGATAGTTGCGGGAGAGAAAATAAATGGGAAGTTCCCCATCTAAAAGCCTTTTTATCTAATGTCAGTTTCTTAGTTTAATAACCATTTTACCATTAGACTTAACAGATTATGATGGCAATATATGAAATTTGGTCATATTAAAAAATAAGTAATCTAGCTTCCCTAATTTGAAGGATCGCATCCAAGATGACCATAGTTAGAAATTACACCAATAAAAAGTGAGTTCATGTAAGTTGGACTGATTTAGGTTCATTCTCCTTATTCTCTATTTTTTTTTAACAACTTTTGGCAATTCAAAAAATCAAAAAAATATGGTTCAGATAGCACCCCAAGAGAAGAGCATAGCGATATCAGGCAATTGACTGTCATGGAAGCATGCGAGTGAAAACAAGACATAAATGTAAAGAATGACGAAAGACAAATTCAGAGTCTTAAAGGTGCATAAAACTATTCTAAAAAAAGGCATGACACGCAAAAAGTTAAAGTGAACCAGAACCAGAGATTGAACACTACATAACAGGAAAAAAATCTGAAAAACAGAAATCATGAAGTTGCTTGTCTGAGTTATCTGGTTAGATCAAAAACCAGTTCTGAGAGTTCTTCTTCTCCTACTCACCACTATTTTTTTGTCAAAGCCCAGAAGACAAAACTAAACCTACAATGCAATATAAGTGAAAATCGCACAACCTCGTCTACAAATTTCAGTTTTTCTTCCTACATCATCTCCTATAGAACTTAAAGTTCCTTCCTACAACTAATCACTCAAAACGCGGTAGTGCTTGTAGATTTGTTTGCGCTTTTGGCAGGGTGGAACTTAGTGCTTTCATCATCACCCAAAAGAACAATTCCATGATCAAAAATCCCTTTTTGCATCTTTAACAAAGTAAGATTTAATGAAAGTGGCCACACACCCTGTTGGATGGTCAGTCCAATTTGGCAACAGAACCAAAAGACTGTAGTGATAAATAATTATCTAACCCTGAAATAATTTTCAATAGTCATTAATCTAATATGATGACGAAACGATAATCATGATCATACTTCGAATGCATTCAGCATTGCTCTGTATCCTTTTTTTTTTTTTTTTTTTGCAGCTGAAAGAGTTGACACAACTAAAAGTTGCAAAAAAATCATCATAGCATATGTTACCATAAGAGTTTCACCTTATGTAGTCTGTACAGATTTAATTCCGTAAATCATTGGCTGCCTCTGATATGAACCACAAGATACAAGCAGCTCAAGCAGTTGCATATTGGATTATATACAAGCAACCAAATTGTCAACTAGCAGTCCCTTCAAGGCTTCAAGTGCACCATTGACCCATTTACAAACAAAGGGTAGGAGTGCATACCTTAATTAGAGTTCATTTTCTTCAGCTTGTACATTAAGGATTTAATTGACTGCTGCAATTTTTCACCATCCACTGTCCTTACAACTTGGGATGCCTCACGTAAACTTTCAAGCCCGCGCCCTATACAGGCAATTGTGGGAGCTGAAGGGACTGACATAGCAGCACATTCAATCCCATCACCATAGAACAACAGGCCTGAACATGAGGCAACACTACAGCCAAATACTGCCCATGGCTTAGCTCCAACAGTCCTGCCCCTCCTCCTCATTATTTCATAAAAAGCCGTTCTCATTGCCTGAAAACTTGTTTTTTCTGCAGAAGCTATGACACTATGAGCCACTGCCCGGATTTTCTCTGAGGAAACAACTACTTTCAAGGCTGATGCCTTAGAACCAGAACCGGCAAGCCCAGAGGCTACAATCTTTGAAGGACTAATTATCTTGCAAAGCACAATACCGAGAGTTCTTTGGGTATGCATCAAGCCAATTTTGAGAGAAACTGGAACTTGGTAAGTGACTACTTTCAGAAAAGTGGAAGCAGGTACAACCTTCGTGAGACATGAAGCCCCTAAAACTGCTGTAGCACTTGCGCCTACCGTCACAGCAGATTTCTTGGCTAACGAACTCTTTTTATCGGAATCGCCAGCATCATTCTCCCTGTCTTCGTGTATGCAACAATTTTCAGCTAAACTCCCAATTTCCTCAGGCAGATAGGAATTCCAGTACTTACGAATGCCAGACATGCAACTCACATCAACTATAGCAACTACTGACGAAAAGTTTTTAGTCTGTCGCTTGAGGGCTTGTGCAAGAAGAGCGAGAGACTTCTCTTGACAAGGAAGATCAGAAAACTCTACTCCTGTTGATCTGTAACAATTCCTAGGATACTGAGCATCATTATTCAAAGAAATTCGCAGACCCTCAACAGCGACCCGAAAGGCATGAACTTCAGAAAGAACAGCAGCATCCACAGTCCCCCCTTCGCCAATATCAACAAATATCTTTTGCGCATAACGAAGAGCTTTTCCAATACTTGGCAGATCAATGAACATATTGTGCAAATCCACAAGCAGAGGATAAACAGTCTGAGCAAAAGATGGGGCCTCATAGTTACGAGTTGGCAAACAATTTGCAATTCCTGACTGTGAAGCTTGTGCGTTACCTGTAAAACTCAACTTCGGAATTGATAAATCCATTGCAGAGGTTAATGATTTGATCATATGACTTTGGAGATTATCCATGCGAAAGAAACTCTTTGAGGTTGAGACAGAAGAAACATTCACTGGCATCAAACTTCTTGGATGCATAAACAACGATGAAACTTCACTTACTGGGGGACTATCATTGTTCTGATCACCGGAAGCATTACGCAGGGGAGATTCAAGCAACAAAAACTGTGAATTGACTTGATTGGCTGCCCTCCTAGCAGATAATAAATGTCCATAACTTCTGACTCCAAAAATTGCCTGTAAGATCTGATTTGCGGCCACATTTTCATACTTTTCTTTATTAATCTTGTTCAAAAAACTTCCTTTGACAACTCCAAGAGATGAAGTAGGAACTGTGCTAAGTTCCTCGACTCCTGACTTGTTTTTCTCCTGAATTTCAGACATAGCATATGGATCGACCTGGGCCACCACAGCATCGGGTCGAACGGCCTGTATCAAATATTCTGCATCTATAGCAGATTGCTCGGATAGGTTTTGCGCGGCTAATATGTAAATAACAGCTTTGGAATCCGGATCACGAATAGCGTATACAAACTCCTTTGTTTGATCGGGGATTGAAAGGCTACCAACCAATTCCTTTGAAGCTTTCAAATCATCGAATTTGCACGAAAATTGCTGCCACAGCCGCCTAAAACCTGCTAACACTACTGATGCCATGTCAAAACATCACATGGACAAAGACAACCAATAACAGCCTCCCCGCTTATGCCCCGGTGGGAGAACAACTCTTACGAGTCACAGAAACCGTTTCGATCCAAATAACTCAATCAAACCTTAAAGTCCCATACAGAACTTTAGAACATCCTCTGAGTTTGAGAATTGCAGTTCCAACTTCCTGGTAGTCAATGACAAAGTAACATTTGGTTGCCGCTAAGCAGGAAAACCCCAAATTTTTTCTTCGGCACAAGAGACACCGAAAACTACATTGAAATGGAAGAAGTATAACAGGATCCTAGAAGGATGAAAATCATACCAGAGGAATAAAGAAAACATGATGTAAACTTCATCTGTCCCTCCCCGTCTAGAACTAGGACGCAATGTCGGCGACTCTGGATTCTGCGAATGAAAACGACGATTCCGATCGAGTATCGAGTTATCGACCCAAGTTAGACTCGGATCAGAATTCGGATGATCGGTTTATGGTTTAATTTGAAATGGAAACTTATTTTCGTCACCAAAATTGTACATGATAATAAATTAAAATAACGATATTTAGTATCTTATATTAAATATGTTTTTGTTGTTTTTATTTGATAACAATTTTATTCTGAATGCGCCAGATTTTACTAAGAGGAAAGCGTAATAGCTTATTCCTCCTACCCCTATTGTGCATGACTTCTATTCTATTGAGGACAAATATAGAACAAAAAATTTTGTCCATTTGCCTGTTCGTCGCCTAGATAAAAACATAATCATAATCTAATGCATGATATACGTTATGGTTAATATGTGTAATTTAAATTTTTATATTAATTAACATTAAAATTGATAAATTTTTACGATTATACATTCGATGTATTTCATTAAGGAGCATAAAGGCTTAGAGTTTAATCTAATGCATTAGATATAGAGGGATGATATCCGTAGGGCTAGTGTGAAAGGTTTACAACTTGACTTGCGTCCTCATTAGTCAATTAGGAAATAAGTGGGATTTATTTTCTTACAGCCATGATATAAGTATGTGGCTTTTCGCTTTTAATACTTTACATTTTGACATAGCATATATGTTGCAAGTCTATGTAAGAGATAAACTCAGAGATAAAATCTGTAAAATTTTATTTTTCTAATAAAATATATCTACCTATGGGTAAACCCTAAATCTTAGATTTTCTCTAACCTAAACTTCCAACTATGTGACTATGTCACAATGTAAAACCTTGAAGTAAAATAAGAAGCATTAATATCATTTTTTATCTTTCTATTATACGGGTAACTGTAAACCTTAAACCCTATTTGAACTACTAACTAGGCTGAGGACGGGCACATCAAGATGTAAAGCTTTTGCACTAAACGCATGAAAGTACAAATATCATCTTTATTGGATAAATACATTGAGGATGTATTTTATGTTTTACTTTTACATCTTTACACTTCGATCTATTATTATTATTTATTTGTTTATTGAATTCGCTTATTTAGCCCTTTTTCAAATTAAACGGGTAATACCGTAATAAGCAGGAAAGAAATATTTTAAGCAATTATATATAAATTTTCTCACATATTCGTACTTTTACATTTAATAAGTTAACCTAAACTGGGATATCATTTTATAAGTAGGCTAAATTCAGGACCAAAACATATATTGTTCTCATTTGAAATACAAAAACATGAAAAATTGACTTGTCTTATGTATCATTCAGTGTTATAACGTTTCTAATCATAGAATCGTTCGGTTTGTATTGGGAGGTATTGGGGCATGGGAATAGGAATATCAACTTTAAAAAAAAAAAAAATAAATAAATAATAGCATCGCTCATGTATCACTTTCAGTCAACATGTCAGTGATGTCACTGTATCTTAGAGTGAGAAATAAACTGGGTATGGCAAAAGAGGTAAATCAATTGGAACTTCGACGTGGCAATCAACGGTTTCGCTCTTTTTTATATTTCCCGCGCTACTCTTGAGCGAGGAAGAGCGAGGATGTGCGGAAGGGCTCGTTGTTCTCTTAGGGCAGATGAAGTCCCTAGGGCTTGCGGATTTCGGGATAGCTCGGTCACCGCTCTGCAGACGGAACGGTACTCTTTTCTTATCTCCGTGTTTCTTTCTATTACTTTCCGTATTTCTTATTTCGTTCGAATATATGGTTCAGGGGCCACTGGTTTTCAAGTCCTTGTGGATTTTTGAGTTCACTAGGGATGTCGTGCTTTTTCTTATTAGTATATTTTGCAGGTACCGTCCTTCGTACAATGTTTCTCCGGGCACCTATCTTCCTGTCCTACGCAGAGATGAAGGAGAAGCCGAACTCTGTGTTCATTGCATGAAATGGGGTCTGGTTCCTAGTTTTACTAAGAAAACCGAGAAGCCCGACCACTTTAGGATGGTATACAAGTCTCTTCTCTTTTATGAAACAAATTTGCACGAGAAAACCTGGAATAGTAATCTTTCGTAGGCGTTCAATATGATAATTTTACTGAAAAGTCTATCTGCCCTTTGCTGCAACAGCGTTAGTTTAGTGGTACTGGCGAAGTTGTTTGAAGCTCTACGAAACCAGAGAAAGTTCAACATTAGCTTTAAATTTATGTCAAAGGGAGCAAGGAGAAATAAGTTAAGTCACTAAATATAAATTTAATAGCCAAATAAATAGTAGTTACACTTAGCTTGTATGAGCTTCAGTTCATATTCCTTCTGCTAAAAGTTACACAAAGAGGATAGCACGAGGACAGTTTTAATGCTCTTTGTCTATGGAGTGTTTGGTTATCAAAGATATAGGGTTCACGTCTAATTTAGTGTCTGGGGTGTCTCTGGCATTAATCTCTTCTGGAACTGATTTGCCTGATTTCACTGATTGGAGGATAACTTTTTTAATTCGACTTTTATGCTATTTAATGAACGAGTAATCATCTAAGTCATGTCAGGTTTAATTTTTCCAAAATGTTTGCACTGAATCTAGAGTGTGCCTGGGGAGCTCATCTTGTTCTATCTGATGCAGTTCTGGATATTTATTGAAAAAGGAGCCGTGAATTTGAATGCTTTAGTAGTCATTAACAAATTTTATGTCTTTTATGTAAGTTTTCTTTGATTGCATTTTGCAGTTTAATGCTCGATCAGAGTCGGTAGGTGAGAAAGCATCTTTTCGCAGACTTATTCCAAATAAGAGGTGTCTTGTGGCAGTGGAAGGGTAGTACAACTCAGTCCTTGAATTCAGACATTTAATTATGCGCTTATTAATTAAATATCGACAAATGGACTTATCATCTGTCCTTCAAAGACCCAATTAATCTTATTTATTTTCTTCCTATAGCCTGCCTAACTGAAGATTATTTCTCACAGGTTTTATGAGTGGAAAAAGGAAGGATCGAGAAAGCAGCCTTTCTACATACATTTTAAGGATCAAAGGCCTCTTGTCTTTGCTGCTCTTTATGATTCTTGGACTAACTCTGAAGGTTAATGGAAACTTTTGTTTTTCAACCAAGACTACTTGCCTTATTCTGGTAACTTAGTTATTGGACTACTACTGCATAATATCTGGTTTTTGAATAATTCAAAGAGTGTGAACTGCGGTGGTATTGGAAAAGGTCTGTGATCATTAGTGCTAGTTGTAAACTTCAGGTTTATATATGCAAGGGCACTTATCCTGTGGACAACCTACTGAAATTTTTCTGTAGGTGATTTTTCAAAGAGGAATAGCAGTACATATTTAACTTTCCTTTTAGACTTATTACACAATTGCCATTGGACAGATTTTGAGATCTGAATCCAATGGCTAAAAGAGCCTCGTGTACAGGTAATTCCCTGTAGGTTATAAATTTCGTTTATTTTATCAGGCTGACTTTGAGTGGCCCATCAGAAACTTTATTTCTATCACAAGATTGCCAAGTCAATTTTCTGGGTGGTTATCATAGTTTGTCTGACAGAAAATTGTGTGATATACATTATATTGTTCATTTTTTAATAGTATTGCCCGGATTTTCTAAAATTGGGTTCTAACCTATGTATGATTGCCTACAGGAGAGGTTTTGCATACGTTTACAATATTGACTACTAGATGCTCATCAGCACTGGAATGGCTCCATGGTTAGTTATTTTTCTGCCTGGTTTAGTATGCTTTGGGTTATTGAATGTGAAATTTGGTAGAACTGCAAAACTAGTTACAATTATCATAATATATCAGGTTTTGAGTTTCTCCATAATTAAAAAGGGAACTAACTTTTTTATAAACTTCACTTGCTCTATTTTTTTGTTACAATTTTTTTTTTTCTTTTTCAGTTATTCCATGATGAATGATCACTATATTAGATTGCAAATTTAGTTTTGTTGTTGTTGTTTAGGGTGAAAATGCAACTATTAAAAGATGAAAATATAAAATTTTCAAAAATTAAAAATGAGAAGTTCTTTCTTTACCCATAAGCTGCTTTTGTTTGTTGTTTTTTTTACTGTATGTGATGGTTACCCTCTTGAAATTTGCTCTTAATGAAATTTATTGATTTATGAAGTAGAAAGAAAGTATTTTATCTGAAAATCATTGAGAAACTTGTTAATTTATAATGTTTATAAGATATCAGAAGTTCATTTTTTTATATCACTAGTCTGTAAAGTTCGTAATGATGCCTATAAGTTAACATGAATCATCAACCTTTAACAATAACTCGTTCACCCATTCCCTGACTGTGATTAGGTGGAAAAAGTGTACCTGGATGTACTGTATCTTTGTCATTAAACCTCTCTTAAGATTATATTATAGCAAAGCTTTTATGCAGATACTATGCATAAGAGAGTAAGAGCAGCAACTTATGTCGCTAGGTCTGTGTTTTGTAGATAGAATGCCTGTTATTTTGGGAAGCAAGAGCTCCAGCGATTCGTGGCTGAATGAATCTTCTACTACCAAAGTTAACAATCTCCTCGTGCCTTATGAAGGGTCTGATCTTGTAAGTTGGTTTTATGCAAGTTATGTTTCGCCAGTTTAGGTGTTTCTAATGCTAATATTACTAGTTGCACTTCCTAAGAGTTGTGACTCTTGTGAGCCTGTGTTTTGCTTTCTCTTCAACTGAATCTTGCAGCTCCTTAACTCTGATTATTTCCCAGGTCTGGTACCCAGTGACACCTGATATGGGTAAAACAACTTTTGATGGACCAGAGTGCATCAAAGAGGTATTGACTAAGGACATCACTGTAACAATTTCCCATCTTTTTGGTGAATATCTAGAAATTTCATTAAGTCGGGAATAAACTCTACAGTACTCAACTCCTGTGGTTAGCATGCACACAAGGAACAAAACCAAATATTAATGAAAATCCAACAACATTATCCTATGAATTCCAGAAGCTGTGCTAAATCAACCAATGTTACATTTTTAGTAGGGAGTGGAATTTGCCCCAAATTTATAGCTTCTGCCTCGCTAACAATGAGAGTAGCAAGGAGAATTGTGTTTTACCGCTTTATACCTCTCAACATGATACTTTTACTATAGAATGCTTGGTGTACTCAATGGCTGCTTCTCTTGTTGGACAGATAAAACTGAAGACAGAGAGCGCGATTTCAATCTCAAAATTTTTCTTTAAGAACACGAGTGATACTAAACACACTTTAGAACCAAAGCCTGAAAAGATAGCTGATGAATCAACAGTGTCTGTCGAGGGGTTTACAAGCTCGGGGGGCTGTGGAGTAAATGACACGGAAGCGGGTACAATTCCGTCTACAGAATCTCTCCCAACTGATGATATTATCGGTGTGAAAGAAGAAAACCTTGAGGAAGAAACCAAGAACAAAGACATCAATGTGGACGCAACCAAGACATCCACAAAGGGAGAAGAAAGTTGCGGTATCAAAAGAGATTATCCAGTGTCTGTGGCAGGTTTGAAACGTCTTACCGATCATACTATTGAGACAAAACCAAATCCAAAGAAGGGAAGGACTAAGAAAGATGGAGGGAGCGGACAGCCGACTCTGCATTCGTATTTTGGAACTAAATAGACCCCACAGCCGAAGCACTTAAGCTGCTATCTGTAATATTTTGGTTTTGAAGCGGCGGAAACGGGAAATCTCCGCAGATTACGTTTGTATGGGCTCACACTGTCGGGAATGAAGCTGCAGCTGTCGGTAGTTGCAAACAGACATGTTAAATTTTGTAAGCCGGTTGTCGAGATTCTGAAAGGCGAATCAAAGAGGTGTGGCCTTTTTGTACATGTCGCTGCTGCCGGTAAGTTCATGAAACCAAGAAGAGATCTTAGCTTGTACATATCTTCTCGAAGAGCAACTATTGTCCTATATTAAATTAGTAATTCTACAAGCGCAGGTAGCACCGGATATAAGAAGAAGTTGGTTTATCAATACCTTACACTTGCTAAACAGAACAGAGTGATAGTCAATACAAAACAAGCAGATGCTCAATAGAGCCCGGATACTTCGGGGATTAACGAACCCGTGAACTTCAACCTAGCAATTCGTCGACTGTGAACGCAGGCCAAAAAGGGCTTATGTCTGTTCCAACTCTGGCTCATGCGAATAATATACGTGTCATGTGTTGGGCTGGTTCGGACACTGAAAACTTGGGCGGACAGTTTTACTCGCGGGTCATGATTGTGGATTCATAGGAGCTCCTAGAGACGTTGAACCGTCCGATTAGATCTTAAGTGTAACGTTTTGATCACGCCACGCAAGGAATCGCACACGGACGAATTTCCGAAATCGTTCCGCACACTACCGAGCGCACGTTAGAATCTCCTCCTTCTGTTGCTCAGGCGAGGAAACAGCGAAAGCCGTGCGCGCTGCGGCATGAGAATTTCCGGAGTTCAACCTGGGGTAATAAATGTCTAAAACGTAAGGAATCGGTAACGGAGTGGGGTTTTCCCTTTCGTTTCCTCCAAAATCGGTGTAGCTGCTTCCATTTTGTCTTTGGAGATATGGCTAGCACCAAATTTGTATTCGGGCTCCTCACCTTCGTTACCGTCGGTATGATTATAGGTAATTCCCCACTTTCCGATTCTCATTGTCGTTGGATGTTTAAGCCGCACTTTTTTTGTATGATTTGGGTTGAAGGGCATCAACATCAATTTTGGACTAGTGGCCTCATCATTATATTTTCCCGATCAAGTGAATGCATTTGTCCGGTGATGAGTTGTTGTCTTCGTTGGATTTTCTTATTTGATAATTTGACCGTGTAAATAATTATCTAAATAGATATGCATGAAGATGAAGATCTTCTTTTTGGTTAATGTGACGAGCAATTAGAACTGTGGCTTATGTTGGAAAAAATAAGAAGTTCCCTGTGTTGCCTATTTTGAAAAGAACAAGGAAGTGAACTTGGTTGCATTGGTTGACTCATTGGAATGAGCGTTTCCAGTCTAAATGTTTTTTCTTTGGCCCGAGGCTTTACGGATCTATTTCTGCAACATTGGTTGGGACAGCAAAAAACTCGAAGCAAAATTTCAGCAAGCTTTGAAAAATGTGATTTTTATTGCTCCAAAGCTGGAAGACAATGAAAATATTGGCAGATCATTGGCAGGAGATTTTTGTCTTGGCAAGAGAATCGGTTGCATGATTGGCAGATCTAGGAGCTTTTGCCAAGATACATCTACACGTTTACATAATGTGTTTATTTCATCAAAGTATGGGATAGTCTGAAAATATGGAAAAATCAACAGGTCTTGAGTCCAAACACCGAGTCTGCTTTCTATCTATTCTGACTTATGATTGTTTGGAGATCAACTTTTCTACAATTTGATTGATGGTCTTGTTGTTTTGTATTGAGAATGGTTTGTAATAACGAAGAGCCCTAAGAATATTCAATCCTCTACAATTGAAGTTATTGCTTCAATTTTCTGTATTTCTTTTTCTATTTTAATCTCTCTCTCTCTCTCTCTAAAATGTCGATATCAGCTGTTTTGTATTAATATGTAACCCATCTACCAACTAATATTTCTTATTTTGAAGAATATATTGGACAAATGCTTCTGCCCGCAGTCAGTTTTTTATACCACCAAAAAATATTAACAACACAAAAAGTGTGATTTTCTCCTAAAAAAAGTTAATGTCTTTGTTTGTAACAGATGGGGTTGTGAGTCTCGTGACACTAATCTTGTCTGTTACTAAGTTCTATTGCATCAAATGACACTGTCTTTTTTTAATAATGTTCCAGGTGCTTTGGTTCAGTTAACATTTCTTCATCAGTTGGAAGAAGTATCGGGTAATTTGTAATATGTGTAATGCCAACATGTCACATCTAATGTAGCCTGTTAGTCGATATTATTTTTCCATTATAAATGTTGGGGATGGCATTTCATTTTTACGGAAGCATGATTTAGCTGATAGATTTTATATAAGAGACTTATTTATGATTTTCAGGTAAGAGCCGCTGGGCAATTGACGAAGATGCTCAAGTTTTGCGCCTTGGATTTGTATGTATGGTTTTGTGTTATTTAATTTATTTCATATAGTTGAACTAGTGTTGTCCTTTTCTTCTGATTTTCATCATTTATTTTTTTTTTTTCTTTTTGATTATTTTTTCTTCTGGATAAAAATTAGTGTATGCCTTTTGCATGTGAAGAAAATATATGAGCAACTATTGTTAGCTTTTTTAGTTCATGAGGTACAAGCCGCATAGGTCATTAACCTGTAAATTACCTAGTCTCTTTTAAAACATTTTGTGTGAATGGAATTTTTTTCTCTGTTCATATATTCAGATAAAGTCGGTTAATTTCTGAGTTAATCCTTGGCTAGACAGGGTTCACTAAGATTTGGAGTTCCATGTTCAAAAGAAAAATAAGTGTTTGATGTGTCAGTGTTACACAAGGCTTCTTCTGCTTGTTCTGCTATTTGGTGTGAACTGGAGAAAAAGAGATATAAAAGAAGTCATTGAAAGTGAAAAGAGATGAGAAGGGAAATGTTAGAGATTAGTCCCACATACATAAACGAGTATAAAAGATCCAAGCTTAATAGTTGGAAAGAGGTTTCCTAATTTCGGCTAGTCATTTTGGGATAGACCTTGACCCTACTTTACATGGTATCAGAGCAGGTGCTCGTACGTGGGCCTCCACCCAAGTTGTCCAATTGAAGGAGCCCAAGAGAAGGCCCACACGTGCGGGGGAGTGTTAGAGATTAGTCCCACATACATAAACGAGTATAAAAGATCCAAGCTTAATAGTTGGAAAGAGGTTTCCTAATTCCGGCTAGTCATTTTGGGATAGACCTTGACCCAACTTTACAAGAAAAATGACAGATAGTTGAAAGTGGGCGTGTCTAGACCAGAATAATAACCAAGAGAGCCAGAGGGGAAGGGAGTCTCTTACAATAGCGTTATTTGGTGTGTCAAACAGTTCAATTTTAGATCACAAACTTAGCTAATTTGAGTTCAAAACAGAGCCAGATTGCTTTTGCTGGTTTTCTTCATCTGATCTGGGTAAAATTGGTCCATTCCCTCGCCCTATTGTGCTTTTAGCTGTTTTCCTACCTTCTAAGCATCAGCTTGCCTTGATTTCTTTTATTATTTTTTAGCAATTTAATTACTTATCCTGGCGTGGTTGTTATATTTTTTCCCTCTTGCTAATCCTGGTTTACATCATATAATACATTTCTATGAATGCTGTGCTATGTCTTTCCCTTGAAAATTTAAGAGTTAAATATGGGAAAACATCTTACTTGTCTTTCATCTCTTTATATTAAATTTTTTTTCCTTTGACACTTTTTGTGATGCCTATTCTTCACATGCACTTCTGCTATTAAACCATATTGAAACCTTTTCTATTTTAAATCTATGTTTGTTATTCATTAATGTGGTTCTTTGGTTGATACAGGTTAAACCTGAAGTCGTAAGCTGGTCACCACGAATTGTTGTCTTTCATAATTTTTTGAGCATGGAGGTACATGTGAATGGTTTTCTGTTCATACAGTACATCATTATAATGCTATTTGGTAGTATAGTCTTTTTCTTCATATTAGCAATTCTTCATTTGTGGGGCAGGATTTAGTTTATGAAGAACCGGTCACCAACTCAGTTGCTGTCATATGATAGGAAAATTATATTACATATTTTATACAGCTTTCTGCTTGTGTTTATGATATTTTGAATTCTCCTAACGGAGACGCAAATGTCCATTTCAAAAAAATATTTACGTATATAATAATATTATACGGTTATTTTGATGATTGCTTGATTTATAGAATCTGTTGGTGTTACTCTTACTGTGTGATGTATGTAATCTCCTGCTCTCTACATTTTGAACATTCACCCAGTTGGCTTTTAAGATAACTGCAGAACGTTTTTATTCCTTGATTCTTTAAAGTCTTTCTGGAATGTGAAATTAAAGGTGTAATGCATAATTAGATATATTGTACATTATAGTAGTTTATTTGATATATAGCGAAAAATCAATGAGCGTCTTGTTTAAAATGTTAAAAGAACCCAGTGCAGAACTTTCAAAAAAAAAAAAAAAAAAGTACCCAGTGCAGGGTTTGTCCCTTTTTTCGCTCTTTATTTATACATTGATATTTGACTACATCAGTCTCATGGTTAGCGAATGCAGATGCTATCTTCTTCTCCTTTTTTCCTTCTTCCTTTTGTTCTCTTTAAGAAAAAAGAGCAGTACAGACTATCTCATCAGTAAAAAAATTTGAAATTTCTGTTCTTCTTGCAGGAATGCGATTATCTTAGAGCAATTGCCAAACCTCGCCTCCAGATTTCTACTGTGGTGGATGTTAAAACAGGGAAGGCATGTGGGCTATACTGTCCTACTTAGTTCTAATTTTGTAAGATTTAATGCTTCTGCCATTTACTTCTTTGTGACAGCTAGTTTCATGCATATATCTATTTGAAGCTGTTCTTTTTATACTGGATAATATCAGCTTATATGATCCTATTTTTACCCCCAATTCTAGCAACATTAAGATATTTTCCGTTTCATTGGTAAGAAAACAGACCAGGCAATTTTCTTTCCAACCATTAGGTCATTTTCAGTCTTCACTAACTTAGCATTCGTAGTTCAACCAAAGCACCTGCCATCAACTACATAAAACATGGCGTGGATGTAGCTATCTGTAATCTGTGTTTGACTTTGATTGTTGGATCTATCTTCTTTGTAGGATACAGTTGCTAGATTTTGCAGGCATACTTTTGCTAATACCACTTTGTTTCTACACACAGGATACTTGAATAGGATTGATTCAACTCAAAAGCCCAATTGATTAAATATAATGTTAAAGCTAATGAATTTGAATGAAGATCTTATGATCATATCATCAAAAAATAATCTTGCTAAACTTATCTATTGTTTTGAAAAGCAAAAAGAAAACTAGGAAGACATTTTCAAAGCATTGTGTTTGAATCTTTCCCAGTAAACTTATCTACTGTTGCTGAACAAGGTTTCAACAAAAGATGAATCTAAAGGAATTAACCATTACCATAATAATTGGGACAGTGAGTCCAGTGCTAGTTGAAATTGACATTTTTGTGGGTTATTGGAAAACCATGTTGTTTGAAAGTTTTTACAACACACATCAATCTATATCTGCCATGTGCCAATGTGTTTTTTAATTACTATTGGTTGCTCCGAGTAATTATTTCTGGTGTCAAAAGGAATGTTATAAGAAATATTGATAAGACATTTGTGAAATATGATTTTTTTCCTTTTCATCATCAGGGAATCAAGAGTGATGTTCGGACAAGTTCTGGGATGTTTTTGAGCTCTGAAGAGAGAAAATATCCCATAGTTCAGGTTAGTGTTTTAGAGCATAAATATTTCTATTCTTATCTGAACAGAAGGAACAATTGGTGTTCTATGATTAGGAAGAGCCGAATAATTTTAGGATTACTGAAGGAAGGATTGACACTCTAGTCTCAATTAAGCACTTTTTGAGCCATTGAAAATTTTGCCATTATTGGTTTAGCATGAAATGATTAGTAACTGGTCTATCATCTTTGTGGACTCAGGGGATTGAGAAACGAATTGCTGTATTTTCTCAAGTACCAGCGGAAAATGGAGAGCTCATTCAAGTGCTGCGGTTGAGCATTTTAACTTTGTTGAAAAATAAAATACTCCATATAAATGTGAACCAATTCTATATTCCGGGCTAACATCTCCTGATGTGCAGGTATGAAAAGAGTCAATACTATAGACCACATCATGACTATTTTGCTGATACTGTAAGTATCTTTGTGTTCTTTTTTTGGATCTTATTACTTCCTATGAATTTGTGGAATGTTCTGAATGCTCTTTTGAATTTAGTTCAATTTGAAGCGTGGAGGGCAGAGGATAGCAACAATGCTCATGTATTTAAGTGACAATGTCGTCGGAGGGGAGACATACTTTCCATTGGTGAGTTCATATTCCTTTTACTACTGTTGATGAATTAAGCATAAAATGGAAACATTTCTCATACTGTTCAGCATAAGTTGTATCCCGCAGCAAACACCTCCTCCCCCCCGGCCCTTCCTTGTCCCTCTGTTTCTAGTGTAATCATTAGAGGGAGAAGAAATCTGTGCTCCCATCACTCCTGCAGTGGCAATCCCAAAACCTAGGAATACCTCTATTACCCCAAAATTTGCCTGTCTTCGTTTTCCAAAAGATATGCTCTAGTGACTGAACTGTGATTTCCTTTAATTTTGTGGTTTACCTTTCATCAGATTTTAATTATGAACATGCATATTTTTTAAATTTTCAGGCGGGAGAGGGAAATTGCTCCTGCGGTGGGAGATCCGTGAAAGGATTGTCAGTAGCACCTATTAAAGGAAATGCAGTTCTCTTTTGGAGCATGGTTAGTGTCAATCTTTTTTATATCTACGCTATGTTTAGTGAAGAAATTGATGAAGTTCACGCTTAGTTATCAACCTTAGTCCCTGGCGTTAACACCCATTCCAGTAACTTGAGAATACTCTGCTTTACTTTTTAATATAAGATTGCATCCTTGATCACTCTTTTTTTGAAAAGAACTTGCGTCGGAGGCTGCTTCTTGATCTATGTCTCTCTTGCAGGGACTTGACGGGAATTCGGATCCAAGTAGTATCCATGGTGGGTGTGAAGTTTTAAGTGGAGAAAAGTGGTCAGCTACAAAATGGATGAGGCAAAAAACAAGCTATTGATCATTTTTAGTGTCTTCTCCACTTTCCTTCATATTATGTATACAAACTCATTTTATAGCAATCAATGGCCATTATTGATTTTAAAATACAACGTAGCAATGAAAATCTTAAATATGAAAGAAAAGGCTGCCTGGCAACAAAAAGTTGTCTCCAGATCAGAATGTAGGTAACATCCTTTCCAAACAGTAAACTTTTAAATTCGAACCTCTCAAGTAGATGATCCAAAAGCTCATAAATCAGATAAATGTCTCCCGCTTAGGAGAACAAGTCTACTTATGGCTAGATCTTGTACTCTGGACAGCATGTTATGAAATCACACTCAAGGCATAAACAGTCGAATAAATTTGTGGTTTCCGGAGGACTTGAACAAACACATGTAAGTTGTTTTTTACACTTCGGTGATGTATTTATACGGTCCGAGTTGTTAACAGTTATGCTGATCATTAACAAATAATGAACTTGTAGTCGATCATGTCCTGAGATTTAGAACATTTATTCTTGATAACCTTAAGCACTTGTTGAGAAAGTTTCCTTTTTGAATGGTTTCTTTTGTTTCCTGGTGGATTAAAAAAATGTTGCGGGATTAGCATTATATTTTATTCCAGTTATGTGACACGTTAGCATGTTATTCGGTCTCTCGAGTAAGACATGTCGGGAAACTGAGTGTTGACGGTCTGCTTCCCTAGAGAATTAAGTCCAGAAATCAAATTTCTGATAATTTTGCAGTAAAAGTATATGAACAATGGAAACAAGAAAATGAGTCATTTGGGATTGTCGCTTCAAGACTCCAGCGCAAGAAATGATTCTCCAGAACGAGTTTGATTTCTACATCATCTGAGGAACCTGACAGAAAGAACTGAAGGATCTGTGGAACATAAAATTTTCGTCCAGAAGATTGATGAGATACGCGACTCAGTAAAGGCGAGGGTACGTTCTGAAATGACATTTTCAGTTTGGGATATGAACCCTCCAGTCTCGTTGAGGGAGAGAGGAAAACTATGGATCTGCAGGTTTATGATTTCATCATCAATCGACAAAAACAAAAAAATTAACACGCTTAGAAGTAAAGATCTTTAGAGATTGGAGGGAAATGAAGGATAATTTGAATTTTTAAATAAAAACTAAACTTCAGCAGTTCAATAAAGAAGACTAAATAATAGCTCTGAGATGTAGTTGTTCGTACTCTCTCTTTCTCTCTCTCTCTCTCTCTCTCTCTCTCTCTCTCTCTCTCTCTCTCTCTCTCTCTCTCTCTCTCTCTCTCTCTCTCTCTCTCTCTCTCTCTCTCTCTCTCTCTCTCTCTCTCTCTCTCTCTCTCTCTCTCTCTCTCTCTCTCTCTCTCTCTCTCTCTCTCTCTCTCTCTCTCTCTCTCTCTCTCTCTCTCTCTCTCTCCCACTCTGAGTCTTTGCATGAAAGAAAAGAGAATTTGATAGAACTTTCAAAAGCTTTAGTTTGTTTAGTCCATAATCGCAGGATTCTAGCGTTCTGCACCCACCTCGAACCTTTTCAGCTCTCTTTTCCACCCCTGAACTTTTCATTAAAGTTGTCATATATATCGAGAAGCAAGCTCCTTCCGATTCAACTTTCAAGAACCCGAACAGTACGCAGTACGCATACTACTCTGCCTGCCATCTGCCCTGTATGACTGTATCACTCGCTCAAAAAAAAATGTTATTTTTCGTAGAGTGGGAGATCTAACGAAGCTCCGGATCCAATCCCCTCCTCCAACGGATTGCTTGGTCCTCGATGACTTTCTCACCTTCCAGACCCCTGAAGCTTTAATGCTTTATACACCAGAAAGGAAATCTACAGATAACAGGGTCGTGCTCATAGGTCATCTTTTCACAGCCATCTGCTGCTGTAGCCTGTAATCCTTGCTTGCAAGCAAAACGCTTGTCTGGTGAGTAACGGTTTAAGAATTGCTTCGAACAGGGGCACAGAGGCGGATAAAGTCATAAAACTCCACGAACTGATCTCTCCAGAAATAGGGTTTCTGTAGCGAAGACCCTTTTAATCCTTTTTCAGCCAAGCATGGACGTCATGGGTTCAGAATGCAGCTCGGTTATGATTAGCACCCCTTATTGCCATTTCTAAACTTCGGAATCGAAGACGGATAGCTTTCTCATCTTGCTTTCCCAGAACCAGTTTCCTTTTCAATATCTCTTCCGCCTTTGTACTTTCCAGGTTGCTGCTGTGACAAGTCCCATGCAAATGTTTCCTACAAGTGACAATATCCATGAAAGAACCAGTAGCCAAGTAGGGAGAGGAACTCGAAAGCGAAGAGCAGAAGTACCCAGGAGGGGAGATTTTGGATGGAGAGATATGGGGGAGGGTAATCGATGAGACCAGAGTATTCAGCCTTTCAAACGGGGAAAGAATGATCGGAAGTAGAAAATTGATTAGATTACTCATTCAATTTGGACTTTAGCATGGTGTTTAATGTTTACTCATTTCTCATCGCCACCATCATTTTGTGCGAGAGATCAGTGTGAAATGCTCAGTGGTTTTTGTCCGGTGTCCGGTGTCTTGTGGCCGTTTGACGAAATGCCGCAGATACTTTAAAAACCCATCTGAGATCTCGGCTAGATTTTGGCAAGGTCAAAACTGTCGGCAGACGCTGTCAATAACAGGGTTGCCTGTTGACTATCTCCATGTACTCCGTCCGTGGTTTGCTTTGTTGGGAAGCCAACTTCCTACTGCCACCGCGATTGCGATTGCACTTCCCAGAGGTAAATACCAAAAACTGAAAAAGTGGGTATTTGACTCTTTGGCCGTCGTTAAAGCAAGGTTTTTTTTTTTTTTGTTTTTCTGTTGTCATTTTTCTATTCTCAAAAACTTTTAGAAGAGATTGATGATCTACATGAGAGTCAAGGACCAGCATTTGGCGTTTCCGTTGTCCTTAAAGTCTAACTGAACCTGTAAGTATAATGTCGTAATAGCAAAGATCAGATGATATCTTTTCTCAATTGTGATTTAATCATTTGTATTTACCGGTACTACTGTTCGTTACCTTGTTCCGGACTGTTATAGGTCATGGACGTCTCCATTCCCGACAAAAGAGTGAGTTCTGAAACCAGAGAGAGAGAGAGAGAGAGAGAGAGAGAGAGAAGAACGCCTTGGGTCACTCGGCCGGCCCTTCTTCTTCTCTGCCAAGTACGGCGACCCATAACGCTGCATGTACCTCCTCCTACCAGTAGGTTGCTGCTCCCGCCCCTCTCTACCCCTTGCCTCTTAATGATCTCCTTCTGCTACACTTCTCAGGCCAGTCTGTAGCTCCTTCCTGCGCCACAGACGCATTTACATTTACTAACTACAGTCTTGAAGGAACAAGCTGGATTAGACACGAGCAGTACCCCATTTTTAATTTCAGCTGTCAATCCTGTCGGAGGATGGGATTTTTCGAATTCGAAGCTTTTGCAGAACTGATTACTCAAACACTAATTTCTAAATCGAAGCAGAGTAGAAGAGTTAGCTGCTCGCCCCGCCCTGCTCCTGCTTCTGCTCTGCTGCCTGATGGAGTGAAAGAATTGATGGTATCTAAAATTCCAAATTCCAAACAGCTCTGATGGCCGTCTTGATAATTGCTTTCCTTCGACCGTCATGTCACTCTGAGGTCCTCATAATAAACTAATAACACAGAAGCGTACGTCGGACCAATTTCCCCCCCTCCTGGAACAGTCTCTCTGACCTCATTTGCGGATTTCAAGCCAAGCCATGGGAGCCGGCCTATCCCATCTACAGTCCTGAAACACGACCGAGTACGGCACACTCCGAATTCAGGAGCTTGCATGTTTAATTATTCACGAGCAGTAACATCGCAGTAACATCGCAGTTGAACTAACATTCAATCTCCTCAAAGTCTCAAGAAGGAAGAAAGCACTCGGTATGAGTCGCTATTCACAATCCACAGTACTCATCTTTGCTATCTCTGTCTCCTATCCTCCATGCATTTATCAACCCAGGACACATAGCGCGGTGCAACTGTAGACGACTTGTGATGAAGGGAAGCCCAGCGGCCAGCAGTTTTCCGAGTGTTTGTTTCCCTGCATAATACTCTGCTTTTCTCTCTGAGAGTATTAAACGTTTGAAATCATGGACCTTTCTAGTACCTCCGTAGCTCTGTCTCATTTGTTCAAATTCAGATTGGGGAGTGCATCGTCACATGGGTGGGTACTTGAAGGGGGACCATGCCATTTACCGAGTTCCGAGACCTTACCTAAGAAAAACCCGAAGAGTCTTTTTACCCTGCTAGTCCATTTACGGCTACAAATTGAAGAAGCTACAGTGAAATGCTCTGCCATCTGATCCATAGTTCGAAACGATGTCTATCACTATTAACCAAGTGTACCGAGGCCGGAGAGAAAACCCAATTGGTCCCAATGAAAGAGTCACATCCCTGGATGTGTGGTAGAATCAGCATCATCTGCTTCTGAACGGATGGGCATGCATGCATTACGGATACAGCGAACTCGGTACCTTACTGCGCCAGGGAAAAAGTAGGAAGTTTAAATGACTGGACAAATTCACCTGTCAAAATGGAGAAGAAAACCAGTGCTTGTACCGAAGGCACGGAAATGAAATTACAGTCTCTTTTGTCTACTATTATGCTTTATGCAAAACTTTGAAGTAAAAACTCAAAACCATGAAGTTCATGGATAGAAGATTTTAAATTTACGTTACGAGCAATGAAATTTAGGGCGGACACCAACCGAACCAAAGCTACAGATGTTGCAGATGAAACAGAGAGGCTCTGTTTTAGCAAATACTCTTAATTTGCGTCCAAATATGGTTCAAAGTAATCGATTAACAAGGCTCTCATGTCCCAGGCAAGCTGCGGGACAAAAAACACTGTAGTAACACTCGTACCGCGGCCTTGAATTTAAGCATCCGACTGATCAACATCAATGGATGATGCGTCGGATACGCATCTCCAATGGCCAATCGCTCTGTCAAGATCAATCAACGCTGGCGCTTCATTTTGGCTCATGTCGCCGAGTTCAGAATTCTGAGAAAACTGATGGGTACTTTTGGTCAACTGGAAAAGAGACTCGAGGCTTTGGGGTCCTGGTCGTGCTTTTCGTTACTTTGGGTTTTCTCGATTCCCATGCGTGTGTGAGCTGCAACCCGGTCCTCGGGATAAGTTAGTCTTCTTTATTGGCATGAGATGACCAGAGACAAGAAGTAAAGAAGAGGGAAAGAGGAGGAGAAAAAAAAGTCCATCCCCCTACTGACCCCAAAAGTACTCGCCCCCTCTTCTTCTCTCTCTTATCTCTCATTATTTTAGTCCTAATCTGTGAGACCCACTTTTTCTTTCACCTGCTCGTTTTGTATATAAAGCTCTCTCCTCAAGCGGAGTGTGGTCGTTCCGGTTCACTCTTCGTCTCTTGTGACTTGCGAGCTTTCTCTGTTTCTCTCTTCTTTTCCCTTGTCTGGTCGCGCTAATGGAGGTGAGTCAAAAAACACCCGTCAAGAGAAAAATGCTTAGTCTTGCTGGTGTTGTCTTCTTTTCTGTGCCGAGAGAGGTATGTACTCTTTAAGTGCCTGATTGTGGGTTCCTTTCCGCATTGTTGCAGGACTACCGGAGATGTCACATTCCGGCGTTTGGTAATTGGGACTACAGCGATAATCTTCCCATCACTCAGTATTTTGAATCGGCGAGGCAGGCCGGTTTGATTCGCTACAACGATTACGGAGTCGAAGATCAGGATCTGTATGGAGAAAGTTTAAAAAATTCAGGGCCAACGACGATTTCTCGGCCGAAGGTATTCTTCTTCCTCTCATCTTCTCAACCCATATTCGTTGTAGCTGCAGAAACAGAGCTCGTGTTTTGATTTCATCTTCTGTTGCTGTGTGTATCTCTTCTTGTTTTTTTTTTTTGGACATGTGGGTTTCTTCCTTTACATTTTGTGTTGGATTGAGGTCTCCCTAGTTTGCCCCTTCTGTTTCCGTGCCAAACAGTTTGACTTTACCGAATCCACGTCTTTGGATGACGGAATAACAAAGAGAAGCAAAAGACGTTTAGCATAACTTATCCTGCCATAGTTTTGAAGCGATATCGTACTGGGATGCCTGTCGCTCACTGTTTCCGGGCTTTGTTGCAGATGAAAGGTGGTTCCAAGCGGTACCAGTACGCGAAAGAGCCAAGGAAAGTGGGCAAGGTCTGTGACGTGACGGAACCGCCTAGAATGCCCAGGGCTCCCAAAGCCGTGGACGAAGATCTGTACAAAATTCCACCTGAATTCTTACGCGAGCGCCCCAGGAAGGTAGAGTCTCCCCTGGTTGCCTCTGTTCTTCTCTCTCTCTCTCTCTCTCTCTCTCTCTCTCTCTCTCTCTCCCTCCCTCCTACCCTGGTATCTCTCCGGGTCCACCCTTTGTCTCCATCTACAGACCCAACTAATCTTCTTTAATAGTCTGACGGACTTTTCGTTTTCCCCCCTGCTTTGTCCTGTGACATGTAATTACAGGCAGTTACTGTGTTTCTGGCGTTTGCTGCCATGAATTTTCTGTGAGATTTTAAATGAGAGTATAATATGTGTATGCATGTGATTTTCTGCAGAGCAAATTTATGGGGTTCCTGTCCAGATGCCTGGTGCCGGATTGCACGGCGTGATGGAGGGTTGTAATGCTCCAAGACCCAGTGGAGAATTCCAGTCCGTTTATGGATTTCCATATGCTTTCTGATGGTGGAAAAATAGAGAAGATTAGGCGAGATCTGGTGTAAATATGCTTTCTTATAAAGGGATACACATGTTTTCTCCTTTTTATCTTTTCTTTCAAGCTCACTTTGAAGGGCCCGTTTTGATTTGAAACTTTGAGCATAATGAAAGTTCTTGAGGATGTTTGATGAAATTCCGCGTTTTTATCCCTGAGAATGTTTGATGAAATTCCGCGTTTTTATCCCTGAGAATGTTTGATGAAATTCCCCACTCAACGCTCTTTACGTGAGCGACCTTAATAGAGCTAAAAACAATCGGGGCAATCACTGTTTTTGCTCGTAAACATTAAATGGCTCGGCTTTCGGCACTCTGGAGTCAGCAGCGCCCAATTCTGTTGACAACAGCGAATGGCTTTGTCTTCTTGCGATTAGTCCACACTGCTGAATTTATCTTCGTTAAATCAAAGCGCAGAGAACGAGGGAGTAGGGGAACAGGTTTTTGGGGTTCCAAGAGTGCATTGAAAAGCCGGGTTTTTTAATGATGCGAGTATGAAAGCACCCTTTCTAAAAGTGGTCATTGTGAAATTTAATGGCGGTCTTGACTTTAAGAAGCAGAGCGTTGCATTTTTATTTATTAGTGCCCATGATCGGCGGTTGTTTGGCGTGGCAAAGAGATGATAAAGGTTAATAAACATCACACCCAGATATTCCCGTTATAAAAAAAAAGAAGGAATTCAAAGCTCAGATAAGGCTGCCAATGGCGTACCACGCCGTGGAAAAGCCTGGTTCGGCCCTGGTGGGCTCGACTTCTTCTACGAACTCTCTGTAGTCAGCCTGTAGTCTGATCAGACTGGTCCACCGAAAGCTTTTCTGGGCGTATTTGGGTTTTAATTTGGTTCAGTTCTGCAATTCCCAGTGTTCTTTCGCGTCCAGGAGCACCCCTGCTTAAAGTATCACCAGAATGGCATAATGGGGTTAGATAACTGAAGATCATCACCGGCTCTCTGGTCTCTGCAGCAAGAAGCAGATCGCTTAGATAGATCTGCATGCGTTGCTTTAGTGTTTTGATGATGCTTCTGAATCAATCACCTCTTTTCACCGTTTTAGCCTTCACAGAGGTTTCCCACTTTTGAGGCGTAAAAAAGCAGGGAAAATCGTAATCGATCAGAAGCTGTAAACAGTGGGTTTTATTTTTCCGCCCGTGTAGTCTAGTAGATTCAGTTTCTGTAAAAGCGACCAGTCATGGTTACGGATGTCATCAGGCGTAGTTACAATCGAAAAAACGTAGCCCCTTTGCCATTAAAGTGCATTTTCGAAATTAAAAATCCCGTCTCCGAGGCTCTTCCGTATCTATTCTCTCCACCTCTTAGAATTGACCAGTTAATACTGAAACGGCAAGGCTCCAATCCCAGGTCTGTAACGTACGGGATTCCTTTTTCTGAACCAAATTCAAAGCTAATAGTGTTAAAAAGCGAAATTCGCTGTCGTGACAAGGTCTGGAAATCGGTGAAAGAGAGACTCGTGGGGAAGGGAGGCCCGGATCTCATCTCCCCCCTTCTCTCTCTCCTCCTCTCCCCTTTAAAGCTTGCTTTGATAGTTTTTAACGCGTAGTTCTTTCCGTGCTCACTCCCATGTGAACTGGTGGGCCAATGGAATTATCTCCCATGGTGTCGTTAGCGATGCGAGGTGGGACATGGAATATTTTTTCTGGACAGAGGACGTTTGAATTTGCTTTGAGGAGACGGAACTTGTGCAGGGATTACTGGAGTTATGTGGAAGGAAATGGTGATGAGAAGTAGAGAAGAAGGTGGATGAATCAGTAAAAAGAGGTGTGATAAGAGTGATCGGAGCCTCTTTTTGTAAAGGGCAATGATTTGTGTTCCTCTTTTTTGCTGTCTTCGACAGCGAGGCCGGGGGTTCGCCATTACTGCTTTGCCCCCACAAGAAACGATCTCTCTTTCGCAGCGAAAGTTACAGAAAATGTATCCGGATTCCGGAATACCCACTAAAAACTACGACGGATGAATCATTTCTTTTGATTCACCCACCAGAGAAAAATAAGATACTGTCTTACTTTGGATCGTTCCGGGATCCTTTTTTTTCTTTTTGCCGTGCATTGGGATTAAACATGTATGTACTAACAGTGCCAATTTCTTAGATTGATTGCTTTCCAAAGTTGAGTTTACGCCTCAAAACTTCGAACAGGAGAGACCTTTGTTAGGATAACCAGAGTGCTTCTGGATTGTGCGTAAACAATCCTGCTGGAACTGGAACTTCCTCTGCTTGTCCCCAAAAAACATCGTTGACCCCTAAAAAGAACTCGAAACTCGACTCTTCTGGCTAAATTTTTCGTAGATAAATCGTTGACCTTCTTCACTCTAGTCTGCCCATCCATCCTCGGCTCACCGGGTCTTCACCCGGTAGCTTCTTTTCCACTTCTTCATGAATTCTCATCGTGATGATTTCTTCCATACGATGATCTCCGTTCTCTCTCTAATGTATTATTCAAAGTAAATAGTATGTTTTTATTTCTTAAAAATTATACATAAGAAAAATTTGTAATACACGTCTGAATATTTTAAGAATAATGCTAGTTGCACTTAGCTCACGCACCTATCTAATGTACATGTTAATCTAAACCATTGATGCCTAGGATTTATCCTCTAGAAAATAGGATTTTATAAAAAATATATTTTTTTATATTTTTAATAACTTAAATTAACATGTAAGTCAGATATTATTTTATATACTATAGGTAAACCCTAAACATCAAATTTCAATTTTAGACAACCAACTATGTTGCCACAACAAGATGTAAAACCCAAAAGTAAAATAGGCAATATTGATATTATTTTTCTTTTAATATCAGTACTTTCTGATTTTATTTTGAGGTTAACCTGGTTGCATAGTTGGCGATCTAGGTAAGAGAAAATCTAGGGTTTAGAGTTTACCTATAAAATAGGTTGATAATATTTTATTAAAAAACTAAAATTCCCCAGATTTTATTTCCAAAGTTTATCTCTTACAAAGTGTAACTCTTAAATATTTTGGTGATTTAGTTGCATCGAATGTAGAGGTTGTATAAGGCATTATAATGTGGTTTGAAGAAGATGAGTTGATCGAAAATATAGATACCGTAGCTATCTATGTAAAGAATAGATTGGAGAAGACACAACAACTTTGTTAAGCTATCCATATCCATCTTTATATTTAGTCAGATCCATTAAAATAAAAATAGCCCATCATGACAGCAGTTTGTACTTTTATATATGGGCCAAAACTGACAAATGAAGGGAGCCCTTTGTTCGATCCTCTATTAGAAGCAATCAAGGAGATAATGGACTACAATGCAGTGGCTCGTGATCTGAAGAACGCCATTTCGGGGGTGTCAAACTGTGTTTCGTAAGTGGGCTAATGGGCATAATATCTCTGTTTTCGGATGAATAAAGACTAATTGCATTTCATAACAATCAAAAACAGTGAAAAATCAATAAAATTATCAGTAAGAAATTTTCTTTAAAAATATTTAAAGTAAGATTGAAATGACTGAAATACTTTTACTGGTAAGTGGGTATAAATAGGTTTCTCCCATTTCTTTCCCTTTAAAAAATGAGTAACCAACCACTTATTCAGGTCTTGAAAACAGATGAAGTTTACAGCCCCTCTCTAGAATCACTTATTCATTCATAGTGCCTAACTACTTTTTCCTATTATTTTCATAACCTCGGTGTATTACCTTTACTTTCAGACACTTCTCAATCTTTCACTAAATAG
Source organism: Aristolochia contorta (assembly GCA_022405105.1). Taxonomy (NCBI): domain Eukaryota; kingdom Viridiplantae; phylum Streptophyta; class Magnoliopsida; order Piperales; family Aristolochiaceae; genus Aristolochia; species Aristolochia contorta. The sequence goes on along the minus strand of CM039667.1, from coordinate 5,050,736 downwards.
GTCAATGCTATAAGTTTTAATTTTCTGGACATTTAGGAACCGTGAAGCGGCTGGTTTTTTTTTCCCTGTAAATCTCTCGAAAGGCAGACAGAGATCACCAATAGTACCAGGATCTCTTGTTCGTAGCACTCTGTTTTTCCGGCTAAAAGACCAGTGCTTTCAGAGCTGAAAACACTGTTTCTTCATGTAAAACAGTGTTTTTTTCTAATGGAAAAAACTGATTTCCCATGAAAAGACCCTGTCTTTTACGTTGTTACTGATCCTCTCACAACAAAGGCTAACTGATTCGATCCCTATCTACGAGTTCTCTTCAGATCATCTCTGCTTCAGCAATTTCGTACATGGCATGGTCTTCGAAAAGGAAAGTCAATCTCGCAGAAGTTCGAAGTTTCTGCAGACTTTAATATATAGTACCCAACGGCCAACCATCCCAAACACACGACGAACTATGAAAAATGAATTAAAAAGCTGCAGAGATGAAAATAATCATGCTGGGAAAAGCAAACATTCTTCTGCTCGAAACCCCGGTGCGTTTTTCAGAAGGAAAGAGGCTAGTTCTTTAATGGAAACCTGGCCCCGTCAACATAATGACCATTAACAGAGCTGTCCCGTCTCCATTAGGAAGAGCGCCCGATGGAGGGAGCTGGGACCTCTGGAGAGTAATACTAGACACTATGGAGAAATTCCCAGGGAGGTGCTGCCCCAGAGAAAGGGACAAATGAATGCAGGGAACAGGGGCGGCACTGGAACGAAAACACATTCACCTGTCGAAGAAAAGCTAATTCAGTAGAATATATCTGATGGCATACCATCAAAAGCTAGCTACTCGTTCCACTACGCTACATCAACAAAGCAGCTCGACTTCCATCGGTTGCTTCTGATCATGATGGAAAACCCACTTTCGGAAAAGCCTACAACGAGTAACAGCCACCGATAACACCATAATTCACTCTACCCAGTACTGCTAACAAATTAGTCACGTCAAGAGAATCGTCTGTTTCTCTAGGGAGAAGAAAGTGTCACTCCCATGACCCCTTATTCTTACAACGACGTCAAACAGGAAAACAAAGGAGTGGATTGAAAGATTTACCCATACGAACTAAAGTCCGATCGTGGCGCTAGAGCTAGCTCTCTTTCTCTCTGCACGCTTCGTCGTCCCCCCGATCGAGCCAGCGATTATTCATACGGCAATAATTCCGTCTGGGCTCCAGTGTGAAGCATTTCCACAAACAGGAGACGTGCACAATAATGCATCCCCAACACAGCAGCGGTACTACTACTGGCGATCATGGACGGGGGGTCCCCTCTCGACAAGTTTCCGAGGTGAAAGAGGGCCAAATCGGGGGGACCTACCTGTTGGAATCCCGCGCCTCTTCGATGCAGAACAGGGGGGGAAAGAAAGAATCTAAAGGATTTCCTTTCTCTTAGGAAAAAAAAAAAATAATTCTTTTAAAAAGGAGTCGAGAATCAAAAGCAATCCAAACCAAAGCCAATGGGGCATATGCATAATGATGTTTTTAACTTCGATTACGGTTCACAAATCCCAATTTAATTACACCGAAATCCCGATAAAAGCTAAAGCCGCTGACTCAGATCCTAGTATTCGAATATCGAAGACCCCCCCTCGCCGGCCGGCGGGAAGTGCTTCGCTGGCACGTTCTTTTTTATGTAAGTTCTCCGGCGCCATCTATTTTAGCTCGGCAATCCGACGTGGCGAGACGGCCGCCCCACGTGCCAACTTGGCTGATATGGCATCGTAGGACCCGCCACGAGGTACCGTCGGCTCGAAAGCCGGTGATGGACCGTGACAGCCTCACATGAACCCTTTCTTTGATCCACCTCAGCGCCACTGCCTCCTTTTTGCAACTCTTCCGTGGGGCCCGGATCGGCACCGCCCAAGGCCAACTTTCCAGACATGAAAGAAATCGAACGCATGGGATACTGCCACGTGGAAATATTCGCTCCGGGAGTCGTAAAAGCCGTGACAGGTGAATTATGGGCTCGCAGCTGCGGCCGCTTCATTTTTTTCTCCATTAATTATTCCATTTTTAAGAGATAATTAACTGGACTAATGACGGTTTCCGAGTAATTTTATTCATTGCAGTACTCGTGCTTTGATCGCCTGTCGGTCTCATTCGAAAAGCTCGTTAGTATAAATTGACGTGAGAGAGAGCTCACTCCACACCATTGCATTTGATTCATTTATTCTCTCTCGCTTCCCTCTGCTTCTTTGTGCCTCTCTCTCTCTCTCTCTCTCTCTCTCTCACTTCGATCTTTCATTTTTCGTCTTGCTCAATGGCTTCCGCAGAGGTGAGCCGCCATTAATTTGAACTGCTTCACATGGTTTCACTTTCAGATTTTTCCATCTTTTGTTTTTTTATCGTGCCGTGTTTGATATTTTTCTTTTGATTTTATTTCGATCCTGCCGTGTATTCGGTGATGATCAGTCTCTGTAGCCGCAAGGAGGCCAGCAGAGCAGTCATCGATCGAGAGTTTCGAATGGCGAGCTTTTCTTATTTTGTGTGTTATTAATTTAAAATTCAATAACAGAGGTTGCGATTGCTTCTACATATTGTATAAGCCTGATCTTTGCTCGAGCTAGTATATAAGAATTTATATATACGATGTGAGCGAATTTCAGGACTGATCTTCTATGTAATGATGCAGTGATCGTATATCGATCTGTGCCAATGGCGATCAATCTCGTCCTTGCTGTTCTGGAGTACGTAAATAGATACCTAATTAGCATGATCGTCTATTCTGTTAATGGATTTATTCGTCGATCGATACACTTGGTGGGGTTTTTTTTTTCTTCTTCTTCTTTTTTCCTTCGACAAATGGGTATTTGTTTCCAAAATGGATAAGAGGAATATACCTTTTCTTAGAATATTACCTTTGATAGAATCTGATGACTCGATTCGAGTTAATAATATCATAAATTATGCCAAGTGAAATTCCCTTTCATTTCATTTGCTGAGGCTTTTGTGATTTTCAATTTTCCATTACTAGAGTAATTATCACTCGGTCTAGCTAGTACGAAAGCAAATATTTTAAATCTTTCATTTCATTTGCTGAGGCATTTGTGGTTTGATCAAACCATGAGATCATTAGAGCGTCGAATAAGCCAGTAGTAGTACTTCCGCCTCGTCGATCGAATCTGTTTCCTCGTCTATACAACACTATATATGATCGCCTGACAATCAATCACGTTGTGGGCTTTCTTTAGGTCGCAGCTGCTACTGCCCCTGAAGTAAAAAACACAGCTGCCGAAGAAGAAACCAAGCACGAAGCCCCTGCTGCAGTCGAGCCGGAGAACCCCCCTGCAGCAGCAGCAGTCGAAGAAGTTGTTCCACCAGCACCCCAGGAAGCAAAGCCCGTCGTCGAAGAAAAAGCTGTCACCAAGGAAGAAGACGTACCTGAAACGAAGGAAGCTGAAGTAGAAAAAGAAGAAAAACCTGCAGAGGCAGTGGAGCCCGAGACCAAAGAAGTCCAAGTGGACGCTGCTCCTGAGGTGACAGAAGAGGAGAAGCCTTCCGAAGTTGAAGCAGTACTAGTGGAAGAAGCTGCAAATGAGGGACCCAAACTCGTTTCTGAAGAACCGGTAGTGCTAGAGGCCGCTCCGCCAGCGGAGGAACCAAAAGCCGAAGTGGAAGATCAGGAGAAATCGGCTGAAGAGGAGGTGGTGGAAGAAGTGAAGACCGAGGCGGCCACAGAGTAGAGTGAGGCGATGGAGGACTAGTGTGGCTGCTTATTCTTATAAGCTTCTACAAGCTTCTACGAATTGCAAGCAATATATAGCATAGGATTAATAGAGAGGAAATAATAATTAATCAGTACTATTAAGATCATGAGTTAAGAAGAGAACCCGTACGTGGGTTTGGCTAGCTGTGTGGCTTGTTGGAGAGCGAGAGCAAAGATCCTTGGTGGGTGTGAAATTTGACTGTAATATTGTTATAAGTCTCTAGAGGCTTCATTGGATGTGTTTTAATTTTTCATATTATATGGTATGGGTTTAAACTACTTCACCTTGTGTCTGCAAATCGGATGGTGGAAACATCCAACGCCGTTTGCCATCCCTCTGAATTTTGATCGAAACAATTTTAGATAAATGTACCACATTGACAAACCAATTCAACCCGTGGCTGTTCCTCCATCGCAGACGAATTTCCATCCCATAGAATGTAATTTCATGAGATTGTTGTTGAGGATCCAGGTTTGAGCAACTAATAATTATGAGGATCAATTGCAGCGCTTCCTTTTACATGATCAGGCTTCGCGTTCAACTTACACTCCTTTATTCCAATCGCAGAGTGTCTTCCTCGTCCGTCCAGATCATCATACTAGATCCCAGCATGTCCCTTAATCACGGCTACTAAACCAGCAAAATTTGTTTGCTCTGCGTTGTATAAAAACTAACGTACCACTCCCCAACATATGCAAAATTCTGTCGTGAGGTCCATAGTTAATTATATTAAAGACATCAATAGGGGAAATCAACCTGAGATAAAAAATTTCAGCCGGCCCGTGACTCTGGTCAATGAGAAAATCTTAAAAATGTTCTTGAACATCAGCCATTAATGCTAGCCTTTTGGAAAAAATTAATGTGGAGGGGCAGTTAATTTAGACACGCCGATTTTGAAGCTAATCGTAACGGTGCCTTCATGACTCTACCCTTTGTTATCAAATCTATGTAATTAGCCTTAAGAAATAACAAAACTCCACTAAGCTGGTTCCTGTTTACTTTTGCTATCTTATGATGACGTGGTATAATATCAATAAAACTGCATGCTTTTGCACTTTGGAAAATGAAATAAAGGAACTGTCGACTTGTGTTTGTATTTTATCAACTTGTTTACACTTTAAATGGGGGTATTTTTGTATTTTTACTTTTTCGCCTTTACTTTGGGGGTACGTATAATATCAAAATCGATTCAGTATTATCCGAGGATTCACTTAATTAGCTTATTGTCTTCAATCAGACATGTTAAATAGAAAAGAAAAAAAAAACCGGTCATTTGTGCTTTTGTGCGAGTTATTGAACGTGGCCTCACGTACGTGTACGTAAACTGCGTCCAAAGTAATCCTACATGATGAAAAAACATCCAGGACTTATATCGTACGTAGTAATGCGAATCTTATTGTCATTTCACGTCCAAAGTAAAGGTTAACTGAACTTAACATTGTGGACGTAACAAAGTGCCAATCGAATTATTAAGATTAACTGAACTTAACAATAGGGACATTAAAAGGAACCAAATTAAGCATCAACGTACTTGAAAAGCTGCAATCGTGCACGTAATATACGTACAGTCAGCTGCCCAATCAGATCCCGACTCAACAGTACTACAGATTCATATAATAATTCCAGCAATTGTGACCGATCATATATATATATATATATATATATATATATATATATATGATAAACAGATTCAACCATAGGATCTACCACGGCTAATTAAGCAACTTGACTCTGAACAGAATCTAATACTGAAAGTCTGACTTAGATTGACCGAGTTGGTCCATATTAAATGTCACAATCGGTTGGACTTAATTTTTTCTAACATATATAGTGATGATTATATTTCCAGTTAAATCCGGAGATAAAACTTATTTAATTATTCTAATTAATTGAATCTAATTGAATAACATAATTACATAACACATAATTTTTTTAGTAAATTAATTTATTCACATAATTCATACACGTTGTTGTTGATGTTATTTTGATGTTTTCTAATGTAACAATAATGTTTCAATGATTAATACAATGAAGTAACATTCTTGTGAATAGGATACTTTTTTTTAAGAGGAAGGAAGTTAGTTATGTATAATCCATGTTAATATAAGTTTCATATAACTAAAAAATTGTACATTAATAAAAATAAAAAGTCTCGTTGTTGTTATTTACAGTTACAGACTAAATTTTATTAACATGGATACAGTAATAAATCCACTATATATACAGATAGATGCCTGTCCATCCGGAAGCAGGGTCTTGCGATCTGGACTGGGGGTTACCAAATCCGGGTCAAATGGTTCGAAACGGGTCTTGAAATATTCTATTTGAAATTTGGAAGTCGTAATGTTTCAAACGAAGCGGAAGAATATACAAATTAAATAAGTAAGCGATGGACAAGTTGAGCTGCTTCGAGAAGCTCGACACAGAGCATCTGCGTTGTATGCGGTCATTTTCTGGATTTGCTCTAAGTATTCCTCACGTACGTACTCTCCAACAAAGAAAAAGGAACCAACAGCTGAATGTGGAGGGAGGCGAAGGAAAATTATTTCGTGAACGTACGTAAAAAAAATCATGATATTTAGTAGCCTTAAAAGCCGTGATTTAATTAACACAGAATCCAAAAGCACTGATAAAAATTTTCACATAATCAAAAGCCGTGTTTAATATTGTACATATATATTTGAGCAATTAAAAGAGTTCTCTCTGTACAGTGATACATTGAAAATCAAGAATAGCTTGCTGACTAGCCTGCAGATACGATTAAATGATCTCTGACGCCAATATGCATGTAGTAGTACTATATATATATATATATTGGTAGTACTCTTCAGCATGCATATTCTAGCGGTTGCTAATGTCTTGGTCGACGCGGTGAAGGATTTCGACGAAGGTCTGGCGACTCAGTGGCTTCACGTAGAACTCGTCGAGTCCGGCGGCGAGGAAGGCTTGCCTATCACTCTCCTTCCGGTTCCCGCTCACTCCAACCATCCGTGAATGCACACCCATCTGCCTCAGCATCCGTGTCGCCTGCAGATATATATTCCACAATTGATATATTAATTCATGAGCTGTGAGTCACTATATATAGTACTTATTGTACGCATCTTTTGTACTGGAACTATATATTAATATTGAGTGGTGATATGGCTACTACAAAGTATTACAGCAAGGGTTTATATCTTGACGTGTCGTCCAAGTGGCAGTCCAGATAAAAGATAAACTTGGAGATAAATTAAATTGTCAAGATTTTGTGTGATGCAATATTAACTTCCAGTAAACTCATGTAAACCCTAAATTTTCTTTTACATGGACAACCAAAGTAAAATAAGTCAGTACAGATATCATTTTTCATTAATACCTGAGGGCCATCCATGACGGGCATCTCCATATCCATGAAGATTAGATCGAAGGAGAGGCCGGCGACATGCAGCTCCACGGCTTCCTTCCCGTTCTCCACCTCCACTGCTCGCATCGAAGCCCAGTCGAGCATCTTCGTCAGAACCTTCCGGTTCACCTTGTTATCGTCGACGACCAGGACACTCACCTCGTTTCTCAGCATCACCCTATTAGACATTCCCCCTGGAATTAGATGATCAGAGAAGGGTACTACTACTTGTGATCAGTTTGTGCTTGGTTTAACTAGTCTGCAGCTAGCTTCGTCAATGGTACGTACGACGAAGAGAGAGAGAGAGACGGATAGATATATATACATAAATTAATTGCGAAGAGAAATGAGTGGGGCAGATGAAAACCCCAGTATGATTTGACTCGCTTCCTCAGCATATTTTCTTTTAAAGACGATTCATTGAACCCTGTGTGAATTCCATCAACGAGGGGCGAGACGGAGGTACAGCAAATGCATGCAGTCCGGTCCTTGGTCTAGCAAAGAATATATTGATGCTAAAAGAAAATATGCCATTCATCCATTCATCCATCCAGCTAGCCAGCCAACAATGTGAACCTTGTTCATTTTTTATTACTTAATTTCTGCTAGCTACTCCAATATATATATACATATAGAGGAACGAGACAAATTATCTCAAGATCCACGTCAGATATCACCTTGATTATAGCATACCGGAATTTTAACAAATGCGAATCAAAATCAGGTAAGCATATATTATAATGATAGACTTATCTCATGGAGTTCATATGTAAATAAGTACTTTAACGCTTAGCATATATATACGTTGTAGTACTAGGCATAGCTATCACAAATTAAAGGTGATAGAAACGAAGTAAAAACGACTTGTAGACATATAATGTGCAATATTTGATTCTTTATTAATGAAGTCCACTTTATTGATAAGGATCATATCAAATATCCAAACTACATATATAGGTATGGCAATCGCAGACACAACCCTCTGCTACTTTTCTCACTCATTAATGTTGTTGCTAACAGCATCATCAACTCGGCGAAGGATGTCAGCGAGATTCTCTCGAGTGAGAGGCTTCTCGTAGTACTCATCGACCCCCGCCGCCATGAACTCAGCTTTGTCACTCTCGCGACTGTGTCCGGTAACACCCACAATCGTGTTCCGGACACCCATCGACCTCAAGATCCGTGATGCCTGAATTACACAAAAATAGAAGTATATATAATTGAATTAAATGAATGTGTCATTCTTCAGCACTTCGGGGTCGTACTTAGTACTAATTTTTCCAATATTAGGAGTTTGTCAAAGGATTACCTGGGGACCAGCCATTAACGGCATATCCTTGTCTATGAAAATAATATGGAAACGGGAGCCTGCCTCGTGGAGGTTCACAGCCTCCTGGCCGTTCTCTACTTCCTGGGCTCTAACCCCAGCCATGGTCAGCATCCTCATAAGGATCTTGCGGCAGACCCTATTGTCATCTACGACAAGCACATTCAAATTGTTCTTGAGATTTACAGGCAAGATTGCGTTCCCAATGATACCATCTCCGGTACTGGCTCTGGGGACACTGGGGGTGGTGCTGGAGGTCGCCACCTTCTGTTTTTTGGAACTAGGAGATCCAAAACTCCAAGGCATTTTTCAAATGGTTAAGCGTCCTATGCACATGTGCAAAACCATGGGGGTGAGATTAATACCTCTGGACGATAAAAATATATATTATAAAAATGATGTCTTGTAATATGCTCAGTAAAATCTCAAAATGATCAAATCAAAATAGAAGACATTAAATATTCGAAATAGACGAGGAATTTTATTGATCTAAATTAATCAGTACCAATGACTGAACCTAGCTCTTATATACTCTGGAAGGACAGTTTTTGGGTGGAGTTAATCGGACACCTGATAAAAATTCAAATCAAAATATCACTGACTAAAGTAAAGATCAAGCCTCTTCTCAAAAAAAAAAAAAAAAAAGCACAAAACCTTCATAAATCTTAGATTAATGATATACTTTGTAACAATTATATGTTTACTATAAAAAAAACCCTGAACCACAATGAGAGTTTTGATTAGTGATTGAATCTCATAACAAAAATTATAAATAACATTTAATTTACTAGGTAAGAAACAAGTATAACCATCAAGAAAATATCTTGTTACAAAAAGCCAAGAACAATGTTTAAATAATTACGAAGCCGATTTCTTTGATAAAAGATAAAGGAAAGAAAAATCCTAGTAAACAAAACCTACAGTTTAACATATAAAAAAATCTGGTATGTTGAAGAAAATACTGAATGATAGGAAGTTTACTACTGGACATGTATGAACCACTCAAACCAACTCTTGAACTTTATCACCTTCAAAATTCCTCCCTAGATTATGAAAAAATACATCGATAGACGAAAAAATATTCTCACTTCACCTGAGAGGTACACCCCTCGCCTGGAAATAGCTTTAGCTACAATATTACTCATTAACGATCGATAAACACATTGAGAGAGGAAAAAAACTTTTCACTTCTTCTGAGAGGCACACCCCTCACAGGAGAAAGGCTCTAGCTACAATATTACTCGCTACATGATCTAAAAACACATCAAGAGAAGAAAAAAAACTTGACACCTCACCAGAGAGGCACACCCCTCAGCTGAGAATGGCTCTAGGATGTGGATGACTCCTCGATGCCAACTGATGATGCTCTGAGAGTTCTCGTCATGCCTTTATATAAGCATCAGCACAGGACCTCCCTTTACAACTGGCAATGGATACAGAGGGAGGCAACACGTACCAAAAGAGGAGCGCAACAAAATCTCGAAAGTCGAACAAAATCTGCTACGCCATAAATGATAAAGATCTTCATAATCAAAAGAGAGATTGAAGAGACGCTTCAAACACAGAAAGAATCCTGAGAATTTTTCTTAATTTGTTTATCAACATCATTAAGACATTTATGAGAATGACCCGTTGCTTTAACGTTTAAAAAAAATAATTTTTCTAGATTCAAATTGAAAATTCTTGTTTTGAACCATAAAATTCTAAAGGAAAATACTAGCACCACTTATGCACGCTACCTTTCTGACGTACCTGACTTAACCAGCCATTTCTAAACACTGTTGCCTAGGGTTCTTCCTTTAGAATTTAGGATTTTATAAAATAAAAAATATTTATTATGTTTTAAAGTTTTCCTATTGGCTGGTTACGTCATGTATGTCAGATAGGTACTGTGGCCTAGATGCAACTAGCATTACTCAATTCTAGGGCATCTATGTTGCTCTCTTTTAAAACGAATTATTTCAATTTTGAGTTTAATTAGAAAGAGGGCACGACGTGACTATTAGTTAATGAATATAGCATTATATGTAGTATGCAACAAAAGAGTTTTACATAGTTGCTTTATTTAAAACACTCCACATATAAAAAATAAAATTAATTAAGTTCATCTTTATTCAATTATTTGAAAATATTATAATTTTTTGAAAATTAGTCTTTTGCTAAATTTCTCTAAGAGACCAAATTCAAGCCAATACTTGCTAGGTTTTATGGAAAAAGAATTTAGTCGTTGATATTTAGGAACTTTTATAAAAAAGGTATTTCATATTTTCTCTAATATATACTAGCCCACGATACATTTAAGAAAAATGAATACATGTGTATGTATGAGACGACGTTGTTCTCTAATTAGTAAATTTTGGTATGGTCATACTTATTATGATTAGAGTTCATCAAACTGATTAATTGTGGACTAGGTAGTAGCAGCTTATAAAGCATATTCACAATCTAACTCTGACATAAAGATTAAAATGCAGGTAATTAACTTCCCTTTGGGCTCTGAGCGGAAATATTGTGTGTACAATGAGGTAATCTTTATTAAACTGATTTCTTAATATCTCGTAGCTGAATGAATTCAATCTTCTGATAAGTTATAAATTCATGATTTGCCTCACATCGATTTGGGATTGATCACTTCATTATTGATTAATGCTTTTAAAATATTGAATAAAAATTATATGGAAACATTACTAAACAAGCTGCTACGTAATGTTATATCTTATATGTGGTCATTTACCAAAGTTAAATTATTTAAGTTTCATTCCCACAGTTACCATTAATTTAATGAAAAAAGAGATTAAAACAACATTTGGGGAAGAGTAATTTTTTTTGGAAAAGTCATGCTCTAACTGACTTCGTAGTCGTTTCTTTGTGAGGTCATGACTTAATGGAGCTTTAAACGCTACAAATTAATCAAAGTAGGTTATCAAGTGTTAGGTTGCATTTGGATTCGAAAATTTGATTGACTTTGTGGGGAAAAAAGAATGTAACATATAAAACGCTAAGGATCGGATTAGTGTTTATATTAATGATCTTTGTGTCGATTGTTAACTCATAACTCGTTTTGTTGAATCCGTGAGATTATTGGACAGCACGAGTTAGTACGTACTCAGGGTTGGAGACAGCCGATCGCGAGTACTACATGGGCCAACTTTCGTTTGTCTCGATCAGAGAACACCATGCACACATTGTACCAACATACTGTGGGGAAATTAATAATAACAATATGTCCAATAACACTAATAAAGAGAGTTTTGGATCAGAATTATAAAATAAAAATAAAATGACTTACAACAACTATACACCGTAAACATTGTTTCCTAATTCAGTAGGATTATTAACAACGCAGAAATTCTTCATGAGTGGGTCAATGTTTTCTAAGAGAAAAAAGGCTAACTATTACATCAGACTGAGAGTAATAAATTACATTAAATATTCTTAAAACATATAACATAATTTAAACATTGTACAATGTTTTATACAAATTAAAAAAGATCGTACATGTAAATTTGCCACCTTTTATGTTTTAAAGATATCATCAAATGAAACAACAAGTAGACTCTTTGTTTAGAATATAATTACTTTCATAAAATTCAGAATTTGAAAGGAATATGTCAGTCCTAAACTTAAAATAATAAGTTATTTTTCTAAACTACTAAATCCCAAACTTCTGTCAGAGTGATTTGCTAAAACTAGTCGTTTGACCCACTTCAATTGACAGGACCTTGCTCTTCCAAATCCATGAAAGTAGGTCGCTGCTCTTCCGACATAAATTTCATATCACTAAATTAGAGAAGAATACTGACCTCAACCACAACACGACATGCCTGTCTCTTCCTTACTGTAATAAGCGTCTTTAACGAGTACCCTACGTATTTCCGGGCGAACCATTCGTTGATGGCCTCCTCCGACGGGACCTATATAACCGGCGACGGAAACCGCCGCCGATGGTGATCACCTCACTCGTGCGTAAGAGCTCACTACACCTCACTCGTGCGTAAGAGCTCACTACAGTATTAGTGGCGAATTAATTAAGCAGGACAGGTTAGATTCCCTTTCAATGTTGTTTAATGAGAGGGGAGGTTAGACGGACCTTTTTAGTGGATATAATCATAATCGATCTTAGCATCGAATCCAGATCACGAGAGCCTCCAGTGATTTACACTATATTTTAAGGTTAGAGGGGGAGGCATAGAGTTCATTACTGCGGTGAAGTTCTTAAACCAACTTTAAAAATTTGCAAGTTGCAACTGCTCATCTCCCGGATGCCCTTTTAATCTGAATCTGTTCCACTACACATAATTTTTAATCTTAATCTGTTTCACTGTTTGCCCCCATTAATCAAAATGGGTTTACGCGTTTACCAAATGTGGAAGGTCACGCGTTTTCCAAATGTGGAAGGTCGTACATGGCGATGAAATGCTAGTTGAAATTAACAGACTGAAAGCCTTATATTTTTGGGGTGCCTTCTTAAACTTAATCTCGGTTCAGCGATTAGAAACTTATGAACAATGAGCTTGTAGTGGTAGCCTTACTAACCCCTTGAAAGGAACATAAAATTATAATATTAGCATCTTAAAAGGGATAACTTAAGTATTGTAATGGGAGCTCAATTCGCCTCTTAATTAAACTGAGAAGAGACTCCTCACAATAACCCTTGTTTAAATATTAGGCACTTAACTGCGATCTGGTCACATTATTTACTGGATATATGTGTGAGTATGGAGTCCGGACCAAAAATATGTAATAATAATAACCCTCTTTGGGATTTAAATTAGACAGTCACATACATATAAGCATTCTTGAAACCTTAATTAATAGAGGGAGGGAGCGAAAGGTTCGGCATCCTCCAGGCGGTAGCTAGGATCGACAGGGTGTAATAACACGCCACCCCAGATGGTGTTCATGCAGATTGCCGACACGGGCGACAACGAGCCCATCTCTACAAACCCTAAAAGACAAAAGCAAATATGGAGATTGGAGAGCTTAAAATCCTACTAGAAAAGATGAGAAAAGAAAGAAAGAAAGGAAGGAAGAGAGAGAGAGAGAGAGAGAGAGAGAGAGAGAGAGAGAGACAAACGAAACCCACAAGCTGTACAGGAAGGTTTGTAATGGAAAACAAAGAACAGCATCAAATCAGGAAGGCGGGGGGGATTTGGAGTCAGATGTTTTCCGCGTTTTCCGTCTCATTGTCGTTGCCGTTGACGCCATTGCACTTGTTGGAAGAGGCCTTGCAAAGGTTGACGGGGTATTTAATGGCGTTAAGCTCTACCTTTCTGAGAGCAGCTTTGCCGAGATCAATCCCGCAAATATCAGACAGCCTGACGAGGTAGAGCAAGACATCCGATAGCTCTTCGCCCAAGTGCTCCTTTTCTGCTTCCTTCCAATCCGGTAATCCCTTCGGAACCTCACCTTTCCATTGAAAGATTTCTGAAAGCTCCCCGACCTCTCCCACCTATCAGTACTCAAAGGAATGATCAATGCAAAAGCCAAAGAAACACACTTTCGCTTATGTCCACATACATAAAAAAAAAATAATAAATAAAAAGAAAGAAGAAGAGACCGCCTATTCTTTTTGGGGCTTTCTTTTCTTCTTCCTTGGTTGTCGTCGCCGAGAGAAGAGAAAACAAAAACCCAAGAAAAGAAGAAGCTCAACTTGCAGAAACCAGCCCCTCGGAATCAAACAAAAACCCACAAAAGAATAAGGAACAAAACGAAAGGGGTAGGTAGAGAACCACTCCGGAAAAAAGAAAAGCCAAAAAGGAGCGAAAAGGTCGAAATTCGTAGGAAACGATCCAAGATACAGAAACAAATGAGACATGCATAATATCGGAGATGGGTAGCTACTATAGAATAAAGAGGCGGAAGTACCTTATAAATGCGACCAAATAAACAACATGAGAAAGCTATATTCAAGAGACTATGATTAAGAAGAACAAGAAGAAGAAAAAAAAAACCTTTTCGGCTAAGATAATAGAGGAAAAGAGACAGAGAGAAAAAAAAATCACTTACAAGGGCCAGAAGTAGATTTCTAGGGCTGTGAAACTGATCCCAATCCCTCTCCCTCGCAAACTCTGCCATCTTCCTCTTCAGATCTTCGAGCGTAACGCTCTCCCCTGTAGCAGAGTCCCCTGTCATCTCTCCCTCTTGTGTGACTGTCCCTCTTCCTCTCTCTCTCTCTCTCTCTCTCTCTCTCTCTCTCTCTACCAGTCTACCTCTTCCAGTACTCTCCCCTTCCCTCTCTTTATTTCTCTCTCTTCTCGAAAGAACAGAAGGATGACTGGAAGTCAAGAGCCACTGCACGAAGAGAAGAATGGCGGTCCTTGCTCGGATTCGGTTATTTCTTCTATACCTTCTTTATAGACGCCTTCTTCCCCCCTCTCCTCGGGAAGGAAAAAGCCAAAAAAACAATAAAACCAAAACTTTCTAAGTATTATTTTAGTTTTAACTTATATTTGTTATTTAGTAAATATTTTTAGCAAAAGGACTCAACTCCGTGACTCCGTCCAACAGAAAAAGAAAAAAAAACTTGACTGATGTGATAAGTATAAAGAATTAAATGACAAAGAGAAAAGGCGAGAAATACGAGGGATTCCCGTTTTGTGTATGGCACCTGGCAATACGTATTAATAAATACCACGATATTCTTTCTTGTTTCTTCACCGTTTACCCGCCCCGATTACCCTGCCGATTCTTCCTTGATGCGCCTCCTCGTGTAATTCGGTGATCTTCTTTTTTCTTTTTTTTTTTTGGTCCGATAATCACGAACGGAATTTTCCTTTTAAACGGATGCTCTCTGATTGCACGCGTCCTTATTCTTTTAGTCCTTTTCCCGAGTGATGGTCCGGTTAACGGAGCGGCACATTAAGTAGAAAACCGCGAACTTAATTACGCGATTAGTTTAATAGCTCCGGAAGACACATGTCTGTGGAAATAATTTGGACCACTTACGCAAAATGGGAACAAGATTAAATAACGAGTGGTTGGCGTCGGAAATGACGCGACTCTTTGTTACTGATTCTAATTCGTAGATTAATGCGAGAACTTGGAGACTAATTGGTTTAATAAAGGATCACCGAATTACAAACGGGAACCTTTGTTTAATCCCATGCGTTTCGGAGAAACAAAGCGTAGGTTTGCATGGATTTAATTATTAATTAATATTGTTAAATTAAAATGGAGAGGTCCTTTTTCGTTCGAATGTACAAAATATCTTTTCTTTTCGTTGATTAAACGGTTAAATATGTAAAATAATATTTGTATATTTTTTTTTCTAATCTAGTAATTTCTATATTATTTGTAATTTACTTTTTTGTTACTTTATTAGAGAAGTCCTTTTCATCGTTGCGAGGGTACACGAGTGTCCTACTGACAATATGGTCACAAGAGGTTTTCTTATTTGATTATTACAGATTAAATGATAAAGAAACTAACAGAAATAATAAAAGTGCTATAATATAATAATAATAATAATAATGGTAAAATAATAAAAGTAACAAGTAACAATAAAAATTGTAATAATAGTAGTAGTAATAGTACTAACTGCAATAGTAGAAATAATTAGTAATAAGAATGATAATAATAAAAAATAGTAATAATATATTATATATTGAGAGCCTATGAGAGAGAGAGAGAGGGAGAGAGAGAGTACAAGGACAATTCGAAGTCGCCCATGTGAGGAATTGGACTTTGGACTTTGGACTTGGGACTTGAAACTTGGAAAGGAAGCAAATCAGAATTTTTCAGCTTTCGTTTTCACGAGAGAGTCCGGGGACACCAAGGAACACGGAAGAACACGAAAGAATGAAAGCGAAGAAAGTGGGAAGCGACAGACTCGCGGCAAGCCCAGCTGAGGATGCTCGTCAACGGGAGGGAGCTGTAGGGCCCCACCTGTCGCCAAGGCCACAAGGTGGGGGCCGGCGTCCCTAAATAAAAGATATAATTAACTCAATAGAGAGATCAGACTTGGAAAGCTGCTGAAAGCCTACGCATACGTAAGTGTGAGGTCTGGACTAGATATGATGCTTCAAGAGAGAGAGAGAGAGAGAGAGAGAGAGAGAGAGAGCGATTCATGCATGACGGGTCAGGGAAGGGTGACCGCAGGAGAGAAAAATGCATCTCCTGCTGCATGCATATGCATGGATGAACCAAGGTCGAGTTCCAAAACTTTCACCCCGATCGAGTAACTTGTTCGAATGTAATTAATTAATAATCATGTAATAATCTAAGAAATTAATTACTAAATATTGTGTAAAAGATCAGACAAAAGGTGAAAGAAAGCAACTTGTTTGGAAAGCAAAAATCTCATAAACCCAAGCATGCAGCACTGGGACTTACTGGTGAAACTGTCTGTCAAGGAGATTGACAAGGAATATGTCGGCAGATTCCTCATCGGAGCATCTCGCTTCGTCCCCACGCACTGGGAGTAAGAGTTAATCGTGAATACCCCCAATGAAGGGAATTGAAGTGGGGCAACTGACTTTTCTCGCTTTCTGCAAAAGCAGAAATTAATGGACAAATCCCAACCTTTCACGGCTCCGTGGAAGAAAGGTGAGGTGAACAGGACAAGGGAAAAACGAGGGAGATAATGAGAGTGAGAGAGAAGGAAATTGCTGCTTTTGACCACTCTGAGGGGGAGTCGGTCTCGGAAATTAAGTCCATTGAGAGAAGTGGGGATTGGGGAATTCGTGTTCGGCTTTCCACTTGACACCTTCTCCGTCCAGTCCGCTCTGAAAGCTCGGCGAGTGATCGGTGCTGGATGGGAAAGAGTGGTCGCTACCAAGAGTATGATCATTGCTTTCAATTCTTTACGGTCTCTTTTTTCATCTCTTATTTTTCTTTTAATCGTTTCTTTGCAGGCCGCGAGAGGATTCTAAAGTTTGTCGCCATGATCGGTTTGGATATTTAAGCTTCGATAGAAACGGCTTCCAAATTTTTTGATAAATCTTCCATCAATGTTTGTTAATTAGTCAAGTAGTGGGGACTGCTCACTGCCTGCTCCACTACTAGTCTTATCCATTTACGCCCATTATAGCAAAAGCAGAACAGCCATTGTACGTGCTTGCTAATGGTGAACAGCCCTCGTGTTTCTGTACGATGAAAGCTCCTATACTGCGACAATGTTGGACCCAGTACTTTTCTTTTTATCATTTTTCATTAGGAAGCCTTTTATAGTTCTATCATATCCCATGGGTGGGTGTTTTTATTGTAAGACGGAAGGGCCGCTGAGACAAGTCTATAAAAAAGAAAACATCATATTTACATCCAATGCGCGCTATATATATATATATATCTTAGACATATCAAAATGAGTTCTATTGGTCTAAGAATGGAGACATCAAAACTGATCAGTACCTGTCCATGAAGATGACTGAGAGCATGAAATGAACTTGGCAGTTGAGAATGAAAAAGTGGATGGCCGACCACTAAGCAAAGAAAGACAATCACTCGGAGCCATTCATTCAAATTAGGTGGCCACATTAATATGCAGAAAGCAAGGACAAGCATTTAAGAGTGGAGACGGTATTTGATCAAACAGGTGGCCTGCAGATGGAAGTGCCCCTAGTAGGGACCAAGCATTTCAACGTACAATTGCGATTGTGGGAAAAGTTTGATTGAATTAATTAAATCCAAGTTCCTTTAAATGGGCCATCGGTGAGCTTATTAAGTTGAGAAGTTCCTTTTCTTAAGAAGCAGATTTTGGCCTACCAAGTAGCAAAAATATCAGCCCAGCGATCTCTCACGAAAAGGATTCGAGCCACAAAAAAATACATGATAGGCCCACTAATCGGAACACACAGTGAATGGACTGAAATGAGTGGGCTTAGTCATGTTGCATTTTCTACATGCTGCCTTTGGGCCGTGACAGTAAAGAAAAATGCCACAACACAAATTAAGTGTCCATTAACATAATTAGAAATTTCGATTTGGTTTTGAGAGAAAGAGAAATATTAAAAATGCAAAAAAAAATATAGTTTTTAGTATTCAGAAAATCTCTTCCGTGCAAAAAATATCCCATTTGCTTCATTTTATATATGTACTATTTACAGCAATGTTTATATCAAATAATATTTAACGATTCCAAATAATATGAAAGTGAATGAAGGAATAAATTATAGCAAGAGTCAATTTTTTCTGACTCAAGCAATTCACTTATGATTGTGATCAAAACGAATATATATATATATATATATATATACTAGATAATGAACTGAAAAAATTTCCTAAGACGTTATATATAGTACTCTTTACATATATCGTAATTAATAATGAAAAAATCGCTAAATATAATAGAGTACCAGATCAGTATCCATATAATATAGGTAGTGCATACGAGAATTAGGTAACTAGCCGGAACGCGGCTTCGATCGGCAGATTAATTCTGATTATAAACAGAGAAATTAAATAGGAGTCGTCGACGTTCGTGAATCGTGGGTGGTGGGGATGCTGTTTCCCTTGTCGTGGAGGAGCTGCATGCGACGAAGTTATATGTCAGTTACCATGCAACGTTAACGGTTGACGTGACTTGTTGCAGGAATTCGGTAGGAATCATACATACAAGTACTATATAGATCAGGGCGGTAATATTGGAAGATACTCCTTTGCTTTAGAGTTTACCACGTATTTTGAAAATGGTATGTGATCATATATTCGAAGATCGATCACGGGAGGGCAAGTAAAAAACAATGGGAAGAGTTGAAATTAGCAGAGAGAGAGTGGGTGGTTTTGCTGGTCCTCGATCTGATCTCTGCACGAAGCTGAGAGAAGTCTCTCCGCGCGTTATCTCATTGGACGTTTCTACAAAAGATTCCATCCCGTGTTTATATATGCAATCCCATAGTTACTTTACGATGGATCGATCACCTTCTGCTGCGTCCTCATCTCGGCGGCCACTTGCTCTTTAATTAATTGCCTTCTGTTTCTGCTTCTGCTTCTGCTTCTGATTCTGATCATTCGACCTTTAATTTGACGTTATATATCTCTCTTCATGTGAGGCCACCTCCAGCTCCCAGCTACATAGCGTCTGTTCAACATTATTATTATTACATCTCTCTTTCCATTGCATGAAATCGATCGGTCACTGTTCGGCGTGTTCGCGTCTTTCCCAGATTAAGATATTTGTTATATCATATTATATATCTGGTCGTCCGCCGACGTCGTACATACAGAGCGTTATCTTTTCCTTCTCCAGATCAGCCTTCAAGAGGGTTCCCAAAAATAATGGTCTTTCGCAAAGGATCGAGAAAGATCTTTCTTCAGAAGCGACTGATCAGTAGTACTTGTGAAACAACCATATGCATTATATATTATATCCCATATTAATTCTAGGGTTTTCATTGGATGGGACATCCGACCCGTCTGTGTGGACAGAATTAATCCACAGCAATTTTACTTTTAACCGTATCAAACTCTGAACAATCATTTATCGATGGCGCGAGACAAATTCAGTACTGTGACGAGAGAGAATTGAAGTTGGAGATATATAGAAGAAAACCATTATATGTATATATCGGCCTTCTTTTTCTTTTTTCTTGTTTTATTGCATAAACACCTCTCCGTCTCCTGCACTCATCTACTCGAACTAGCAGCTGGTTGCAGTCGAAAAGATAATATTCTCGATCGGCTTAGACATATTCAGGGAAATTCTATGAATTAATTCAGTACCAACAAAGTTCCACTAAGTTCGTATACATAACTATATGGAGTACTACGTTATAATTAACTCACGAAAAGGAAGCAGACTCATTAATATCTATTGTGTACAGACGCAGCAGGTGGTAATTGCATGCTCTCGCTTCTTAATTAATTTGTGGGAAGAAATTCAAGACACCCGGAAGGGTTGAGTAATTCATTACTCTTCTACAACGGAAAGAAAAAAAGGAACAAAATTATTCCAACAAGGGAAAGGGGCAGAAGACAATTACATCGAAAAGCCAAAAACAGAAGAGGATAGAAACTATATATGTATATCAGGGGCATGCAACTGCTCCCTAATCACTTAAATATTGTAGCTAGCTCTTCATCTACGTACGTAATTACTTACCTGTGGCACACGCATCTGTAGTGATAAGCGCTGTTAATGGGGTCATTGGCGTCCACCGGGATTTGCTCAGCCCGACACCGGTATTTGCATCCTCGGCATTCGTTGTAAGTGCAGATGGGAGCCGTCGAACCGATCATCAACCTTCTCGCAGCCCCAGCTCCCTTCTTCTTCTTCATCTTCTTCTGCCATCTCTTCAAGTAGTCCGATTTCCAAGCAGTACCAGTGCCTTCTGTATTAATCCCCGCCAGGAATATTTCACGATCAGAGTAGTAGTACTTCATCACGGGTGAATATTTCATCAAGTCATTTTGCTGCTGCAGCTCGTAACCGGGGACCCCTGTGATGCCCGCGGAATTACCACCTGCTTCCCCGCCTGCCCATTCAAACATAGAAATTAGAAGATTAGTGTTTGAGATGAAAGTAATTAGTACTCACGTTGAAGCAAAATGTGGGCCGGGAAACGAGCTGAGAAGATGAGAAATTGATGAAATTACACTGAAAACATTAGTTGGTGGGGATATTGATCTCTAGGAAAAAATTAAAAATAGAAAAAAGAAAACCCAGTTAAGTACATCGGCAACCACAGCTAGCACTTGAATTGAAATGTATTCAGAAAAGAAAAAATTAACCCAATATGTTAAAGATGGTAAGTAAGCTGATGCAGGTGTAGAGAATAGACGAAGATAAAAACAGCCATAAATGTATGAATAATGGTAGCGACAGCTAGCACTTCAATAAAGAGGAGAGACAGAAAGGGAGTGAGAGAGAGAGAGAGAGAGAGAGAGAGAGAGAGAGAGAGAGAGCGAGAGCGAGAGAAAAGGGATTAAGCACCTGGTATGAGAATTGCGGAGAGAAGAAAGAGAAAGAGGAGGCAGAAAGGGAGGTTGGTGTGTTTTGTAGTGCCCATTACCACCTTTGACTCGCAGCAGAAGGGAATTGCGTGTTGAGCAGGCAATGTAAGATCAGAATATGGAAGAAGAGGAGATAAGAGAGAGAAACGGCCAGGAGACAGCATTCTAAGACGATAGCGTTTGGGAAGGACTGTTGAATAAATGATGTGATCATGAGCTAGTGTGAATGTGTGTAACATGTGTTGTTGGTTCGCGCTCTACCTAGCTAGCTGTGAAAGGATATGAGGAATCAATGGGTCGATGAATATGGAGAGGTGGGGCATCGTTAAATGATGTCCCTTGGCATTATCTCTCTGGATCCCAGCTGCGAGTGGTCCCTAATACCTGACAAATCGTGCCCTTTTTGCTTCCTTGTTTTGGACACATATAAATCTCTAGAATCTCCCTTCCAATCAAATTTACATACTAGCAGAGATTTGATTTCATGATATACGACTGACTCGGCCTTTAGCTAGGGACGTTCCAAACCAAACCAAGCCAGCTCATTCTAAAGATGGTCCCGGCTGGTTCCCTGCACGTCTCAAGAAGCTCGATTCCGGTCGAATTATTTCAAATTCGAAACCATATAATTTATATATATATATATATATATATATATATATATATATATATATATATATAACTTTTAAGTGTTACCAATTTACTCATATATTTGCGTTTAATTTTGGTTGCCTTTGTTATGCAAAAACTATTCAATTATAGAGAGAATCGTGGGTGAGAAAATCAAGAGATTATATTGGGAGAGAAATCCGATCGTAATATTAAGTAAAACGCCTTTGCTTAACCAATATTACAAATTCAAGTTAATTAATTCAGTTCAAGCCTTAACAAACCTGTGGTTTTAATATTAAATTAAATATCAATTGTAAAATATTTTAAATATTAACTCGTCAATCATATTTGATATCATGGATTTTATTTTTAAAATAAATGGACAGAAAAAAAAATTCAATAACGATATTAAAATAAGAAATGGATTCCTATTTTCCTCTCTTTAAATAATAGGTATTATTTCTCTAGCATTTTCATTAATTAGTGGCATATTAACCATAAAGTTTTTTGTATGAAAATACTAGCTGTACCTAAAGCGCAGTACCTATGGAACCTACCAGCAAATCAGAAACAAAGCTTCCTAGGGTTTATCTTTAGAATTTAAGATTTTATGAATTTTTTTTAATCTTTTTAACTATTTCTGATTGGCTGGTACGTTGGTGCAGATAGCGTTACTCTTTTTGTATTCGTGCGCTCGAATGGACAATGCTCTCTTATTATATCTTCTGATTGAGTCGAGCTAGAAGTTAGAACTAGCCCCCCAAACCAGTGCTCTCTTATTATAACTTCTGATTGAGTCGAGCTAGAAGTTAGAACTAGCCCCCTCAAACCTAGCTCAACATGTTCCAGAACTAAGCTTGAACTCATAATAATTAGACTCGAAGTCAAGTTAGAGCTCTGCCTACCTGGGTAGTGTCCAGATTGGGTCCTATTTCATTCCAGAATTCTATGGTTTTGAAGGTCAGTACTGTTCTTTTCTCTTTTTCCAGCCCTGCAATTCGAGTCAGTGACTTTGTCTCCACGTGTGTGCGTAAATAGTGTAATACTAATTTGGGGCTAACACGGGGAGCAAGTCTAGGCTTTAGAGAGATTCCAAGATTCGCTCTCGTGAATCCCATAACCCCGGCCCCCACAACCTAAAATGGTTTTGAAGGTACTGATCTCTACCCCCTACTGATATATCACACAAGGTGTCATTCTCTCAAAATACTTTTTCTATATCTCGTTTGTGTGTTGCAATATCGTCTCAATTGTTGCGCTAGCTAATTTGAGCAGCTGATACCAAATGTGGGAAAGAAGAGCAAGGTCTTATGTATTAAGTCAGTTGGGTCGGTCTTCCATATAGATTAACTATCAAATGTGATTCAAATTATGAAATAAATTGTTAATTCTAGTTAAAAAGGTGACTTGCATTATCCAAATCTCAATTGTCCCAATGTCTTTCATTTTCCAAATTTCGATTCTAGTTATTCATATCGTGGATTTCTGACTCGCATGCAACGAACGGACTCATCAGATGAAAAAAATCCTACTACAGCTGGTCATAGAGTCACAGACTCACAGGAGGAGATGCTATTTGTGAAAGAAGAACACAAGTTAAACACTGAAAGGCTGACAAGTGATACTACTACAACTATACTAGCTTGGGTCCCTGACCAGCCGGGATGAGTCGTGACCGGGGAAAAAGTCGGCAACTGGTTACAGAGTACGAAATGTGAAGATTGTGTACTTGCCTCGACATGGACTGCTTCTACTCTTCTTCAACCTCGAAAGGGGCGGATATCCAGAGGAACGCGTCGGAAGATCCTGCATGCTGAGACTGGTCGTACTAGACCTTAGTCGCAAAAGCTGTACAGAGGAAAAGACCAGACGACCATGAGAAATTCGAGGAAGCAGGAGCAGAGAGCTGAAAGAGAGAGAAGGGTAGGGAAAGGTACCACCAACCACGTGGGCGCCATTTCTTCTGGGTTCAGATCCATCCCCTCTTATGGCACCGTTTGTTCTTTTGTCAGCTCCTTTTGCCATTGCCAATTACACAAGCTTCAAGCTTTTCTTCTTTTTCTCTCTCTTTTTTCTTATATATATATATATATATTTTTTTTTTATAAGGACTTCGGGCAGAATATTGACAGCTTGAGAATTTTTTATTTAATTAGCAGATTTTTTTATTTAATTACAAACCCTTTCTTCCTGTAACGGTAAAAGAACTTCCTTCATATTGCAGTATACACAGAATGCATGTGAGAAGAAGAGGAGCACATATAACCCAGATAAAAAGCTATCTTTACAGAACGTAAGGTACAGGCCTCAGGTCTCTATGTACAGTTTGAGCTCAAGGGATTCGTTCCAACACTCGTTGCACGGCCAATTTTATGCCTTCTTGATCAAGATACGTCGTCAGATGCACTTCCTGCACCTGCAACATATATAATAGACAACTATCAACGCGGTTAAAAAAACTGTCTCAAATGTTTTTTTTTTCAAAAATTGAGAAGAACATAAAGACATTCTAAGTAATTCATTTAGCACAGCGATGTAGCATATTTGCTCCAGTATGTGAGTAGGTTTGTTCTTTCACCAGGTAATAAGAACTTAACAGGAAGTAGTACTTGAAAAGGTGGACAACAAATGTTTAAGAATTTACAGGAAAATAGGTTTATTTTTTAAGACATAATAAATGTGTGATTTCATCAGCTCAGCCTCAAAATAACACTCTCATCTTGTAGATTTAGAAGGCTTAATTTGAGGTCTTCTTTTTAACTTTTAACATTTTGATGGATTGTTATATACATGAGAGATGCTTCATTGTTAGTGTTAAAAGTCAAACAGTGGAGCCCTAAAACCTCGGCTAGTTATTTTATATAATTTTTCCGATAAAAGAAAACTTGTCATATTCTGGAATATTTTCTTCAATAGAAGTAATCTAAATTGTAGGTTATTTCCTCTGATCAAACCTCCCACCTCTCTGCCGGCTCGGGCAAGGAGTGTAAACTGCTTATCCTCCACTGGGACCTGTTGATAAGGTAAAAGAAAGAGTCACAAACTATAAAAAGAATAGCAATAAGTCGAATTATATAGATTAAGATGGTCCGCTGCAAGACATAGACATCTCACATTCGAGAGCCAAAGCTGCAAATCCTGTGAAACAACTCGTTTTTCAAACCCTCTCCGACCAATTCTTACATCTATGATGCTGCAACAGAGAATGTAAAAAATACAAATTAATTGAATCATCAGATGAATTTGTCAAACTAGTAGTCGTTATTAGAAGTAGCAATCTCAATGTTACCTACACTTTTCATTAAAATAAAAAATAAAATTGTCCTCATTTAAATTTTTCAGGAGCCATATTAATTGTGAGGAGTAGCCGTTTTTCCGAAAAAGATAGCTGATGATTATCCACACAAATGAAAAGAGCACCCCAAGGAACTGCCCACTGCTGAACCCACTAATGTGTATTAAACTAGAAACACTAAACCTGTCACCGAATATCACTAATATCGGGTAGAATTTTCAAGAAAGAAAACTCACCCATCTTCCTTTAAAAGCTCTTGACATATGCTTTCAAGCCCCGGAAGAAGATCATTTGAACTGTCAGATGTGCTCTGTGGGTTGGCCTTGACCTGCATTCCATATCTTTGTACTGTCAGACCAGGCAAGTAAATCTGAGAGAGAGGAACAGGTACAATTTACTTGTTTATTTCAGTAATACGAGGATACTCACTTGAGGAATTACTTTGTCCAGTGTCTCCAAAAGGGGATCGCTTTCAAGTTGTTTGATCGACAAAGTAACCCTTCTTTTCTCCCTTGATCCATGAAAACAGGTCATATGAACTTTCAGATACTAAAAATATTACTAGAGGATAGCAGAATAAAAAAATGACTATTAAACCCCGAGTATGGAGCAAAAATTGAGGAAACATTATGCACCTCCAAAGATAACAGTTAAATATGCAAGGGTGGGCACGTGTTGGGTCAGGGTAAGATTTCCAAATGAAAAGAGGACCCCAAGGAAAGCAACAAAAACATTATTGGTAATTAATCCAGCCACACCAGTCATACATGTAATTAGCGACTATATATCTATTTTACATTTTATCATGGTCTTTGAGAACAAAACAGTATTGGTTCGTCAACTCAGGCCTTGTGCCTTTTTCAATGGACAGTCCTGTTTTACAAAGAACTGTCACATAACAGGACCATTAGGAAAGCAACAAAAATGAGTGTAACATTCAGCCTCACTTTTAGTCCATGTATAAATTCCCCATAGCACATCCAATTCTAGATTAAATGACTCACCAGTCAATGTTGATAACTTTAACTTTTACATCATCACCTACATTCAAGAGGTCCCTTACATCATGAACTAGATCCCATGATACCTCCGAGACATGGACAAGTCCAGTGAGATAATAACAGCCTGGCAGCAAATCAATTAATATCTAGTCATCCGAATTTAAAGAACTGACTGCATTTCAGCCTAATATGAAAAACACCGAAATATACTTAACAGTCTTGAGAGTACCATCAGGAAAGCGTAGATGGACGAAGGCACCATAATCCTCCACGTAACCCACCTTTGCCTCAAAAATATCCCCTATATTTACTTGGCCTGAAACTTTTGACCAGATGGCCTCCTTTTCAGAGAATATCAACTTCCTTGCCGTTTCATTAGCTTCAATGACCTACAGCAAAGATATGCACTAAATGTGAGTGGGATGTCAAGCTCAAATGATATATCATGCTTATCAAATATATATAATTCCTTACGTTCTTTTTCTTTTTTTTTTTGAAAACTCCCAATGTCAAGATCAAATGATATATCATGCTTATCAAATATATATAATTCCTTACGTTCTTTTTCTTTTTTTTTTTTTTTTTAAAAAGAACTCCACATGTTCTTAATTTCAACAAAATGAAACATAGGATCTACAATTCTGATAACTAAAGTATACATGACTCAGAGATAACTAACATACTCAGAGATAGAAGGAGCCTTTTTTGTAAATTAACCACAAATAATTAGCCTTTGTATATAATAACTCCATAACATAGCCCAGATATCTAGTGAGAACCCTACAGCTCACTTGTAAGAGATGCCATCAGCCAGTTTGAGTACCGATTGCAAGATGAATCATTGAAGTACCAATCTAGCAAACCAACAACACTTGTATAAAAATTTTTTTCTTTTTGTACCAGTGACTTAATTTTATTATATGAAAGAAAGAAAAATCATATTAAATCTAGGATTTCTATCATTATTTGTATCATTCTTAGAAAGGCAATATAAGAACAATTTCTCTGTTTGTAAAAAATAAATATTAAATCTAGGACTCCTGAATCAGAAAAGGCCAAAACTTTTAATGCCCTCCCTCCCTCTCTCCCCTAAAACTTTTCAAAATATTCTATTGAATCTTTCTAGTGACCAAAAGTTTTAGCTCTATTTTAACATTTCCAGAATGTTAAACTGAAGATGACTCTGTTATATTTTCCATTTAAGAGAAAAGAAATTGCTACTACAACATTTAATAACAAGATGAAAGGTAAGAAATCAAAGGGCTTTTTTTTTCTTTTGAAACAGAAATCAAAGGAAGATGAGCTCATAGATATTTGAATTTGAAGGAAAGGAATATCCTGGATTCAAGTCCCATGGGTGTCCATCTCTTAGCAGTGTTTGTCTAACTATATTCAAAAATAAAATCAAATACAGGATTTCAAAAAAAAACAGCATTTGAGTATATATATATATATATAAAAGAGAAACAATCAAATAGTTATGTACCTTTAGAGATATGACTGAGCCAACCAGACCCTCTGCAACTTCTTGAATGCTTTTCTGAGGTTCTATACAAGAACAAATTACGAAGCAGTGATTACATAAAGGGTATAAACATTAAAAAGATGACACGGAGACAAACACATAAAAAAGCCACAAATTTACAAAGATTGTGATATTACATTGGTAGGCATTACTCATTACTATTGCCTCAAACTAATGCAAG
The DNA here is from genome assembly GCA_022405105.1 of Aristolochia contorta. Lineage (NCBI taxonomy): Eukaryota > Viridiplantae > Streptophyta > Magnoliopsida > Piperales > Aristolochiaceae > Aristolochia > Aristolochia contorta. The sequence continues at coordinate 5,022,777 of CM039667.1, read as the reverse complement.
AATCTGTTGTGTGTAATGGAATGTGCACAGATCCATCATCTGATGGGGTTTGTATCTTTTATTATCTGACAAAGATCAGTGTCACACAAATGCATAGTTTGGAACGAGCTATTTCTGTTAGCTCTACAGTATATTAATAACATGATAATAGTTCATTGTACAGCTATGAAATTTTCAAATCAAAGGACCTTCACATGCACCCATAAATGACATTATAGAACTAGATGATCAGTAAATATAAAAAAATCCAACAATGAGTAACAATTTGAAATTTGATACAAAAAATGACAGAATGTAAGGAAAAGCTTCACCCCGCAGTTGATAAAAAAAATTTGACAAGACATGATACTTTGCTTGATAATTCATGAAATAGAAAAGCACACATGATAAAAATATGAAATTGTCATTACAACTACTTTAAGCAACTTTATGATCAAAATCTAATTTCAACTAAATATGACATATACAAAAAAGACATACATGTGTGTGTGTGTGTGTGTGTGTGTGTGTGTGTGTGTGTGTGTGTGTGTGTGTGTGTGTGTGAGAGGGAGAGGGAGAGAGAAATCACCTTTACATGAATGGGAAGGAATTAGTTGAGGGTAAGGAACAAAGCCAACCAAAGAGTAAAACCGAACTAATAAACCTCCACCATTGAAGCCCTCAACCCTACCCTCATAGATGACCCCGCTTTCCAGGTATGCTCTTGCCGCCTTCCAGTCAGCAGACCTCTAGTTCTTTGCAAAAATCAAGAATTAGATTATATCAATATAAGGACACACTTTTTCATGGGGATATAAAGGGATACGTGAATTGATATTCTTCAATCATTATTAAACTAAAGAATGAGCCACCAAAATCAGGATATATTACTCCGACAAGTGTTTTATATTCCTATTCACTACAAATCAGGTAATTGATTTTTGTTTTTAAAAAACCTTATCTTTCTTTCTATAATTTTGAGTCTCTCGTGCTTATAATTACCTATCTCGTTTATTAAGGTTAAACTGTTCTCCTGCATGCATCATTTGGGGATGTATAAGGAAACTAAAGCAGGAGAAAATTTGCAAATGAAAACGACAAAAGTTCATTCGACTATAGATCCTACACAAAAGACAGTCAGATATAATGTCATACTGTGTTGCGATGCACGTCGCAGTTAAACTTGAAAATGCATGTCTAGCAATAATATATGCGGCCTTGTATGATTACAAAGGTTACAAGCCTTAAAATGCCAACCAAATATTAAGTTTCATATAGACTTATCAGCTACTATCATTTATATAGATTAAGGGACTTTGGAACGACCAGTGTTTGAGTTTGGTGCCCAAGTTACGCTGATTTAGCAAAGAAAAGGTGAGCAAGACTCCTCTTAAAGGGATTCCGGTTCAAACCATATTCGTTCCTTTTCCATGGATGGAGGTCGTTTGAAAAACCATATTCCATATTAGTGTCAGTTAGTCAGTCATTCCATGTTTTAGTAGTATGTTGCAACGTCAGCCTGCAGCTGGGCCATTTCTTTCAAAAGCAACTGACTTCTCCATATAGAGACCGACCACACATATCAGTTCAAGCCATAGCAAGTCGTTTACCATGACAAGACCATAAGTACATACCTATACAACAGGCGTGCAAGTTCATAAGCGAGCTCTAAATGACATTTACTTTCGAGCAATAAAACAGAGTAACCCTAAGAAGTCTACTGAGAACCAATGTGGAAACAAAAATATTAACATGAAATCGGCGGCAGCAATACGACAGAGTAATATAACGAGTTCCACGTCTCCATTATCTCCCAAAGGCAATTGATATTTTTTTTTATCGGAGAGGTAATTGATAAATCACATTGCCCATTGAACGCTTTGCACTGACCGCCAGACGGATATGAATGAATAATAAAAAGTAGGAAAAAGACTGGACGCACTTAACAAGCCCGTTTCTTAATGCGAGTTATGGTTTAGAGTGAAGCGCTACTGTATGCTTGCAAGTTTTTCAAATGGCGAATAAACCTCCAGAGAGGTCTAAAGAGACCAGACAGAAAGTTGGCAAACAGCGAAACGAGAGAAAGAAGAAATATCCATACCCGAGATTGACTAATCGCGGTGGTCGACACTGAATCACCACGGACTCCTTCGTCCTGTTCAACCTCTTCAATCTTGGTGCCAGCAGAAACTGCGTATAGGTTCGCGCACTGAGGTACTTTAAGTACGAGTTTCGAAGATAATCTGAAACATCCAAATGAAAGTAAAGCGGCCGAAACAGAGGCTGTGGAGGTGGTCTCGCTACTGACGGGAGTGGAAAGAAACGAGAAACTGGTCACAGATCCAACCGTAGTAATCATGGCCACAGAGATAGAGAAGGTATCTATTATCCAACTGAGTGCGAGAGAGCAGAATCCGAGCGCGGGAGTCGACCTCGGAATGGAATGACTGTTCGGATGACGGATATATACAGAGCATGGAAGTAGAGACTTGGGGTGCTCCAAGTGGCGACTGCATCGGCCACAGGACTCAGGGCACATTTGTTTTCAAGGGTGTGGACTGTTTGGGTTAAAATTGGGCTACCCAACCCAATTGAACGCGATCCAAGTTGAGGTTTTTCATGAATCTTACTTCGTGATCTAAAACACTTAAACCAACTGGGTTGTACAACAACTTTAGGTTCTTCAGAAAAGGTAAAATTTCAACGGAAAATTCAATGAAACCGTGTTAAGTTTGGTTATAAATAGATAGAGCATTAGTTTTTCGGGAGGTGACTGAAAGAAAATATGATTAAGGGGATTTTAAGAAATAGAAAAATTCAAAGGGGGTTTCTGCAATTTTCCCAAATTTATATAATGAAAAACTAATAATGACTGATAAAAATTGAATCATTTAAATTATTTTAATTTCTAAAAATTAAAGAGGTCCTGTTAAAATTTAGTAAACACATATAAATGCGCCCTCCTCATTTTTCAATATACTTTCAGTACCCGATACCAACCATTTTGGTTTACTAATACTTTGCACCTTCTCTTAGCTTTCATATAAAAAAATATCTCAGAATTATATGTCTCATGCACTGCAGCACTGGCAATCCACCACTGCTCTTCCACTCAATAAAATCTCACCCACTTTCCAAAGTGAAAAAAGAAAAAGAGTATAGCTGGGATTACTAGCAGATCTTTAGAATATTGGGGATTTCTTGTGGACTGTAAAGCTCAACTGGGAATCATGAATTGTTTACATTAAGCTACTCCTAAAAATATAGTTTGAAAGCAGCTCCTTTTTAAACCACCGTTACAAAGCTAGCACAACTGCATTGGAAATCGAAGGACTACATGCTTCGAAGTGCTGCACATTTGTGGAAGAGAGATGTATTAGGAACTTATTTGCGGTTTTCTCCATCCTCTGTGCAAAAAGATATGATCTTCAAGGAGACACAGAAAGGACTAAGCCTGTGAAACATATCTGCATGGCATCTTGAACAATGCTAGAAGACATGAATCCAAAGGTCCAGGAACCAAAGCCAACATAAACAACAAAAATAAAATTTAGAAAACGCGACAACAGGGTGATTACCATTAGCCAGTGAATTATACAAGGGAAATCTCCAAAAGGATTTTTGCTTTGTCTTTCAAAGGATATATCTTTTTTCTATACTTAGCTGGTGGCCTGCAACTTTTGAGTTATTATTTTTATCTTATGAATAAATCAGAATCATTAAATTGATTTAGCATTTCTCACTCTGGAAGAAGCTCTTTAAAACATATCCGAAAGCAAAATATAATCCACTAATCAAAATCTGTTACCTGGAACTCATATATGAAATCCCAAAGAAACAGTTAAGTGAAAGTATCGTGTTTATAATTCTGGGTTCCTTTTGCCCATATTCATTGGTTAATCCTGAGACTGTCAACATTCAAGCAGAAATATGCTTTTATCTCAAACCAACAGGGATTACAAGAGTCAAAGTCAGTCCACGAAGTATTGAGTTGGCAGTTCTGTAATGACCAAGTTACTGCACACTAAGAAAGCAAGCAAAATCCTTCCCCTACTCGTTACCTCTTTCAGTGAATGTTCTGTTCCGACTTCTGAGTTTATCATGAATGTCTTCACGGCTGAGCAAAATCCTTGCAGGGAATTCAGTTTCAAGAAAGAGAGAACAAAAGAATTACAGAATACAAGTCGCTATTCCAAGAGTTCAGTGTTGCTGCTATGCTTCAGTACTCTTTCCTTTCCTTTCTTGCATAAACGTGGCCTTGGTTTCATGGGCTTCAAGTAACCCGCCTGGAACCTCACCATGGCACGAAGAACACCCAGAAGGCACTTCTCAATCTCCGCTCCGTTTTGCTCAATAAGCCTCAACGCCCTGGCTACCGCCTCAATCGTGCTCATACATCCCCCAAAAGGCTCTTTCCTCATAATCAACTCGTTATCAAAAATACTTCCTCCCTCTACGTCTGAGTTGATGCCAAGAGATACTTGTACAGCAAAATTGCCCAAGAAATCCCTACTCGCGCTCACCATTTCCTTCGCGTGCCTCCACGTACCGTCAAACACGATCAGGACCAAATCATCGCTACCGTGTTCGTTCCGAAACGACGAGATAAAGTCCTTCAGAAGCATAGAAGGAAACTTTGGGTCAATTGAAGGGAAGAGAAAGACGGCACAGGGCCGAGAGTCTAGTAAGGGGCAGGATCCGGAACGGAGGCGGCGGCCGACGACTGTCTGGCAACGGCGGAGGCAAAGAGGGAGAACCGGTACTGTAGACAGCTTGTGCCGGAGTTCGTGCGGATGCTGGAGAATCACAATCCGGGTAGATGTTGAAATGGGCTCCGACGGTAATTCATCGCAGATGCAGACATTAACTGGCCTTCTGCATTTGTTCGAACAGATTATCCGACCACTATGCGATGTGCAGCTTTCCCCCGCTTCGATCCCGATTGATTCGCTTAATTCCTCGAACTCTCCTGTTTCTTCTTTCCTTTCGTCATCTTCCATTGAAGGGCTTCGTCTACAAACAAATCTCGGCGGGTGCGATTGGCGTAATTGGAATTTGAAAGACAAAGGGCCAGAATCCGTAATCGCCGAACGCGCGGTGTAAATAGGAAAGAGTGGTGATAACCTGCCAAATTTTACTGTGTGAGGGTTTACAGCCCGATGAAGGACATAGTGGGATGAAACTATCTCGAGCTGATCAGAGCCATATTTTCGGGAGAACATATAACATGGAGAGGCTTGGGCCTTGCCATCTCATTTCTATTTCAGAAAACTTGTGGGAAGAGCTGATACGTTGGATTGTGATCTTGGTAGGCCAAAACAGGGCAGCCCAAAGGCAGAGCTGAGATTCTTCTGCTGATTTCATCGATGGCGGCGACGGCCAGTGGCGGTGGCCCGACTTGTGCCTCGGGTAATGGTGGCCTCACTTCTTGTAGCCCGATCACGTGTTCAGTCCTCACGATCTGTGGCCTGAAAGAGAAGCGACCAAGAAGGTATTGCAGATGAGAAACTATTTCAGTGAAGGTGGGTCTCTCAGCGGGCATCTGTGACCAGCATTTCTCCATGATGCATCTCCATTCAGGATCCGACCAGCTCGGCACTTTAGGTCTCAGTTTACCCGTTGCTACACCGCCTGAAATTCGCAATTTCCGAATGAAAGTAATTAGTAATAAGTTACATAGATCAAGCAGAGCAACCAAAAAAAAAAAAAAGTAAATAAAACAACTTGTAAAGAGAAGAGAGAGAGATTAAGTAGGAAGTAGAGTTAATTACGTCTGATGACTTCCGGATCCAAATCATCATATGGCAATTCTCCAGTGAGTATCTCCCACATCAAAATCCCAAATGAATACACATCCACCTGCACAAGAGAAATTAAGGAAAAATATATTTAATTAGCTATTGTCGCTCTGCTAAGAACGAAAGCAAGAAAGTAAATTAAGGGAATAAAGCATAATGATGTTATGATGCATACATATTAAGCAAACCTTTTCATTAACAAATTGTTGGCCGCGCAGAAGCTCCGGTGCGGTCCATTGGAGAGTCCCAAAGCCGTGTCCCCCAGTGTAGACGAGTTTGTTTTGATTAAGCGTCGTTGAGAGCCCAAAGTCTCCAATTTTGCAAAGGGGGTGCTCTCCGTCGTCTCTGAGATTGACGAATATGTTGTCGCTCTTTATGTCAAAGTGGACGATGTTATTTGCGTGCAGGTACTCCAAGCCCAGGGCCACGTCTCTTGCGATCGATATACGAGTCTTCCAGTCATGTATCTTGATCGACGACGTCAATATGTCACACAGTGCACCGTCGATCATATACTCTGAGACGGTCGCCAGCACTCTTTCGGGGCCATCCATTACCAGTCCATGGAAACCAATAATGTTTGGATGATTCAATCTGCCCAAAATCCGCGCTTCGTTCCAAAAACTCTTCATCTGAAGTTTGTCAATATATATTGCAATGGTATTATGTATTAACAAACTATCAAGAATACAATATTTATAAAAAAGAAGAAGCTGCAAGTATTAAACCATGGAAATTAAAGTCTATCAGCGTATGAATTAACTTACCACTTGTTTGAGATTAATTTTCTTTGCAAGAACATTGCTGGAGTTGATTGCTTTAGCGGCCACTTGGGAACCCTTCCAACTTCCGAGATACACAGACCCAAAGCTTCCGTGACCTATTTCTTTCAGGAGTTTAATGTCGTATTTCTTGATAATATGAAGCTCATGCTTCTCTTCTGTGACTAAGGATACTACTACTGACGAATCTTTTTCTGCAACTGCAGCTTCACCTCCATTGATTCCCATTGCTTCAATTCAGTGAAGAAAAGACACGTACCGTAAGCAAGCACAACTGATCATCAAGAAGGCTGCAATCCGCAGTTGCTAGCTACTAGTGCAACTGTCGGAAGTTCAGTATAAATATAAAGGTGTTGAGGGTTGGCAATTACACTCATCTTCTACTTAAAATTTGTTGTTACTGCTGGCATCTTTGCTCTAGAGTCCTCGCTCCAATCAAAGTTATATTCGTTGCCTTCTCATTTCTTTCCTAAATAACAAATTAGATTCCTAAAAAGGGTTCTTTCCTAATTGAGTAATGCTATGCGTACCGAGGCTGTATGCCTCTGGGACACCTCCACGTCAGCTCCACGGCTGTAAACCGGATGTCCCGGTTTTCACAACGTGTTTTCTCCCGCTCCGTTCTCCCCCTCTCCCGCTCCGTTCTCCCCCTCTCCCGCTCCGTTCTCCCCCTCTCCCGCTCCGTTCTCCCCCTCTCCCTCTCCGTTCTCCCCTCTCCCGCCTCCGTCTCCCCCCTCTCCGCTCCGTTCTCCCCCTCTCCCTCTCCCTCTCCGTTCTCCCTCTCTCCCGCTCCGTTCTCCCCCTCTCCTGCTCCGTTCTCCCCCTCTCCCGCTCCGTTCTCCCTCTCCCTCTCCGTTCTCCCTCTCTCCCTCTCCGTTCTCACCCTCTCCCTCTCCGTTCTCCCTCTCTTCCTCTCCGTTTTCCCTTTCTCCCTCTCCGTTCTCCCCGCGGCAATTCCGTCTTTAATCGATTTAACCTTTCGAACAAATTCGGCAATGTCGTAGTTTGAGGTCTAATAAAAGATCTAAAAATTTGTAATACCAGATTTAACTTTCTAATCCGTGCCGGAAAAGGAGTGTGGAGTTACGTTTGAACTTGAGGGAGAGAGGGAGAGAGGGAGAGAGAGAGAGGGAGAGAGGGAGAACAACGGAGAGAGGGAGAACAACGGAGAGAGAACAACGGAGAGAGAGGGAGAGAGGGAGAGGGAGAGAGGAGAGAGGGAGAGAGAGAGAGGAGAACGGAGAGGGAGGAGACAAAAAGTAATAAAAAAATTGTTTCTCTGACTTTTGGGTCATGTGCAAACCGGATGTTGCTTCTGTAGAGCCTGACCTGGATGCCACCTAAGCATCCACGTAAGGCTCCACCCTGGAGGTGTCCCAGAGGCATACAGCCTCGGTATACAGCCTCGGTACGCATAACATTGTTCTTCCTAATTACTACAATAAGACCGAAATATCTCAGTAGACACATCCAGCCCGAGCCGACTCAAAGAACTGGGTAAGACTCCCACGGCCTGACCCGACCACAAACTAAATCATTTAGTTATGATTTACTTAATTCCACGTTACATTTATTTAAATTAATTAAGTTGTTTTATAGTTCTAATTCCAGGAGTATTAGTTTAAAAGAATATAATATTTTATTCTTTAAAAAATTTAACTATTTCCAAGTCATTATTTATTTTTACTTCTACAAATATTCTAGTCAATTTTTTAATAAAAAACAGAATTTTTCAGAAAGGAATAAGTGGAAAATTTTTGCATTTTAATATTAATAGTTCATGAAAATATTAAAATATAATTTTTCTTTTGTGATTTTATTATTATTCGTATTTCGTGGTGTCATTATTTTCATTTCGTTCGTCACTTTGTATCCGAGTAAAAAATCCTAACCGCTGAGAGCCTGAGAATTTATATACTTGGGCTTTCAGTCACATAGACAATCTAAATGGGCAGCGCTATAAGGCCCAGATATGTGTTTTAGTTATCGGCACAGAGTTTGTTCGGTGCCAGGATGTTTAATGTGGGTCTGGTGTCTTTGGACGTGGGTTGAGCCTTTATTTGTGGGCTCGTAATACTGTTTAAAACTGTAACCCGTTTCTTCAGTTTGAGAAAATACAATCAACTAGTTTTGGTTTGTAGTACCCGAGCCTTTTGAGATTGTAATCAACCATTTTTTTCAGCAAAAAAGAATCAATCTTTTGCGGATGTAATCGAATATCTCTAGGATAAAAGAAGGGGCGAACGTAATGCTACTGCTGCTTGGCTTGCTGCAATTGAGAATGTAATCGATTTCATGTAGCAAAAGACACGATCTCTTCTGATAATGTAATCGATTCTTTGCTGCAAAACGTAATGGATTCGTCGAGAACGACATAATGAGATAAGAAGAAGTATCATCATCGCCACGGCGTCGCGTATCTGTGGGAAAAACTATTGAGTGCCCGGAAATCTTCCATCAATTTCTGAGCTTGAGCTGATACGGGAAGGATTGCTTCCAGTCGCCGTGAATCATTTCTTTCTCACTAGATTTCGTCTTTGATTGTTTAATATTGTTTTCAAGCTTTTGCCATGAGTGATCCAAAAATGCCACATATTCTGTCTAATGTGGGTATGGAGATCGTCTCTCAACTTCTTTGTTTTTCCTTCTCTTTTTTCTCTTGTGGCTATAAAATAAAAAAAAAATTTAAAAAAAAAGAGTTATGGGGCTTGAGTGTCCCTCAACTCTCAAGTCATGAATGTACTGATTGGAGAATTTGAAGTGGAAGATATCATTTTGCACTTTGCACTATCAAAAATGGTACTTTTAAAACTATGATATGAACAGCACCTATTCAGAAACTATAAGAACCAAATGTGACTAATCAATTTGACCATTATTTTACATTCAATTTATTTTGATTGATTCTAAATCTACACTGGAGTTCATAATTGTCATATTACTTTGATGCATATGAGTAGAACTTTGTGGGAATTACATTTTCTAATCAAAATAATTTACACTTAACTGTGTAGAATTCTCTGAATTCATAGTTTCACTTTTCACCTTTATATGATCAAATTCAGAGTAAAACAATTGATTAAATAATTACGCATTTTTCTTGCGATTAAACAAAAAGTTTTGTTGGTTAGTTTTACAAGCATACCAACATTTTTTTATATAAGGGATGTCAATGTTCCCTCTACAAAGAACTAGGTAGGATGCACGTATAGTACTAACAATAGGCACTACAATGGGTCAAGGGCAACATGGATGGCAGTTAGAATTTTGTTCCAATTTCCACCAATCTCAATTCTCAGTGGCCAGACCTTACAAAGTCTTTATCTATACATGCATGCATCTGAATGTGTGCGGAGAACCATTTTAGCATTTCTGGAAAGAACACCATTACACCCACTCCGTCGATTCAAAGTGGGAAGAAAGGACTCTCTATCTCTCTCTGGTTCTCTGGTTCTCTCTCTCTCTCTCTCTCTCTCTGTCTGGTTCTCTCTCTGGTTCTCTCTCTGGTTCTCTCTGGTTCTCTCTGGTTCTCTCTGGTTCTCTCTGGTTCTCTCTCGTTCTCTCTGGTTCTCTCTCGTTCTCTCTCGTTCTCTCTGGTTCTCTCTCGTTCTCTCTGGTTCTCTCTCTCGTATGCTCTCTCTCTCACATGCTCTCTCTCTCTCTCATGCTCTCTCTCTCATATGCTCTCTCTCTCACATGCTCGCTCTCTCTCATATGCTCTCTCTCTCATATGCTCTCTCTCATATGCTCTCTCTCTCACATGCTCTCTCTCTCTCATGCTCTCTCTCTCACATGCTCTCTCTCACATGCTCTCTCTCTCACATGCTCTCTCTCTCTCATGCCTCTCTCTCATATCTCTCTCTCACATGCTCTCTCTCTCATGCTCTCTCTCTCTCTCTCTCATATGCTCTCTCTCTCCTCATGCCTCTCTCTCTCTCTCTCTCTCTCTCTCTCTCTCTCTCTCTCTCTCATGCTCTCTCTCTCTCTCTCTCTCTCTCTCTCTCTCTCTCTCTCTCTCATATGCTCTCTCTCTCTCTCTCTCATGCTCTCTCTCTCTCTCTCTCTCTCTCTCTCTCTCTCTCTCTCTCTCTCTCTCTCTATGCTCTCTCTCTCTCTCTCTCTCTCTCTCTCTCTCTCTCTCTCTCTCTCTCTCTCTCTCTCTCTCTCTCTCTCTCTCTCTCTCTCTCTCTCTCTCTCTCTCTCTCTCTCTCTCTCTCTCTCTCTCTCTCTCTCTCTCTCTCTCTCTCTCTCTCTCTCTCTCTCTCTCTCTCTCTCTCTCTCTCTCTCTCTCTCTCTCTCTCTCTCTCTCTCTCTCTCTCTCTCTCTCTCTCTCTCTCTCTCTCTCTCTCTCTCTCTCTCTCTCTCTCTCTCTCTCTCTCTCTCTCTCTCTCTCTCTCTCTCTCTCTCTCTCTCTCTCTCTCTCTCTCTCTCTCTCTCTCTCTCTCTCTCTCTCTCTCTCTCTCTCTCTCTCTCTCTCTCTCTCTCTCTCTCCCCCCCCTTTCATTCATAGCTCCTCCACCTCGCTCCCTTCGTTTCCCACGGGTTAGTGCTTATATTTAGTCTCTTAACCGCATTTTGTAAATCTATTCACCCTGCAATGCAAGTGCTGTTATAAAGAAACAATGAAAATTAGCCCAAATTAATAAAAATAATAATTTAAAACATTAGCATAAACATAGTCGATGCTGAAAATCTATAGAATATAAAGATATCTTTCGGTTTGATTCTATTGATGAGAAAATAAAACTCGAGTAACCATCTAGAAACAATCTATATTTAAAATAAAGAGAGGAGGGAATATTGTTTATTTTATTGTACTATTACTTTACAAAAAGTGAAAACGTCTTAGATACTCGTTATACTTTTGGTGGAAATTTCTATGCTCTTCAGTTGCGGTGGGTATGATTAGAGACTAAATAATTTATTATTGATATTATATCCTCCCAATTTTCACGTTTTTGTTTGGTGAGAGATGGTTTGTGGCATGGCATGGCACCGACAGAACGGCGCGGAAAGCGACACGCCGGAGGCCCGGAGACATGAGCGGATAAAATAGAATGTAATGCCCTCCACGTCCTGCCGAAAATTCCGAGCTGGCGTCTTACCTCAGCAAGGCCCCACCTCCTTCTCATTACCCTTCCACACGAAAGTGACGGATCTTCAATCATAGCGGCTAAAAGTGCGATGATGGGCCCGCGCCCCGGATTTTAGCCGCAGCCCGGGAGTCAACTCTCAACACCCCCGTTCCACATCATATTTACGGTTTTTGCCATCCTTGTGCTCTCAAAGTCGTTCCAATTAATAGTACACCGATTAATACGACGTGAATTGCCGAGTGCTGCTAGCGTGATCCGACGGTGGCGATTCGACGGGCGGAGGAGAAGCGGAAAGGTACGATCTCTTCGGTGCCGACAAATGGCGGCGCCCAATTAGATGGTTGGTGAGAAGTGACGGAGGAGCTCGAGAGGTCAAAATAAGCCAAAATACGCCTTTTATAAAATAAGAAGAAAAAATTTATCGAAGAAGTAAGTAACAATAAGCTTAATTCGCCTCGAACTTTTTTAGTCTAATCAGACGCGCTTTTTTCTTAATTACAGTAACGCCCATGCATTTAATTATACGAAGCTAATCTTTTCATGGGCAGTTTTGGAAATATGTTTTAATTATGGCTCTCCTTTATAAAAGGGCGCAGTATTTGCTCGTGATTTTCTTTCATTTTCCGATATCCGGAAAAGCGACGGCTCGGATGAGATGGCGAGACGATCACGGTCCCCTCGTGACCTTTTCTTCTTTTGCGGGATTTTAAATTTTTTAAGGGCGGAGAGGGGGGACTAAAAGGGGGGAAAAAGACGGATTAGCCGCCGTCGGTGGTCGGCACTGATTTTGACCCGCGAACGGAATCGCCGGTCTTTGTCGCACTACCTCTCAGATTGAGGCAGATTCCGCTCCGGAATCCAGATCCTTTGACGGAGGAGGGACTCTGATCTGCCGATTCAACGGGGAGTACAAGTAGCCTTCCTTCCCGTGCACGCCGGAGATCCGGTACTCGCGCCGGGAATGCGCTCACGTGACTTGTCCACGGGGGACCCCGAGACATGTAGCAAAAGCGTGTGGACTCGCCCACCGCACGCGCTTGATTCTTCTTCGGGATCATCTCTCTATTCTGTTATTAAATGTCTTACTTATTCGCCACCAGATATTACGCGGCCGAAAAGTTATTTTAATTTAACTTCCCGTGTGTGTTAATTTATTCTATTTTTATAATCAAAGTCTCGGCCGATTTATTTTCTATGCCGTAAAGGGCAAGGCATGATCGTGGATTCCTTGCCATTCGACGGCGAATATGCATTTTTTCTTTCTTTCTCTGCTCGTTACCAATCTCGGAAGAGTTACAGTGGGCGTGCAGCAGGAACCTGTTTCAATTCCAGGAAAATGAATGAAAACTAGTTTTGGTACGCGGACATGGGACCGATTCAGGAAGACGATTTTAGGAAACGGAACCGACTCGATCTCTTTCGCGGTTCGCTTTCCCCCTCCCTTTTCCAGAAAGTTTGATTCCACTCGGACTTTGTCAAAACTCGGAAAAACATGCGGCACGCCATGGCCGATTCTGCCACCTCTGAGCTTCCATTTCTGCGGGTAAAAACAAGGAGAGCCGAGTAGGCGACCCATGAACCAGGATTCGATCATTATATATATATATATATATATATATCGCCGGGCTAGCCCTGGATGGTTCGGACACCCGCCCATACGTGGGTCTGTCTCCAGTCTCGACGAACCGACGCCCATACGTGGGTCTGTCTCCAGTCTCGACGAACCGACGCCCATACGACTTCTTATCGACTCTCAGTCGGTTCTCGGGAGTGGGAATCGGAGTAACCGGACATGCCACGCTCGTTTTTCAGATTTTTGTCCTGAAATCTCTCTCGCATCGTTAATCAAGTCCACTGAACCAGGAAAAAGGAATAAGAGTGGGGGGTACTTTTTAACTAAGCAGTGAATATGGATAACCGCAAAAGGAAGAAAAGAACCTAATCGCCTGCTTAAAATGCGAAATCTTCGGGCGATTTCCGTGTTTTGTGCACAAGTGAGAAGCGTATCAGATTCGACATTATGTGGAGAAGACGTGGGTCCGAGTGACCGAGTCTAGAACTCCAAAGTCTGATGAGTCTCTGATCAATGGTAGCTGGAGTAAGAGCGCCAGCTGTCAGGGGGAAGGGTTGCATGATTAATGGTCAGGTTGAAGTGGGTGATGGCCCTCGTAAATGTGGGGTCTTTTGGATTCCCACGTGGCAGAGACACGCGGCTGGACCGGTGTTTTTTGTGATTTTCTCCGTTTAAAATTTTTTAATTCTTCTTTTTTTTTATTCAGATTAATTAATCAAGAGAAGAAACCCCACCATCACCCAAGTAAACAAAAATAATAAACGGGAGAGGGAGGAGAGAGAGAGAGAGAGAGTAAGAGAGAGAATAAGAGAGAGTGTAAGTCGGGGGAGTCCGCAGGAAGACAGAAAAGAAACAGTTGATCTTATTATTAAGGACCGCAAGAAAAGAAAAGACGCGAGGGAGGGAGGGAGGGAGGAGGAGGAGGAGAGGAGGAGGAGGAGGAGGAGGGAGGGAGGGAGGGGAAGGGAGGGGGATAATATGGTCGGAGAGGAGGAGGAGGAAGGAGAATTCGGCAGCTCCGGTGGAATCTGACGCTGGGGGAGATGGCGAAATCGGGGTCCACGGACACGGTAGGGCCGTCGGCGGTGGCGAGGGCGACGGAGCTCAAGAGAGAACTGCGGAGGCTCGCCAAGGAAATCGTCGAGGAGGAGAAGTGTCCGGCGGAGGCCTTCGATCGGGCCGCTAAAACCCTTTCCGACCTCAAGGATTTGAGGTTCAGGTCGCAGCAGAAGATCGAGCCGGCCTACGTTCCCGTGCATTTTCTCTGTCCGATTTCCGCGGAGTTGATGAGGGATCCCGTTATTGTGGCCACTGGACAGGTCCGATTCGGGGACGCTTCCTCCGTTGTCGTCCATTTTTCTTTTCATTCCCCCTTTTTTTTGTTAGTTTAGGGCTTTTCAAAACCTGATTGTTTGATAGAAATTCTTGGTTTTTTATTCGATTTTTGCTCGCGTTTTCGTTTGTAATCGGTGCTAATTTTTCGAAACTCCTCCTTTTCTACAATTTTCATGTCGAATCGACGGATTGATAATGAGATTCTTTCTTGTTGTTACTCTTCTCCTGTAAGTTTTGTATCTAGGAGAGTAGGAGCCGGAGCAAATCATTTCTTTCTTCTTTTTTTTCACTTGCGAAATGCATACCTGAAGATTTGAGGTGCAAAGTTTGGTTGGTTGGTGTACAACATACTATGGCGATTTATCAGTAAGACTTGGTGGGCAAGAAAAGAAAATGTTGAAAATGAACTCCTGTGGCAAATGTCGAGATAGTGATTACGGTCTTCGACTTGTCCAGGAAGAAATCATAAAGTTATAAGTTATATTTCTTTTCTTTCTCCTCGGGTTATACCAATATTCCTTTTCTTTTTTTATGTTTGTTTTTCTCTTTTATCTCTTGATGAGAGTTTGAATTGCTTTTCGAAATTAGTTTTCTGAAATTCCGGCACCTCCATTATCCAGTGTGAGGTCCTAGTCCTCAGAAATTGGGTTTTCGCTTCTCGTTAATCCAACCATTGGTCGGGTAGTTTCGGTTTCAAGTTCTTCCTTGATTAATTCGTCTGATTTTTAATGTGCAGACTTATGAGCGTCGGTTCATACAGAAGTGGCTTGATGATGGTAACCGAACCTGTCCTCAGACGAAGCAGGTCCTCTCCCACTTGATCCTTACACCAAACGTTTTAGTCCGGAACATGATCTCACAGTGGTGTGAGAAGCATGGCGTTGAGGCACCAAAATCTAACCAAGACAACCACGAAGAAGGAATTACGCAAGGGGAGCGCGCGAAACTGGATTCGCTGCTTGAGAAGATCTCCGTCACATCGATAAAGGAACAGAAGCAGGCAGCGAAGGAACTTAGGTCGCTGACCAAAAGGGTTCGATCTTTTCGCGCCTTAATCGGAGAGACGCCGGATGCGGTTCCCAAATTGGTGACCTTACTATCCCGGTGCGACCTTGAACTCCGAGCACGAAATTAGGGAGGACATTGTGACCACGATCTTGAACCTGACGATCCACGACAGCAACAAGAGGATCGTGGCAGAGACGCCAAATGCCATTCCTCTGCTGATAAACGCTCTGGAGAATGGAGGGATGGAAACGCGAAGCAATGCTGCGGCTGCCCTCTTCTCCCTGTCTGCCCTCGACTCCAACAAGACCCTGATCGGAGAAATGGGGGCGCTGGGACCCCTGATTGAGCTGCTAGAGCAGGGCAATACGATCGCCAAGAAAGACGCTGCGTCGGCTATATTCAACCTCTGCATTGTGAACGAGAACAGGGGAAGGGCGGTGAGGGAAGGGGTGGTGGGAGTGATCCTAAAGACGATACAGGAAGAGTTGCTCGTGGACGAATTGCTGGCTATCCTAGCGATGCTGGCGAGCAACGAGGAGGCGCTAAAGGAGATGGGGAGGTGTGCGGCAGTGCCTCTGTTGCTGGGCATCATACGGGAGAGCACGAGCGGGCGAAACAGAGAAAACTCGGCGGCGATCCTGTATTCGATCTGTTTGAACGACCGGACCAAGTTGAGGGAAGTGAAGGATGAAGAGAACGCGAACGGGACCCTCTCCAAGCTCGCCCGGAACGGTACGTCAAGGGCCCAGCGAAAGGCCACCTCCATCTTGGAGAGAGTGAGGAGGATTACCTACACGGCTTGAGTCCTTGACCACGATCTAGTCCTCCCTTATCCACAGTTTCAGAGTAAATACTAGGCGGCGGAGCTCCGCTCTGTAAATACTACCTCTGGTGTTTTTTTTTTGTTTTTTTCTTCTTTTCTTGGTTTTGGTTTTATTTTTTCCTTCCGGCTCTTGCACATTGTTGGTCCGTTTGGATGCGTTTGTACATTACATCTCTCAGAATACCCTCTACCAAATTCAATGTGGTCAGCATCACTGCTCCATGAGAGCATCATCTTTTTTACTCTTATCCGTGGGGGACTCGTAAGATGATAATGGAGAATCCTTGTCCCGGTAAAGGATCTTTTCCGTTTCGGGCCGCTTTCTTGTTTTGTTTTGGTTGATTTTTTGTCTTTGGCTCAGGGAACTTCCTTCTGATTCCTTGTCGCCGGAAGCATTTGTAATATTTCTTCTTTGTTTTTTTTTTTAAAAAAAAGCAGCAATACTTATTGAAGTGGTGGGGGTAGGTGTGGGGTCAAAATATTGAGATTAACAACGAGAAGTGATTGGAAGCCTAACACGTGAAAGGGACAAGGAAAGGTCGAAATTGTGTACTTTATTGATGTTTTTTTCTGTAGGGGTGGAATTGAAACGAACCGGTTTATAAGTAGTTCTAGTTTGGTAATAGTCTTGTTTTTCGTTCGGAACAACCTCGCTACGTTATTTTCCTCGAGCTCGAACAACCTCGAGCATAAGGCCGAGGTGGAACCGTGGAAGTATAGTATTGGAGCTGAGGTCTGAGAGGCCAGCCCTATTTTTATTTATTTTTATGCGAAGAAGGGCAGAGGCGAGAAGATGTGAAAACTGTAGGGAATGTCAAATGTGAGATTCCTGTGTGATGGGAGCCTTTATCTATGTTTGGTTGTCCTGTTTGGACAGGCTGCCGCGTGTAAGTGTTTAATAAAGCTAATTAGTGAGCCGCCATTTGTTCCCGAACCGTGACAAAACAGATATTTTCTTTTGGTGCGAGGAATCACATTCCCCAACTTGGGATTCCCGAGGAGGAAGGAACGAGTCCGTCAGTGATTCGATGAGCAAAGGAAGGAGGAAGAATCGGGCAAGTCTTTGTTGAGAGAGAGAGAGAGAGACCCTGGCGAGCGACTCTGCCATCCTGCTGCCACGTGCACTCCCGGACGAGGAGTACAATTGAGCGTCAAAAAGGTGAAAAAGAATCGCGTTCCTCCTTTGAGTCATTGGTGCTGGTGCGACGAATGAATTTTACCTAGTAGAATATCAAAAAGAAACGACGCGCCACCACCGTACTGAAACAGACGTTACATGTCACACGTGTCTGGTCTCTAAACAGCAGCAGCCTTATTCTTCCATGCCACGTGTCTCCATTCCCATATCATTATTGGCTTCGACTCAGAAACAGGGAAAGCTGGAAGGACGAAGTTCAAGCTTTTTTTGTTTTTATTTCTCTCTCGGGAAAGTGAGGTAACTGCTTGAGAATAATAATAGTCGGCCAATAATGCGGGGAGGGGGTTGTTGAGGTTTGAGAATGGAGAATTGAGATGCTTTTTTTCTTTGTTCAATAACTTTTGAGAGGCTTGTGCGGGTGAGTATTCCAGTCAGTGCGTGTGAGGAGGAGGAGAAAGACGACGACATTGGGTGTGGGAAATCAGGGGTACTTACCTCGTCTCCACATGCTCCGGTCCTACACCATGTGGGTTTCCTCGTTTAGTCCCACTCTCGATGCTGTACTGCTCCTTCTCATGGGGCTCCTCTTCTTTTGCTCTAGTACATTAATTCCTTCTTTGCTTCTCCCTTCCTCCCAGAAGTAAAACCGGTCACCAAGTCATAGTTGGGCTTGTTATGTTGGGAATGAGTTGAACATCCCTCTCCCCCCACTTTCCCCCTTCAGAACCCGGCAATGTAGGAGCTGTCTTTTGGTTCTTGTATGATCAGGAAAATTTACAAGACACTGGAGCCTACTTCATACATCGACGCGATTGTTTGCAGGCATACAGACATACGGTACAATAAGGACCAATAACGTCTTCTCCTTGACTAAGAAACTTATTCACAATATTAATGAGTGGAGACAGGGGAGTTTTTTCACTTCTCCACTGGCTCCCACTATGTTCCCCTTCCGAGGCCTAGAGGTTGCTGCAGAGCAATATTTATCCCTAGTAATTATGGTGCGGTTTTCAGTCTGACTTCATCTTTGAAGGTGGGTAGTTGAGGTTTAATTCTGGCCTAGTGTCTCAAACTGGGTTCTGAACAATTTGTCCTGTTTTCAGATTTTATAAGGCGAGTCAATGCTCGCTTTGTTTAAGTAATTGGAATATTTCGTAAATGTCTACCTGATCTTGTTCATTCCCACTAATAGTACTAGTCATTAATAAAGGAATAGGATCCCGATTGAAGTGGAATCAATCACACGCGAGACAATCTCTATGCCGATGAATCCAGCCAGCTATTTCCAACTGTGGGCTCTGTCTTTCCCGCTGGAATTTTTGCCAGGAGCAGAATGAGACGAAATCAATTAAGGTATTAAATTCTTGTAGGTCCTAGACAAATGAAAAACCCCTTTTTTTTTTACCTGAACTGGAATAAGTGGTCATTTGTTGATGTAGCTAACCATGGAAACAGTCGAGTTGAGAAGGTCCTCTTAATTCACTCGAGTTCCAGTCAGCATTGACACAGACTATTACATTTAAAAGACCTGTCTCGGATGGCATTTGCACAGCTAAATTTCCACCATTGGAAGACAAAATGATCTGTCAATAAAAAGATATTCGGAGGTAAACTAAAGAGTTATCATATGTAATACATAGCGAAAAGCACTAAACCCCAGAACTCATTGACTCACAACGTACGTACATGCAAACAAATTAAAGCTAGCTCTAACCCTTGTACCATTTGACCCAATACATGTAATTGAAGAAATTGATCAAATTAAGCACAGCGAGGAGGGTGTAAAAGAGCTCCAGCCGGCTCTCGTTCAAATTCTCCTCCGCCAGCCACGGGTGCTTCCCGATCGACCCACTCGCAGCGTTGGCGATGGTGACGAGTACCGAGCTGAGGAAGTAGCCCATGGCGGTTGAACACCATGAGAGCGCGGTGCAGACGCTTCTCATACTGTGAGGCGCCTCCGAATAAAAGAACTCGAGCATTCCCGCCAGGGTGAACATGTCCGAGACCCCGAGCAGAAGGTACTGCCACCCTAACCATAACACGCTGATGAGCTCCTTCGACGACTGATCAGTACTATTGGCTGCCCTGCGTCGCTTCACCTCCACGACCGCGGCGACCGCCATGGAAACCGACGCGAGGATGAGCCCGACGCCGATCCGGTAAAGTGGGTGCACTGCGGTCTCCTTGTGGAGGAACTTCCTCATCAAGACGAGGACGACTCTGTCGTAGAATGGGACGGAGATGAGCATGACGACGAGAGGAATGGCTGTGAGTGAGGACGGGGGTATTTTGAAACCATTGGAGAGGGTCAGATCCATGGTGCGACCTTGTTGAACGGAGAAGGTCATCAGTTGGGCTAGGCAACAGTTCATCATGATGGTGCTTGCGAATATGGGAAGCAGACTTAAAAACGACCTCGTTTCTTCCACCTCGCTCTCCCTAATTTCAATACCACTTCTACTGCCCACCAAAGCTTTGTTCAAAAACCTGCATTAATTAATATACTCATACGTGAATTATGACCAAAGAGTTTCGGATTTGAGAATTATGACCAAAGAGTTTCGGATTTGAGAATTATGACCAAAGAGAGTTAATCTTGCCTGAACCGTGACTTAGACTTCCCCGATCCTGAGGTATGTACTATATTCAATACTTGCGGTGGTGAAGCCTTCCTGTTATTAATTGAGTAGGCTAATACCTTTATGATCCGGGTAATTGGACTTCCGACGGGAGTTTTATGTCTGAACAAAGGGAGGCTGGCACCGAAAATGATGAGACCGAGGGCTAAGGCGATTGAGTTCATCCCAAAGCCCCATACCCACCCCACGTTGTCTTGGACCCAGACGACTACGGTCACTGCTAGCATGCCTCCACAACAGAGGCAGAAGAAGAACCAGTTGAAGAAGGTGGACATGAGCCGTTGATTCGAGTGGTCCAGTTGATCTGCACCGTGGGGTGACAGAGAAGCCTTCACACCACCTACCCCAAAGGCCATGGCGTACAGTCCAACATACAACATCGTTGCCTGAGAAGGTGACGGCTCTGTTCCTTTGCCCGGCCGGAGCCAAGCGTAACGTGCTTGAATTGTTAACATGATTAGTCCCTGGACAAGGAAAAAAAAAAGTTGATGGGTGTCATTAAGGATGCAATATTATTGTTAACATGCATGATAGGTTACTATGAATTCCTGCTTGTTCTAATTTGTATGAGCAAACTAATGATATTATGAGATTTTATTTGTATAGTCAATACATATAAGTAAAAGAGTATTGAAGTAGAAAAGGAGGTATGAAGGAGGACTCTCATACAGCTAGTTCGATGAGACCGAAGAGGACGACGGTCGAGAACCTAGTGAGGAAAGTGTCAGAGACGAAGCCACCAAACAAGGAGAGGAGGAAGGAGGTGCCCATGTAGTTGGTAAGCATGTTGGCCGATCGGACCAGGGAATAATTCATGAATGAATGGAAATATGTCACCAGGTTTGAGGCGTTGGATATGAAGACCATGTTCTCAAACACCTCCACCACTGCAGATTACAAAAACCAGAAAGTCAAGATCTCAAGCTTCAAGCTTCTTTTCCAGACGTGCATTAAGAAATGCCGAATCATTTATGTCGAGTGTAGTTAATTAAAACTAGAGAGTGAGAGGAATTCATAAGGCTTACCGCAAACAATGGTGGCACCCACTATTCCGCGGTGCTTTGTAGAGATCACATTCTTTCCTTTCCAATCCACATACGCGTCCTTGAGCTCCACGTCCATTTCTTGTTCCTGCTCTCCAAGGAGGATATGATCGGCAAATGTTTAACATTACAGCGGAAGAAAAGAAACAGGGGATTACGGGTTCACGAATGAAAAGTAAAGGCACGTACAATTAACACTAGCTTCCTGAAGTTTTACAATCACATGAATTCACTGTCAAAGATAGCCTGTGGATCTCTACACCAAGAGTGACTGATTAATTGAAGGCATTAAATCTAGTTCTAAGCCCAACGATTAAGAAAAACCAGAACATTTACTGTGGACGGATTCAAAGACGGCAAGAGTATTGAAATTTTGTTGTACTAAGATAGTGTAAAGATGAAATATACATATGATTTGTTTCCGGTGAGCAAATATTTGTGGGGTATCAGAGGAGAGTGGGAGATATATATTCACCATGGACTGCTGATTGCGGAAGTCTATTAACCCGGTGCTGTTTCAGAAACACATTAAGCTGGCTGAACAGAAGATATATCAAGACGATCGATCGATGTTTGAGATGGAGGGAATTAGGGGAGAGATGGGTTCTGCTCTAAAAACTTCTCAACTCTGCCGGTTCGTGCCGAAATGGACACCTGCAGACGTAAATGAGGAGGGTAAGAAGAGGTGGTTTAAGCTCGTCGACAAAACCAAGCTGACTAGAAATAGAAAAGGTTCCCCAATTTCAACCGAGAGAAGAAACAGAAAAGCGCAACTAATCCTGTACAGAAGGAGAAGGTCGTTCTGAAAGACGAACGAAGTCCCGGAATTTGCAACTTAATTCCCCGTGCCTTGAAGAAGCAGTTTAGTTGCTTTACACTTTTAACTGTAGACGGGCCGGTATCTAGCCTAAATAAGTATTCTGGTTTTCCCGTTTCTGCTGAATATCAGTTTCTCATCGAGGTGATGTAACTAGCAGAGACAAAGCAGAATTGGTGGTAGTACTCGAACGATTACCTACTCTTCTCCTTATAATGTTACCAAGTGACAAACGAAGGATGAAAAACTTGTGGTACGTACTTGGAGATTCCGCTATATATATATATATATATCAAGATTAATTTACGGGAATAAGTTGCACGTATATCCCAACTTGGGCAGTAAAAAATTAGTTGGAGCTGCAAATAAGCTCCAGAGCTAAAACCAAATCATTATATATATGTGGCAAAACATTCAATTTTTGAATATTGAAGGCCAATTATCTTATATATTCTTTAATTTCTTGTGCTTAAAATGGGAACAGTACTGATTTGTATGTAAGCGCTATCTATAATTAAGGAGATGAAGTAACCTATTCAATCTTGAAGGAAAACATTATATGTAAAACTTAGTGTTCCTGCTGTTACGACAGTATGTGGCAGGCATTATGGCACTTAATTTAGTGTTGCATCAAGTATGGAATAATATCAAAGCACTTTTAAAATATAAACCTTATTTGGACTGCCAACTAGGCTGCCAGGATGACAACCTCGTCTGGATGCATGTAAAGCCTTTTTTCTTTAATTAATCAGGTAATTTATCTGGACTAAACTATTTTACTTGAATTATTTTACATTATTATCCTCTTTTATATGTTGATATATATAATTTGTCCGTGCATCACAACGGATTTATGCTAGTGAAACTTACTCTTTGGCTAGAGCTAATCCCTTTAATTTCTAGTCCAAGAAAACTTACTCGCAGTGCAAGCATTTGATCAACCACAAAGAAGACAAATTAAGTGATCTTATGGTTATTATCATGCAGTATTGAAAGGCGCCTAAAAAAGCTGTGATGATCATAATCCAAAACTCTAATTAGCTCTATACCATTTAGCCCAATACATGTAATTGAAGAAATTGATCAAATTAAGCACAGCGAGGAGAGTGTAAAAGAGCTCCAACCGGCTCTCGTTCAAATTCTCCTCCGCCAGCCACCGGCGCTTCCCGATCGACCCACTCGCAGCGTTGGCGATGGTGACGAGTACCGAGCTGAGGAAGTAGCCCATGGCGGTTGAACACCAGGAGAGCGCGGTGCAGACGCTTCTCATACTGTGAGGCGCCTCCGAATAAAAAAACTCGAGCATGCCCGCCAGGGTGAACATGTCCGAGACCCCGAGCAGAAGGTACTGCCACCCTAACCATAACACGCTGATGAGTTCCTTCGACGACTGATCAGTACTATTGGCTGCCCTGCGTCGCTTCACCTCCACGACCGCGGCGACCGCCATGGAAACCGATGCGAGGATGAGCCCGATGCCGATCCGGTACAGCGGCTGGAGGGCAGTCTCCTTGTGTAGGAACCTCCTGACCAACACGCGGACGACTCTGTCGTAGAATGGGACGGAGATGAGCATGACGAGAAGGGGAATGCATGTTAGCGAGGCTGGAGGGATCTTGAAACCGTTCGAGAGGGTCCGATCCATGGTCAGACCTTGTTGCACCGAGAAGGTCATCAGTTGCGCCAGGCAACAGTTCATCATGATGGTGCTACCGAATATGGGAAGCAGACTCAGAAACGACCTCGTTTCCTCAACCTCGCTCTCGCTAATTATCGACCTCGTCCCATGAATATCTCCTCTCAGTACCAAAGCTTTGTTCAAAAACCTGCAATTAACATATTGATGATCATCAGTTGTCATGACTCATGGTACATATATATGCATGATCAAATTCATATATAGGAGAGGACCAAGGAAATTAATCTTGCCTGAACCGTAACTTGGGCTTCCCTCCTGAGGAATTTACGACGTCATTCGGTACTACTTGCTGTGGTACTGGAACCTTCCAGTTCTTAACTGAGTTCACTAATACCTAAGCACAACAGTATTAGTCATGAGGCATATTGTATATATATATATATATATATATATATATATAATGTGTGATTAACTAGGATAATGGTACGCAGTAAAAATATTTGTAATTATGTAGAAATTAAGGACTAAAACTTACCTTTATGATCCGGGTAATTGGACTTCCGACGGGCGTTTTATGTCTGAACAAAGGGAGGGCGGCGCCGAAGATGGTGAGGCCG
Source organism: Aristolochia contorta (assembly GCA_022405105.1). Classification (NCBI taxonomy): domain Eukaryota; kingdom Viridiplantae; phylum Streptophyta; class Magnoliopsida; order Piperales; family Aristolochiaceae; genus Aristolochia; species Aristolochia contorta. Next base: position 4,998,490 of record CM039667.1, on the reverse strand, counting down.
AGGGTTAAGGCAATGGCGGTCATACCAAATCCCCATTTCCAACCCACGTTGTCTTGGACCCAGACGACTACGGTCACAGCTAACATGCCTCCACAACAGAGGCAGAAGAAGAACCAATTGAAGAAGGTGGACATGAGCCGTTGATTCGAGTGGTCCAGCTGATCTGCACCGTGCGCCGGCAGAGAAGCCTTCACCCCACCCACCCCAATGGCCATGGCGTACAGTCCAATATAAAGCATCGTTGCCTGAGAAGGTGACGGCTCTGTTCCTTTGCCCGGCCGGAGCCCATCGTAATGTGCTTGAATTGTTAACATGACGAGTCCCTATATATTGAGATCTAGATCAATTGTAGAGACAATCAATTAATATCCATATTATTACATTATCCTTTAATTTCCTGCATGCCTCTAAGAATAAGGGGATCATATATATATATATATGCATATCTCCACCGCCTGGCATCAATAAGTATTTGGCCTTTAAAAAAAGGTATTTATCTGAGAATCTTGTTAATTACAGTCAAACTACGGAATTTTATATAATTTAGAGAATCCACAGACCTGAATTTTTTCTTTTTAAAAGAAAGAACCTTATCAGAAAGGTAGTTATGATGACATTAATTAATGCATTAATATGAACCGATTACGACGTGTCTTTACAGTAAATCGATGTAAATGCAGTCAAAGGGAGGAAAGAGAGGGATAAGCTTACTGTTAGTTCGATGAGGCCAAAGAGGACGACGGTAGAGAACCTGGTGAGGAAAGTATCAGAGACGAAGCCACCAAACAAGGAGAGGAGGAAGGAAGTGCCCATGTAGTTGGTAAGCATGTTGGCGGATCGGACCAGGGAATAGTGCATGAACGCATGAAAATATGTCACCAGGTTTGAAGCGTTCGATATGAAAACCATATTCTCCAACACCTCCACCACTGCAGATGGATGTCAAGAACCCAGAAAATTAATCACTTCAAGCTGCTTAATTCGAGGCTCCTTCATTAATGTTAATGTCGAAATAATATTACTCGATTTGGCTCTAGCTAGCTAGTACCCGTGAAGGCTTACCGCAAACAATGGTGGCACCTACTATTCCTCGGTGCTTTGCTGGGGTCACATTCTTTCCTCTCCAATCCACATACCCGTCCCTCTCCACGTCCATTTCTGGTGCTTGCTCTCTCGTCTGAATATCAGACGACATCTACCACAAGAACAGTAGATTAATAATTCATGAGAGAATAGAAACGTCAGCTGGTTATATCATATATGATCATCCATATTAGAACTGCCAGGATTAGAAATTCAACGACTAGCATATATATATATATGAAAACCCAGAAAATATACAGTAGAAAATGTTAAGATTAGCCGGCATGATTTATATATGAGTGCTCCTTTTTTAAGCAGATAAATAATATTGATCAAACCGATGAGACAACAAAATTAGTTCTTTATCAATATAGGGATTAAAGAACAAGTAGAGGAGCAATCATCCATAATTTTCATCCCCTTTTTTTTCTGAATAGCTATGCATCAGTATTAATTGAATCGGTAGCAGAAAGGAGTGGGAGATAATCCCCTTTTTTTTTACTCACCATGCAACAGAGATTGCCAACGACTGTTGATCGGACCCCGCTGGAAAGCTGCTTCAGAAACAAATTGTATCAATCAAGCTGAAGGAAGTTAAGGCGGCGATCGAATTGGAGATATATAGATATATGGATATCTGGACGGGAAGGGGATCAGAGATGGGTTCGGTTGTTTATCTCTTGACTCTAGCTCCCTACTGAGGACACTTGTGAATGAATCGATAAGAAGAGATTTAAGGTCATTGATGAGACCAATATGCCATGTAGAAATGGTATACCACTACCGGCCTTTGTCAGCCGAGAGAAGAAATTAACCGATCGAAGACGCTCTATGCTTATCCTGAACAGGACGAACACCACTCCGAAAAGTCACAAATGGAGCCTCTGAGTGGGCAATTAATCGATGTGCATGCAGTCTGCGCGTGCCATGCAATAGTTTTTTGTTGTCTAGCAACAACATTTGTTCTGCCGCCTCTCTAATTACCAGCTCTTTCTCTGCTGTTAAACGCAAATGCATCTCTAATTCTCTGCTGTCAAACGCAAATGCAGATTCTCTTTCTTAATTTCCAGCTCCTCACTGCTTCTGCATAATTTAAGAGTAAAGTACTGTTTCCTTTCATATCCTCATTCAAGGGTCATGACTCGTATTGGTGACTCTCCGTTGGACCAACTGTGGAAAGTACACCTGGAAGAGGATTCGTGCATTCTCCTTTCTCCCGGCAACAGATTTTGTTACCGAAATCTCCCAAGTATAGAAGGAAAAGTGCCCTTCAAAGGGCTGGACCGTGGGATCTGGCTCTAACCAGGGGCCGACCTTTCACCACTCCCTTTTATGCTACTTCTAATACCAGCTCTATTCTGCCTCGTGTGGAGATATTTTGAACAGTCTAGGAAGCAGTGAGAGGTTTAATTTTTTGTGGACATCTCTCATTAATTCCATGATCTTTTCTAACATATACTGTTACTGTTCTGACCTGATCTCACTCACTTTAAAAAGTAAAATTCCTTCAGCCATCTGATCATCTAACTTGTTCTGTGTGCATATATATAGTTACAGTCCTACTATGTTTAACTATGTTTAAAAACTTCTCTGCAGGTCTCCATATTGATGTGATCAATGGCTTAATATAGAATCCACTAACAGTTCTTTAGAAATTACCCGTGTTCATGTTCATTTCTCTCGAGAAATTCTAAAACTAGCATTCATATTGTTCATTTAATACTCTCAAGCAATTCTAAAACTATTTGTAGAAAGCTGTGCCTTAACAGAATTAAACTCCTGCCTAGAAAATATCATGGAGTTGCACGCATGCCCAGAACAGAATTTTCTAATTAAATCAATTTCCCCGCGAAAATGCCGCATTACAAACAGTATTGAGACTGCAAATAGGAAGCGCAGATATAAGAGAGAATTAGAAGCTAGAGCAATTCCTGCTTACCTTGTGAGTTCCAACTATTTATAGATATTGCTCCTTCATCTTGAAATCAACCAACAACATGATCTCCGCGCTCATGTTTAGCAGCTGCAATATCAATCCTTGGAGCAGCACTGCTGGCAGCAAAGGATGGAAGAAGGGAGAATACTCGTCCATATCGCAATCTGGGGATAACAGGGGATAACAGGGGAGCGTGGTAAGAAAAAGATAAGAAAAGAAAAAAAAACGAATGGTAAAAGGGAAGGGGGCATCGAGTTCGACTGTCATGCATCAACCATCGGCGGAGACGGAAAAGGGAAAGGCAGCCGTGAAGGGGCTAGGGATAGTGGTCCGCAAAGCAGGATTGTTTTTCCTTTGGTAGACAGGCACACGAGAGACTTTATTGCGAAATCAAAGTGGATATCGAGAGGGATGATCAGAAAGGGCATCGATTCCGGTGTTAATTTGTTTGCGATCGCGTTTTTGGCATTTCCGCTTTTTTTTTCGCTTTAACCAGGGTCTCGTCGTATGCAAGTACATGTCTCTTCTCAGTGGAGCCAAACGTGCTTTTCTCTCTCTGAAGAATCGAAATCCCCCCCAAACTGGCCTACCCTTTATTCCCCGTTTCTGGTGGGTACAGATATATGCACCGAGAGAAATTCTTCATTTGCAAATCAGCGACGAATGATCATGTTCGGAAAGCGAGGACGGCTACTTGGTCGCGCGATTATTGCAGGCGGGGGGGTTTATTGCAACTTGCCCATCGATCGACATGAAGCTTGTGATCGAGAGCTCGCCCCTTTGCATAACCATCGTGATTCATGCATCTGCTCGTGATCTTCATTGATCGAGAGGCCCGACTTTTTCTTTTTGGTGCCTCCGTAGAAATTATGTGTTTAAACGAACTAATTGATGTCCTCGCTGAAAGTGCATGTCTCGCACTGAATGAACTTATGGAGTCCCCGTTTCGTGTAGGGGCTCCATCTTTTTCGTGGTACCTGGAATTAAGGAGAGAGAACGCCAATCATGCAGCAGAAGAGATCATCCAACCAAACTCGAAGAAGAAATAGCTTTGACTTCATGATTGGGCACCCAATTTTCCCCGCGTAATCACCAAGTGCGTAAATATTTCTTGAGGATCTCCAATCAATGTGTGATTTGACTCTTTGATGCATCATAGCCAGCCTTGTATCTTTGGCGACTTAATTAATTAGCAGGCAAATTAAGTTTTTTAATATTTTCAAGTTATTTTTCTATTTGACTAAAAGCTTTTATATTATGCACTGTACTTATCTACGTAGCAGCCAATCCCAAACTCATTGCCTAGTTACTTGTGTAGTGGATACATAAATGAAATTTTTTAAACTTTGAGACTTCTAATTAGATAATTAAATGGTAAACTATATTATCTTATACGTATAATTAATATGGAAGAACAATTTACTTAAAGGGGAGATGATGCTTAAACAAGTCAAACGTAAGTATAATAAAGTTTAATTGTGTTTATCATTTTTACTTCTTCGAGAGTTGTGCCATCCTAAATATTTTTATCATAAATTCCTTTTGCTGATAGCTTCCCATCATTTTCATTGATAACTCCTATTAATTACTCAAAATTATAGTAGGTTTGAGTACAATCAAAGATTCAAACAACTTCTCTCACTTTAATCCATTTTTCTTTTCTTTTTTTAAAAACAAACTGCCAAATGTGACTCTAAAATATTTTTTAGTACTTTTATTTTTAACTATAGTGAGACATGACAAGATAATTTTGGATTAAAAGTTATAAGTATTGTAAGAAAAGGACTTTGGGTATTTTCAATTTTTAAAATAAAAGGGTGTTAGAGACAGGATTATAATGGAGTTCTGAGAAGTTATTTTTAAATAGTTTATTATTTTCATTATATAAGTGCAGTTTTAAAAAAGAAAAATGATATCAGTAATCCCATATATTTATGGTGAGGTTTTACATCGTGATGTGGCAGCTTAGTTGGTAGTTTAGATAAGAGTTAGGATTTATGGTTACCCATAGAATAGGAAGATTAGATCCAACTTTATCTTTTGCCTAGTTGTCAATGAGGACCCATGTCAAACTATAATTCCTTACAGTAAAATATGGCACCGCTCTTTAGAAATTTATTACCTCTAACTTTTTAATGATAATAAGTATAAGTATCTTTAAAAATGACAGATTGACTATGATATTATTTATTTCATGAAACAACTTTTGTTATCTTCGTTATTTATTGGCCTTAAGGGAATTTTAAGAATTTTTGAGCTTCTATGAACAAATAGCAGCACAAACTTCCCATGTCTAAATAGGGTAAGGGGTAGAACTTATGATACATTTTAATCACCATATAATTATTCAAATTAAATAAAACGATAAATTTTCCAATGTAATGTTTCTTAGGAAAGGCTTAAAAACAACCAGAGTTTCAAGTTTTAACTCGGTCATTATTAAAATGGGTCAGATCGCCCGAGTCCGCCGCGGCTAGGCAGACCCTCAATCTTCTAGATTGGGGTCCAGGCGTCCAGCCGTCGACCTCTTAAACAAGTGTAAGAGTAACGTGGGTCCGCCGGGGTGGGTCCAGAACGTTTTGCAGAGATCGAATGTCGGTAGCAACCTGGCAGGGCCGTACAATCAATCGGACGTTAGAAGCACTTCATTCGCGGGAATACCAAACTTTCTCAACTTTCTTCCCTCGGGGCAGCGGATCTGTCCGTCCTCCGTTTGCTGTTTTCTTCCGAACCTCCCGTCGATGCGGCGTAAAGGCTGAGAGAGCCGGAGCAGGGCCGCCCGCTTCGCGGGATTGCACGTTCTTTGTTTTCCTCTCCCCATCTGTGCATTTTTTTTTTGTCTCACGGTGGACGCTTTTCTTATTCCTAGATTTGTTCGCATACGTATCAGCTGTGACCATGAGATCTTGTCACCTTTTTCTCCTGTTGCTTTTCTTCCGTCTCTCCTACGCGGACGATGTCTCGCGGGACGATGATTCGCCCAAAACTCCTGGCTGTAGTAACAATTTCGAGTTGGTAAGGCAACGAGATCCGTCGGATTCTTCTTTTTTGCTTTGCCAATTGGGGATATCTGTTGTATAATTATTTGAAAATAGAAATTTTCGTATTTGGCCTTTCGGCTTTATAATTTTGGATTTAGGCTAGATTGTTTGTAATTTACTGATTTCTGATGGTTACTTTTCATGAGCCGAGGCACTATATAGTGAAGGATCGAGTTTTATTAGAATGCCGCCCTTTCAGATACATATGATTGATGAGATACTTCAAAACCATCAGAAATTTGAGCAGATAATCCTTGGACGTGTAATTTACACTCAGCTGGTTTTGAGCGGCAACATGATGTATAAACATGTTTTTTTGGACCTCCTAGCTAATGACCTTGTCAAATTTGAGTAGCTAAGTGATCCGAGCTAACTTTCAGACCACATCAACTGGTGGTCTAGGATATTAAGATTTTATGGTTTTTTTTTTTTAAAGTGATGTATCCTCTTTCTTTTATAGTTTTATGGTCGGTTGTCCCAGAATGGTGAATCTTATTAAAAGTACAAAGTGTTTGCTTCTTTTGAACTCATGGCTACTTATGTGTAGCTCCTAATATTATTTAAAATGCAACCTACGGCAGCTATTGATGAACACAAAAACTGAGAACATAATATATGTAGTTTTCGACTTCAGCTTTCTTATTACTTGAATGAGATATTGTGCTGCAGCCAATACTTTATTGATGCACCTTAGAAATTCTCTCTGTCAAGTCACAACTTGTTTATTCAATACCTGTTGCATGTGAAACTTGGGGAAAATGCAGGCTTTTGGCTCTCTTTCCAGTTATGTATAAAATTCCGTGCATTGGGTCCTGTGCCTTGTTTATAATTTTTTCAAAGAAAATAGAAGATAGCTATTTGCTCCTCTCTCTCTCTTTCTCTCTCTCTCTCTCTCACACACACACACTCACACACACACACACACACACACACACACACACACACACACACACACACACACACACACACACACACACACACACACACACACACACACACACACACACACACACACACACACACACACACACACACACACACACTCTCTCACACACACACACACACACACACACACACACACCTTTATGTTGTATGTTTCTAATTTTTTACTATTCATGGTTCTAAATGGTACAGTTGCTTGAATTGAACTGCTTGCAGGTTAAAGTGAAATATTGGGTTGACGGTGTTGAAAAAGAGAGTGTGGTTGGGTTAAGTGCTAGATTTGGTGCTGTTTTGCCCAGCAGTGTCAATGAAGCCCCCAGATTGCCTGCTGTTATGGCGAATCCTCCCGACTGTTGTGCTAAATCAACTTCAAAGGTCGTTCTTCCACTGCCATTGAACAACTTAACTGGGCCTTTTCTTGATATTTACCTATGGATGTTGTGCACTTTTCACTGGGAGGAGATAACAAAAAAGTAAATGAGAAACAGTGAACTTGAGCAGAGCTCAGTGGTCACAGAGGGAGTTTGTAATGAGTGGTCTTGGGTTCAAGTCTCTTTAGGGGCATAGGGATTGGATCAAAAAAGGGTTTCCGGAAAAAGGAAGAAAAGCATAAAACGATTTCGAGAATCTCTTTAAAATAGAACATCAACATGGACTAAAGTAGTTTTTTTCTTTTTCCGAAAAGGGTATAAAGTGTTGTGTCATGTCACATATATTCGTTATTTTGCAGAAACGTTTGGTGTGTCCATGTTTAAGATGATGAATTCAGAATACCTTTTTTTTTTTTGTAAATCAATTCTTATGGTTTTTCTGAGGATTACATTTCCATGTTCTCTCATGTCATCTGATCTTCAACAAGCTCAATTATTCTGTCTTTGACTGAACGTGCTCCTTTTAGTTCAGCTATCCAATTCTATTGCCTTGGCTGAACGTGGAGAATGTGCATTCACTGCTAAGGCTGAATTTGCACAGCTGGGAGGTGCTACTGGCTTACTGGTGATAAATGATAAAGAAGGTCTAACTTTCTCTTTATCTGCCGTAATTTAATTGATTGGTTTTTCATATATAAGTGGTATCATAATGAAGAATTAACAACCTTTCAATCTGAATTGAAATGATCGATTCTGGTTCTTTGCTTGCCCCAATCCATGACTAATATACACTGTAGAATTCTCTCTCTTTCTCTCTGATAGGATTCCTTAATGCGTTTCTTTCGGATCATCATTTTTCAGATCTTTACAAGATGGTCTGCACAGAAAATGATACTTCCATTAACATAAAAATTCCTGTTGTGATGATTCCGAAGTCAGCAGGGGATGCTATAAAGAGTTTCCTTGCCAAAGGGAAAGGTGAGTCCTTTGACAGTCTAGTTTCAAGGTCCATTTTCATCCTTATTTGGATAAATTGATTTGGATGCGACATAAGAAGATCTTATACTGTAAAAAAGGATTTAAGTACAGATGTTTGAGGGCTGACCACATATTTCCTTATGCAGTTGAGCTTCAACTTTACTCTCCAAAACGACCAGTAGTGGACTTCTCCGAGATTTTTTTATGGATGATGGCTGTTGGCACCATTCTTTGTGCGACACTCTGGGAGGACTACATTGCACGTGAGCAGAGTGATGAGCGGTATAATGAATTGACAAGAAAGGTTCCTACTCTCAAAAAGCTCTTTCAGTCGAAAATGCATACATACCTTTTTTCATTTTTCTAGTGTGATACAAATTGGGTAATGTCTGTATTTAGATGGTCATCATCAGTAGTTATTTGGCTCTTTATCGATTCTCTTGTCACTGTTGTTTAAAAAAAATCAGTAGTTATTGAATGATTCATAAGAATGTTTCTGATCTACACCAAAATAGAGGTGTACTCTCAGTTCTTTTGAGATAAATGCCTTGAGAAGCTTGTTGTATCTAAACATTCAGTCGACTAGTTCTGTAACTTATTTATATGCTGTTTCTTTAGGTGATTTGTTTTTGCTAAAACTGTTTATCCAAAGGATTTATATGACATGGTTAGGTGTTTCTTTTAAATGAACAGTTCTGTTGCATTGATTGTTTATGTTTGTGTTTATGTTTTCTTAGTTATTTCTCTTCTATGTGGATACATATGAATTGTCAAGAGTTTTTGCCTGAAAGAGAATCAGAGTTGCTTTCGTAGTATTCTTGAAATTGCACGAAGACCATTTTCTTCCAATATAATTAGTTGAATGCCATTCGACAATTCCTACCTTATTTTAAACCAGTGAGGTTTGGCACTTTATATTGAAGAATAATGATATCTGAGAAACACATATATCCTAAGAATCTTGCTTATTTTAGCTAGACATTCTCTGCTAGCTTTCTGTTGCTTCTAGTGTCATAAAATAGCTGAGGGTAAGGCAGGGTAGTAAAAGGATTAATCGCATGTGGCTCTTTTGAGCTATCTGTGTACGCAAGGGATTTCTTCATCATCTTCAATTAGGGAGTTTCTTAGACCCGTATCGGACCGGCTGGTTCAACTAGTTTCGGCCAGAATTAGTGGCTTTCCGGGCTCAAAGGAGTAAGAACTGAATCTTTTAAAAAACCCAGCTGACCTGTCTGAGTCTAGCGGTTAAATTGCTAATCCGACGACCCACTGAGTAAACCAAAACCGTGGGTCAGCGCAGGCATGGGGGCGGGGTTGAGGAGAGGGAGAGGGAGGGTAAAGGGGCAACAGGGGGAGGTGGTGGAGAGTTTCGCTAGCCTCCTCACCATTGTGCGTACAGCGGGAGGGTGATGGAACCCTCTGTCCTCCTGCCCTATTTTTTTTCTATTTGCAGAGACCAGAAGGCGGGAGTCCCTTGTAACAAAGGATTACCTCCTCTTTTGTTTGTGTTGACATCATTTGGCTTACAACATGATTGCTATAAAAAGCAAAATCCAGTCATTAAGCGGAACAAGGCCATAGGCCCATCAAAGAGGGAGGTATGAACAGAAAGCAAGATCTCTGACGAGTCACCTTTTTTCTTGCAAGCTTGTTTGCAAGCTATTTGTTTCCCCCAAAGTGTGATGCCAACTGATATTTCTTGAGCTAGAAATGTTCTCAATTTCATCATAAAATTCTAAGTGCTGCCCTGGTGGAGCCTTCTTCAGCGACCCTATAGAGGGTCACCGTTGAGTCGATCTCGGTGATCAAAGGAGAGGAGAAACTCTGGAAGTATAGTCCGATCCCTTGGAGGACCACTTAGAGTTCTGCAATCACGGAATACGGTGCTTAAGGAGGATGACTCTTACTGGGTCCCAGATCACTCTTTCCCATGTAGGATCGGGATTTTCCATAAATGTGCCATCAAAGTTGGGCATGTACCAATTCTCTGAAGGGGGCAACTGCTCTGCTGGATGTTGGAAACTTGGATATCACGGGGGTCCAGCTGGATGATGGATGTCTCTCCATTTTTTTTAGTTTTTTACAATTGAAGTCTCGATGTGCATGGTTTCTTTTAATTTACTAGCTCAAAAGAGGATGCTATGGATTGTTGGTCAATTAGGCACTGTGAGAGACTGATCTTCCTCGAAAATCCTTCTATTTCGCTCATTCCAGATAGCCCAATTTATTGCAGCTCATGATGTCTCAGAAGGCCTTGTTTTTATCCATGTTATTGAAAAGGTAATTGCAATAAATTATGAGGTCCTTATGAGAACCAGAACGCTGATGAAGTCGCACATTCATACAATGATCTCTTCTCTTGCTTGTTGAAATTGGCAACTGACATTTCTTAGTTACTTGGTTAGCTGTGATCGCCTTCATCAATGTTGTGAATGATAAATATATGAATATTATAACTTTTATGGTATAAAATTGTTACTTTTTGTTTACGTTATACTTCTGTTTGCAATTTAAAATGGAAGACATTCATGTTTTATATTTAATGGTATAAAATTAGTACTTTATTTATGTTATAGTTCTGTTGCAATTTAAGATGGAAGACATTCATGTTTTATATTTTATACATTTGTTTATTTTTTAGGATCTTCCAAGCACTGTGACAGCCAGCAAGGATGAGTCAGAGATTTTGGACATTAGTGCAAAGGGAGCTGTGGTCTTTGTAATATCAGCATCTGTGTTCTTAGTCCTATTGTACTTCTTTATGTCTGCTTGGTTTGTTTGGCTGCTGATTGTATTATTCTGCATTGGTGGCACAGAGGTAAACAGCCTGTGTGGGCAGTTGTCATGTTTCATTGTTGAAATTGTGCTACATTTGTTGTGATGGATCTTGAACCTCATTTAAATTTTTTTTTTCAATGACTGTCCCATTTGTCTTTCTCCCAGATTTCTAAGATTTCTGTGCGTCCTGGTTATAAGTTAGTGTCTCTATTAACATTCAAGCAATCATATTCAACCCTGTGGCTTTTGGGTATTCCAAATGTTTAATGTTGGATTGTATGGATTTGATTATGCCTTTGTTCTTTATAACTTTCTGTAAGTGCTAAAGTGCTGACTTAATTTTCCAGGGGATGCATGTTTGCATAGTAACACTGATTTTGAGGTATTGAACTTTCTCCTTTAAGTAGTTAAATTTTCATTTGCCAATATGTTTCTTTTAGATATTCTGTCTTCTGCACTCTCCAGACTACGCAGAAATTGTGGACAAAAGACATTTAATCTTCCTCTAATTGGTGAAGTTACTATTCTATCCACTGTGGTCTTACTCTTCTGCATTGTGTTCGCAATAATTTGGGCTGCAAATCAGCGTGCATCATTTGCCTGGATCGGTCAAGACGTTCTTGTAAGGATTGTTTTGTTTAGTTGATCATTCATTCACACAAGTTATTCCTTCAAATGGGAAATGTCTCTTTATGCTGTTATGCATTAAATTTCAATTTGGGAGGTGCAAGTTTACATTTCTTAGAGCTACTTGAAAATGTTAAAAGATACTGGCCTAATTATGGGTTTACTTTCCTTGTTAAATATAACTACTTGGGCACTGAGACTTATATATTCCAGTGAAAATCTGGCACATTGCTACATTTGGATGCTTTCTGTTCTAAGCTAAGAGCCCACCGTCAGTGCTTGAGACTCTTTCTGGGCTTGCTGTCTTCTGCTCTCCTGTTGGAGGAAACAACCATTGCCATTTGTGTCAAATTGCCTGTTGCTTTTCTTGTGGGAGCTTGTCTCGGTCTCATATCCCCTCGAAGCATAAAGAGTCTTATGGATATGGGGTTAAAAGGAATTTCCTGTAAATACTCCTTTTTGGGAAATCCATGCCTCGGCCATGTTTTGTATACGTCTTTGGTTTAAATATTCTCCTACTGCCTATCATCTTTCAAAGCCTTCCCTTGTATTAAAGTTTCATCTCTTTCAAGTAAATCTTTCTTTTGATGTTATCACTTTCAAATAACTCTTACCATTTCATATTCACAAATAGAAAGACATTGTGGCACGTTGTTAGCTTAAACAGTTGGTAGGGAGTACCTCCTTTGTTTTTAATGAACATACTATTAACCATGAATTTGGCTGGACTAATAGTGAATGTATTAAGACTGATATTTTCAGGTCAATGCTAGAGTCATGAATAACCACATTTAGATGTAGACTGTACAAGAACATTGGTCTAAAAGCCACTATATTTGGCAAATCATCTGTGTTTTGTCATAAAAAATGTTAGATATCTGTTATATATGTAATTAATGTAATCTTAGTTGGCATTTGTAACAATGAAACCGGAATATTACTTAGTATGAACATGGATTTACCATTAAATGCTTTTGGCAGGGTATTTGTTTAATGATAACAGTTCTGCAAATGGCTCGCTTGCCCAATATCAAGGTGCAGTTATTTAATTCTATTTTTTCGAAATGGGTTGTGTTTAATTCTATTAAGAGATGGTTGGCTGTAATGCCTTCTCTTTTTTCAATTGTCTACCTCTATCAGGTTGCTGCTGTACTCCTTTGTTGTGCATTTGTCTACGACATATTTTGGGTTTTCATATCACCACTCATTTTCCACGAAAGTGTGATGATAGCGGTAAGCTTAACATCAGCTTCTGTATCGTGTTCGAAGCAAATGGTTTATTTTTCAATTCTTCAGTCTTTTGGAGTACTTTCTTAAAATATTTGCATTTTGAGTAAACAGGAATCTGCTAGATTTTACTGAAGTTTCATTGGACGAACATCAGTGAAAATTTGATATTGCACATTAGGATTGGACACGCTGTAAATGGCCTCTATACAGTTTTCTTTAATGGAACTAGATCAATCAGATCAGATATCACCAGGACTAGAATATTTTAATGTGTTGACTTAATATTATGAGTAAGGGATTAAAGCCTGAAATTGATGTATTACTATTCATTTATGTGTATGCATCGAGAATCCTTTTTGAGAATCCCTTTTTAAGCTAGGATTTCTTTTGTGCATGCATTGAGATGTCTTGTAAATGAACTAAACTGTGTATCGATGTCTTATTTTGACACTGAAAAGCTAAATTTTATTTTGACATTACTACCAGAACCCTCTCAAGCCACTGTTTTTACTGCTATGTTTTATTTCATTGGGATACTTAATAGCATCATTTTTTTTATACTATTTTCTAAAGGTTTTCTATCATTTGAAAATGAGAGGTTATGGAAGAGTTTATTGGTAACTAATTTGTACCTTCCTCATTTAGGTTGCTCGGGGTGACAACAGTGGTGGGGAGACTATACCTATGCTGTTGAGGATCCCTAGATTTTTTGACCCGTGGGGTGGATATGATATGATAGGCTTTGGAGACATCCTATTTCCTGGTTTGCTGGTCGCATTTTCTTACAGGTACATCCACACTTATTTACATTAACATCAGATAATCTTGTTTTATTGTTCCATTATTATGATAGTTCAACATGACAGAAAATGAATATATTATGAGGTTCCACTTTGTTCTACAAGGACTATCACTTTGTTGAAATGTCTGTTTTTGACATATATGTTTTTACTAAGCTGATTAGATTCAACAATTATTTGCATACTTTAATAGAAGGATTTGTTGTGAACCCAACCCTACTTGGAACTTACAATAGACAAGCTTAATGAGCTGAAGTGATTGGTGCCATGCATATATAATCATAGTAGTCCCCATTTTTTCATTTTCTTTAATCACACTTTTTTTATACTACATGATTAACATGGGAAAACATTGGCCACTCAAAGCATCCAGATCTGTGAAGTATCATGTTCAACCTTCATCTCACTTATAGTTAGTCCATGGTGATTTTTGCAGATATGATAGATCAAACAAGAAGGGCATCTTAAATGGTTATTTCCTCTGGTTGATAATGGGTTATGGATTTGGTAAGCCTTGATTCATGCTTCTCTTTTTTTTCAGCATTATAGTATCCATTTATTTGTTAAATGAGATTGCCAAAGCATGCTAACTTAAGAATTTTCTTTCATTATTATTTTATTTTTAAATGATGAGATTTTCATGGATGCTGGAGGAGTCATGTGCCCTACACCGAGTTCTGTTTGATTCCTTTTTCTTGAGAAGAACAACTGCATTATTTACCACTGAGAATTAGTTGTAGAGCTTATTTACGAGTCTTATCCACCTTTTACAGGGCTGTTCCTTACGTATCTCGGTTTATATCTGATGGATGGCCATGGTCAACCTGCACTTTTGTACCTTGTTCCATGTACACTAGGTAATCATTTTTACTGCTATTTTTATATGCTATATTGGTCAACCGTATCAGCGTAGCCTTATGATGTTATTATCCAGGGGTTTTTGTCTTGTTGGGATGGCGGAGAGGTGAACTGAGGGACTTGTGGGATTATGACAGAAAGAGCCCCACTGATGTGTCAGCAGCAGGATATGTTCCATGACGAGTATTGAAACGGGATCATCATTTGATTCCAGTCAACACCGCCTTTTGGATGAGAGATGATGTGGTCGCGGAAGATACGCTCCACATTCTACTAGTTTTACGTCTTAGGCTGTCTTATGTCAATCTTCATCCCAGAAATCCTGTATATGCACTTAGTAGTTGACCAATGTATAATTTAATTTTGTACCATGATACAGTCGTGACTGCTGTAATTCTTTACCAAAATTGTTCATATTTCTGGAACTGAAGCATATTTACTAGACGTTCACTAAATGTATAAGTAACTTGATCTAGATTTATGAGGCCTTGATGTTATATGAACAAAAAATTTGCACAGCTTTACATGTTACACGTGCTCGCTTCTTTACTCTGCCGAGTTCAAAACGCCGAGCGACAAAGAGATTGTGAAACCAGTCGTACATTATTGAACCAAACATCTCATCTCTTATCATATCATTCTAAGTTAATCATATCTTTCATATAGCCTCTGTTTCTCATTTCTTCTTCTGCCATTGCATTGTTTACGGATTTATCAAAAGCAAACTAAATCTTCTGGTTCAAGGTTATACAATCTTGTTTTGATCATATTGCTTCATACATGAATGTTTCATTTAACGGAAACCGAATGGAGGCAAACCTAATTTTGAATCTTTGGCTTAAGTTAAGCCATGCTATCCTTTAGCATATCTTGACAAATAAAAACAGAAATAGACCCTCCAATGCTTGATTCAACTGAAATGAGCAAGATACACTCTTTAAAGAAAGTATGTTAGTTTAAATCAAATCAAACAAAAATCTCCCTACTGAATAAAGGCAAGGTTTGGCCTCCTCATCTTTTGCTCTACTTCAAAACGCCATGCCTCATCTTTACTGTAATAAAATGCTTATACACCTAACGTTGAGACCAACATATGAATTTTGCATTATTAATATGAATTTTAATTTTGCATATTCGCACTGTATCTTGTGTATTTCGTGCAAACGTAAATCACTCATCCTCCTGGCTGCGAAGCCTAGCCAGTCTGTTTGTAACAACAACATCCAACTGTGCAGCTCGCTCGACAATGGCTTTCCTCTTATTTGAAGAAACATTATGGGCAATTTCGGCACAGTAAGACCTGTTTAAAATTGAGTGTTTAAGTCAATGAAATTTGCTCTAAGGATGCCACAACTTGTCAATATAGAGGGACGAACAACAGAACCTGTTATGCATCATCAACAACTCCAACTCTTCGACATTGTGCACCAGAAATTTCTTGAAACCATTGGGAAGGTAGTGGCGGGTCTTCTTGTCTGACCCATAACCAATATTGGGCATCAAAGTGCAACCCTTGAACTTTCTCCTGACACGAGAATCAATACCCTTTGGCCTACGCCAGTTTGGCTGCAATGAAATTGAAGCAAAAATGAAAAGATATAATAAAAACATCCTGACATGAAGATCCAGTAGCACAGAACTATAAACAATTGAGAATGAATTGAGTGCACGTATTAATTAAAACTCAGACAAAAGACGTTTGAAGTATAAACTATCTCGTTTAGCATGCCTGATCCACGTCTTGGAGGCACCAGCCATCAGCAATTTGTAGTCACTCAATCAAACAAGCACTTCACACATTGAGAGAGAATTCTATGTACTTTGCATAACTGTCAAATGGCACTAATTGCGCTAGCAACTGGAAACAGGTGCGATACTTTGGACTGTACAGGACATGTGGACAAGCAGGTGCAATTGGACTAACAAATATTTTTTTTTTCTGAAATCAGCAAAGTTTTTATTGATTTCAAAAGCAAGTACAACATAAGTACACAAGGGACGTAGTGACATAGGGTACTGAGCTGTGTCAATAAGTAGTTTCAGTACATAGTGTTTAGGGCAGTAGAGGCCCCACTACAGTAACGTGTCTAGAAACACCATCTTTAGCTAATTTATCAGTCACTGAGTTGGCTGACCATAGCAATTTAGACCAAGCTATACGGCACTAAACTATTATATCAGCCGAATGACTTTTCCCCATTGTTTTCTTATCATGCTAGTAGGAAATAGCAGCTAAAGCTCTGTGTATGCAGAAGACCAAGAGATTATAATCTTGTAAAGATCTCTCAGTTTCTGCATTTGACAAGCAACTTGTGCTTGAGAAGGTGTGATTATTCCTTTTCCACCAGATTTGCCACGGGATAGCAGCTAAAGCTGCTTCCCATTTCCTACCTTTGGGAGGGGGCATTTTTGCTGTAAAAACTACCAAAGGTCTTAGGCATACATTGTGAGATGCTAAATTTTTGGAGAACTCCATAACACCCTTGCTGGCTGTTGGTGGAGTGGAATAAAAGGTGGTCAGCATCTTTTTTCTCATTCCCACAGAATTTACACGAGAAATTTACACTCTGCTATCCACTTTTTGTAAGCTCAGCACAGGTAAGAATTTTTGACTTGACTGAGCTGCTGTCCATTAAACTAGCAAACATATCCCACGAGAACAGAAAAAAAAAAGCCAAGGTTCCAATAGTTAAGATACAGTAATGACCCTAATAGCTTAATTCAAAGTTGTCAACATCACATATTCACGTGAAAAGGAAAACCCGGTTAAACTTGCACTGGTTTGTACTATAAACATCTCCACATAAGTAAATAAATAAGGGGTAAAATATTTTCAACTAAAAGTCGAGGGATGAGAGGAACAAGACCCTGCACCCCACCTCCAGCTAATGAAGGGAAGTCCACACAAGACCACAGAAAGGGCAGGAATCACTCCTCTGCAAGCCGCAGTTGATGGACTAGGTGGTTTCCTGGCCCCCTTCCTCTGTCAAAGTAGAAACAGGGGGCATGGAACAGAGAGGTCCACAGCCATCCCTGCTGTAGTAGGACGGGAGGGTGGCAGATCCCTCCACCCCCTTCTCCTCTCTGCAAAAATCTCGCATACATCTCCCTACCTTCACACACATGACGGAACATGACCATCAAACAATAAGATGGGTAGAAACAGCTAATCATGCCAGCTCAGCCAATTTTTCCTTCTAAAACAACTTTTTTTTATCTTTTCACATAACCAGGTCAAATTCAACTGTTCAACTGGATGGCCTGCTCAAGGTTGTATAAAGCTACCTTTGAATTTAAAAAACCAAGATTTTAGTGAACAAAATTCATTAATACGGAGGCCCAAAATTACAAAATTAGCATATAACCCGATTCTGATATCATAAACTAAAAATTTCTAAGCAAAAAGGCACATTCAGAATCAACTTAGCAGAGAAGCGTAGGATGATCCTCTGGAAGGTTAGAGACTGCTTTTAGTTTTTTGTTACAACACAAAAATATCTAAAATTAAAACACAAATACACTTAGTTCCACCGACCCCTTAAGACTCATAATTTACAGGTACAAAAGAATCAGATACATTTGGAAATGGCGAATAAAAAAAACTACTGTATAGACAACTTGAATCCACAGATCATGAGAGGGACTAGAATTTACAATTTAGGAGTACCATGAAATTTGAGAAGTCAAAAAATTTTCTTTATGGCTACAATGCAATAGTACATCCACCTAAAAAACGTGACATGCACCGTTAATTACAGATTCATTGCCCTTTTCTATAATGTAACCCTTACCCTATGAAAAACCGTCGAGGTACGAAGCACCAGAACAATCTTGTAGTACGACAAATAACACATAACAGCAAAAGGGAAAAAAAAAAAAATCCCAAGGTAAACACAAAAACGGAACAAAAGAAACAGAGGGTCTACCTTGACAGATATCTTTCGGTCGCTCTGCGGCCTCTTAAACTTCTTAACGCGCTTCTTCACAATCTTTTTCGAAAGCAGAGGGACCGCCATTGCTACCTGACAGAGGTTGCAAATAACTTCTAAATAGAAAACAATAACGTTCTAAAAACAAATGAAATAACAGAATCGTGCATTCTCTAGAATATTTCATGGCTGCACATGCTAACCGTTGAAAGAGAGAAATATATAAAGAAAAACAAAAAAGCAAACCTCGAATTAACTGAACAAAGAATGGGGTCAATCTGTAGATAAAACAGACCAGTGTAAGCAAACTAAGAACTCACCAGTAACCTCCACCCCACTCTGGTGCTCCAGCTTCCCCCCTTTAAAGCCCTAAGCCTAATTGGGAGACCGGGTGCACATTAGCAACAAGTGCTGTCCAGTGTCCATTGTGCCCATCGGCTACGTAGTCTGTACACTATAGAATACACTGTATTCTACAGTAGGAAGCCTTCTACGATTAATTAGAATACCTGACTCGGATGATGAAGAAGCCTAGTGGGTTTCACACCGGTTTCTAGCCCAGTGAGTTGACTCTGTCTTGACTCGTTAAAAATGTTAATAATTTCTTATTCCTATCTCATTACTCATTCTCAAATGCAGATGTTATAGTGTCTTAGGAGTTATCCCCTTGTGGCGAGTCGTGACATTTGTCAATCATGATGGTAATGTGTCGCTTAAAACAGGCGTACTTCATCTTCTGAATGATTTGTTATTCAACAGTTCTCACTTCTCAACGGAGCATCGTCGCGGCAATCTGAATTCCACAGCTACCTGAAGCCCTATTTTAGTAAAGCATTTCATTCACTGGATGTTGGACGGGTTTCCGTTTCTCCGGGCAGAGCTTGAGTCAGATCTGAAGGGTTGTATGGCCTATGGAGTGAATTGAATCTCTTCATCGACCCGTACGTGTCTGTGCTGGATTTTCTAAAATCTGCTTGCTTGTTGTTCTTGTTCATCGTAATACTTCATTTTAGTTTTTAAATTTCCTCTTTTCCTGCATGATATCAGTGAAATTGCTTCGTATCGAAATTCTTTTGAAATGGAGCGAGGTCACATATTATATTGAGTATGGAGAGGACTGCTCTGGTGTTTGTTTTTATTCATTTTATGCATCAGATTTCTGTCCGAACGATAACGTCGTGCTGTTCAAATGCAAATCGAATCATAAAGTAAATGTATGTCAACTTACTGGGATTTTTATTTGATTTGGGTGGTTATGAACGATTTTGAGTTTTCAAGAGAGCTTCCAAACTTGACGAGCTCTCGGTGTCGGATTGAGCCTGGATGAAGAAAAGTTGGCGGGGTAGAGGTGGGTATTGTGGCAGTTGAGACAAGTGTTTGAGTTTTGTGACTGCTGAACGGATATGAAATTGTCCATTAACAAGGAAGAGCCTGTGGTTTTTGTGTTGCCTTTATTACATATCTGTGGTTCTTTGGCGGCAACGTTTTCTATTTGATAATTCAAAGAAAAGGAGAGAATCAACTCCTCACTCTA
The DNA here is from genome assembly GCA_022405105.1 of Aristolochia contorta. Taxonomy (NCBI): domain Eukaryota; kingdom Viridiplantae; phylum Streptophyta; class Magnoliopsida; order Piperales; family Aristolochiaceae; genus Aristolochia; species Aristolochia contorta. The sequence continues at coordinate 4,978,383 of CM039667.1, read as the reverse complement.
ACTTAATGATTGCATAAACAGACCTATTCAAAGAAGCCAGCCCCCCCCTACTATTCGGGCTTCTGTTTACCTGATTTTTGTTTGTTTCTTTGTTTTTGGCCTTCTCACTTACTCGTGACCAAATATTGATTAACATAATCTGAATGATTGTTTTTCACCCATTAGATTCGAGCTCAAAATTTAGCAGTACGAAACCTCGCAGTTTGGCAGAAACTTATTTTTTGTTTTACTTGTACTCTATAAAAACCTTTTATTAAGTGTGCAATATAGTTTGTGCGTCTTAATTGGTCATTTGCACTATTATTCTCATGAAAGATAAATTTAAAAGAAACCTGGATCGCTGTAGAGCACATTTTATAGTAGTAAAGGAGCTTGCCATTCTTGGCATTTTTATGGTAACAATAGTTTCATTCTGCTCCTCAAGTTCCAAGTGGAATTAGAACACTGCAGCTACTTTTATTTGTTTATAGTTCCATATTGTCTGCAATGATTTTTATTGATATTTTTGAGCTAATACCAGAATGGAGTACTATGTTTGCTGTATAAAATGGAAAGAGGCACTGCTGAGATTATTTTATTTTAGCTTTATTTTTATATTTATTTAGTGTATGTGTGTATGTGGGGTGGGTGGCATGTGGATCGGAGAGACCTTGAGGTGCCACGGCTTGATTGGATGTTTAAAAGTGATTCCTCCCCTATCTATGGGGAGCTACATAGTTGGTTTTCGTATTTAATGTGGAGATTCCACGTTTGATGTATTTTGCATTGCTGCATGTTACCATTGCAAGTTGGACATTTTAATCTGTTTGATTATATTGTTAAATTTACTTGCAGGTACATGATAGGCAAAGATCTACTTGTTGCTTTTGCATGCTGAACGTTTGGTAGTTTCACTTTCTTAAGAAATCTGACACATTTGAAACCTGGGCATCACAATGGACTCTGGACCAGCTGATGCATCATCTCCTCCACCACCCACTGCCCAGTCCCCAGTCCAAGCCAGAGACGCAGCCGAAGCCCATAATGTTGATGCTGTTCCTGCCGCTCCTTCTGCATCTGCACGTGATGGTCCATCAGTATTGTCAGCTTCAAGTATCTCTTCCTGGGCAAAGAGCCTTAAGATCCCTCAGGCCATACAACCAGAGAATTCAAAGCCTGCATCTTCCAGTAAGTCGCCATTTGCTCGGTTCACTGGTGGCCTTGGACTACGCTTATCTCCAAAGTCTCCAACTGGAGATGAGAACACAGAGAGTCCTAGTCCCACTTCAACGACTGGTCAGTCTGGTGTTTTGGAGTCATTCACAAAAGGCTTGGTTGACTCATCTAAAAGTGCAGTCAAGGCTGTGCAGGTTAAGGCTCGACACATAGTATCTCAGAACAAGCGAAGATATCAGGTAGAACTTACTAAAAGTAGCATTTAGCATATATTCTTTTCCATCTAGCCATGCTGTTTTATCTCTATTTTGAGTACCTTAGTTCTGATACAGGATGGTTAATGTGGGTTCTACTGATCTAATTATTAAGCCTCAACCAGTTTGTACATCATGCATGTAGAATTTTAAATGGTAGGCCTGGAATGGTGGTACAGAGTTGAAAAGCTTCCTGTATGAGCTGCTACTGTAAAATCTGAGAAGTATCTGTGGACACAAGATATGTATCGTTGATAAAGAACAACGTTGGTTGTTGGGGGGGAGGGGGGGGGAATACTGGACGGATACACTCATGATTAATCTAAGAAAGAAAAGAAAAAAACTCCTATGGAGAAAAAAAGAAAAACAACGTTGTTGTTGGGGCTTGTTGATTGCATTATGATGATATTTGATTTTTAATGCTACCCAGAGGAGTAGGTTTCTATTTATAGATTTAAATGTAGAACAAGTTGACAGTAGGAAATCTTCTAGGCCCATGAAGTTTGTTGGTTTATGATGGTTTTTTAAATGGCATGGCTTAAAGGTTGTGCTGTGTTACTAAAAAAAGGTTGTGTGAGGGTCCTTTTTCTTCTTTATACTAAAGAGAGGTGACCTTCCCGTGGGAGTAGTTGAGGTGTGTGCAAGGTTTCCTCTTTAAATAAAAGTCTGCCGATCATAAGGTTTCCATCTTAAAGGTACACCGTATTTTGATTCTTTTTTTTTCTTCTTTTGAGATTGCATTTTTTCTTGTTTCATTGTCAAATTTTGTTAATTAGGGGATTTTCAGAATTTTGTTAAATTTATTTTTATACTCATTTATTATATTTGAGTTTCTTGAATGGCTTGCCTTTTAGATTTAATTTTATTGAGAACTACTGGATTTGGTCGTGTACAATTGTGTATTGGAATAATTCTAGTATTCCTTATTTATGTCTATATATCCTCATATTCTAGGTCTGCAATAATAATACAATCTATGTTGGTCTTGTGGGTTAGGGTGATTGAGCATGTCTAATATTTGATTCCATCTGTGATGTCTGTTCTGTTTTGTGAGAGCTGAATAAAATTGGTATTTCAGCAATTTGAGGATGTTTCTTCTGTGGATTTATATCTGTTTATAATTTTTTTCAATCTTGGTTACCTTGGCTCTACTTTCAGTCTGTGAATATTGCATGGTTCTCAACTTTTGCTTTTCAAGGTGGGGTGGTAGCTGGTAAAAGGGAGTGTTGGATAATCTGTTTCGCAGAAGTAAAAGATGCTTTTTGTAGGCTGCATAGATTTAATTTTACAGCTCTGGCTTATTTCATCTTTGTGATATCATTGATTGTATCCACAATTCTGTCCATTCTCTTTGGCTTTCTGCTGCCTGTATCTTTCTTATTTTTGCTGCTTTTGCAGATTTGAGAACTGACTTGAAGCTATGGGTTCCTATATCTGTTTGTAGGAAGGTGGGTTCGACTTGGACATGACCTATATAACCGAGAACATCATTGCGATGGGTTTTCCTGCTGGTGATATGAGCTCTGGCTTTTTTGGATATGTCGAAGTATGTAACTCTTGAATTCACAGTGACTTTAAAACTTATTTATCCTGTTGTATTGAACCTGTGAGAATGCTGTTCAGGGTTTTTACAGAAACCACATGGAAGAAGTGATAAAATTTTTTGAAACTCATCACAAGGTAATGATAATTTCTTATTGGTCTCTTTTGTTGCCTGTATTAGTGTTAATTTTCACCTGTCTGTTAAGTGGACGCTTGGTGTATTCCTATTATCTGATATTTTTGGACTTGTTTTGTACTGTTAGTAGAGTGAAGAATTTTAGTAATCTGATATTATCAAGATGACAGATATTCAATCACGTAATCGTTCAGCATGAGTCAACTGTATATTTTGTGGTATCTCGTGTGTAGGTTTGATTTGGAATGCATGCCAGGTGTCTAATTTGTGCAGCTTCTTGAGAGTGGGTTTGAATTAGATTGTATGCTAGGTATCTAATTTGTTTGGCATCTCATGGTAATGGCAGTTGTCTATATGTGCCTGTCATGGTGGTCTTGTCAGCTCTCTTTTTGGATTCTAGTCTCATCATGTCATGTGTATCCTAGGGCAAAAGCAACCAAAATTTATGTATTGTGATCAGACAAAAATGCTGTTTTCTTCCAAAATTTATGTATTGTGATCAGACAAAAATGCTGTTTTCTTCTATTTGGGGCCTGTGTTCTCTTGAATGTAGCTTCAGTTTGTGTGCAGCGATGGATTTTCTTCTTTGTTGGACATGGTAATTCGTATGCTTGCCCATAGTTTTTTTTTTTTTTTGGCCCCTCACTGTGTATATTGCTGTCTTAATATTTTTTTGTAGGGGAAATACAAGGTCTACAATCTATGTTCAGAAAGATTATATGATGCTTCACTATTTGAGGGAAAGGTAGGCTTCAGATTTCATTAATTTATATCGTAGTGTCTTCTTATTTGTGCACTAAAATAAAATTTTGCTGTTATAATAAAATGATTTTCATTTTGACTCCTATCTGCTCATTGGGCAAAATTCAACTACTTTTCTTGTTAATAATGATTCCCTGTCTGTGATTTTATTTTCCAAAAAATACCTGTGTATGATGTTGTGAGAAGCAGTTTTCTCAAAGTTGTAACTGCCTCGCTTATAAGCAATCCCCACCAGTAATACCTTTTGATAAAGGCTTTAGGTTTTAGTTGCTGCACCGGATTCTTGCTTTTTATGCAGCATCATCTCTTCTCATTTATGTACCATTGACTGTAACTTTGATTGTTTTTGTTACATCTGTCTGTTATCAACATCTGGATGATCACCGGGTTGTAATAGACTTTCTCATGCTTTTGTTTTTTATTAACCAGGTTGCTTGTTTCCCATTTGATGATCACAACTGTCCTCCTATTCAACTTATAATATCATTCTGTCAAAGTGCCTACTCCTGGTTGAAAGAAGACATTGAAAATGTTGTTGTTGTTCATTGTAAAGCTGGAATGGCGAGGACAGGATTGATGATCTCAAGTCTGCTTCTCTTCCTTAAGGTTGGTTAGATTTTTAAATTTTCCTTTCTCTCTGTAGATTCATATGATATGCATAACATGAGTTTAAAAATGCAGTTCTTTCCAACAGCCGAGGAGTCTATTGAATATTACAATCAGAAAAGATGTATAGATGGGAAAGGGCTTATTCTTCCAAGTCAGATTGTCAGTACATATCTCACAGCTACATAAATTTGCCTTCCCTTGTTCGTTCCACTATCATCTAATTTTGTGTTTTCCTATTTATGTCATAGAGGTATGTGAAGTATTTTGAGCGTGTATTAACTTATTTCAATGGGGAAAATCAGCCTGGTCGTAGGTATCTTATGCACTCTCTATCTGGTTTTTCTTCTGATTTTTACAACTGCATCGAGCATGCTATTAACTGAGATTATATTTTGATAGGTGCATGCTTAGGGGTTTCCGCCTTCACAGGTGCCCTTATTGGATTAGGCCCTCCATTACTGTCTCAGATCATAATGGTAAACCCAAGATTCAGAGTTTCTACCTTCATGCTATTCTTTTCCTTCTGGTAGTGTGTGCTCTGATGGACATTGCAGTGGATGTTGTTTCTGAGTGCCCATATACTCTACCTTTGTCTTTAATGTTTATACCTTTAATTTAAGGGAGCTATAGAAGGGATGGGAGACAGAAACCAATATGTGATGTTTGATTATCATAATTTGAATTTAGATACACCTTTTGTATAGGAGATGACTGCGGATATGGTTTCTTGAGTATTTAGGTTGGCCGAGATTAATATAAATAGTTCTTCTATGAACATGCTTTCTTCTTCTTCTTCTTCTTTTTTTTTTTTTTTTTTTGGTTTCCTCGTGTATACCTTGCACTGGTACTGTTGTCTCCCTAGGCAGCCTTCTTAAAGGAATCCTTTTTTTCACCAAAATTTAATATATAAAAGAAAATACTGAAGACCATTGAATAAACAGCTTATATATTTTTTGATGGTTTACATAAAAGTTTTTTAAAGTGGCAGCATCTATCTCCTCCCTCCCTCCCTCCCTCCAATGCCCATCAGTTGCCATGCCATTTATTTTGTGATGGTTTCTTTAGTGAGGGAAGCACAGATAATTTTTGCTGACACTTTGGCCAGCGAAGGATTTCTGAGGCAGCTTCTTGCTGTAGAATCTTCACTCTTCTCGTGACATTCCTTGTCAGTTCTCTTGGCAATGCTTTGTTGTTGGTTCCCAATTCATTTTGAAGCTCGTCTGCTTGCACTCTTGTCCATCTTGGGAGCCTTCTTACTGGACCTCTGTCGTATTATTATCAGAAAAAGGAATTGACATTTGGATGATCAATGCTCTCCTCCATGCTCATTCATTTTCCTGCTAACCTATTTATCTTGTAAATAGTGGATGCAATCTGAGGTTCCTGTGAGTTATTGTACTTCCATCCTAGAGTTAGTGTGTACCGTGCCTATCCGTTTGAGAATTTGCTGCTAATAAGTTCTTTGTTATATCAAGGAAATTGCTGCAATCACTTTTTATTCTGATCAATAATTTCCCAACTATCTATTATTTTTTCTCCTCCCTGCTGTTTTCTTTTTGTTTAAGTATCTGTGTTTTCCTAGTGTCTTTGGTATTTCATATTTTTAATTCACAACTGTGAACTCTAGTTAGCAACATACTTATTTGCTGTATATATCCTTGAGATTTTTTCTTACAGAAGTTTTTATTTTTCATACGATGTATTTATCCAGTAAAATCTGTAATTGGTAATTGGCAGGAGTCCTCTTCTCAACCAAAAAACATCCAAGGACGAAGGATTTGATGGTAGGTCCTTTGATTAAGTTTGGTGCTTTAATCGGTAGTTGCCTACTTCTTTGTCATTATGTGCAGGCATAAACACATCAACAAATTTAATACAAATCGGACCTAAAATTACTTACATTCTGCTGCTTCTGCTTAAATCAAGTTCTGTGGTGTATATGTGTATATGCCCAGTCTTACTGACCCCATGAGTACTTTTTCAACGTAGGAGTTTGGTCAGATCTCACTATGAGATAAAAAACAATTTGTTTTAGCATAAGGGAGTGAGATTTATTCTTTTATTAGGCTTAATCAATTCTGTTGATGCAGCCTGAAGATTTTTGGTTCAGTGCACCGAAAAAAGGGATCATGGTATTTGCTTTACCTGGGGAACCTGGTCTTACCGAGTTGGCTGGTGATTTTAAAATCCATTTTCATGATCGCCAAGGCGATTTCTACTGGTATGTTGGTTTCCCTTTCTTTCAGCTAGTTAAGGTGGCATTTTGAGTAGTTTTTGCTAGCTTTGTATTTGTGAAATTTACAGTGTATTTATTATTTTGATCTGTGTGAATTTTTAGTGTTTTAAAAGTCACAGAATCTAGGTATGCAGACAAATAAATATTACATGTTAAGAGAAATCGTTAAGCGTTGAGTTCAGTTACTTTCTGACAAATAGCTGGTAAACAGCTAATAAACATATAAAAGTGATTATATTTGTTGTTCATTTTCCTGAGGTAGATTCTAGTATGATGAGACTTTTTGATGATGGTAGTTTCATTTGGTGACTACTTAGGAAGAAACTGCTTTGTGGTGTCACAGACTTTTTCTATGTTTAGACACCGGTACCTTTATCTTTGATTTGTTCTGTAGCACACAGTTGTTAAAACACTATAGTTGTATATACCAATGCGAAATGTAGGATTAACACAAGGATATTGGTAAACTAGTTTCCTATTGCTCTATAGGACACGATTGGAAATATAAATTGTGGTACAAACGCAACATAACAGTATTAGAACTTGTAAGCCATGCTGTTTCATCTTTTCTTTTGTGCTACTTAGTTGTGCCGTGATTGTTTTTTTTTTCACCAGGGACTGGTGAAGAATTAAATAAGAGAGGGAAGCTGCATATATTTACTACTTTTGTGCCTCCTTTATTCAGTTGCTGTTAAATCTAATCTATTAGCTTTTGGTCGTCTGCTTACAGTTGGTTGAATACCACGATGATGGAGAACAGAAAAATTCTGACCACGTCAGACCTTGATGGTTTCGATAAGGTCCGGGCCTATATATTTTTCTTGTTTAACTTCTTCCAACTAATATCTGTACCTTAATGAGTCTTATAAAGGTTGTTTATATTCCAAAGAGTTTTCGCTGGTTATGCCATTCCTTACTGATTATTCTTGTTGTTCGTGTTCTAGCACTAGTTTAATTTTTATGGTTTTTTCTCTTTTAAAAAATGTGGACGCTTTGCAGAGAAAACTACCTTCTCCTGGATTCCAAGTCGAGATTGTCTTAGTTGACTATGATGGTACTCCTCCATCGAAGCCTCCTAAGACTGAAAATACTACCAAAGAAGCAGATGGTAGCTCTGTCAACCGCCCTGCCACGGGCGATGCAAATGTAAAACCTGGAGACACCAGCAAAGGCTCTAGAAATAATGATCAAGACGAGGTATTCTCAGACAGTGATGCAGAGGAGTCTGGCTCTACCAGAAGTCGACAAGCAAGAACAACAGCTAATGTTGTTGAATCCTCATCGCCCTCGGGTGGAAAAATGGAGACATCATCAAAAGAAACGGAAAGTGTAACACAAGGTGTGAGCCAGGTTTCCTTGGGAAGTGAAGGTGCAACGAAACAAGCCTCTGTTAGTGAACTCAAGCAAGAAAGTGGGACTGGGTCTTCTCAAGGTTCAGCCATCCCTAGCGCAGATCCTGGAAGCGTTAGTGAGTTCAAGGCAATTGCGGCGGACGCTTCTGTCTTTACTTTCGGTGACGATGAAGACTACGAAAGTGAGTAAGTCGTTAAGTTTTTCCAGACCATCAAAATTATGTACATAAAACGTGGTACATGAAATTCTAGACTCTAGCTGCTGGGAGGAAGAGAGAAAGACTGCTTCCTCTGCAGCAATGGGGTAGTGAACGATGCGTCTGATTTGGTTTCTTGCCATTGTACTATTGCATTGGAATTTTTAACATTATTGTTTCATTATGATCTAATATTGATATCGGATAAAATGGTTATGGTTGGCGTACACTGCAATAATTTATGCTCTTTTAATTCGTTTCCTGAGACCCACTGGGTGAAACTGTACCCCGAAGATCAGTGATACAATCAAGTATTTATGCGTAACTTCTCTTGATCATGGTCAAAGTTGTATGGTTGCCAAATAATCTAATGAAATGTCCTAAAATATTATTTTGTCAGTAAAAACACTTCATATGTAATTAAATAAAGTAGGACGAGAGTGAAATGAAACATATTTAAGGTTGCCTTGGCATTCTTGATAAATATTTTTATAAGCGAAAGTATTCGTTGGCTACAAGTTTTTAAAATGTAATATTGAAAGGCATGAATATTTTTTTATGTCAAGTCAATAAATATAATAGAACTAATGAGGTAATGAGTAACATCTTTCTGATATAGAAGCTGGAGTTGTAGGACTGCTGTAAAATTGTAATTATTATGCTTCTGGAAATGTTAATTATTTACACGGATAAAAAATTTCCTCAGACTTTGAGATAAATAAATCTGATTTAATAGCATAATAAAATATAATTTGAAATTTGAAATAAAAGTAGTTATTTAAAATTTTGAAGATTTTAATTGGTATAATTTTTTTTTTAGAATTAAAGACAACGTAACTAATTTAAATAATTATAGCCGCTTAAGCAATACTTAAAGTTAAGAGACAATAAGAGTTAAGTGAGTCGTGGCCCAGAATTTTGTCTGTGGTCCGGTCTGGCCTAGGGAGTTGGGAGTCTTACCCAGTTCTTTGAATCGGCTCGGGCTGGATGTGTCTACTGAGATATTTCGGTCTTATTGTAGTAATTAGGAAAGAACCCTTTTTAGGAATCTAATTTGTTATTTAGGAAAGAAATGAGAAGGCAACGAATATAACTTTGATTGGAGCGAGGACTCTAGAGCAAAGATGCCAGCAGTAACAACAAATTTTAAGTAGAAGATGAGTGTAATTGCCAACCCTCAACTCCTTTATATTTATAACTGAACTTCCGACAGTTGCTCTAGTAGCTAGCTAGCAACTGCGGATTGCAGCCTTCTTGATGATCAGTTGTGCTTGCTTGCGGTACGTGTCTTTTCTTCACTAAATTGACACAATGGGAGTCAGTGGAGGTGAAGCTGCGGCTGCAGAAAAAACCTCGTCAGTAGTAGTACCCTTAGTCACAGAAGAGAAGAATGAGCTTCATATTATCAAGAAATACGACATTAAACTCCTGAAAGAAATAGGTCACGGAAGCTTTGGGTCTGTGTATCTCGGTAGTTGGAAGGGTTCCCAAGTGGCCGCTAAAGCAATCAACTCCCGCAACGTTCTTGCAAAGAAAATTAATCTCAAACAAGTGGTAAGTTAATTCATACGCTGATCGACTTTAATTTCCATGGTTTAATACTTGCAGCTTCTTCTATTTTATAAGTATTGTATTCTTGATAGTTTGTTAACACATAATACCATTGCAAAATATATTGACAAACTTCAGATGAAGAGTTTTTGGAACGAAGCGCGGATTTTGGGCAGATTGAATCATCCAAACATTATTGGTTTCCATGGACTGGTAATGGATGGCCCCGAAAGAGTGCTGGCGACCGTCTCAGAGTATATGATCGACGGTGCACTGTGTGACATATTGACGTCGTCGATCAAGATACAAGACTGGAAGACTCGTATATCGATCGCAAGAGACGTGGCCCTGGGCTTGGAGTACCTGCACGCAAATAACATCGTCCACTTTGACATAAAGAGCGACAACATATTCGTCAATCTCAGAGACGACGGAGAGCACCCCCTTTGCAAAATTGGAGACTTTGGGCTCTCAACGACGCTTAATCAAAACAAACTCGTCTACACTGGGGGACACGGCTTTGGGACTCTCCAATGGACCGCACCGGAGCTTCTGCGCGGCCAACAATTTGTTAATGAAAAGGTTTGCTTAATATGTATGCATCATAACATCATTATGCTTTATTCCCTAATTTACTTTCTTGCTTTCGTTCTTAGCAGAGCGACAATAGCTAATTAAATATATTTTTCCTTAATTTCTCTTGTGCAGGTGGATGTGTATTCATTTGGGATTTTGATGTGGGAGATACTCACTGGAGAATTGCCATATGATGATTTGGATCCGGAAGTCATCAGACGTAATTAACTCTACTTCCTACTTAATCTCTCTCTCTCTCTTTTACAAGTTGTTTTATTTACATTTTTTTTTTTTGTTGCTACTGCTTGATCCATGTAACTTATTACTAATTACTTTCATTCGGAAATTGTGAATTTCAGGCGGTGTAGCAACGGGTAAACTGAGACCTAAAGTGCCGAGCTGGTCGGATCCTGAATGGAGATGCATCATGGAGAAATGCTGGTCACAGATGCCCGCTGAGAGACCCACCTTCACTGAAATAGTTTCTCATCTGCAATACCTTCTTGGTCGCTTCTCTTTCAGGCCACAGATCGTGAGGACTGAACACGTGATCGGGCTACAAGAAGTGAGGCCACCATTACCCGAGGCACAAGTCGGGCCACCGCCACTGGCCGTCGCCGCCATCGATGAAATCAGCAGAAGAATCTCAGCTCTGCCTTTGGGCTGCCCTGTTTTGGCCTACCAAGATCACAATCCAACGTATCAGCTCTTCCCACAAGTTTTCTGAAATAGACATGATATGGCAAGACCCAAGCCTCTCCATGTTATATGTTCTCCCGAAAATATGGTTCTGATCAGCTCGAGATAGTTTCATCCCACTATGTCCTTCATCGGGCTTCATTCTTGATAGCAATGGAAATGTCCATGTAAAACTTCAAGACTGATTCAGTGGTCCAACTATGAGATCGATAACATGATTTAATCTTAGACTGCTGTTTTGTTCCCATGCAGAATCGTTTACATGGCATGAATATTAAAAGCAAATTAATCAAAAATTTAAACAGGGAGGGAAGATAAAATGAAAAACTGTTTTGTTGTGAGCTAGGTAGAAGCAACCCTTTCGATATCAAGAAGCTTAAATTTTGCAGATATTCTGAACAATCAAAATAAAAACTGACAGTAGCAACCACTGATTTAATAACGAGAAATCGATTGAATTCTCAAATGCTTGGTTTCGATAAATGCGTTCTCAAAAGTTTTCGCACTCTGTGCAAGGAGAGTGGAGCGACCAAAAGAAAAAAAGAAACAGCAGAATATAAAAGGGCAGAGCAACAGACATTGAACAACAAATTAAAGAAGGAAAAAGTGGAAGCAGATTACCTTCGCGATCTTAGCATTCGCAAGAGGCGAATAGATTTGCAGAGAGAGAGAGGAAGAAGAAGAATAAAGAAAGCAACAACTATACTCTCCATCACTCCTTCGTTCGTCTTCTTCACTCTTCTCTTATGATCTCGACAAAACAATCAAGCGAGAGCCCACGAGATTTGAATATTTGTTGTTGTCCAATGGCGGCAATGTAGAAAACTTGAAAATGAAAAAAAATCAGAAATAAATGTCATTTTAGAAAGTCCACTTTCGTGAAGTATACAATACAGTTACTTATCCACAAAACAATGGAGAAATTAAATTTTTATTATACCTATAAATAATTATAATTACAAATAAGTGGGCACTTGTAGAGTTATTTTAATTCGAATGTCAAGAATAGTTGATTTCAATGAAAATAATTTATATTAGATATGAGAATTTAATATATATTTTTACATATTAAATAAACTAAAAAAGGAAAAAATTGGGTCTATGACCGAAAGTTACCTCTCTACCTTTTCAAACTTATGTAGTTGATATTATGCATATTGAACTATTCAGAATGCAATTGTGCATTTACCAATTTGTTTATCTACCTAATATAATGCTTAGAAGTAAACATCAAATATGTTAATGTTAAAAAAACCCCCAAGTTTATTTTCGTGTACCATTTTTTATTAAATTTAAAAATATTATTTTTCAATAATTCTGATAAATATATATTTCCGGGTAAATTTTAATCAGAAAATAGTAATAAGGCGGGCAAATACAAGGTACAAGTGACAACGCGGCACTGGGCACACAGATAAGAATGACCAAAGTCTCTGACTCTCCGTAGCGGCCCCGTTCAGATGAAGTTGATTCTAGCTGGTTTGAGTGTGTCACGGACTCACGAGTCGTCACCGTTGATTGTTTTTTTCTCGCTTTGTCATCGGCGGCCGAGAATTGCGTCTCTACAAATTGATTAAAAAGTGAGCGAGGCCCCCCAAGTTAATTAGATCTTTTTTCATTTCAATCTCGTCGTCGGGTGGTGAAGGAACGAAGACCGAATTTAATTACAGACGATTACGCAGCAAAAAGCGAGGTTTTTCATTAGAGACGAATTACAAAGCTCCCAAATCTGGCCCCTTTCCCTGTTGTCGTGTCAATCGATCTCGATGATCGCAGTCTGTCATCCACTGGGAACGAAAGAAAGACACAGACGCGGCACGTCGGCCATGCCCGCATGTCTCTCTGCCTTATTTTGCGCGTCACACATCGTTTCCCACTTATCGTAACCGTCTCTTTCGCCTCTCTTCCTTAATCCTATAAATCCCCCTTCCCTCTCCACCCACCCCTCCCAAAACCAGAAACCTCGAGCGCGACCTTCTTTAATCTTTGATTCCATGGCGGCATCTACCTTTCCGGCCCTGTTTCTTCTCGCCTTCCTCCTCGTCTGCGACGCGAGCGCCGATCTGGGTGGGGGGAGGCTTGGGGGGATCCGTGAAATCAACGATGTGAAGCATAACGAGGAGGTTCAGTCTCTCGGGAGGTTCTGCGTCGAGCAATACTCCAAGACCCATAACGGCGGAGGCCTCCTTTGGTTCTCGGAGGTGGTGAAGGGGAAGCAGCAAGTCGTGTCTGGGATGAAATACTATCTTAAAATCTCTGCCGTGCAAGGTGGTGTCCCTAAATTGTTCGACGGAGTCGTGGTTGTTCGGCCCTGGGTTCATGCTAACCCCAAGCAGCTCGTCTCCTTTGCCCCTGCAAAATGATCGGTTCATGTCGTCCCTGTAGAGGTTGTTTTCTCTGTTGTATTTTTCCCCTCTTCTGTAACTCGTCTAGGTCTGGGTGAAATATTGTGATGGCCGTATGAAATTCCAGCGTGTGAAGTCTGAATGAGTTGGAATCCCTATGTGATGCATAGTGTATGGTTTATATGACGAAATAGAAATAGGGTTTTGAGGAATTCTTACCAACTTCCGATCGATTATTCGAGTTTTTGGTCTGATACAACTGCGACTGGTACTTCAGTTTGTCTGTAATGGAAAAATTCCCATTTTTAATCTTCGATCCTTCGGTCCTTGATGTTGGTCAGAGTTGTTCTGATCTTCGCGCTCCTCGATCTGCCTTTGAACAGAAATTAGAAATCGAACTTACGATTTATTCATTTGCCTCATTGAAATCTTCGCAGATCATCGCCCTTTCGAGCTTTACACTAGAAAATGAAAACAGAAAAAAACAGCATAATCATGGAGACTTTATAACTCCATTGGTAAAAGCTTTTACAGGCAAACCGTCGAAAATTTTTAAGGTAATTGTCAGTCACGGTATGCCTGATGCGTTACTAGAGGTCTAAAATAACCCAGAATTACTTTTATTTATAGAAATATCATTAAACTTAAATTTATTACTAGAATTTAATGGAATATAAAAACCTAAATAAGGCTCATCATAAGCCATTTAAGGATAGTAAATAAGGCTCATCACAATAGCCCAGGCTCTTTAAACTTTAAAGTCTAATTTTTTTAAATAAAAAAGAAAAATCTGTGGAAGATAAATTTGTTTGACAAACCTATAAAACCTCTTCTAACAAACTTAATAATGTTTTACAAAACGGAAAAGGTTATAAACCAGTGAAAAAATCGGTTTGGTCAAACCTAGTCGGATTAGACTAACATTTAAAATGTAATTTGACTTTACATTGGAAAGATATAGCATGCTAACTTTTGAATGTATTTTAAATAGTTAAGCGGTTTGTTGTGTTGGTTAGAGGACTGTTCACAACGTTTTAGGTCTAATTTTAAGTCTAACTTCTTGCAATATGGCCATATGGGTTTCTAATACAGCGTCTGTAAGAATCTGAATAGTCTCTTGTTTCTTTCAACCCAGTTGAACCGGTTGGTTGAGTCGGTCCGATTTTCAAAAGTGTTTTAGGTACCCGGCTATCACCTCAATTTTTGGATTAAAAATTAATAACGAGTAATACTGCTATATGCTGCTATGCACCTTGATGTGAGTGCACCCAGCCGCATACCGCTTAAGTACATCAACATAAGGGAGAGGTGGACAAAATACGCACCTTTGTGCACATAATTAATAACAAAATAAAACGACAATTATATATGGATGTAGAGGGTATCCAAATTGTATACCCTCATGAGCGCGCATTGGATTACTCTTTTCAATGAGAGTTACTTGCACCTAGGCTGCAGTACTTATTCGATATAATTGACGTAATTAACTAATTGGAAAACTTAAAAAAAATAAAATATTTATATTTTATAAAATCTTATATTTTAAAGGATAAATCCTATATCCGATAAGTTGGAAGAGACGCTGCCTAATACACTTCCACCGTGTACGCAAGTCAATTGTCGCTGTAAAAATCTTTAACACTATAATATAATAATAATTCAGTCCGTAAAGATTGAAAAGAAAGAAAGAATTAGCAATTTTAGGCTGGAGTGGGAACTGGGATTCTGGGAATAGCCAGCGAGCGACGTACATACACCGTTCGATCACAAAAAAAAAAAAAAAAATGTAACGTACATAGACGTCTGAGGATCCTCGCCGGCGGCGATCGAGCTGCTCCCGAGCGTACAGATCCGCTGAATGTAATTATACCGCACGCCATATTTCTAGACGAAAACAGTTGTCACAAGGAATCGTCGGCGTGTCCAAGTTTGGGAGGGACCCCCGGAAGCCGATACGCTCTCGTTGCGGTGTGGCGCGTGAGCGTCATCGGAAGCATCATCTTGCAAATCTCTGGAGCCTCCCCCCCGAGAAATCCAACTTCATCGGAACCCCCTCTGTAGGTCGACGGCTGTGAACAACTCCTGCCCGTCACCGCTTTCCCCATTAATGCTCGACATTTGGTCGCCTTTCTCAGCACTTATCAATATTTCTTCACCCTGGCCTCCACATATCGATCCAGTTACCTCGTACTACTATTATTTATAAGTATAGACTATGGTGGTTCTGATGAATGATAGTCGTCTGCTAGCTACAGTGTCCTCATCGAGCGAGCCCCACGAAAGGAAATGGCTTCCTCCGGAGCGCTTTCCAAGCTTCTTCTCTTCCTTGTTTTAGTAGTAGTGCTGCTGGTATGTTTTGCAGGTGTGAGATCATTAGAAATGCGAAGTCTTCCTGGTGAAGAAAGTAAGTGAACTTTACTTCTGTGAATATATTACACTTCGATCTGTGTTTTTTTCATGTCGTAACGTAACTGCAAATTGCTCCTTTATCTCTTCTCTTTGGCATTAATTTGCTGCTGTTTATCTCAGTGAATAGCTCGGATGATGAAAAAATAGAAGAAAGGCACTCTCAAGATTAATTAGCATTTTGCATGCAACATTTCAAAAAAATCGCCGTTGCCGGGGATCGAACCCGGGTCACCCGCGTGACAGGCGGGAATACTCACCACTATACTACAACGACTGGTTGTTATATAGCAAGGATTTTTTAAATATAATAACAGTATTTAAAATTACTTGAAAAACTGAAAATTCATTTGCGTCCATGGGGAATGAAGTTCCCTTCAACCGTAGCAACCTCTCTTAACAAATCGCGATGATGGTACTGATATAGCTGCAATGGGGTATCGAGAGTGCTATCCTTAACATGATCATGGGATGCATTTAATTTTCTTGGAAGTAGTCTGGCCTTTGAGTCATTCATTTCAGCCACTAGAATTACGATTCAGAATATGTAGGTGCTGGTTCATTTTGTAATGGAAGAGAGTACTTCCGAATTTGTTATAATAAATTTAACAAAAGAAGAAAACAGGACGTTTGAACATTAATTCTAAGAATAAGTCATATCATTGGCAGAAAAATGCAGGGCACGTCCATGATAGGTCCTATGCCTTCAATCATCTCTTTGCTGACGAATTTAACTGAACTGTAAGAATGCTATCAGTCTTTTTTTGTACAGAAAATATTTCTTGTTCTCCAAGTGGCGTTAGTTATGACTTCATTTTCGGATTTATCATTTTCAGGAGGATTTCTGATCTCAAGGGACAAAGTACAGGCTTCCCTCCCTTACAGAATATGAAACTTATTAAGAGACTGTGAGTTGAAAGAATATGGTGCTCATGTATTCTTCTTATTGATGTGTATTTTTATGTATGCCTCATTGGCCTTCTCCTGGTGTCTGTCATACTGTATGCTGCTGAGAAATTGCTCGATGTCGGGTGAAATTCCATCATATATTGCGAGTGTCATGGGAAGCCTATGTACCCTGTAAGAGAACTATAAATTATCGCATGGTAGTGGTTGAGACTGAAGATTTTTTCAGTAGATATCAATTCCTGTAATTTTAGGGGAAACTGCTCGGGATAACCTATGCTTAAATCTACTCTGCCTATTGCTCATACGAAAGCTTTCCTTGCAGAGACCTGAGTTACAACAGTTTGACGAGGAAAATTCCGAGCAATTTCGAAGATCTTAAAACACTTAAATACATGTAAGGGGCATCGAGGTTTCATACATTATTATGCTCAAATTGTAATTGACTTTCTTCTTTACACTGGACTGCTCTCTTATTCCAAATTCATGGTATTTTCTGAAGGTACCTAAGTGACAACAACCTGAGTGGAGAGGTACCCAGTTGGGTCTTTCGGACTCCAACCAACATGTAAGCTCTGTTTTAAATGGCCATAAGCTGTCACACTGATTTTATGACTTTCTTCCATGAAATAGCTTTTCTATTTTGAAGAGATATATCCAACAATGATTTTAGAGGACCCTCCCAGCCATCTTCATGTCAAATAGGAAATGTGTAAGAACATTTGGCTAGTTCTGTTTGCTTATTTTATACTACCATCTCCACTTAGGACCATTCATTTTCATTTTGGATGCTTCTTTTGTACTTTCTCAGGAACTTTGCCGCCAGCTACTCTTCCACTTATGGCAAATCGTAAGTACTTCCTTTTTCTTAACCATATCCTTAGCCACTTGGAGTTGCTGACGGTGTACCCATTTTCTCTGTTAGAGCTGCTACATGCTTAAGAAAGAACCTGCCCTGCTCGGGAAAACCTCAATGTAAGGAAAGAGTGCAAAATTTTGAGAAACATCTTATATACACTGATATTCTGAATCAAGTGTTCATTTTTCAGACTATTCCTTGTTCATAAATTGTGGAGGCAGTAAGCTGATAGCTGAAAAGCACGAGTACGAAGATGACTCATTGCCTGTGGGTCCATCAACATTTTTCACGACTAGAAAATGGGCTTATAGCAGTTCAGGGCACTGCATTGATAGCAGTCTGGTTCCCTTCATAGCAACAAACACATCTGCACTGAACATTGCCTATCCAAACCTTTACATGACAGCTCGCACGTCTCCTGTTTCCCTCAAATATTATGGGCTTTGCTTCCTAAATGGCATTTACACCGTTTCACTTCATTTTGCTGAAATAATCTTCACAGCGGACCAGACATATAGTGGCATTGGAAGGCGTGTATTTGATGTATCGGTGCAGGTATCATTCATTCTTCGAACAGTAATCAGCAGATACATCATCCTCTTCAAAAAAGAAATCAGTAGATACATCATCTAACAGGCAGCTAGTTATCCATAATTTAATGGGAAACAGGCCAAAGTCCAAGCAGAGTAATCTCCATACTTGGCCTTTCCGAACCTTTTATCCTCTTCTACCCTGATACTTGAATTGACTCTTGCAATCGTTCAACCGGGAACCATAATCATGGTGTGCACATTTCACTCCCATTTCAGCTTGGCTGAATTCTGTATGAAGTAACCAATCCCGATTAGGCATCATGCAAGACAAACGAGACAATTTTTTCTTAATATGCATTCTGTTCATCTACCCTTGTTTATATTTCACGTTATGTGCATGCATGCTCCTGTTTGAATGTATTTGCCACCATGCATGCTCTGTTTGGTTTCAGAGCAGACAAGAAAAAGAAATAAAAATTTGGAGGTTTTCCTCTTGACATAGCTTCCTCTCCCAAAAAGGGCCTCAAAGTTATTGTATCCAGAGTCGCACCTGAACATGTTTACCATAAGATATTGTCTATTAATATTCAGTCATTATTCTCTTGTTGTCATGCTGCTTCTTCCTGAAGGGCGTACGAGTTCTGAAGGATTTCAACATTGAAAACAGAGCTGGTGGACCAGGTCGAGCACTGGTTTTGAACTTCACTGCAAGAGTGACCTCTAACACATTGGAGATTCACTTATACTGGGCAGGAAAGGGCACTACTTCAGTCCCTTACGAAGGTGTCTACGGACCCCTGATATCGGCCATTTCTGTGACACCCAGTAAGTTCATTTTTCCACGTTTTAGTTTCTTCCTATCAGCACTCAACTGATGTGTGCATCATCGTGTAATCCTTTTCTTCCTCTAGACTTTGTCCCTCATATCCGTCACCACAAGGCGCACATTGGAGCTATCATCGGCATCACAGTTGCTACCTCTGCTGCTGCTCTGTTTGTTTCAGTGTTCTTCTGGGTTAAACGTTTATTTGAAGGAACCGTACTTGCTGACGAAGGTGAACAAATGAATCAATGTTTTTCTACATGCAACAGATCCATGAAATTTATCAGAAATATTACGAAATTAGCGTCCCTGAACCTTATAAAAGCATCAACTATCAATATGCTTCCTTATCTTCTAATAAACAACAAGTTTTTTTTCTGTAGAGCTGAAAGCCAAGCAGCTGAAGATAGGTTACTTCTCTTTAAGAGATATAAAAGCGGCTACCGATAATTTTAGTTCTGCCAATAAGATAGGTGAAGGCGGGTTTGGCCCTGTTTATAAGGTAAACTTGCGCCTTGATTTCTGATTGTCCTTCCTGTTTCTAAACCATCCGGAAACTACAGGTGCTTCTTATTTTAATATACTTTTTCAAGAACCGTCTTTCGACATGTTTATATAGGGAAAACTCCCAGATGGTTCTGTAATTGCTGTTAAGCAGCTCTCATCTAAATCGAAGCAAGGCGATCGTGAGTTTGTGACGGAGATAGGCATGGTATCAGCTTTGCAGCACCCAAATCTTGTGAGGCTTTTCGGATGCTGTGCTGAAGGAAATCAATTAATGGTCATTTACGAGTATATGAAAAACAATTGTCTTTCCCGGGCACTCTTTGGTAGGTCCATTACTACGGTTATAGTATGGAAGAACTAAAATTGAATAGAGTATATATCTCCATTTTCATTTCCATCTACTGTGAAATAAATGCCAAGAGCACAATTTCAGGTTCTATTGAACAGCGCTTGAGTCTGAATTGGGAAACAAGGTATAAGATTTGCAAAGGCATAGCAAAAGGTTTGGCTTTTCTTCATGAAGAGTCTAGGCTGAAGATTGTTCATCGAGATATCAAGGCCACCAATGTGCTACTTGATGCGGATCTTAATGCCAAGATATCTGACTTTGGTCTAGCTAAGCTTGTTGAAGATGAAAGCACTCACATCAGCACTAGAATTGCCGGAACAAGGTTGGTTGTGTTCTTTTTGCATTTCTCTTCCTTTTTCCTTTTTCCTGGTGTGACTATGTAGCTTTCAGTATCAAGATCTACAAAGCAACAGATCTGCTGCTTATGTATATATAGTAGATTCTGGGCAGTTCCCAGCTTGCAGGGTTTTTTAGCGTTTCATAATTCAAAGACGTTCTTTTCTTTTATGGCATTGACTGGTAGCTTTAAGAAAACACAAACCAGCTTAACAGAGATAAACAATGACTTTTCAGGGGATATATGGCTCCTGAGTATGCAATGAGAGGTTATTTGACGAGTAAAGCAGATGTTTACAGTTTTGGAGTCGTCCTTCTGGAGATTGTTAGCGGAAGGAGCAACACAAATTACCGAAATGACGACAAATTTGCTCATCTTCTCGACTGGGTAAATTCTTCAACACATTTTATTCTCAGTTCAGATTATTTCTTCTTCTGCACTACTAATCTCCGTCCTTTTCTTTTGGATTTGCGCGATATTGTCGCAGGCCATAGCTCTTGAGGAGGAAGGAAAGCTGCTGGAACTAGTTGACCCAAGCCTTAAATCGAGCTACTCGGCAGGAGAAGCAACCAGGGTTTTGAAATTGGCTCTCCTCTGCACCAACTCGTCTCCGAACTCGAGGCCCGCAATGTCAACAGTGGTAAGAATGCTGGAGGGCAAGGTGGCTGTTCGAGTCTTGCTTGAGGAGTGTGGTTCATTCAGCGAAGATAGTCAGAAACACAGCACGATAATGGATGGGCCTTCTCTTGATTCTTCTGCATCTTTGGCTAACAAAAATGAAAAGAGTAGCTCCATTCCCTCCACGAGCGACCGACCTCGCTTAGCCCCTTAACGCTTGTACAAGTTTCGGTTGTGGAGAGTCTGGAGACCGGAGAGAGATGACTGAAGTAGCTGTGTTTACCGGAGATAATTCAGTGCACGGCAGAAAACAGACAACGAACCAACCCTGTATTATCCACGCTACGGTAGAAGTTAAAACAAAACATTATTATACTTTACATAACTTCTTATTTTATTTAATGAATATATCTTTACATTAAAAAAATGAATATAACTCTATAAGGTATACAGAATTTTACACATGTCCATACAGAATACGTTAATTGACATAAAAAAATAATTTTTATATGGAATCCTACTTCTTACAAATTGTAGATAAATTAAAAATAGATTACTTAACCTGACTTCCATGCGTAAGAGTTTTCGGGTTCATTATAATCTAATAATGGTGGACCCTTAATCTAACGTTTAAACGGGTTATGCAATCTCACAACTTTAAGTCCAACAATAAGGTTATTTAAGAATTTGATGAATAAGGATATTGAAAGTGCTGTATGGGACATAAGAAAGGGGAGGCAATCGATTATCGAGTATTCGGACTTGCCTTTGCTGGTAACTGTCTTTCTGTCTCATCTTTGAATCGGGACCAACTTGAGAATTTTCCTGGAAAAAGTTATCCATGCCATGCGAAGGGGTTAGATCCACCCACACAGAAGCCGACAATGTCAGCATTCCTGAAGGGAAGCTTGACATTGAAGCAGAAGTGAGTCTGGTTCTGCTTGTGGTTAAGGACGCGGAACCATCACAGGGATCAGACGACTGAGCCATTTCTTTTCATGGAGAAGAAAGAGCAGGTTTTGATATTTTTAATGGGATATTATATTATTATCTCGGATTGGCAAAACATTAGTTTTCCAATTTCAAGCTTCAACTTTACGTAGTGGCTATGGTATGGCGCCCTCATGAAAGGGTCACAAAACGAAAAATAAAAATTCATGGGGTGAGAGAGGCTCGAACTCTCGACCTCAGGATTTCTCGAAGCTACCTACGCGCTAGCCAACTGCGCCACCACCCCGATGTTAATTTTGTGAGAATGTAATTATTTATTTTGTGATTCTAAATATCCATTCTACATTGGGTTAATCATCATTTTCGGACAAATTAATGAGATATTTTCACGAAGATTCTTCTTAGCTTCTAGTGATATCTTAATTTCTACCATGCATAGGAGGAAATCAACAATATGAGGAAGCTGCTACAACGGGAAGTTATCAAGTTACCCAGACAATGGGTCAGAAATACCGGTTCTGTTTCATTTGTCGTTGTAACTTGCGAAAGAGTCACTTCACAGAACAGGTATAACAGAGATTGTTAATGCGGCGTCTTACTATATAAATCTGCTATTTGGATGAAATACAATGCTTTTGGGGTCATTCAGTAAATGGTCCTGATGAATCATCTTATATCTAACGTCATTTACAAAATATTTCTCAGTTTACAAAAAAATTACTTTGTGAAAACAGATTCCCCGGACCTCCTATCTTCTTGCCCTGTGTCTTGTATACCTTTCTGTGGAAAATTGTTCCTACTTGTTCCTTTTTAAGCAAACTCCATCAGCAACTGTGATCACGTCAGTCAGTAGACTACATCTTTAGTTGTAGAATGTAAATCCAGGGATTCACTCACATGTCCATCCCCTTCAGAATCAAAAAACATGTCAGCCACATCACCAATTTTGACTTGAGATATACGTTTCCACTTTCTCAAAATTTAAAAGAAAACAAAAAGGGAAAGGCTTACCCCCATATGTTGGCTAAGTACTAGCAATTCCTCTAGTAAACTTGCTTTCAGTGAGCTTTTCAATTGACGGGCCCATCTCATGGATTAATTTAACAGACTCCGAGAGGCGATTAAGAAGATTCATAAGGGCAATCACTTCATTCCTTTGCAGCTGTAGCTGCAGCTGCAGAGACCCAGCATGATCTCAACGTTAGAATAAAATGTAACGCAAAGAGTTTATGCTTGCTACAAAACTTGACTTACAGGCTTATCCTTGAGGTCATGGCCATTAACAGAGAAAAGGATCTTCAATGCAGTTCCAAGGCCAAGAACCTGAAGCTTTCCCCATAATCGGCATTTTTCACATCCAACACAATCCATCAATGCACTACAACATGCAGATCATTTCTCATGGTTAGAACATAGGTTTAGCTACAATTTCACTGACGAGGTTTATGATAACAAACCTTATATTCTTGAACTGTTTCTGAACCTCCAACTTCAGCTCTGGTCCACTTTGGCCTTGCCATAACTTCGCCTCATCAAAAGGAAGTGGGCATGAAGCTCGTAAATTGGGATGGTGGACCAGTTGCCTTACTAGTGACTGGGTTTTCAAGTCCTCCATGGGGTTACCGGTGTCGTACTCTGCTTGTTCCAAGTAATTTGCCACCTGAGCAAAAGAACAAGGGGTACAGTTGAAAAATGACAAAGAGAGGACAAACCTCAAAACAGAGCTACTTGAGCCTTCTTTTCATGTTTCATCACATGGTTCAAGTTGTTTCTAGCCACATAATGAAACAGTCTTATTCTATTAAGCTTTTTAAACCATAAACATCGAGCATACAGTTGACAAGGTGCATTTATATTTCAAATCATGACATAAACATTTTTTCAGGTAAAAGGTAGTAATTTCTAACCCAACACACAAAGAGGGCAATTACCAATCAGCAAAATTACAACCTGACATAATAACCTTAATGAAAAATTTTTGGGAAAGTATAAAAGTAGTCTATGTTAAGGATAGAAAAATGGGAAGCTCTTGTTTGAGAACGAACGAATCCAAATAGATTAGACAACAGCAATTTGGAAGTTAAGAGCCTACCTTCATCACTGCTCGGAGAACAAAGAGAAAAGTGAAGTACAAATTCTTTACTCGATCCGGGTACCTTAATACACGATCATACATGATCTCAAGATTTTGACCCCACTGTCATCATACAAAGAGTCAAATTCAGTTCAGTCAGAACAGTGAAAACTGTAAAAAACTTAATCAAGTGGTAAGTATTATGCTGCAGACCAAGTTAGTGGCTTCATCAAGAAGATAATCAGCAGCGAGATGGACTGAGATGGACGAATGCAGTCCGGAAATAAGCTTGTATAACACTCTTTTCTCCTGGCAGAGTTCCTCAGAAGGGTCTGCATAGCACAATTAAGAGGTTAGTAATAACAAATCCTACGTGATAAAACTTGTAGCCACTGCTAGGTGCTAAACTGAAAAGGCTCATCAGGAGAGGGAAAAAATGGGGAATAGTTATGTTAAGATCAAATTAAGAGGATTGAGTGGACAACAAATTGCAAGCATAAAAATCATAAAAGATGAGGAGTTGCAGCTTAATAAGCATTGGCAGTGGTATAAGACAACATGTTCTCATACCACAAAGCAAATGAAACACTACTGACAAGAATATTGTTCACATATAAAGTCACAAGAACTTCTTCAGCGTGCTATAAGCAACATGGTGTGTTTTCCAGATGAATGAACATGTGGTCTCACATTTCGGACAATTGTCAGAGTAAATAGCATCCCATATCCTTTTAGCTGATGCTCCTGAGTAGCCAGTGTACCGTTCAGGGTTTAGTTGAAGATTCACATATGTCAACTCGGCTGCAAAAGGAAAATTTTTTATTACAAAAAGTAAAGTACTAACCTAATAAAATGCACTTTTCCATATGTAACAAAAAAAGACAACAGAAACCTACCATTATCTGTCTCATCATCATGTGTCCAAGGATTGTCAATTTCAGCCCAACCTTTGAAAACTTTAGTATCAATTGTTCGATCGACAGAATCCTGTGTTCTCCCCTCTTGACAAATCAAATCATAATCAGAAAGCCCATGGAATGGCTTTTTCAATGGCTCAGGGAATTCGCTTTCTGGGCATTCACAAACACTGCAGTCACGTAGTTTACACATTCCATCATCTGGCCAGAACTCACAGTCACACCACAGCTTGACCTGTCCAGAATTATCACAAAAGAATCTGTAACTACAAATTGAAATAGAATTTTTAAATTGAACCAAACCTGCAGGAAACTGAAACAGCCAACGTAATCAACAAAATAATCAAGAAAATGGGACATATCAAGCTGCTCTTCTGAACTAAATATGTGAATCATATGGTAATACAGAAAAAAACCAAACAGATGTGGCAAACGCTTTGATAGAAGTTCTGCACCATTGTAGACTCATTTAACGCAAGATGCTTGTTCAATAACTAGACTGTAAAATGCTCCAGGGTATTATTTGTGCAGTAGCATAGTGGCACAGCAAAATTTTCAGTACGTTCACTAAAAGAGTGTAACTTGTCTACAATGCTAAACCAAAATGTATTTCAACAAGTTAAACATGTTAAGAGAAAAGGCAGAAACTAATATTAAGGTGCGGTCCACCTACAACTTAGGTAAAGTTATGAACAGAGAGGTAACTTGATATTTTTCAAGGAAAACACAGAATAAACATTCTAGTAATATAGCCTAAATTGACTGCCTGAACATATAGCTGAACTATGTACTTGTCAGAAGTAGTGTTTCATTTGTTTTGAGATATAAATCAAGTTGTCTGACATCCCAGCAAATGCTTATTAACCTCCATACATCTACTTTTGCGATCTGCATTCTGGTGATTATCTGCGTGGCATCATAATGGCATAGCAAAGTTCACAGTCATGTTCTCCGAGAAAGTAAACTATAAGCTTGTACGCATTAGGAAACCGAACAACATACCTTGAAATAGCGAAAGAAGGGAAAAGTCACGAGTTCTTCCAGTATCGGATGCAAAAATTCCTTGTTAAGACTGTCGACAGTCTCGTAATCACAACAACAATCTTCAACGATTCCAGTATATTTTTTCGCGGCCTGCTGCAAAAATCGCTCAAAGAATTTCACGATACTGTCAAGAATAACAGAACATCTTCCGATCTCAATTCTTGAAACCTTTAACAGCTTGATCAATTCAGCAAATACTAAAGAGAAAAAAAAAAAGAGAAAGAAATGACATTCTCATTATAAAGAAGATCAAAGAGGAATGGAGCAGGGAGTTACCGTACAGCCGCAGGGCTCGCTGCCTCTGCCAAAGAGCAAGTAGTTGGGATGGTTTCTGAATAATATGGTAACGGTGGCGGCCAGAAAGACGACAATGAGAGCTCCGATCGTGGCCCAACCCCATCCAATACAAGGTTTCCGCTTCACCTGATTCGCCATTTTTGCTGTCAAACAGTGATCCTCCAACTCCTTAAGATCTCAGAGGAGTACAGAATGAAGAAAAGTTACCGCGTTGATTTGGTTCGATGTCAAATAAAAGCCCCCCGACACGATTCTATGAGCCGACGCAAAAACAAGATGAAAACTACTAGCTAGAATCAGCGGTGCGGTGCTGCGTCAAGCAAAAGACGGTTTTCTTCCTCGCGTGGAAGTGGCGGCTTAGGAAGCGCGCGAGCAACCTTGAAAATTAAATTGAATAAGAATCAGTGGTTAGTTGGACGTGACCCTTTCCCGATTCAACGGGCGTCCGCACTAGGACCGGAGACTTGTCAATTATGAAAGTTGATTCGATTTTCGTATTAAAATAAGAAGAGTAAGAGTTATATGCATTTTACTGTCTACACTTTGTGCACTTCTCGTGTCTACACTTGCTGTGGCGGTGGAATATTCGAATGTCCCACCATGGGGAGGAAGTACACAAAGTGCATGCACATGGAGTATATAATTTTTTATATTTTAATATCCCACTGCTACAACGGTGAGAGGGAAGTACACAAAGTGGATACACGGTAAAGTGTATATAATATTTTTCAAATAAGAATAATAATATATATACAATATTATTTGCATACGTTTTGGGTACATCCCTCGTTGTAGAAGAAGAGTATTAAAATATTTTTCTTGGGGTCCGACTTTTAATAGTATAAAAAATATACATAAAAAGTAATGTAAGCTTAGTATCACTCTTAAAATAATGCTCTACAAGGGCCATGCGCAAAAGGACCAAAAGTCTTAATTAAAGAGTAGAAGAGAGAAGTGTGCCTGGAGTTTAGACCAACCAAAGTGAAGAATATTATTCAAAAAAAATTTAATATCAGTACTTTCACATTTTACAATGAGGTTTTAGGATACTCGATAGAAAATAAGGGTAAAATAGAACCAAATAGTTCCCTTTTGACCGCTCAAAAATGAATGGGCAAGAGGGTAGTTAGTTGACTAGGCTTAAATTCTCAAAATTAAAAAATATAGATAAAAAAATGATAAATGACAAAATATTTTTCTGAGTGTTAAACCCTTGAGCAATAAGCTTTATTAGGTTACATTGTTCCAGCCTCCAAAGGTTTCAGTACCATCACACATCCTCCCGTGTGCAGTCCTGCAGGAAAATTCCTGGCAGCTGGTCAGACGGTATTAGATCAATGGTCAAACAAAAAGGCAAGAATGCATCAAATTCATATTATTCAACAAAGCTAATTTTTCTCGGGAATTTTTTTTTAATCAAGAAAGGTGAAAATGTGCACCCTTGGAAGATGACGAATTACAAATTGAACAAGTCTGAGTTCTTGTTTTTCTAATCGACCCTTAATTATTTTAGTTCAAAATTGGAAACTCACTAACCATGGACAGTAAGTTCCGGTCAACTTGGATTAAAAAAAAAATTCCAGTCAACTTGGATTAAAAAAAATTTCTTGTCAACTGAAAACAAAAGTACAAATTTTTACGTCAGTCGTCGGCGAGAAGGTGACTCACCTATTAATGACCTCGATTTTCCAATTTAATTACCCCCTCCGTAGAAACAGTGGGTCGCCGGAACTACGTACGGTCGCCGGAGATGTCACCGTTGACTGCAAGTACTTCAACTTTTCATTCCCATTCGGCCGTTCCTGTTTATAAGAACTTGCATGGAAATGCAGAGAGAGAGAAGCGACGTCAACGACGACCTGCAAGTCGACTTTTTATTTTTTTTAACAGTTCACGCGCTAATCTCAACGCTCCGCCTTGATATATTATCAAAATCTAATAGTTTTATGACCCCGCAACCAGCTATTGAATATTCAAGGACTCGGTTGGCAGTTGGACATTCCCAGAGCCAGCTGTGAGATGGAATTCCTCGGTGTTTTTTGTGGACGATTCTCAAATCATTTAAAACTTGCAATTTGCTCGATCGTCTTCATGCCCAGGAAGTCTTACCTCATGATGCGACGACGCATCTCCCTCCACAGGAAAAAAAAAAAAGTTGTTTCTTCCACATTGCTTCAGATTTCAAACACTCAACAATTTCTATGCGTTTACACCCTTGAAACGAGACTATTCAGTAATGCAAGTGGAGTGGAGTGT
Organism: Aristolochia contorta; assembly: GCA_022405105.1. Taxonomy (NCBI): domain Eukaryota; kingdom Viridiplantae; phylum Streptophyta; class Magnoliopsida; order Piperales; family Aristolochiaceae; genus Aristolochia; species Aristolochia contorta. The sequence goes on along the minus strand of CM039667.1, from coordinate 4,950,092 downwards.
CAAACGCTCGAAGATACAGTCTTTCGTAAGTGAGGCAACCAGAAATACGGACTAATTAACTGGGGGGTTTGGAACCACGGCAATATATAACTCACACTCGATCTGATCATTCGAGCTCGATCCGCTTTTCTCACACTCTCTGCAATATGCGTTCAGAAACGAGCTGTGGGAGTTGGCCTCGGAAGCAAACCCAGTAAGAGCTAACTAGCTAGCTATTTTCTCTTGCCGGATTTGCTTCGATCTCTCTCTCTCTCTCTCTCTCTCTCTCTCTCTCTCTCTCTCTCTCTCTCTCTGAGCTGCATCTGATCTAACCCAAGAAACAAGCTAAGTTCCGGGAGAGGATGTTTCCGTCCTGGGCCTTTTTGATTACCTCTGTCTTCGCGTTGATTACTTGTTGTTTGACGTCGTCGTTCGTCGATGGAGCGACGACGTTATTGCCAGCTGAGGAAGGTGCATAACATCTCTCTTAATAATTCTCTTCCGTTTACACATCCCCTTATCTTATTAAAAAGATCGCCCATCAGTTTATTATTCCATCTTCGTGTTTGCTTCTTCTCTTTAATTAGTTCCCTGATCATATCCGGAGTCAGCTGGTTGCGATATTCGTGAATTCTTTCAAGACGGAGTTTATGATCATCTCATCTCGATCTCTTTTGATTTGAACTTCATTTGTGTGAAAACCATATATGTTTCAGTGGAAGCTCTGAAGCAAATCGCGAACACGTTGGGGAAGAAGGATTGGAATTTCAGCGTGGACCCGTGCAGCGGAGAGGCGGGCTGGGCGACAGTCAACCCCGAGAAAGGATTCGAGAACGCCATCACTTGCAACTGCACCTACCAAAATAACACCGTCTGCCATGTCGTCAGCATGTAAGCCGTTAGTATTTTCTGTAGTTCTCCTATTAGTGCGTACGTTAGTGCATCTCACTGCTGTTGCACCAAAACGCTGCGGAAGAGATCGGGAATAACATAAGCACTTTCTGTAACAGCCCGATTTCAGTAAGCAGAAAGATTTAGCTCTGAATAAAAGCGCTTCCAGTTTGTGAAGCGCTTACATTTACACGACTGTAGCTTTTCCATTATGTAGACGCTTTTCCTAATGGGCCTTGTGGCGCGGATGGTTTTGCGGTAATTTTTCTGAAGGAGCATGTTCGTTTCTGTAAATTTACAGGGTTCTCAAGGGTCAGAATCTTCAGGGACGGCTCCCACCGGAATTTGTCCAGATGCCCTTCTTACAGGAAATGTACGCCGTAAATGCATTCGCGCATATTAGCTCAGTCAGCGCACGCAGGTCATCGATACTTTTCCCGCTAATTTTAAATCTGACCTTCCTCGTTTGCGCTTGCACAGTGATTTCACTCGCAACTTCCTGAACGGTACCATACCTCCGGAATGGGGTTCCCTGCCCTTGGTGAACATGTAAGCGTTTCCTTCGACTCCAGCCTCGCAAAATGTTTCAAGTTTTCGATTTTCTACGAGAGGTTTAGATTGGAATCGTCGTTGCAGTTCTCTCGTCGGCAACCGCTTGTCCGGGCCCATTCCAAAACAAATCGGGAACATAGCCACTCTCAGGAATCTGTAAGCTTTCATTTTTTTCTCCTTTCTCCTTTTCTTCATCATTTTATTAATTTATGCCTTTATCAGCTCCTCAATATTGATGTTCAATTCTACAGGACATTGGAATCGAACCGCTTTTCCGGACCTCTTCCTCCAGAGCTTGGGGACGTGATCAATATAGAGAGGATGTGAGACCTTCGTTTCGTACTCCTGCATCCAGAGTTTGATTTTTTGGTTCAATGGTTTAATTGATGCCATGAAAATGCACGATTACTTTCTTCCTTCGTTTTTATCTACAAGCGAAAGTTTTGTTGAAGCGATCATTTCTTGTTCTAATTGTTTTATGTAATCAATGCATATTTTATCTTTTGGGTCGTTGGAAGTTGAAAGTGCTTTAGAATTGTGGTCATTGATGTTTTTTTTTCTTGATGCCAGTCTACTATCTTCGAATAACTTTACAGGGGAGTTGCCTGACACACTGGGGAAGCTCACCAATCTCAAGGACTTGTAAGTACATTGTTGAAGTTTGGTGAGCTTCTTTTTTTTTTTTTTTTTGACTGGAGGGAGGAGCATACATTCAACCAATTTGCCATCTAATTGTTTTTCATATTTTACTAAATGTTTCATGTGGAAATTGGACAAAATGAAGTCGAATAAGTGATAACAACTTCACCGGAAAGATACCTAGTTTCATCGGGAGTTGGACCAAGCTTCGAAAAGTGTAAGGAACATGTTTACGCATACCAATTGGTTTTTCCTCTTTGGAGTTACTGCAGTTAGCATGATACTATTCATTTAATTAAACACAGAGCAATTCAAGCAAGTGGTCTACAAGGACCAATTCCTACCGGAATTTCACTTCTGACTAGTGTAACTGACATGTAAGCAGTTTCCCTCTCTTCTCACCCCCTATTAACCTCTTCCTGCATGTGGTAGCTCATATTAAGACCCTGCATGCAGGAGAGTTAGTGACATTAAGGGACCAGCTTCCTCTTTTCCACCTTTGGGTGAAATGCATAACATGAAAACCTTGTAAGTTGTTTACCTCTCTTCCTGTCTAATGTATAACAGAGATCTTTGACATTCCATCTCAATACTAAAGTGTCTATATCTAATTCGTCTCAGGGTACTTAGGAACTGCAATCTTACAGGATCAATCCCTGACTTTGTTGGAGAAATGATGAAAATTAAAACTTTGTGAGTTGATCTTTTAAATGTGATGATAATGTTCCTTAAATATCATCTTCAAATCCTGTATGTTATAAAATGTGTCCGATTACTCTTGGCAGAGACCTGAGCTTCAACAAGTTGACAGGGCATATTCCAAGCAACTTTGAGAACTTGGTAAAATCTGATTTTATGTAAGTGCCCAAACTTAAAAATAGACTTTCTTTGGCAAGGCAGACTATCACTCGCCATGATCAAACTTACATGGTTTTTGGCTTAGGTATCTGACTAACAATATGCTGACTGGAACTGTACCAGAGTGGATGGAGCGCAAGGGAGATAACATGTACTTCAGCTTCTCTGAACCCTCACTCTAATTGTGGATTTTCATTTTATTGCATAATACAGTTATTGGAGCTACTTTTAGTTTTCCAAACTATTAATTTGTGTGTTGGTTTGCAGTGACCTGTCTTACAATAACTTTGCAAGTACGAGCCAATGTCAAGTTAAAAATGTGTAAGATTTACAGTGCAACATATTTATGCCTTGAAATTTTAGATGATCTTTCTTTTCCAAGCCCGTAATTGAGGATTAATTTTTAATAATTCAGGAACTTATTTGGAAGCTCTTTGGCTGGAAATAACTCGTAAGCTTTCACTACCTCCCAGATAATAGAATTATATATTCTTCAAGATAAATTATCAAATTTGTGGCTTGTTGTAGTTGTTTATTTCTACTTTATTATACTGCTTCAACATGCTCTTATAATTTTCATGCAATTTTTCCTTGCCTTGATGACGCAGTGTTGGAATAGTTCCTTGCTTGAAGAATGTTAATTGCCCAAGACGTAAGTTATTATTTTTTATTATTAGTGAGTATTTTTGGCCCGTATTCTGCAGTTCAATTTTGGGCTTTGTAGGACCATCTCTTTGCCGTGAACAAAAAGAATGAATTTATCGTTAGTAGTTTTTGGCTTTTATGAAGTCCTTACAGTTATGGGTGACATTTACTAAGTGGTGACAGGGAAAAATTGCCATGAACTTGTTGCATACTGGAGACAGCAGCTTTAATAGGCTATAACATATATCCCTATTATAATAAGAACTTGAGAGTTCTAATTATTAACACATGCAAGTTGCACTTAAAGCTGAAAGAAGAACAAAAAAGAAACTTATATGTTTCCAATTATGCTTTTCAATGTGTTGAATGTTTATGCCAATGACGCACATATTTGTCTGTTGAGTTGAATCATCTATTAAAATGACATTTATTCTTGCGAAGATTCCATTAGTAGCTTCTGTACATTTAGTATGCCGTTTATTTTTCTATTAATCTCAGTTTTTTTTTTCTATCTATGTGGCAGATCGTTTCTCGTTGCATATAAATTGTGGGGGAAAAGAAGTGTCCGCTAACAAAACCATATTTCAAGCAGATGATCGGAATGGTTCTCCCTCAATATTTTTCACCAGTGGAGATAATAACTGGGCAATAAGCAACACTGGAAACTTTTTGGATGATGATGATGACTTGGATAATTATATTGCAATAGCAAACATGAGCTTCCCCATGAAAGGCTCTGATCTGTATAGAACAGCGCGTCTTTCTCCTCTATCCCTCACTTACTATGGGTTATGTCTGCTCAATGGCAACTACAATGTTAGACTTCATTTCGCTGAAATAGTTTTCAGAAATGATAAAACTTTTTACAGTCTCGGAAGGCGTGTATTTGATGTTTACATTCAGGTAAAGCAATTTATCAGTCAACTGTCAACATTAGAATTGTACTTTAAGAGTTCACTTTTAATTGCCGAGAATGTTCTTTGTAGGGAAAATTGGAGTTGAAGGATTTCAACATTGAAGAAGAAGCTGGAGGAGCTGGAAAGGAACTTGTCAAGCATTTTAGTGCAAATGTAACAAGTAACACCCTGGAAATTCGTTTTATATGGGCTGGAAAAGGGTCCACAGCTCTACCTGTAAGAGGAACTTATGGTCCTCTCATTTCAGCTATTTCTGTCACTCCCAGTAAGCTCATCTTTTTGGTCCTTAGCTTTTCATTTTTAAGATACTCTACTCATCTTAAATCGCATGTAGGAATGCTCATTAAGGAATTTGTTTTTGTTATGACAGACTTTACACCACCTTCTGAAGATAGCCAGAAAATATCTGCCGTTACCGTGTCTGGAATAGTACTAGGAGCTTTGTGCCTCATTTCTACAATTTTGGGCCTCCTATGGTGGAAAGGATGCCTGTGTGGAAAACCCTTGGGTGATCCAGGTAAACTTTTTTAGGATTTGATTTTTGTTGAAGAAAGTGAGAATAAAACAGGACTTAATTTTGACCTAATGTACTCCTTGGACAGAGCTGAGGCGTCTGGATTTACAAACCGGTTCCTTCACACTAAGACAGATCAAAGCTGCCACTAACAACTTTGATGTTGCAAACAAGATCGGGGAAGGTGGTTTTGGACCAGTTTACAAGGTACTACGTGCGAACTCTGCAGGAGAACAAAAGGAACATGATCGGTTAAATTCAAACTTAATATCTTTGTGCTATCGTGTAGTTTCATTAGCTAAGCTTTACATAACGTTCTGATGCAGGGTCTATTGTCAGATGGAACCATCATTGCTGTAAAGCAGCTTTCTTCAAAATCAAAGCAAGGAAACCGAGAATTTGTGAATGAGATAGGAATGATTTCTGCTCTACAGCACCCAAATCTTGTAAAGCTTTATGGATGTTGCATTGAAGGGAATCAGTTACTTCTAGTTTATGAATATATGGAAAATAACTGTCTTGCACGTGCTCTCTGGGGTAAGCTGAGTGAACATACCTATCTGTACCATTGTTTCCCTTTCGAGAAGTCCTCTGTTCCCTTATTCATATAGGGTTAAGTATAATTGATCGATTCTTTTGTTTTAGATACTCTCAATTTTCATGAATTGTAGGTCTGGAAGACAAAAGACTGCAGTTGGACTGGCCAACAAGGTACAAAATATGCACTGGCATAGCAAGAGGTTTAGCTTATCTTCATGAAGAATCCAGGCTGAAAATCGTTCATAGAGACATTAAGGCTACCAATGTTCTTCTTGACAAGCATCTTAACCCTAAGATTTCGGACTTTGGTTTGGCGAAGCTCGATGATGAGGACAATTCTCACATTAGCACTCGGATAGCCGGAACCTTGTAAGTTTGTTGCATTTGTCTTGGTCCTTCCTATTTTTTTTATTCTCATGTTTGTTTAGAATGCTCTTGAAAATGACCCTTTAAGCATAGGAAAGATGGTTTGTTTGTTCATCTTAAGAAAAGAAAAAAGAATCTTAAGCCTTAAGACTTCTTTTCAAAGCAATTTTTACAAATGTTAGCCGGAAAAGAGTAAGAGGGCAGAATCTGAGAGCAGGTAAGTAGATTCTGGTGAACAGTTTATACCGTGCAAGTATTAACTAAGTAAGCTGATCATAGGAAATTTTCTACTTGTGCAGGGGATACATGGCTCCAGAATATGCAATGCGAGGTTACCTGACTGACAAGGCAGATGTTTATAGCTTTGGAGTTGTTGCGTTGGAAATAGTAAGCGGAAAGAGCAACACAAATTACCGGCCGAAGGACTGTGTTTATCTATTGGATTGGGTAACTATATTTCTGTCAAATGCTCCTTCCAGAACAACTGATTATTAGTTCGGGAGTTCAACTTAAAACTCATTTCAGTTGAACTTCTGCACTCAGCTATTCACATAACTAACAAACTAACAATGCTGAATCTTTGTTTGTTGTTCTGTTGTTCTGTTTTTTGTTTTTTTTTTTTTTTGACCTTTTTGTATTGTTTCATAGGTGTATGTTCTTAAAGAGCGAGATAATCTGATAGATCTCATTGATCCACATCTGGGGCTAGAATTTGACAGGGCAGAGGCTATGGGAATGATCAATGTGGCACTCCAATGCACTAACGCGTCCCCAACACTTAGGCCTACCATGTCTTCAGTGGTGAGCATGCTTGAAGGGCGAAGTGAAGTTCAAAATGTGGTTTCAGACCCATTTTTGTCCAGCGATGATCCGAGGTTTAGAGCAAAGGTGGACCAGCATGAGCAAACTCACAAGGGTAATCAAAGCCAGAGCCAGACTCTTAGTATTTCCACTGATGGACCGTGGAGTGGCTCTTCCCATATTTCTGGCGCAGATCTCTATCCAGTTAATCTGGACTCCAAGTACTTGATCACCCGATAATAATGAGGTTTTGTAAATTATTTGCTCGTTCACTCAACTTGTTTAGATATGTTAATAATATCCTGTTATATATACGTGAAGGAATATCTTTTATGTAATTGTAAAGTTCCGAGCATGTCAATTAAAGCTTCAGGTCACTTGGTGTGGTTGAACTTTATTGACCAGTTGTCTTGTACATTAAATAGGTGATGGTTTATTAATAAGATGTGCCAAATTATATATTTACAAAGGGACATGTGATTTATGATCATCTGAAGGACAGACTGATTCTTCCTCCGTCGGTCCTCCGAATTTGAACAAGAGTATCGATACCTGGATTATTTCCAGTACTTACTCGATCGCAAACAGTACTCAACAATTTCTATGCTTTGCTTTACACCCATTGAAACGCGCGAGATTATTCAGTACTGCAAGTAGAGTGACAATTAAAAGCTCAAAGAAACGCATACTTGACTTGGAGATTGGAACTCGAAGGAGTGGTTTTCCTTGAATGGTAAAACAAAGTCGTCAGGGAACTGGTCCTCCTTACCTCCGACAATGACAATGAGTGTTGAGCAAAAGAGACGTACCGGTCAAGATTTGGTGTGACATTTATAATATGGACGAGAGTATATTACTGTGGATTTGAAAAATCAACATGTTCGTAATTGCGTTGGCAGAGATGGGAAAAGCCATCGATCTGATCTTATTTCCTCTTTAATTAGTAGTCCACGCAAACTTCGTCAGTTACGGCTCGCCGACGAGCTAGCTCCAAACCCTTAATTAATTAATCTCTCGGCCGCCATCGCCATCCTCGCTCGCCATCCTTTTTCTCGGCCGCCATCGCCATCCTCGCTCGCCATCCTTTTTCTCGGCCGCCATCGCCATCCTCTTTCTCGCTCGCCATCGCCATCCTCTTTCTCGCTCGCCATCGCCATCCTCTTTCTCGCTCGCCATCGCCATCCTCTTTCTCGCTCGCCATCGCCATCCTCTTTCTCGCTCGCCATCGCCATCCTCTTTCTCGCTCGCCATCCTCTTTCTCGCTCGCCATCCTCTTTCTCGCTCGCCATCCTCTTTCTCGCTCGCCATCCTCTTTCTCGCTCGCCATCCTCTTTCTCGCTCGCCATCCTCTTTCTCGCTCGCCATCCTCTTTCTCGCTCGCCATCCTCTTTCTCGCTCGCCATCCTCTTTCTCGCTCGCCATCCTCTTTCTCGCTCGCCATCCTCTTTCTCGCTCGCCATCCTCTTTCTCGCTCGCCATCCTCTTTCTCGCTCGCCATCCTCTTTCTCGCTCGCCATCCTCTTTCTCGCTCGCCATCCTCTTTCTCGCTCGCCATCCTCTTTCTCGCTCGCCATCCTCTTTCTCGCTCGCCATCCTCTTTCTCGCATGCCTGCACACTCTCTCGCCCGCCATCCCTTTTCTCTTGCCGGATTTTGTTCGATCTCTCTCTCTCTCTCTGAGCTGCATTCCAACCCAGAAAACGAATTAAAGTTCCGGGAGAGGATGTTTCCGTCCTGGGCATAATTTTTTACCTTTGTCTTCGTGTTCGCTTGTTGTTTGATGTCGTCGTTCGTCGATGGAGCGATGCTGCTGAGGAAGGTAAGTGACAGCGAGATCATGCATGCATCCCAATATAACTTCTCTGTTAATTAATTAATTGCTTCAGTACTTTATCCCCTCATAGTATTTAAAAGATAGATCGCCGATCAATTCAACAAATACTAAAGAGAAAAAAAAGCCAGAAATGACATTCTCATTACTAAATTAGAAGATCAAAGAGGCATGGAGCAGGGAGTTATATATAGTACGCGTACAGCCGCGAGCTCGCTGCCTCTGCCAAAGAGTAAGTAGTTGGGATGGTTTCTGAATAATATAATAACGGTGGCCGCGGCCAGAAAAAAATTTATTAAAGAATGACCTCGATTTTCTGATTTAATTCCCAGCTGCGTATATAGCTGCGTCCGGACGCAGCTGTGAGCTGATGGAAATCCTCGGTGTTTTTTGCGGACGATAATTCTCAGATTTTTAAAACTTGCAATTTTTGCGTCGACGCATCTCCCTCGAAAAAAAAATTCTCATATAATTACTTCAAAATTTAAACAGCAAACAATTTCGGTGCGTTTATATACAGTACCCTTGAAACGAGAGTACTATTGATCAGTACTACTGCTAGTGGAGTGGAATCATGTCGTCTGGAAGATCATACACAGTCTTCAATTAGTAAGTGAGGCAATTCCAGCTGATGAAACGTAGAGTATTAATTAACTCACTAGTAGAAAACTGCCTTTTAGGGGTGGTTTAAAAACCGTCGCTGATAAACCAAAACCCGTCACTATTCTCATTAAAGGCGGTCCAGCAGCCGTCCCTAATAAGAGGGTAGCTAATGCGATTTAGGGACGACAAGGTCCGTCACTAATACAAAAATACCGTCCCTAGAAACAATAGGGATGACTTTCCACCGTCCCTAATAAAAAAGTTTAATAGAGACGGTTCGGTGTCGTCCCTGAAGATGTGTTTAGGGATAGTCTCCGATAGCGTCACTAAAACTTTTTAGTGGCGGTCTTCAACAGTGTCACTAAAACTTTTTAGTGGCGGGCTCCGACAGCGTCTTTAAAACTTTTTAGGGGCGGTCTCCGACAGCGTCCTTAAAACTTTTTAGGGGCGGTCTCCAACAACGTCCTTAAAACTTTTTAGGGGTTGTTCATTCAACCGTCTCTACAAATAATGGTTTTCTGTTTAATTTTAGGGGCGGCATTACAACCGCCCCTAATACGTTTTTTTTTAAAAAAAATATTTTTTTTCATTGGTAAACGTTTGTACTTAACACTTAACATTAAATATATAGCTATAGAATCTTATACAATGCAACCAATTCACCATTATCCATTCATTAAAACAAATTGTAGACATTGAAACAATCATCGAAAACATTGATTCTCCATAATCAATTCAAAAGTTCACAAAAAATCTAAATGGTATTAACCAAAAAATCCTCCCTTTGAAACCTACACCGCCAGCCATGTAACTAGACCACTCTATCATTGAAAGAAATCCTCGTCGCTATCATGTGCACCTACAATTATTTAATTCAGAAGTTTAGTAAAACATAAAAAATATCATGTAAAAGAGAAACATTCTCTAAGTGAGCAAAACCTACACTGTCATGCATATGACTAATCACCCAATCACTAATAGGGGTCGTCATCGCATTCTAGTGCACCTGTAATGAATGTAATGAAACTTAACCGAGGAAAAATTAAAATGAATGACGTAATTGAGTAGTTTAAAGAAGTAAAACCTGAGGTTGAGGGAGCGGTTGCATTGCGCTCAGACCTAATTTGAACCATAAAATTCTCCAACGATTGTATTCGAGTCATAAGTATTTCATTGATTTCCCTTTGTCTTGACGACTTACGTCTTTCTTTGCTTGAGCTCGATCTCATTGCATCCATTTGAGCAGAATTAACGGAAGAGCCACTCCTACCTCTTGTGTAACCAAGCCCGATACCCCTCTCGTATCCACCATGATGACCTCCAAAAACCTCATCTAAGACAGGAGTAAGTTGTTGAGGGTCCTTGCTCTCCATAATCTGTCGTTCAACAGCTATATCCTGTACAACCTTCTACAATAAAATTAAAATCGATGTTTAAGTTCATATTGTAACCAATAATTGAACAAACAAATTCAAACTTGAAATTACTTACACAATAGCGTGCTGTCATTTCATTTGGATATTCCCCATCTTTGTTAGTATGGGCTCTTAAGTACGGATTCACCATTTTGAAGGCTATCCCTTTCTCTTTTCGCTATTTCAAATTTTTTGTTAAGGAAGTTAAATAATTTTCAAAAAAAAAAATATAACAAGTGGAGAGAGTTAAATTGAAATACCTCTTTCTTATAATAACGAGCTAAGGGCATTGTCCCAAGTCGTGTGAGTAGTCTTTAGACACTTTCTATTCTTCTTATTCCTTTCTGACATATCGGCTACATGTTTTTGTTTCCACCCTAACTTACATTTATATGCTAACAAATAAGAGATCCCAAACAATGTGGACAAGATTCTTTATAATACCAGATCTAGAATAAAATATACCTCCAAAATAAGAGATATTAATTGCTCCTACACAACAAGCTAGACACAACAAATACTAGAGTATATCCACCAAATATTTGCATAAAGTTAATCTACACTATTTTCTCCAATATACTAAGATGTAATTCGACAAAAAAAAATTATGTAACCACACCAACCAGTCATGGGAAAAATTGACAAGCAAAAGTATAAGATCAACTATTGAAAAAATACAAAACTGAATAATAGGAAAACAAATTATAGAGTCAAAGGCACAGAGATTGTTTTTGCTGTCAAGATCAGTTACTTTGACAATACAGACCAATACAAAAATATGTTTAATGAAAGATCTTGTACGCAGATTGATAACATTGAGAAAAGCTAAATTTATACATTTCCGAACTACACAATTTTATTTTGCTCCCAAAACAGGGGTATTTTTTAATCTGAAAGAGTAATACACAACCAAGATGATAATCTTAAAAAATAGAAGAATAAATCTTCTTTTAAATATATATTTTCTGGTTTAATAAGGAAGGAAAAATCAAATTTCAATGCAAATATATTTTCACGGATTAATAAGGAGAGTCCGAATGCCTATTGTACTGAAAAAAAACTACGTTCACGTGAGCCGAGCTCAAATACCATAGCTTCTATGATTTTATTATTATGTTCTTTTTTGGGAAAGAGCTCCATTCACAAGATTAATTACTCGTAAAGTTGAAAACTTAAAAATTTGTTCAATCATTAATTAAGTTTCCAAGTTAAGAACGTGCATCTCGCCTTCCATTGTTGTTATTATTTTATTTTGAGCTCCATTCACAACCCAACTCATAAAGTTGAAAACTTTTAAGAGTTGTTAAATCATTAATTAAGATTGAACGTCAACCATCACTCTAATTCCTATTTTACTATTATTTTCCTTTTGGGGCCAATCGGAAGAAGCACTCAAAGGATCTAAAAAATAAAAAGAGGGACAAAGTTCCAGGGCAAAGAGTTTGAAGGGAATTAAGAAGCACTCTAATTAGATCTACCTGTTGCTGTGCCGGTACACGGGATCTCTGAGCCGACCCTCTTCCTGGCGCTTGGCAACGAATTTGAAGGGAATTAATGTTCGTACGAGAAGGTGGAGTTTGCAAAAGTTTTTAGTGTGAGGAGGTCAAGCGCCCGGGAGAGTTTAATTTATATGCTTAAGGTGCAGGAGACTTTAGGATAAATTAAGAAGCGTTTTCAATCTTTAATTTGAAGGCGGGAGATATTAAAGGGTTAGTGAGGGAGACAAAAAAAACAAGATTTATATTTAAGACGGGTTAGGGTTTTAAAAAACAATAAAACGGGCTAGGGTTTTAAAATACAATAAAATAGGCTACGGTTTTAAAATACAATAAAACGAGCTCCACTTCTAAAGATTTTTTTTAGGGATGGTTAAGGTATAAAAGCCGCCTCTATTTATATGCATTAGCTATGGTAATTAGTCACCCCCCTTATTAATATATATTAAGGATGGTTAATTAGTTGCCCGCCCCTACTAATATATATTAGTGATTAATGATAGATAATTAGTTGACCGTCCCCTAGTAATGTACATTAGTGATGGTTAATTAGTCGCCCGCCCCTAGTAATGTACATTAGTGATGGTTAAGTAGTTTCCCACCCCTAGTAATATACATTAGTGATAGTTAATTAGTTGCCCGCCCCTAGTAATATACATTAGTGATGGTTAATTAGTCGCCCGCCCCTAATAATATACATTAGGGATGGTTAATGTGTCCCGCCCTAGTAATATACATTAGTAATGGTTAATTAGTAGCTCGCCCCTAGAAATATATATTAGAGATGGGTAATTCGTCGTCCGTCCCTAATAATATGCATTAGTGGTGGTTAATTCGTCGTCCGTCCCTAATAATATGCATTAGGGGCGGTTGATTAATCGCCAGACGGGTTTGTCCTAGCCTGCCTCTAAAGAACCTTTTATAGAAACGGTTATTAGTGAAACCCGTCTCGGAAAGGCATTTTTCTATTAGTGACTAATTTCAAACCACGAACGGGAACAAATCGATCGAACTCGAAGAGGTGAATTTGCAGCTTGAATATTATTAAAACCAAGTCCAGGAAATCAGTACTAGTACTCTTTAGCTCCGACAATAATGACGACGAGTACTGTTGAGAATAAGGAAACGTGCTAAGCAAATTTGGTGAGACATTGGTATTAATTTATGGGACAATATTACTGCATGCGTTGACGGAGATGGGTACGAAGAAAAGCCGTCGATCTGATCTTTCGTGTTTCTTAATTAGTCCACACAGACCTCGATCCCATTGGTTCAGTTACTGCTCTCTAACCTAGTTCCAAACCCTTAAATCTCTCGCTCGCCATCCTTTTTCTGATCACACTCTCTGCAGGCGTTCAGAAACAAGCTGTGGGAGTTACGTTGGTGAAGTAACCAGTTAGAGCTAACTAGCTAGTTGTTTTCTCTTGCCGGATTTGCTTAATTCGATATCTCGGGCCGGGGAGGATGATTCCGTCCTGGGCTTTTCTTATTACCTCTGTCTTCGTGTTGATCACTAGTTGTTTGACGTCGTCGTTCGTCGATGGAGCGACGACGTTATTGCCAGCTGAGGAAGGTGCGTAACATCGATCTCTCTTAATAATTCTCTTCAGTTTATACATCCCCACATCTTATTAAAAAGATCGCCCATCAGTTTATTTCATCTTCGTGTTTTTGCTTCTTCTCTTTAATTAGTACCCTGATCATATCCGGGGTCAGCTGGTTGCGATCGTGCTATATACTTTCAAGCCGGAGTTCATGATCTCGAACCAGGGACCTGTTCATTTCACTGAACGAAAGATGATCAATAGACCTAGTAATTAACATATCCTGATCTCTTTTGGTTTGAACTTCCATTAATTTGTGTGAAAACCATATTTGTTTCAGTGGAAGCTCTGATGAAAATCGCGAACACGTTGGGGAAGAAGGATTGGAATTTCAGCGTGGACCCGTGCAGTGGAGAGGCGGGATGGGCGACTGTCAAACCCAAGAAAGACTTCGAGAACGCCGTCACTTGCAACTGCACCTTCCAGAATAACACCGTCTGCCATGTCGTCAGCATGTAAGCCGTTAGTATTTTCTGGAGTTCTCCTATCAGTGCGTACGTTAGTGCAACGCTCCCTGTTGTTGCACCAAAACGCTTACGCGGATGAGATCAGGCATAAAAATAAGCGCTTTCTGAATAACGGGAAGCGCTTACAGTAACCTTGACGGCAGCTTCTCCGTCATGTAGACGCTTTTTCCAATGTCCCATGACGATTTTACGGTAATTTTGTTTCTAATATACATCTCGGGAAGCTGAAGGAGCATGCTCGTTTCTGTAATTTTACAGGGTTCTCAAAGGTCAGAATCTTCCGGGACGGCTCCCACCGGAACTTGTCCAGCTGCCCTTCTTACAGCAAATGTTAGTTCAGTCGTCGGCTCATGCTAGTCATCGATACTTTTCCCGCTAATTTTAAATCTGACCTTCCTCGTATGCCCTTGCACAGTGATTTCACTCACAACTTCCTCAACGGTACAATACCTCTGGAATGGGGTTCCCTGCCCTTGGTGAACATGTAAGCGTTTCTTTCAGCTCCAGCCTCGCCAAATATTTCATTTTTTTTTAATTTTCTACGAGAGGTTTAGATTGGAATTGTCATTGCAGTTCTCTCGATGGCAACCGTTTATCGGGGCCCATTCCAAAACAAATCGGGAATATAACCACTCTCAGGAATCTGTAAGCTCTCATTTTTTTCTCCTTTCTTCTATTCTTCGTCATTTTATTCATTTTCTGCCTTTATCAGCTCCTCGATATTGATGTTCTATTCTACAGGACATTGGAATCGAACCGCTTTTCCGGACCTCTTCCTCCAGAGCTTGGGGACGTGATCAATATAGAGATGATGTGAGACATTCGTTTCGTACTCCTACACCAGAGTTTTATTTGTTGGATCAACGGTTTAATTGATGCCATGAAAATACACGATTTATTTTCTTACTTGCTTTTAAAAGTTTTATTGATGCCATCATTTCTTGTTCTACTTGTCTTATGTAATTAATGTATATTTTATCTTTTGGGTCGTTAGAAGTTGAAAGTGTTCTAGAATTGTGGTCATTGATGTTGTTTTTCTTGATGCCAGTCTACTAGCTTCGAATGAGTTTACAGGGGAGTTGCCTGACACTCTGGCTAAGTGCACCAATCTCAAAATCTTGTAAGTACATTGTTGAAGTTTGGTGAGCCTCTTTTTTTCTGACTGCAGGCAGAAGCGCACATTCAACAAATTTGTCACCTAATTCTTTTTCATATTATTACTAAATGTTTCATGTGGAAATTGCCGAATTTTATGGCTGCACAAAATGAAGTCGAATAACCGATAACAACTTCACCGGAAAGATACCTGGTCTCATCGGGAATTGGACCAAAATTCAAAGACTGTAAGGATCATGTTTACACATACCAATTGGTTTTTCCTCTTTGGAGTTACTGCAGTGAGCCTGATACTACCCATTTAATCAAACACAGAGATATTCAAGCAAGTGGTCTACAAGGACCAATTCCTTCCGAAATTTCACTCCTGAATGAATTAACTGACTTGTAAGCAGTTTTCCTCTTCTTGTCACCCCCTATTATCCCCTTCCTGTATGTGGTAGCTCATATTAGAATCCTGCGTGCAGGAGAATTAGTGACATTAAGGGACCAACGTCCCCCTTTCCACCTCTGAGTGAAATGAAAAACATGAGAACCTTGTAAGTTGTTTACCTCTATTCTTGTCTAATGTTTCACAGAGATCTTTGACATTCCATCGCAATACTAAAGTGTTTATATTTAATTCGTCTCAGGGTACTTAGGAACTGCAATCTTACAGGAACAATCCCTGACTTTGTGGGAAAAATAAAAACTTTGTGAGTTGATCTTTTTAAATGAGATGATAACGTTCACTTAAAATCATCTTCAAATCCTGTAGTTTATAAAATTAGTCTAATTACTCTTGGCAGAGACCTCAGCTTCAACAAGTTGACAGGGCAAATTCCAAGCAATTTTGAGAACATGGAAAAAACTGATTACATGTAAGTTCCCAAACTTAAAAATGTACAATATTCTTTGGCAAGTTCATGCTATCACTCAAATGACCAAACTTACATGGTTTTTGGCTTAGGTATCTGACTAACAATTTGCTGACTGGAACTGTACCTGAGTGGATGGAGAGAAAGGCAAATTACGTGTACTTCAGCTTCTCTGAACCCTCATGCTAATTGTGAATTTTCATTATATTGCATAATAGAGTTAATGGAGCCTCTTCTAGTGTTCCGAACTATTAAGTTCGTGTGTTGGTTTTGCAGTGACCTGTCTTACAATAACTTTTCAAGTAGGGAGCAGTGTCAAGTTGAAAATATGTAAGATTTACAGTGCAGCAGCAGCGTTATGCCTTGAAATTATAGATGATCTTTCTTTTACAAGCCAGTAACTAAGGATTAAATTTTAATACTTCAGGAACTTATTTGGAAGCTCTTCGGCTGGAAATAAATCGTAAGCTTTCACTAGGCCTCCCAGATAATGGAATAACATATTTTTCAAGATAATTATCATATTTTTGGCCTGTTTGAGTTGTTTATTTCTACTTCATTATACCGTTTCAATGTGCTCTTATAACTTTCTTGGCATATCCTTTGCCTTGTTGACGCAGTGTTGGAATAGTTCCTTGCTTGAAGAACTTTAATTGCTCAAGACGTAAGTAATTATTTTTTATTACTACCGAGTATTTTTGGGCTGTTTGCTGCAGTTCAATTTTGGGCTTTGTAGGACCATGTCCGGCTTTGAACAAAAATAATGAATATATTTTTTGTAGTTTTGTGTTTGGATGTTCTAGTTAGTTACACAGGCTGCTTGCACTATACAAATCCGATTATGCTTAGCAATGCATTGAATGTTTATGCCAAATGATGCACATTTGTTCGTTTCATTGAATCATCTAATAAATTGACATGTAAGTTTACGAAGATTGCATTAGTTGCTTTAAAATTGCCCAACTTTGACTGCAATATATATGAACAGTAGGAGAAGATATCATAGATCAAGTTAGAGTCGGAGTAAATTGAGTAGAATGATGGTTCAAATTTTTTCATTTGTTCATTTAGTGTGCTGTTTATTTTCTCGTCAAGCTCAGATTTCCTTTGCTATCTACATGGCAGATCGTTCCTCGCTGCATATAAATTGTGGGGGAGAAGAAGTCTCCGCTGACAAGACCACATTTCGAGCAGATGAGCAGAAAGGTTCTCCCTCAATATATTCTTTCACCGGTGGAGATAATAACTGGGCAATCAGCAACACTGGGGACTTTACGGATGATGGTATTAACGTGGATAATTATATCGCAATAGCCAACATGAGCTTGCCCATGAAAAACTTTGATCTGTACAGAACAGCTCGTCTTTCTCCTCTATCCCTCACTTACTACGTGTTATGTCTGATCAATGGCAATTACAACATTAAACTTCATTTTGCTGAAATATTCTTCAGAAATGATAACACTTTTTACAGTCTTGGAAGGCGTGTATTTGATGTATACATTCAGGTAAAGCAATTTAGCATTCAGCTGTGATCTTTGAAATTATGCTTTAAGAGTTCACTTTTTAATTGTAAAGAAAGTTCCGTGTAGGGAAAATTGGTGTTGAAGGATTTCAACATAGAAGATGAAGCTGGAGGAGCTGGAAAGGCAGTTGTCAAGAATTTTAGTGCAAACGTAACAAGTAACACACTTGAAATTCGTTTCATATGGGCTGGAAAAGGGACAACCGGTATACCTGTGAGAGGAACTTATGGTCCTCTCATTTCAGCTATTTCTGTCACTTCTAGTAAGCTCATCTTTTTGGTCCTTACTTTTTCATTTTAAAGATACTCTACTCATCTTTTATCGCATGTAGGAATGCTCATTGAGTAATTTGTTTTGTTGTGACAAACTTTACACCACCTTCAGAAGATAGCAAGAAAATATCTGCCCTTGCCGTCACTGGAATAGTACTAGGATTTTTGTGCCTCATTTCTGCAGTTTTGGGCATCCTATGGTGGAAAGGATGCCTGTGTGGAAAACCCTTGGGTGATCCAGGTAAACTTTTCTGGATGTGCTCTTTGTTGAAGAAAGTGAAAGATTAAAACAGGAGTTGTTTATCACTTAAAATTTGGCTTGATGTACTCCTTGGACAGAGCTGAAGCGTCTTGATTTACAAACCGGTTCCTTCACACTTAGACAGATTAAAGCTGCCACTAACAACTTTGATGTTGCAAACAAGATCGGGGAAGGTGGTTTTGGACCAGTTTACAAGGTACTACATGCGAACTTCGCAAGAGAACAAAAGGAGCTGATCAGTTATATTCAAATGTAATATCTTTATGCTATCGTGTAGTTTCATTTGCTAAGCTTTACATGGCGTTCTAATGCAGGGTCTATTGTCAGATGGAACCATTATTGCTGTAAAGCAGCTTTCTTCAAAATCAAAACAAGGAAACCGCGAATTTGTGAATGAGATAGGAATGATTTCTGCTCTACAACACCCAAATCTTGTAAAGCTCTATGGATGTTCCATTGAAGGCAATCAGTTACTTCTAGTTTATGAATATATGGAAAATAACTGTCTTGCACGTGCTCTCTGGGGTAAGCTGAGTGATCATACTTCTCTGTATCATTGTTTCCCTTTTGAGAAGTCCTCTGATCCATTATTCGTATATGGTTAAGTACTCTCAATTTTCATGAATTGTAGGTCTGGAAGACAATAGACTGAAGTTGGACTGGCCAACAAGGTACAGAATATGCACTGGCATAGCAAGAGGTTTAGCTTATCTTCATGAAGAATCCAGGCTGAAAATCGTTCATAGAGATATCAAGGCTACTAATGTTCTTCTTGACAAGCATCTTAACCCTAAGATTTCCGACTTTGGTTTGGCGAAGCTCGATGAGGAGGACAATTCTCACATTAGCACTCGGATAGCCGGAACCATGTAAGTTTGTTGCACTTGTCTTGGCCCTTCGTATTTTTTTATTCTCATGTTTGTTTAGAATGCTCTTGAAAATGAGCCTTTAAGCATAGGAAAAGCGGTTTGTTTGTTCATCTTAAGAAAAGGAAAAAAAATGCATTAAGACCTCTTTTCAAAGCAATTTATACAAATGTTAGCCGGAAAAGAGTAAGAGGGCAGAATCTGAGAGCAGCTAAGTAGATTCTGGTGAACAGTTTATACCATGCAAGTGTTGACAAAGTAAGCTGATCATAGAAAACTTTGTGCAGCGGATATATGGCTCCAGAATATGCACTGCGAGGTTACCTGACTGACAAGGCAGATGTTTACAGCTTTGGAGTTGTTGCGTTGGAAATAGTAAGCGGAAAGAGCAACACAAATTACAGGCCGAAGGAGGAGGGTGTTTATCTATTGGATTGGGTAACTTATATTTCTGCCAAATCCTCCTTTTTATGTTTCCGATGCTCTTCTCTTTCTAATTTTCTAATTTTTTATAAAAGCCTTCCAGAACAACTAATTATTAGCTCGGGAGTTCAAATCAAAACTCACTTCAGTTGAACTTCTGCACGGTCTATTCATATAACTAACAATACTGAATCTTTGTTTGTTCTTTTTTTTTTTTTTTTGCCTCTTGTATTGTTTTATAGGTGTTTGTTCTTAAAGAGCGAGGTAATCTGATGGATCTCATTGATCCACAATTGGGGCTTGAATTTGACAGGGCAGAGGCTATGGGGATGATCAATGTGGCACTCCGATGCACTAACGCGTCCCCAACTCTCAGGCCTACCATGTCTGCAGTGGTGAGCATGCTTGAAGGCAGAAGTGCAGTTCAAGATGTAGTTTTAGATCCATGTTTGTCCAGCGATGATCCGAGGTTTAAAGCAATGGTGGATCAGCATGAGCAAACCCACAAGGGTGGCCAAAGCCAGAGCCAGACTCTTAGTAATTCTTCCTATGATGGACCGTGGACTGGCTCTTCCAATATTTCTGGCGCCGACCTCTATTCAGTTACTCTGGATTCGCAGTACTTGATCTCCCGAGATAACGAAGCTTTGTAATTGAAACGTTGAGGAATGTCTTTAATGTAATTGTAAAGCTCCGAGTACAATTAAAGCTTAACTTGGTTTGGTTGAGCGGTGATATGCTACTGGGACATATTACTTCAATCCTTAAATTTCGTGAGGCGGCGTCTAATTGGGCCTGGAAAAGAGCATATGTCAAAGACCCAAACCCCTATCTATCGTCCCAAAGTATCCACCCAACTGTTCTCTGTTAAGACATTAAGAAAATTGATTTCAGTACTGACATATTTTGTAGAGTTTTTACATCTCGAGGTTACTACTCTTCTCACAGCTTAGTTGGCAATCTAGATAAGGTCTAGGGTTTAGACTTACATGGAACAGGAAAATAGTTCTTACTTTATTTTTTATTTGAAACCTCACACTAAAATTTGGCAGTATGTATACCACTCATAATTTAATTGCTTGTTTAATTGCTTGGCAATTGATGTTTCGGATTGGCTAGTTACATAAGATAGAACTGTGCATAGGTGCAATTAGTATTTTCTTTTTTAAAAAAATTATGATATAATCATTTTTACATACAGTAAAAAAGTAAAAATGAGGTTTAACTTATAAATTTTATCTTTAAAGCTAAACTAAATGGTAAAAGAGTAATTAGACACGCAATAAGTTTCTGCGTTTTCTTTTTCTTCCTTTATATGGGAAGAGAAGTAGTGGATAAAATTAGCCATTTATTTATTTGATGCAAAATATCAATTTCATTATAATATAATGTCGATCCGTGGCTCCTGATACCCTCTTATGTCGAAGAGAGGGCCTATTCTGTAGAGGGTACCCCGACGGTTTCTATCATGAGTAACAACTGTGGAGAAAGGCCCTGCGTAGAGCCTGACATGAATGCAACGAGTTGAAGGATGATTCGCATAAGATTATGTGGGTCCCCTGATCCACGCCAGACTGTACAGCCGTGATCCAGGCCGTAAGCATTGTATTACTCTATCAGCCCCCCTTCTTCTCCCAACAACGTTATCGATACCTCATCATCCATTATTTGCAGTACTGACTCGCAAAACGGTCCGCGTTGCCGACCTTCCAGGACGGTCCGCCAAAACCCCCCCAGAAAAAGGAGTTCTTGCTTTCTCATTGCTTCAGATTTGAAGCACTCCACAATTTCTATGCTTTAATTTACACCCATTGAAACGAGATTATTCGGCACTGCAAGTGAAGTGACAAATTAAAGCTCGAAGAAGATATATATAGTACTCTTTATAAGTGAGGCAACCTGCAGCCGAAACGCAGATCCTTGACTAGGGGATGGGAACCACGGCAATATTAAAAACCAAATCCAGGGAACTAGTACTCTTTACCAGCTCCGACGATGACAACCAATGTTAAGCATAAGAGACGGGTCAAGATTTGACCAGACGGCATTGATTGGTCAAGGAAACAGAAAAGCCGCCCATCGGATCTTTAGTCTTTCTTAGTCTACACGGACCTCGATCCGATTGGTTCAGTTACTGCTCTAAACCTCTCACCCGCCACCCCTTTTCTCTTGCCGGATTTGCTTCGATCTCTCTCTGACCTGCATCTCTTTTAACCCAGAAAACAAACTAAAGCACCGGGAGATCGAGCATGTTTCCGTTCTGGGCTTTTATTACCTCCGTCTTCGTGTTCACAGCTTGTTGTTCGATGCCGTCGTTCGTCGATGGAGCGACATTATTGCCAGCTGAGGAAGGTACGTAACATCTCTGTTATTTATCTTCTTCAGCATATGACCCCCTCATCTTATTTTAAAGATCGCCCATCAGTGGAATTCCACGTTCGTGTTTTTGCTTCCTTTCTTTAATTACCCGGATATCCGTGGTCAGCTGGTTGCGATTGTGACACTTCCAAGCCGGAGTTCATTTCACTCAACGAAAGATGATCAATAGACCTAGTAATTAACATACCCTGATCTCTTTTAGTTTGCACTTCATTTGTTTGAAAACAATGCATGAATATCCAGTGGAAGCTCTGAAGCAAATAGCGAACACATTGGGGAAGAAGGGTTGGAATTTCAGCGTGGACCCGTGCAGTGGAGAGTCGGGATGGGCGACTGTCAACCCTGTGAGGGACTTCGGGAACGCTGTCACTTGCAACTGTACCTACCGAAATAACACCGTTTGCCGTGTCGTCAGCATGTAAGCCGTTAATTTGGGCTTAACATAAGCAATTTATATGTGAAGCTAGCGCTAGCAGTTAGTTACATGAAGACGCTTCTCTAATATTGGCTCATATTGCCTGGATGATGATTTTACGGTAATTTTGTTTCTAATTTTACAGGGTTCTCGAGGGTCAGAATCTTCAGGGACGGCTCCCACCGGAACTTGTCCGGCTGTCCTTCATACAGGAAATGTACGTCGTAACCACACTCGCGCATGTTATCTCAGTCGGCGCATGAAAGTCCTCGATACATTTCCCGCTAATTTTTTAAATCTGACCTTCCTCGTATGCCCTTGCAGTCTTCTCACTCGCAACTTCCTGAACGGTACAATACCTCCGGAATGGGGTTCCCTGCCCTTGGTGAACATGTAAGCGTTTCTTTCAGCTCCAGCCTCGCCAAATATTTCATTTTTTTTTTAATTTTCTACGAGAGGTTTAGATTGGAATTTGTCATTGCAGTTCTCTCGCCGGCAACCGCTTATCCGGGCCCATTCCAAAGCAAATCGGGAACATAACCACTCTCAGGAATCTGTAAGCTCTCATTGTTCTCATCTTCTTTTTCTTCGTCATTCTATTCATTTTCTGTCTTTATTAGCATCTCTGTAATGTTCAATTCTGTAGGGGACTGGAATCGAACCGCCTTTCCGGACCTCTTCCTCCAGAGCTTGGGGACGTGATCAATATAGAGAAGATGTGAGACATTCGTTTCGTACTTCTACGTCCAGAGTTTGATTTATTGGATAAACGGTTATTGATGCCATCAAGATGCACGATTTAGTTTCTTACTTCGTTTTTTTATACAAGCCAAAGTTTTATTGGAGTGATCCTTTCTTGTTCTACTTGTCTTATGTAATTAATGTATATTTATCTTTTGGGTCATGGGAATTTCAAATTTTTTTAAAATTGTGGTCATTGATGTTGTATTTTCTTGATGCCAGTGGACTATCTTCGAATGAGTTTACAGGGGAGTTGCCTGCTGTTCTGGCTAAGCTCACCAATCTCAAGGACTTGTAAGTACATTGCTGAAGTTTGGTGAGATTTTTTTTTTTTTTTTTTTTCTGAATGGTGGCGTGAGCATACATTCAGCCATTGTGCCATCTAATTGTTTTTCATATTCTACTAAATTTTTCATGTGGAAAATTACCAAAATTTATGGCTGGACAAAACGAAGTCGAATAAGTGATAACAACTTCACCGGAAAGATACCTAGTTTCATCGGGAATTGGCCCAAGCTTCAAAAAGTGTAAGGATCATGTTTACGCTTACCAATTGGTTTTCGTCTTTGGAGTTACTACAGTTAACCTGATGCTACCCATTTAATAAAACACAGAGCTATTCAGGCAAGTGGTCTACAAGGACCAATTCCTACCGAAATTTCACTTCTGACTAATGTAACTGACATGTAAGCAGTTTTCCTCTCTTGTCACCCCTTATTATCCCCTTCCTGTATGTTGGTAGCTCATATTAATATCCTGCGTGCAGGAGAATTAGTGACATTAAGGGACCAACATCCCCCTTTCCACCTCTGAGTGAAATGAAAAACATGACAACCTTGTAAGTTGTTTACCTCTCTTCTTGTCTAATGTTTAACAGAGATCTTTGACATTCCATCTCAATACTAAAGTGTTTATATTTAATTCGTCTCAGGGTACTTAGGGACTGCAATCTTACAGGAACAGTCCCCGACTTTGTGGGAGAAATGATGAAAATAAAAACTTTGTGAGTTGATCTTTTTAAATGAGATGATAATTGTCACTTATAATCATCTTCAATTCTGTAGTTTATAAAATTAGTCTGATTACTCTTGGCAGAGACCTCAGCTTCAACAAGTTGTCAGGGCAAATTCCAAGCAACTTTGAGAACTTGGTAAAATCTTCTTTTATGTAAGTGTGCAGACTTGAAAATCTACTTTCTTTGGCAAGTGCATACTATCACTCTCAATGACCAAACTTACATGGTTTTTGGCTTAGGTATCTGACTAACAATTTACTCACTGGAACTGTACCTGAGTGGATGGAGAGCAAGGGACATTACATGTACTTCAGCTTCTTTAAACCCTCATGTTAAATGCGGATTTTCATTATATTGCATAATAGAGTTAATGGAGCTTCTTTTAGTTTTTCGAACTATTAAATTCGTGTGTTGGTTTTGCAGTGACCTGTCTTACAATAACTTTGCAAGTACGGGGCAGTGTCAAGTTAGAAATTTGTAAGATTTACAGTGCAGCATCTTTTTGCCTTGGAATTATAGATGATATTTCTTTTACAAGCCAGTAAATAAGGATTAAATTTTTATACTTCAGGAACTTATTTGGAAGTTCTTCGGCTGGAAATAAATCGTAAGCTTTCACTAGGCCTCCCAGATAATAGAATAACATATTTTTCAAGATAATTATCAAATTTGTGGCCCTTTATAGTTGTTCATTTCTACTTCATTATACCATTTCAATGTGCTCTTATAACTTTCTTGGCATATCCTTTGCCTTGTTGATGCAGTGTTGGAATAGTTCCTTGCTTGAAGAACTTTAATTGCCCAAGATGTAAGTAATTATTTTTTATTATTACCAAGTATTTTTGGGCTGTTTGCTACAGTTCAATTTTGGTCTTTGTAGGACCATGTCCGGCCGTGAACAAAAATAATAAATATATTTTTTGTAGTTCTGTGTTTGGAAGTTCTACTTATTTACACAGGCAGCTTGCACTATACAAATCTGAGAAAAGAATTAAAAAAGAAACTTATATGTTTCCGATTATGCTTAGCAATGCATTGAATGGGTATGCCAAATGATGCACATTTGTTCATTGAGTTAAATGATCTAATAAATTTACAAGTAAATTTACAAAGATTGCATTAGTTGCCTCTGGTTTTTTTAATATTGCCCAACTTTGACTGCAATATATATGAATGGTAGGAGAAGATATCGTAGATCAAGTTAGAGTCTGAGTAAATTCAATAACTTCTGAATGATGGTTCCAATTTTTTCATTTGTTTATTTTGTGTGCCCGTTTATTTTCCCGTCAAACTCAGATTTCCATTGCTCTCTATATGGCAGATCGTTTCTCGCTGCATATAAACTGTGGGGGAAAAGAAGTCTCCTCTAATGGAAACATATATGAAGCAGATGATAGGAATAGTTCTCCCTCAATATTTTTCACAAGTGGAGATAATGACTGGGCAATCAGCAACACTGGGAACTTTATGGATGATAACGATGATTCGGATAATTATATCGCAATAGCCAACATGAGCTTCCCCATGGAAAACTCTGATCTGTACAGAACAGCTCGTCTTTCTCCTCTATCCCTCACTTACTACGGCTTATGTCTGCTCAATGGCAGCTACAATGTTAAACTTCATTTCTCTGAAATAGTCTTTAGAAATGATAACACTTTTTACAGTCTTGGAAGACGTGTATTTGATGTATACATTCAGGTAAAGCAATTTATCAGTCAGCTGTGATCTTTTTTTTTTTTTTTGAAAGTTAGTCAGCTGTGATCTTTAGAATTATGCTTTAAGAGTTTACTTTTTAATTGTAGAGAAAATTCCTTGTAGGGAAAATTGGAATTGAAGGATTTCAATATAGAAGATGAAGCTGGAGGAGCTGGAAAGGCAGTGGTCAAGAACTTTAGTGCAAACGTAACAAGTAACACCCTGGAAATTCGTTTCATATGGGCTGGAAAAGGGTCCACAGCTATACCTCGGGGAGGAACTTATGGTCCTCTCATTTCAGCTATATCTGTCGCTCCTAGTAAGCTCATCTTTTTGGTCCTTACTTTTTCGTTTTCAATGTACTCTACTCATCTTACATCACATGTAGGAATTCTCATTGAGTAATTTGTTTTTGTTGAGGCAGATTTTACACCACCTTCAGAAGATAGCAAGAAAATATCTGCCATTGCCGTAACTGGAATAGTACTAGGAGCTTTATGCCTCATTTCTGCAATTTTGGGCATTCTATGGTGGAAACGATGCCTGTGTGGGAAACCCTCAGGTGATCTAGGTATACTTTTAAGGATGATCTTTTTGTTGAAGAAAGTGAAAGAATAAAACAGGCCTTAATTTTGACCTAATGTACTCCTTGGACAGAGCTGAGGCATCTGGATTTACAAACCGGTTCCTTCACCTTAAGACAGATTAAAACTGCCACTAACAACTTTGATGTTGCAAACAAGATCGGTGAAGGTGGTTTTGGACCAGTTTACAAGGTACTACATTGCGAACAACACAACATAACCAAAGGAACTTGATCAGTTAAATTCAAATTTAATCTATTTATGCTATTGTGAAGTTTCATTAGCTAAACTTTATAACATGCTAATGCAGGGTCTATTGTCAGATGGAACCATTATTGCTGTAAAACAGCTTTCTTCAAAATCAAAACAAGGAAACCGTGAATTTGTGAACGAGATAGGAATGATTTCTGCTCTGCAACACCCAAATCTTGTAAAACTCTATGGATGCTGTATTGAAGGGAATCACTTACTTATAGTTTATGAATATATGGAAAATAACTGTCTTGCACGTGCTCTCTGGGGTAAGCTGAGTGCAACACCCAATATTGTAGGTCCAGAAGAATCCAGGCTGAAGTTGGATTGGCCAACAAGGTACAAAATATGCACTGGCATAGCAAGGGGTTTAGCTTATCTTCATGAAGAATCCAGGCTGAAAATTGTTCATAGAGACATCAAGGCTACTAATATTCTTCTTGACAAGCATCTTAACCCTAAGATTTCCGACTTTGGTTTGGCTAAGCTGGATGATGAGGACAATTCTCACATTAGCACTCGTATAGCCGGAACCTAGTAAGTTTGTTCCACTTGTCTTGGCCCTTGCTATGTTTTCATTCTCGTGTTTGTGTAAAAAGCGCTTGAAAATGAGCCTTTAAGCATACCAAAGATGGTTTGTTTTTCATCTTATGAAATGAGAAAGGAATCGTAAGCATTAAAACCTCTTTCTAAAGCCATTTATACAAATAATAGCCAGAAAAGAGTAAGAGGACAGAATCTGAGAGCAGCTTAGATTCTGGTGAAAAGTTTACCTTTTGCAAGTGTTTACTAAGTATGCTAATCATTGAAAACTTTCTACTTGTGCAGCGGATATATGGCTCCAGAATATGCAATGCGAGGTTACCTGACTGACAAGGCAGATGTTTATAGCTTTGGAGTTGTTGTGTTGGAAATAGTAAGCGGAAAGAGTAACACAAATTACATGCCGAAGGAGGACTGTGTTTATCTGTTGGATTGGGTAACTTCAATATCTGCCAAAGCCTCCTTTCTATGTTTCTGATGCTCTTCTCTTTCTAATTTTTCATAAAAACTTTCCAGAGCAACTGATTATTTGCTTGGGAGTTCAACTCAAAACTCATTTGAGTTGAACTTCTGCACGGCCTATTCATACAACTAATGTCACTGAATCTTTGTTTGTTGTTTTCTTTTTCTTACTTTTTTTGGCCTTTTTGTATCGTTTTACAGGTTTATGTTCTTAAAGAGCGTGGTAATCTGATGGATCTCATTGATCCACTGCTGGGCCTAGAGTTTGACAGGGCAGAGGTTATGGTGATGATCAACGTGGCACTCCAATGCACTAACCAGTCCCCAACACTTAGGCCTACCATGTCTGCAGCGGTGAGCATGCTTGAAGGCCGAAGTGCAGTTCAAAATGTGGTTTTGTACCCATTTTTGTCCAGCGATGATCCGAGGTTTAGAGCAATGGTGGACCATTATGAGCAAACCCACAAGGGTAGCCAAAGCCAGAGCCAGACTCCTAGTATTTCTTCCATTGATGGACCGTGGACCGGCTCTTCCAGTATTTCTGGCCCCCGATCTCCATCCAGTTAATCTGGATTCCCAATTCCAATCACCCGATAGTAACGAGCTTTGTGAATAATTTGCCAGTTCACATCACCTTAATAAGATATGTTGATAGTCTCCTGTTGTATATATCGTCAGAGGATATCTTTTATGTAAGTGTAAAGTTCCGAGCACAATTGAAGCTTTAGGGCACTTGGTTTCGTTGTTGTCTTGTAGGCTCAATATGTGATGGTATCTGAAGAAGATGTCCCAAATTATATGTTTAATTTGATCTCGTTCAATCAGGTCGGAATACAGCTCGAACCATTAGAACATGATAATATGTATGAAAATATGAGAGTTTATATTTCATTGTTCATGCTGCTTTTTCTCTTGACTTATCTCTTGCATCAGATCTCTTTACTTTTTTTATTTAAATAATTAAATTTGAAGCTCAAAATTTAATTTAATAGAAAAATAATGCTAGTTGCACTTAGCCTACATACCTATCACACACACTTGTTAATTTAAATTATTGACGCCTAGAGTTTATCCTCTTAAAAATAAGATTTTATAAAAAAAAACATTTTTTAAAAACTTAGATTACCATGTACAGTCGGATAGGTGCGTCTAGCATTACTTTTGATAGAATTTTATAATTTTACAATCTTAGATTTCAACAAAATCTTAAAAAATAAAAATAAATAATTAGATACTGGTCGAATAGATACTTCATCTTTACTAAGTGGAGTTCTCTGGTACGGTCCAATATTAATTCAGGACCCCGAATTCGACCAAATTAATGAAACACTTACCCAGAAAAAGACGCAACAAACAAAGGCGGGTGGAGGGGGGGAGGGGTGGAGGCAGCAAGTTTTCTAAACTGGTCTGATATTTTAGAATGTTGAATTTTCAATGTAGAGGAAATAAGGCAGCTTAGTCGGTTGTGGTATCGGAAAAACTTGAAAGATTCAAAATCCATTAGGGGAAGTCCTGAAGCCTGAAGGTTATAAACATTTCCACCGGAATCTAGTGGGACATTGTTAAAGACATTTTTGTTTCCAAATGAAGGACGAGTAGTAATTGAGAAAGAAAGAGGAAGAAGACAACGACTTCATTTTCTCAGGTAAAAAGAATACAATCATGTAGTCACGGTTCATATCAAACTTGACCAGATGATTGTTTAAAATTTTCAGTTTAGGTCTGGTGATTAGTAATCTTGGATGCCTGTCTTTAGTTGTAAAAATGTCCCTTCGATGAACAGGATACATGAGATTCATTTCACATTAAAAAAGAGTTGTATTTACATCTTCAAAGGATGAAAAGAACCAACCTAGTTGCTGGAACACTGTAGTATGGATGAAAACCAGATGCAGAGAAACAGAATAATGCCCATGGGAATACGAATCAATCCTGTAGAGAGAGAAACAGAGGAGGCGAAGGATGAACGACAGACCTACCTACCCACCTCTTACTCTGCTAAAAACCCTCAAAACCATGCCCACCGTTTTGGACTCGTGAACACTCTTTTGTCCTTTAAAGAAAAAAAAAGAAGTAACATGAATTTTTTCGATTTAAAAACGCTCTTCGATGGTGGATCCCATAGAGAAGTCCAGATCTTAAAATCGGTTCCTTCGTATCCATAGATCTTTTTTTCCTCTTCCACATGAAAAAAGACTACCACGCTTCTTGCCAAATAACTATCACTGTTCAATACGAAGTGAAAAACTTTTGACCTTTTTATGAAACTCGAACACGGTAGTAGTTGTCGGTGCCTGATTTTTCCAGACGAGACGGCATGGGATAGCACAAGTCATCCGTCTCGGTGCTCTTCAAATCGCCGAATGCCGTCTCTCCAAATTCCAGTGGGCAGTGGCCGTCACTACTGAAACCGTCTTCAATAAATGTCCTGATATGATTTTGTTCTGATTAATTGCTTGGAATTTGGAAAGGCGGTCCACCGAAGAGTCAAGACTCGCTCGTACTTTCCTCAACCATGAACTCATGATAAATATGATTTAGTTTTGATTGCTTGTTTAGATATGTTAATAATATCCTGTTATATATCCGTCTATGCTTTGTTTTACACTCATTGAAACGCGCGAGATTATTCAGTACTGCAAGTAGAGTGACAATTAAAAGCTCAAAGAAACGCATACTTGACTTGCAGATTGGAACTCGAAAGAGTGGTTTTCCATGAATGGTAAAACAAAGTCGTCAGGGAACAGGTCCTCCTTACCTCCGACAATGAGTGTTGAGCAAAAGAGACGTACCAGTCAAGATTTGGTGTGACATTTATAATATGGACGAGAGTATATTACTGTGGATTTGCAAAATCAACATGTTCGTAATTGAGTTGGCAGAGATGGGAAAAGCCATCGATCTGATCTTATTTCCTCTTTAATTAGTAGTCCACGCAAACTTCGACAGTTACGGCTCGCCGACGAGCTAGCTCCAAACCCTTAATTAATTAATCTCTCGGCCGCCATCCCTTTTCTCGCATGCCTGACACTCTCTCGCCCGCCATCCTTTTTCTCGCATGCATGCACACACTCTCGGCCGCCATCCTTTTTCTCGCATGCATGCACACACTCTCGGCCGCCATCCTTTTTCTCGCATGCATGCACACACTCTCGGCCGCCATCCTTTTTCTCGCATGCATGCACACTCTCTCGCCGCCATTCTAACCCAAAAAACGAATTAAAGTTCCGGGAGAGGATGTTTCCGTCCTGGGCATAATTTTTTACCTTTGTCTTCGTGTTCGCTTGTTGTTTGATGTCGTCGTTCGTCGATGGAGCTACGCTGCTGAGGAAGGTTGGCAGTTTGACATTAATTCCCAGCTGCTGGACGCAGCTGTGAGCTGATGGAATTCCTCGGTGTTTTTTGTGGACGATAATTCTCAGATTTTCAAAATTTGCAATTTTTGCGTCGACGCATCTCCCTCCACAAGGAAAAAAAAAATTGTCTCTTCCTCATATATAATTACTTCAAAATTTAAACAGCAAACAATTTCTGTGCGTTTATATACAGTACCCTTGAAACGAGAGTACTATTGATCAGTACTACTGCTAGTGGAGTGGAATCATGTCGTCAAACGCTGGAAGATCATACAGACAGTCTTCAATTAGTAAATGAGGCAATTCCAGCTGATGAAACGCAGAGTACTAATTAGCTAATTTCAAACCACGTACGGGAACAAATCGATCGAACTCGAAGAGGTGAATTTGCAGCTTGAATATTGTTAAAACCAAGTCCACGAAATCAGTACTAGTACTCTTTAGCTCCGACAATAATGACGACGAGTACTGTTGAGAATAAGGAAACGTGCTAAGCAAATTTGGTGAGCCATTGGTATTAATTTATGGGACAATATTACTGCATGCGTTGACGGAGATGGGTACGTAGAAAAGCCGTCGATCTGATCTTTCGTGTTTCTTAATTAGTCCACACAGACCTCGATCCCATTGGTTCAGTTACTGCTCTCTAACCTAGTTCCAAACCCTTAAATCTCTCGCTCGCCATCCTTTTTCTCACACTCTGCAGGCGTTCAGAAACAAGCTGTGGGAGTTACGTTGGTGAAGTAACCAGTTAGAGCTAACTAGCTAGTTGTTTTCTCTTGCCGGATTTGCTTAATTCGATATCTCGGGCCGGGGAGGATGATTCCGTCCTGGGGTTTTCTTATTACCTCTGTCTTCGTGTTGATCACTAGTTGTATGACGTCGTCGTTCGTCGATGGAGCGACGACGTTATTGCCAGCTGAGGAAGGTGCGTAACATCGATCTCTCTTAATAATTCTCTTCAGTTTATACATCCCCACATCTTATTAAAAAGATCGCCCATCAGTTTATTTCATCTTCGTGTTTTTGCTTCTTCTCTTTAATTAGTACCCTGATCATATCCGGGGTCAGCTGGTTGCGATCGTGATATATACTTTCAAGCCGGAGTTCATGATCTCGAACCAGGGACCTGTTCATTTCACTGAACGAAAGATGATCAATAGACCTAGTAATTAACATATCCTGATCTCTTTTGGTTTGAACTTCCATTAATTTGTGTGAAAACCATATTTGTTTCAGTGGAAGCTCTGATGAAAATCGCGAACACGTTGGGGAAGAAGGATTGGAATTTCAGCGTGGACCCGTGCAGTGGAGAGGCGGGATGGGCGACTGTCAAACCCAAGAAAGACTTCGAGAACGCCGTCACTTGCAACTGCACCTTCCAGAATAACACCGTCTGCCATGTCGTCAGCATGTAAGCCGTTAGTATTTTCTGTAGTTCTCCTATCAGTGCGTACGTTAGTGCAACGCTCCCTGCTGTTGCACCAAAACGCTTACGCGGATGAGATCAGGCATAAAAATAAGCGCTTTCTGAATAACGGGAAGCGCTTACAGTAACCTTGACGGCAGCTTCTCCGTCATGTAGACGCTTTTTCCAATGTCCCGTGACGATTTTACGGTAATTTTGTTTCTAATATACCTCTCGGGAAGCTGAAGGAGCATGCTCGTTTCTGTAATTTTACAGGGTTCTCGAAGGTCAGAATCTTCCGGGACGGCTCCCACCGGAACTTGTCCAGCTGCCCTTCTTACAGCAAATGTTAGTTCAGTCGTCGGCTCATGCTAGTCATCGATACTTTTCCCGCTAATTTTAAATCTGACCTTCCTCGTATGCCCTTGCACAGTGATTTCACACACAACTTCCTCAACGGTACAATACCTCTGGAATGGGGTTCCCTGCCCTTGGTGAACATGTAAGCGTTTCTTTCAGCTCCAGCCTCGCCAAATATATCATTTTTTTTTTAATTTTCTACGAGAGGTTTAGATTGGAATTGTCATTGCAGTTCTCTCGATGGCAACCGTTTATCGGGGCCCATTCCAAAACAAATCGGGAATATAACCACTCTCAGGAATCTGTAAGCTCTCATTTTTTCTCCTTTCTTCTTTTCTTCGTCATTTTATTCATTTTCTGCCTTTATCAGCTCCTCGATATTGATGTTCTATTCTACAGGACATTGGAATCGAACCGCTTTTCCGGACCTCTTCCTCCAGAGCTTGGGGACGTGATCAATATAGAGAAAATGTGAGACATTCGTTTCGTACTCCTACACCAGAGTTTTATTTGTTGGATCAACGGTTTAATTGATGCCATGAAAATACACGATTTATTTTCTTACTTGCTTTTAAAAGTTTTATTGATGCCATCATTTCTTGTTCTACTTGTCTTATGTAATTAATGTATATTTTATCTTTTGGGTCGTTAGAAGTTGAAAGTGTTCTAGAATTGTGGTCATTGATGTTGTTTTTCTTGATGCCAGTCTACTTGCTTCGAATGAGTTTACAGGGGAGTTGCCTGACACTCTGGCTAAGTGCACCAATCTCAAAGTCTTGTAAGTACATTGTTGAAGTTTGGTGAGCCTTTTTTTTTCTGACTGCAGGCAGAAGCGCACATTCAACAAATTTGTCACCTAATTCTTTTTCATATTATTACTAAATGTTTCATGTGGAAATTGCCGAATTTTATGGCTGTAACAAAATGAAGTCGAATAAACGATAACAACTTCACCGGAAAGATACCTAGTCTCATCGGGAATTGGACCAAACTTCAAAGACTGTAAGGATCATGTTTACACATACCAATTGGTTTTTCCTCTTTGGAGTTACGGCAGTTAGCCTGATACTACCCATTTAATCAAACACAGAGCAATTCAAGCAAGTGGCCTACAAGGACCAATTCCTTCCGAAATTTCGCTCCTGAATGAATTAACTGACTTGTAAGCAGTTTTCCTCTTCTTGTCACCCCCTATTATCCCCTTCCTGTATGTGGTAGCTCATATTAGAATCCTGCGTGCAGGAGAATTAGTGACATTAAGGGACCAACGTCCCCCTTTCCACCTCTGAGTGAAATGAAAAACATGAGAACCTTGTAAGTTGTTTACCTCTATTCTTGTCTAATGTTTCACAGAGATCTTTGACATTCCATCGCAATACTAAAGTGTTTATATTTAATTCGTCTCAGGGTACTTAGGAACTGCAATCTTACAGGAACAATCCCTGACTTTGTGGGAAAAATAAAAACTTTGTGAGTTGATTTTTTAAATGAGATGATAACGTTCACTTAAAATCATCTTCAAATCCTGTAGTTTATAAAATTAGTCTAATTACTCTTGGCAGAGACCTCAGCTTCAACAAGTTGACAGGGCAAATTCCAAGCAATTTTGAGAACATGGTAAAAACTGATTACATGTAAGTTCCCAAACTTAAAAATGTACAATATTCTTTGGCAAGTTCATGCTATCACTCGCAATGACCAAACTTACATGGTTTTTGGCTTAGGTATCTGACTAACAATTTGCTGACTGGAACTGTACCTGAGTGGATGGAGAGAAAGGCAAATTACGTGTACTTCAGCTTCTCTGAACCCTCATGCTAATTGTGAATTTTCATTATATTGCATAATAGAGTTAATGGAGCCTCTTCTAGTGTTCCGAACTATTAAGTTCGTGTGTTGGTTTTGCAGTGACCTGTCTTACAATAACTTTTCAAGTATGGAGCAGTGTCAAGTTGACAATATGTAAGATTTACAGTGCAGCAGCAGCGTTATGCCTTGAAATTATAGATGATCTTTCTTTTACAAGCCAGTAATTAAGGATTAAATTTTAATACTTCAGGAACTTATTTGGAAGCTCTTCGGCTGGAAATAAATCGTAAGCTTTCACTAGGCCTCCCAGATAAAAGAATAACATATTTTTCAAGATAATTATCATATTTTTGGCCTGTTTGAGTTGTTTATTTCTACTTCATTATACCGTTTCAATGTGCTCTTATAACTTTCTTGGCATATCCTTTGACTTGTTGACGCAGTGTTGGAATAGTTCCTTGCTTGAAGAACTTTAACTGCTCAAGACGTAAGTAATTATTTTTTATTACTACCGAGTATTTTTGGGCTGTTTGCTGCAGTTCAATTTTGGGCTTTTTAGGACCATGTCCGGCTTTGAACAAAAATAATGAATATATTTTTTGTAGTTTTGTGTTTGGATGTTCTAGTTAGTTACACAGGCTGCTTGCACTATACAAATCCGATTATGCTTAGCAATGCATTGAATGTTTATGCCAAATGATGCACATTTGTTCGTTGCATTGAATCATCTAATAAATTGACATTGAAGTTTACGAAGATTGCATTAGTTGCTTTAAAATTTCCCAACTTTGACTGCAATATATATGAACAGTAGGAGAAGATATCATAGATCAAGTTAGAGTCGGAGTAAATTGAGTAATTTCTGAATGATGGTTCAAATTTTTTCATTTGTTCATTTAGTGTGCTGTTTATTTTCTCGTCAAGCTCAGATTTCCTTTGCTATCTACCTGGCAGATCGTTCCTCGCTGCATATAAATTGTGGGGGAGAAGAAGTCTCCGCTGACAAGACCACATTTCGAGCAGATGAGCAGAAAGGTTCTCCCTCAATATATTCTTTCACCGGTGGAGATAATAACTGGGCAATCAGCAACACTGGGGACTTTACAGATGATGGTATTTACGTGGATAATTATATCGCAATAGCCAACATGAGCTTGCCCATGAAAAACTTTGATCTGTACAGAACAGCTCGTCTTTCTCCTCTATCCCTCACTTACTACGTGTTATGTCTGATCAATGGCAATTACAACATTAAACTTCATTTTGCTGAAATATTCTTCAGAAATGATAACACTTTTTACAGTCTTGGAAGGCGTGTATTTGATGTATACATTCAGGTAAAGCAATTTAGCATTCAGCTGTGATCTTTGAAATTATGCTTTAAGAGTTCACTTTTTAATTGTAAAGAAAGTTCCGTGTAGGGAAAATTGGTGTTGAAGGATTTCAACATAGAAGATGAAGCTGGAGGAGCTGGAAAGGCAGTTGTCAAGAATTTTAGTGCAAACGTAACAAGTAACACACTTGAAATTCGTTTCATATGGGCTGGAAAAGGGACAACCGGTATACCTGTGAGAGGAACTTATGGTCCTCTCATTTCAGCTATTTCTGTCACTTCTAGTAAGCTCATCTTTTTGGTCCTTACTTTTTCGTTTTAAAGATACTCTACTCATCTTTTATCGCATGTAGGAATGCTCATTGAGTAATTTGTTTTGTTGTGACAAACTTTACACCACCTTCAGAAGATAGCAAGAAAATATCTGCCCTTGCCGTCACTGGAATAGTACTAGGAGTTTTGTGCCTCATTTCTGCAGTTTTGGGCATCCTATGGTGGAAAGGATGCCTGTGTGGAAAACCCTTGGGTGATCCAGGTAAACTTTTCTGGATGTGCTCTTTGTTGAAGAAAGTGAAAGATTAAAACAGGAGTTGTTTATCACTTAAAATTTGGCTTGATGTACTCCTTGGACAGAGCTGAAGTGTCTTGATTTACAAACCGGTTCCTTTACACTTAGACAGATTAAAGCTGCCACTAACAACTTTGATGTTGCAAACAAGATCGGGGAAGGTGGTTTTGGATCAGTTTACAAGGTACTACATGCGAACTCCGCAAGAGAACAAAAGGAGCTGATCAGTCAAATTCAAATGTAATATGTTTATGCTATCGTGTAGATTCATTTGCTAAGCTTTACATGGCGTTCTAATGCAGGGTCTATTGTCAGATGGAACCATTATTGCTGTAAAGCAGCTTTCTTCAAAATCAAAACAAGGAAACCGCGAATTTGTGAATGAGATAGGAATGATTTCTGCTCTACAACACCCAAATCTTGTAAAGCTCTATGGATGTTGCATTGAAGGCAATCAGTTACTTCTAGTTTATGAATATATGGAAAATAACTGTCTTGCACGTGCTCTCTGGAGTAAGCCGAGTGATCATACTTCTCTGTATCATTGTTTCCCTTTTGAGAAGTCCTCTGTTCCATTATTCTTATAGGGTTAAGTACTCTCAATTTTCATGAATTGTAGGTCTGGAAGACAATAGACTGAAGTTGGACTGGCCAACAAGGTACAGAATATGCACTGGCATAGCAAGAGGTTTAGCTTATCTTCATGAAGAATCCAGGCTGAAAATCGTTCATAGAGATATCAAGGCTACTAATGTTCTTCTTGACAAGCATCTCAACCCTAAGATTTCCGACTTTGGTTTGGCGAAGCTCGATGAGGAGGACAATTCTCACATTAGCACTCGGATAGCCGGAACCATGTAAGTTTGTTGCACTTGTCTTGGCCCTTCCTATTTTTTTATTCTCATGTTCGTTTAGAATGCTCTTGAAAATGAGCCTTTAAGCATAGGAAAAGTGGTTTGTTTGTTCATCTTAAGAAAAGGAAAACAAAATTTAAGCATTAAGACCTCTTTTCAAAGCAATTTATACAAATGTTAGCCGGAAAAGAGTAAGAGGGCAGAATCTGAGAGCGGCTAAGTAGATTCTGGTGAACAGTTTATACCATGCAAGTGTTGACAAAGTAAGCTGATCATAGAAAACTTTGTGCAGCGGATATATGGCTCCAGAATATGCACTGCGAGGTTACCTGACTGACAAGGCAGATGTTTACAGCTTTGGAGTTGTTGCGTTGGAAATAATAA
The DNA here is from genome assembly GCA_022405105.1 of Aristolochia contorta. NCBI lineage: Eukaryota > Viridiplantae > Streptophyta > Magnoliopsida > Piperales > Aristolochiaceae > Aristolochia > Aristolochia contorta. Next base: position 4,912,492 of record CM039667.1, on the reverse strand, counting down.
GCGGAAAGAGCAACACAAATTACAGGCCGAAGGAGGAGGGTGTTTATCTATTGGATTGGGTAACTTATATTTCTGCCAAATCCTCCTTTTTATGTTTCCGATGCTCTTCTCTTTCTAATTTTCTAATTTTTTATAAAAGCCTTCCAGAACAACTAATTATTAGCTCGGGAGTTCAAATCAAAACTCACTTCAGTTGAACTTCTGCACGGTCTATTCATATAACTAACAATACTGAATCTTTGTTTGTTCTTTTTTTTTTTTTTGCCCTCTTGTATTGTTTTATAGGTGTTTGTTCTTAAAGAGCGAGGTAATCTGATGGATCTCATTGATCCACAATTGGGGCTTGAATTTGACAGGGCAGAGGCTATGGGGATGATCAATGTGGCACTCCGATGCACTAACGCGTCCCCTACTCTCAGGCCTACCATGTCTGCAGTGGTGAGCATGCTTGAAGGCCGAAGTGCAGTTCAAGATGTAGTTTTAGATCCATGTTTGTCCAGCGATGATCCGAGGTTTAAAGCAATGGTGGATCAGCATGAGCAAACCCACAAGGGTGGCCAAAGCCAGAGCCAGACTCTTATTAATTCTTCCTATGATGGACCGTGGACTGGCTCTTCCAATATTTCTGGCGCCGATCTCTATTCTGTTACTCTGGATTCGCAGTACTTGATCTCCCGAGATAACGAAGCTTTGTAATTGAAACGTTGAGGAATATCTTTAATGTAATTGATATGCTACTGGGACATTTTACTTCAATCCTTAATTTCGTGAGGCGGCGTCTAATTGGGCCTGGAAAAGAGCATATGTCAAAGACCCATACCCCTATCTGTCGTCTTAAAGTATCCACCCAACTCCTCTCTGTTAAGACATTAAGAAAATTGATTTTAGTACTGACATATTTTGTAGAGTTTTTACATTTGAGGTTACTACTCTTCTCACAGCTTAGTGGGCAATCTAGATAAGGTCTAGGGTTTAGACTTACATGGAACAGGAAAATAGTTCTTACTTTATTTTTTATTTGAAACCTCACACTAAAATTTGGCAGTATGTATACCACTCATAATTTAATTGCTTGTTTAATTGCTTGGCAATTGATGTTTCGGATTGGCTAGTTACATAAGATAGAACTGTGCATAGGTGCAATTAGTATTTTCTTTTTTAAAAAAATTATGATATAATCATTTTTACATACAGTAAAAAAGTAAAAATGAGGTTTAACTTATAAATTTTATCTTTAAAGCTAAACTAAATGGTAAAAGAGTAATTAGACACGCAATAAGTTTCTGCGTTTTCTTTTTCTTCCTTTATATGGGAAGAGAAGTAGTGGATAAAATTAGCCATTTATTTATTTGATGCAAAATATCAATTTCATTATAATATAATGTCGATCCGTGGCTCCTGATACCCTCTTATGTCGAAGAGAGGGCCTATCATGCCAGGTATGCCGACTGCATTCCTGTAGAGGGTACCCCGACGGTTTCTATCATGAGTAACAACTGTGGAGAAAGGCCCTGCGTAGAGCCTGACATGAATGCAACGAGTTGATTGCTTGTTTTGATTTAGTTTTGATTTAGTTTTGATTTAGTTTTGATACCCTCTTATGTCAAGACTCGCTCGTACTTTCCTCAACCATGAACTCATGATAAATATGATTTAGTTTTGATTGCTTGTTTAGATATGTTAATAATATCCTGTTATATATCCGTCTATGCTTTGTTTTACACTCATTGAAACGCGCGAGATTATTCAGTACTGCAAGTAGAGTGACAATTAAAAGCTCAAAGAAACGCATACTTGACTTGCAGATTGGAACTCGAAAGAGTGGTTTTCCTTGAATGGTAAAACAAAGTCGTCAGGGAACAGGTCCTCCTTACCTCCGACAATGAGTGTTGAGCAAAAGAGACGTACCAGTCAAGATTTGGTGTGACATTTATAATATGGACGAGAGTATATTACTGTGGATTTGCAAAATCAACATGTTCGTAATTGAGTTGGCAGAGATGGGAAAAGCCATCGATCTGATCTTATTTCCTCTTTAATTAGTAGTCCACGCAAACTTCGACAGTTACGGCTCGCCGACGAGCTAGCTCCAAACCCTTAATTAATTAATCTCTCGGCCGCCTTCCCTTTTCTCGCATGCCTGACACTCTCTCGCCCGCCATCCTTTTTCTCGCATGCATGCACACACTCTCGGCCGCCATCCTTTTTCTCGCATGCATGCACACACTCTCGGCCGCCATCCTTTTTCTCGCATGCATGCACACTCTCTCGCCGCCATTCTAACCCAAAAAACGAATTAAAGTTCCGGGAGAGGATGTTTCCGTCCTGGGCATAATATTTTACCTTAGTCTTCGTGTTCGCTTGTTGTTTGATGTCGTCGTTCGTCGATGGAGCGACGCTGCTGAGGAAGGTAAGTGACAGCGAGATCATGCATGCATCCCAATATAACTTCTCTGTTAATTAATTAATTGCTTCAGTACTCTATCCCCTCATACTATATAATTAACTGGTTTTAAACCACGTACGGGAACAAATCGATCGAACTCGAAGAGGTGAATTTACTTGAATATTGTTAAAACCTAGTCCAGGAAATCAGTATACTAATCTTTAGCTCCGACAATAATGACGACGAGTACTAGTGTTGAGAATAAGGATATTACGGGTTAAGATAATTTGGTGAGACATTGATATTAATTTGTGGGACATTAATTACTCAAGCCGTCGATCTGATCTTTCGTGTTTCTTAGTCCACACAGACCTCCATCCCATTGGTTCAGTTACTGCTCTCCAACCTAGTTCCAAACCCTTAAATCTCTCTCTCGCCATCCCTTTTCTCACACTTTCTGCAGGCGTTCAGAAACGAGCTGTGGGAGTTACGTTGGGGAAGCAACCAGTTAGAGCTAACTAGCTAGCTTGGTGTTTTATCTTGCTAGATTTGCTTCGATCTCTCTCTGAGCTGCATCTGATCTAAGAAAAGAGCTAAGTTCGGGGAGAGGATGTTTCCGTCCTGGGCTTTTCTTACCTCTGTCTTCGTGTTGATCACTTGCTGTTTGACGTCGTCGCTCGTCGATGGAGTGACGCCGCTATTGCCAGCTGAGGAAGGTACGTACGTGAGAGCGAGATCATGCATGCATCCCAATATAACATCAATCTGTTAATTAATTAATTGCTTCAGTACTAGCTATTTTATCCCCTCATGCTAATATGAAGATAGATCGCCGATGATCACTTCATATATATTCCATCTTCGTGTTTTTGCTTCTTCTATTTAATTACCCTGATATCCGGGGTCAGCAGCTGGTTTCGATCGTGATTCTATAAAGCCGAAGTTCATGATCTCGAATCAGGGACCTCTTCATTTCACTGAACGAAGATTTTTTCATTAATAAACCTAGTACTTAACATATCCTGATCTATCAACTTCATTTGTGTGAAAATGATGACTCAGTGGAAGCTCTGAAGCAAATCGCGAACACGTTGGGGAAGAAGGATTGGAATTTCGACGTGGACCCGTGCAGTGGACGGGCGGGATGGGTGACACTATTTAACAATGACACGTTCCACAACAATGTCACTTGCAACTGCACCTTCCAGAATAACAGTACCGTCTGCCATGTCGTCAGCATGTAAGCCGTTAGTATTTTCGGTAGTTCTCCTATCAGTGCGTACGTTAGTGCAACTCACGTTAGTGCAACTCTCCCTGCTGTTGCACCAAAACGCTTACGCGGATGAGATCAGGCATAAAAATAAGCGCTTTCTAAATAAAAGCGCTTCCTGTTGGTGAAGCGCTAACAGTAATTTTGACTGCAGCTTCTCCGTCATGTAGACGCTGTTTTTGCAATGGCCCATGATGATTTTACGGTAATTTTGTTTCTCTTATCCCTCTCGACAAGAGCTGAAGGAGCATGCTCGTTTCTGTAATTTTACAGGGTTCTCAAAGGTCAGAATCTTCAGGGACGGCTCCCACCGGAATTTGTCCAGCTGCCCTTCTTAGAGGAAATGTACGTCGTAACTGCCCTCGCGCATGTTAGCTCAGACGGCGCACGCAGGTCATCGATACTTTTCCCGCTAGTTTTAAATCTGACCTTCCTCGTTTGCCCTTTCGCAGTGATTTCACTCGCAACTTCCTGAACGGTACAATACCGCCGGAATGGGGTTCCCTGCCCTTAATGTTCATGTAAGCGTTTCCTTAAGCTCCAGCCTAGCCAAATATTTCAACTTTTTATTTTTTTATTTTCTACGAGAGGTTTAGATTGGAATTGTCCTTGCAGTTCCCTCGTCGGCAACCGCTTATCGGGGCCCATCCCAAAACAAATCGGGAACATAACCACTCTCAGGAATCTGTAAGCTCATCTTTTTTTTCTCCTTTCTTCTTTTCTTCATCATTTTATGCCTTTATCAGCTCCTTAATGATGTTCAATTCTATAGGACACTGGATTCGAACCGCTTTTCGGCACCTCTTCCTCCAGAGCTTGGGGACGTGATCAATATAGAGAAGATGTGAGGCCTTTGTTTCGTACTCCTGCGTCCAGAGTTTGGTTTGTTGGATCAATGGTTTCATTAATGCCATGAAAATGCACGATTTAGTTTCTTACTTCGTTTATTTTCTACAAGCCAAAGTTTTATTGGAGTGATCCTTTCTTGTTCTACTTGTCTTATGTAGTTAATCTACATGTTATCTTCTGGGTCATGGGAATTTCAAATTGTTTTAGAATTGTGGTCATTAATGTTGTATTTTCTTGATGCCAGTGGACTATCTTCGAATGAGTTTACAGGGGAGTTGCCTGCATTTCTGGCAAAGCTCACCAATCTCAAGGACTTGTAAGTACATTGGTGAAGTTTGATGAGATTCTTTGTTCTGAATGGAGGCAGGAGCAGACATTCAACCATTTTGCCTTCTAATTTTTTTTCATATTCTACTAAATGTTTAATGTCGAAAATTACCAAAATTTATGGCTGGACAAAATGAAGTCGAATAAGTGATAACAACTTCACCGGAAAGATACCTAGTTTCATCGGCAATTGGACCAAGCTTCAAAAAGTGTAAGGATCGTGTTTACGCTTACCAATTGGTTTTTCCTCTTTGGTGTTACTACAGTTAGCCTGATGCGACCCATTTAATTAAACACAGAGCAATTCAAGCAAGTGGTCTACAAGGACCAATTCCTACTGGAATTTCACTTCTGATTAATGTAACTGACATGTAAGCAGTTTCCTCTCTTCTCACCCCCTGTTATCCTCTTCCTGTATGTGGTTGCTCATGTTAAGACCCTGCCTGCAGGAGAATCAGTGACATTGAGGGACCAGCTTCCTCTTTTCCTCCTCTGCGTGAAATGAAAAACATGAGAACCTTGTAATCTGTTTACCTCTCTTCTTGTCTAATGTTTAACAGAGATCTTTGACATTCTAAAGTGTTTAAATTTAATTCTTCTCAGGGTGCTTAGGAACTGCAATATTACAGGAACAATCCCTGACTTTGTGGGAGAAATGAAAATAAAAACTTTGTGAGTTTATCTTTTAAATGAGATGAATATGCTCACTTAAATATCATTTTCAAATCCTGTTGTTTATAAAATGTGTCTGGTTACTCTTGGCAGAGACCTGAGCTTCAACAAGTTAACAGGGCATATTCCAAGCAACTTTGAGAACTTGGTAAAATCTGATTTTATGTAAGTGCCCAAACTTAAAAATAGACTTTCTTTGGCAAGTGAACTCAATCGCCATGACCAAATTGTTTTTGGCTTAGGTATCTGACTAACAATTTGCTGACTGGAACTGTACCAGAGTGGATGAAGAGCAAGGAAAAATACACGTATTTCAATTTATCCGAACCCTCATGTTAATTGTATTGCATAATAGAGTTAATGAAGCTAACTTTAGTTTCTAAACTATTAAGTTCGTCTGTTGGTTTGCAGGGACCTGTCTTACAATAGCTTTGCAAGTACGAGCCAATGTCAAGTTAAAAATGTGTAAGATTTACATTGCAACATATTTATGCCTTCAAATTTTAGATGATCTTTCTTTTCCAAGCCCGTAATTGAGGATTAAATTTTCATACTTCAGGAACTTATTTGGAAGATCTTTGGCTGGAAATAACTCGTAAGCTTTCACTACCTCCCAGATTATAGAATTATATATTCTTCAAGATTAATTATTAAATTTGGGGCTTGTTCTAGTTCTTTATTTCTACTTTATTATACAGTTTCAACATGCTCTTATAATTTTCATGCAATTTTTCCTTGCCTTGTTGACCCAGTGTTGGAATAGTTCCTTGCTTGAAGAATGTTAATTGCCCAAGACGTAAGTTATTATTTTTTATTATTAGTGAGTATTTTTGGGCTGTTTTGTGCAGTTCAATTTTGGGCTTTGTAGGACCATCTCTGGCCGTGAAGAAAAAGAATGAATTTACCGTTGGTAGTTTTTGGCTTTTATGAAGATTTTATGATTAAGGGTGGGTTAGTGCCAGTTTAAATTGGGTAACATTCACCAAGTGGTGACCGCAGAGAAAAATTCCCGTGAACTTGTTGCATACTGGAGACAACAGCATTAATAGGCTATAATATATATCTGTATCATAATAAGAACTTGAGAGGCAAGTTGCACTATACAAATCTGAGAGAAGATCTAAAAAGAAACTTATATGTTTCCCATTATGCTTCGTGTGTTGAATGTTAATGCCGAATGATGCACATATTTGTCTGTTGAGTTGAATCATCTATTAAGATGACATTTAATCTTGCGAAAATTGCATTAGTGGCCTCTGTTCATCTACTATGTTGTTTATTTTCTCATCAAACTCAGATTTCTTTTCTATTTATGTGGCAGATCGTTTCTCGCTGCATATAAATTGTGGGGGTAAAGAAGTCTCCGCCAACAAAACCATATTTCAAGCAGATGATGGGAGGGTTTCTCCCTCAATATCTTTCACCAATGAAGATAATAGCTGGCAAATCAGCAACACTGGGAATTTTTTGGATGATAATAATGACTTCGACAATTATATTATGGAAGCCGACATGAGCATCCCCATGAAAGACTCAGATCTGTATAGAACAGCTCGTCGTTCTCCTCTATCCCTCACTTACTACGGGCTATGTCTGCTCAATGGCAATTACAATGTTAAACTTCATTTTGCTGAAATAGTCTTCATAAATGATAACACTTTTAACAGTCTTGGAAGGCGTGTATTTGATGTATACATTCAGGTAAAGCAATTCATCATTCAGCTGTGATCTTTAGAATTATGCTTTAAGAGTTTACTTCTTAATTGTAGAGAAAATTCCTTGTAGGGAAAATTGGAATTGAAGGATTTCAATATAGAAGATGAAGCTGGAGGAGCTGGAAAGGCAGTGGTCAAGAACTTTAGTGCAAACGTAACAAGTAACACCCTGGAAATTCGTTTCATATGGGCTGGAAAAGGGTCCACAGCTCTACCTCGGGGAGGAACTTATGGTCCTCTCATTTCAGCTATATCTGTCGCTCCTAGTAAGCTCATCTTTTTGGTCCTTACTTTTTCATTTTCAATGTACTCTACTCATCTTACATCACATGTAGGAATTCTCATTGAGTAATTTGTTTTTGTTGAGGCAGATTTTACACCACCTTCAGAAGATAGCAAGAAAATATCTGCCATTGCCGTAACTGGAATAGTACTAGGAGCTTTATGCCTCATTTCTGCAATTTTGGGCATTCTATGGTGGAAACGATGCCTGTGTGGGAAACCCTCAGGTGATCCAGGTATACTTTTAAGGATGATCTTTTTGTTGAAGAAAGTGAAAGGGTAAAACAGGAGTTGTTCGTCATTTAATTTTTTCTTGATGTACTACTTGGACAGAGCTGAGGCATCTGGATTTACAAACCGGTTCCTTCACCCTAAGACAGATTAAAACTGCCACTAACAACTTTGATGTTGCAAACAAGATTGGTGAAGGTGGTTTTGGACCAGTTTACAAGGTACTACATTGCGAACAACACAACATAACCAAAGGAACTCGATCAGTTAAATTCAAATTTAATCTATTTATGCTATTGTGAAGTTTCATTAGCTAAACTTTATAACATTCTAATGCAGGGTCTATTGTCAGATGGAACCATTATTGCTGTAAAACAGCTTTCTTCAAAATCAAAACAAGGAAACCGTGAATTTGTGAACGAGATAGGAATGATTTCTGCTCTGCAACACCCAAATCTTGTAAAACTCTATGGATGTTGTATTGAAGGGAACCACTTACTTATAGTTTATGAATATATGGAAAATAACTGTCTTGCACGTGCTCTCTGGGGTAAGCTGAGTGCAACACCCAATATTGTAGGTCCAGAAGAATCCAGGCTGAAGTTGGATTGGCCAACAAGGTACAAAATATGCACTGGCATAGCAAGGGGTTTAGCTTATCTTCATGAAGAATCCAGGCTGAAAATTGTTCATAGAGACATCAAGGCTACTAATATTCTTCTTGACAAGCATCTTAACCCTAAGATTTCCGACTTTGGTTTGGCTAAGCTGGATGATGAGGACAATTCTCACATTAGCACTCGTATAGCCGGAACCTTGTAAGTTTGTTCCACTTGTCTTGGCTCTTGCTATGTTTTCATTCTCGTGTTTGTGTAAAAAGCGCTTGAAAATGAGCCTTTAAGCATACCAAAGAGGGTTTTTTTTTCATCTTAAGAAATGAGAAAGGAATTGTAAGCGTTACAACCACTTTCTAAAGCCATTTATACAAATAATAGCCAGAAAAGAGTAAGAGGACAGAATCTGAGAGCAGCTTAGATTCTGGTGAAAAGTTTATACCTTTTGCAAGTGTTTACTGAGTATGCTAATCATTGAAAACTTTCTACTTGAGCAGTGGATATATGGCTCCAGAATATGCAATGCGAGGTTACCTGACTGACAAGGCAGATGTTTATAGCTTTGGAGTTGTTGTGTTGGAAATAGTAAGCGGAAAGAGTAACACAAATTACATGCCGAAGGAGGACTGTGTTTATCTGTTGGATTGGGTAACTTCAATATCTGCCAAAGCCTCCTTTCTATGTTTCTGATGCTCTTCTCTTTCTAATTTTTCATAAAAGCCTTCCAGAGCAACTGATTATTTGCTTGGGAGTTCAACTCAAAACTCATTTGAGTTGAACTTCTGCACGGCCTATTCATACAACTAATGTCACTGAATCTTTGTTTGTTGTTTTCTTTTTCTTTCTTTTTTTTGGCCATTTTGTATCGTTTTATAGGTTTATGTTCTTAAAGAGCGAGGTAATCTGATGGATCTCATTGATCCACAGCTGGGTCTAGAGTTTGACAGGGCAGAGGGTATGGTGATGATTAACGTGGCACTCCAATGCACTAACCAGTCCCCAACACTTAGGCCTACCATGTCTGCAGTGGTGAGCATGCTTGAAGGCCGAAGTGCAGTTCAAAATGTGGTTTTGTACCCATTTTTGTCCAGCGATGATCCGAGGTTTAGAGCATTGGTGGACCATTATGAGCAAACTCACAAGGGGTGGAGGCAGCAAGTTTTCTAAACTGATCTGATATTTTAGAATGTTGAATTTTCAAAGTAGAGGAAATAAGGCAGCTTAGTCGGTTGAGGTATCGGAAAAACTTGAAAGATTCAAAATCTATTAGGAGAAGTCCTGAAGCCTGAAGTTTATAAACCTTTCTACCGGAATCTAGTGGGACATTGATAAAGACATTTTAATTTGTTTCCAAATGAAGGATGAGGAGTAATTGACAAAGAAAGAGGAAGAAGACAACGACTTCATTTTCTCCGGTAAAAAGAATACAAACATGTAGTCACGGTTCATATCAAACTTGACCAGATGATTGTTTAAAATTTTTCAGTTTAGGTCTGGTGATTAGTAATCTTGGATGCCTGTCTTTAGTTGTAAAAACGTCCCTTCGATGAACAGGATACACGAGATTCATTTCACATAAAAAAAGAGTTGTATTTACATCTTCAAAGGATGAAAAGAACCAACCTAGTTGCTGGAACACTGGTATGGATGAAAACCAGATGCAGAGAAACAGAGTAATGCCCACGGGAATACGAATCAATCCTGTAGAGAGAGAAACAGAGGAGGCGAAGGATGAATGACAGACCTACCTACCTACCTTTTACTCTGCTAAAAACCCACAAAACCATGCCCACCGTTTTGGACTCGCGAACACTCTCTTTTGTCCTTTAAAGAAAAAACAAAAAGTAACATGAATTTTTTCGATTTAAAAACGCTCTTCGATGGTGGATCCCATTGAGAAGTCCAGATCTTAAAATCGGTTCCTTCGTCTCCATAGATCTATTTTTCTTCTTCCACATGTAAAAAGACTACCACGCTTCTTGCCAAATAACTATCACTGTTCAATCCAAAGTGAAAAACTCTGACCTTTTTATGAAACTCGAACACGGTAGTAGTTGTCAGTGCCTGATTTTTCCAAAAAACCATCGTCAACGAGAAGCCTTGGGGTAGCACAAGTCATTCGTTTCGGTGCTCTTCAAATCGCCGAATGCCGTCTCTCCAAATTCCAGTGGGCAGTGGCCGTCACTAATGAAACCGTCTTCAATAAATGTCCTGATATAATTTAGTTTTGATTGCTTGGTATTTGGAAAGGCGGGCCACCGAAGACTCGCTCGTACTTTCCTCAACCATGAATCCGTGATAAATATGGATACAAAATCACAAATATCCGTGACAATTGATTTCTTTCTTCTTCGCGTAAGCTACTAATAAATTAATTTATGCGACGCTAATTTACAAAATATGAGCGTAGTCCGGCGGAGCACCAATAGTTCTTACGTCCCTGCTGAAAATGGATCTATCTATGTCCGGAGCTGTGGCGGGAACCCGGATCTGTGGAGAACGGGCGGCAGAGAGAACTGGTGGCGCCGCCGGCCGACGGGACCCTAAAGCTCATTCGTTCAGGTCACAGGTGATGGACCACTGAAGTCGTCCTTTTTTGCGTTATTAAACTTGGAAAGGGAATATATTTGTTGGAAATTAGCATTTTTTTTTTTCTGAAAACCAATCGCGAGTATGGGAAGTCTGGCGGCGCGTCGGTTCTGAATTCTAAATTTTCCCATCTTTGGACAATTATTCTCTCTCCGACGTTAATTTTTGCGGCAAGAATCGTCCAGCGATGGCTGGAAACTCTCTCTAATGATCAATCTAGTGTGGCAGAGGGAGAGGGAGAGAGGGATTTGAGAAATTTTTGGCGGGATGAAGGGTTTTAGGAGTGCGGACATCCTCACTTCTCCTCTTCTCGTTAAGTTCTCTGCTTTCGTTCTCATAGGTTTCGCTTTCTTCTACGTCGGCAAACAATGGGCGGAGTCGGACGGGTTCGATCAGCTCCCCTTCTTCTCCAGACAGACTGATTCGTCATCCGTCGGTCCTTCCCCGAATTTGAACAAGAGTGTCGAAATCTCATCGCCCAGTACTGCCAATGACTCGCAAAAGGTCAGGGTGGCGGTCCCTTCAGTGCCCCCCTCGCCCGTTGATCTGCTCTCCACGTTGCCTCCGCCGGCGTCCTATCCTTCTCCGGTGCCCAAGCCTCCTATTGCGTCCGAACCTCCTCCGCCTCCGTCGCCGCCCCCACCACTGACCATTTCTCGTCTCGGCATCGTCGACGAGAATGGGACTATGAGAGAGGATTTTGAGCTTGATGGGTACGACTCCGATCTGGCCAATGGCACTTGGGGAGATGAGAATGAAACTTGGAGTCCAGCATCAGTCGGTTCTAATTTGGGAGGGAAGATTAATATCAAGAAGTTCCCTCTCTGTCCGGAGAGCATGAGAGAGTACATTCCCTGCTTGGATAATGTTAAAGCGATTCAGAAACTGAATTCCACCGAGAAGGGGGAGAAATTCGAGCGACACTGTCCCGAGCAAGGAAAGGGATTGGACTGCTTGGTTCCAGCGCCTAAGGATTACAAGCAGCCTATCCCCTGGCCTAGAAGCAGAGATGAGGTTCCTCCATTACTACTACTATTTTTTGTATCAAATACTGTTTCTTTAGCCGATCGTAGATGATTTATGTGATATCGGAATCAATGCTGATGATGTATAAAACCCTGTGTATCCTCTACTGCATCCAGAAACTTAGAGCTTATAGGCTTGGTGTGTCTCAACTTATTAGTGGTAATTTCTATTACATTAGGATCATGCTGAATCACTTGTATATTATGTATGCACTTCTTTAGTTGGTTAAAGATAGACCAAGTAGGGATTTCACCTAACGCCACCTCAATCATTTTGGGCGTTTACTGTAGAATTAACTCAATTTTATTTCAATTCCTTGCGTCATCTTAAAAAGTAGTAACTTCTTTTGGTGCCGGCATTGATCAACTCTGGCAACTATCAGTTGGATTTTTGGGTCCTCAAAGTGGAAAATAAAGCAAAATGAAGTTGGTGGTCAATTTACCAAAAAATAAAACTATTTAAAAAGTTGCAAAATTTTGATTTTTAGAATACTTATGGTTTACCATTCTTGTTGCTTCTCTTTCTTTATCCATGTCATTCTACATTGCATGATCATACTGGTAAGCAGTTTTAATTTCTATTTTGCTTTAACATTCGATTAAATACCACTTAGTACCTTCACAGGTTTGGTTCAGCAATGTTCCACACCCTCGTTTGGTGGAAGACAAAGGAGGTCAAAATTGGATTACAAGAGTTAAAGACAAATTTAGATTTCCAGGAGGTGGAACACAATTCATACATGGGGCAGATCAATACATAGACCAAATTGCACAGGTCTCTTGCTTTTCTAAACTCAAATTTAAAGAGCTAAAATTTTGCTATCTTTAGTTTGGCAGCTTAATTTTTTATTGATCTCAAATATGCAGATGGTTCCAAATATTGCTTTTGGTGGTCGAACAAGAGTCGTCCTAGATGTTGGATGTGGAGTGGCAAGCTTTGGAGCTTTCCTGCTTTCAAGGAAAGTAGTTCCACTGTCTATAGCACCCAAAGATGTTCATGAGAACCAGATCCAATTTGCTCTTGAGCGTGGTGTTCCAGCTATGGTGGCTGCCTTTGCTACACATCGTTTGCCATACCCAAGCCAAGCATTTGATATGATACATTGTTCAAGGTGTCGAATCAATTGGACTCGTGATGGTATTTCCCTATTATTTTTTTAAACCAATTTTTTTAAGTTTGCAATTGCTATGTAATGAATTTTTATTCATTCATTTATTTATTTTTCCTTGCGGCAAAGATGGGATTTTGCTTCTGGAGGCTAACAGGATGCTGAGGGCTGGAGGTTACTTTGTTTGGGCAGCTCAACCTGTATATAAACATGAAGAGGCACAACAAGAAGCTTGGAAAGGTTATCCCTTTACACTCCTTTGTTTACCTTGTCTCAGAGCTCTCAATTTTGCATGGTTTTGGTGTATGCTGAGTTAATATTCAGGAGATACCTGGGATGGTTTTGTCTGTTTGTAGATATGGAAGAACTTACGAATCATATGTGCTGGAAGCTTGTGAAGAAAGAGGGATATCTTGCTATTTGGAAGAAGCCTTTGGACAACAACTGCTATCTGACCCGAGATGTGGGAATTAAACCTCCATTATGTGTACCAGATGATGACCCTGACAATGTTTGGTACGATTTTTTTACTCTTTCTGTTTTGTAGTATTAAGAAACACATGCATTAAGCAGATCACATGAGGAATAGTACCGTAGTGTCCCTCATATGTCTTATTCTTCAATTTTCTTAGTTTCCTCGGTCTGACTAGTAAGTGGAATGGCTTTGTTATGTTTGGCTTCTTAATTCATCATCTGCATCTTACACTTTGTCTAGCACTATGAGTTCATATATGACCATACTGAAGTCCACACTCGTTAATTCGGTAAACAACTAACTGGAGGAAATGTTATTTAGCTACATTCCTCTGATCATGCATGCTCTCTTTTTATATCTCTTGGCATTCACCAAAATCAAAGGCCAATTTTCTTCCGTCTTCAGGTATGTTGATCTCAAGGCATGCATTACTCGACTCCCAGAGAATACGTTGGGAGCAAATCTTCCGAAATGGCCTGAGCGCCTTCATTACCCACCAGATAGGCTTCAGACTGTTGAGATGGATGCGTACATGGCAAAGAAAGAGCTTTTCAAAGCTGAAACTAAATTCTGGAAAGATATAGTGGGGAGCTATGTTCGTGCTTATCATTGGAAAAAATTGAAACTGCGAAACATCATGGACATGAGGGCTAGTTTTGGGGGGTAAGATTGTGTTTGTTGCTTATTGATGTATGAGAGTTGTTTCAATATCTGCAGATGTCTTAGTTTGCATTTCATTTTCATTGAATAAGGTGAAATGTATTAGTTTGCTTTTTTCTTGATTTCATATAGTTATCCATTTTGATGATCCTCTTCTATGTTGTGGTACATGTCACGTTTACAATGATGTTATTCATTTTGATGATCCTTTTCTCTGTTGTGTTACGTGTCACGTTTTAAATGATGTTATTCATTTTGATGATCCTTTTTTTCTCTCAGGGTTTTGTGTCACGATTGTAAATGATTGTGGTACAAATGCTCTCTACGTTTTGGCATTAGTGCTGATTACTGAAATGTATGTTGGGAATGATGTTAACAGAAACCTTTTGTATAACTAGTGGCTTTTTTAATAAAATGGGAAAGCATAGAATCTGTCTGATGCTTCTTTGAATTTTTTGATTGATTGTTGCACCTGACAATTGCTTTCTATAACTTAGTCTAATTGAACACTTATGTGGTCTCTTAATTGATTCTTCCATGGGTAAACTGATAAGTGTTATCCATGTTCATTATTGTCAAACTATTATTTACCATATTTCATCTTGAAAAAAAGAAAAGTTTTCCCCTTTCTATGTGTCCTTTCTCCTTTCAATCATACATTAGGTGCATTTATGGCCTTTCTGTATACTTTTTAATCCTAGCGATTGAAAGCAATAGAAACCTTAGCTCATTTTATAGTAATAATCTTATCATAGAAATAGTAATTACACCCATTTGCTTACAATACTTGGTCTTTAATGGAAAGGATGCGCCTCTAGACATTGATGTATTTGGATTTCAAAACATGATACTAGTAACTAATTGTTCATGGTTCTGGTATATGGTAAAGAAAACCACATTGCAGCTCAGAATCTTACCTAAGTAATGTTACAACTTTGAGTAACCTGATCAGTTTATCTTGTATAATTTTCATGCTGGACACATGTTTTGGCTATTCCTTTTCATCGGAATGTGTGTGGCTCTAATGACAGGTTTGCAGCAGCAATTAATGATCTGGATATTAATGCTTGGGTGATGAATGTCATTCCTACCAGTGGACCCAACACCTTGCCTGTAATATATGATCGCGGAATGATAGGAGTGATCCATGATTGGTATATTCTATTCTTCCTTCTGGTCTTGTATAAATTCATTGTTTTTTCCTAGGCCAAGTGAGCTTGTGAAACTATCTACACCAGCATATGTATTTTTTTTTATGATGGAGGTGAATTATGGAGCCTTTGCTAAGCTCTTTGGAGGCTTAAAAGCTCCTCTTTTGATGAAAGAGACGGTCTTTGGATGGTATAAACCTCCTTTTAGCTTTTTTTTAAAGAAGAGATTTAAATGCTTTGAAAGAGTTCCAAAATGAAGCTTTTCCAAAGAGGTCTCTTTCAAAGAGCTGTATAAAAAATCCTCTATCAAAGAGCTGTATAAAAAATCCTCTATCAAAGAGCATAGCCGAATGCTGCCTTATTTCTCTTATTCCAGCCAAAATCTTATACATGAAAGCGTAGGAGTTCTGTCACAAATTATTGTTTACAAATTTCATCTAAAGAATTTCGAGTCAGAGATTTTATTTGATAAATTCCATTATTTTTTGTTGCTTTCAAAAACTTATTTTATATTACAGTGATATGAGTTAAATTTCCTTCTCCAGGTGCGAGCCGTTTGATACATACCCAAGAACTTACGATCTATTGCACGCGTCCGGCCTTTTCTCTGTCGAACAAAAGAGGTGAACTCTTGTTCTTAGCCCACCTGCTAAATTTTTTTCTGCTTTCATCTTTGATCTTGTCATTAAATTCATATCATCTGTGACCTCTGTTATTCAAGTTCTCCTTCATTTCATGGATATTTTTTTTGGATAGATATTCCTCTTAAATTTCTAAGAGAGCCCCTTAATTCTTGCATGTTGTGCCGGTGTTATTCTCCAGGTGTAACATCACATCCATACTGCTTGAGATGGATCGAATTCTTAGACCTGGTGGGCGAGTTTACATTCTTGACTCAAAATCTGTCATCGAAGATATTCATGTTGTAACCAATGCCATGAGATGGAGGTGTACAGTCCAAGACACATCTGAGGGTCCCTATGCTAGCCGAAGAGTGTTGAGGTGTGACAAACCATAGGGTGCATAAGTTGGTCACCAAATATGATTACCCTCTCATACAATTCTTGCTGTAAAAACGTGTAGTTCAGGGGCAAGTGAAGAAACAAGAACTGCATCACAACGCCACTACAAGCACCTCAGTAAATTCCTCAAGGAAGTTCAGATGGCGTGCATATAGCATATAATGGACATGGATTTTTTTGTTTCACATTTTGTAATTACTATGTGAATGACTGGTCATTTTAAGATTTTGCAATTCTTCCTGTAATTTATGGGCCATAGTATTAGAACACAGAACGACTCGATTTTCAGTTATTAAACAAGAGTTCTTCTATAAAATCAGAGTTTCCATCTTTCGTTTTTGTTTCACCATTGCGGACATTAAAACGTACGTTTCAAAATGGTTATGCTCAGGAAGCATTTCCGAAGTGTTACAAACAACAAACATCTTTATCACCTGTACGTCGTCTATATACAATAATATTGGGTCACGGCGCTGAAGGAAATTAAACAAGACACATCGGAGGCGTACACTTCCAACTTCCCGGCAGCTGAACAGTGTTTTTCCCGTGAGTGCTCCTGGAGAGAGTTCACATTGCCTGTCCTCCAAGCTCTGATATCATTAGTTATCATATGCGAAATTTTATTCAACAGATTAATGGAGTCCTCTCCGTGTCAAATTAACCAAGTCTGACGAGTAAATTCTTCAAACTAGAACGAGAGTGTTAATTTGCACCCCAAAAACGACTTTTTCCTTCAACAGAGCCTATATTCACGATGAAAGCATCAGATAGTAAACTAAACAGGCATCCACATGCGAAGAATCTACCTTTAATTTGTGTTTGTTTTGAAACCTAGCCCATGCAGTGGCAAAATATTAGTTCGAGTTTGCTTCTGCCTCTGCACGTTCATTGAACGTGTGGAATATGATGTCTTGTTCTGAGAAAAATTAATTAGAGGACTTCTAGAACAAGATTCTCTCTCTTCGTTTCTATAAATAGGCCTCTAGGAAGAGGCGCAAGTAGAGAATTAGAACGAACAGCTAGAGACATTTTATGTTCTCTACTAGAATTGAGATTCATGAGCTGGTTTTTCTTCCGAATTCGAGTACAAGGTATGCACTTATGTTTCAGTGTGGTTATTTGGTGAATCTGAGTTCCTTCTACTTGAATTTTCCACAAACTCAATGGTTCACCGACTGCAAGTCGCATGTTGAGATGTGCCTTGAGCTATATAATTAGTATCCCATCGCCTATTTTCCTGTGTTTCTGCCTCCTCAGCCATGCATTTGCAGCTTCTGAAACTCCTTTCCTTCTATCTATCGGAACGAGATCTGCGGCCGTAGCAGCAGATCGATTTCAACTCGTAAGTATATAATGATGAGGGACTGTTGCAATTGGCTTCTTGGCCATATCCGAGGACTACAGATTCTGCATCAATGTTCAAATTCCAAACTTCGGAACAAGATTAGGTGACTTGCAGCACATCTTCTTTGTGTTCAAAACTATAAATTTTATTGTATTTTATCCTATGAAATCAGTAAGAAACTATGACATAGAAAAAGAATTTACAGAAAAAACCCAAACAAAACGGATATCAAATTAGACAGATCATTCATGCACTTGCTTTAAAAGTCTTAGATTGCTGTTTTTTTAAGGAAAAAACATATGATAAAACAAATAGTTGTCCGTTTTCTCCGACTGAATAAACCTATAATAGAGTTTATGCTTTGCATTAGATTATTTATATTAAAACCATTTCGAATATTTGGTACTAAAATTTGACTATCCAATAAGTTCCATAACTCCACCAATTGTGTTCAGTAAGTTTAGAATTTTATTAGCAAACACTATATTTTAAGACTTCATATAAATGAAACCTTGATCACATAATCTAGGCTACTATAAAACCTTTTATTTCTTTCTTTATCATAATCTAGGCTACTATAAAACTTATTTGCTCTCAACAAGTGTTAGCCCAACTATATATGTTAATCAATTGATTTTGGAAAGTAATTAATGCATATTTGGTTATGAGTTATTTTTAATAAAAATTATTGGTGGTATAAATGAGGTTTGTTATTCTCTATTGCATGTAATTATTGTATATCGATTATAACAAATATTTTTTTCCTTATTTTTTAATAAATTTCCATGATATTTACATACTTTTACATGAATTTCTTAGCATGTCTAAACATATCCACGATATGTATCCGTTTACTTATCCAATACTTTGAAGTATCTCGGATAATGCAAACCTCGTATCCAAGTGGGTACCCATGAAAACGTACCCAAAGGGTAAATTATTTATTTTCGCCTGCTATTTTTGCATACTAGAGTAACTGATGCTAATATGTGATGCTATATATGGAAAACACATGCAGGTACTGATATAATCAAGAACAGGTAAGATGAACAGGACGAAGGTATCTTCGTTCCAAAGTGGATTTATTGGTAAGGATTACAACTTGGATATATATTAGATGATCCATATATAAGGTTGATGACAACTACCACTAGATTGGATCCTTTATTCGTTTCCCAAAAAAAAACAAGCAAATTCATAATATCGATCTGAAAAGTGAAAGAGTAGTGTTTCGTCAGGCGATCTTCACAGAGTTGACGAGTGCTTTGCCTTTGAGTGACCCAGAGTAGAGCCGTTTAATATATTCTTCAACCACGACCTTGTTGAACAGAGCAGGCTTCTCTGGGGTGATAAGGCCGGTCGCCGGCCCAATCTCCGCCTTCGATTGAGCACTGTAAAACGTGGCGATGGAGAGTCGCTCATGGTCCGTATTCACAGTCACCCTGTGCAACACGCTCTCATATATTCCATTCGTCACGATCTGCAACAAAAATTAACAGGAGAAGAAGAGAGAGGGATGAATATATTTTAGCACTCATCTTCCAAAAGAGTTTAATTCAATTCCCTTTTGTTAAATTTAATGGAAATCTACCTCCATTTGATCTCCGATGTTGACGATGAAAGCATCCGGGAGCGGTTGAACCGGCACCCATTTACCATCTTTCTTTACCTCGAGCCCCTGCACTTCGTTGACCTGAAGCAGAATGGTGAGAGCCGAAGCATCCGAGTGGGGTGAGAGACCAATAGCCAGCTCTGGAGTCGGACATGGCGCATAGTAACTCGTCCTCATGTTCTGAAGCCCACCTTCAAACAGATTTCTCATCTCCTCGGGTTCCAGTCCCAGAGCCTTTGCCATTAGCCCCACAAGAGTCAGAGCCAGATTCTGCATTTCGTATCCATACGCCTCCATAGTCTCCCTTCAATTATTAAAAAAGGGCATCTTGTTAAACAAGAGAGAGGTATATTGAACGGTGAAATGGGCGGGACGTCGAGAAGGTAAGATATACAAACATACCTGTAACAGGTAGCGAACTGTTCAAATAGATGGGGCTTTCTGAGGTGGGTGGGTAGAGTTACCAAATTAAGCATATCGCCCCAGTCAAGTTTCTGCTCTTTCGAGAGAACAAAGGCCTGACCGTATCCTTGTGAATCTCCAGGCAACTGATAAAATTTTTTCTTCTCCTCCAATGGAAGTCGGAAGAAGCCCTGAACCTCGGACTTCATTTTCTCCACTAGTGAAGGACTGACTCCATGGTTTATCAACTGCGAAGCAAGCGTCCATGATATCAAATATAGCAGATGATAATGACGAACGCTCAATCTCTTCTACTCTAATTAATTGATTTTATGTATAGTACTGTAAATTCCATGTTTTGAATTCTTCCCATGATTGATAATTATCATAAAGTGCTATCTATATACATGGACACATCGAGAAAATGAAAAGCAGAAGAACAGGTCATATATAAACAGTGTCGGAGGGAGACCTGAAAGAAACCCCATTCTTTGCAAGCCGAGTGTAGTTTCTCAAACTCATCAGCCATGGATTCTTCGCGCAGCAGTTTCTGCAAGTCAATTATCGGGATCCCGGATTCAGGAACTACTTTAGCAGGCGGTTCCTGATCAGGGTGTATGTATCGAAGTGGAACAGAGGTGGTTCCCTCTTTGATCATCTCCTGCACGCTCGGCACCGGCAACGAACCTCCCAGACTTAGCTCAGGCATCTCCATCGATTCCGGCAAGAGAAATTTACACTCAGCTCACACGGATTGCTCTCTTTATCTATAAGATTGCTGTCTTTGTATATAAGATTGCTCTCTTTATATATAAGATTGCTGTCTTTGTATATAAGATTGCTCTCTTTATATATAAGATTGCTGTCTTTGTATATAAGATTGCTCTCTTTATATACAAGAGATTTCGCAGCACTCCGGCCTCGGACTACTGTATCTTTCGTAGAACAGTTCCAATATGTCCGGCATTCAAAAAGACCGAGGAACTAAAAGTGAACGGCCGCCGACCAGGACCAAATAAAACTAAAATTATCTCTTCATCGAACTGAAAATTATCAAGTTTTTCTAACTATTCTCAAAGTTTTCGTTAGCTTTCAAAACACGTTTACTGATTTAATGTGTTGAAATATTACTACCGGATATTTGTCAATATTTTAATGCATGGGAAATTGGCACAATTGTTAAAATCCCAGTCACGCAGCCAATGAGACGCCGCCCACGCATGAACGGCGTCTGGCTTCTCGAAAATGCCACTTTTTTCTCAGCCCGGATGCTGTGACGCCGCAAGCTTACCTTGTGCATTGAAATTCATAACAAATAAATAATCGTTTTCATTGTCAATTAGGTATTTAAGATACTGCTTGGAAAATTCTTAGTTGTTTCGTGCAGATCAATACCATGTTGTTTTAACCATTCCTGAGATAGAGAAAAGTAGAAGAAACAGAGAGTGAACCAGCGAGAGTAAGAGAGAGAGAGAGAGAGAACACCAGATGGAAAGAGAGAGAGGAGAGACTTCTCAAGAGTAAAAGTGATCGCGAATTATGTTTACAGAGAGAACCCGAGAGAGAGTGAGAGAGAGAGAGAGAACCAGAGAGAGAGAGAACCAGAGAGAACCAGAGAGAGAGAACCACAGGGAAAGGAAGTGAAGAGAGACTTTTCAACGTAAAAGTTCAGTTCTGATTCAAGACTGCCTTCATTATTCGATGACTTTTAGAGTCCATTTCATACTATGCATTATTTCAATGCATGGGAAATTGGCAAAACTGTAAAAATCCCAGTCACGCAGCCAATGAGAGGGCACCCACGCATAGAAATTCATAACAAATAAATAATCGTTTTCATTGTCAATTAGGTATTTAAGATACTGCTTGGAAAATTCTTAGTTGTTTCGTGCAGATCAATACAATGTTGTTTTAACCATTCATGAGATAGAGAAGAGTAGAAGAAACAAAGAGAGAACCAGAGAGAGAACCAGAGAGAGAAACAGAGAGAACCAGAGAGAGAGAGAGAGAGAGAGAACCAGAGAGAACCAGAGGGAGAGAGAACCAGAGAGAGAACCAGAGGGAGAGAGAACCAGAGGGAGAGATCCAGAGAAAGAAAACCAGAGAGAGAACCAGAGAGAGAAAACCAGAGAGAGAACCAGAGGGAAAGAGAGAAAAGAGACCTTTTCAAAGTAAAAGTTCAGTTCTGATGCAAGACTGCCTTCAGTATTCAACAAAGATGACTATTAGAGTCCCTTTCATATATTGTGCATGCCTCACTTCATCCAAAAGTGATCGCGCGTATTATGTTTACGGACAAGATTTATGCAGGCATCAGAGAGAGAGAGAGAGAAACCAACCCACGATGACAACGACAATGCTGAGAAGATATTTATGTACTAAATACTGCTTCCCTGTCATTTTTTTCCAACTAGTTATCCGACAATCTTCCTGGAAAGAGCAGGCTTCTCCGGGCCGATCTGTAAATCGTACCGATAGAGAGAATATCCTTTCCTGGGTTGATTTCGCTGCGCTCTTATTTCCCCACATTGGTTCTAATCTGCCAAAACAGAGTTCCTAACTCATATGTCTACAAGAGAAACCTTTCAAAGAGTAATTTCTCAGGCCAAATTACATGGTAATAACCTCCAAGTGGTCTCCCATGTTGACTATATAATTAAGCATCCGGGAACGACCCACTTCCCCTCTTTCCTTAATTACTTCGAACCCCTGCACTTGGTTTAACTTGGAGGGGTAAGTAATTAAGTGAGACTTATGAATTTCGAGTGCAGTGAGAAGCCGATAGCCTGATCTGGTTGAGGACATGTTGGAGGGTTATAGCTCTCATCCTCGAGCCCTGAAGCTCATACGCCAGCTTTGCGTTTCGTCTGTGTTGCTCTCTAATGTCTTACGTGCGTACGAGAGTTTGGGATGATCAGAAGGCGCACTGTGAGTGCTTTCGCTCATCAGTGTGACTCAAGTAACTTAAAAGATCTTATGTGCGCGAAAGAAGCTCAAATAGGTGGGACTTTCTGAGATTGTGGGTTGGGTGGGTGACCAAGCTGCAGCAGAACATATAAATCACCCCAGTCTTGCTTCTGCTCTTTTGATACAACAAACGCCTCACCGTATCCTTGTATATATATATGATCTGCAGGTAGCTGAGAGCATTCAAAATTTTCTTCCTAGGGAAGCTGGAAGAAGCTCCGGACCACGGACTTATAACCTCTGCTAGGTTAAGTGATAATAACAGAGTCAGTCATCGCATGTCAGTAGTACAGGCCATGATCACCAAAAATTATAATTGATTAATCAGGTAGATTATAAGATGTCAACTCTGATGGATGCCAGCCAGCAGCTATCCTTGTAATTTGTTTGGTTGGTGCTGTAAAACTACTGATACAGAATTATAAAACAAGATCGCCATAACTCGACAATATTGTGCTTGTATATGGATATACCAATTTAAGATGAGCAAACCTGACTTGCAACCATAAATATTGGTCGGTGCTACACCCAGTTGCTCGTCGTCAGCAGTTAGCACCCGAAGCCGTGATGATGATGCTGGGTCTGGCTCGTTAAATCGCCGGGTGATGCAGTAGTTCTGGGGACTTACTGGACTCTTCAAATTAATATTCGCATACTAATATGTGATGCTACGGAAAACAGTACTTGGAACAGAGCAAGTTGAATAGGACGAAGGTGTCTGAGTTCCAACGTGGATTATTGGTAAGGATTACAACTTGGATATTAGTTAGATGATCCATAAGTGGACAACAACCACAAGATTGGATCCTTTATTCCTTCCTACAAAAACAAGCCGTTGATACCTGATAAGTGAAACAGTAGTGTTTCGTCAAGTGATCTTCACAGAGTTGACGAGTGCTTTGCCTTTGAGTTCTCCGGAATAGAGCCGTTTAATATATTCTTCCACTAGAACCTTGTTGAACAGAGCAGGCTTCTCTGGGGTGATAAGGCTTGTCGCCGGCCCGATCACCGCCTTCGGTTGAGCGCTGTAAAATGTGGAGACAGAGAGTCGCTCCTGGTCCGGATTCACAGTCGCCCTGTGCAAACAGCTCTCATATATTCCATTCGTCACTATCTGCAACAAAAATTAACAGGAGAAGCAGAGGAAGGGATCAATTCGAGTACTCATCTGACTAAAGAGTTTAATTTAATTCCCTTTTGTTAAATTTAATGAAAATCTACCTCCAACATGTCTCCGATGTTGACGATGAAAGCATCCGGGAGCGGTTGAACGAGCACCCATTTGCCGTCTTTCCTTACCTCCAGCCCGTGCACTTCGTTGACCTGAAGCAGAATGGTGAGAACCGAAGCATCCGAGTGTGACGAGAGGCCAATAACCTGCTCTGGATTCGGACATGGCGGATAGTAAGTCGTCCTTATGCTCTGAAGCCCATCTTCAAACAGATTGCTCATCTCCTCGGGTTCCAGTACTCCCAGAGCCCTTACCATTAGCCCTAAAAGAGTCTGAGCCAGATTTTGCATTTCGTGTCCATACGCCTCCATAGTCTCTCTTCAATTTGAAAAAAAAAAACGGGATCTTGTTAAACGAGAGAAATATATTGAACGGTAAAATGAGCGGGACGTCGAGAAGGTAAGATATACAAACATACCTGTAAGAAGGAGAGAGCCTTTCAAATAGATGGGGTTTTCTGATGTTGGTGGGGAGGGTTATCAAACTAAACACATCCGCCCAGTCAAGTTTCTGCTCTTCCGAGAAAACACAGATCTGACCGTATCCTTGTACATCTCCAGGCAACTGATAAAATTGTTTCTTCTCCTCCAACGGAAGTTGGAAGAAGCCTTGA
Source organism: Aristolochia contorta (assembly GCA_022405105.1). Lineage (NCBI taxonomy): Eukaryota > Viridiplantae > Streptophyta > Magnoliopsida > Piperales > Aristolochiaceae > Aristolochia > Aristolochia contorta. The sequence goes on along the minus strand of CM039667.1, from coordinate 4,887,945 downwards.
ACCTCGGACTTCATTTTCGCTACCAGTGAAGGACTGATTCCATGGTTCATCAACTGCGAAGCAAGCGTCCAAGAAATTAAAAATAGCAGATCCAGCTACTGTAAATGGCTTGAGATATTGACAATAATTAATGACAAAAGTCCCATCTCTTCTTCTCTAATAAACTGAATTTAATAGCGTTAATTGCACAGTTTTAAGGTGTACAATATCGAAGTCGCAAATAGGAAATCTGAATCTAATTAGTCGCCATGGATTCGGAGTAAGACCTGAAAGAAACCCCCTTCTTTGCAAGCCGAGTGTAATCTCTCCAACTCATCATCCGTGGATTCGCCGAACAGCAGTTTCTGCAAGTCAATTATCGGGATCCCGGATTCAGGAACTGCTTTAGCTGGCGGTTCTTGATTAGGGCGTAAGTATCGAAGAGGAACAGAGGCGGTTCCCTCTTTGATCATCTCCTGCACGCTCGGTACCGGCAACGAATCTCCCAGACTTAGCTCAGGTAACTCCATCGATTCCAGCAAGAGATCAATTTTACACCCAGCTCACACGGACTGCTCCTCGTACCGATTTATAAACGATATTTACTGATTTAATGCGTTGGAACATTACTACCGGATACTAATTATTTCAACCAATTATCGGAAATTGGCACGATGAATATACAAGTTGAAAATATTCCAGTCGCACACCCAATGAGAGGCCGCCCAGTGCGCCCACGCATGAACGGCGTCTGGCTTGGAAATTCATGAGCAATCCCTTTCTAATAATAACTTTCAAATAGGAATTTCTATCAAATTGTCTCCACATTTCTCAAACTTTTAACCAGCTGGCTATATCCAAGGTAACTTCTTCTAATTTTTTTAAGTTACTAGAATTCCTTCATTTCTTATCTATTTTCTTCTTATTATTCTAACTGTATCCCTTTAACAACTTAATATTATTCCAATGAACCAAAGACTTCCTATTACAAATCCCCGTGTGAGGTACCACTAGATAGAGATCTAATTGCTTTTATGCATGCAATTTATCTTCCATTTTTTTGGCTTTATAGTATTCCACTTTTTTTGAAACAAACCTTTTCCGAAGACTGTTTAAGGGCCAACATAAACCCACATATTTCTGTTTCGGATGAAGGTAACTAATCTCACTAGATAATACACTCTCCTTCACACTTTTTGCACGTGATTATATCATACTTGTTTAAGATGAAAAAAAACAAAAGAGTGGTGATATGTGTACCACATTTATTTTACTGTGAGGGTTTATAGTGTGATGTGGTGTCCTTGTTCGGCAGTCTAGGTAGCGGGGGGGTATTGCACGTTGAAACTGATGTGCGAGACATTTGAGTCTTAGAGCATTTCACTTTCTCCCTTTAGTCATTCCAAAACTCTCGAAACTCCCAGTTCTCCTTAAAATCAGGAGAGAAATCGAAGTCCACTTCAACGTGTAAATTGGGAGCCTTTCTGAGAATTCGTTGTCTCACCCATACCAGTGGAATTTTCAAGTCCCTCCAATTCTTTCTCCTGATAAGATTCTTCAACAGATAACTCTCAACATAAATTATGGGATTACAGCTTCACGCTCTCTTGGCTTCTGTCTCTCTCTCGTCGCTTCTCTTTCTCTCTTCACTTCTCTTTTTCTCTCTTTGCTTCTTTTTTTCTATCTTCCATTCTCTCTCGTAGTTTCCTCTTTTCTCTTTCGCTTCTCTTCTGATCTCTACGTTTCTCTCTTTTGATCTCTATGCTTCTCTTTCTTTCTCTCTCTCTTTGCTTCTCCCTTTTTCTACTGGTTTATCTCATTACCAATTGGATGAAAATGGTTGTAGCTGAAATCGAGTATTCTTCATAGGCACAAATACTTACATGATCCTTATCAACACCCTCAATCAATTGCATTAATAACTGCACCTATATTCAGTGCTGAACACATGAAAGGTGAATTTCGAGAGATGGACATCCTTAGCTAAAAGAAAGGCACCACTCTGTGCCTGAACGAAGATGAAATACTATGTCCTTATTGCCTCAATTACTTGGATACCTCAGTTACATGAGTCCTCGACAGCAGGTCATGTCAGTTAAACAACCACGGTCTCAATGACCAGTAGCAAACTAGGAAGCACAATGTCATTCAGTGTATAGAACCTAAATGTTTAAGCTACCAAACTTTCATACTAATGATTGAGAACTAGGAAAATGTTTCAAACCCAAGTGTATGACATGTATTTCATTATGAGATCGTTAATCAAATGTGGGGAAACTCTTGTAATAATAATTGAATCATATTTTTATTTCATATTTTAAAAACTTTTATAAGGAAATATATTTGATTTGATTTGGTTTTCTATGTTATATAAAAAAAGTAATTATTTACGAATTTCTGCAATTTATTATGTACTTTTTCTATATACCCATGTCTCCTAAATTACTAATGTTTTAAACTAACAAAATATATGAAATTCCCAATGTCTACCACTAACAAGAGAAAGTCTTATCCGAGAGATTCTATTTTCAATAACTTTAATATCTAAGACTATGAATTCCTTTGAATTCCCTTTAAACATCAAATTCTTTGTGCAATAACTCCCCCTAAGAGATAAAGTCAGATTTATCTACCTATTCTATTGGTAACCCTAAACCTTATCTGGAATGCCAACTAGGCTGCCAGGAGGACAGCCACATCACGATATAAAGCCTCAATTATGACAGTACTAATCAGTGTTTTACTAACCGAACCGGCCGGGGCAATTTGTCTAGGTTCAATTGGGACCAGGGCTTCAAAAGGTTCGGTTTGCTTAAAAATTCATAAAAGCTTAAAATCCGTATGACCCGACGGGTTTTATTGGTTCAACCCCTGAACAATTAAATGGAAACTAGTTGAACCGGTCTAGTTACCATTGGCCCAAACCATTTATTAACTTTAGACACAAACCAAATTGGGAAAGTGATGAACTGATCTATATTTGAATTTTTAACATTATATTTTGTTTTAATGATGTTTTTAGAACTTTTAATAGTTGTTGTATTTTTAAAGTTGTTTATTGAATATAGAAATCTTATTATGAATTTTTTAATGACATACAACTCATATTTCAACCACCAGTTGAACTTAGTTGAACCAGAATCGGATGCTCCATCGTTAGATGACCGAATTTGGTTTTTAAAATATTGCTAATGTATACTGATATTATTTTCTAAAAAAATGTCTATTAGTTGTCAATTGAGTTGACATATGAAATCTTGTTAATTTGATTTTTTTTCTAATTGGGAATAAGAGTGAATAGTATCATCCATTAAAACATTAATCACATCAGCAAACTTAATGATCATATTTTATAATCTGTTCAAGTGCCATATGCCATATAGTGGATAGGTGGAAGATTAATACTCAGTTGGAAATTAAAAGTCTACGATTGACTATTGGTAATTAGACTCGTAAAAATAAAATTTGGATTATTTATAAGAAATCAAACTAAGTACAATAGGGAAATTGAGTCCATAAACGGTCTCCCAATAGTCAATTAAACATTACTTGATCATTAGTGTGTAGGAAGTATCATTCTACTTTATACTCCTAACCATCATCTAATGATTATACAATATAATCAATCCAATGGTACAGTGTAAGGAGGAAGAGAGACAACATACAGTTGAGAATATTGCTGACAAAAGATATCTCCGGCAGTTTGGAATTGGGCGATCATTGGCTGAGGGTAGTCCGGACTCCTGGCAGACGGGGGAGAAGAAATTTAAAGAAGAGATCGTCGACAGGGGATGGGAAAGATGAGTCGCTACTGAAACTACGAAAGGCGAAAGAACTGATGAAATCATATTAATACAACAAATGGGTACTACACATGCAGGTGCATCACAGCCCAGTCTTACTCATGCTTATCTTCGATAAATGATGATTCGTGCACTCAGTGAGTGAGTGTGCTAGTCGCTCAGCGAGTGAGTGCGCCAGTCGCTCAATGAGGGAGTGCGTCAGGGGTGCCCTCAGGGAGTGCGCCAGTCGCTCAATGAGGGAGTGCGTCAGGGGCGCCCTCAGGGAGTGCGCCAGTCGCGCCCTCGTTGAGTGCGCCAGTCGCGCCCTCGTTGAGTGTGCCAGACGCGCCTTCGCTGAGTGCACCAGATGCGCCTTCGCTGAGTGCGCCAGTCGCGCCCTCCCTGAGTGCGCCAGTCGCGCCCTCCCTGAGTGCGCCAGTCGCGCCCTCCCTGAGTGCACCAGTCGTGCCCTCGGTGAGTGCGCCAGTCACGCCCTCGGTGAGTGCGCCAGTCGTGACCTCGCTGAGTGCGCCAGTCGCGACCTCGCTGAGTGCACCACTGTTACTCATCTTTGATACACAGCTGTATGACCAATAATTACAACCTAAAGAAAACCTTTTCACCTCCTATCCATCATCAGAATTTGGTGACAACCGACTAATGCGACAAGAGAAAAAAAAATCCCATTGAAGTAACATTGCAGGTGTTATAGACGTAACTACCATCATCTTTGATACAAGTGGTCTTCTATTGAAATCCTTGCCATGAATAATGACAGATGGAGAGAGGACAAAAAGGACAGAGGAAGGAGTAAGGATAGCTTTTGAGTTTGGAATCAAACTCTTAAAAAAGAAAAAGGATCACTTTTGAGTTTTGGGAGTAAACACTCCCACCCTTTCGCGAGACCCAAGCATCGTGAGTCAAGACCATAGTACAACCAGCTGGCAGCCATGTCCGATGGGACTGCCGAGACCACTTAGTGGGGATGGAGGAACTCGGTTATCATAAATGTGCTCTCTGTTCTGGTTTCACCATTTTCGTGAACGTGTTATAGGCTTCAAATGTTCTATTGAACTTGATTCCTCCATGCAGTAATGGGGGTAGTTCATATTATCTGTTTCGAAGCCTCCAAATATTCCACCCACCTACCAAAAAAATCCTATCCAATCTCCCTCACCCCACTCATTCTCCTCAATCTCTCCTCAATCTCCTATATCTCCACCTCAAAATCCAGCTACTCAGATTGGCCAATTGACACCAACAAGCAGTATTAATGACAATTTCAATCCCCACCCACAAAATTCCTCCTTCACCCCAATTCGATTCCAAAACTCTTCTCCTACAACTTACTCTAGAAAAAGAACCCCCTCCCTTAGACCAGTCACCCAATTCTATAAATGCCCTATGTCACCACTCTCACAATGGTGAAGAAATTACTAGTGAAGTGGAATTTGGAGGAAATAACTCTGAAGCAGTGGAATTCCAAATTGAAGAAGACTGGGGTGAGGAATGGGAAAATGATTTTGATATTAAAGTCCCTAAGAAATCACATAAATCAAATAAAGATGCTTGGCTCACTCAAATCAAGAAAATGAATGGAAGTTTATCTAAGGCCGATTACCAGACAATGGTATCTATTGTTTGCAAGACAAAATAGAAAGGAAGCAAGGCATGAGACACTGATAACACTCCAAGAGGGAGGAAGAAAACTAGAGGCAATGCAAGAGGAAAGGGAGTGCTTAGAGGATCCAAAGAATGATTATTGTATCCTGGAACGTACGAGGAGTCAGAAGTCCCAACAAAAGGAGTGTAATTAAATATCTGATTAGAAAAATAGTGCCCACCTGATTCTTCTCCAAGAAACTAAAATGGAACAGATGACCGATAGCATTGTTAGAGATCTTGTACTATTCCAAAGACCCCAATGGTAAAGAAGCCATTGGAACAACATGGGATATCCTATGCATATGGGACCTATGTTTTATAGCAATGAAAAACCCAATTGTTGGTGAATAATTTTCAATTCTTGAGTTAACTGATCTCTCAAGCAACAAAGATTGGTTCATTGGTGCAGTTTATGACCCTACAAGGTACAGGCCAAGAAGTATTTTTTGGGATGAGCTGATGAATGCAATAAATCAAAGACTAGGTGCATGGTTACTTGGAGGGGACTTTAATGCCACAATGTCCAGAAATGAGAAATAGCCTCTTGCCTCTCTCTTTACTACTACAATGAGAGGTTTTGTTGACTTCATGGCACTGCCGAATTAGTTGACCTCCCTATATCAGGAAAGTCTTTCACTTGGAGCAATGGAAGAAGGCCACCTACTCTGTCAAGATTGGACAAATTTTTGTGCAATGCTGAATGGTTTGAAATCTACCCTCAAACTGCATGTAGAGTATTGGGGAAGACAAATCCTGATCATTGGTCGATTTCGTTAGATATATACTTTGCAAATTGGGAGGCACCCCATTTAGATTTGAAAATCATTGGCTTGAGGATGAAAACTTCCTTAATCGTGTGGAAGAATGGTGGCAAAACACTGAAAATGATGGGCCACTAGGGGGAAGGCTCTTCAAGAAGCTGAAAAACCTCAAAGGAAAATTGGTTGCATGGTCAAAGACACAAAAGGCTACTTAGTTGGCACGTAGGGATGACCTAGCAAAGTTGATAAATGAGCAGGACAGTGTTGAGGAGGCAAGGGACTTAAATGACAATGAAGTAACCAAGAGATTGGCGGTTGTGGTGGAACTCAATAATAATATCAAACGGGACAACATTCTTTAGAAACAAAGAGCTAGACACAAGTGGATGAAAGAGGATGATGGGAACACAAGATTCATTCATGTTATTGCCTCGGGTAGAAGAATAACAAATTGGATCAGCTCTTTGGCTGTTAATGGCACGACAATTACAGATAAATAAAAAATAATAAGCAGCATAGTGGGGCACTTCTTTGCCCTCTTCACTGAAGACACCCTTTCTAGACCAAAGCTCTTGGGTAACATTTGACCTATGCTTACCTCTGATCAAGCAGATGCTCTTGAAATGCCTTTCACATGTGAGAAAATTGCTGCGGCGGGTCAGCTCATCCCAAAAAATAAATCCCCTAGCCCAATGGTTTTAACGATGAGTTTTTTAACTCCTGCTGGCCTATTATTAGAAATGATGTGATAGAGTTCCTGCAACACTTTTATCAGTATAGCCTAACTAGTAAAGCCTTGGGAGCCACCTTTATTGCACTCATGAAATCATCCATCATTGCAAGCTAAGCGGTGAGCATTTAATGAAGCTTGATCCAGAGAAGGCATTCGATAGAGTATCCTGGCAGTACCTCCAATTTATAATGCAATAGCTTGGGTTCGGTAGGAGTTGGTTAAAATGGATTATGACATGTGTATCTTTAGCTAGATACTCCATTCTCATAAATGGAGGCACTCATGGTTTTATTCGACCAACTAGGGGACTAAGGCAGGGTGACCCTCTCTCCCATGCTCTTCAACATTGCTGGGGAGGGCTTGAAGTATTTATTCAGATTAATGATTGATGAGCGTGGCTCGAGACGATTTTAAGTGAAGAGACTCTAAGTACACCACTTGTCCAGTTTGTGGATGATACCATTATCTTTTGCAAGGGTACATGTAAACTCTGATTTTCTGGTTGTATTATTACTCGTGAACAAGAGTACATAAAGATACAAGGAGTAACATCCAAGTTAGGTCACGTGGACTAAATCATATAAAGAATCTTGCTAAAGATAATTACAAGACTAAAATAATTACATGCTAACTAGGAGTCTAGTTAAAGTAGGTCTCCTTGAGCTGGATCGTCTAATTGATCCGTTGTTGAGGGAAAGTCGGTTTCTAACAATACCATTAATCAGCTGAGAATTGTAAAGTGTATCCTATTATTATTTGAGATTGCCTCATGCCTCAAAATTAATTAGACAAAAACATCCATCCTAGGCTTTAATGTTGAGAGAAACCTACTCAAAGAGATGGCAGCAATGCTTGAGTGTAGAATCGGTTTCCTCCCCACCACATATCTCGGACTATCACTCTTCATTGGCAGGACCTCAGCCCAGCTTTGGGATCAGGATATAGAGAAGTTGAATAAGAAATTTTAACACTTGGCAAGGGAGGTTCTTATCAAAAGCTGGTAGACTTACCTTAATCAAGACTTGTCTCATTGGCTATCCAACATATTTTCTCTCCTTTCGTCCATTGTCCCTTATCTGTTGTAAACGTGATCGAAAAGACTATGAGGAACTTCTTATGGTCCGTTACAACTGAAAAATAAAAAAAAATGCATTTATTGAATTAGGAGGAGATTTGCCAGTCCAAAGAAAAGGGCGGATTGGGAATAAGGAGGATTAACCAGATAAATACAACTATACTGTTGAAATGGATTTGGAAACTTAACATGGGTCACGGAGTGCTATCTGAAAAGGAATAACTACTCAAAGATTTGACGACATGCCTAGGAGTTGGTGGATCCAAAATGTGAGAACTAGGACTCTCTCCCGCTTTGATAAAAAGATCAGCAAATTTTTTTTTTTTTTTTAATCAAAAGGTAATCTTTCATCCGGGGAGAGAGAACAATATTTGATTCTGGACTGATGTGTGGCTTGGAGATGTCCTTTTAGCTGATATGTTTCCAAGGTTATACATAGTTGTTCAAATCAAACATGTTTCATTTTTTACCTAGCACCAAACGGGCAGCTGAAGAACATCAATTGGGACTCTTGTTTTAGAAGGAACCTGACTGATGTTAAAGCAATTGAGATATCAACACTTCTTGACAATTTGAATGCAATATATCTAAATAGAAGTCAAGAGGATGAAATTTTATGGAAGCCAGATCCGAAGGGTTGTTATACTACACAATCGGTATACAAATGCCTCACTAATAGTGAAATAAATAAGCACAGGGCTGCTGCTGCTTGGTCACTTTCTTGCCCAAGGAAAATGACTTTTTTCTCTCACGGTGCTGCTTGAGAGGAAGGATTCCCACAAGAGATATACTCCTGAGGAGAGGACTTCTGATCATATCAGATTTTTGTCCGTCGTGTGGGATCGCAACTAAGTCCATTGATCACCTAACAGTCCAATGTAACTATAACCGAAAAATCTGGCATTACTTCTTGGGAATGTTTGGGGTGAATTATGTTATCCCTCGTGACATTATTGGGCTCCTCTCTATAGCTAGCTACTTTGGACGTGGGCCTAAGGGCAGGACAATGTTTGTGTTGTTGTGGTTACATTCCATGGATGATTTAGAGGAAAAGAAACAGAAGGGTATTTCATAGTGCTACAATACAATGGAAAGAGCTTTGTCATCAAATCCTTCATTAAATAATTAGATGGTTAAAAATTAAGAGCTTATTTCATGTCATTGATTTCGGAGCAATATAGAATGGGCAATTTGGGACCTGTTGGGGTGGGAGGCCACGTGGAGGGCAACTCCAAGACAATTATCTCCTAGGAGGTCTAGATTGAGATCACAAAGGACAAGTGTTTCTCATGTATGCAGCTCTTATAGGCATTGCAAATTTGACAATGGCTGAAGCGTTGAACCTCTTTCAAGGCTTAAAGTGTGTTCGCAACTCTCCGATCTTAGTCCCCCTCCACATGGAGGGCAACTCCAAGACAATTATCTCCTAGGCTCAAGCGGGACTCCAAGCCTCCATGGAGTCATAGATATATATTTAATGAGATAAGTGACTTAGCTCTAGATTCTTCTATTGTAAGCTGGAATCATACACTAGAAGTGTTAATGTAGGGCTGATGAATTGGCAAAAAAAAAAAAAGAGTCAAACCTTAGTTTGTAATTATTCAATGACATGAAATAAAACATAACATTTCAAAAAGAGTAATGCTATGAGTACGTTGAGTACAGACCCCTCGCTGTAGCAGTAGGACCCACAAAGAGAATATTTTAATACCCATTGCTACAGTGAGGGAGGCTGTACTCATCGGTACTCATAGCATTATTATTTCAAAAAAAATATTTTTTTTATCTTAGTCAACCGTTGGCTTCAAAATGGACAACATCCAGAGTTTCTTTCCCGTCTCGTTTAGGGTTTAGGTTCGGTAGGCGCTTCAAAAAATCTGTTCTATGTAATTAACTTCTTCCGTTCACGCTCAGTCCCACACCCATCTATTTACACTAAGAATACTGTTGCTCCTCTTTCCATTTATGACTACCTGATGACAACGCGATTACATTTTTAACAATTGAAACAGTAATAGAAGCGAGACAGAAGGCGATAATTCTGATAATAAAGGAGAAGAGAAGGGAAGAGCCGGATAAAAAGTAATGAGAAATAAATAGTAAGGTTCCAGTACTCCAGAGTCCAGTGAGACTCTTGTGTGTCCACCAAGGTATCACTCTGCAGAAATGGTTGTGGATGGTTTTGTAGATCTTTTCCTTTAGGGCATGGAGAGATACTGATATTTCACAAAATTTACAGAGTTTGAAGTGAGAATCAGAAAACCATCGAGTCGTAGAAAACAATTATTAACTCTTATCCGCCGAACGTCATTCAGATAAAAGAATTGAACTAAATCATAAAATAGTAAGCGATTAATATAAACAAGCTGATTCCATTATCAGGAAGGTACTTCCTTTGTTTCAGCTGCTTCCAAGTGTTGGGAGAATATGGCGAAACGAGGCTTGCCAGGAAGGAAGGTACATGAAATACTCAGTTCATCGTCGTTAGCTTAGCACCGGAAGCCGTGATGATGATGCTGGATCTGCAGATTTGCTCGTTAAATCGCCAGGTGATGTAGTAGTTCTGGGGAGACTCTTGTAATTTTCCAAACTGAACTATTATATATTGGTAATGAATACAACTTGGATATTAGATGATCCATACCTAGACAACAACCACAAGATCGAATCCTTTATTCGTTATTTAATAAACAAGCAAATTCTTAATATCGATCTGAAAAGTGAAAGAGTAGTGTTTCGTCAGGCGATCTTCACAGAGTTGACGAGTGCTTTGCCTTTGAGTGACCCAGAGTAGAGCCGTTTAATATATTCTTCCACCACGACCTTGTTGAACAGAGCAGGCCTCTCTGGGGAGATAAGGCTTGTCGCCGGCCCGATCACCGCCTTCGATTGACCGCTGTAAAATGTGGCGACAGAGAGTCGCTCCTGGTCCGGATTCACAGTCGCCCTGTGCAACACGCTCTCATATATTCCATTCGTCACGATCTGCAACAAAAATTAACAGGAGAAGCAGAGAAGGGATCAATTCGAGTACTCATCTGACAAAAGAGTTCAATTTAATTCCTTTTTGTTAGATTTAATGAAAATCTACCTCAAATTGGTCTCCGATGTTGACGATGAAAGCATCCGGGAGCGGTTGAACGGGCACCCATTTGCCGTCTTTCCTTACCTCGAGCCCCTGCACTCCATTGACCTGAAGCAGAATGGTGAGAGCAGAAGCATCCGCGTGTGGCGAGAGGCCAATAGCCTGCTCTGGATTCGGACATGGCGGATAGTAACTCATCCTCATGATCTGAAACCCATCTTCAATAAGATTTCTCATCTCCTTGGGTTCCAGTCCCAGAGCTCTTGTCATTAGCCCCACAAGAGTCTGAGCCAGATTCTGCATTTCGTATCCATACGCCTCTACAGTCTCCCTTCATTTTGAAATAACTGGATCTTGTTAAACAAAGGAAATATATTGAACAGTGAAATGAGCGGGACGTCGAGAAGGTAAGATATACAAACATACCTGTAAGATGGAGAGAGCCTTTCAAAGATATGAGGCTTTCTGAGGTTGGTGGGGAGAGTTACCAAATTAAACATATCGCCCCAGTCAAGTTTCTGCTCTTCCGAGAGAACGAAGGCCTGTCCGTATCCTTGTGAATCTCCAGGCAAATGATAGAATTTTTCCTTCTCCTCCAACGGAAGTCGGAAGAAGCCCTGAACCTCGGACTTCATTTTCTCCACTAGTGAAGGACTGACTCCATGGTTTATCAACTGCGAGGCAAGCGTCCATGAAAAATCAAAAGTAGCAGAGCTAGTACTGTAAATCGCATTAGATGATAATGACGAACGCTCAATCTCTTCTACTCTAATGAACCGATTTTAAGGTGTTGAGTATCCAAATCGAAAATAGGAAATATGAATCTTAGTCGCCAATGTTTTGAATTCTTTCCATGATGATAATTATCATAAAGTGCTATCTATATATATGGACACATCAAGAAAACGAAAAGCAGAAGAACAGGTTATAAACGGTGCCGGAGTGAGACCTGAAAGAAACCCCATTCTTTGCAAGCCGAGTGTAATTTCTGAAACTCATCAGCCATGGATTCTTCGCATAGAAGTTTTTGCAAGTCAATTATCGGATCCCGGATACAGGAACTCCTTTAGCAGGCGGTTCCTGATCATTCTGTATGTATCGAAGAGGAACAGAGGCGGTTCCCTCTTTGATCATCTCCTGCACGCTCGGTACCGGCAACGAACCTCCCAGACTCAGCTCAGGCATCTCCACTGATTCTAGCAAGAGAATTTTACACCCAGCTCACACGGATTGCTCTCTTTATATATAAGATTGCTATCTTTGTATATAAGATTGCTGTCTTTCTATATAAGATTGCTCTCTTTATATATAAGATTGCTGTCTTTGTATATAAGATTGCTCTCTTTATATACAAGAGATTTCTCAGCACTCCGGCCTCGGTCTACTGTACTTTCGTAGAACAGTTCCAATACGTGCAACATTCAAAAAGACCGAGGAACTAAAAGTGCTGAACGGCCGCCGACCAGGACCAATGAGAGAGTGATTTAATGCGTTGAAATATTACTACCGGATATTTCCATATTTCAATGCATGGGAAATTGGCACAATTGTAAAAATCCCAGTCACGCAGCCAATGAGAGGGCACCCACGCATTGAAATTCATAACAAATAAATAATCGTTTTCATTGTCAATTAGGTATTTAAGATACTGCTTGGAAAATTCTTAGTTGTTTCGTGCAGATCAATACAATGTTGTTTTAACCATTCAAGAGATAGAGAAAAGTAGAAGAAACAGAGAGTGAATCAGAGAGAGAGTAAGAGAGAGAACCTGAGAGAGAGAACCAGAGAGAGAGACCAGAGAGAGAGAACACCAGAGGGAAAGAGAGAGAAGAGAGACTTTCAAGAGTAAAAGTGATCGCGAATTATGTTTACGGAGAGAACCCGAGAGAGAGAGAGAGAGAGAGAGAGAGAGAGAACCAGAGAGAGAAAACCAGAGAGAGAGTAAGAGAGAGAACCACTAGAGAGAGAAAACCAGAGAGAGAGTAACGGAGAGAACCACTAGAGAGAGAAAACCAGAGAGAGAGTAAGAGAGAACCACTAGAGAGAGAGAACCACTAGAGAGAGAGAACCAGAGAGAGAGTAAGAGAGAGAACCAGAGAGAGAGAACCAGAGAGAGAGAACCAGAGAGAGAGAACCAGAGAGAGAGAACCAGAGGGAAAGAAAGAGAAGAGAGACTTTTCAACGTAAAAGTTCAGTTCATGCAAGACTGCCTTCATTATTCGATGACTTTTAGAGTCCATTTCATAATATGTTTACGGAGAAGATTTATGCAGGCACCAGAGAGAGAGAGAGAGAGAAAGAAACCAACCCATGATGACAACGACAATTCTGAGAAGATTTTTATGTACTAATCTTCGTGGAAAGAGCAGGCTTCTCCGGGCCGATCTGACTCGCTGCTGGCCCGTGTTGTGGAAATCGGGTTGGTTTCCACCGAATGTGAACAATTGTACCAAGAAATTAGACTAAGAAAAATTCCCAGGTAGTTGGAGGAGACACGAACGGTCTCGCTTAAAACCCAACTTCCTTAGACTCGTAAGTCTTTTTGACAGAATTTTTCCTAAATAATTTAATGGACAATATATCACCTAACAAAGTTTACCCGACAAATGAATCGAACAAATAATACACAAAAGTATGACACAAGATTTACGTGGTTCGCAACTTACCTACATCCACGGGCAATGACCAATATCTCCAATATCCACCGATGTAAGAATTACAACTGCTGGGTATAATCACAACCGGAGAAAACTCTCAACCCAAAATACCCACAAAAATGGAGATAAACAAATTGTTCCAAATAAAGGAACTTACAAGATCCCAAACCCAAGAAAACCAAACTAGAGAAAGAGATTTCTCTCAATCTTTCTCTCACAAATGCTCTCTCTTCAACTCGAATGAGATATCAAATAAGGATCCGAATGCCTCTATTTATAGGAAAAAATTCGGATCCTTTTCAAATATAATAATAAAATATTATTATAATAATAATATTATATTATTATTATAATAATATATTACCATTTCAAGGGGGTCGGTTTAGGCGGCGCCTCCTATTTCAAGCGCGCGCTTATGGTCGACATCTTTAAATAAAATTAAAGATGTCGACCATATGAGGGGGACAAATGACGTCACCCCACTCACAAATCTCCACCTTGGCGAATTTTGTTCACCCATATAAAAATAGGGAATACTAACTTGATGCGCCTTTTCGACGCTTTCAAATCTGAAGAATGTTGATCAAGTCCAAATAGTACTTGAACTTGATCCTCATATCACCTTGGTCAAAGCGTCTGCAGGATTGTCATCGGTCTTGATTTTGTGGACTTGAACTCCACCTTCTTCGATAATCTCCCGCACAAAATGATACCGTACATCGATATGTTTGGTCCGGGCATGGTATACTTGGTTCTTTGCTAAGTGAATAGCACTCGACTATCACGAGTAACACCGCCGATGTTTCTCACCAATTCCCTAGTTTTCAAGTAACCCCAGAACCAATAGCTTCTTTTCACACCTCAGAATGGCCATATATTCTCGCCTCAGTCAGAGACAAGGCAACCGTGGACTGTAAGGTAGACTTCAAACCGACTGATGCTTTTGCAAGAGTGAATACATAACCGTAGTTGATCTACGCTTATCCGGATCACCAAAGATAATCTGAGTCGCAGTATCCCACTATTTGCTGACCAATATTCTCTTCCTTCTCAAATATCAACCCAATATCTAAGGTCTTAAGAATATACCTTAAAATCCATTTCACGGCTTGCCAATGTTCCTTCCCTGGATCATGCATATACCTGCTCACAACTCCAACTGCGTGTGAAATGTCTGGTCTTGTACACACCATAGCATACATCAAACTACCCACTGCATTTGCATAAGGAACCTTCGACATATATTCTCGTTCCTTATCTGTCTTCGGACACTGTGAAGCACTTAGTTTAAAATGAGGTGCCAATGGGGTACTTACAGGTTTAGACTTCTCATCTACGTTAAAACGTTGTAGTACTTTCTTCAAATATTGACTTTGTGTCAAACAAAGTGTACTCCTCATTCTATCTCTTATGATCTCCATGCCGAGAATTTTCTTTGCTTCACCTAGATCTTTCATTTCAAACTCTTTGCTCAATTGAGTCTTCATTCTATTGATCTCCTCTTGATTCTTTGATGCTATCAACATGTCATCGACGATAAGAGGAGATAGATGAAAGATCCGTCACGTAGCTTGTTGAAATACACACAATGATCAAAACTGCTTCTAGTGTATTTCTGCTTCATCATGAATTGATCAAACCGCTTATACCATTGCCTTGGTAATTGTTTTAGGCCGTATAACGATTTGTTCAATTTACAAACCCAATTTTCTTTTCCAAGAACTTTAAATCCTTCAGGCTGAGTCATATAGATTTCCTCTTCTAAATTACCATGTAAGAATGCTGTCTTCACATCCATTTGAACTAGTTCCAAATCAAATTGTGCTACCACAGCCAAAAGAATTCTAATAGAGGAATGTTTCACAACTGGAGAAAATACCTCATTATAATCAATTCCTTCCTTCTGAGCATAACCTTTAGCTACGAGCCTTGCTTTGTAGCGGACATCATTCTTATTTGGAAATCCTTCTTTCTGAGCATAAACCCATTTACAACCAATTGCCTTCTTTCCCTTTGGAAGCCATGCTAGCTTCCAAGTGTGATTTTTCTCAAGGGACTGCATTTCCTCCTTCATAGCAGTCTTCCACTTTTCTTTATCTACACTCTTGGTAGTTTCTAGAAAAGTTTGAGGTATGCCTTCAACTATGATAGGAAATGCATAGCCCACCATATCATCAAAACGAGCAGGTTTTCTAATCTCCTTCTTGGCCTATCGATGCAATTGGTAAATCATCCCGATGAGGAGGTTCTTGGGTTAAAACCTCTTCTACTCCAGCACCATCTTCTGCTCCTGGAGTGTTACTTTCCAGTTGCTGGTCTTCTACCGCCTTGGTTGAAGTTGTTTCAAACTCTACCTGTTGTGGAATTACCTCCACCTGTTGTGGAGTCACCTCCACCGTGAACTTCTCTCTCGAATCATTTGTTACCCTTTTGAACATAGAGGATTCATCAAAGGTAACATCCTCGCTGCAAATAGTCTTCTTTGAAGATAGACACCATAGTCGGTATCCTTTCACACCAAGTGAATCCCATAAACAAGGCTTTCTTAGCCCTTGGATCCAGCTTTAGATTCCTTTACGTGATAATAAGCAAAGGTGGAACCAAAACACGTAAAGTATCATAATCATTTGCAGGGTTACCAAACCATACCTCTAAAGGTGTTTTGCCTTGTAAGGCAGCTGATGGTAGACGATTAATGAGATGACTTGCATACGTGATGCTTCTCGCCTGTAATCGTTTGCCCAAACCAGCATTGGACAGCATACATCGAACTTTCTCCAAAGAAAGTCCGGTTCATCCGTTTCTGCCACTCCATTCGTTGTGGTGTATATCTGACTGAAAAATGTTGAGTGATACTTTCCTTCTTGCAAATATCGAAAAATGGATCACTTCGATATTCGCCTCCATTATCTGATCGAGTACCTTAATCTTCCTCCCGGATTTGGTCTCTATCATTTTCTTCCACTCGAGAAATATTTCCAGCACTTCATCTTTGGATTTCATAATATACACCCAAACTCTTCTCTCGAAAATCATCAACAAAAGTAACAAAAAATGTTTACCTCCCAAGGAAGCTGTCTTGGTTGGTCCCCATACATCTGTAGAACGTAATCCATAATTCCTTTTGTATTATGGATTGCGCCCAAACTTTACTCTTGTTTGTTTTCCCAAAACACACCGCTCAAAAAGTCTAGTTTACGACTTTAGCTCCTTTCAATAATCCTTGTTTTGACAAAGTTTGCAAGGATTTTTCTCCAAAGATGTCCAAGCCTCATATGCCATAGCTTGGACATCTCAGCTTCTTTGTCTTCTTCTCGATATTGCTGCCTGCGGTGCCAACTTCTATGCTACCTTGATAGAAATACAAGTATTTCTCCCGACTCCTTTCATTACAACCAATGCTCCTGAAATAACTTTAAGAATCCCATCTTGCATATTTATGATGAAGCCTTTTGATTCTAAGGCTCCCACAGATATGAGATTCTTAGTTATTTTCGGTATATACCGAACTTCTCTCAACACTCTTGTTGATCCATCATGATTCTTCAAATTTATTGAGCCGATCCTTCTATCTTGCATGTTTGACTCGTCTCGCTAGATAGACAACTCCGCCATCAATTTCTTCAAAGTTGAAGAACCACTCTTTTCTCGGAACACATGTAGAATGAACATCCGTAATCAAGTAACCATTCATCTGTGTGAGTCATTCCTGAAAAACAAGCTTTGTAGAATAGTCTCGACTCGTCATTCTCTCGCTACACACACCTGCATACGGCTTTTCCTTTTGTTGTAACTTTGGGCAATCTTTCTTCCAATGCCCTTTTTCACGACGTAAGGCGCATTCATCTTTAGCAGTGTCTACCCTTAGAGCGAGATCTGCCTCTACTTTTGGGTTTACTAGTTTTAGTACGACCCCTTACAAAGTGTAGGCTTCTCCTCACGACGAGCCACCGTGTTCTTTTTGGTCTTTTCTCCGGATCTCATTGTCATACAAAGCAAAGACATACTTCATCTAATGTAATTTTCTTTTTCCATGAAGTATTGTAGTAACTAGATGATCATATTCACCAGTGAAGGGAAGATACAAGCAAGATTGCTTTATCTTCATCCTTGATAGCTTCTTCAAGATTCAACAATTCTGCTACCAAATTATTGAAATTTGAAATATGAATATACATTGTTGTACCCGATCGATAATCGAAAGAGGAATAATTTCTTCTTCGAGATACAACCGATTCTCGCAACTTTTCTTCAAAAATTGTTTATCTAGCTCCTTCCATAGTTTACTACCAATTGTCTCCTTCATATAAGGGAATTTCATTTCCTTTAGAGACATGATCGGATTACTACGCATGCATTGCGATTAATCCGATTCCATTCATCATCATCTAGATACGAGGGTTTAACTTTTTCTAAAGCAATATCAAGCTCTTGTTGATAAAGAGCATCCAACATTTCACATTGCCACATACTAAAGTTGTTCGATCCATCAAATTTTTCCACGTCAATCTTAGCCTTTGTCAACACCGTCCGGAAGACCTTGAAGTCGACGCGTTTGTTGATGATGCTTCCATAGTTAAATATAACTACGACACGCACGTGAAATAAACAAACCGCCTAGGTCGTTAACCTTGGCTCGATACCAATTGTTGTGGAAATCGGGTTGGTTTCACCGAATGTGAACAATTGTACCAAGAAATTAGACTAAGAAAAATTCCTGTGTAGTTGGAGGAGACACGAACGGTCTCGCTTAAAACCCAACTTCCTTAGACTCGTAAGTCTTTTGACATGAATTTTTCCTAAATAATTTAATGGACAATATATCACCCAACAAAGTTTACCCGACAAATGAATCGAACAAATAATACACAAGTATGACACAAGATTTACGTGGTTCGGTAACTTACCTACATCCGCGGGCAATGACCAATATCTCCAATATCCACTGATGTAAGAATTACAACTGCTGGGTATAATCACAACTGGGAGAAAACTCTCAACCCAAAATACCCACAAAATTGGAGATAAACAAATTGTTCCAAATAAAGGAACTTACAAGATCCCAAACCCAAGAGAACCAAACTAGAGAAAGAGATTTCTCTCTCAATCTTTCTCTCACAAATGCTCTCTCTTCAACTGGAATGAGATATCAAATAAGGATCCGAATGCCTCTATTTATAGGGAAAAATTCGGATCCTTTTTCAAATATAATAATAAAATATTATTATAATAATATTATTATATTATTATTATAATAATATATTATATTATTATTATAATAATATATTACCATTTCAAGGGGGTCGGTTTAGGCGGCGTCTCCTATTTCGGCGCCGCCTATGGTCGACATCTTTAAATAAAATTAAAGATGTCGACCATATGAGGGGGGGGACAAAATGACGTCACCCCCACTCACAGCCCGATCTCTGCCTCCGGTTTTAGACTGTAAATCGTACCGATAGAGAGAGTATCCTTTCCTGGGTTGATTTCGCCGCGCTCTCTCTTATTTCCCCACATTGGTTCTAATCTGCCAGAACAGAGTTCGTAACTCATATGTCTGCAAGAGAAACCTTTCAAAGAGTAATTTCTCAGGCCAAATTACATGGTAATAACTTCCAAGTGGTCTCCCATGTTGACTATATAATTAAGCATCCGGGAGATGTTCAACGGGAACGACCCACTTCCCCTCTTTCCTTGGTTTAACTTGGAGGGGTAAGTAATTAGGTGAGACTTGTGAATTTCGAGTGCAGTGAGAAACCGAGAGCCTGCTCTGGTTGAGGACATGTTGGAGGGTTATAGCTCATCCTCGTGCCCTGAAGCTCATACGCCAGCTTTTGCGTTTCGCCTGTGTTGCTCTGTTTTGTCTTACGTACGTACGAGAGTTTGGGATGATCAGAAGGCGCACTGTGAGTGCTTTAGCTCATCACTGTGAACTAACTAACTTAAAAAGATCTTATGTGCGCGAAAGAAGCTCAAATAGGTGGGACTTTCTGAGATGGGTTGGGAGGGTGACCAAGCTGCAGCAGAACATATATATCACCCCAGTCAAGCTTCTGATCTTTTGATACAACAACCCCCTCACCGTATCCTTGTATATATATGATCTGCAGGCAGCTGAGAGAATTCAAATTTTTCTTCCTAGGGAAGCTGGAAGAAGCTCCGGACCTCGGACTAATTACCTCTGCTAGGTTAGGTGATAATAACAGAGTCGGTCATCGCATGTCAGGCCATGATCACCAAAAATTATAATTGATTAATCGAGTGTAATTTGTTTGGTTGGTGCTGTAAAATTTCCAGTTTTAAAGGAACGGATATTAAACTGTTGATGCCGATTTATAAAACACGATCTCCATAAGTCGACAATATTGTGCTTGTATATGGATATACCCATCTTGTTAGACTTTAGGTCTAATAAATAACATAATCATCATGAAAATAGACATATAATATGTATAAGATTCCTATTACGTAAACATTATACAAATATGATCGAATTGAAATAAGAAAGATAACGGGAGCGTACCTTTCATCTTGGAATAGTAATTGAATTGATGTAGTTCACAACCAAACCTTTTCGAATATATTTTTTACAAGTGATAAGCTTGCTTCCCTTCAGCCAGACTGGGTGTGCAATAAGCCTTAGCCTCACTTGTAAGACCATGGAGGATTTTATAGATTCCAATGGGTACTTCAGAGAGATACAACCCTTGGGAGAGACGCAACTCTTGGGAGAGATGCACCCCTAGGGAGAGACGCAACCCTTGGGAGAGACGCAACCCGTGGGAGAGACGCAACCATTCAATGTACCTCATTATATCTACCTCTGCTGTGGGGATGTGCTGGCCATTATTCCTGTCTTCGAACGTCCAATGACAACGTATCTAGAAGTGGGCCCCACACCCAAAAGTCATGGCAATATTTATAAATCAATCTTTGAAACCATATTTCCAACAAACTCCCACTTGGTTTCAAATCCATTTTTATAAAATTCCGATTTTCAAAAAATTTTGAAAAAAATTTTGACACATAAAACCATACCACGACCATGGGCATTACCTCAAATACTTTAACATATAAGTGTAGTTAACCCGGGCCTACACAATGTACATCTCAGAAATCTAAGGCTGGGAATAAACCAAATCCATTCATAGCATACTCGGACCTGAACTCGTGGGTAAAGTTCTGTACCAGTTCGAGTATTAGCCACTAAGGTAATCGTGCCTAAGCAAGCACCATAGGCCTGAATCAATTTAGACATCCAACCCTATCTTCCTATTGAGACCCTTCCGTATATACGCATAAGTATATACGTAATAGGAAAGTTGGACATCAAGGCATTCCACCATCCATAGCATACTCGCACCGAGGAGCTCAGGTAAAGCTCTATACCAGCATGAGTATTAGCCGAAGGAAATCAGGCCACGCAGTCCCATTGGCCTGGACAATTTAGAGACTCAACCGTCACTGCTTATTGAGACCCATCACGTATATACGCATAAGTATATACCTAATAGGAAGCTGAATCTCAAGGCACACCATGAGTACTCATATAATTACACAAAAGCATATGCATTCATTCAAATTTGTCATTTCATTCCATGGAATATAAAATACAATGTCATGACATTACAAATCAATGAGACCATAGTTCATACAAAACTCATATAATACAATGTTCTCCCACTTGGTCTCATAATTACAAATAAATTAAACCCATGTTCCCCACATGGACAAGTGAAACTAGTCACGGAAGACACTTAGTTAGTGGATCAGCTAAGTTGTTCGAGAGGCTATTTTAAGAACAACAACTTCCTCCTTCCTCAAAGATGTCTCTAATATAGTGGTATTTCCTTCAATATGCTTAGCCTTGGAGTGACTCCTAGGATCTTTTGTAATAGCAATAGCAGATGCGTTGTCACAAAAGAGAGGGATAGGTCGCTCCACACAGCCTACCACTAGAAGACTCGCAAGAATTTGCGAATATAGACAGCCTCCCTTGTAGCCAAGTTCATAGCTACATATTCTGCTTCCATGGTTGATTGCGCTACACGTCTTGCTTCTTACTTTTCCATGAAATGGCACCTCCGCCAAACATAAAGATAAAGCCGAGGTAGACTTGCGGGTATCAAGGCATCCTTGATAATCGAGTCGAATAACCAATTAATTCCAACGTGTCCGCTTGATACGTCAAAGCATATGACTTAGTTTGTTGAAGATAGCGCATTACCCATTTAACTCCTTCCCAATGAGTGAAACCTGGATTAGCCTGAAACCGCTAAGAACCCCAACAAAGATAAGCTAGATCAGGTCTTGTACACATAAGAGCATACATAAAACTCCCTACAAAGCAGAAGCATATGGATATTTCGATTCGTCCAACTTATCTTTGAGTTTAGAAGGACAATCCACCTGACTCATCTTTTTAGTGCTATCATAGGGTACTTTACCTTGAATACGCTTGGACATATGAAACCGATCCGTAAGAGTGTCTATATACTTTTCTTGAGATAAACTCAATTTTCGCAAAGCCCTGTCCCGTAGAATTTTAATACCGAGAATATAAGAAGCTTCTCCAAGGTCTTTCATTTCAAACGCCTAAAATAACCATGTCTTTATACCTTGGAGTATTTGAATATCATTCCCAGCTAATAAAATATCATCTACGCACAAAGTAAGAAAAGCAATGCGATCTCCCACTATTTTAATATAAACACAATGATCTTCTGAATTTTGAGTGAATCCATACTCCTTAACCGCTTTAGTGAATTTGATATTCCATTGTCTTGAGGCTTGTTTCAAACCGTAAATGGATTTTTCCAATTTACACACTTCGATTCAGTTCCAAGACTAATAAACCCACGAGGTTGTTCCATATAAATTTCCTCATCTAATTCTCCATTTAGGAAAGCAGTTTTAACATCCATCTGGAACAACTCGTAGTCATAATATGCGACTAAGGACAAGAGAGTTCAGATAGACTCGTATACGTGCAACAGAGAGAACGTTTCATCATAATCGATCCCATACTCATTAAGTAAAACCCTTGGCAACAAGACGAGCCTTGAATCTTTCAACTTTACCTTCAGAATTTCTCTTTCTTGTAAAAAATCCACTTGCACTTAATGGGCTTAATAGATACAGGATGATCAACAAGTTTCCAAACTTTATTTTTATACATGGAGTCCATCTCTTCTTTCATTGCCAACTGCCATTTATCGGAGTCCACATCAATGACTGCTTGTTCATAAGTGGCAGGATCAGTAGCATCTTCATTCAACCTTATTCTTTCATAAGTTTCTCCAGCATATGTATAAAAATCAGAAGACGATATAAGCTGATTAGGTTTTCTATCTCTTGCACTTCTTCGAATATCCGTTTGAGTGGAAACCTCTTCATTAGTAGGAGCTTGAGAGGAGGACATGTCCACAATTTCTTCCAAGTGAGACTTTGTACCTAGATCTTCATCACACCAAATCTATCCTCAATGAATTTTACATGTCTACTTTCAATAATTACTTTCTCCTTGGGATCATATAACCTATATCCTTTTGAATTTTCAGAATACCCAACGAATAAACACCATCTAGTCTTAGCCTTCAATTTATCTTTAGGATCAGGATTTAATACATGACCAACACATCCCCGCACTCTAAAATGGTTAAGACTAGGAGTTTTTCCCGACCATACCTCATACGGTGTTGTCTCAACTGACTTTGAAGGCACTCTCTGTTAAAACATAGGTAGCAGTTAATAGTGCTTCACCCCAAAAGGATGTTGGCAAATTTGCAAGTACCATCATAGATCGAACCATCTCCAAGAAAGTTCGATTTCTCCTTTCAGCTACACCGCTCGCTCAGTGTATAAGGCAAACTAAACATATGGATAATCCCATTAGACATGCAAAATTCTGAGAATAACTCTGAACAATACTCTCCACCTCTGCAGAATGCAAAGTTTTGATTTTCTTTCCTATGACATTTTCTACTTCCAATTTGAATGTCTTGAAATAATCTAAGGCTTCATTTTCCTTCAAGTAAATATACTCTTCCATATCTTGAAAAATCATCAATAAATGTGATAAAATATGAATGAGCATTTCGAGTATTCACATTCATAAGTCCACATATATCCGAGTGAATAATCTCTAAAATATGAGAACTCCTTAAGCCTTTGGATGGAAAGGGCATTTTGTCATTTTTCCATAAATACAACATTCACATGTAGGAAAATCTTTCTGCGACAAATTCTGTAATAATCCTTGAGTCACATGTTTAAATATCCTATCCTTGTTTATATGCCCTAATCGTAGATGCCACAAATATAATTCATTCTCCTTTATATTCAAGAAGTAGAAATATTAAACACCATATTTCCACTAAGTTGCAATTGATATAAATCAGAATTCAAAACCTCTCAAAATAATCATGTCATCTTGCAGCATAAGAAACTTTCCATTTCCAAAATAAAAATAAATCCAAGTTTCTCAAGACAAGATACAGATAATAGACTTCTCCTCATAGAAGGAGCATAAAGACAATCTTCTAATTCAAAAATTTATTATCAGCGAGCTTTAGTAGGTATGTCCCTCACGCCTTCCACAACGGCTTTTTCATCGTTCCCCATGTAAATAAAACTTGCACCTTCATCAATTTTTCTTAGTTCCTTGAAACCCTCGCAACTCATTTGATACATGAACAGTTGCACCGAATCAGCCCACCAACTAAAAGATTGTATATAAATAGTGCAAGTTTCAAAATATAAGGACTTACTCGCTTTTCCTTTGTTGCCCTTCCTGCATCTCTTTTAAGGCTCGCAATATTTCCTAATATGCCTGCTTGTTACAGAAAAAACATACACGTTGATTTGTGTGTACTTCAATTTTCTGTTCATTGACCTTTTTGTCCTTGAAGTTTTGAAACTGAAAAGTTCTTCCTTTCTTCTTAAAATTCTTCTTCTTCGGCTTCAAAACTATATTGGCACTAGGTGAGGGTTTATCCAGATTAATACCTGAATTGTGTCTCTCGATCTGGTTATCGATGTTATTCACCAATTCAGAAATTGTCCACTTTGTCTTTGATGAGAGTAAAAATCTTGAATATATTTCAAAGATTTTGGTAAAGAGTTTACAATAGTGACCACCTTAGTTTCTTCATCCATTGCTCTACCATGATATCAGAACTCATCTCGCCATAGCAAGCATGTCATTTACATACTTTCTCACATCAGCTTTCCTCACACTTGGCACGAGTAAATTTTATCCATAAATTATTGATGTGAGTAGACGATTTCTTTCCATATTTAGCCTCAAGCTGGTCCAGAATCTCTTTTGCAAGAGGGACATGAAAATAAGTCATCAAAAGACTTTCACTAAGTGAATCAAGAATATGTGACCTAGAAATTTCGTTCGCATCATCCCATTGTTTGAATTTCCTAAGGTCCTTCTTATATTGTTTCAGATTGTTGGAGTAGTTCACTCGAGAAGGTCTCTGAGGAGGAGTATCCACTTTAATAATTCTATCAAATCTATAGCCTCGTAACATCAATTCAACCCTTTGTGACCAGTTCACATAATTTGTTCCATCAAGTACGGTTTTCTTCAAGGACTTAGCAAACGAATGTCCACTACTTGATGTTCCTGTTATCCAGAAATATTTCAATATTTTGGGAGAACACACATAATAATACATTATGCTCAATCATCTAGTACTCCCACTTACCCTTTGGGGATTCATGAGAGATACTAGGCAAATCATTTAATCATCTAGCACTCCCACTTACTCTTTGGAGATTTATGAGAGATACTAGGCAAATCATTCAACGGATAACAAACAAAGACCATCACATACAAACAAACAAAGAACATCACACAATAAAACAAACAAATTAATTTATACTTACCCTTTGGGGATTCATATAAATTAATTTCTAATATACTAATTAATTATACAACTTGCATTACCCTTTGGGGCTTTTGCTCATTATATAATAAAATCAGTATAACAATTAATGCAAATTATTATGAATTAACACACAAAATTAATTTAAAAATACAATTCGCATTACCCTTTGGGGATTTTGCAAATCATATAATTAAATTAATTTTCATATTTAAATACATAAATACAATTAAAGTAATGCAATAAAATCACTAATAAAGCATTACAAAAAATTAAATAAAATTCGGAATCAAAAAGCACTTGAAAACACATTCTGGCCCAATATATATGTAAAACCTGGTCCAAATCATATTAGACTTTAGGTCTAATAAATAACATAATCATCATAAAAATAGACATATAATATGTATAAGATTCCTATTACGTAAACATTATACAAATATGATCGAATTGAAATAAGAAAGATAACGGGAGCGTACCTTTCATCTTAGAATAGTAATTGAATTGATGTAGTTCACAACCAAACCTTTTCGAATATATTTTTTACAAGTGATAAGCTTGCTTCCCTTCAGCCAAACTGGGTGTGCAATAAGCCTTAGCCTCACTTGTAAGACCATGGAGGATTTTATAGATTCCAATGGGTACTTCAGAGAGATACAACTCTTGGGAGAGACGCAACCCTTGGGAGAGACGCAACTCTTGGGAGAGATGCACCCCTTGGGAGAGACGCAACCCTTGGGAGAGACGCAACCCTTGGGAGAGACGCAACCCGTGGGAGAGACGCAACCATTCAATGTACCTCATTAAATCTACCTCTACAGGGGGATGTGCTGGCCATTATTCCCTGTACTGAACGTCCAATGACAACGTATCTAGAAGTGGGCCCCACACCCAAAAATCATGGCAATATTTATAAATCAATCTTTGAAACCATATTTCCAACACATCTAAGATGAGCAAATCTGACCTACTACCATAATGATGCTGGGTGCTACACCCAGTTCATCGTCGTCAGCAGTTAGCACCGGAAGCCGTGATGATGATGCTGGGTCTGCAGAGTTGCTCGTTGAATTGCCGGGTGATGCAGTAGTTCTGGGGATTTACTGGACTCTTCTAATTAATATTCACATACTATTTTTGCATATCTTAGAGTTATGGGCGCCCCAAAATTTTACTAATACGTGATACTAAGGAAAACAGTACTTGCAGGTACTGATATCAACAAGAACAAAGCAAGTAGAATATATAGGATGAAGGTATCTGCGTTCGAAAGTAGATTATTGGTAAGGATTACAACTTGGATATTAATGAGATCATCCATACGTGGACAACAACCACAAGATCGGATCCTTTATTCCTTCCTACAAAAACAAGCCGTTGATACCTAATAAGTGAAACAGTAGTGTTTCGTCAGGTGATCTTCACAGAGTTGACGAGTGCTTTGCCTTTGAGTTCTCCGGAGTAGAGCCGTTTAATATATTCTTCCACTAGAACCTTGTTGAACAGTGCAGGCTTCTCTGTGGTGATAAGGCTTGTCGCTGGCCTGATCACCGCATTCGGTTGAGCGCTGTAAAATGTGGCGACAGAGAGTCGCTCCTGGTCCGGATTCACAGTCGCCCTGTGCAACACGCTCTCATATATTCCATTCGTCACGATCTGCAACAAAAATTAACAGGAGAAGCAGAGAAGGGATCAATTCGAGTACTCATCTGACAAAAGAGTTCAATTTAATTCCTTTTTGTTAAATTTAATGAAAATCTACCTCCAATTGGTCTCCGATGTTGACGATGAAAGCATCCGGGAGCGGTTGAACGGGCACCCATTTGCCGTCTTTCCTTACCTCGAGCGCCTGCACTTCATTGACCTGAAGCAGAATGGTGAGAGCAGAAGCATCCGAGTGTGACGAGAGGCCAATAACCTGCTCTGGATTCGGACATGGCGGATAGTAAGTCATCCTCATGCTCTGAAGCCCATCTTCAAACAGATTGCTCATCTCCTCGGGTTCCAGTACTCCTAGAGCCCTCACCATTAGCCCTAAAAGAGTCTGAGCCAGATTTTGCATTTCGTGTCCATACGCCTCCATAGTCTCCCTTCAATTTGAAAAAACGGGATCTTGTTAAACGAGAGAAATATATTGAACGGTAAAATGAGCGGGACGTCGAGAAGGTAAGATATACAAACATACCTGTAAGAAGGAGAGAGCATTTCAAATAGATGCGGCTTTCTGATGTTGGTGGGGAGCGTTATCAAATTAAACACATCCGCCCAGTCAAGTTTCTGCTCTTCCGAGAGAACACAGACCTGACCGTATCCTTGTGCATCTCCAGGCAACTGATAAAATTGTTCCTTCTCCTCCAACGGAAGTTGGAAGAAGCCTTGAACCTCGGACTTCATTTTCGCTACCAGTGAAGGACTGATTCCATGGTTCATCAACTGCGAAGCAAGCGTCCAAGAAATTAAAAATAGCAGATCTATCTACTGTAAATGGCTTGAGATATTGACAATAATTAATGACAAAAGTCCCATCTCTTCTTCTCTAATAAACTGAATTTAATAGCTTTAATTGCACAGTTTTAAGGTGTACAATATCGAAGTCGCAAATAGGAAATCTGAATCTAATTAGTCGCCATGGATTCGGAGTAAGACCTGAAAGAAACCCCCTTCTTTGCAAGCGGAGTGTAATCTCTCCAACTCATCAGCCGTGGATTCGCCGAACAGCAGTTTCTGCAGGTCAATTATCGGGATCCCGGATTCAGGAACTGCTTTAGCTGGCGGTTGTTGATTAGGGCGTAAGTATCGAAGAGGAACAGAGGCGGTTCTCTCTTTGATCATCTCCTGCACGCTCGGTACCGGCAACGAATCTCCCAGACTTAGCTCAGGTAACTCCATCGATTCCAGCAAGAGATCAATTTTACACCCAGCTCACACGGATTGCTCCTCGTTCTGATTTATAAACGATATTTACTGATTTAATGCGTTGGAATAATACTACCGGATACTAATTATTTCAACCAATTATCGGAAATTGGTACAATGAATATACAAGTTGAAAATATTCCAGTCGCACACCAAATGAGAGGCCACCCACGCAGGAACGGCGTCTGGCTTGGAAATTCATGAGCAATCCCTTTCTAATAATAACTTTTTTTTTTATTCTAAACCAAGATTTAGATTAAGTTTGGGTGACCAATATATTGTCGTGGGTTTGAGCAGATATGAGTTCTGCTGGGTTCAATATATTACAGTCATCATTGAGCACAAAAGTCGGGATTAGACTTGCCGGTAAACAGTTTTTTACAAAGTGGTTTTTCAAAAAATTTGGAATGGAGTTGATCCACACTTGGATATTTCGTTGGCCATCTGTGGCCAGAGAGGAGCTTTTTTTGGCTAAGGCATCAGCCAGTATGTTGGTTTCCCTTAATTGATGTTGCACTTTCACCAGCGGTAATTTCTTCAACAACGTTTGGCACGCTTTTACCCATCTACCAAGTCTCCAGTGTCCCGATTTGCTTCCCTGCATAGAAAGAGTTACCAGTTTGGAGTCCCCTTCAATTACAATATTTTGGTTCCTATATGACTTCCACATGGTGCGGTGCTAGGTATAAAGCCAGGAATTTGGCTTCGTTATTTGTTTTGTTGTAGATTGGCCCGGTAGCTGCAATTAATGGGGAGCCAAGTTGATCTCGAATAGCAAATCCAGCACCTGCATATTTCCCATTCTCGATGGAAGAACCATCAAAAAAAAAAAAAAAAAACCACTTATTTTTGTTTTGGATGAAGATAACTAATCTCATTAGATAGTATACTCTCCTTTACACTTTTTGCACGTGAAAGAATATCATACTTGTTTAAGATAAAAAAAAAAGTGATGATATACGTCCATAATTTACTATGAGGGTTTACACTACAGTGTGATGTGGCATCTTCATTGGCAGTCCACGTAAGAGATAAAAGTCATATTTATTTACCTAATCTATGGTTGCCCAAACCTTATCTAAACTACCAACTAGGCTGCCAGGAAGTAAAACCTCACAGCAAAATACTACAGTACTGATATTATTTTTCCTAAAAAAAAAAAAAATGTCTATTAGTTGTCAATTGAGTTGGCATATGAAATCTTGTTAATTTGAATTTTTTTCTACTAGGGTCTAAGAGTCGATAGTATCATCCATTAAACCTTAATCATGCACCTTAGCGAACTTATCATATTTTACTATCGCACGTTCAAGTGCCATATGTTATATATATAGTTGATAGGTGGAGGATTAATACTCATTAGATATTAATTGACTTACGGTTGACCATTGGCCATTGCTAATTAGACTCGTAAAAGTAAAATATTGTTTATTTATAAGAACTTGTCTATCAAACTAAGTACAATAGGTAAATTGAGTCCATAAACGGTCTCCTAATAGTCAATTAAACATTACTTCATCATTAGCGAGTAGGAAGTATCATTCTAATTTATAATCCTAACCATCATCTAATGATTACATATTATAATCAATCCAATGGTACTGTGTGAGGAGGACGAGAGACGGCAGACAGTAGAGAATATTTCTGACAAAAGATATCTCCGGCAGATTGGAATTGGGCGATCATTGGCAGAGGGCAGTCCGGACTCCGGGCAGACGGGGAAGAAGAAATTTAAAGAAGAGATCGTCGACAGGGGATGGGGAAGACGAGTCGCTGCTGGAACTGTGAAAGGCGTAAGAACTGACGAAATGGTATTAATACGATAAAAGGGTACTACGCATGCAGGTGCATCGCAGCCCAGTCTTACTGATGCTAGAATCAGCTATTTTTGAAATCTTATCTTCGATTCACAGTCATATGACCACTAATTACAACCTAAAGAAAACAACCTTTTCACCTCCTGTCCATAATGCGACGAGAGATTGAAAAAAAAAAATCCCATTGCGGTAACATTGCAGGTGTTACAGACGTAAGCACCACCTTCTTTGATCGAAGTGGTCTTCTATCGAAATCGTTGTCATGAATAATGACAGACGGAGAGATGACAAACGACAGTGGAAGGAGTAACGATCACTTTTGAGTTTTAGGAGTAAAAACTGACCCCATGCACCCAATTGCGAGACTCGAGCATGGCGAGTCAAGGCACAATACAACCAGCTGGCAGCCATCTCCGATAGGCGAGGACAGGGACGCCGAAGTGGGGATGGAGGAACTCGGTTGTTGTGAATGTGCTCTCCGTTCTCGTTTCGGCATTTCTGCTAGCACGTTATAGGCTTCAATTGTTCTACTGTACTTGATTCCTCCAAGCAGTAATGGGGGTAGTTCATGGTATCACGCGGATTCTTCTTGTTTTATTCTTTCTTATTCAACCGTTGGCTTCAGAATGGACAGAACATCCTCCCCGAGTTTCTTTCCTGTATCGTTTTAATTGGTTGGCGCTTCAAAAATCTCTCCATTTAACTTCTTCCGTTCACCCATTCAGAACAATCTTGTTGCTCCTCTTTCCATTTATCGCTACCTGATGACAACGCGATTTCACTTTTAACAATTGAAACAGTAACGGGAGCGAGAGACGACGGACAAGGAAGGAGAAGAGCGAGGAAGAGCCGAGAAAAAGTGAAGAGAAATAAATAATAATGATCCCCCTACTCCAGAGGCATCAATGTGCAGAAATGGTTGTGGATGGTTTTGTAGATCTTTTCACCGAGGGAATGGAGAGAGACTGATTCACAAAATTTACAGAGTTTAATGTGAGAATCTGAAAAGCGATCTCGACTTGGCGACTCCGCGTACTCAGAGTCAAGTCTCCATCGAGTCGTAGCAAACAATTATTAACTCTATCTGCCGAACGCCATCCATGTAAAAGAATTGAACTCTATCAAAAAATAGTAAGCGATTAATATAAAGTAAGTCCATCTGCAGTCGAAATCCCATCTTCATTCCGTATATAAGTTTTGCTCGCAGTAGTACTCGAGCGGCCAACAGCTCCGTCGTCCTTCGGATCTGAGACATTCTCGCATTCGGAAAAAAGACGCATGGAAGAAGCTGTTTCCAATTCTGAGGAGACTCTTCTAATATTCGCGTACTATTTTGCATAGTAGAGTTATTGGCGCCCCAAAATTATACTAATATGTGATGCTACGGAAAACAGTACTAGGAACAGGGAAGTTGAATAGGACGAAGGTGTCTTCGTTCCAAAGTGGATTATTATATATTGGTAAGGATTACAACTTGGATATTAGATGATCCATACCTGGGCAACAATCACAAGATCGGATCCTTTGTTCGATATTTAATAAACAAGAAAACTGATATCGATCTGAAAAGTGAAAGAGTAGTGTTTCGTCAGGTGATCTTCACAGAGTTGACGAGTGCTTTGCCTTTGAGTTCCCCAGAGTAGAGCCGTTTAATATATTCTTCCACCACGACCTTGTTGAACAGAGCAGGCCTCTCTGGGGAGATAAGGCTTGTCGCCGGCCCGATCACCGCCTTCGATTGACCGCTGTAAAATGTGGCGACAGAGAGTCGCTCCTGGTCCGGATTCACAGTCGCCCTGTGCAACACGCTCTCATATATTCCATTCGTCACGATCTGCAACAAAAATTAACAGGAGAAGCAGAGAAGGGATCAATTCGAGTACTCATCTGACAAAAGAGTTCAATTTAATTCCTTTTTGTTAGATTTAATGAAAATCTACCTCAAATTGGTCTCCGATGTTGACGATGAAAGCATCCGGGAGCGGTTGAACGGGCACCCATTTGCCGTCTTTCCTTACCTCGAGCCCCTGCACTCCATTGACCTGAAGCAGAATGGTGAGAGCAGAAGCATCCGCGTGTGGCGAGAGGCCAATAGCCTGCTCTGGATTCGGACATGGCGGATAGTAACTCATCCTCATGATCTGAAACCCATCTTCAATAAGATTTCTCATCTCCTTGGGTTCCAGTCCCAGAGCTCTTGTCATTAGCCCCACAAGAGTCTGAGCCAGATTCTGCATTTCGTATCCATACGCCTCTACAGCCTCCCTTCATTTTGAAATAACTTGATCTTGTTAAACAAAAGAAAAATATTTAACGGTGAAATGAGCGGGACGTCGAGAAGGTAAGATATACAAACATACCTGTACGATGGAAAGAGCCTTTCAAAGATATGAGGCTTTCTGAGGTTGGTGGGGAGAGTTACCAAATTAAACTTATCGCCCCAGTCAAGTTTCTGCTCTTCCGAGAGAACGAAGGCCTGTCCGTATCCTTGTGAATCTCCAGGCAAATGATAGAATTTTTCCTTCTCCTCCAACGGAAGTCGGAAGAAGCCCTGAACCTCGGACTTCATTTTCTCCACTAGTGAAGGACTGACTCCATGGTTTATCAACTGCGAGGCAAGCGTCCACGAAAAATCAAAAGTAGCAGAGCTAGTACTGTAAATGGCTTGAAATATTGATAATTAATGACAAAAGCCCGATCTCTTCTTCTCTAATAAACTGAATTTAATAGCGTGGCAAAGTTTTAAGGTGTACAATATCGAAGTCGCAAATTGGAAATCTGAATCTAATTAGTCGCCATGTTTTAAATTCTTCCCACGATAGATAATAATCATAAACTATATGGACGCAGGTGCCATGGATTCGGAGTAAGACCTGAAAGAAACCCCATTCTTTGCAAGCCGAGTGTAATCTCTCCAACTCATCTGCCGTGGCTTCACCGAAGAGCAGTTTCTGGAAGTCAATTATCGGGATCCCGGATACAGGAACTCCTTTTGCTGGCGGTTCCTGATTTGGGCGTAAGTATCGAAGAGGAACAGAGGCAGTTCCATCTTTGACCATCTCCTGCACGCTCGGTACCGGCAACGAACCTCCAAGACTTAGCTCAGGCAACTCCATCGATTCCAGCAAGAGAATTTACACCCAGCTCTCACGGATTGCTCTCTTTATAAATAAAAGACTGACATAGAGAACTTAATCTTCGGAATCGTCTATACAAAGAGTCTCTCTTCTACGGACTCTATCTAGATAAAGATTATTTCTTAGTCAATAAGGTTCGGAGTCATTTTCCTATTCTGACTCGGACACTCTTAGTCTTGAACGACCTCCTCTGTAATTTCTTCATCATCGAGCCTCTAATGGCCACCAATCAGTCCACCTCTTCCTCTACAACTCCTTTTGTATTCAATAATGATGCCTTTATGGTCCCACTTACCTCTGGCCTCTTCTTTTATCTCAGCTCCATTAATGGCGAGTTCAACCTCCCCATCTCCAATATCTCGCATTACATTTCTATCAAACTTTGGTCGCGAGAACTATCTGCTCTAGTGCCAACATATGCTTTTGGTTCTCAATAATCAACAAGTCATGGGCCTGGTCGATGGTTCAGTTATAGCTCCACCTCAGTATCTCTTCAAGGATGAGTTGGCTGCACAAGTTCTGAACCCTTACTACACCCAGTGGTACTTACTCGATCAGACAATACAAAGCTGGATCGTCGCCACCCTTTCAGAGGCCGCGCTTGGCCATTTTCTCAGCTTGCCGATTGTCTCAGCCCTGTGGTAGAAGCTGAAGACAGTCTATGCATCAACTTCACAATCTTGTCTTAATCATTTGCGATTTGAATTATAGACTCTTCACAAAGGGTCTCTTTCAATGTCTGGTTACCTCGACAATATTAAGAAAATTATTGATGATCTCTCTGTTTCATGACAGCCCCTTGACGACCAGACGATCACCCATTATGTCATTTCAGGTCTCAAACAAGAATTTGAATCGTTTGCCCATTCTGTCACAAGAAGAGATGAGCCCCATAGTTTTGACTCGCTGCAGAATCTCCTTTTCACTTGTGAGCATGGATCGAATTCGGATGCAGCAGCAGTTCAACGAGTTCGATTATAGCACTTTGTCTGCCAATGTTGCTGCCAAAGGAGGTCAGGGTCGCTCCTCGCCCAAGAACCGTGGTCGCTCTAACCGTGGCCATGGACAAACAGTATGGTGGAACCCAAAGACACGGTCAACAAGACAGACACAACAATGCACCTCGCCCAACCTGTTAGATATGTCAAAAGGTTTGTCATCCAGCCTGCAAGTCCTCCCCTTCAAGCCTATTCTGCACTAATTGACCCGAGTCAAGACTCAGCCTTGTATACTGACTTAGGTGCTACTCATCACATTACTTCGGACGCCTCTTAGTTCTCTAACATGAGTACTCCTACACAGGTTCTTGCCTATTTCCACTGTCAATTCTCTTCCTTTGACTAGATCGGTTCAACTTCGTAATGTTCTATGTGTTCCAACTTCTCTCAAATATTTACTCTCGGACTCACGTCTTACTTCATATTACAATTGCATTGTGACCTTCACCTCTAATGGTTTTTTTTTTGTTCAAGAAACCAATTTGGGACACATCCTACTCAAGGGACAAAATAAAAATCTCTTTACATCATCGATCACACTACTTCACTAACCTCTTTGCTTTCAATCAAGTTCCCTTTTTTGTTTTAGCATAAACGTTTAGGTCATCCGAGTAGTTCTATTTTACGCAAGTACTTAGAAGTTTGAATGTAAAGTCTCAAATTTCAAAAAAATGGCTTCTCGCCCTGCTTGTTGTGTTACAAAATCAACTTCTTTCTTATTTTGTTTGTCTTATTCATTGGCTCCTCCTTTGCATATAGTGTCTACCGAGGAGTGGGGATCATGTTTTATTATATCGACTAATGGTTTCAAGTATTATGTATATTTTATTGATCATTTTAGTTGATTTACGTGGTTTTTTTTTGTTTCATTCAAAATCTAAAATTTGTTTTGCACTTCTGAAGTTCAAATAATTTGTTGAAAATTTATTTTCTACTAAAATCAATTTTTTCAATTAGATTTGGATATGCATTTGTCAATTTTTCGATTTAAAGTACTTTCTCATCTTGTTGAATCCATCACAAACTTTCATGCCCATATACTCCACAACAAAATGGGATAACTAAACAAAAACATTGTCACTTAGTTTCCATGGGTATGACCTTACTTACGTAAGGTCAATGTGAAAAGAACATTGAAATTTTTCCGCTTTTTTTCGCAGCCATGTTTATCATAAATAGACTCCCCACTTCAATTTTATCTTCCAAAATCTCATTTGAACCTTATCTTTTGCCATAAACCTGATTATTCATCTTTGCGTATTTTTGGATGTCTTTGGTATCCTCATTTAAGTCCTTATGCGTCTCATAAATTGGATGACCGATCTGGTCCATGTGTTTTTCTTGGCTATCACCCTCACTACAAGGGCTACAAGTGTCTTCATGTTCCCACAAGTCGAGCATACATCAATGGCGACATGAACTTTGATGAGACGTCTTTTTCGTCCTCCAAGGTAGTGTTGCTCCCTACTCCATCAAATAAGACTTTTGTTACCCCACTAGTTAAATTACTTCCTCTTCCTCTATAGATCCAGAGATCTTCCCCCCTGCCCACTCCACAGCCAGACATGTTTCTCTCTCCACATCCGTTATTGAGTCTCATTTATCTCCTTTGCAGTTTCAAAATAACCAGGCTCCCAGTTGTGACCCAAACCCCATATCTCTTCTCTCGATTACCTTACCAACTCCTGACCCTTCACAGGCTTCTCATCCCAGTACTCCTTTTGCTACTCATCACATGACCACTCGGTCCATGACTCGGTCACTGAATCTGAAAATCCTTGTATCATCTTGTCATCCGTCTATCCATCTCTCCTCCCCAATTGAACCAACATATTACTTCTCCGGCTGTGAAATACTTGCATCGGCCAAGTTCAATGCTTTCTTATCAAACCATACATGGATACTTGTATCTTTGCCACAAGGGACACGTCCTATTGGTTGCAAGTCGGTGTTTCGAATAAAACAAAACCGGATGGTAGTATTGAGTACTATAAAACATGTCTTGTGGCAAAAGATTCAATTAGCGGGAAGGGCAGGACTATTTTGAGACTTTTAGCCCAGTTGTCAAACCTGTTACAATTTGTGGGGTGCTTGCGTTATTTATCCATGCGCAAGGGGTGGAGCATCAAAAAATTAAACGTTAGTAATGCTTTTCTAAATGGCGACCTCAAAAAGATATATGTCTCAACCTCTTGGGTTTATTCACACTATTCAACCGAATGTTGTGTCTTCTTTAGAATTATTATATGGCTTAAAACAGAGCCCTATTCATGGTACTACCGTTTGAATTTGTTTCTTCTTGAGCTCAGATTCATGTTATCCAAGGAGACTCTCTCTGTTATATCGATATAGTGTTGTTTCTATTATATATATTCTGGTGTATGTGGATGATTTAATTGCTACATGGGGTTCTCCATGTTTTTTTTTTGCTATTATTTGCAGCCTTCAAACTGAGTTCTCAGTCAAAGATCTTGGTCCCCTGCATTATTTCCTTGGCATCAAAGTCACCCACAATAAAGACCGACTTCATCTTTGCTAGTTCAAATATACAAATGACTTGTTGCATTGCCTTGGACTAGTCAACGTTAAACCACTCACTACACCAGTTACTATTGGCTCCAGATTGTTTAAGTTTGAAGGAGTTCTTGTCAATGATGTATCAGAATATCATTCTATAGTTGGGGCACTTCAGTATTTGACGCTCACAAGACCAGACAAACAATATGCGATTAATCAAGCGTGCCAGTTTTTGCAGGCTCCAACTAATGTTCACTGGTCAGCCATTAAGAGGATTTTAAGATATTTAAAGGGTACTCATCGCTTGGGTCCCCCCCCCCCCCCCCTTTATTTTGTGATAACCTATCTACATACATATGAGCTATTTTTTCGTCATCAATCAAGTTTTTTTTCATGGCCGCGTCAAGCATGTACAACTTGACTATCATTTTATTCGTGAAAGTGTATGCATTGGACAACTGTAGGTCAACTTTGTCTCAACCCATGATCAGATAGCCGATATCTTCCAATTTATAGTCAAGCTTTGTGTCTTTCCAAAGACGCCAATCTTGAAGGGGAATGTTAGAGAACATGAATCTTTAGAATCGTCTATACAAATAGTTTTACCTTCTACAAACTCTATCCAGGTAAGAACAATCTGTGTCATTATCTAAAACAATCTTCACCATTGCCTTATTATGTAAAATTTTGTAAAGATGTATTTCTTAGTCACTGAGTTTTCAAGTCAATTTCTTAATCTGACTCGGACTGATCTATTAGTCTTGTAACTATACTTAAACGTGAAATGTAAGAGATCAATAAGAAATTACACGTGTTACACTAAACAACCGCTAAGGAGGATCGACCACAATATTCATAAGATCATAAAACCGAAATCGGGTTTTCATCGTACTGAAAATTTTAAGGTCCAACTCTTCGCAAAATTGTTCGTTATTAGCTAAACGATATTTACTGATTTAATGCTGCAACTTTGGGCTATTTTCAGACACTACACAAAAGCTGTTTGAGTAAAGGGTTACACCAGAATAGATCATGTAGCCATTATCTATCGAAATCGTTGTCATGAATAATGACAGACGGAGAGATGACAAACGAGAGTGGAAGGAGTAAGGATCGCTTTTGAGTTATAGGAGTAAAAACTGACCCCACCCTTTCGCGAGACTGCACGGCGAGTCAAGGCACAATACAACCAGCTGGCAGCCATGTCCGATAGGCGAGGACAGGGACAGGCGAGTCCACTTGTGGGATATATGGAGGAACTCGCCGACTCGGTAATCATAAATGCTCTCTGTTCTCGTTTCGGCATTTTCACGAACGCGTTATAGCCTGCAATTGTTCTACCGTACTTGATTCCTCCAGTAATCGGGGTG
Organism: Aristolochia contorta; assembly: GCA_022405105.1. Taxonomy (NCBI): domain Eukaryota; kingdom Viridiplantae; phylum Streptophyta; class Magnoliopsida; order Piperales; family Aristolochiaceae; genus Aristolochia; species Aristolochia contorta. Next base: position 4,849,556 of record CM039667.1, on the reverse strand, counting down.
GTTCACGGTATCACGCGGATTCTTCTTGTTTTATTTTTTCTTATCTTAGTCAACCGTTGGCTTCAGAATGGACAGAACATCCTCCCCGAGTTTCTCTCCCATCTCGTTTCGGTAGGCGCTTCAAAAAAAAAAATCTCTTCCATGTAACTTCTTCCCTTCACGCTCAGTCCCTTCACCCATCTATTTACATTAAGAATCTTATTGCCATTTATCACTATCTGATGACAACGCGATTTCACTTTTAACAATTGAAACAGTAACGGGAGCGAGAGACGACGGACAAGGAAGGAGAAGAGAGAGGAAGAGCCGAGAAAAAAGTGAAGAGAAATATATAATAATGATCCCCCACTCCAGAGGCATCAATGTGCAGAAATGGTTGTGGACGGTTTTGTAGATCTTTTCACATAGGGAATGGAGAGATACTGATTCACAAAATTTACAGAGTTCAATGTGAGAATCTGAAAAGCGATCCGACTTAGGCGACTCCGCGTACTCAGAGTCAAGTCTCCATCGAGTCGTAGAAAACAATTATTAACTCTTATCCGCCGAGCACCATCCAGATAAAACAATTGAACTAAATCATAAAATAGTAAGCGATTAACATTAAGTAAGTCCATCTGCAGTCAGTAATAGTGGCACGTTTTAGTCGAAATCCCATCTTCATTCCGTATATAAGTTTTGCTCGCAGTAGTACTCGAGCGGCCAACAGCTCCGTCGTCCTTCGGATCTGAGACATTCTCGCATTCGGATAAAAGACGCATGGAAGAAACTGATTCCAATTTCAGAAAGGTACTTCCGCGGCTCTTCTGCTGTTTCCTTTGTTTCAGCTGCTTCCAAGTGTTGGGAGGATATGGCGAAACGAGGCTTGCCAGGGAGGAAGGTACGCATGAAATTCTCATATTCGTCTTCCATTTCTCTTTTCCTAATTTCAACCTTTTGTCCGGGTTTCCGAAAAGGAAATTCGTCTTCCGGAATGCTCGTAGGTCATCTACGAAGAAATTTAGACAGTGAACATGACGAGCTGCCGCACCGCAGTCTACTTTGAATTAAATTCGCCGGAATATTAACCGATTTGCTTATTGTGTTCAATTTTTGCGCGCGAAAAAAAAAACTTCAACAGTGAGTGCTCTGAGAAGCATTGCGAAGCGATTGGGGAAGAAAGATTGGGATTTCAGCGTGGATCCGTGCAGCGGAGAAGGGAACTGGACGAGGCACGTAGCGGACAAGGGCTTCGAGAGCTACGTCACGTGCGACTGTCCCGACAACCAGGAACCCTGCCACGTCATTAACTTGTACGCGTGACTATAAAAAATAATTTTTACGTCCACACACTAATTAGTGATTGGTCAAGCTCTGACTTTCTTACGTGAATTTTCTGCACTGCCAACTGGCACTCCTTTGAAAATCTAACGAGCCGGATCTTTAATGAGATCGAATGCTTGTCAACGGTCAATCGTTGAATTTTAACTCTTTTTACATTCTAAGTAGTTGGGATAGAGCGATTGACCTGTACAGTCGATGCTGAATAGTAAAATTATTCATTTTGGCGGGTACAGGGTGTTGAAAGCGGAAAATCTCTCTGGCTCCCTCCCGCCACAGCTCGCCAATCTCAGACACCTCCAGCAACTGTAAGTGCCAAGTAGTTCTTCAGTTTTTCATCTTCTTGCTGGCGAAGGTGATGCTATTTCTACATTCTTCTCGGTTCCTCGTACTGAATCAGATACGTCTTTGCTCTTTTTTTTTTTTTCGCGTTTTAGTGATCTCAGTCGGAATTTGCTCACCGGTACTATTCCTCCACAATGGGCGACCCTGCGTCTCCAGGGCATGTACGTCCCCCTTCTCTTGTCTCTTCTACGAAAGATGTGGAAAGGAGAGATTTCATTCACTTTACTTTAATTAGTGGATCCTGAATTACTTGCAGGGCCCTCATGGGGAATCGGCTCTCCGGGCCATTCCCGCAAGTTGTGACAAAAATCACGTCTCTCCAAAATTTGTAAGTTACTTCATCTCATTGTTCCACTCTGTTTTTTATTTTAATGATTTTAGTTTAGTATATTCTGAGACACTACATCTGTTCGCAGGAGCTTAGAAGCAAACTACTTCGAGGGTCCCCTCTCACCGGAGCTCGGAAAGTTGATCAAACTGGAGAAACTGTATATCTATTTGTTTTCTGCTCTCATTCGTTTTAGCTCTTACCGCCCAATATATAAGGACAAGAAAAGAAATACAATTTGACAGCTTGACTTGTGCTCCGGATTTTCAGAGTTCTCACTGCAAATGGATTTACTGGGGAGTTGCCGGCATCAATGGCTAATTTGACAGCATTGACTGATATGTGAGTTTAATATTTTACTCATTTTATATGCCTTTATCTTTTGCTTCTTTCCTTGCCATTTTTATGGCAAAAGTAGTGTTTGGAATTTCTGCTGATTGCTTTATTCAATTCTTCAGTCGGATGAATGGTAACAATTTCTCCGGTAAGATACCAAATTTTATCGGGAAATGGACTGAGCTTGACAAATTGTAAGTGCTACCTCTCAATATTCAACATTAGGAGGAACTGACAACATTTGTGTATTTTTTATTGATTATTTCAGTTTAGACACATGCAGGGCTGCTCTTTTGAAGGACCCATACCGTCCAGAATTTCTGAATTGACAAAATTGACTGATCTGTATGTGCTTTCACTTCTTCAATTTTCAAGTGGCTATTTTAACAAAAAAAATTGAATATAAAGTTCATGACAAGTACTGCCATTCTTATGCCATTTAGGAGGATCAGCGACATACATGAAACCACTGAATTACCACGACTGGATAGAATGGAATCTCTGAAGATATTGTTAGTTGAATTTCGTTTTACCACCACCACTACTTTTGCTACATTTTACCATTTTGAAGAGAAATAGCTACTTATTTTTGCAACAGTTTTGAACCTGTCCTGTTTCGTGCAGGATACTGAGGAATTGCTCAATTCATGGAAATATCCCTGAATATGTTGGTGGGCTAAGGAAATTGAAGAATTTGTAAGTAGTATATATTTTCCATGTTACAAACCTGTAGCATTTGGATTTCAAATAGAATATGACTCAGTTAAGAAATATTTTGAAGAAAAAAAGTTCTTGCCTAAGTTTGTCAGAACGGAACATGGCTATGATTGGGAATAACAACAATACCGCAATTTAGATCACCCATCATTGTGCTTCTCTTTACAAGTGTATCTTTCATTCAGGGATCTCAGCTTTAACAACTTGGTGGGCGAGTTGCCAAGGTCTTTTACAGAACTATCCAAAATTGATTTTATGTAAGTGTATAACTATCAAAATCCAGCATTTTCCTCAATATGAATTGTAATTAGTCTGCTATAACTGCAATTTTTTTGTTATGTGGCCTTTATTTAGGTATTTGACTGGAAATATGCTGTCTGGAGCAATACCTGGATGGATTTTTCGTAGTAATAAGAACGTGTATGTATTCAATTCTATGCTATATTTGTGTTAAAGTCTGTAACTGTTCAATGGGCCATTCTAACACCATGAGTATGAAAGTACTAGTATCGGCTAAATGGCATCTTTTCCTAAAGTAAATTATTTGGAAGGACTTCTTTTTCTTGCTCATTATGGCTATTACTGTTGTAAACAGGGACCTCTCATACAACAACTTCACCTGGGAAAACTCAAATCCAACAGAGTGTCTTCAAGGAAGCGTGTATGTATGGTTCATATATATCTTTCCTTTCTTGTGCAACCAAATGTTAAACAACTATTTTCTCATAAACCTGTTCTTTCAATTTGCCAGAAACCTTGTTGAGAGCTACTCACCTTCAACAATGGAAAAGATGTAAGTCCATACTATGGTTTCTGTTATGTGCTAGCGTATGATTAGCAAGAGCTCATGTAAGCTGTTGTCAACTCATAGCCTGTTGATGTACTCTACTTTTAATGAACATACTTTGGACGTTGCAGAAATTATTACCAGCCATGTTTGGAGAGGACTTTCCCCTGCCCTGATTCAAATAAAGCTAGTGAGTAACTGTGGATGAGACTTCAAGTTTTGCAGTCTAGTATTCCACATCAATCTAATTATTGCTAATATAACTTATTATGAAGTCCTCCGTTGTAAATTGTTTTCCTGGTAGATTATCTCGTATGGTTATTTTTCGACTTCTATCTCTGGCACAGGTTATTACTCCCTGCATTTAAATTGTGGAGGCAAAGAAGTAATTATTAATGGAACTAAATATGAATCGGATGAAGAAGCAAGAGGTGCTTCTATGTTTCATTCAAGTAAAAACTGGGCATTCAGCAGTACTGGAAACTTCATGGACAACGACATGGATGCTGATGATTACATTGCTATGAACACATCTAGACTCTCTATGCCCAACCCAGAGTTGTATACTAAAGCGCGTCTTTCTCCACTCTCTCTCACTTATTATGGACTTTGTATGGTGAATGGGAATTATACAATCAAACTGCACTTTGCAGAAATTGTATTTACTGGTGGAAATGCATTTACAGTCCTTGGCAGGCGCATTTTTAATGTTTTTATTCAGGTAACAATAAATATCTCGCTAAGATGCTGTTCAAGTTCTCAACAGTAGCTTTTTGTAAACAGTGTCTTTTGACAATTCGTATACTTCCTTTATTGCAGGGGAAATTAGTACTGAAAGATTTCAATGTTCAAGAGGAGGCTGGCGGAACTGGAAAGGCTGTTATTAAGACATTTACTGCGCTTGTGACAAATCACACCTTAAAGATACATTTTTATTGGGCTGGCAAAGGAACAAGTAGCATCCCTAGCAGAGGTGTCTATGGTCCTCTTATATCAGCTATCTCTGTGGATCCAAGTATGTTGTCTTTACTTGTGATTGCTTCTATTCTGTTCCTTTTGCTAGTCTGTTTCACTAGTCTAGTTGGACTTCATAACTGTCATGACTGTTAAATATCGCAGATTTTGAGCCCCCTTCTTTCAATGATAGAAAGAGATATGTTAAAATCCTTGGTGGTAGTATAGCTGCAGCAACAGTTCTTATCCTCTTAGTAATGGTTTTCACGTGGAGGAAGAGGTGGATGGGAAGCAAGTCCTCCTTGGACAAAGGTTAGTAAAATAGTTTATACCACATTACATTATTAAACTTAGTATATTCACTTGCTTCAATCTTTTATCTGCTATTTTTTTCCTACATCCTATTGTCTTATTATTCCGTGAAATTTCAAGGTTCTCTCTGTCTAGACTCTAAATCTTAAGACTTGCTTTTGCACAGACCTTAGAGGTCTTGATCTGCAAACGGGGTCGTTCACCTTAAGACAAATAAGAGCTGCTACAAAGAACTTCGATCCAAGCAACAAGATTGGAGAGGGTGGTTTTGGTTCAGTATACAAGGTATGAACTTCCACCGTGCAAATTCTCCGGCAAATTTAAATTGAGATGAGTATAAACAAAAATAGCTGTTTGTTGCTTGGACTGGTCCCTATAAATGTGCAGTTCTATTCTTTCATTTGGATTATGAGATCCTTCTTCAATCGTCGTTTTAGGGTTCACTGTCAGATGGGACTATAATTGCCGTGAAGCAGTTATCTTCGAAATCTAAGCAAGGAAACCGCGAGTTTGTTAATGAGATTGGCATGATCTCTGCCCTGCAACACCCAAATCTAGTGAAGCTTCACGGATGCTGTATCGAAGGACACCAGCTACTGCTGGTTTATGAGTACATGGAGAACAACTGCCTTGCCCGCGCTCTCTTCGGTAATTTAACTTAATGCCTATAAATTTTATAGTGTTGAAATTGTATACGTTGATGGAACAGAAGAATAATTTGGTAAAGCGATTCATAGGCAAGGATGCTGCCAGCCGTTTGAAACTGGATTGGCCTACAAGAAAAAAGATTTGCCTTGGGATTGCTAGAAGCTTGGCTTATCTACACGAAGAATCGCGACTGAAGATCATCCACCGAGACATCAAAGCTAGCAATGTGTTACTTGATAAAGACCTGAACGCCAAGATATCCGACTTCGGCCTGGCTAAGCTCGCTGAGGATGGACATACCCACGTTAGCACTAGAGTGGCTGGGACCATGTGAGTCACCATTCTCTCTCCTCTAAATCCCACCCTTTAATTGGTTGAATTAATTCATGTTGCTCCTATATATCTATATATATATACAGATTGTACATCTGATACATGTACTTTACTCAGCGGCAAATGCTACATATATATTCATTGATCTGACGAATCGTGACCTCGCTTGGCAGAGGGTACATGGCACCGGAGTACGCGATGCGGGGATACCTTACGGCCAAAGCAGATATCTACAGTTTCGGAGTAGTCGCTCTGGAAGTTGTTAGCGGAAAGAGCAACACGAGTTACAGACCAAAAGAGGAGTTTGTTTACCTCCTGGACTGGGTAAAATTCTAAATTATTCTAACGCTAGCTAGCTTGATTCGTTTTTATTAATTTGAAGTACTCTGGACTTGGCTGACAGATTGACTCATGACTTGTCATGTGTATGTGCTCTACTCAGGCTTATGTTCTCCAGGAGAGAGGGGATCTCTTAGAGTTGGTAGATCCAAACTTGGGCTCCGACTTCTCCACCGACGAAGCACTCGCCATGCTCAACGTGGCTCTCTTGTGCACAAATGCATCTCCGACCCTGAGACCCACCATGTCAACGGTAGTGAGCATGCTTGAAGGCCGAGTAGCGGTTCAACCCCCGCTATCCGATTCAGCGACGTCTAGCAGCACCCATTCCAGGTTGAGGTCTGCAAGAAATAACTTCTGGCAGAGCCCCAGCGCCATCTCCAGCGACGCACACTCGGACGATTCCTTTGCCTCCATGTCCAAGAAGGAGGAGAGCGGAAAGCTTCTTAGACTCGGAAGCTTCTTAGACTCGGAAGCTTCTTAGACTCAGTTCAGTAAGGTCCGTCCGAGTAAATAAATTGTCGGGGAAGACGAAGACGACTCCGTTGTATATATAGATTGGCTCCGACCGCTCGGCAACTACCACCGAATCTACAACTTCTGAACCGCTGGTGCATAAAATAACACATTAAGAGAGGAAATGCTGTAGGCCGATGGGTTCCGAACTCCCAATTGTAATATGAGTAATGATTCGCGCACTGGTTCAGTGCGCGAATCGGGCACTGATCCGACGTGGATGTCATAGTTGGCATCCACGTGAAAGGACGAGTTGGATCGTGAACCGGGTTCGACAGCGAAAAATTTCACAGAGCTAGCGTCCGTGAAAAATTTCAGAGGGCTCTCGTCTGTGAAAAAATTCAGAGAGATGCGGAAAACTCTTTTTGTTGTTCCTCCGATGCGAATTTAAGAGCTTTACCTCAAATGATCAACAAGTAACCACGGAAGATACGAGCACGCATTTAAAAAGTTTTGTGGATGGAGAGAGGAAGGACGAACAAAGAAACAATTTTTTTTGTTAAATTAGAGTTCTAAAAGACTCGCATTCATGTCGCGAGCTTTAGATACTGAGTACGACGAAAGAAATTTTTTGGTTCACGGTTCGAGCTTCCCAAGCGTTTTGAAGGTAAGATTTGCCGAGTTTTCGCGCCAAGACTTCAGCTTCCGGACTAATGATTCGCCGCCTTTGGTTCGGTCGTGTGAATCGAGCATCGATCCGACGTGGATGTCATAGTTGGCATCCACGTGAAAGGACGAGTTGGATCGTGAACCGGGTTCGACGCTGAAAAAATTTCAGAGAGCTAGCGTCCGTGAAAAATTTCGAGAGCTAGCGTCCTCGTGAAAAAATTTCGGAGGGCAAGGAAGTGCGAAATCGACGGAAAGATAGCTCGCGTCCGTGAAAATCTCGAGAGACGCGGAAACTCTTTTTTCGTCATTCTTCTTCCTCTCGGTCCGTAAAAAACCAAAGCTCGCGTCCGGAAGCCTGAAGTGCGAAAACGCCGGCAAAATCTTACCTTCGAAAACGCTTGGGAAGCTCGAACCGTGAACCGCAAAAAATTTCTTTCGTCCGCATCAGATCTAAAGCTCGCGACATGAATGCAAGTCTTTTAGAACTCCTAATTTAACAAAAAAAATTTGTTTCTTTGTTCGTCCTTCCTCTCCTGTCCACAAAACTTTTTTCGTCTGTACTCAGTATCTTCCGTGGTTACTTGTTGATCATTTGAGGTAAAGCTCTTAAATTGCACGAGGAACAACAAAAGAGTTTTCCGCATCTCTCTCTGAATTTTTTCACAGACGAGAGCCCTCTGAAATTTTTCACGGACGCTAGCTCGCGGAAATTTTTCGCTGTCGAACCCGGTTCACGATCCAACTCGTCCTTTCACGTGGATGCCAACTATGACATCCACGTCGGATCAGTGCCCGATTCGCGCACTGAACCAGTGCGCGAATCATTACTCCTTGTAATATATAGGAAGGAACAATCGTTAAGTTTCTTAAATTGGTGCCGCATGGGACTTCACTAGTTCAGATAATATCCTCTTTCAACTTGGTTTTAAATTTTAATACGCGACTTGGTCATCTCATCATCAACCTGCTGCCCAATCAACAGGTTGGTTCAAGTTTCAAGTTTCAACCTTTTTATCTATAGTTTCGGTACTTTATTATTTTAATGAAACTAAAAAACTTACTAATAATTTCTTCCAAAATATCAGGTACATGATCGGGATGTCTAGATAGAGATATTCTAGGATTCCGAAATACGTTATTTGTCAACGTTCTTCTTATGGTTTTACACAAGCTGAGAATTTTATTTTTTTTAACTATTTCATAAAGCACACAATCATGTCTAGTAGTGGTTGCATTATCAATTCTCTGTCATGCTACGGTATATATAAAGTTTTCAAATAAGAAACTTCACAAAAGCAGTTTCTTATGGGAAAAATATTTCTTTGGGGTTGTATCAGTGTACGTACATAACATATGTAACTTTGATGCATTTCAGATTCGGAGGTACCATTCCAAGTCCCCATAAATGTATACGTGTTTTATTCGCTTATGTCTGAAAGATCCACCAACTGCTTGAAGCATGGGGATAATTGTAATGTTGAAAATAGAAACCCAAGTCCCTTCAGCCTTTTTCACAAGTTTGTGAAGCAAAGTTCTGAGTCTGGTTGTACAGAAACGGGTATCACTGTATCAAAAGTACTTGAGTAAGAAAACGGATTGACTCATCCAGGCCCACCAACCCAGGCCCGCCTTTTGCCACGCCCAGGCTGCGCTGCCTTCTGGTGGCGACCAAGAATGGAAGTCGGAAAGCTCCGTCCGGTGAGCTTACTATTTTTCCCATCTGGAAAAGAACGATTGCGGTTGTTGCGGAAAATTTTTCCCGCATCGACTTGCAGCTGTTTCTCGTCCAAGTTCCTTCGAGGTGTCTAATTGTGTCTGCTCTCAACTCTGGAAGAAAAGTGGGAGACTCTAGGTTTAGGTCTCTTCTCCCTCAAAGTTGACGATCATGGTTGGGGTAATGGCAATACATACGGTTCATCAGCTTGCTCAGTGCATGACCTGCCACGCTTGGAGCCCCGATCACACTAGTATGTTTCTTTTCCCCGTGAAAACAAATGATGCAGTGGTCCGTAGCATTTCCCGGCAATATGAATTACATTAATTCTGTGATTCCCATTTGCTGCTTTTGACCCATTGTATGGGAATACCGTTCCCTTGATTTCTTTTTCGGCATTGTCTGAGAGCTAACATACTCGAACACCTGAATGTTTCCAAATTTAGAATCATTTTATTTTATTTTTATTTTATAGATTAGATGAGGATTTGTGACTCTAGCTGATTTCCTTTTGCCGATTCTTTAAACCCTGCTACATTCGTATTAGGTAAACTGAAAATGCTGTTTTTCTACCGCAGTGGTTGCATTTTGCCCTAACAATAACGAAGTTCATATCTGTAGATCCTTACCCGACAAGTGGGAGACGGTGCATGTTCTTCAAAAGGTGCCTTCTTCCACAGTTTCTCCTGATTGTTATGTCTCATAGAAATATTTTAGTTGACTTCACGCAAATCAAAAATTTTAATTCACACCTCTTGACTAAATGGCCATTCTTTCTGTGGATGATTTTAATAGAATCAGGATTTTGCAGCTGGACTCTGGTTTCTTTTCTTTGTTTTCTTTTGATCAAGTGGTTAGCATACACAACGCCACAAGCTACAGTTAGACTGGAACTGGCGGCCAAAGTGAAGCATCTAGGTGGCTGTCAAACCAAAATCCCGACCTACGATCTACTATTGTGTTTTTTTTATATTGAATTCTATAATTCTTTGAGATACTTCTAGATGCTTGGACCAAATGAAAACACTTGTTATGTTCAATGTGCCTATTTGGAGGTACATGAAGAGTAGTTGGTCCATGTTTCATCTTGCGGCTACAGCTGATGATTGGGGGGTGGTGGTAGTTCAAACAACTCATTCTATTACCATTTAAGAGAACACATGTAAAGTTTATAGATTATAAGATCAAGCAATAAGCCTCCTAAGTGGCTAGTCATTTTAAGATAGAATTGGATTCAATCTTTGACTCAGTGTCAGAACTGGTTGTTTCTGTATGACCAAAAGCCTAGTTGTGTTCATCAGTTCGTTTGTATGCTCCATGAGATGAGACCTAGTTTATTATAGGTTTCATGAGGTGAGGCCCATCTATTGCCTGCTTTAAAGAGAGTTTGTGGATACGTCGTTGGCCTGTTATGTATGTAAGCCTGGACTTGAGGGAGAATGTTTAATTGGAAAAAGCCCCACATTGAAAAGTCTTTAAAGAATTAAATGATTATAAGATTGAGTGATAAGCCTCTTAAGTGGCTCTCATTTTGAGATAGAACATATAAAGGTTAAAATGGAATAAAGAGTTACTTATGCTCTAGTTTTTTTTACTGCCATGCTTATTTCAGCTTTGTTATGTTCTATCCATTCTCCTTACAGCATGATCAAATTATTTCTGGGATAGATTGGAGTGTGAAGTCAAACAAAATCGTCACTGTATCACACGATCGAAACTCGTAAGTATCTATTTATTAACTAAACACTTGAACTTTACAGCAGACCTACTATTTGTTATTAGTGACTCTTCTCTTTTCTGTCTCGGCCTAAGATGCATCAGATAGGCTAGCTTTTGCGATAAACTTCATTATCATTTTCTTTTTGTGTTTTGTGATTACCAGATATGTTTGGAACCAAGAAGGATCTGAGTGGGTTCCAACCCTTGTGATTCTTAGGCTAAATCGTGCTGCACTTAGTGTTCAGTGGAGTCCTAAAGGTAATGGAGATAAGTTAGTTCTGTCCTAACTATTTGTTGTTGAAGAATTTAAATTTTAATTGTTGTGAAATTTGGAAAAAAACTTAAACTAGAAATTTTTATTTGAACTTGAGAAAAAAAAAAAGAAACAAAGTTATTTGGGAATTCCATTTTTTTTTCTTTCAGAGAACAAATTTGCTGTTGGAAGTGGGGCCAAAACTGTATGTATATGTTACTACGAACAGGAAAATAACTGGTACTATGCTTTCTCTTTGTTGTTTCTTCTTCGGTTGTTTAATTGATAGGCAATTGTTATCTTTCATGTTCTTTTGATTGTATTAAAAGAAGGGTGTAAATCTATCTTTTCCTCTCTTATTTTACTTCTAGATTACTAGTGACGCGCTTGTCTTCATCTTCTTTACACTTTCCAGAATTAGACATTGGCTTCACTTCCAGTTATTTCCCCTGTAGACATATAAAAAAAATTTTCTTATTTTTTGGCGGGAGGGGGTGGGATGGTGGTGGTAATTATTGAACTATACATCATGTTTGACCAGTTGCGGTTTGCAAGGTTAACAGTAGCTCCAGTGTCACTGCATTATTATCCTTTTTCATTTGGCGGATCTGATTGGATAGTGAGGGAGAAGGGGAAGTAGAAGGTTAATGCTGTTTATTTTATTGATGATGCATTTGATTCGCTATGTGCTGCTTGTGTATTATTTTGGAATGGTTTTATCGCTGGTAAATTTTTGCTATTGGAATGTGACATTTTGGGTGAATGTTACTTTTATCTCCAGGTGGGTTAGTAAACTTATAAGAAAGAGGCATAATTCCTCAGTGACAAGTGTTGCTTGGCATCCTAACAATGTGCGTATGTATGTCTCTTCTACTAAATACCTTTGACTGGATAATTGCAGCTCCTCCATGTATCTTGTCTGGATTATTTCCTTATCATTAATGTTTTGTGTAACTTTCAAAATAAATATTAATGTTTTGTGTAAGCTAAAATGTGTGGTTGTTTTCCGTCATATCGAATAGCATTTACTAATTATTACATGGGCTTGAGACATGGTTGAGCACACCTTAAGGAAATTCTAGTGGTGTAAAGTATTTGCAACTGGGAAAGCCTTCTCACATCGTGAATCTAATTAGTAGATTTAGTTTTTGGAACATGGATCCATGTATTGTCTTTTCTTTCATCTTCTATGCTTTTTAAGTAGCATGAATTACACACGATAAATATTGTCTTCAGCTGTAAATTTACGTGTTACCTTGTTCCTCCATGTCTTTAATTTCCATCTCTACTATGGTACTAATTTATCTTCCATGAATGTGGTTGTAATGACTACTGGTCACTTTTTGCCCATAGTTTCCAAACTATTTTTGCTTAAAAGCCAGTGTCAGGCTTGTATTTGTCTTTCTTATTTAAGAACATTGTGTTTTCCTCAGTTACTGAAAAGTTAACCAAATAACCAAAACATTTTAAGATGTGCTTACTAAGTGAAGGATACAACTCAATAATATCCCTTCATTCCATGTTTACCTGGAAGCTTCATATTGAATCAGTCTCTAATAGGAGAAAGTGCATTCTCTTATTGTCCTGTGTGCATCATGAAAGTAAAATTTGCTGAGAACTGCCGGGTTAGCAATCATGGAAGCAATTTTTATATTCTTCTGTTGGAAGCATTGCATGTTAATAATTCTCAAGCCTAGAAGATTGTGAACCATTGATTCATTACTAACGTAATGGTGGTTTGATGCCTTACCTTTAAATTGTTTATAACCTATATAACTGCAGATTTTCCTGGCAACAACATCAACAGATGGAAAATGTCGTATTTTCTCTACTTTAATCAAGGGCGTTGATTCAAAGTATGTTTGTGTGCTTTGAAAAAGAAATGCGTACCACAAGTTAATTAAATAGAAAATGTTGACATTTTTATATGGCCTTGATGTTTCTAATTCTCTAACCAGGGATTCAACATCAAGTCTCAATAGTGATTCAAAGTTTGGTGAGGTAAGTAGTTTTCCCTATTGTCCTTTTACTTGTGCCACATTTTTTTGTGTCATGGGAGAAATGATTGTATAGAATTTCATTTATTTGTAAATAGATGATTCTTTATGATTGAGTTAATCTGTTTCCCATTGAAGATTTTTCCTTCTTCGATAGTTCTAGTAAAATTTAGAGGTTGAGCTGTTAAAAAAGAAAAGTATTTCAAATCCAGCACTCAGAAGAGGAAATTTTTTGAACCAGCAAATCGTGCAACTTGATCTCTCATTTAGCTGGGCATTCTGTGTGAAGTGGTCTCCAAGTGGCAATACTTTAGCTTATGCAGGTTGGTCTTTTTTCTCCTATTATGTTCTCATGCAGTGTTCTTCATAATTTTTGAAATGCTGTTATTTTGTAGGGGATGGTCATTGTAAGATATATTGTTAACTTTAGTGAATGTAATGTTAAGTAAATACTAAAGTGTTTTTCATGGTATAATTTCTTTCAATTTTTCTAAAAGTTCTTTTTAGTCTTCATCTGTTTCATCTCCAGCATGTGGTGTTATGTTAACATGATATCATTGACAAATGTGCGGCTATTCAGGTCATAATTCGACATTGTACTTTGTTGAAGATGTTGGCCCTACGCCTTCTGCTCAAAACGTAGCATTCCGTGATTTACCTCTTCGAGATGTGGGTCAGCATTTTTTGTTGCCTAAATTGATATTTTAACTTTGTTTGCAGTATTTCCGGCACTTGTTAATGAGAGGGTTTCTGTAAAATTTCCAGCTTCTGTTTGTGAATGAGAGAACAGTGATTGGTGTGGGTTTTGATTGCAATCCTATGGTGTTCATGGCAGATGAAAGTGGCATATGGTATGTTCACTGGGATGTCTATCTGACTTATTTAGGACTGTTTCAATGTAACTGCTATGTCCTATTTATCTGTTGTTCTAGTAACATTTGAAAAGACCCATTCACATATCTTGTTTGTCAATGGCAATTGGAAGAACTGAAGTTTCAATGTTGTCCTGTACTGTTTTGAATGTTAAATTAGCGTTTCACTTGTCATGTGTTTCTTGCAGGGGTTTTGTGAGATTCCTCGATGAAAAGAAAGTAGCACCATCAAGTTCAAAATATGGTTCACAGGTCAGTGCTTTTGAACTGGTTCCTATAGATCGTGCTAGTGGGAGAGTTTGGGTGTAAGCTTGTATGTTCCAACTCAAATCTGCATGCACATTTTAGACACTCTATTCGCATGACTTCATAAAATATGGCATTCTTATACATTTTGAAAACTGTCTACAAATGTTAATCTCATTATTTGTAATTCAACAATTAAATACTCATGTCCCAGCTGATGTTATCATTTTCTTGGCCATTGCCACTCACAAAAAACAAACTGAAGTAGTCTGTATCCAGAGGTTCTTTCTTTGTAATTGCATCTTCCAGTATTTTAAGTTCATACAAATTAAATTGCTTGCACTAGCTGAGATGAAGTTATTTGGAAATGAACAAAGCTATTTAAAAGGGAATTTTCATTAACTGTGCTTTGGTTAATGGGAGGCATTAGTAACAATTTTCTTCTCAGTTGTTATGGTGTTCAAAGTTCCTTTTCTGTTTTTTCCTACTTTTGTATAGTGACACGGACCTTTCAGTCAGTCTCATACCCACCCATTGGTTAATTGATGTTATGCACCTTTCACAGTTATCAGGAACTCTAGGAAAATTATATGGTCAACCGAAACATGGAGTCAACAATAATGGAGTGGAGCCTTCAAGAGCTAGAGGAGGTGCTCATGATAATTGCATAACGTAGGTTCTCAAATTGGTTGCAGTATCTTTTTTATATTGTGCCTTCCTGCTTCTTCTTGTATCTTCTATCTGAAAGATTGCACTAAGATTATCACCACTTTAGGTGTATTCTGCCTCTAAAGAGAGCCGGGGAGGCTTCCCTCAAGCAATTTAGTACTTCTGGTTTGTACCTAAACGCCTCAATAATGTTTGAATCCAGAATATTTCATTCTCATAACATGTGTTCCTTCGCATTTATTGTAGGATTGGATGGCAAATTGGTGATTTGGGATTTGGAAATTGAAGCATCCTAGTTCTTATGTCATGTTTCTCCACGAATTGGGATGTTTGGTAAATCTCTTTATGTATATTCTATTATGGTTGCTTGTCATGGTTTCCTTCGAAATTATGGTTTATTAGTTCTTGTTTGTTTCTTGTGATATTTTTATGTAACTATTTGCCCTTTCTTTTGATCGAGAGACTATAAAATATCTAACCAAAGGGTCTTTGTAGTTTGTAATTGAGTAGTTTGCTCCATGTACATGATCTTAAATTTGTTGTGTTACCTTGTACCTGCTCAAAATAGTATTAAGGATGCTGATTGTTGTAAGTGATTTAACTAACTGATCTATCATTAGAGGAGCAATGGATAACCATTCACATGTAATATGATAGCTTCTTAAGAGATTTTATAAGCTTGGTTTATACATCTGATGTAAACTAAATAAGTAATGTTTATGCATTTTGTTTTATATCTAACTACACATGATCGCTTGAAATCATTAAATAAGACCAAGAGTCAAACAACTTGAGAAGTACTGCAAAAGAAAGCAGAAATCGGAACTCTGAATCTCCATGCAGTATCCAAGTTTCCAGCAGCTCTCTACTTGTTTGATTCTTTGTGTTATTACAACGTCAAAAAGTTTTCAGATCTAAGGTGTGTTGTACTTTTTTAATAATCTCAAAGCGATATAATAAAGCAACTGTTAACCAAATGGTATTTATGCTGATTTTTAAAGGGATAAAAAGTTTAAGAGGTCTCATTCCCCGGGATGCTTCAAGTTTAGAAGTCAAATGTTTTTTCTCCCCAGTTGATTTCCTTGAGAGCGGCTTTATGAAGCAAACCATTCAAGTAAAGTTTATTATGTTTTCGTGGAAAAGACAAAAAGAAACCTAAGCCTTTCTTTGCTTTAAAATAAAGTCACAACCAACCTAGCTAACGAGTTTACCAGATGTATGGTAGTAGTAGAAATCACCTCAAGATCTGCGGACTTTTGAACAGATTCATTGCAGACAAGACTAATAATTCCAGAGCTTAATTTTGTGGCAGTTTCGTAGTTTGTTTTCGATTTCTAGTCTGCATTAGCGAATTCTGGAAGCTGTGAATTACTCTGACCATCTTTTCATCCGTCTGTACTA
Source organism: Aristolochia contorta (assembly GCA_022405105.1). Lineage (NCBI taxonomy): Eukaryota > Viridiplantae > Streptophyta > Magnoliopsida > Piperales > Aristolochiaceae > Aristolochia > Aristolochia contorta. The sequence continues at coordinate 4,833,141 of CM039667.1, read as the reverse complement.
CTAGATTTAGAGCAGAAGCAACAAATGATCATTTAACAGCAAGTATGCCTTCCCTGAGGGAGGTTAGTCGATATGTATGAGCTGCTGGTGTTGGAATCCGTGGAGAACATTGTGTCCTTTTCTTCTTTTCCCCGTTCACCTCCTACTCTGTCTGTTTCTTCCGAGAAAGTAGTGAACGTGACTTGTTCCGAGAAAGAAGGGTCCGTCATGATCTTCACAGAAGATTTAACGTCGTCATGGTCAGGGAACATCGGGTGGAAGAGAGCTGAATCGTCCACTGTAGTTTTGCCTTCCAGGATGCTCACGACTGTTGACATTGAAGGCCTTAACGTCGGGGAAGGATTGGTACATAGCATAGCCACATTCAACATTCTTCTTGCTTCTTCAACAGAGGATTCAGATTCTAGCAACATTGGTTCTACCAGTTCGAGGAGACTTCCCTTTTTTTGTAAGATATAGGCCTGTTGAAGTCACAAGTACTAGCTTAGATGGTCCGGATGGGAAAAAGAAAAGTAAACGTAGTCACCATGAAAACGCCAAAGAACCCCAAATTTGAGGACGTAACATACCTTATCTAGAAGATAAACATAGTCGTCGTCAGTTCGTTCGTAACTTGCGTTGCTCCTCCCGCTTAGTATCTCCAGCGTCAACACCCCAAAGCTATAAACGTCTGCTTTGCTAGTCAAATGACCCCGTGTAGCATACTCTGGGGCCATGTATCCACTGCATGCAGCAATTAGAAGTTGAAACTGACAGAATCGGAAAAGTTGAAGAAGGGCATTAATGAGTGGCAAGTCGATTAGTACTCACAGGGTTCCTGCGATTTTCGTAACGATTTGTGTATCTTCCCCTTCATAAAGCTTGGCCAATCCAAAATCAGAAATTTTTGCATTGAGATCTTTATCGAGCAGAACATTAGTGGCCTTAATATCCCTGTGAATGACCTTCAATCGGGACTCCTCGTGAAGGAACGCCAGAGCTTTTGCTATACCAAGGCAAATCTTCTGCCTGATTTGCCAATCAAGCTTCAGCTTTTCATCTTTTGAACCTAAAACAATACCATGCACATGCATGTTAATTCATGTTTTCTTATTCGATTGATCACCAGTTAATTATATTACTAGCTATTACCAAATAAAGCTCGTGCAAGGCAGTTATTTTCCATGTATTCGTAGACAAGGAGGAGTTGATTGTCTTGGGTGCAGCACCCCAGCAGCCTGACTAGATTTGGGTGTTGCAAGGCAGAGATTGTCCCTACTTCGTTCACGAATTCTTGGGTACCTTGTTTCGATCTAGCTGAGAGTTGTTTGACTGCAATAGCTGTTCCATTTGGCAGAGTACCCTGAAATATCCAAACATGAATACATTATTGCATATAACATTTTTGCATGAGAGTCATCTAAAAGTGCATGCTTGCGTAAGGACTCCCAAGTACTGCAATTTGCTGACCTTGTACACTGCCCCAAAGCCTCCTTCACCAAGCTTGTTAGTAGAACAAAAATTCTGAGTAGCAGCTTTTATCTGGTGAAAGCTGTAAAATCCCCCGGGGAAGAGCTCCAGGCCCATGCCTGTTTTCATTAATGGAGAAGACCAAACCAGTAAATTTAAGAGGAGAAAGAACCATATATAAATCTCAAATCTCTAAGTTTGCAATAAACAGAACTCCAAAAAGGAGAAGCTGGCCAATATTTTGCAGAGGTTCATTCATCCATCCTTACTTTCTTCTTTGCAGCACAGGAGCCCGGTTTTCCACAGAACAATCAGAATGAAAAGAAATAAGACAAATGCAGATCCCACAGCAATACCAGCTTTGACAGCAATTGAATGCTTTTTCTCGTCAGTGTTGAAGTCTAAACAAAAGGAAGTATATCAGATTTTTGAGTTTAATTCATTGACAAAACAGTGGTCGGGCAATAAGATGAACATTATTAAGATTATACTCTACCAGGGGTTACTGCAATAGCTGAAATCAGAGGACCATAAAGGTCCTGTGGTAGCTCAACAGACCCTTTGCCAGCCCAGTACAAGTGTATCTCCAGCAAGTGATTATTCACTTGTATAGCAGGAAACGACCTGTTGACTCCTTCATTTGATCCTTTGGCTTCAACTTTAATATTGAAATTCGTCAAAACTCGCTGTCCCTGCATACGGTAAGGATAACTATTTTTTATCTAAAAGCTATATTGCATCTAGCTAGCTAGGAGAAGATACATATATTAAAAAATGAAGATAGACCTGAATAATCACATCGAAGAACCGCTTGCCAATACTTTGATTGTCTGTGTTGTTTGTAAACAATAATTCAGCAAAATGAAGTATCACACTGTAGTTTCCATTTTTTAAACATAAACCGTAATACTTCAAGGAGATGGGAGAGAGCCTTGCTGTTGAATATAAAGCTTCATCAGGCTCGACGCAACTTCTATTTTTAAGCATCAATGCAGGTACTGATCCAGAAGAATAATCCCCTGTACTAACGTATGCCCAGTTTCTTTTGGGACTCAAGTAGTAAGAAGTTCCAGGTTTGTGTTCATCAGATTCGTAGAGACTCCTGTCGATGCTCATATTCTTACCACCACAATTTATAAACAAATGGGTATCTGCAATATGCAAAAGGGGGACTCATGAGCTAGTAACTAATGAATGAGATGCCCATAATTCACTATAATGTTCGAAAATAGAGCCACTTGACTTACTCTTTGCTTTCTTTTGTGGACACTGTAGAATTGTATTTAACCATTCGTCCTTCCTAGATGGATGGCAACGTACAGTTAGTTTCAATTAGGACCCAATTAAATGTAGATAGCAAAATAAAGTCTGGAAAGGAAGAAATTTCTTCTGGCTAGCTGATACTCACAGGTTCTTTGCAGTAGGAGAGCAACAAGCAAATAGACTCCTGTAGGAATTAACATGTGTATAGTTGTGCAAAATATTGTTTAAAGAAAAAAATTATATTTAGATGATTATAAAAGTACTGAATGCAAAACTGATCATAAAAGTGATGGCCATATATGTATGTGTTTACACATTCGGTGACGTGTGGGACTGGGGAAGCAATGTTCACCGCGGTTAGATTGTTGATGGAAAGATCACTGCAACATTAAAGATTTATACAAGTTTTCAGCACATGGAAGGCAGGGTTGACTGGAGACTTACTTAAGGATTAATATTCCAGAGTCATTTCAAAGAAAGATTCCAGAAGACTCCAAAACACATTGCATGCACGATGGAGATTTTAGAAAAAACATATCGAATGAGATATGAATGATAATACTTACAGTACTTTCATATTTTTAAAACTTATAACTTGGCTGGAGATGGACCCGTTGAGCTTATTATTTGAGAGATATCTAGACAGAGAACACGAACACAGCATTTTAATTTGATTTTAACCAAGTACCTAACACTAGACATACTGATATATAGTGCAAGTAGAACTTCAGTTGCAGATAATTTATATTTATTCGACAACAAACAAAAGCAGTAAAGAACTCTTAAGTTTAAGCAAGTCTCAACTGTGGTTAGTTTACTTACAAGTTCTCAAGATGGTTTGTAAAATTTGGGACTCCCCCATATAATTCGTTAAAACTCAAATCCCTGAAAGCAACACAACAAAAAAAAAAAAAAAAAAGAGAGAAAAAAAATGATTAGGGAAAAATGGTCCAATTAGCATGGAGAATTGTATTCCCCAAAGCTAGAGGAAAGTGAGGATTTTTGTGTTCCTGTAATAAACTAATTTAAGTAGTTTTACCCTATTTTTATTGCTCCTCCCCCTCCCCCTTTTATCTTAATTTTTCATGAAGGTAAACTTACATATATGTTAAGTTTGGCATTGTACCAATATAAGCAGGAATTTGATCTTTGATGGAGCAATTCCTTAAAGTCCTGAAAAAAGAAAACGTAAATGCTAGATTGGAGTGGAAGATTATAAGAGTTCACTTTCGGTATGTATTTTTATGTACATTAATTGATCCCAAACATGGCAGGACTAGTTTTAAGATATTTACAAAGGCATTTATCACCGGAGCACTCACAGCCTCGTCAGTGATCTCATGCGAGACAAATCGGGGAAGGAAAATCCCCCATTGGGCCTTTCCGATCCAGTCAAATCTCCAACAGACCTACATATACAGATTCAAACAAGCTAGAGGCCAAGAATTGATGTACATAATAATATTAGCCAGAGATATATTGTGGAAAACTTTATCATTCCTTCGTAGACAATTTGGTTCAGACATATATAGTGGTATATATACTTACAGTCTCTCCAGATATTGCAAACGGGAAAAACTGCGAGGGATGGGGCCTTCAAAGTTACTGCCTTCCAGAAACCTGAAAACATTAATTGAAGCTCATGTCAGGATTAGCGTCCAATCTTATACTAATAACAGTTGAATTGATCGGTTTATTTGGAGCATATAAGTATATAAAGTTATAAAAAAAGTAATTAAGTTGCTTACAGATATGTAAGATTATTCCAACTTGCAAAGTAACTGGGTATTTTACCAGACAGTTGAGTCCCACTTGCCGCACTGCATCATTTGATTACATTGTCCAGCTAGTTAATTAATATAGTAGCAACAAACTAAAAAATTATCCCACATGTATATATAAAACTTAGGCAAAATTCAGAATTAGGGGATACTATTTATTAATGTATAGGAAAGGAAATATATCACGCACAAGGTAGTCAAATACTTCAGGTTACTAAAACTTCGTGGTACCTCTCCGATGAAATTATTTGATGATAAATATCTGCAATAGTATACCATGAGCAACCATTAGTTTATTTGAAAAGAAATAGAAAAATAAATAACAATTACACTGTTTTAAAAACCAATTAACCATATTGAACCGCCCGTTTTGGTTTAATCCGGATGGACGCCATTAGACCATTGGTTGAACCATGGTAGGACTTTCCTTTATTTTAACAATGTTTAAAGTACAGTGTCAAAATCGGTTCGTGTGGCTCAATGGTAGAGGGCTCTATTCAACCATGTATTTTTGAGTTGAGCCTTGTCCTTTCTCTTCTTCTCCAAATGGACCAACGGGACGATCAGACTGGTCCGGTTTTTTATCGAACCAGACAAACTGGCCGGTTCACATGATTTTTAAGCAAATTTGATTTTTTTAGTTAAACCAGCAGGAAAAACCACCGGTGCCGACCAGCAAGTTCAGTTTGGTTTTTAAAACCCTGATTATAGAAGTTGAAAAAAGAAATTGTTGGGAAATACTCACAATGATTCTAGGTTGGAAAGATTACCAAGATGTGGAGGCAGCTCCCCGAACAAGAGGTTATCATCTACATAACTTTATAGGCACTTAAAAATTAGAACCTATAAAAAGAGTAATGCGAGCTGCACCTAGGCTGCAATACTTATTCGACTTACCAGCCAATTGAAGAAGTTAAAATATAAAAAAAATTCTTATTTTATAAAATCCTAAATTCTAAAGTATTTCAGATTGGCTGGTAGGTGAGATAGGTACTACACATAAGTGCAATTAGCATTTTCCAAGAAAAATAGCCTTAACTGTATATAAATATTTTAGGACTACTGGTCAATGTTGGGTTAGTGATTTACAGGCCTGTAAGTGTAGTAACGTTGCCCAATTTCTCAGGTACCTTCCGAGTTAAGCAGTTTGCCCAGAGAGACCTGGTTACAAAAGAAGAATTAAAAAGTTAATTAGGACTAAAAGTACTTGATAACAGAATGCATTATTTGTAACTAATAACGTAGTTCTATATATTTAAAATGTTGTCCTCGGTTCATGAGTGCTGGAAATAAGTGGATCTATATAAAAACCCCTTTTTTAATTCATTAACTTTCATTTACAGAGCCCTTAGTTTGTGCTACTTACATGATAGAAAGGGACTTAAATTCACCAAAGGATGCCGGTATGGAGCCTTCCAATAAGTTTCCAGCAAGATTACTTTGAAGGATTTGGAAACAAAACATGGAAAATAGTCAAGGGGGTATGCACTACGTAAGTAATTAGCCACAACTTTATTATTAATAAATAGGATGCCATAACCACAAACTGACAAGCAACCATTCTAGGTATGTTTTGTGTGTGTACGTGTATTTGAGTTAGAGAATAACTTAGAGGTAGTATGAATAACTTACAGGTATTCCAAGGACTGCATTCTAGATAAATTGTTAGGTATAGGTCCTGTGAGAAGGTTACCGGCGAGGGAGCTGAAAATTCAAAAAAAACGTCATGATAGGAATATTAATTAATTTGTGACTTTAAAAGTTGTTGATGGATTCATAAAATAAATATTCAAAAATACGTCGCTAATTAAACATGAGTTTACAGTTGCGTTAATTGGGACAAAGCTCCCAATTCTCTAGGAATATGTCCACCAAGCTTGTTATCGGAGAGGTCACTGCAATACCAAATAAGAGTACAAAAGCTAACACATAATTACAAAGAACTGATTCTAAAAAAATTCCAAATGAGCAGATCTTGAACCTGCAAATAATGTTTAACAATGATTACAATAAGTACTCACAGGGATTTAAGAAGCGACAATTTGCCCAATGATGCAGGTATGACGCCAGTAAGCTCATTGTTTGAAAGGTCACTATTTTGACACAATGAAAAGCCAAATAATTAACAAGTGTAGGGAAAAAGCAACGATATGTATGTATGTATGTATGCATGTATATGCATGTATGGAGGGAGGGAGGGAGGGAGGATCGATTCCTACACTCTTTCCAAGTAAGAGAGGTTGGCCAGTGCAGAAAGGATGGATCCGGATAGTCCTTGGCCGCTAGAGTCACTGCCATATCCATTGAGACATATTTAAGAAACAAAACTATATGATTAATTAAGTTCATATACATCTAGCTAGCTACTTGGGTAAATATATATATATATATATATATATATATATATATATATATATAATTAAAAATTATACATATACATAAATCATATTTCTTAAGCGTAATATATATATGCTTCATACAACTAAAAAATACAATATATACATTTAACTTACTGATTCTTATCTATTGTTTTATATAAAAATTTACCTTTTAAAAAAACATTGGTCTTATTATGTAAAAACTGTATATATAGTTGTAATCTCCCAATAGCGCTTGAACAATATAAAATATTCGAGTAAAATTGAAAACCCACATTCCTGTGACATGGCAAGGTGTGTTATCACAATCACATGAAATGTAAAACCCCACGTCTGACGTCGTCGTGGTACTCCTGCAAGAGCCTCTGTTGTATCCACCGCGTTTTGATGCTTCTCCTACCTTCTCCAAGATGGAATTAAGGATATCAACTGCATGTTGAAGGGATTGAACTACTGAATCAATATCAGAGGTGTTGTATGATTTATACATATATAAGTTATAGAAATCTTGACTATTCATTAATTTTCACTTTGTATGAGGGGCATTCAGTGTATGATCTATAGTTTGTGTAAATATGAAGCTCGGTTCATATATAACTTAGATACCATGCATTAATCAGGTGATCAAAGAGGAAAAGTTTAACATATGCATAACAAACGGTTACAGAGTACCTTCAAATTGTGGTAGCAAGGCTTCGGAAGTGTTGGAGTTGGATGAAAGCACGCATGGGAAATTTATTTGCAGGAAAAGCTGGAAGATCACAAAAGCCGAGAGTGAAAACTTTTCGGAGCGTTTGAGCTTAAGAGCCCCCATGATCTCCCTGGCCTGGAGGAAGAAGCGCGCTCTCGGTTAAGCTCCTTACTCCTCCCTTGGGAGGCTACTTATCTGCTTCCAATATCGGTCTGGGACTCTCTATCAAATTCCCAAGTCTGGGCGGAATCAGAAAGAAAGTTTGGATGTGGTAAGGTCATTGGCCTAGCTTTTAAGCGCTTGGACAACATTTTTAGCTGGAAAGGACAAGATATAAAGATAGCGACCAAACTTTCCGATTCACTGCTTTTCTGTCTTAGACTCTTGTGGATTAGAATTTCTACTCATAAAAACAAAGAAGAATATTATCTTTTCTGACACTGCACCAAAAATTAAGCTGTACTTTCCTTTTAAAGCAAAACTTAGTAAGCATTTATCCATGCATTTTATAATTAGAGAGTGTTTTGCTTACCGCAATAACAACCCTATATACCCTTGATGAAGTAACGCCAAAGGACAAACAATTATTCTCCGTCTCAACATCTGTTCTTTATTTGCTTGATGAGACCCATCTCTTACTTTTGGAAAAATAAAAGGCACCACTTTGAGTTGTCCCTTTGGGGAAGACAAATGAGCAGATATTTATAAAATTTCGGCTAGGCATGAAAGGCCTGCCAATCAACTCTAATCCATTTCCTTCAATCATAGCAGTCTTAGCAGATGTTTACGCAGCAGTGCTACTCCTAATCCGGTTCATAACTCAAAAGCAGAGCAGGACATAGAAAGACTCCATATCAAGATATATACACGGAACAGGAAGAAATTCCATATCACGATTCACGAATATAGAAAAAAGTTACTGAGACTTCTTAGTCCTACACCACCTTGCATTTCTTGTATAGACTAAATGGGAAAAAAGTTATCAAAAATGAATCTTCAACGCGTTTGTTTGTCACGGAGAAAGAATCTTTAACGAGTTTGCTTGTTTTGCTCAAAATGACCAGGTCAGCTTCGCTCATTTCAATTTCAAACCAAATACTCAAAAAAAATTAATGAGCCAGTAATGGGATTAGCTAGACGAAAATGCAACTGAATAATCACAGTAATGGATCCAGAACGCAACAAATTTAGAGATCTAAATATTTTTGCCACTGGAAGATACATTGAAGCAAACTTGATACAGAAGCCGAAACAGGTGTTGGACTGGCCAAGCAAAACGCATCTTCCCCAACAAATCCATCAAAAAACAAAACATGGAAATACGAGGACGAGCGTGACCATTAGACGAATTTCCAACAACTATCTCTGAACCTGTATTCTTTTGTCTCTAATTGGTAACTCAATGGGTTGTTGTGCCTCGTGTGGATGGTCTGGTCCTTTGTACACCTTTAAATGAGTGAAAAGAGTCCTGCCCAGCTGCATAATTAAAAAGCGTGGAACAAACAACAGATTTAGAAAGTCTTACACAAGAAAATCGCATCAGTACATCTTGTACAATAGAGAGCTTCACATATAAACTTCATGCCACCACATGGTAATAAATAAGTGTTAGCATCAATACTTGCAGTGTTGCTAATTTGGGAAAAAAAAAGGTGTTAAATATGTGGCCACATACTAAGCATGCACCGGAATAAGCTGAGTTTGCTGGACAAAAAATGCTAAGGTCGAGAAAGAGATATAGAAGAAAAAGCAGTAAGAGAAAAAGGAATGACTCCACACTCCTCTTAATTACAGTAGGCCAACTATCTTCTTCACTAGCAAAGTTTCCTCTTTTCGTTTCCAGAATGATAAGATGCCATGAACAAGTGAAACCTAAACTTTAGAATGATACATCATAAAAACCTTACTTGAAATTGCCAATGTCCTATCCATGTAAGTAAAATATGTCTTTCCTGACTTACCCGATTCTTAGGAAGCATTCCACGTACAGCATGCTCAATAATTCTTTCAGGTATCCTCTGCTGCAGATGATCAAATGTTTCCTTCTTGATGCCCCCTGGTCTTCCTGAATGCCTCACATAGACCTTTTGGGTCCTCTTTTTACCAGATACTGCAACCTTTTCAGCATTCACCTTCATATGACGATAATCAAGTTTTTAGGTCTTGCTTTCAGCTCCAGATGAAAATCATGAATTTAAACATGACAATCTCACGGGCCCCTGCTCTCCTTTCCTTAAGCTGTCTTTATTTTTTTTTTTTGGCCTTAAACTCTGTACTCTATTGTACTGTAGCTTTGCTCTTTGGCAACACTGGCCATAAACTTTTCAGCAAAGCCCGGATCATCTTCCACAAAGAGCACTATCTCATGGAATTTTAATAAAATATTAAAAAGAAGATCAAAAACACAATTAAAGCAAGCTCATAATGCTTCATTGAGCAATAGGGTTATAAGAAGAGGTCTCTCTTCGGCTTCTTGCTGTTAGGGCCTCCTCTTGCTTGAAAATTCTTCAGTTGGTTGGCCAGTCAAATTTTACACTTTCTTAGAAGAAAAAGGAGATGAAGGAAAAAAAAAAAAAAAAAAAGGAAAGAGAAACAAGAGTAGATAGATTGCTTAGGCTGCAAATACGAACTCTAGCCAAAAGAAAAAAATCCTTACCAGTTAAAGGGAGAAAAAAAGGGAAGTCTTGAGGGGAATGATGTCAGACTTTTATCATAAAAAAGTTTAATTAAATATGAGATAAGCCATTAAGCAATAAAAACCATCATATAGCCATTTTGACACCGAAGTGAATCACATGATAAAACTTAATCTTGATGAAGATCATCTATTATAGTCCACGGTAGCAATTTAGTTACACTCTATGCCAGAGGACAGTTAAGATGGACTTTTTAAAAGAGTTTCCTCTAGGTGCTCTTCTAAAGCACTTTCTCCTTTTATCTAAAGTAAGTTTAACTAAACACGTTTTTTATCCAAGGAGCAGCTTTTTCATCCGAAAAGGAACAGACCATATCCAAGCGCGCCTCATGCCACGAATATTTGGTTGTCAACAAGTATCCCCTGCTTATAACAGTAAATATGTGGCAAAGGAAGGGATACACACAATGAAAATTATCACATACCACAATGACATAAGCCCCCATGTCCACACTGGGAGTATAGGTTGCTAAGTTCTTCCCACGGATGTGTATAGCAATGGTTGAAGCTAGACGACCCAAAATTTTGTCTGTTGCATCAACGATATACCATGTTTTCTTTGTGTTTATGTGGTCGGCAGCCTTCGGATACCAGGTTTTATTCCAAATGTCCTGGAAAAATAAGGAAGAAAAGTTGCTCCAGCAATAATTATAGAAAATTAGTAATCCTAGAAGCAAAAGAAATACTTAAGTACAATTGCAAACCAACTCTGTTAAAAAGATAAATAACTTTGGCAGGACGTATTGCATATCAGCCCCACATTGCTCGGCCGTCTTAGAACGGGTATTGACATTAATATGGCATGGATTCAATCAGAGGAAATTCAGAGGTTGAACAGCCTCCAAACGTAATATCTAAAATGCAACCAGGTGGCAAGTGTTAGAACAGCGCTGAAACAGAGTGCCTCGGTTCCTCAAATGCCTACGGACAACCAGCCATAAAAGGATAAGTTTTTTTATTTTTCTTTTTAAAGGTGCCTGTTGTCGGAGGCGGGAGCTACATGATAACTTTATACATAATAGTCCCAATGAAGTTAACAAACTATGTCCACGAGTAATTCATGTCAAAATGTTGTTAACAAACTATGTAAAAGATGCCAGGTCAAAAAATCAAAAAGGCCCAACAAAAGTTTGGACGTAGCCGTATTCTAATGGAAAGTGAAAGTAAAAATTGAAAATGTATTTGGAGAGGCTACTGCTTACAGGTCCATTAATTTCGTCATCCTCGAACATCCATCGCTGCTCCGCCGGGATAACAGCAGTCTCCTGGCAACGAATCTGAAGACGCTTAGTGAGCGGAGTTCCAAGAGGTGGTTTTGCCGCTACCGCAAAATGACGAAGCCCAGGAAATGGGGTTCTGGAGGAAGCAAGCGGCGAGGGTTTGAGGGAGGGAGCAGGTAGAAAGGCCGACGATGCGAAGGAAACTGCCATTTTCCCTCGCAGGAGCTGCGTTCCTCTTCCACTTTTATGGCTCCCGCACTTTTATCCAGCTGACGAGTGCCTATCTATGGATAAGGAAGGTGCAGACTACAGAAAGGGCTACTTTTGTCATTTCAGATTCGAGATTGGACCTCTTATTTCTGCCGATGCCTATGATCACAACCGTCTATCAGGTGGGCCTTTCCCATGTCTCGAATCCGGCCCACCTTGATTTCTCAGTATCGTCTGTCAAGTTTCGGGAGCGACAGAGTGAACTACTGAACCGTGGACGTCGTCATAACGGGTCGGCACCCTAGTTGGTGTGGTACGTTATTTTGTTGAATGTGGAGGGTATTTGGATGTCGTGGGCTGCCACGAAATGTTGTAGCTTCTTACGTTCTGAAACCCTCTAGATTTCAGGATGCGTCGCCCACTGCTTCTCGACGCGGATTTGAGGCTTCGACCACGATCGGAGTTCCTGCTCCGCTATCTTAAAATCGACACACGAGTAGACTTTAGCGAAATTCGGTTACTTCTGTGAGTACTTTCTTGTATCCTGAAGGTGTCAAGTGCATCCTTGGTTTGGTTTTTCGTTTTCGCATCTTCTCAGTGCTCTCTCATTTGTTCATTACCACTCAGTTTCTTCCGATGAAAAATCTGTGGACTGGATGTATATTTGTGGTTTATTCTTATTTGATGCATCGTTTTTGAAGTTTTGCTAATTATCCACCTTCGACACTAAGTTTATTGGCTGGCGAAACAAAGATATGAGTTAAAAACCATTTTTTTGTCTTTTCTTGTAGTTGTTTTGCCTCATACAATGCATTAATTTTTATTTTTATTTTCAGTTCAAGCAGAAAGGCGTTAGATCAAAATGACTTCTGTGGATGACACACCGTCAACGGGATCCCCTTCTATCAACCATGATCACCGGATGACAGATGTGGACGAAAATAGTACAAATCATGAGTATGTCCGAATATTTTGGATATAAGTGCATCTGCTCTTAAAATTTAATCCTTTTTTTTTGCTGTTTTTCCCTTTATATATAAAATAGAAAGGAAAATGTAGAAGACACCTTAAAGATTGGAACTTTCTATTTTCAGTTCTTGATGTGGTGAAGTTACGAGATTTTATGCTTAAGAGAACTGGTACATATACTTTTGGTTGAAAGTTTAGCCATATTTGTTTCCTCATGTTTTGGCTTGGTAAAGTCTTTCATTACTAAGATGCAGCTAAATATAGGTTCCCTATGCAATTATTCATTTTGAAAAGAACTTTTATATGTCCTCTTAGCGTGATGTTCTGGAAACAGGGAGGTAAAGCAAGATATTTCGGAGGAGGAAATCAGAAGCATACTAGAAGCAATTGCAGCTACCGGAAAGTTTTGGTAAGTATAAAGAAGCCCAACAACAACAAGGAAAATAAGAATGAATACCAAGTATAGTGGATCGTGGCAAAAGGGGAAAGTCTGGAATGATGGCAAATTGTGCGGGCATACTGTTTCTGAAAAGGAAAACTTGAGTCTTGAGTTTTTGTTGTTAGCCTCAAGAATTAAATAGAATAAGAATTGTTTTATTCCTAACCGTCTATATAACTATTTAGATAACCCACTCACTTGGCTAAACAGGCATGACTGGAATATACTGAAGGGGCTGCTGTCATATCGGCTGAAGCAGGTATGGGGAGGTATGAGTACATGATGCTGTCATGTTTCACTAGTGTTTCTCTTGAAACATCTGCCCTAAACAGGTCATACTAATTCTCATATTTAATAATAATCCTCAAGGTCTTGGCAGACTATCCGGAATCTCAAAAGAAGCCTGATGTTGGGCCACAAGCAATTTCGTTATCAGGAGAATCATATCCAGAATTGGAAAAAAGGCTGGATGAAGGTAATTTCGTGTTGGTTATTTTTTTTTGGCAATCTAGTTTCTCTCATTCTGTTTTTATTTTGGTGCTTGTTATGTGAATAAGTGTGGAAAATTTCTGTTGCTGATTATCATGAGATGTTTCTGAAAGTGATAATTAGAATTCATTTGAAACTGTTATTGGAATGTTATCTAATCTCTTGATTTTTGGTTTGCTTGCTAAGGAATGTTTTAAAAGCCAGAGTCGTTTATAAGTTTTAGCTGTTAGACAGCCACATTTTAGTGTGACCAATAAGCAAGCATGTCCCATCTGTTCTAGATCTTCTTAAAATGCCTGAAAGTTACATGGATGGCCTTTGGCATGTTTCAGGTAATTGTCTGTGGCGTGGGATAAGACTTGTAATATTTCTCTTTAAGGAAGAGAAACATCCTTTGTTTGCTTCTTAATGACTTGAGTCTGAGTTGTTAAGCTTTCTTTTCAGTACATGATTCTTGCACATGTGTCCCTCTCTTTACCACATTACTAGGCTCAGGTTTTGGTCTTTTTTTCCTTGAGTGAAGATGCTTGTTCTCATGACTCACGACCACCACTGGACATGACCTCTTGTTAATATTAAAAGCAGTTATTGGGTTTTCCCACCAATTGTTTCCCTGGATTTACTTTTCTGAGAAGAAATTTTATTCTGACTTTTTTTTCAAATGTTCAGCTCTTCTCAGCTTTGAAGATGGCCCTCCATTTACGCTTCAGAGGCTCTGTGAGGTGATTCCCTTGGTCACCTTCTAGTGTTGTCGGTATACTCATTTATTTATCACTATATTGAATGATCTTTCTTTTAGTTACTAAAACAGATTGGCCTGAAGGCTTAGTATTTAAGTATGTTTTTCAATTCCCAAATTTCATTTGAATGCACTCTGCATCTCTGATTGAAGCCTTGAAGCAGTTGAGAGATTAGCTGATTTATTAATACGGAAGAGAAAAGATTAAGAGGAAAGTCAATCAGATTATATATTTGACATGGAGAAACTATTTCTTGAAACTTACTCATAACCCAGGTTTGTCGTTGAGTACGACCTCTCAAGGGGAGTGGTTGACCTGAACCTTAGTTTAACAATGTTTAAGCAGGTGTACCTAGAGGCTTAGAAATCATAGGGCATAAGCAATTTATAATATCGGGAGAGTCTTTCACCTGGAAGGCATGTGAATGAAATGTAGATATGACCCAAAAAAGTGTTGTTGTCAATAAACTGTACATTCTTTAAACATGGCCTTCACAACATTTGCAGGATAAACTGCTTTGAAGTCAATCTTCATTGAACATTGTTTGTTGTGAGAGGATGTGTTTTCCCCTAGGAAATGTATTCACAAAGACAACTTTTTGGAGATGACTGTAAGCTGTTTTCTTACTCTATAAAAAGTGTAAGAGCAAGGCTTAGGATTAGCCATGAGGCTAGTTTGTGTGAGCATCACCTTCTGAGAGATTGCATATCATTGTGAGATCTTCTGACATGTTACTATTAATTGTGATGTCCCTTCTTCGTGACCTCAAAAGTCATTATTCTGTTCTTAGATAGTTTTATTGACCTTTATGTAGCGTGAGGCACGTTCTGAATCTGTTGTTGTGTTTTGCCAGATTCTGTTGACTCCAAAAGCAATATATACAAATCTGTCAAAGCTTGCATTGGCCTTAGAGAAGGTGATTATTGTTGTTGCTGTTTTTTATTTCCTTTCAGGGAGTGATTTTTTCAATCCAATCTTACATACTCCAATTTTTCGTACTTGAGGAGACTCGAACTCAAAACCTCCCATGACACAACCCTCTGTGTTACCACTGAGTTTATGCTCAGGTTCACAGGTCTTTGTTGTTTTTAATGTGTTATTTTTTATTAGAACTTTTGGGGAGTTTAAGTGTGACTGAACTTGTAATGTGAAATCGTTTTCAACTTATAAAAGTCTTGAGAAATGCTTTCAGAAAAGGGGGGAAAATCTGAGGGACTGGGAATAAAAAGTGCAGTTAAAGAGTAGTTTATGAAGCAGCCTTGTCCAAACAAATTACACAATAGCAGATTAAGAAAGGAAGACAAATTATAAATATAAAAAAATAAAAGAGGCAACAGAACCCTTCAATGCACCCCGAGGCTCAATTTAATCTGAGTTGTCATTTTGTAATCAATTTTTAATTAAAGTTGGCCTCGTTGTAAATTTTGTTATATCAGTTTTTTTTTTTTTTTGAAGAATTTGTTGTATCAGTTTTTGATTGATGAGTTTTAACCTTCTTAAGTTTCATTTTCTGTGCACAGAACCTGTTGGTGACAACCACTTTGCGTGTATCCACTGACCCTTATCCTTCAACAACAGCACAGGGACCTGTTGAGCCAGAGAAAGCTGAAGGGGACGAAGCAGATTCCATGCACACTGAAAACGGCATTTATACTAAGTGCTTAGGTGATGAAGAGATGGAAGATGCTGAAGTGGGAGAGGATGACAAGAACATGGGCATGGCAACACCCGCAGAAAAAAGCTTTGCAGGAACATCCGGAGCAGATTCAGTCTCAACCGGTGGCGGTGAAACCACAGGTGGCGGTGAAACCGCGGGTGGCGGTGAAACCACGGGTGGCGGTGAAACACCAGGTAGCGAAAGCGCGGGTGGCGGTGAACCACCAGGTAGCGAAAGCGTGGGTGGCGGCGAAACACCAAGTAGCAAAAGCGTGGGTGGCAGCGAAACGGATTGTGGGGGCGAAACGGGTGGTGGGAGTGAAACGGGTGGTGGGGGTGAAACGGGTGGCGGGGGTGGAACGGGTGGCGGGGGTGGAACGGGTGGCGGGGGTGGAACGGGTGGCGGGGGTGGAACGGGTGGCGGGGGTGGAACGGGTGGCGGGGGTGGGACGGGTGGCAGGGGTGGTGAAACAGGTGGGGGTGGTGAAACAGGTGGGGGTGGTGAAACAGGTGGGGGTGGTGAAACTGGCCGCGGTGGTGAAACTGGCCGCGGTGGTGAAACTGGCCGCGGTGGTGAAACTGGCCGCGGTGGTGAAACTGGCCGCGGTGGTGAAACTGGCCGCGGTGGTGAAACTGGCCGCGGTGGTGAAAATCCAAATTCAACAGCGTGTGTGGTTCCAAGCTCTACAGGCACTCAATGTCCGAGCTTAGCTGGGGGTCCTAGTTCAAACCCTACAGCTGCTGTGAATGGAGCCATTGAGCAGCTTTCAAAACAGGATTAGGGAAATAGTCTAGGTAAGATCTACCATTTCTCCACTTGGTGGAGATTTAGTGAGTTTTGTTAGATGCTGTTCTTATACGAAATCTCCTTCTTCAGAAATTCCTGGGGAAGGGCGGGAGGCTTGTAATTGTCCGGTATTTATGCGTTACCCTTGTGGCTTATTGGCTGTCCTTGTAGAGGGGAGGAGATCACTTATTCAGAATATACATGGTTTTGCAGGATTGACAGTAAACCAATCCAGGGAAAAGAAAAGATGTCGGAAATGACCTTCATTGTCTTCGTACGTACCAGACTGCAGCGACGAAGGGAAGGGAGGCATAACAAATTTCGTGTCCGTAACTAGATTCTAGTTTTGTTCTTGTTTTTTAACTTCTTTTCTTATGGCTTGTTCATTAACTTCATTTTCTTGTGCTTGTTCTTAATCCTTGTGCCTGTTCTTAAACCTTGTGCCTATTTAATTGATTTCCTGGTGCTGGTTCTTTGTAACGTATCATCTCTCCCCTTGCTCTCACATTTCAACTTCTATGAGCTTCTAAAAACAAAAGAAAAAAGTCATGCGCGCCGCGTCCGAGCACTTACTCCACTTGGCTTGAAAATTATAAAATTTCAAATTTTAAATATATAATGTAACAAACCAGCTGTTGAAAATATTCACTAGAATCAGCTCACATGGCTATAATTACGAATAGTATAAAGATCAAGGAGAAAATAGTCTCTTAAGCTTACCCAGGAAAACTTGTCATCTAGACCACAACAAACATTGGTCGTTTATTCAATTGAACTGATCTAAGAGACTCGAAGGAGCCACACGTTATTCTCAAATGCTCGATCCGGCCAGTCGGCGCCTCGTTGCATTTGAGATGGAAACCTGGCTTAGCCTGTCAGCATCAGTCGATACCAACCTTTCCTTCAATGGCGTATAATGTCGGTGCCATACCCCGGTGTAGACCTAAAAATGGCAGTGTCAGTCATTGTGCATGCAGCTTTTCTTTTGGTTCTTTTCGGAAGAAAAAAGAAAGAAAAACAGACATGATGCTTAGGAAAGTCACTTCATGCAGTGGTTTAGCTACTTGTGGTGAGAAAGGAGGAAAACGTGTCTTTAGTTACATAGAACTAACCTCCTGCGGCCTGATGATCTTAGTATCAGGATCGTCAAGCGACTCCCGCCAGTGTGCAAGGTAACCAGCCATACGGGGTATAGCGAACAACACGGGGAAAAACTCGGTAGGAAATCCAATTGCCCTGTCAAGCAGTTAGCTAGTCAGTGTCTATAGTACGACATGAGGAGAAATAGGTGCCTTCTCCTGTTACCCACCTATAGATTAAGCCCGAGTAGAAATCAACGTTCGGATAAAGCTTCCTCTTAACGAAGTATTCATCAGAGAGAGCAGCTTTCTCTAATGCCACTGCAACCTGTAACAGTATGTTTAGTAAACCGTATGCCTTTCTTCGAAGGGACAGGGAACAAATTTTCATGCCGTATGAAGGTACTACCATGGGTTTTATTAAAATGCCAAAGTGAGCACGGGTGAAAGATCATTCAGGAAAAGGAAGTGTTTTATTATTCTTAGATATCAAGTGACACAAGAACTTCAATTACTTGGTAGATGCTTGAAAATATACAAGTTCGTTACTGCGAAGGACAAAAAAGCATAAAAAGAAGAGAAATAGTACCTCAATGAGAGGATCCCTGCCAACAATGGAGAAGACTTCCTCTGCCAATTTGCGTATGACCTTGGCACGGGGGTCATAGTTCTTGTAGACACGATGTCCAAAACCAGACATTTTTCTCTTCCTGCACGTGCACATACAAAAAGGTTTGTCAAACTTACAATCTGTGGTGCTTCTAATGGCTTAAAGAAATCTTTCAAGTGTTAATCTGAGGAACACAGTTGGGTAGCCATGCCTGTTTTTAACACCTTCGATAAACTCCGGAATGTTTTCTGTAGTGCCAATCTCATTCAGCATTTTCAGAACAGCCTTCAACAAGAATTACGAACATGACAGAATCAAAAGAACACCCAGAAAATTATTAAAGCAATTAAACACTTATCTAGCCAGTTTACTATAGATGTTACACCCTAAACATAACTATGCAAGGATTTCTGAAGTAAAAATGTATATTAGGAAATACCTCGTTAGCTCCACCGTGAAGAGGCCCATACAGAGCACCAACAGCCCCAGCAAGAGCAGTATACACATCCACGCCACTAAATTACATATAACTCAGGATTTTGCAATTCTAAGTTTGAAAAGGAATTATAAAGGAACAATTTTAATTAACTATTAGCAAATAACAGAATAAACACCTGGAAGCAAGGTGTCTAGCTGCAGCCGTGGAACAATTCATCTCATGCTCCGCATGGAGTATAAAAAGGATGTCAAGAGCCCGGGCCAGTCGAGGGTTCGGTTTGTATGCCCTGTTGCCTCTGCAATTTTGAGGAGAAAAATCTTTATCTCAAAGCAAGTTAATGTCTAGGAAGTCTAAACATGTAGGGAATAGGAAGTGCATGCATTAGTACTTTCTAATGTAAGCTTCTTTGCACTACAAAAAAGGCTAACGTAATGAAAAATGGAGTTTCTGCTGCAGTTCAACCCTCCAAATATTCTTACTGCAGCTCACTTATCCTGAACTCGTCTACACTACCCGTACATGAACCCACATACAACTTATCTACTTCCTCAAAGGTTTTTCTTTTTCAAAGAATGACTCCTTTAAGATGAAAACTATGCATGTCTCCACCATATAAAAACACCGAAATATCTTGTTTGGGCTAAATTATAAACCTAAAATTTTTTTTGGGGATGTTAACTAAGACCTAACCTTTTAATGAACATAGAACTGGTAGTTATTACTGTAATCCCAATCTAAATGGAAGTTAAGGCAAATCGATTAATAACACAACATGAAATGCATTCTAGATTGATGTTGTTGCTAACCACTAACTAATTAGTCATTAGCACATTAAAAAAACACTAGCTAAATGATTTATTTCTTCTAAGCATTATAATAACATCAGAAACAGTCATGCTGCTGAGCTATTTCATAGCTCGCAACAACTATCTTTTATTCTGGAGATCATAGGATTTGCTTCAACTAGACAAGGATCATGAAAACTTTTCGTCCCCCAGAATCTTTCTGCTTTACGTGCCATTGAAATTGCCTGGAATGAAAGCAACAGACAAATAGGAATATTTCATTCCCTTGTTGGTTAAGAATTTTTGAGCCATGGTTTTAATTTCCCCACTTTTTCTTTCTTTGAAAATTTTCCTACTTTTTTTTCAAGGGATTTTTTCAAGGGAAGTCCCTTCTATTCTTTTCAGTACTTGTTCAAGCATAACTGCCAAACCAAAGTAAAACAGATACTACAAATTTGATCAATAAATCATTTAAAGTAGATAGCAGAGAAGTAAAAAGAAAAAGGGTAGCTTAATCGGTGAACAGACCTGAACGAATTTAATTATGCTTCTAGAAAGGGCCATTGCACAGACCCAAAGGAATTCAATTATGTTTTAGAAGAAACTTGAAGCTGCTAAATGGTGCAATAAAAACAGAGAAAACAATGTCACTCTTCACTCGATGCAAATAGCAAAACTCTCCACCTTCCTTAATTTCATTGGTTCACATTGGGGGGTTTGTAATGGGAGGTCTTGGGTTCAAGTCTCCTTAGGGGACAAGGGAATACGAATACAAACTTTAAAAAATAAAAAATAAACAGATTGCCTGTCCTGTTTGTCATAACTGTGCTGCTTGGTCCTCCTTTCAACGAATTTATACTCTCTTCTTCCTCTTACAGATTGCCTGTTCTAAACTTGCTTATGGGCTGAGTTTGCACTTGCTTATGGGCTGGGTTTGCAGTTATGCAAAGATGCACTAGACCAGGAGGTTCTTTTTTAGGTAATGTTCAGCATCTGTCAGACAAAACAAAGGGGGTATATTACATACCATAGTAAGCACCACAATGCTTAGCCAGTAGAAAGCTAAGCTCTAAGCCCACGCAGTGCAATGATACCATGAGGTGGATTTTATATCAGTCCCTATTAAACCTTATGAGCATGTGCAGTTAGTAGCAAATCAACCGTAAGCATGAAACAAAGTTTTGTAGTAAAAACCCTATAAATTAAATGGTCCATACACTTCATTAAGAAACCAAAGGTCATAAATAAGGGGGATTGACAACGAGATGTTAGAACAACAATCACTCTTGCGCAGCTTGACAGCCAATTCATTTGCCGATCCAAGAACGACTAAGAAAAAAGAACAATCACATGAACCTAAAATTTGAGCACACATAGTACTTACAGTGAATCCAACATATACAAGAAGTTTTCAGAGTATGAAAGATTGCTAGAAGGAAGAACTGGAGGCCTCCCAGCCATCCTCAAATAAGCTGCAGCAGCAATTGTTGGTGCCTAAACATATCAAACATAAAACCTCTCAGAAGCTGTTCTGTTTGATGGCATGGTAGAGAAAACACATAAAACATGGACTTTCAGCCTCTAGATAATATTTCATATAAATTCATATTACGAATCCGGTTCAGAATTTTGATAGAGCATAATACTGAAAGGTATATTACTGAAAATACCTTCCCAAGAATACGAGCAATTTGCTTGTCTCTTACTTGTTTTGATTGATAAATATCTTGGCCCTGAGGTGTTCAAGAACAATGAGTCAAAGCGAACCAAAAAATCAGTGATAAGGTTCAGGAAAGGGCTTTGACAAAAATGTCAGCTCAATAAAATTTATTACAAAGGCAAGTCTATGGACTTCTATGTTGGACTTAATTCTTCAACCACATACAAATCTTTGTAGCTTAATTAGTCAACCATACTAACAACTAGTTTCCCCAGATGGAACTAAAAATATGTTTCACTTCATTGATGATTATATGGTAATGTCATAAACGGGGAAAGATACTAGTTGCAGTAGACAAGATATAATTTCACCATACACAATACATAAAAACAAAATAAAAAAAACAGGAGATAGAAAATAAAAACTGGCTAGATTGGTACTAAATTTGGTCCTCGAGTTCCAAATTTACAGCTACACTTAAAAACACTGACTATAATTTAATTACACTTCTTCAGGAGTGCTTCACAAGTAAAGGCGAGAAAAAAATCACCTTCCTTGGAGATCTATCAATGCAAGTTGAGGCTTTAGAAAACTCACTCTGAGAGCAGGATTTGCATCTGGGTGAAATACTGAAAGAGCACTCATTGCACTAACCAGCACGCCCATTGGGTGCGCATCATGAGGCATTGCCTGTATAATGTCCTGTCATAGAGCAGAGTATGATGACACTTTTAGATGCAGCACTGCAATAATCACTATTAGAAAAGGACGTACACATATTAAAGCAACAAAGAAAAAAATATATAAAAACATCAAGTTCGTTAAGAATTAAGAGCATACCAAAATACCCTGGGGAACTGCTGAATGTTGGGAAACTGCAAATTCCCAGTCTGCTAATTGATTCTGAGAAGGCAAACCTCCATACACTGCAAAAGATCCAATTTAGATAGAAGCATAGAAACGGGAAAAAGCTCTAATATGAGCTAAGACAATGTCTGATAGTTCCAAGCCAAGATAACTCACTCAAAAGGTATGCCACTTCGAGAAATGAACTGCTCTCAGCCAACTCTTCGATTGGATATCCTCTGTATCTGAGAATCCCTGCATCACCATCAATGTAACAAATTGATGATCGAACAGGAGCAGTATTTAGATACCCGGGATCATAGAGCCTAATTCCCTTATCAAATTTTCCTTTCGTTATCTGTAAACATACACGACTGTCAGTACAACTTCTATAAAAATAGTTTCTAAGATAGAAGATTACTATATACTAAGCTAAGAAAAAGATAGACAGATTAGCGGAGATAAATTAATCATAATCAAGTCCAGATTCTCCCATAGGATAAGTAGATTTTCTTAGAATAAAATACACTTTTATCGCCAAAGAAGAACAAGAAACTTATAAAGGATCATAAAGGAAGGAGAACCTCCATAGGCAACTTTACGACTTAATAACATCAAATATATACAAGCAACCATGTGAGAAGCACACGAGGAGAAATAGGAATAACCATGGTCACCAAACCTCATAAACATAACGATTTAAAGATCATGTCTTGGTTACTCAAAAATACAGTGGCAAAATGTACAGAGAAAACTAAACTTCTGCACAGCCGACGATCGCTAATATAAGAAAACACCGACAGAAGTAGCTGAAGAGCAGTAAACTTAAAACATGGAGGCATGACTAATTGAAGAAATAACAGCCAGCGTTTCACTTAAACAGCTCCGCTCACACCGTAACAGACGGAATATTTGCGAAAAAAAAAAAAAACGAGGCGTTTTTCATCAACATAAAAGCACGAAAGAAACTATTGCTATCTTATAAATAATACCTTCTTAAAATCTGTAGCTTTCACGGTTCCTTCATCGGAGACCTGAATTTCGTACTTCTTCCCGGTTCTCTCGTCGATCACCGTCAATCGACCTCTCAAATTTTCCGGCGGAGGTAAGACGCCACCGTCTTGAGCAGAAACACGAGAAGTCTCCAAAATCGACAAGGAACCATCAGAAGCAGCAACCAGATGCGCAGAAAGAACGGCTAATCTTCTACGAGCCACTGACGACGACGATGTTTTGGAGAACTCCATCTCCGCGGAATTACGTGGGGAGGAAAAATGAGGAATGGACTCGAGTATAAAGAATTCGTCGACGAAGAGGAGTATGTATGGCGTTTACGACTTACGAGATCCCTGTTTTTGTTGCTTGCGGAAACTAGAAATAGATAGTCGAACTACGAAGTCGCGAGAGGTTTTGATCCAGTTCCTAGAACATGTAAGCAGGCAAATAACCAAATTCTGGCTAACGCTGACGTGACTCCTACTGTGATCGGCCTTGGGAAACTCAACCGGATTACTATCTTCTGCTTCTTCTATGATCTATCTCATTGCGATTTGCGAGTAAGACTAGACCACGCTCCTGAGGCACACGGATTTGAAACGCGCGCGTCTACGAGGGCAGAGGTCTAACTCGTGTGCCACTTCCCCGTTTGAGAAGTTTATGCTATCCCTACTATTTTTTTTAGTAATGTTATGCGCTCAGCCTTAAAATAAAAATAATACTAGTTGCACTTAGTTCACATAACTATCACACTCACACTTCTTAATCTAAATCATTTATGCCTAATATTTATCCTCTAGAAAATAAGATTTTATAAAAAATATATTTTTTTATATTTTTAAGAACTTAGATTAACATGTACGTCGGATAGGTGCATCCGCTAGGTGCGTCTAGTATTACTCTTAAAATAATGCCCTAGTGTAAACTTGCGCACAGAACCATAAGCATAACATTATTTATTGATTTTTTTTCCAATCGCTAATACCTTGTAAGCGCATAAGTTTCATGTACACCTACGAGGGTACGCAATTCTCATACCCACGAGGGTATGCAATTCTCATTTCCTTTGACATAAGAGTGGTGATATGTGTATTGTGAGTTTTTACTGTTAGTTTTTACAATGTGATTTGGCATCTTCGTTTGGCAGTCCAAGTAAGAGATAAAATAGGAACTATTTCCTATTTTATAGGAAAACTTAAACCTTAGACCTTATCTGGAATGCCAACTAGGCTGCCAGAAGGACAACCATCAGGATTTAAAACCTCACTGTAAAATGTTAAAGTACTAATTTTATTTACATAACTTTTGACTTGATTTCTAAACTAAAAATGAAGAGTAATGCTATTTGCACCTGGTACCTATATCACGTACATATTAATTTAACCCCTTAAATATAAAAAAAATATTTTTTATTATATAAACTACTATATTCTAAAGGATAAACCTTAGGCATCAATGGTTTAGATTGACATGTACATGAAATAGGTACCGTGTATAGGTGCAACTAGAATTTTCCAAAAATTAATAACAAAATGATAGTAATGCATCCACGTGAGAAGGGTATGCAAATTAAGTACCTTATACGTGCTCATAGCATTTATCCGACATACACGTATAAGTTGATCATGGCTATTGCGCGAGTTATACTGAGTTCGATTCACAGAGTGATAGATAGAGAGAAATTTTTTTTAATAATTTGTAGTTATTTAGTAGACAAATGACTTCAGTACTGCCATATTTTATTGAGAGTTTTTACATCATAGGCCTTATTTGGACTACCAAGTAGGTTGCTAGGTGGACAGCCACATCAGAATGTAAAAACTCACAGTAAAAATATGACAGTAATGTAATTATTTTTCTTTTCTCTTACCTGGACTGCCAGCTACAGCTACAGATGCAAAACCTCAAAATCAAATAAAACATTACTGATATCATTTTTCAATGATAAAAAGAAACCTACCTGTTTCACTTAAAGTTATCAAAAAAGCCTAAATAGACAATCAGGTACATTTTTTTCTCTACTTTCAATATTCTAATAGTAAACTTGATTGATCGTTTTTCTGCTTTATTTTTGCATGATGAAAACTTAAAATATGCACATAATTAATAAGTCAATTCCCTATACCTATCTATGGATATTATAATTTACTAAACATTTTTATTCAATAATTTGTTCTTTATTTAAGACGATTTTGTAGTACCGGATACAAATATTTACATCCATTTTAAGACCATGGTGATACATGTTATAAAAATATCATATTTTAAATAAAAATACTATACTATAGAACTTAGTTGAAATTGCTAACATTCTTAACTAATCTATATTAGATTTACAAATTGTTAAAATCTCTTTTCATGCAAAAGCAATGGCTTACTTAAATAAATTGTTCATCCTATCATTTTGTTGTCAACTTCAAAAGGATATGGTACAAGAAAGGTACTATACATTGAAGGATTTTTTTCAATTATAATTTAATATTTATAATTTTATATGTACTTCTTTACGTACAATTGAACCTTTATTTTTTCCAATGAGCATCTTTTGAATGAGCTCCTCTTGGACGTCCTTATATGGTGTAATTCAATTCGCAGGCCATAGTCATAACTGGCAAGAAACACCATATGTTAGATCTTAGCCCAAACAAACTCAATTACCAATTTAACATTTTATGTAGCCTTAACTAAATTTTTTATTTTTAAACCATAGGGGAGGCACGGATGGATCGCTTCGTGAGTCAGAAGGTGGACCGGACACCAGGTCGGTGATATACGTATATATAAGAGAAAAAAGAATAGGTTATGTTGCTGGCTATTGAGGAGGACACATACGACGCTCCTTCGCGTCTATAAAAAGGCCTGATGTCTGAAAGGGCGCCCAATCGCTCGTATTCTTCAGTGGAGTTCCTCTTCTCGTTCACAAACCAGGCGTAGCAACTTGCGGGTATGTGCTTAATCTCCTGTTTCTAGCTTCTTCGTCTTTCCCGTTTCGTCTCTAAGGGTTTATTTTCGCGTTTTCCTTCCTGTGTGAATTGTTGTACAGCGTTTCGCAACCTTTAGTAACACGCATGATTCTTGTTTAGGGTTTACCAGCGCGGCTAGGTTTTCAATTTTTCTCGTTTGATCGGCCCCGTTTCACGAGGTTCGAATTTGTTTAGGGTTTCGAAAGACTAGGTGATACAGCAGTTCTATTTCAGTCCCTTCTATTATACTGTAGCGAGTGTTGATTATTCTTTTTGGCTGGTCCCTGTTGTATAGGCTTATCTAAAATGATAATTAGTGATATTTGATCTATGGTAATTATAATTGGAGACACTTTGATGTGGATTTTGAGAAATACATTGGTGCTTTTTAGCTATTGAAGTGTCATGCGAGTAGAAGTTTCAACAGAATCACCTTAGATATATTTTTTTATTAAATAAGAAATACATTTTCAATGTTTCTAAATCTACACCTTCTTGATGGTGAGGATTTTGTGGCCTCAGTAGTTTGTGTAATCTCAGCAGCTTGTAATTTTGGTCTCTGGATATTCCATGTTTGGGGCTTAGTGAGTGAATTTTTCTTTCCAGACATAGTGTTGAAGTAGTTTTTAACCTTGAGGCGACTTTATTGAACCCCCTTTTAAGAGTATTTTTTTCGGCTCCTTGCAAGTAGTTTGCCTCCTGTTAATTATTAAATTCTGAGATGAAAAAGATTGTCAATCTTTTTTTTTTCATGCTCATCAGGAAAATAGTTGCAACTGTGTAATATGCACTGCAATTCTCATGAAAAGAAACGGTCCCATGTTGCAACAGTGTAGTATGTACACATTCTTTAACTCAAAGTTCATTTATCCTTTTCTGCAGTTTTTCACACAGAAGAGCCAGTTCTGAATTATGGGAAAGAGAAAATCTAGGGCGAAGCCACCTCCAAAGAAGCGAATGGACAAACTTGATACTGTCTTTTGCTGTCCATTTTGCAATCATGGGAGCAGCGTTGAGTGCAGAATGTAAGAATCTGTTCCTTTTTTTTTGTGTCTGCTAAACCTTGAAAGTTTGGTCTAGCTTATGGGAGCTGCCAAGCCGTTTCACCTTATGTTTATCCTATTTTATGTTATTGAGTTATTGACAAGAGGTGCAATTTCTTTTAGTGACATGAAGAATTTGATTGGGGAGGCTTCGTGTGGGATTTGTCAAGAAAGTTTCTGCACAACAATCACAGGTTTGTTTGCACATCAAGATCTTCAACTACCCCCAGTTTATAATAGTTTTAGAAATGACTTCAATTGCCATACTATGATTATCTAACTCTCCCACTGGTGTGGTAGTTCAAGTTTAATCAAGATTTTGAGTTTGATAGCCTAGTCTTCAGGAACTGCAACCATTTTTATGCTTAGGATTGAAAATTTGTTTCCCTGTGTTATTTTCATCTAAAATGTTGTTAAAAATGTTCAGAATTAGCAATCGTGGAACAAACTAAGTTCCAATCATCCAACTATGTACTAATTTTTTGGATATGTATATATTTGACGAAGCTAAGCATTTGCTTTACCTCCATTTCTTTAGCTCTATCGGAAGCCATTGATGTGTACAGTGAGTGGATTGATGAATGTGAACGAGTCAACAACCTGGAGGATGATGGGGCCTGAGGTTTCTGCAATTATGGGCGTGGTGTGGAAATGCTACAGCTTGTTGTGAACGTGTTCTCCCACGTTTTGCAAAGAAGTTGCAAAGTCAGTTCCGTAGAAGATAAACTTCTAATATGGTATATTCGATAGAAGACGCATAATGTATGTAGAATACTTGAAGCTGGTTTCTAGGTCCTTTAGAGAATATTTCGCTGCTGTTTGTCATCGTGACGATCAGGGGGTTTCCAAATTCTCTTTGATATAGCTGGTTTGTATAAACATCATATTAAGTGTTGTAATGCCAAGTAATTTTACCCGTTCCTTCGTATTATGTAATGTGATGAGTCTCAATGTTTGAGTGTCAGTCTCTATTCAGGGACACGTTCTAGTCCTTGCCTTTCGTTTCGGCATCACTACCATGGTGTAAGGCTGTAAGAAATAAAAGGAACACGTTGGAGGGGTACTCTTGAGCGATGATGGCTACGGAGAGACTTGGTAAAGAAGTTGTCAGACTCCTGTCCTGTCTTTTCGTCGCTCGCTGTATTACGTTGAACATTAGTTAACTAATCTCTACACGTACTGGGCATTATTGAAATGGTTTTACTGAAGCAACTTTTTTGAGCCTAACCGCGTGTAAATCGGATGCGCTCATTCATTCGGACAATAAGAGGTAAAAGAGACATTTAGGTGGATAAAAGTAGAATGGAACTATTAAAGAGAGATAAAATTAGGTGGGTGAAGGTAGTGTGAGTGGCACACGTAAGCCTAACCCGTGACGTTACGAAGGGCACACGTCGGCTATTTTTCTTTTTTCTCCTATTGTCAATGGTCTATCATCTATGGCTTATATTGAACTTGCAAATGGCATCCATTTGACTTTCAAAACACACACCGAAGCTTTTAGAGTATTCGATTACTACGGCGAGGGAGCTCGAAAGTCTAATAAAATGCCTGATACTTTATGGTAGAGTATCTCATAATAGATAATCCTATCAGTCCAAGTATTCGAACCACCGAGAAAGTCCTAGGCAACTCGTGTTGTAATCGTGTTTCGAGCATTTCCCCGCGGCTAATTGACACGAAATATCAAGCAATCCTAGGAAAACCTCACGGGTCTCCCCCCTCTCTGAGACAAAAACGATAGATACCACGCGTTCAACTTCAACAACAACGCGAGTTGCAGACTACCAAACTGCAAAGTTGAGAAGGATTTGAATGCGCGTACAGAGGAAGCAAAAGAAAGAAAGGTTACTGTTCAACACTCCAATCAATAGGAGTCCTCTTGTGTTCGTTCGTAATTCGCATCTCTCTTTTATTTTGGACAAACGGTCAACAAAGTTAAGTAGTTGATTGGTTGGGGGGGGTTGCATTGTTTCAACGTCTCCCCTTCAATTGCCAAAACTACTGCCGGGACAAATTTGACATGTGGTCCATCCCGGTCGATGAGCCGGCTTAATCTAATACGCGACCAGAAAGTTGGGTGAGTACGTGGATCTTCGGGTCCCATTTATGACTGAAGTTGAGACTCGAGACTCGCTAAGGTTGATCACTTTAGTTATACTGTCTAGAAGTGGGTGGAACGTTAATAAAGAATAAAAAGTCATCAACAAACTTAATCCACATTTACTGAGACTAAAGGCTCTTCTACTTCTTCTCTCTTTCACTCTTTTTTTTATTTTTTTTCTTTTTTTTCTTTTTTCTTGATCCAAGACCAGGCTTCAAGCCACGGTGCAGTAAACTGTAATTTTGGGTTCTTCTCCCCCGTGGAAGCTTAGGAAAGACGTTTCTTTTGTCAAAAATTCAACATATAATATCTGTTCATTGATTCTTTGCCGGAAATGCAGTCGAAAAAACTGAAAAAGATGTCCGGACCGCAGAGGAGAGATTAAAAGCAAAACAAGGAAGTCAAGAGGTCGAAAATATGAAAAGAAAAAGGACCGAAATTAAGTTGAAGGCTTGAAGCAAAGCTGCGAAGGAGACAGGCAACGGTGGTATTTGTCCATAAGGGGGAACTTCAACTCTACAGACCGGTCAACTCCAAATCCTTCTCAGAAAGCGCGTTCTTTTTTTCCTTCTTTCTTTTTTTTTCCATTATTCTTACAGTCAAAACTCAAAACTCAAAAGGTCTCTTGTCCGAGGCCTCCACAAATGAAATCCGACGAGCCGTCTCAGAAATGAAAATTTTGCCATTCTCTCTCTTCCCTTCCTCATCTTTTTCCTCCATCGCTAGATGGAAAACCAGAGTCGAATGAAAAACTCAGCTCTTCTCGCTGCCCTCTCCAACTCGATTCAAGCACTAGGTAGAGGCTTCGATGTCACCTCGGATATTCGTCTTCTCTACTGCAAGGGAGCATCTGGGTCTCGCTTAGTTCATTTCAATGAAGAGGATAAGAGAGATCTCGTAATATATGATGAGCTCCTTCTCCCTGGTGTTTCCGTCGATGTCGAGTGCTTCTGTGAGAAGCCTAGGAGAGAGACTACTCCTGTGTCCGGTTTCCATGAGGTACTTGATGATTGCTTCCCTCCGTATAGATAGCACTAAATCCCCTTTTCTCCTGGTTCTGGTTTTGGTGTTTCTGGTAGACTGGATTGTGAATTGGCATTTACCATACTTCTGCTTTTATACAGTCATTTAGAGCATTCGGTAGGTCAAAATTTTGTATTTGATTTCATCTTTTAGGTTTCCATTTTGGTGAATCCTAATGCATTTCTGTCAGTTGACGGTTTGGGATTATATAAGGTTGTTGATTCGTACATAGTGTCTTCGTATTCTACAGGGCCGAGGCAATTGATTTCTGTCTCATGTTAGGCGTGCATTTTCTAAGGATGGCATTTGTGTGGTCTTCATTGGATTGTTTTTCCTACAAGTCCGTGGCGGTTAAATTTATATAATGAGTCCCATGCGACCTACTATTTTATCTGTTTCATTTCTTAAGTCCTCGTTTGAGGGAAATGAGCTATTTTGACTTGTTTTGGATGCTGACATGCTGTAACTAATAAAGGGCCTTCACATGATGTGGTAGTTTCTTTTGGTTTTCTCTTTTCCCGAAAATTTTGCTTTAGATTTTGAATCTGCTTGATATGATTATTTTCTTTCTTTTTATGGAGAATTTCATTGTCCTATTATTTACTTCTTCACGTTAGAAGATAGACTATGTTGGATGTCGTTGTTACATATCTTTATTCAGTTTAAAGAACGACACTGTATTTTCAGCATTCTTGGTGTTCATATGGATTGCTAATTTGTAATCGGAGGTCTTGGGTTCAAGTCTCCTTAGGGGAATTGGGGTTGGGTTAAAAAAGTGCTTTCTGCAAAAAAAAAAAAAAAAGTCAAGTAACTTATGGCATTTCATCCATTGGCTTAATGCTGATAGCTTTTTGTATTTCTGCAGAAGCTGGAAAGCAATAATCAGTTTAGAAGGAAATTATAGGTTCTTGGGGGGCAAAGATAAATGTACTGCTTGAAGAAAAAGTGAAAAATGAATCAGAAGCTTTGGCCTTTAGTTTATGACTAGTGGGTATAACAAATGACTCATATAGCTTAGATGTTATTGTTAATACATCCAGATGGCGGAGTACTTCAACAAGAAGACTGGTATATCTGGAAGCATTCCTCTTGGAAGCTTTAACTCAATGTTCAACTTCACTGGTTCTTCGCAAATTGATGCTGCAACCACAAAATCCTTAGTAATGGATGGATACTTCATCCCACTATGTGGTGTTCAGCTGGCAAAGTCGTCCATGGTTTTGCATGATTATGTCAAAAGGGTTGTCCCACAGACATGGGACCCGTCAGCCTTGGCAAGGTAAACATTTAAATTCATTTTATCTATTATCCACATGTTTCTAGTTTATAATATTTGAGGTTCCATTTCCAGCTTCATTGAAAATTATGGTACCCATATCATCACCTCTATCACTATTGGTGGGAGAGATGTGATTTACGTGAAGCAGCACCAGTCATCCCCTTTGTCAGCCGTGGACATGCAAACATATGTGAAAGATATTGGGGATCAGAGGTTCTTAGATTTGGACATCCAAGCTACTGGTGCTCCTTTCAAATACAAGGACAAGGCAC
Organism: Aristolochia contorta; assembly: GCA_022405105.1. Lineage (NCBI taxonomy): Eukaryota > Viridiplantae > Streptophyta > Magnoliopsida > Piperales > Aristolochiaceae > Aristolochia > Aristolochia contorta. The sequence goes on along the minus strand of CM039667.1, from coordinate 4,801,275 downwards.
GTTTTTACTTCTCTGTTTGTCTACAATTGTATGTCACTGATATGGACAGGTTTTTGATTGAGAGCATTGGTTGATTTGCTTATGTCTTAAAATTTGCAGGTAATGGATCCATCTCTGTTTAATAATCGAGAAATACATCCTCAATTTTCTGGTGTGCCATATCTTACTGGGAAAGAGGTGGGTGCTAGTAAATCGTAGTTCTGTCCCTTTGCGTGGCTTGAGTGGTTGATAACACAGAATCCTGATTCCGGCGCTTTGAACTTTCTGTCACTGAGAGTTTGTCATATCTCAGGCTTCTCAAGCAAAAAAGCATTTATGTTCAACTTGTCCAGTTGTCCTCCTGTACCCTCTTATTTCCAACTTATACCAGGACTACTACTTCTGTTGCAGTTCACCATTTTGTTTGTTTTTATTGTTTTTTCATCTCCTGTAAATGATGGTCAGAGAATTAGTTCTCTTTTTGTAGGATGTGACTGTTATCTTTAGGAGAAGGGGTGGTGATGACCTCATTCAAAGTCATGGCATGTGGGCCACCACAGTAGACTCGGCACCAGATGTAATCAACATGACTTTCTCTCCCATCATTTCACTCTTGGAGGGTTTGCCTGGAATTAAACATCTGGCGCGTGCAATTGAGTTATACTTAGAGTGTAAGAATTTATATTACGATTGTGATTCTCAATTGAATTTCTCATTATTATTAGCTGATGACACACTAGTTTAAAGCTTGCTAGTTTTATACTACAAAAAAGGAACAAAAATCTACAGCCCTTGATGACCTAAGTACCCTTGTTAGATTCTAAATTCACTTCTAATGGCTACTTCTATCTGGTAGGCATACGTAGATGTTTTTGTGATATCCAAACTGTTCGTAGGCATTTTAACTTGAACCCAAACCATTGTAGCTATTTATGTGACGTTTTTTTGTGATAGTTGATTAGCATGACAATTTATGTGACATTTTACATTTTTTTCTTCGTGAGTTTATGATTTCATATTGCTGTGGAGCTTAGTGTAATGGATCTCGACATCTTTCTGGTTTCTTTCAAGATGTCATTTGGAGCTTCAAGAATCATGTCATCAATCTTTTTTTCTTCAAAAGCATTCTTTTTTTTTTATTTTACTAGTTTCATTTCCAGGTCTTACTTTAATTCTAAATGCTGGCTGATAGATTCAAATCATCAGCGAGTATGCAGGAACCCCGGCATAGAGTCCCTTAAGTCCCATTTTTATCTGAATTATTAATTTCAAGTTGTTCCAGAACATCTGATTTTACTGGATTAGCATCTTCATAGCCTAATATTTTTTTTCTCTTTGCAGTCAAGCCACCAATAGAGGAGCTACAGTATTTCTTGGATTTTCAAATTTCTCGTGTCTGGGCGCCTGCACAGAGCAATCTTCCAGGACATCAGAGAAAGGAGCCTGTGTGCCCATTTCTTCAATTTAGCTTGATGGGTCCTAAGCTATATGTCAGCTCTGAGCAGGTATTTCCGTGTTATGGTCCCATAAGATTACAAGTAGGAAATTTTACGTTATCTGTGGGTTATAAGGAATGGATCCAATTTTAATGTTTGAATGAAGCCAGATCCAAATTTAATCCTGCCAGCACTGTCTCGAAAGGCCCCTCCCGTCCCAGCTTGCCCCAGATTTCCCAAAAAGGAGCCATGAAAATCAAGTTTAAAAGGGCCCCTCATGGGGGATGCTTCGGTTCATGCATAACTAGGGGTTTGTGGCTGGGGAAGTGAATCACTTTTTGTCAACGTTTTCTGAGAGCATGACCATAGCGTACTGTCTCAAGTGGTAGCACCAATTATTGCAGTAACTGGGGAGCACTTCCAGATAGAAGTTCTGTTGTTCCTTTCATTCCACAGGTGCAGGAAATGGTAGTAAGTGAGGTCTGCCGAAGTGTTTTCCCAGACAATGGCAAGGGGAATGAGGTGCAACATGTGGCAGAAAGATTACAACAGCAGCCCAAAATGATCTTGCTTGGGAGTAGTAGAGCCAAACTGCAATAGTTTATTTAATCAAAAGATGGCATAGTCACCCATAGATGTAGGATAAGAATAATCTTGTTCTTATTATTTTAGAAGAGATCATAAGTCATTTTAAGTTACATCTACATCCAACTCTAACATGGAATTGGAGCGGGTATGTGTAGCCAATCCTCCATCTAAAATTATCCAAATAAAGAGGCTTACATGTGTTGCAGGAGTGTTAAAAATAGTTCATAATGAGTTCAGGATAAGAAAAAACTTCATGTTTGTTGGTTGGTACAACTTCCTAATTTTGGTTAGTAATGTTATGATGGAACCAGACCCAATATGAACATACCAAAAAGAAGGAAATTAAAATCTGAAAGATATGAGTAATTACATTGCTGTTGGCGAGTTCCTGAAAACCAATTTTACTAGTGACTGCTGGCTTTTCCATTTTGAGCAAGTCCAATGTGCTAAGCTAGACATAACTTAGTTTCTTAGAATTGTGGTTCACTACTATTCCAAAGCCAGTTCTTTTAGAACTTCAAACCTGAACATTAATGATGGTTTGTTACTGAATGTTGCTTGCTGTACGAATTGGAAATGTCTGTCAAGTTGCTTAGCTAGACATAACTTAGTTTCTTAGAATTGTGGTTCACTACTAATCCAAAGCCAGTTCTTTTAGAACTTCAAACCTGAACATTAATGATGGTTTGCTACTGAATGTTGCTTACTGTACGAATTGGAAATGTCTGTCAAGTTGCTTAGCCGCAGATCTTTAATTTTCATCTAGGTGATGGATCAATTTGAGTACTGATACATTGTGAGATGACACAACTGATGTTTTGGATATGATATGTAAACAGAAATTAGTACTCTGACAGGCTAAATGGTATCAAATGATTCTTTTTTTGTTCTTTCGTCATGTTGGTTCAACACAAACACAACCCTGAAATGTGAGCTTGAGCAGTTGCTCAGTGGTCACAAAGGGGATTTAGTAATGGGAGATCTTGGGTTCAAGTCTCCACAGGGGCATTTGAGTTTATCCAAAGTTTGTATTTTGGGAGTCTTAATCAAAACACAACCCTGAGATCTAGTGAGATTCAAACATGAAACCTCACAGCCCATTCGATGTTGCTGCTGCAATAGATGTCTCATGCAGAGATATAGTGTTCTTAGTGATGAAGATATCTGAGAGTCAGTCATTTTAATAAAAGGAAACTATCTTATTTGCTGAAAGGCTGTGTAATTTAGTTTAGTGTGCAGACCTCGGATACTGATTTGAGCCCTGAAATTCATGCAGATATCAGTAGGCCGTAAACCTGTCACAGGTCTCAGGCTTTGCTTAGAGGGAAGCAAGCAAAATCGACTTGCTGTGCAATTGCAGCACTTAGCGTCTCTTCCGAAGATTCTTCAACCCCACTGGGATACTCATGTAGCAATAGGCCCACCTAAGTGGCAAGGACCGGAGGAACAAGACAGTCGGTGGTTTGAGCCCATAAAGTGGAAAAATTTCTCCCACGTGAGCACATCACCAATTGATAAGTCTGAGACTTATATAGGGGATCTCTCTGGTGTGCATATTGTAACTGGTGCCCAGTTGGGTGTCTGGGAATTTGGTGCCAAAAGTGTTCTGCATCTTAAACTTCTCTTCTCAAAGGTTCCTGGTTGTACTATAAGGAGATCGGTTTGGGATCATAACCCCTCCAATTGTTCCCAAATATCAAAAGCAGATGGTGCATCATCTTCATCCTCATCTGAAAAAGGCGGTGTAGATGACAAAAAGGTTGATAATTTGAGTCAATTGGGCAAGCTCATGAAGATTGTGGACTTAACCGAGATGTCCAAGGGGCCTCAAGATATGCCAGGGCACTGGTTAGTCACTGGAGCAAAGCTTGGGGTTGAAAAGGGGAAGATTGTTCTACGTGTCAAGTATTCTATACTGAACTACTGAGAATTATGTAGTAATTTTTGTTTGCCTCTCATTCCTTGACACTACTGTCAAGCATTCTTTGCACAGGTAACTGTTCTTTTGTTCTTCTGTATATTCTTCCTGAGGTCTGGTTATTAAAATTCAGAGGATCTCTCATGTGGCTTTGATTGTTTCTGTATTGGTTGTAGTCTGTAGACTTATGATTTAACTGTAGAACACATCCAGCCATACAAGAATTTGGTGTCCTCTTCAGTCTGTTCAGGTGAAGTATTCAATGAGAATAAACACACCTCAATGCACACAATTATCTACAGAGCGGGACAGTCTTATGGACGAGGTTTTTCTGTTTGTAGTACATCGGTATCACGAGTAACGGAACATCATCTTGATGGGGTTTAGGACTCGCACCACCCAGACAAATATTCCACCAAATGAATGAAAAAAAAAAAAAAGACTTTCTGCGTATGACAACTTAACATGAGTGGCGGACTGCAAGCCATCCTGCTTACTGACTGCTGACTGCTTGGTTTCCTTTTTAAACTAAGAGCGCACGAGCAACTAATATTTCCCAAAACTTCTTCAAGAGAAGAAATCTTACTGTATATCGAACGCATTATTATAGTCTCCCTGATTAAATGGTTGTAAAAATACTAAGTTGAACAACTTTAGCCGGTTTCTCTTTGAAAGAATGTATTCCACCAAAATCTAATCTAGGATTTAAATAACCGATGTGCTCTTAGAGGGAAAGACTTGGCCAATAACCTACTGTGTAACGTACTGTTATACATTCAAATCTTGATAACTAAGAAAAGCCTGTTCATGTTCAGTTTTCCACAAGCAAATCTTGATTTATGAGGCAACAGGATATGATGAATTGTTTGTTGAAGCTGAAAGCATAATCAACCGGGTCAGAGACAGAGGGCACCTCTGTCCCAGCTCAATCTTGTCCCTGTCATGGAACATACACCATTTGAGGAGAGGAGAAGGCAACATGTTATATTACGTGAACTTCTGCTTTTCTAGTTAATTGTTTTGGATTATTGCCCCAGCAGGCACCATGGCTGAGATGGTTGAAGACAGAACATTGAGTGCTTTACATGCAAGTAGTTCGATTCCTCCGTACGCTCATGGCTTGTCAGAGACTCAGAAGACATGCTTATGTCTATAGGCTCTCGGCGTATTAACTGGGAGTGAATCGGGAGTCCCCGTGCCGGTCCGTGTCTCCCCCTTTTGTCTGAAAGATCAGAAAAAAAGAAAGAAGCTGCGGAACACAAGAGAGCGGAGAGAAAAGTAAAACCACAACGGGAAGGAGGCTTGCCGGAACCGAGTGTGCTGAAATGTGGGCACTTCCGATCAGACGTGACGTTTGTGTCTCTGCCTAATTTTGATCTTCCGGTGTTCTCAGACATGGTCCAACCCCACTACTATAATTTGCTCACATCTCGCTCCGTCTATTAGTGGTCACTGACAGAAAGGGCACACTATATTTATTAACTAGAGCAAACCGGAGGAGAAAGGGAGAGGTTTCTATCCAAAGCATGGTTGCAGTAGTATTTCGGATCCCCGACCGGGCTCTGAATTCTGCAGTCCGATATGACAGTCATAGTACATAGTACTGGGTCGGCCACGTGAGTGCACTGACGAGAGTCAGACAGAAAGAAAGAGAGAGAAGGGGGGGAAGAAAATTGCAGATTGGCAGGTGTGTATGAACTCTGAAGAGTGAACTATGAAGGCAGGTTCTCGCTTTTGAATTCCCACAAAGCTCTTTCTGGTTGCGTTCTCTTCGAATAGTAAATGGCCAAATACTTTCATTACTTCCCCACGTGCGTGCGCAATAGACCATCTTTGTAGCTTTCTGTCAGATTCTCTTTGCCATCTTACTTCAAATGGACAGAGTTTTGTGTTTCTAGCCATCCCTGTCCATGGGTTTATCTCTCCCCGTCCCTCTCTCACTCTCCTTCCATAAATACCATACATGACAAACGCGGATATCTTCGGGATTTCCCAAAGTTAAATTCCTTCCATCAATCGATCTAACAATTTTCCTAGAGCTTGAACAGTGATCGAATTGAAACATGAAAATATGCAACTCCAAGGTTGGTTCTCATCTTTCCCTTTCCCTTTCCCTTTCCCTTTTCCCTTTCCCTTATTGCTTTGTTAGACCCGCTTCTCGTTTTAAGAAGGACATCTATCACTGGGAGTACTCAATATTATTCTGCCATGGCGCAGGCAGGTTTCTCACTTGTCATCCCGGGGATAGTCCATGTCGACAAAGTAAAAGCAACAGTGACGGGTCGGTGGGGGTGACTCTATGGTTTGGAGATGTATTCTAGTTAATCAGAAGTGATCTTTCACTGCGGCATTTCATGTTTGATCAAGGTGACTTGTGACCCATCTGGGCAATTTGCGATTTTGCATCTCTAATCTACTTGTTTGATGCGCGGAAAAGGAAAACAAAAAAAAAAAAAAAAAAAACCCGTGTCACCTCTTGGTTGAAGACAAAGTGTACCTCCTTGGTTCCTATATTCACGTCATCGTCTTCTCAGCTTTCCACAGCTTTATGGCAATACGAAGATTGGACATCTCGACTTTGCATTCTTCCTTCATCTTTGGGTAAAAATAAATCAGCAGTTACTGTTCACAACGATTCTTCCTTCATCTTTGGACATCTCGACTGTCCAGATTCTCGTGTGTTTTAGGTGGGCACTTGATTCGCCATTGCAAAGGTGGAAATAGTTCTCCTATGGCTTTCTTCATCCGAACGGAACCGTGAGATACATTGCATCCGACTGCATTACGACGTCCTAACTCCTACAGTAATCGCCGGTACGACTTGTTTCAAAATCGAATCGGCGAAGGAGAAGAAAACTCAAGAGCGACAGATCAACCAGTCTCAAATCAATATGTAAACGGAGTGGGTTACAGCTCGGGCAGAGCGTCCTTTCCGGTAGGCCATTTCAAAGGACCCTGCTCGAATGTACCACAGGATTGCTGATATGTCATGTCTATTTCTTTCTTTTCTGACGTCTCAATTATAAAGTGTTTGAAGTTTCATTGGTCGGACTTCAGAGTAATACTCATAAATGACACTATTTTAAATCTTCAATAAAATACAAAGATACTAGCTAGCGAATTGGGTAAGGCAACCCTCTTTCTGTTTCCACTTTTTGTATCTTTTTTTTTTTTTCCGGAGTTTGGGTGAGAAAGGAAACGATGAATCTGGAAACCGAAAATTACCCTCAACACAGTAAACCCCAGCAAGGATATCAATCTGAAAGAACATTGCAATACCAGAGTCCTCAGTGTCCCTCCCCTTCGTCGTGGCCCAGCAAGGAGATGGGTTATGCTCCTATATTGAAGTTTGGCATGCGTCTATTTTCTATTAACTATCAAATCTAAAATTTGTGAAATAAATCCCCTTAAATTTTCCGAGTCAGGGTTGATTCAGCGGCCTTAATTCTATTTCATCCTGAAATAAGACGAAGGAAACCTGAATTGAGCAAAAAAAATAATAATAATGATAGCAGGTCTCTTACAACCCTCCGGCGGAGGGCAGAGGCAATAAGGAAAGGCATTCCCGTGAGAATAATAATAGCAGTCAAGCAGTCAAGTCTCCGCTCTCCAGGCAAAGGAAATGACCACCGAGCTTCAACTGAAATGGCTAAGGCTACCTGTTCAGTAGTCTACTGAAATTAATGTACAGTGTGACAAGTTTGCAGTCCAAAAGGGCCATGAACTAGAACGGCGGACGAAAAAGAATTCCCATCTGAAGACCCCAAAGTTCACTTGCAGCAGTAACTATACGAACAACGGATACTACAAATGGATGTGCCAATAGCAATTTTTGAGACAAACCCAATATTCAACAAAAGAATCGCCGGAATTGATGAAAAAGAAAAGTAAAACCTGCTAACAGTAAGAAGAAGATCATAAATAGATGCCGATTTAGAGATAATTCAGGTAGAAACTCCAAACGCTCAAAGAAATCACGAGGTTGGCCACATTGCAGAAGAGAGATGGAGCAGCTCCAGATCTCTTCAAGGGATGAAGCACCGATCCAGTTCTGTTAGTTCCGCACAATCCGATGCCAAACTTGGCGCTTTCGAGGGCTTCAGACCCGTTCAGACACAAGCCCGGATTGCCACTCAAATCCAAATTCCTTCCTAGCCTCCTCAAAAAACCGGAATCAAACGGAACGGCACCAATCAACATGTTCCTGCTGAGGTTCAAATGATACATCCGAGAGAGGCTGTTCAAACCTGCCGGGATTTCGCCTGCGAGCCTATTGTTTTCGAGAGATAAAGTGGTGAGGTTCAGCAGCTGGGAGAAACTCGCGGGGATGACGCCGAAATATCTGGAATTCGCCAGCCTTATCTCTTGCAGCTTTACCAACTTCCCCAGTTCAGAAGGCAGGGGCATGAACATGGGGTTGTCGTCCATGATAAAATACTGAAGGTTTTGGAGCTTGGGTAAGGCTTTTCCCAGGTACCCACTGAGCCTGTTGCCGCTGAGGGCCAAAAAAACCAAGGCATTGAGATTCTCCAAGCTGTTCGGGATATGTCCCGACAGTAAATTAGAGCTCAAATCGAGCTTCTGCAGGATACCCATTAGACCAATCGATTCCGGGATAGGACCAGTTAGAGAGTTGTAGCTCAAATCCAGTCCTACCAGGTTCCTCAGACTGCCCAGCTGCTTCGGTATGGGACCCGTGAGGAAGTTGAAACTCAAGTCGAGGTGTATCAAAGAGGTCAGCCTGGAGATTTCGGGAGGGATTCTCCCACGAAGGCGGTTCTGCGAGAGGGTGAGAATTTCCAGGGACCTGAGAAGGGAAATTTGAGGCGGTATTGATCCAACAAGCGACGGGTTGGATCGAAGACTCAGTTGCTGAAGAGAGTCTCCCGTGCGAATATTGAGTAATGCTGGAATGGAGATGGTGGTTTTGGCATGAGTGAAGCAGTTGAAGAAGAAGACGGCCTGGAGATAAGGCAACTGGAAGACTTGGGAAGGAAATGTGGCAGTTGGTTTGCAAACAGGATTCGGAGGGGTCCCAAAGTCTAGCCGGGAGACATGCAAGCGGTTGTCCGAAGCCATTTTGCATTCTAAACCAGGCCACGAGGCGCCTGGCTTGCAAGGGTTGGGGTTTGTCACTCTCCATTTCCTGTCGGACGACATGTTGTCCATGACTCTGAAAAGGGTCTTTCTCTCCACCGGGTCCATGTTCATATTCATGGCTTGAAGGTCTTGTGCTGATTGGTTGTGATTCTCATTCTCAAGGGTGGAAGAACGAGTGGAGGGCAGCGAGATCAGGGAGAGAAGAAGCAGTGTTAAAGGACCAAGGACGGAGAGAGCAGGGGGAGGAAACATTGGCGTTTGGGAAGTGAAAACGCAGAGAAAAGTGGTATGAGACGTTCTTTGTGGCAGTGAAGCTGGTCTTCAATTTTCATGGGAAGCGAGGGAACTGTGAGTGAGTCAAGTAAGGTCAGTGAAAGTGAAGAAGAGAGGGAGAGAGAAGGTGAAACACTGATACGAGAGTAGTGAGTTGTGAAAATGTGATTGAAGTGATGTGTGGGGTCATTACATTGAGTGAGTTTTGAAAACCATGTATGGTCAAAAAGATTGACAGAAGAGAGAGAGAGAGAGAGAGAGAGAGAGAGAGAGAGAGAGAGAGAGAGAGAGAGAGAGAGAGAGAGAGAGAGAGAGAGAGAGAGAGAGAGAGAGAGAGAGAGAGAGAGAGAGAGAGAGAGAGAGAGAGAGAGAGAGAGAGAGAGAGAGAGAGAGAGAGAGAGAGAGAGAGAGAGAGAGAGAGAGAGAGAGAGAGAGAGAGAGAGAGAGAGAGAGAGGGAGCTTGGGGAATATCCGGGTAAATTTTTTTGACCGAAAGCGGACAAAGACAAAGAGAGCAAAGCCTCGAGGCCGGTAGAGCGGGAGCAGAGACCGGGCTTCGATGATTCAATCAGCTACGACGCTCTTCTCATTTGGGGATTTGGAACTTTGTAGTACAATCCCGTAACAGATTAAATTGCATGAAATACTTCCTCTTCTGCTTGAAAATACTGTCGATTCCATTCGACTATATTTTTGCTTTTTCTATTCTAAACAGTAAGGGTCCTTATCCGCTCTCTTTTCCCCCGTCTCAACGTTCTAAAAAGTACACGTTATCATTTCCAGACACTCCCACTGGAACAGAGAACGACTCAAATGCCACTTCCAAACTGAACCCTTATTTTCTTTCTGCGGCAGCAGGGAATCACAGCAGGTTAATCAACCTGGGTTATCATGGGTTTGATAAACGAGAACTGAAGAGCAGTCCATATCAAAGAGAAGTTGGATAATGAACTCACCTCTCTTGAAGGAAAGAAGAACACAAACCCACTAAGTATCTAAGGTGTTGATCAAAAGAAGAAGCAGGAAAGAATAAATGGAGTATCTATGGGGAGTTAAAGAGAGTCAAAAGAGGGCCACATCCTGGGCTGCATTTGGGTTCAAACCTGCCCTAAACGGTCACAAACTACAAAAAGAATCAGTAAACATTTCTCCTATTTGCCTCAAATTCTGGAGCAATCAAAACCATATGGAACCCCCTATTCACGGTGCCCCATGGCAGAAGAATACAAACAACAAGAGCCATATTTTATAGTCTACTTTCCCAGAAAACTACACGAACCGGACTGGTTAACTACATGAAAGTGGGCTTTGCTGAAGTCACTTCTTCGGCCAAACAGGAAACAAGTACCCACTCACCCCAGCCAACCCCTTGAATTTTTGGGACCCGGGATCGTTTTTTCGTACCCAGACAACAGCTTTAAACATCTTAATGGGGCTCAAATTATCTTATGGATTTCCCTGTTATGCCTTCTCTGGCCTTTCATCTGCCTTACAGAAGAAACCATGCTTGGGAAGTGAGTCCCGTGGTTTCAAAAGAGGAAGCAGAAGGTTGCTATTAAATACTTATTAGTTACACTGACCACCAAACTACACCGTACGTGGTGATATACATATCGCGAAGACATTTATCATGACTTCAGTCACGCCTTATTTCGTTTCAACTTCTAGGACTACGACACATTGATTACCTTCCACGAAAATAAACAGTAAAACGCAGCAGATTCATGAATGAGGCAACTCCCATTTTCGTTGTTGGAAATTAGAATGGTTAACATGCAAACGCGAGTGCGAGTTGAAAATGTGTTAAACTTACTGTTCTATAATAATTATTACGATTTTGAGAAGAAACGAAATGACTCAATTTCTTAGAAACACTAACTAATGAAGAATAAATAAATTTAAATTCTCTTTGTACATTTGGTTACCTGTTTACAAGTTACATTAAACCTGGTTCCACGGAGAAGTCAATCTGAAAGTCATGCAGCGGAGAGACTAAGATATAGCCTCAGCAACCAATGATACACGATTGAAGATGATTATGTCGTTATATGTTCAAAATTGCCAAGTCTGAAGGATGAATTGCTGCATAAGAACCGCCAAAATGCTGCCAATTGTAATGTTTATTACATTAACAACATCATTGTTGAGCTGCCATTGTCAGGAAGTAGGAATCAGTGAGAAAGAGAAATAATAAGCAAATAAAATAATGAAGAATTAGCATTCCGTAATAACAATTGCAAATAATATGGCAGGAAGTAACAAACTTTGACCAAAACATTGGAGTCAACCATCTTTAAAGAGCAATTTTCAGGACTAATGGTGACATTGATCACGTTTAATCAATCCACAGTACTTGACTTCACCAAAATTGACAAGAATCCACCGCTTCAGCGTCAAATGGATCAAGAATACCCAAACTATCTCGTGGCACCTCTTGGCCAGGAAATTACATTTGGAAATCGATACTTTGTTGGGCTAATCTTGACCAATCTAACCTCCACTGTCCCAAACCAGTAAGAAATGTCAAAAATTATGCTAATGTTTCATGGATGGACCGTCCTTAATTCCTCAAGAAATACGTCATGTCAATTGACAAATGTTAACTCTCATAAATTCTTTTCGTTTGAGAGAATGAATTAAAACCATCTCATGCTCTAATCTTCCTCATATTCAGAGAATAAAGATTATATGAATACAGCCTCTTACCCATTGAAATCCTTCTTTCTCTTGAAGTGAAGCTCCAAGAATGCTCTCCCCAAGATTTGCAATCTGGGAGGCAAACACGCAAAGGACAACTTCGGATGCACTTACCTGCATCAAAAGCGTCATAGCTTACAAATACTATGCGAAAATAAGCTTGATTGTACTAGAAACAATCACATGATTTCTAAAACTTGGATATATGAGAGTATCAATTCTTTTATCTCGCAACCTTGCATCAAAAGACATTGCATGTAGCCATCGTCAAGTGACACAAGTTACTCAACTCATACCAATTTCCCGCAAAAAACATTGCAGAGGTTTAGAGAGCAAACAATCAATAAAAGGATGAGACTGAACTCGAGATTGAAAATGCAGGACAACAGATTAACTAAATATTTTTACATTAAATTGCTAATAAATTCATTCAATAAATTTCCAGAAAGCTAGTCCCAAAAAAGAATCCCAGAGTAGTACAACAATGTGTTTTGATGATGTCGACCACTCCCGTGGCCCTGTCCTGAAATAGTACTATAACCTGAGTGGTTGTCACAATTTGAAATTTCATAGGGTTTCTCAATTTGAGCTCACTAACTGTGAATATAAGATTCTTTACCAGAAAAAAGTGCAGAAGTCGAACTTGAGCATAGCTCAATGGTCACATGGGGGGTTTTCTAGTGGGAGGTCTTGGGTTCAAGTCTCCTTAGGGGTATGGGAAAAAAGACAAATTTCAAAAAAAAAAAAAAAAAAAAAAGTGCAGAAGTCAAAGACTAATATGGCCAAGAATAGAAACATCAATGCAACTAAATAGAGGGAAAATATTCAAAAAAATGTGAAACTACTGTACCTCACCCATGAGACAAGCAACACCAGCAAGAAGAACTGATGCTAAAAGTCCAGCAACTGTACCCTCAACACTCACAGCCCCATCTGTTCCTCTTGGAACAATTTTAAATGTAGTTACAAGATACCTGTCATTTCAAATGCTCAGGAAGTTGAATGTCCTATTTCTGTGACAAAGATTAATATGCATATTGTTGGACTTAAGCAAAGCAATATGGTAGAGGAAATTTCACCATTGATCAGTGCCAGTTCATTTAAAGTGCATATTTGGGAAAGTGTAGGTGTCGTGATTAACTAGATCAGTGTTTGTAATGTCTTCGAATGGTTTCCTCCAACATCAAACTTCTAAGCCATTTGTATTCTTTGAACTTGAGAATGATTTTATATCGCAAAAAAGGTAGGGCAAAAGCACAAAAAATAATGAAAAATACAGAGGAGAGGAGGATTAATTACGTTGTCTTCCCGAATGCCTTCCCAATCTCACTTGAAACAGTATCACTCAACTTTGTGCAGAAGCTAGCAACAAACCCAAGTTGCCAGAGACCAAATGATGTGGGGCCCCCTATGCCATATATAGCACAAAAGGCACAAACACAACCAGCTGCACTGGAACCAATTACACTCCCAGGCCCTCTTCTACCTTTCCTCTTCTCAGCCACTCCAAGGGCTTCCTTTTGGGCAATCTTCACCTTTGTCACAGCCGTACCCTGTACATCAGCAATAGTTCAGTTCCACAAAATCAAGAAGCTAGAAAAGTGAGACATTGACGCAGATCACAGTGAGCAGAAGAGATGGACTTGGCACAATATCTGTCACAGGCATGAAATAGCATAGATAATTGGAGGTAGGTATACATTGTAGAGAAAATTAGGCGTTGAAACTAATTGAAACAATGTCAGAGTGAAGACAAAGGAATACATCTTCAGCACTAACAGAAGGACAAGATGAGAAACTATAGCAACCGATGACATTTTCACCTACATTAATTGAGGAAGATATTGAGAAGAACAAAAGTGTACATAAAAAATTGCAACGGAATCAGGACGACAAATCAAGACAATAATGGATTGAAACTAACAAATTATAATCATATCCGAGTGCGAATTGAATAAAAAAACGTTTTTAGATGATCAATGTAAAATTTGAGGGAAGCTCAGAGGAAGTTTGATTATTTATACTGCGGAAGCAACTGCAGCCTAGCCAACAATCATCCAGAGAAATCAACGAACTCAATTACACACAGCTTCAGTTTGCAAGAACTAGCAAACGAAACATTGTTGTGAACAAAAGAACTGATTTTTGACAACGAACACACCGAAACTCAAAAAATTAAATGATGGGCACAGACTTCCTCCAGTCGCAGAGGTAACAGAAGGTCTCATTCATACAAAAAATTTAAAAAAAAATAAAAAGAATTGATAAACGAAATAGAAGTTAGAGTCATACGATTACGAAATACGTGGCAACGAGCATAAACCCCGCTGGCCCGAAAGCCCTCCAAGTCAACGTTCCAAGCAAGAATGCAGAAGCAATACCAGGCAATGACAGCCCCGTGACGAGTATGGGAGAACCCACCAAGAAAATCAAAACATTATTGAGCAGTGAAGATTCCCAAGTGGGTGGGGAAGCTTGAAGGAGATCCAGAAGTCCTCGAATCCCCGACTCAGGATTCGTCATAGCTCTTAGAGAGATCATGCTGGATGCCCTAGAGGTGGAGCGTCCGGGAAGCTTCAGGGCCTTCGAGAACCGTACAGGATACGCACCATTTTTACCGGAGAAGGAAGAGTGCAAGTGAGATGGTCTGAACGCGGGGGATGGGAAAGCGAGGGCAGAGAGGGCCATCGCGCGAGATCGACAGGGCGGGAGGGAGGCGAATCGTGTTGACTAATTTCTCGCATGGGCAGTTCATCTGTCACTGACGTGGCAGTTGGTTAGTACGTGGCAGCCACGTAAAACTTCCCTCGGTGAGATGGAGACACTTTCTTAGTTCTCAGTTCACAGTGGTCACTGGACGTTACTTTAAATTAAACTATAAAGGAATGCTCACATTATTCTTTATAAAGGGAATTAATCTTTAACACTCCCCCTCGACTCGTGTGAGCAATTTTTTTTTGTTCTTACACGTGTGCAACATGGGTGGAGGTCCACTTAATTAGGAGCATCATGGGTCCAACGTTAACAAAAGCCGGAGCTAATCTCTAACAGTACCAATATACATATCCCACTCAGTAAATATATCCCACTTAGTTTCTCTCTCTTTCTCTCTCTCGCTTCTTCTCAATTTCTAGCTGTTTCTTTATATATTGTTTCTCGACGTCCGTATGGACTACGTAAGTGGGAGTTCCAGTTGCAGGCCTTCCGTCCATTTTTCATTTCCTTCCACTTCGATCAAGACAAACAAGAGGATCAGAGCTCAAAAACAGTCGAGATGCTTAAAGAAATGACGACATTCGATTCGACGTAGAAACCAAAGCATTACTGCACTAACTGGACCACATGAAACACCAAAAGCATCAAAAGTGTGAAGAAGTGTTTTCTTCATATCATATCTCCTGTTCTACAAATCCACGTCTAAAATCGCTTTCGTTATCAGTGTGAGAGGATCGTTACCGATTAAAGAAAAAATAACATCATAGGGTTGGAGATGGGAAGTCGCTTTGGACCTACTCTGTGTTCGTTTACAGATCTACAGCAAAGCATACTCTGAAACGGCCAGGTTTTTCTAATTAAATAGGCCAAGTTTACAGCAGGATCTAGTTGAACTTTTCAGTTCAGGAAAACATGTAGAGCCGCTTAAACAGGAAGCTGTGATAACTAGTCTCAGAAATCTGAATACGACTCGATCGCATGCATGAATAAGAAACATGATTTTTTCTCCGATTAGGCGTCTTGGCCTCCTTGTCACCAACTTGACCACGTCTGCTTAGTTATTTCTTCAACCAGCAAACTAGAAAATCTTTAGACTCCAGACATGGAAGTAAATCAAAGAGGTTCAGACAAGAGTGTCTCCATGATTTGAGTTCCAGAATAGGAGAAAAAGTTAACTTATATATATGTAATGTAAGGAACTTGCTCTCCAACAAGTACTTCCAGCATAAGAAGTACTGGACGCCGGAACCACTTCACTTGGGAGGAGTTTCTCTGGCCTGAGAGTTTGGCCTAGAAAAATTCATGGCAGTTCCCAGCCCTCGCAGCTACTTCAGTTTCTTTTCTTCTTTTTTCCTGTTTCTCGTCCTCATGTTTGTTAGTCTTGTTTCAGGGGTCGAGAAAATTAGGTAAACTTTCAGTACTTGATGGTGAGATTGTTGAGGGGAAAGTGGATTGGAAAGGAAGGCCGGCCATTAAAGGGAAACATGGAGGTCAATTTGTATCCCTCCTCGTGCTCGGTAACTACAGATCAAGTTTTACATTATTCTGTTCAACAGAAGAAAACTGATTACGAGTTTAATTGGTAGCTTAAAACATTTGGTCTCCGTACACTTAATGTTGGTCGTGTTTGGGGTGCTGCATGTAGCCTGCTTTGCATTTGAGAACATGGCTGTCCTTTCTATCGCTCTGAACTCGGTCACCTACTTCAATGGTGTGATGCATTTGGACCTCGCCGATGCCGCTAACATGCTCACAAACTACATGGGCACGAATCACATCCTTTCAGTTGCTGTGGCTTTCCTTGCAGACGCATTCATAGGTCGCTTCACAGCTGTTGTTGTAGCAGGCTGTGTAGAATTCATGGTGAGTACTGGAGATGTTTAAGCAGACTTCTATTTTCCCTTATAATCTGTAGTTCATGCAGATCGATATTAAAGGGATCGATATATACGCAATTCTGAAGTATTATATATATGCTTTTTATAATTTTCTGGTCAGGGACTTTCATTACTCACCTTGCAAGCTCACTACCCAAAGTTCAAACCACCCGTGTGCAATGTTTTTGACGCAAATGCTCGGTGTGAGAAAGTTAGTGGAGTCAACATTGCCATTCTCTTCTGCGGTCTTTACCTGGTAGCTCTGGGGACTGCTGGAATAAAGGCCACAATACCGTCCCACGGAGCTGATCAGTTCGACGAGAAAGACCCGAAAGAAGCCAGACAAATGTCAAGCTTCTTCAACTGGCTCCTGCTGGCTCTCTGCCTAGGTGGTGTTGTAAGTTTGATCTTCATCGTTCGGATCCAAACTGATAAAGGATGGGATTGGGGTTTTGGCATCTGCGCAGTGGCCCTGTTCTTTGGCTTGCTCGTCTTCATGGCAGGACTTCGAAGCTATAGGATGTATGTAATACAAGGAACGAGTGCCTTTGTAGAAATCATCCAGGTAATTAGATACGTACGATAAATGGAGCTTTAATTAATTGATCAACGAAACGATGATCTTCATCGACTTTGAGAAAATAAGAGTATATTTTTAACAAATCAGATGACGCGTTGCTGCAGGTTTTCGTGGCGGCCTTCAGAAACAGAAACGTTCAGCTTCCGGAGAGTCCCGATGAGTTATATGAGATCCATAGGGTCAAGGAGTCCAATTACGCGGATGCAGAATTTCTACCTCACAGAGACATCTTCAGGTTCCAATTATATGCATACATCGTTTTGTTCTTGTCAATTTGCTAGGTAGGACGTATATATAGCTAATTAATTTGATCTAAATTGATATCATTAATGTACAGATTTCTGGACAAAGCGGCAGTCCGAATAATTAGTACGAGCATGCAATATTCTGACCCACGGAAGCCAGCAGAAAGCGCAGTACCAATAATATTTAGTCCATGGAGGCTATGCAGGGTGACCCAAGTGGAGAACGGGAAGATCATCCTGGGAATGGTTCCCATATTCTTGAGCACCATCATCATGAGCACATGCCTGGCTCAGCTCCAGACCTTCTCCATCCAACAAGGCATCACCATGGACACCAGCATCACCCGTGGCTTCAGCATTCCACCAGCAAGCCTACCCATCATCCCCATCATCTTTATGATCATCGTCATCCCCGTCTACGACCGAGTCTTCGTCCCTTTCGCGAGACGAGTCACGGGCCACCCCACGGGAATAACCCACCTGCAACGCATCGGTGTGGGTCTGGTGCTCGCCTCTGTATCCATGTCCGTGGCAGCTCTGGTGGAGGTGAAGCGGAAGGGGGTGGCCGAGGACCAACGTATGCTGGACGCCCTCCCCGTGATTCAACCCTTACCCATCAGTGCGTTTTGGCTCTCTTTCCAGTACTTCATTTTTGGGATAGCCGACTTGTTCACGTACGTCGGACTGCTCGAGTTCTTCTACTCGGAGGCTCCCAAGGGGTTGAAGTCCCTCTCCACTTGCTTCCTCTGGTGTTCCATCGCTTTTGGCTACTTCTTCAGTTCGATACTGGTGCAGGTGGTGAACCAAGTGACTAGGAACCATACGAAGAGCAAAGGCTGGTTGGCCGGAAATAACATTAACAGAAATCACCTGAATCTTTTCTACTGGCTGCTCTCCGTCCTCAGCTTGATCAACTTCTTCAATTATCTCTACTGGGCTCATCGGTACGAGTACAGGCCTCAGATCCCCAAAGACGTCGTCTCTGATCAAGCTGGGAGAGACGATCGCGACGTTGAATGTGATTAGTTTAGCTCGATCTGGCTATAATATTAATTGGGAGAGACGACGTTGTAATGTTGTTACGAGGAATATTATTTCTGGAGACGGAGATTCAACTGATCTGTCGCATAATTTGTAATTCCTTTCTGGTATTTTATCTGTAATGATTTTCTTATTTTTCTGTCTTATATTCTAATTATTTCCAAGTGAAGCAGTAGTAAATCGATCAACTCAAGGCGCCAATATATGTATTAATCTACATTTTCCTTCTAATTGGAATCCATCGATCGGGCCCTGGTAGTACTTCATGTGGGTCCATGGAAAAGTGGGCCTGACGGATTTTCCTTTAAGTAGAGTATGCCTTGGCTCGGTGCCGACGAAGCCACGAGTCAATGATTCACTCACCGAGGCCCGACGCGTCGGCCACCTCTAGAGTCATGCATGCGTAGCGGCGCGTGTCAACCAAGTACTTTTACGTGGCGAACATGTTGTTCAGTACTAGATCTCTCTCGCGCGGAATAAATAGAAAATAAGGGGGAAAACCCCTGAGCAGACGTGGGTAATCACTAGGGTTCTCAGTAGTGATTTAAAGGGCCTGAGTCGCCACTGCAGATCGATCAGCTGCAAGAGAGAAAGCGAGGGAGCCGAGTAGATAAACGTCGAGTACTACTATAATATTTAGCCTGCAGGAAGTATATATAGGATGGAGGGCGGTCATGAAGGACCAATTGCGGGTCAGCCGAGGACGATGGAGTCTCACGCACTGGACATAGGAGCTAAAATGATGCAGTCGATGAAACCCCTCAAGGAGATACAGCAGCACGTTTGCACCTTCGCCCACTACGCCCACGACATGAACCGCCAGATCGAGACTCATCACTTCGTCAGTCGCCTCACCCAGGACGTCCTCCAGTGTGCCGTCTACGATACTGACGAGTCCGACGCTCGCCTCATCGGTACGTATAACGTACCTGCGCCGGCATTAATTAATGTTTTTTAGCCGAAATTATATTTTTATCTCGATCTTTGTCTTATAATTTGTGTACTCCTCGATCGGAATAGTACTCATGAAGATGATCGCATGCACGCAATAAATTTCTTAATTTCTGGTTTAATTCTCTCTATATATGTTAATTAGCTCTCACGTACTTTATAAGCCGGTCCGTTCATGTAAATTAACCATATGGATCGAGCTGCAGGAGTGGAGTACGTGGTTTCGGAGAAGGTGTTCGAGACTTTATCCCCCGAGGAACAGAAGCTGTGGCATTCCCATGCTTATGAGGTACACAAATTCCCTTCCTGCATGCCCACCAATTCAGATTAATTAATATCCAATGATCTCTTTAATATCCCACTAAGTGCTTAAAATCAACGTACGTGACTGTTTAATTTGTAGATCAAAGCGGGTTACTGGATAAACCCGGGCGTCCCAGAAATGATTCAAAGGCCGGAGCTGCAGAACCTGGCGAAGACTTACGGCAAGTTCTGGTGCACTTGGCAAGTGGACAGGGGGGACCGACTTCCGATGGGCCCCCCCTCGTTGATGATGTCTCCCCAGGGCGTGAGCATGGGGTTGGTGAAGCCGGAGCTGCTGAAGAAACGAGACGACAAGTACAAGGTCTCGAGCGAGGAGCTGCGACAGACGCGGATGGAGATAGCGGAGCCAGAGTGGATCAACCCTCGAACAGATCACTGGAAGACCACTGGAAAGGGGTTCGCCATTGACGTCAACCAGACACAGATGAAGCTCAGGGCCCCTTTCCCCTAGACCAGGACCGCACCCACCAGCGCGTCCAATGTTGTCTATGTTTACTTGCAAGTATATAAATATGTGTGCGAACTCATGTGTAGTACTATACAGGTCCAGACCGCCGGGGGGGACGGGAAGGGGGGACTTTTTGTTAGTATTTTGTAATTAGTACGGCTTTGGGTTGTTGGGTGGATCGAGTACTACTTCATGTACAAGTACTCTGATCAAAGGCACTTCAGCACAGTTGATGAATTAATATTGGATAATCGTTGTTATCTAGTAATTCGCATCGTGGATCTGTTGCAATAATATAGCTTTGATGCCTAACTCGTATGAGGTTATGACATGTGAGCCAAGAGGGAGCGCTTAATTCATTCTATGATGGAGCGAATTTTAGATCTGAACGACAACGAGCAGAAAAAGAGAAAATTAGAGGTGATGAGAGGGAGTTTAATCTCTAAATTGCTTGACAATAAGAATGTAAAACTTTGTTCTAATAATTATGAAGCTGACATTACTTGATCGACAATTGGTAACTCTCCTTCTAATAAAATGTTGCCGATTTTATCTGAATTTATTTTTTACGAGGTTTTTAATTTGAGTGGCGATACGTCTTGACCCACGTAAGAGATAAACTTAATCACTTTTCTGAAATATAGAAGGTACTAATCCAGAGGGTGACAATGCCAGACTCTATGGCAATCAGCTACAAAAGAAATAGATAAATAATTAACATATAAAAAAGGGTAATGCTATGCGCCTCCATTTCTGGATTGTGAAAGTACGGGCATCTTTTTCGTGATCAAATGCGCTGCTCGTATTCTTCTCCACTGTCCGCTCCAAGGCGCTAGGGTTCCAGGAGGTACCATCTCTCGGGAAATATGGCTTCTTCCAGTGACGAAGAGGAGATGACTGTGTACTCTGTCTGGGCAGTTCCTCCCCAGTCCGTGACGGAAAGACTGCAGGAGCTCATGGTGAAACTCAGAGACGAGTTCGGTGGTCCCGTGTTCGGGCCCCATGTTACTGTTGTTGGTTCGATCCGTCTCCCGAAAAAGGAGGCCCTTCAAAAGCTTCGCCTGGCCTCTGAGGGTATCAAACCGTACACTGTTCGTGTAAATTCTGTGGCTGGAGGGACATTTTTACCAGTGCGTCTATCTTCTTGTTGATCCCACTCCTGAGGTAACACTATACATACCAACATATAGCATTACATCTGTTTGTTTTACTTGACCTGATACCTGTTTCGACGTCCGCAAATTTCTGGGACTATACGTTGTTTTTCCTCTGGTCTGGTCTGATCTGTATTTCCGTGTCATATGATTCTTAAGTTTTTCTCCTCTTCCTCGTCTAACTTCAGGTGGTTGAAGCAAGTAACCACGCTTCTACTCATTTTGGATATCAAAGATGTACAGGTAACGGTTTCTCCCTGTTGATTCTGTCTTGTATTTTCGGCAAAGATCTTCCTGATGTGTGTTTTCTGCAGCTTATATGCCGCATCTAAGTCTGCTTTACGGGACTTATCCGATGAAGAGAAAGAGAAAGCTGTGAGAAGGTCAAGTCGCTCGATCCAGAAATCTGCAAAATAAGCTTCGAAGTCTCTCGCCTGAAGCTGTGCAAAACGGATACACAGGATAAATCCCTCAAATCGTGGAAGAAGATCGCCGAATACGAACTTTCAGGAGGCGTCAACTAGTTACGTTTTTGTTTTCCCTGAACAGAAATCGGACCCAGGACATCAATAAAATTATCTAGTGTCAATAAATGGGTGATCTGCCGTGTGCTGTACACTGTAGAAACTCTCTGCTGCTGCATCAGTTACACCTCAATAATTGTCATTCGTTTCTTACTCAATGGACGCCGCAGACCTGTTATTCAAAATCCGCTGGTGATTGCCTGAAAGTTCGTATGCAAAGAAAACGTACCAGGGCTCAAAAGATTTATAACTTGACAATAGGTAAATAAAACAGAATGTACATTGTACATAGGCTACCATTTGGTAAGCACCTTAACCACCTATAAAAACTAAACTTCCTACGCAATCTTAAATAAAACACTAACCACAAACTGTTACTTGAAAAGTAATTTATAGAGGCAGGTAAGCAGATTGGGGTCACTCTTCTTCTGGTTCTAATGTTTTACCAACTCTCTGGTTTCCCTTTCACGGCCAAATAGAACTGCACAACCTACGGAAAACCAGATATCACTGGTGGGAGTGCTCAAATTCACTTCTTAGGCACCCAACAAAGAATGGCAACAACGATTACACATGCCGGTTGCGAACCTGTGTATTAGGAAAACATACGAAGGAAGTTGTTTGCATACGCCATTGGCTTGATATCTGGGTGCGCCTGCAGGATCAAAAAGTTTGAACGATCAGATATAATATCACCATCCATTAGAAATTATTTTAAGCATGGGCATCAAGAAACAATATCAGATGGTTGATGCCAATTGCCTAATGGAGTATTCTGATGATCTAAAATAAACCACAGCGTTGCTTTGATTCAAAGTGAAGAACTCACCACCGCAGAAAAAGAAACAATATCTGGCTTCATATCTGGAGCTTTAAAGCGTATATATGCACCCTTATTACCCATCTGAAACAAAAAGGCAACACGATTACACGTCAAAAATATAAACACTTCATCGGTGCAGAACTTAACCTACACTCTGCAACAAATTGAGAATTGACAGTGGCTACCTGATCACAATAATTTGGAGCAGAAAAAACAGTGATAAGCTTGCCATCATGTTCAACTTCATAACCTTCATCCTTAACTTCATGGGACCGCACTAACAAGATCTGCCAGATACTTGTGCAAGTAAGAAGCTGATTTATAGGATACGGATGAAAAGAATTAAACATTTGTTACATTAGTACCTAGATTATTCTCTTGCAAAAATCTCTTAGTCACGTCTCCACCAAAAGAAAGGCCTACACCACGCTTGCTGGGACCTCTTCCAGGCTGAGGTTGTGGGTCACTCCAAAGCAACTCACACATCAACCCTGAACAAAGTAATGGGTCAGAATATGACGCACATCACAAAATAAAACCAAAGCATTTCACATAAACCATACAGTATCATGGCTCATTAACAACAAGGTAACAGTTGTTATTTCCAAGGAATTTTGTTTTCAGGAGTCTTTGTGAAAGGCCTTATGCCCAGTTATCCCTCAAGATTATTCAAATTCAGCCTGGTTACAGAAGACCAGGTTTAGACCGACAAACTAGCACTGGATCGCTTCATTAATCCCAAACTTATTAGGCCTAGGTAAAATCATGGCAATAGAAAAGAGCAGATAATTGTTTTACTGGAAATAGAGCAACTGACATAGAAGCTATCGCCTTTTGACAATGAAATTATCCTGTAATTCAAAAGACAACAAACCCATATACAAAAAAACATGAATGTTACTTTACCTTCCTCAGGAGGCTCACAAAATCGATCAATTGCTCGTATATCAGAAAGTTTTACCCCATCAACACTAAATAAGCCGCCATGAACAACAAAAATCTTGTTGTTAAGGACATGTGCCAAGGGTAAACAACAAAATACTTCTGCAAAGAGCTCAACAAACATCTCGCTCAATTTTGACCGAACCTCCCCCTCAAAACCATATATCTTGTTCATACTTTTGCTTTCATGATTTCCTCTGGCAAGATACATAGCTGAAAACATAAAAAAGATCCACTTAACATATTTCCTAAAGAAATGTTAGGAACAATGGCCTCACATTAAACTAGATCCAGAATACTGCACGCTAAGAATATATTCACAGAGAAAAGATAAAGACTTACAGCAACAGATATTAGGTGATTACAGTAAGATGTTATTATTAATAACTCTCATGAAGCAGACACATTTACAATTGAAATGCTACAGAACTGCCTCACAACAAACTATATCTGAAGGCTTCAAGGGAAGAATTTATATATGGCAGTGGAAAAGATAATACTAACAACAAGATATATTAAATGCCATGGCCTCACAACAAACTAGATTTGAAGTTCCGTTCACTAGACTGAAAAAATTGCCAAGATGATAACATCAAAAGGTAGGTGCAATTTGATGCCCACAATTTAGATTTAAGCAATTATCAGTTGCACCATCCTTGTCAGAATTAGTTCTAATGTCAACACACGGTCAAACAGCGGTGGTTAAGACCCATAAAACTCTGAAAGGTTCTTCTTACCTATTACAAGGCAGAGAGAGGTAACGGAGAACAAATAAGAGAAAAACAGTTTATATAATGCAAAGAAAAATTGAAAGATGATGAACTGCTGCCACTTTGAGATATAACTGAATTGGCAATCCTAACCCAAGAAATCCTACTTCACAGAATTTAACACAAGGCTTGAAATGTTCATATGCACAACAACTACGAGCCTACTTCATAATATTTTATTTATATTACAGACACAGGTTAATTCAGTTATCCAACATCCATAAGGAATTTTAAGATCTGTGAGCCAAACATAGGAATTAACACCGTGCGTATTGAATAGCTCCAAACAACCATGACAAGTCAAAAAACAAAAAAAGAAAAAAAATAAACTCAAATTGAAAAGATCCATTGCAGATAAAATTCATATAAGAGTGGTAGCTGATTTATTAGAGTCATAACATACACGTGACCAATAAGAAAATACATAATATGTTTAGGGGTCAAATTACAAACTTACAACATTTACCTACAATTAGGAGAGATGTAACATCATATACCTGATGGACACATGCACTTAAATGCAAACAGTGTAAGAATACACTCAAGAGAAAAGGACCCACGATCCACAAAATCACCATTAAAGAGATACGGATTCCCTTCAGACGGAAGCCCATTGAGTTCAAAGATGTTTAATAGATCATAAAACTGCAGAAACACCGACATCTCTAGAGTATTAGTCTTGAATATGCCAATTAATATTGCTGGAAATGAATTCTCAATCCTCAATATAACCGAAATGCCATAGAAAATAAATAGAATAATGCTAGTTGCACTTAGCCCACACACTTGTTAATCTAAACCATGGATGCCTAGGGTTTATCCTCTAGAAAATAGGATTTTATACAAAAAATATTTTTTTATATTTTTAAGGGCTTAGATTAACATGTACGTCAGATAGGTGCGTCCGCTAGGTGCGTCTAGCATTACTCAAATAAATAACGCAAATTAACTAAGCTTAAAGCACTAGAACAGGTTAAGAAAAACTGCA
Source organism: Aristolochia contorta (assembly GCA_022405105.1). NCBI lineage: Eukaryota > Viridiplantae > Streptophyta > Magnoliopsida > Piperales > Aristolochiaceae > Aristolochia > Aristolochia contorta. The sequence continues at coordinate 4,775,902 of CM039667.1, read as the reverse complement.
TCTCAAGTTTAAGTCACTCATCCCTCGCTGATCATCCTTGTTCATTTCTATTTAATTATTTTCCAATGATCACACACACACCTCAACCGCAGTGAGACTTGAAACCGAAATCTCAAAGTAGAACTACTCCCCATAGGACCACAGAACCTAAGGCCCAAGTCAATATTTCTACATAATACCTCTTCCCTCTCTTCCTTCCTCCCAACATCCCTAAGATGACAACTCAGCCCCACATCAAGAAACTCATAAATTGCATTCATTGAGGAAGGGAAGCTCACAGTTGTCACCTTATATCCCATTATAGGAATGATCTCAATAATTTGAAACAAACAATGTGGCTTCAATATAATCCTTACTTTAGCTCAGATTGTTTAATTACCTGGCCATGTATATCACCGCAAACGGTGAAATGATTGCCATATGGTATAGTTACATCAACAAGAGAAGGCATAGCTCGTAGCATTTCCCTAGCATGCAACACAATCTGGAAGGCATATCTACAGCCAAGAATATGAGTTGTTAAATACTGAACAATTTTTAATGTTTCACTAAATACATACAGCAGATATTTCAAAACTTAAGAGTCTCATATGTAACTACCGTTTGTGCAAGCACTTCCGATTCTTGAAATCATCAATCATTCTCTTTATGAAATCCAGAGTCACAACTTCCCCTTCTATCCTTGCACCTGTGTATGATGACTCCACCTCTGGGAGAGGGAAAAAAAAGAAAAAAAAGTTAATTTTAGATAGATGTTACCCACCACTTCTTGAATAGATACTTTCTTTAATAGCTGCCAACTTTACTTTCTGTCATGCTTTTTTTGCTGAAGATAGGATATTACCAACCATAGAAAGTTTAGATAGGCACAGAATCTCCAACTAACGACTGTGGGCAGGTAAGTAGACAGGCCAGCTCCTGGCAGCCCTTAAGGCAGCCAGCCAAGACAATAAAAGAACTACAAAGGTTTTTAACTTCATCACAACTGAAGGCAGAATTCCAAAGGGGAGGAGAATTTTTTTAATCCAAGTAATCAAAATGACCAAATTCCTTTCAACGATAATTGGGGATGAAAATGCTCCTAAAAAATTTCAAGACTTTGTTTCCACTTCAGCTGAATTGAAGGCACAAAATGGCCCAGACAAGATTAGCAATTTACGGTAAAAGAGCCAAGATGGTTTCTAATTAACCACTCAATACATGCAGGATGAGAGTGCCTGGAAGTGTGACAATCAAAGCAAATTATCAGGGAACCAAGGCGAAGCAGTGCATCTTAATGCAAGGGATCAAGTTGAGCAAAATCGTGGACAAGTGGTTAAACAAAATTAGGAAGTTTCCTAAAAGAACACTGCCAAAAGTAGCACTTCTCGATTCCCAGCTTGCTGAATGCAGAACTTTTTATTTCAGAAAATCCTCCCAAAGGTGGTTTCCAATGTAGCTTCAAGAACTAGTATGAGAACTATTTTCCACTGCACAATCTGAGGCTTAACAGGTAAACAACATGACAACCAGGTGGCTATGATTATTGACGATTGACAAAGGTGGGGGTAAGGACACCTCTACAAGAGTTCGTGCAAACCAGAATTCATAACGTCCTCTTAATTTAACATCAAATTTGAAGTCCGCCTACATTCCGTTTTTGTAGGCCAAACTCTACAAAATGCTCATTTTAGAGTAAGACTTTCATTTAAGTATCTCATAAGGACAATTTGCCGTGTTATATAATTGGAGAAGAAAAGAAAACTTTTATGGTTGTCAAGACATTAACTCAACAAGAATTTAGCCTCAAACTTTAGGAAATAAGTGATGTTATTTACCACTACAAAGACAGGAAATTTATACCTATGGAGTGGAAATCAATAGATTCAGCAATTGAGCGTTTTTCAGAATCAGATGTAGCAATAGCTTCTTCAAATCTGATCTTCTGCACAGCTTTCTCACATTCCTTCAACTTTTTGTTGGCATCAGGATCATTTGGACACAGTCTCTTGACCTAATTCATGCAAAAGATAAGAAACAGTGTTTAGATTGTTGCATAGTCCTGTATCCTATATAAAGCAAGCAAACTCATATTTGAACTTATATTACTAAACACTCGCATTTTCTTTCCTTTTTTTTTTTTAAAGTTAAGCACTCACATTTTCAATCATGTCAACAGATTGCAATTGACTTTTGGAAAAGCTAAGAAAGATGGCTTTAGTAGAAAGAGTGACAATCATTAATTGACATGGAATTAATAAACTGTGAGGATACCCCTTAATTGCCAATTCATGAAATTCTAGAAAATCTTAATAGAAAAAAATTAACATTCCCTAATCAAAGACAATATTTTTCTGGAAACCCCTAGGCCATATCAAGAACTGGAGAAAGATCACGTTCGGTAAAATTTATGCTATATGGGCACATGCATAACAGGTTTTCACAGAGCATCTACAACTTTATTTTATGAACAAAATCAGGTAAGCACTTGAAGTTTATGACAAACATGATTATCTACAGTATGCTTCTGCACAACCATCTCGAAACCCGAGGGTTTCTTCAAAATAATTTTACTGTTCCTAAAACAGAAAGGAAGGCACAATTCAAGTAAAGATGGGCGACCTCAACAGAGTCTATCATTACAACATCATAAATGTATTTAGCATTGGAAGATCAGTATGAAACTTTTTTTTTTATTTACATTCATACTCTAACTAGAAAACAGAAATTCCGTTATAACTGATTGTGGCTAGAATATGCCCATCCAATCATTTTTTTAACATTTACTTAAATGAAAAGGTGAAGAGAGAAATTAGAGAATTATTTCTATACATTTGTGGCAACGTTGATAGATCTCGAGAACAATGTGCAAATAATCAGTTTGTTTTATTTCATTTTTGCCATAAGATATGTTTAAGTTACACTTAAGACGAGATCGGCCGATTTCAACAACATTATGCGTTTTTTTCTAGGCCTTATGCTTCACTCATTGTCATCTTATGTATTTGTGAACCACTTGATTTCCTCAAGCATTGCCAGAAGTGGAACTAACACTTCGAGAAACACTGAATCCTACAGTATACAATGAAATTTTAAACTCAATCCTTTTTATCAACTTAATACTTAACTTTCCCCATTCATCTACAAGAAATATATTTTCCTCAGGATTTCCACCCAATGATAGAGTTATGTAATTTGAGTTGCCACTTGCACCTTAAGGACAAAGAGGGTGGAAATCACTGTTCTGTTTAATGTATTAAACAGTCAATAATCTCATTGCAAACAAGTGTATAAAGCAAAAGAAAATAACATAGGCTATAAAGAGGGTACAATTCTATGTCCTCTCCAAAATATGTGATGTGTCCGGCAGTCCAATATACATCTCGACAATGCCCCCACTTCTGAAGGTAATTGTGATATTCCTCTTGCACTGATTGAAAACTCCATACCGAACAGTGTGATAATAAAATATAAGCCTAAGACAAGATTTTACACATCGCAAATTAATCTTCTGAAACTAGCCACGGACAAACTCATTGAAAAAAAAAACATTTTGACCATCAAGCAAAGTACAAGGTTATGGATAACAAACATTTCAACCTTTAAATATGCGGCAACTTGAATGACGCTATAAGATAGCTAAGAATCTTTTTTTTTTGAAAAGTTGGTTTCTTCTCATCTAGTTCCTGTGCCTGAAAGGAGACTTGAACCTAAGACCTCCCATTACAAATTCCCCATGTGCCCACTGAGCTATGCATAATGTTGTTGACAGAGTTGATCAATACAATTATACTAGTCCATGCTGACAGATACAACTATAAACGAACAGAAACAGATTGTACAATCCTAATAAAGACCCAGCTGATATTCCTAGTACCTATTCACACCTAGTTGGAAGAAAACGATTTAAAAAAAGGAAGAAAGATGACGAAGTCATCCCACACGTCATAAAAATCGGCATTTATCATAAATGAAATAAAAGATGTTCAAGGCCATTAAATATCAAATTGGAAATTATTAGATACCAAAAATACAGCTGGACAAGGATAGAAAGTTATAATTTTTTCAAAATAAATAAGCGAAGCTGTTTCAAAATGTAATAAAAGTAAATTAGGAAATGTACAACCTGCTGAAAATCTTTTAAAGCTTCCTTGAATTTTCCCATTGCAAGATACGCGGCACCACGCCTATAGTAACCCTGTTCAGACATAAAACAAAAACTATTACAATGAAATTGGAAAAAGCAAAAAAATCACAGGACCAGAATTTGCGACAATAAATCATGCCTTTGAATATCTAGGGTCCACTTCAATAGCTTTTGATGCATCCTGTAAGGCACTCCCATATTCCTCAAGTTTTGTGTGGGCAATTGCGCGGTTTGCCCAGTATACCGCATTATGAGGATTTAATTCAATAGCTTGAGTGTAAAGATCAATAGCTTGAGAGAACTTGTGAGCTGAGAAATAAAAAGCACAAACACATCATTTAAAAGGAGTAATTGCCAAAGACAGACAGAAAAAAAACTTCATCAACACGAGCATACCATAAAAGAGTTAATTAACAATAGGAGGTCGTTAGATACCTTTAAATGCTTCATTGGCTAGGATTTTAAAATCCTCAGCTTGCTCTTCAGGCAACTTTTCTCTGTCATCCATGATAGTTACGATGCTTTTATGACAATGCAAAAGGATATAATACCTAAATATTATATGTGCTCCACCATTTCGTTTCGAAGTCCAGTGACTGCATTTATGGAACAATCACAAAGACGAATGCCAGGAATCTGCTGCAACAGTAGTTTAACACAGGTTATTTTATAAGACGGCTAAGTATCAAGCTTAAGGATTTTGCGGCACATGTCAAAGGTGTGAAAAAACTTTTTTAAGTACACGGATGTTCCGCAATGGAATTGTGAATGCACAGCAGGTAGATTACAGTTTGCGTTGACATTTGACATCAGTATTTCAGCACAACCAAATAACTATTGATAAGATGCTAATCTCCTCATTCGGCAGAGAGTCAGATTTCAATAGCACAAAACACACAACCCCTCGAGCTTCACCAATAAGATAGTGCGCCGAAAGTTAAACACTTGGCAAGCGTCGAAACCGAAAAACGACGACGTTGACAAGAGGTGGAAACATGCGAGGGCGACAGCTTAACAGTACATTTGGTTTCCACGGAAAGATGGGGAACACAAACGAATAATAAAGAGGCGGGCAAAACGAAGTACCTGAGATAGCACGACCTTTGTTACGTTGTCGGAGATACTGGATAGAAAGTCAAACGGGGCAGTAGAGGTTTAAGGGGGTAAGGAAACAGAAACCCTAATCGCAAGAGAGCGTTTTTTGAGGTTTGGAGGTGGAGCTCGGAAGTATGGTGAGATTCTTGAGAAAGCTATAGTCGAGGTGAACTAAAAGAAGAACTATATACGCCAAGACGAGGCATAAAAGGAAACGTGAGAAACGGTGACATGGAGAGAGACGGTATCCACTTGATTCAAGCTTACCGGGCCCGGCTCGCAATCGCCAGCCTCGGCTAACCAAGCTCCGCCGCTTCAAGCCTTGATTCGTTTCTTCTATTTTCCTTCTTGTGGTTTATTTACGGGATCTCCATCGACAATTCAATACTGAAGAGTCTCTTTAATTTATGCACTTATTTCTGCTCCCACCTCTAGAAACAATCAAAGACTGTTAACCTAGTTTGATATATATTAACAAAAATTCACATTAACCAAATCTTACAATAAACGCACCATGTATATGTTAATCTAAATCCTTGAAAATATAAAAAAAAAATTATAAAATTCTATTTTTAGAGGATAAACCCTAGACATCAATGATTTAAATTAACATGTACATAAGATAGGTGTGTGAGCTAAGTGCAATTAGCATCATTCATATATTAAGAGAGAGAGAGAGAGAGATTTGATAATTTAACCAATTCATTTGCTCTATGTTCATATAAAATCTTATAATAATTACTGGAAAGTAAAAACTAACTAAAAACTTCATTTTAGAGTGTTATTTGCTTACAAGATTTATTTTGATTAATAAAATATTTTATTCACATCTTGATATTATTTTTTTCACTAGAACATTGTCCTTCTACTTTGTCATTTTTGAATAAGTGTAAATGTATACAAAGAAAAGTCTAAAAAGAGTAACACAAAATCGATTGATAAACCTAAAATTTATAACATTCGTAATAAAGCTTATAAAGCACATGACTGAAAAGAGAAGAGTTATTACCTGTTTCCCTCTTCCATTTCTATAAAAAAAGATGACACATATGATAACGAGAAAAATATCATGCATATATACGAATAATAGTAGTCTTGTAACGTAACACTGACACTACAAATACTAAAACGAAAAATATAAAATTGAAATACTAATATAAAATTACATTCATATTTGTATTTCATAATTACTAAAACATTCCCATCTTGCGTTAGTGCTTCACTACATATTCTTATCATACTTATAAAATTAACATTTCCTAAAAGCTTACTCATTGACTTATATACTTAAGTAATTACACTCATATCACATTTATGAAATTAACATTCGCTCAAAATACATTAATGCAATCACTAAAGTGTAAACTATTGTTTGTTTGTATACTATTTATTCTGTGTATCAGATGCAAACATTTAATCCAACCGAGCTTCCATCAAACTTAAGTCGTAACTTCAAGTACCATATCTCCAATTTTTTTTATGCAATCTCTTTATAAATTTTCAACGTGTTGTACATCAGGCATGGATCGCTTTTCAACCAAAAGTCAATATTAGGCCAATATTCTAATGAAAAAAAGAAAAAAATTATATTTTTTGCGTAGAATTTATCTAAGTACAAGTTAATCTGAGCTCTTAAAAATATAAAAATAAACCTTAGACACCAATGGTTCAGATTAATATGTACAGAATTAAGGGTTAGGGTGCATAACATTGCATATCGGACCTACCAGTATGTATCGGCCAATATTACATGTAAGGGAAACTCTACTTTAAAACCCCAAATACAGAATACAATAAAAATTGCTCACCGTACACATCCCATCTTGGCCATAACCTGTCGAATTCCAAAAGAGTAATTTTATGCGCACGGGTACGCATTCATCGGCCTCTCACAAGAATTATTTCAATGCGAAAATTAAAAATAGCATTACACACTCCAAGACTGACTTGCACGGTTGCACCTACAAATCAGGACGAGTCTTCTTTGTTGACTCATGGCGGCAAGCCCGATATACAGAGGAAAAGGAAAAGATAGAACATCCTACGCGCCCCGGAAAATTCTCAGGATCGCCCCCGCTAATGTCCCGAGAAATTAAAATGAGCAAATGAAAAAATAAAAATAAAAATAATGAAAACAAACCCCGCTTCCCAGAAGATACCTAAAGAGACCGCTATAAAAATACATGAAATTCCTACCAAGCATAAACCTTATTATATTACAAATATTTGGTTATAGAAGAAGGCAAGGGAGGAAAAAATAAAAAATAAGAAAAAAGAGAAGGAGAAAATAAAGATCAGCAAGAACAACTACTCCATATAACTCAACAATGCCTCCTCCGTTTAGAGACCGGTGGACCCATTTGTTCCCTGTAAAGAGATTGATGAGGACTGCAAACATCTGGCACAAAAACTGAATGTTCCACCGGCTCCTTTCGCAAGGTTCTGGGCCAGTGCAGGCCTGATGCTGTTGGCGGGGACGGAATCTCTGGCACAGTCCAAGTGAGCTCTGGTACTTGACCCAAGCAGTCATCAATGTCAAAGTCTCCTTCAGTAGTACGATCATAGATTGGGGACAAATCCGAATCACTGAGCTTCCCACTATCAGCCTGCAATTGTCACCAAAATCAGGGTAAGAAAAAAGGCCAACTCATCAAGACACGGCAGACTAATAAGAAGACTGTAAGATCTCAGACAGACTAAATGCTGGACTAAAGGATGATCCCTTTGTCATAAGACGAAAAATCTAAGCAACGAGAATCCTTGCACAATCAATTAATATCTTTTAGTACTACTGCTAGGACTCGTACATTGCAAAATCTAATCCTAATTTTGAAAGCATAATTCAGTAGGGTGACTGACTTTCCTGATTCCAATAGCTGCTTAGAAAACCACCAACCGCCACATCAGATAGTAGAACCTCCCGAGGACTTAATCAGAGAGTATGCATAGCAACATGCAAGTTCACCGACAAAATAAAGCATACCTTGGAAGATCCTTGCTCCGGAAACCCAAAGTTTTCATTCAACCCAGGGAGTCCAAGGAACTCATCTAGATGCCATTCAGGTATGACCCCAGGTATTGCTGTCCCACCCGTGAAGAACTTTGTAGCAGGTAGTCTTCCTAGTCCATCTCCTTGACCTAATACGACCCCGCTATTTTCCATGGTGGTTGAGATAGAGGTAGTCCTATTAGACAGGCTCTTCCACTCAACTTCAGTGCTTCTTTCTGCAGAATCTGACTTCTCTTTAGGCAATGTATCAGATAAAGTTCTCCATTGTGCGTCAGCACCTCCTGACGATAACTTCAACTTCTCTTTGGATAATGTATCAGAAACAGTTTTCCACTGTACTTCAGCACCTCTATCTGAAGACTTCAACTTCTCTATGGAAAATGTATTAGATACAGTTACCCACTGTGATTCAGCACATCTATCTGATGAATTCAACTTCTCTTCGGGCAATGCATCAGATACAGTTCTCCTATGTGCTTCAGCACCTCTCTCCGAAGACTTCGCCTCCTCTTTTGATGATGAAACTGTATTGGAGTGCTCAAGTGCCACTTTTACCCCAGTGAGCAGAAACCTCTGATGAGCAGAAACGAAGGAGTTTGCTGTGTGAATGGCATAGTCACATTTTCTACAGAGCAGAGCTCGATCCTCTAAGCAGAAAAAGTAGCCAACACTCTCCTGAAGAAAAAGAGGAATTAGAGAAACAAACACAACGAGAACAGGGCACTTGCAGCTTGTATTGATCCGGTGTGTTCAACATGCACCGGATTTTTGTAAGCGTCAGTCTGTAATGAAATACCGTGCACTAAATATTGAATAAAGTAGTCAGAAAAGCAAGCGACAACTTATTCTATAAACAACAAAATAAAAAACCATTAGAATATCCGATTCCCATCGTATAATGCGCTTTTCTAATTCATCCCCACTTGCCACACTTCCAAGAAGGCCTCCTAACTCGCCAAAATGATACCCAAATGCTTGTGTCAAAGACTTTACACCCTCCATATCATTGGAGAGACACAACACCCTATTTCCAGTTAGACTAATTTACCATGTGAAAAAAAAATCATAAAAACTATGAGACAAACTATATTCATCGCGGAAGTGACTAGAATGACAAGCTGATATACTATCATAAAAAAACAAATTCTAGATTAGGAAAGTGAAATACAGAAACTCCACAAGTTACAATTGGTAACAGGAAATAGTCAAATGACAGCAAAGAGGAACGCAGCAGAGTCGAGTAATTACGAAAAAACTCCACGATCGATTCCCCATATTTTTTATTATTTCACCATTTTTTTTGAAAATTTATTAATTCACCATATATTTTTATTAATTCACCATAGTAAGCATAATAAAAGTAATAATGGTCAGTGGAACCTTGTTTTAGAGTTTTTTATGGATGGTTCTCCCATGTTCACACTCCAGAAAGATTTCTTATATCACAAAGAACAGAGTTCTACTTTCCTCATTTTTAAAGAAAAAACTAAACTTAAACTATGAATACAGTTAGACCAGGCCTTTAAAGCACAAAAGCATCATTGACTTCGGCATGAACTTCCCTTGACACCAAAATATTGATAACTGTAGTCAGGAACAGGATGATCAGCCATTGCTTGGCTTCTTTATCTCAAAACGGGAGACACAAGTCAATATTATGCTTCTCCATATTCTCTCCTATTAAACCAAGAAATAACGAGGAATGACCCTCCCTGTTTCAGCGGAGATTGCAACAGAATCAAACTCCGTATCAACCAAATGAAAGACTTCAAGAAGCTCCATTTTACCAAATGTAAGCTTTTAAAAATTTAGAGGAGATTAACACTGGACAGTCAGATAAAAATTTATACTCGAATTCTTATGCCCTTTCAATTCCAGCACGCATATTCAAGCTGACCTTGGCGCCTCATCCGGCTGGAAATAGTTTTATTTTCCCTATTGGCCTCGATAGCATCTCCTTCTCCCCACACCCTGGCACATATTACACCTTCGATGATCCCTTTCGATTTTCCAACAGAGAACAGTAAAGGAGAATTAAGAATAAACAAATCAAAGAAGAGCAAATTCTCAGAACCACATGCTCGAGGGGGTAAAAGTTCACGACGAACGATTAACCTCCTGAAATGAAAGAGAGCTTCCACGGTCGAATAAAACGATACAATAAGCCGATATATATTACAATTTATTTACCTGAATAGACGTAACCAGGAAGGCAAGCTCAAATAATCAGAAAACATAAAAAAACCGGGTGACGAGCACTCGTCAATCGATTCGAGGAACAAACTCGAGCATTTTTACCTTGCAAATATCACACGTAGGCATCTGAGAAGACGAATTTGATAAGGGAACCCTCTGATGTTTACTGGCAAGCTTGTTCGCCGCGTGAACCTTCTCATCACAAGTCCAACACAAAGCCGCCTCGTCGGCGCAGCAGAGGACGTTCGCCTCCGCCCCCTCGCATGCGTTACACTGGATCTTCATCCTCTTCCCGCCCGTCAACTTCCGTCCACTCAACACTCCAGATCTCCACTTTCGAACCCCTCCCCGAATGGATGAAAAAAAAAAGTCTGATACTTGCCAACTATAGGAGGATTTTGGCGCCTCGTGCTTCTTTCTTTGAGACCAAGTGGCAGAGCACCCGGATTCGGGGCACCTCGGTAATTCTAATGTCGGTCTGAAGAGACTCTCCACGGAGTGACGACACTTCGGCTGCACGCATCGAGAGTCGAGACGCTCATGTGGGAAGCAGGGCCGGTGGGAAGCAGGAGCCCGCTCTTACCGTGTCCCCTCGTCTTTAAGTTTAAAGTCTAAATGCTGCCAGCGAGACAGGTATCTCGCGGCCCACACCACATATCTATTTATTCCGAGAGTGGCAGCGCGAGGAACACGAAAAATCGTCACGGAGAGGGAAGTCGGCGCTCCACCGCGGAGACCGAGTCAATTAGATGTTGAAATATGAAAACCTGAAGATGAAAAATTAAGGGCTTGTTCTGTTGTCTGGACTTGGAGTGAACTCCGAAAGCAACACTAATGTTGTTGATGTCACTGTGTCGCACGAGTCGCGACCCGCGGACCTGCATATCCGCAGCGACTTACGTGCGCCTGTACGAGACACAAACGTAGACCACGATCACCACGTTGGATTCGAGTCTTACGCGCGGGGGATCTTAATATCTTATCGGATTATCCATCGTATGCCGTATCACTGATCTCATTGATCTGTGATCCCAATCCAATCCAAAAGAAGATCGATCAAGCCACTTAAATCTCGCGCCCGTCACTGCTTGCGTAACGGATGTCCGCCGAGCGTCAGAAAGGTGGGCCTGGGGCACCGACGCTGAGTACGAGCTCTGCGAACGGGACACGAGCTCTGGGGCCCTGGTGAGCACTAGACGAGCAGCCAGGGAGGCTGTTGTTGCCCAAGACCGAAATGTGAACTGGAAGAGGCCCGGGTGAGTTGTTCCATGTGGCACCGCGAAGTGCGGACGTGGGTATCACGAGTACGGTGGACTGAGGAGTCGTACAGGAGATATATTGAGATAACGACCACACTAAGGGGTGTAAAGGTTGGGTTTTTTTTGGGGGTGGGGGTGGGTTTAGTGCAACGTGATTTGGGTTAGTTCACAGGGATATTAGTGTCTGAATGTCTCAGAAAAAAATAGTTTTTCCATTAGTAGAATTATAGTCCCTTATGACATCGAATTCCCCTTAAATTTAAGAGAGACACTGAATTTTCACTCTTATAATTTGTCATTACCAAATAGATAGAATTTTGAATTTTCCTGAATTCTCTCACTACACAACATAAAAAAATAAAATCAGAGTCTTTATCTATCTAAAATTTAATATCAATTACTTTTAATTCTTTCTCTTTGGACTAACCCTTTTGGAGTAAAAAAAAGTTATTAGTGTCATTTTAGTCAGTTATGACACTTAACTCTCCATAATTTTATGAGAAACATTGAATTCTCTCTAACAATGTAATTTGGTATTTTAAATGAAAATTTATTATCACTTATAAATAAGTAGAATTTTCAATTCTTTCAAAATCTCTCACCACAACTAACATAAAAATATTAAATCTAAATTTTTACTTATTCAAAATGGTGAGCATCCGACCTGGCTTCCGGAACCTGCCTCGACGGAACCTCCCGCCATGACCGATCTCCGATTAGTGCCAAGGATCTCATTCCCCACCATGACCGAACCCCGATTTGTCTCAAAGATCCGCGCCCTGCGGAACCCCGATCCATTTCTTGGATCCCACCTTAGACCGAAACCAAACGTGTCTCATGGATCGACCTGACCAAACCCCAACCGGTCCACTTTCATTCAATTCTGCCCATAGTTTGCAGTATCTGTACGAAACGGTTAGATTCGCGTTTTCTTCCCTTTGTGGATGTGGACATGCAAGTTTCAAGTTCCAAGTTCCAAGTTCCGAGCATCGGGTGATCTCATCTCTCGTTTTTGTGGGAATCGAAGAAGGCATAAGTACCGGGACGTGTGGCGACCGCCGAGTGAAAGAACTCTTACGTGATCCTGACCTTGATTGAATTCAGTCAGGATAAATGATCGGACCGTGCGGGAGGGTTGAAGTACCAGATCAAACACGTAGCCGCGTATAAACCACATTTAATTAAACTTGGTAGTGATTAGACATTAATGTGGTCGAGTAGTCTACTGACGTGGCCTTTTCTCTGGTGGGTGTCCCGATATTGTTTCCAAAGAGTCTGCTAAAAATCCCGAAGTGATTTGATTGGACCCAGTTTTAACCCAGACCAAAAGGATAGATTGAACCGGAATAAAAAAGCACATTGCCCTATTTTGGCTCGAGAAAATTCTTAACCCGAGAGTATTACATTATTGATTTTTAAAAGGAAAATGCTCACTGCATATATTATAATACTTATCTATAATACCTATGTCAGGTACATGTTAATCTAAACCATTGACATCTAGTATTTATCATTTTGAATATCAAATTTTATAAAATAAAAAATATTTTTTTATATTTTTAAGAGTTTAAATTAACATGTACGTCAAGTATGTACGAGAGCTAGGTGCACGTAATATTACTTTTTTAAAAATAATATTAATAATTTAATAAAGATAACAACATGTTATTGATCCAGTCATATTTCTTTGAATAATGACTCGTGCAAATAGCCTGTGCTCGTGCATAGACTCTTTTACATAATAATAAAATAATATATTTTTACAGAAATCGATAAATATGTTATTTGATTATTATGTAAGAGAACCTATGAGCAAGTCGCGCCTGGGTGCACGAATCATTTCTCTATATCTTTCATTTCATTTGATTTCACGAAGCAATGGGCATGAGACAAACATTTTTCAAAAAAAAAAAAATTGTTGAGTTAAAAGGATTGGTGAGGTAAATCAACCTCTTTGAATCGGAATAGATAGTTATTCGTTGATCTGATCTAGTTGAATAATGACTAGCGGCTCTCTTACAATAAATAAAATAACATATTTCACAGAATTTAAAAATTACATTATTTTATTATTATGTTAAACATATGAGTTCCCGTTGCTCAAACATGATGTGAACGTGGCATATAATTCTATGCCGAGGGGTCCAAATCGAGATGTGTTAAAGGAGAAATAAAACATCTTCGTTATTCTTGTATAACACTTTCAATTGCTACATCTAGCATGCATCATCGTATCTCTAGAAAGAAATTAAGAACAGATAGCATTTTGAAATAAATAACAAAGAGAGTAAGTAAGACCAAAAAAACCATAGTTTTTTCAACTTTTTCGAGAAGAGTGGTCATACGAGTACCATGTAGGAGGGTTTACATCTTGGCATGGCGTCCAAGTTGAAGTCTAGGTGAGAGTAAAAAATCTATAAGATTTTATTTTTAATATGAATTTTTACAGTGTGACCATTAAGAGATAAAATAGGAACTCTCTCTTTTTCTTTGGAGAAAAATATTCACTATGTAAAACTCCAAAGTAAAAGCATCACATATCATTTTTCTTTGGAGAAAAATAATCAGAAAATTTTGTTTACTACTTTGTTAAAAATTCTCAATAGTATCCTTATATCTATTTATTTACTAAAATAATATAGTCTATTATATTACATTTTTAATAGATATAAAAAAATAGAAATAAATAAATAAGTCAATTTAATTACTTAGACTTAATATCCGTAGTCTTTTTGTATCCCCTTAAAATTAACGACTTTTGAAAGAGCTGCCTTCCTTGGATTGATGGATGTGCTCGGTCTCCTGCTCTTTTGAGTTAAGACTGGCTTTTGTCTTCAGTGATATAATAGCAGACAGAAAAGAAACAAGTCAGAAATAGACCAAGTGGTCGATTATAGGTCCACAAGGACGAAAACGAGAGTCGGCCATCGTCATGCACGGGGTCCAAATGCTAGACTGCCGTGCCACCGTGGCACTTCTTTTAACAGATCATCCATGAACTCTGGTCTAGGCGTCTACGGTCTACCTCAGGATTTATCATTTTTCAATGCGTTAAGGTTACTCAGACGTCGAAACCTTCCCACTCAATTCCCGCCTCTTAAAGCCATTTCAACTTTTTTCAAGTGCCAGAGACGGACGGAGTTCAGTAGAGAAAATGTGCATCTTCGTCTTCTCCGACATTTTATTCTGAGCTTTCGTGCTCGCTTCTGTCGAGTTGCAGTTCGCGTTCGATGTCCAATTACCTCACTATAGGAGCTCGCTATTCAGTTCGTAGATTTGATACTACCAATTAAATTTCCGACAGTACGATCGCAGGTCAGGACTTCTCATTTTTTTGATTGAGTCGTTTCAATTTGAGATGCATACCGGATAATTCTGCTTTAGATCAATCAACAGCGGAAGTCGTTCTTCTTTTCTGGTATTAGAGCTTCATAGTGGAGTTTCAGCGATCGAGATAATTTAGAAGTTAGTTTCTACGCCGAATTCTTTCCAGTAACAATCTGAGAAATGACTACTGTTTAGCGAATTTGTTCCTCTGATTGATTAGACCGCGATTTTTTTTTGAATGAGTTTTCTACCTTTAGCTGCTATGTAGCCTTGATTTCAGGTAATAAACGTTTTCCTCATTTATCATGGCCGGATTTTTGAAAGAATGAACTGCTGTACTTTATGTTATATTTCTTTGTTTTAACTTATTTTTTTCCTAATCAGTGTTCCAACATAATAGTAAGTAGTAACCCGTAGAAGTTTTGCGAAACTCGTAATTTCGTATTACTGATTTGCACGTCGCTGAGCAAAAAGTAGACCACTTGACTTTTAGAAATAAGAATTAAATTGGAGGTTCAGAAGATGTCGTTTGCATTAACTTCAAGTGATGGAACCAGTACCAGTTACGCTATAATGTCTCCTCAGTGGAGGACTAATATTTACTGATGAGATTGTCTCCCTTGCTGCAAATGAATACCGTCACTGTCAGCTTGCATAAAATCGTGGAGGCTTTTTCTACTCTTTTTTCTTAATTTTTGAATTTTCTCAGAATGTTTTTCTTACTATTTTGCAGTCTGGAGTTGACACTCAATTGATTATCAAAGGCCGCAATGAGGTGCAATGCTTGCTGGCGTGAACTGGAGGGGCGGGCCGTATCCACTACTTGTGGACATCTGTTGTGTATCCAGCCTTACCATACTGTACTCTCTTTTTTTCGCACAATGGTGGATACTTTACGCAGAGCTAATTGTTAGCAAACCATAGTTAGAGTTTCCTTGACAATTGGGAAAAAGGTACAGAAGATGCTGGCAAGATCCTCAGCAACGATGCTGCGTGTCCTATCTGCGATCAAGTGCTTTCTAAAAGGTGCCAATTTCTTGCTTGCTTCGCACTTTCAGCCGAGAAACTAAATTTGCCTTCAACATCTTTGCAGTTTTGTTCTTAGATAAAAGAAAATTTAGACCCGTACACATTCAGAGTGAGAAGGGGACTCAAGTGTGCTTTTAGTAGTTTTTGTCTGACTTCCCAACCAAATGTTGGATATGTTCTTTAGTTACCCACAATACAAGTAAATTGTTAGATTTGGATACCCAGTCGGTGTTGAGTACTTTGACCCCCTTATTTCTCGATGTATCAAAATCCACACTCATTTCCTAGTTCTGGCCATCAAATAAAATGGTAACTTGTCTGGAGTCACAACATTTAACATGTATACCTGTATGAGGCATTCTTGGTAATAATTTTTTCCACTGATGATAACGTTTTTATTTTTTATTTTTATTTTTATTTTTATGTTTTATTTTTGAAAATTTGATGATCATAACGTTTTGATCCGCCAATCTGATCAAGTCTGGTGCATTTTGTAAATCAGCCTCATGAAACCAGTGGAAATAAATCCCAATGACGAGTGGATAAATGTAAGTAAGATTGTCCGATAGAATGCAGGAATTTTCTTCTTTTCTCTCTCTTTAATGTTAAAGCTTGTTATGATATTTCTTATTCCAGATGGCCATGGCAGGAGTATCTCCACAGATCTGTATCCTTTGCTTTTCCCTGACCTTTCCTAAGAACACAATGTGATACACAATCCCTTAGTTCTTGTGATCATAGTTTGAAGCCCCAAGCTTGGCCTCCATAAGATATGATACAGTTGACAAGATTAAAAGAAAACTATCCATCTTACTATCCAGAAGCAGCTATGGATTTCATGATGATAATAATTTAAGCTAGTCGGCTCAATATCCGTTTCTGTTTTTCCTTGAACAAGATCAGTGATGAAGAGTGCATATCGAAGCATAATGTTCTACATTGGGCAAAGGGATCTGGAAATGCAATACAAAATGAACAAAGTTGTCGGCCAATGCCGCCAGAAATGTGAGGCCATGCAAGAGAAGTTCACTGAAAAATTAGAACAAATTCATACAGCCTACCAGAAAATGGCCAAGAGATGCCACTTATTGGAGCAAGAGAATGAGAACTTGTCCAAGGACAAGCAAGAACTCCAGGAGAAGTTCTCTGAGAAATCCAGGTGTACCATTCGGTTCATTCCTGTTTCCACTTGATAGAGTGGCATTTTATCATTCTTGTTAATTAATTGCCTGCAGATCTCGGTGATGTCACCTAGTGACCATTAGTTGCTCTTCATTGGCAGGCAGAAAAGAAAGCTGGATGAAATGTATGAATCACTGAGAACTGAATACGAGTCAATGAAACGATCAGCAATCCAGCCTGTAAACAGTTTTTTCACAAGAGCTGAACCCGACATGTTTGCAAGTCCAGCAAATGCTATGGACAACAGAGATCCCCTCAGACAAGGTGATTCATTATGTCATAAAATAAATAACAAATCCACCAGCTAAACCTAATTCCTAGAGACTGTTCAGTTTCAGAGAGAAAAAAATTGGACATTTACACTGAAAATTTGCTGCTAATTTAGATGTAGGTCTGGATTTGATCTCTGTAACTATTTCAATGCTTTTTATGCTATTCCAATGCTATTTACTTTTTTATGCTTCCACAAGAAAAAATCAGTGTTTTACCTGTTGTAGATCGACCGGTTTTCACTCCTGAAACTCCAGGACAGAGAGAAGATGTGTGGCCTCAACCCAGAACGAAGAGTTCCAGCTCTGGACCTTTTGATATTTCTGCAAGCTCACCTGGAAAACCAGTACCAGTTCTTGGAGAGGCTACCCACAGAAGGGCTGCTCGTCCTACTTTTGGTGCTGGAGCCAGCAACCCAACCATGACTTTACGAAACCTCATACTTTCACCCATGAAAAGGCCTCAACTCTCAAGGAACCGCGCAAATATGTTCACGTAATGCCTCTTTTTTAGTTCTTTACAATCCAAGTCGTCCATGTTATTCCCTCTGATGTAAGCTTTACGTTTCAGGTTGTAGAGAAAGAATTGGAAGATGACATGGCTTCGCTGCACCTACCTCTGTTCACTGTTGCTCTTAAGCTCCCATTACGTCTCAAAGAAGTGTTTAATGACTTGGTCCCCCAGTCAAAACCTGTCTTTTGCAGGCTTCCTGGTTTGTTTGAAGATATGTTCAGCTAAATTTTGATATAAGGGCAATTTGCTCTAATTTCCTAAAAGGCATGGTAAAGAATGTTCCCTGCCCAACAGCAAATTTGCTAATGACCAAGCTAACACTATCAACTGATTCACCCCTCATCTGCTTTCAGATAGTGCCTGTAAGGACTTTGGGACCTGCTTGTAAACTTTTTTGTCAACATATTTTTCCCACTGCACATTCTTGGTGTTAACAAGATCAATTTATAAAGCAAGAGAATGGATGAACAACTGCTGCCTTCAAAATTTCACATTTTCATTAAACGGACTGTTACCTCAAGTTCTTAACAAATGTGGTGGCAGAAACACCCTCAAGATTGGGGCCCTTGAAGATAGCTCAATAACATCTCCATGCTGAATTAACTGAAAGACACTAGACCCGTCAATATATATGACACCTTCTTTGCTGTACCATGCTACATACATTGTCTGATCAGATCTTATAACCCCATGCATTAAGCTAGAATTTGCTTCCCCCGCTAAATTTGGCTCTCTGACCATATATTGGAGATCATCACACAAAATTGGCATCGGAAATCCTCCAGCTGATAGCATGGCCGCTGTCGACCCTGCCGCAGTGGAGACCCTGAGGCCACTTGATCGACAGTTTACCAAATGGGAGGTTTCCTGGCCATCTGTTTTCATTCTGAAAATAAACACAACCATATGTTGAAACCGTTAAGTTATTAACCATGCAAACAGAGGGGGCAACCATGATAAGTCATTATTTAGTTTCTTACAGTAATGAGAAGCGAGAGATCGTTGCTGGACATGGATGAGCAATAAGGACATCATTAAGAGCACTGGTTGACAAAACTTGACCATTTAAACCGATTGAAGTCCTTGATACTTCTGAAGGAGCCATGTAACCCTCCAGAATTTCATCCAATACCTGCAAAGGATCAACACCCAACCGGAAATTCAGACCAGCTGAAACACAGAAATCAGTGCTTAATATGCATGAAAAAATGTCAAATATGCTCTGACCTGTTCAAAATTTTCTGCAGTTGCAGCACAAAGATATCCGGTGCTCCGTGTAGCATCAAATTCGCCACTGAGCTCTTTCACCTGTAGATAAAAGATAAGGATGCTTATTGTTTCCAAAATAATATGCATGCAGAAGCAAATCAATCGAAATGACACAACTGAAAAGAATTTCAAGTACATAACTAAAACCCCATTAAGTACAAAATACTTTGGAAACCTAGCAAGGAGTGGTTACCTCTTCTGGCCTTGTAGGATCTGAGTTAACTCCAAGAATGGGAATTGAATCATCCATGAAATGACTGGCTTGCAAAAGGGTGCCATCACCTCCAACGGATATTACAAGGTCCACATCACGAATTGGTTGATGCAGGTTGTTCCGTACAAGAGGCTCCCAATCAAGTGATTTTTTACATAGAACATTCTGGCAATAGTTTACTGTATCTTTATGAACTTTATTCCGGTCATCTAAATAATCTTTAACCTGAAATTTTGTAGAACAAATCAAGTTAAATGGATATATCTGATTTATCATTGAATGTGAAAAAACTAATTGAATTCTATTACAACGCTATCACTGTTTGCATCTAGGTGAAACTAATTCAGTATGACTATGCCTAACTTATAGTTTCAAAATACTTGTACACACATTCATTGACCGTGATTACCTAAAGCCATTACTCAAACATTCAGTACATATATCGATAGCATGTCAAGATTAAAATGTGAAAATATTAATGATCTTCCAGCCAGTAATATCATGCATACACTGCCTTAATCGAGCAGAGGATCCATACAAATTTAACAAATCATCAATTCTCACACCATCACAATATTTCCAATGTTCCAATAAAATTTTGTACTTTACCAATCACGATATATGTACATCCGTATATGAGTTTAACCAGCTCCGTAGCTTTTATGTTTAACCAGGTTTACATAGTAAACATTTACAGGAAGGGATGTGTAAAGAAACCCTCAACATCCACTGTTTGTCTTCTTTGGCCTCAGAGAAAGAAGCATACTCAACAGAAACTGCACCGGCCAGAAGATATACGAAACATTATAGCTAGTGGGACAACATTTCCCGCATTAATATGCAGTGCGGAAAAATGTTTCTTTGCCTATCACATTTGTTACAGCATAAAGCTGTAGCCGCTTCAAGCTAATGGAAAGTTTTCAAAACGAACACGACGGAAAAGCAACAAGCTTTTGACGCTACTAAGAGTCTCCACTCTCATGGCCGATATCCCCATTTCATTACATATGATTCCCATGAATATAGAGGATTCTAGTACCAACAAAAGCAGAACGAGACACGAAATGGTAAAAAAATAAAATAAAAGAAGAGCGAAGTAGATAATTCTAATAAAAGAGACTGTGTGTTACCTGAGGGTATTTTATTCGAGGGGGAGAAGAACTAATTGCCTCAGTGCGCCTCCCGTGGAAGACGTCGAAGGGCTTCAGAAGCAACAGTACTCGCCGCCTCAACATGGCTTCTCTCTAGTGACTTCCCGTTCCTTCAAAGCTGTTATCGCAAGCTGAAAATTCGTTAATCGGGTGCTATATACACAGGGTTCCTGCTCTACGAATGTGCCACGTTACCCAGAGCAGAGCTTTTTATTTCTCTTCTATCTTTCATTCTTTTTACTTTCTTTTCAGTGGCACCGTCAATGGGTGGGCTTATAAAGCCAACTGAAAAGCTTAATAGGCCTATAGACTACCCATTAGTGTTTGGGTAATAAATTACACGGATCTGGCCCGGTAGATTTAAGATTGTCTATTTTATTAACAAAATTACCTCCCCATAATAAAAAAAGGCAAAATTATTTCCATGAAAATATAATTTTATTATATATAATAAAAATTTAAAAATATCGATATCTTCCAAGCCAGCAAATTATTTGTCAATTTCCTACTGAGAGAATTTGGATTCACCTGTGTTCTTCTAATAACTACACCCACTTCTTTTTTATAATCGAAATGCAGGTGAATGATTTACGTATGCATTTTTTTGGTATAATCTTTTTAATATCATCTAAAATTTCTGGTGGTTAGGTTGAAATAGCAACATGCATTGAATTATATTTTATATTCAAGGTTACGTCCTTTTCTAATCGCTAGAAAATGAGTTGTTGCTGTTGTTGTTGTTGTTGATGTTGTTTTCGCAGGAGATAAAGATGCCTGTGCGTGTCATGTCCTCAGTCGATGCGACGATAATGATATATGCTTCTCCATGGTTGGATGGATTTCGGAGGTGATCAGCAACTTTCTGATATCCTGAAATAGCAAATGCGGTTTCAGATGTGCTCCTTGTCGTTGCCGACGGTTGATTCCTCCAAAGTCTTGGTACATTCTTTCTTCAAGACCTCGTTGACTGGTTTTTATAATTTTTTAGGAAATTAGCCAGAGACTGGTGAGCGGCTTCCTTAATTAGAAGATGAGATCGAGTCGATCGAGGTGTGAAATCTACAGAAACGCGCTCAGGAAGAGTTATTATCTCAACGCTTCACAAAGACTGTTTCAATGTAATTGCCACCTGTGATTTAGTCGAGAATCGTGTAACCTGTGAAGATTGTTTTCCCTAGTTCTTGATATCTGTCTCCCGGTCAATACGAGTAATCTACAAGAAACAGTAAAACGCGTCTTTCTCTGCGTTCTTTGCCCCCTCAAGCTAGATCTAGGGAGCTGGCAGCTGCGTGGACTTGTTCAAGAAAGATCGGATCCAGAAGCGGAAAGATGGTTTTTTCATTAATTCGCTTTGTCTGCCTGTGACAGGAATATTTTAGTGGGAAACGTGAGTGCAACTGACGACAGCCACCGCATAGAAATGGAATCACGGCTGAAGAGCACTCACCGCCGCCACTGAGATTTATTATTTTAGAACTGATGAATAACATTTAGAGATGAAAAATACTCGAAAACTTGCTTATCGGAGTCTCTGTTTCCGCTTCTCCTTCCATTAATTCATGGCCTCACCAGTCACCAGCCACCGAATTGGAGTTTCTCAAGCTACCGCCCAACGCCGAAACGTGAAAAAGTCGTGATTTTTTAGGATTATTTATTTTTAATTATCTTCTTTCTCTTATCAATAATCATCAGACTTTAATAGGGTTAAGAATGGCGAAAGGTCGTAAGACTCACAACTAGTCTGACTCGGAGCCGACGACGAAAGCCGCCTTTTTACGTTTCGGCTGTTGCCTGCTCTTCTCCTTCAATTTCTGCATCTTGCTCAGATCGATATTTCCGTTCTTTTGCCTTCCATTGCACATCGGAAGTTTTATCGACTTTGTCGGCACTTCGGAAATAATAGTCAAAAGCGGTCGGAGTATCTCTTTATAGACCTTTCCCTTTCTGATTTTGGAGGTGGTAGTTCTGGTTCCATACATCCCTCTACTCTCTCCGCCCTATAAATTGACATTTCGCGCTCCCTCTGTTTGAGCATTTGAACTCCTTGCCAAGACTGCGAACTAGGGTTTAAGGTCACCTGCTGCTGCTGGTTTTTCTTGGTTTGGTTTGGTTTGGTTTGGTTTGGTTTGATTCTTTCATGGAATCCAAATCTACGGGGCGGTTCAATTTGGGAAGACAGTCGTCTCTTGCTCCTGATACGGGATCGGATGATTCTCGGGAGGACGGAGAGTTGCCGGGAACAGTCGAGCCGCCGATTCGGCTCATGTACTCAGCTAACGAAGGCGATCTGATTGGAATTGAAGAGCTCTTGGATTCCGGGACAGATGTTAATTTTCGGGACATCGACGGAAGGACTGCGTTGCATGTGGCTGCTTGCCAGGGAAAAACGGAGGTTGTCGGACTCTTGTTGCGCAGAGGGGCTGAGGTGGACCCCACCGATCGTTGGGGAAGTACGGTACGTTCTAAGGATGTAGAGCTAGTTTATCTAGATTTGAAGATCTACGGAATTTCTTGTGGATGCTGGATTTTCACCTGGATAATCTGTAGTACGTCGACTTTTGCTCTGTATGATGCTTAATTCAAACTTTGGTTATGCATTCTGTCATGCATGTAGATGATCTGCACGGTTAAGGTTTCTGCTTGGCGTTCGTTTCTCCTTTCTAGCCAGCCAGTATGGTTCCTAATTATACGGATCTTCTTTCAAAGCTGCACGCGGTTAGATAAAGTAGGCACACAAAGTATACCTGCCCATCATATTAAACTTCACTTTGAAGTTTCTTCCAACCTATCTTTGAACTTTTTACGAGACTTGGTTCCTCTGGGAGCTGTTATAGAGATATCTGTTCCAACATCGTACTTAGTCTCAGTGTTGGGCTTTACCATCTTTTTGGAGTTGTGTGTTCGGTAATCCATATGACCGTGAAATAGATTGAATTTGGGGATTTCAGGTTGATGGGAACATTCTGTGTCAATGAAGTTTCTGACACGAATTTTAGAGTGCCACATGATGCGTAGGATAAGTTATTGTTTTCATACAGTCATGACCCAATGAGGGAATAATTTGAATCATCAAACGCAAACCTGCAATACATTAACATTTCTATCCTTGGTAAAGAATAGCTGAACTGCTAACCAAGATATTTGTTCTGTGATCTTTGTTCTGTGATCTTTGTTCAATCTCTTTAAGCATGTTAACATTTGTCCTGCTATTGTAGCCCTCAGGGCATTTGTTGATTGAGCGCCTGCATCTGTGCCTTTTATGTACCAAGATATTTGTTCTGTAATCTTTGTTCAATCTCTTTAAGCATGTTAACATTTGCCCTGCTATTGTAGCCCTCAGGGGATTTGTTGATTGAGCGTCTGCATCTGTGCCTTTTATGTATCTCTCCTACCTTTGTCTCTTTTCTTTAAAATTCTATGGAGGATAATGAGCTCTGCACCTTGTCTTCATTTTGTGGATGCATTTTTTGGGTATTCTTTTGCATACCTGTTTGGTTCAAAAGAAATTAAGATAAAAGAAAAAAGAAAAAATTAGGCAGCTTTTTATGCTGTTGTCAGACATCGAAAGCTCTCTCTCTCTCTCTCTCTCTCTCTCTCTCTCTCTCTCTCTCTCTCTTTATCTCTTCATTATTTTTCTATCATTTTGTTTAATTAAACTGGCGACTTAGTAGGTTCATACAGAGTTTGAACTAAAAGTCAGGTTAGTTAGTAGATCTTTTAATTTACTCAAAAATTCAATTCTTGTCGACCACGTTGATTGTTGTGATATTGTAGAGCTCCTTCAAGTTATGAATTAAGACGAAAATAGTCACAAAGTTCAACTTTTTCTATTAAATTTTGCTTAAACAGCCACTTTTTTTTTTTTTTGAAAATTAAACAGCCACTTGCAGATGCAGTATATTACAAAAACCACGATGTGATCAAGCTTTTGGAGAGACATGGTGCAAAACCTCCGGTATGTTGCATGCACATGGTGTTAAATTTGATTCACATATATCACACTCTTTGTTTCCTTATGATTTTGCTTCTTGCAGCTGGCTCCTATGCACGTCCAAAATGCTCGTGAGGTCCCAGAGTATGAGATTGATTCCAAGGAGCTGGATTTTACCAATAGTGTTGGTATTACAAAGGTACTATCGAATTTCATTCTCAGTTCTTATTTATGGAAGAGTGTTTAACAGAGTACTTTTGCTGTAATTCTCCATTTCCTTGAAACATATAGGGTTAAGGTTCTGGCGTATCATATTGCTTTATGTCCTTTCTTTTGCAAATCATATCAGGGGACCTTTCAAATTGCTTTATGGCGTGGAACTCAAGTTGCAGTAAAGAAGCTGGGGGATGATTTTCTGGCTGATGAGGATAAAGTGTGGGTTGGTCATATATTTTCAATAAATTTCCAAAATTTGATGTTATTTATTAGACCAATATTTCTTCTGTCAGTTAGTTCGTTTCTCAACTAATATCAATTAATTTGCAGGAGGGCATTTAGAGATGAACTTGCTTTACTTCAAAAAATACGACATCCGAATGTAGTGCAGTTTTTGGGTGCTGTCACTCAAAGCTCTCCTATGATGATTGTAACTGAATATTTACCTAAGGTTATTATCATTTTCTTTTTAGTTTACTGCGACATGCTGCACTTCCTTGTTCGTAACAGCGATAATCTAAATACTCTTTGCCTCTGATGTTATTTTTCTGGCCTCACTTTTATGATATTTCATCTTATTTTAAAAGAGGTTATTGCCCTCTGGTCTGTATGGTTCCCTGTTGATTACTTTAATATTTTTAGAAGGAATTTTGCACTGTGGATCATTTCGAGGCCTTCAAAATTTTCTTCAGTACCGATCATCTCAGAACTAGCTTAAGAATTTTTTTCCTTGACCTTAAATGAGCCAATGAAACTCTTCACTTTTCTTTAATAAATAATTGCAATTAATGTTTTAAGAATACAAATTTTGTTGAGTGGGAAATATATTAGTTACGTTGAAGAAGTGTGGATTTGAGCTCAATTTAACAGTTTTCTTGTCTTATTTTCTGTCCGTAATGCACTTAAGAAGCTGTAAACATCTATTTTTATGTAATTGTATGGTATATCTGTCTCTCCTTATATAGATGTTTTCTTAAACCAGCTCATCTCCTTCTGTGCTAGTTATCGGACTCTCATATTGGTTGACATGGCATTGTTTTCAGTGTTGTACTTGCTTGGAAATGATCTGTTTCTAGAAGCCAACATCTTCTTACGCTTTATGCTTATGTGTGGTCCCAGGGAGATCTTCGTGCATTTTTGAAAAGGAAAGGAGCACTGAGTCCGATGCTTGCAGTCAAATTTGCACTTGATATTGCAAGGTTTCTCTATCATTTGCTCTCTGTCGAATTCTTTTACTTTCGATGTTTTTAATTGTTTTAAACATGCGCTTGTATCTTTTTGCTATCCAAACTAAGAGTTACAGTTTCTTGTCATTTCCAGGGGAATGAATTACTTGCATGAGCACAAGCCCGAGGCTATTATTCATCGTGATTTAGAGCCTTCGTAAGTGATAATTCTAAAGATAATCTTTGATGATGATATCTTTTTACAACCTCTAAGGGAGATATCTAACGTCATTTTTGATAGATAACAGAAATATATTACAGGATGATTCTGGACATCTGAAGGTTGCTGACTTTGATGTCAGTAAGATTCTGTCTGTTAAAGATGATAAACCTCTTAGTTGTCTAGACACTTCTTGTAAGTTTTCTACACTTTTTTTATTTGTGTTCCTCAAAATGCAGCTTTTTTTTTTTTTTTTTTTTTGTAATGCCAAAAAGTAGTACCTCTACTATCTTTTGATTTGTTAATTGGAATGTGGATGTTTGAGCATGTCGTATTTTTCCAAGCCTATATCAATGGGGTGTTAATCTCTCACAACTTTCTCTGAATCTCATATGACTAGGTATTAACATGGATCACATGTATAGACACACTACTACAAGAAATATAACATTATAGTATTTAAGTTTTTTAGGACAGGCATTCCTCATGTCCTGTTCCAAAATTGAAAAACTAGACCAAAATGTTAACATTTAAGGTCTCAAAGAATACATACGCTTGGACCATGGAATAGAGTCGACCAGCTTGAATTAAGTTTGGTAGTTGGGTTGATTCCTTAAAGAACTTGCCAAAATAAGGAGTGCTCTTCCTACCTCACAAGATTTGTCAAACACAGGCAATAACTTCTTTCCCTCTTTGGTTGTGTTTGTGCCAATAGGGATACATAATAAAGAACTAAAGGAACATATTTTGTTTGACTTAGATTTTCTGGTGTATGTGCCATTTTCTACCAACACATGAGGGGGTACGGTTCCTTATCTTACACCATTTACAGTGTGTGTGCACGTGCGCTTGTTTGAGGAAAGCTTTTTAAAGTGCATTTTTAGACTTCGTGTTTGCCAACTTGTTCTGAATTTGCTTTGTCTGAGATGTTTTTAAACTTATTCTGCTATTCTTTATCTTTTCCTGAAATTCATATCAAATTTATGAATTATCTGGTCATCTGAATCATCTAAATAGTTATTTTATGTTTTGATGCCTTTTCTATTAACAGGTCGATATGTTGCTCCGGAGGTTTTCCTAAATAAAGAATATGATACTAAAGTTGACGTGTTCTCATTTGCTTTAATCCTGCAGGAGGTGATCAATCTGTCTCTATTAACTCTGTCTCCTTTTTGCGTAGATCCGTCTGTTGCATTTTTTATTTTACTTTAATGAGGAAACACTTAAATGGTATATTTGTTGTTTTGATTAATCTCATAGTTTGATTAATTAAAATATCATTTTAGAAACCTTTATGGTCTGTATATTTTTATAGTCACCAGGTCAAAATGTTTCTGGGAAGCATTTACATATTTCTATAGTCACTAGATACCTGTGGTTCAAAGCTTCTCATGTTACCTGTTACTAGTTGAACTTGCTCTGTATTGGAATAAAATGATGCTTGAATGCACTTACTGAACGAACTTATGGTTTTTCTTCTCCTAACTAGATGATTGAAGGGCATCCACCCTTTACGGCAAAACAAGAAGATGAAGTTCCAAAGGCCTATGTTGTTAAAGAGAGGCCACCTTTTAGAGCTCCAATGAAACTTTATTCCCATGGGTTAAAAGAGTATGTGCAACGTTTTAATATTTTTTGTATATTACGAAATGAACTGGAAACAGCTTGTGACTCCTTAATTCCTGTTCTCATCACATGCAGAAGTAACTATGCAACATTATTACTGTGTTTAACAATTTCAAATTTGGAAACCTCCTGCAGATTGATTGAGGAATGCTGGAATGATGACCCAGCTCGCAGACCAACATTCAGGCAAATCATAGACCGGCTCTCTAGCATTTACAACCACTTGTATCAGAAGAAACGCTGGAAGGCATGCCATTTTATACCCTAATAGTTTGCCGTTGGTTGTTCTGCTTATCTGCAGTTATGAGTGCAGTAATTGTGTGCAATTTCTTATAGTATCTCGTCTGACTGATTTCATCTGAGTTGTTGCCATATGCTCCATTAAAGCTGATGTCACTCTTTCTTCAGTACCAGTTTGTTAATATCGTATATTTAACTGCTTTTTACAATCTATTCCAGGTGAGGCCATTAAAGTGTTTCCAGAACCTGGAAGCTATGTTTAGAAGAGATCATTCTGACCCAAGTAGCCGTGGGTCGTCGCATTCAAGGACCTAATGCATGTTCCTGCAAGAAGTTGCAAACAGCTCGATTCATGCAATGCCAAAATCCGTTGCCTCCATTAGTGCCCGGTTTTTAATTTTTTTGGTGTTTTAACTCTTTCTAGTTGGGTGTATATTTCTACACACGCACGGACTCAGCGAACGTCCCGCTCCCTCAGAGAAAGAAAGCCTCAACCAGAACCACATTCCCTTTGCGTGCGGATGAAGCTCACAGGATAATAAATGTTTTCGATGCAGGGAATCTGTTTTTAGTTTGTACATGTCTTTTCTACCTTTAAAATACCGACATGTCTTTTCTTATTTTCTTTACTCAACGAAGTGTAAAAGCTTCAAGCTACTCAGATATGGTTCTACCGGAACTTGTCTCTAGGTTCATGGACCATGGTTGTATGAACCAGCTAGGACTCAATTGGTTGCAACGTTGTTTACCAAAGTGTTTAATCTCATTCAAACTTTATGTCCAGCTGCGTAACTGAGTGCGTCCTTTTTGGAGCGGAAGCCAGCGCAAATTGTCGAAGGGTGTTTAGTCTACATCTATCTGCAATCGATGTCTACGTCTATCTGCAATCGATGTCTACGTCTATCTGCAATCGATGTCTACGTCTATCTGCAATCGATGTCTACGTCTATCTGCAATCGATGTCTACGTCTATCTGCAATCGATGCATTGATCTACAGCTCAAGCATCGGTGTTACTCTCTTACGTACCGTCGTCCATTATCCATGTTTCACATTATTGTTAAAGGTCACTGAATTTATAATCCAGACGTTGTCAGTAGAAAAGGTGTGTTTGGGTCAAATCAGTATGACATCATTATATGGAATAAAGCCAGAAGCATAATAATATGGATTAAAGGCAGAATGACACAGCTGAATTCAGGCACCATACGTCCTCACTCGAAGATTTGTACTATTTATTATTTATCTAGTTCTGTTTGTTTGTGATCCGGTAATACACGCTCATAAACATACAGACACACACAGATGCAGTGGAGGCGACAATAGGCTAACGGCAAATAGCAAGTCAAGAAGTTTCCGTTCCCTTAAATCTCCCAGTTCTCTCCGCATGGTGCAGCTCCTAACTCCACGACGATCCGAAACTACATGATAATGATGATGATGAAATTGGTTAGCTCTCTAGGCAACCAGAGAGAGAGCGAGAATGGCAACTTCAATTCTCCTTCTGTATAGCTCTTGCTAGTATGGGAAAGGAAAAATGGGTTGAGCTGATCTATCGCTTTGTAGGCATGCTTTGGTGGTTGCCTGATCGTTATACTGGATGTTCAAGTAGTTTTCTCCTTTTCTACGCAGTGTTTTTAATTTCAGAACAGAGAAGGATAGAGACAAGACTGGTCACGTTTCATATTCAGAAACTAGGTGCTGTACTCTGAAATCTAAAAGATATCTGTCGTTTCATGAAAAACAAGATCCATTTTGTAGCAGGTTCAACAGTGAAGCTGCTGCAGCTAGCACTCATATTACAGGAGGGTGTGGTTCACGTAGTTTTACTGCGAACGACTTCCCTCATGGTGAGGCCATCACTAGGTAATGTACAATTCATGTCCATATGGGTCTGGAAACGTCTGAGTGCACCTGCTAGCAGGACCTGACTTGATCATAAATGTGTCCTTTATTTAATATTTTCATGGACAAGAGAAGCACCTTATCAAATTTTATCACAAAAAAGAGATTAAGCCTTATACAGATTTAAGGGTCTGACAGAGGATCTCTTTGAGAAGCAAATTAAGGTGCTCCTATTCTTATGTTACAGTTTCATTCAAGTTAAGAGTATTAGCATATATAGAATATATAGAAATGCACCAAGCGAGCTCCTTAATATTTACTCAACTAAGTGGGGCTTCGAATTGAAACAGTAAACTAGTCATGGTATCGTCTTCTCTACTCATAACTAATTCTTTTAACCTTTCATTCCATTCCTCATCCTATAGATGGTAGATGTATGTAAATGTAGTTTAAAATTTATCTTTTCGACTTACGATTCCATTTGTTGGATTCTGCGGCCAGATCAGATGGCATACATGATATGGTGGATTATGCTGCTTCTCATGATTCTCACATGGCCTCGGGCCCTTGCCTCATATTCTCTCTCTCTCTCTCTCTCTCTCTCTCTCTCTCTCTCTCTCTCTAATTGACTCTCTCTCTCTCTCTCTCTAATTGACTCTCCCTCTCTCTCTCTAATTGACTCTCTCTCTCTAATTGACTCTCTCTCTCTCTCTCTAATTCTCTCTCTCTATTTGACTCTCTCTCTCTAATTGTCTCTCTCTCTAATTGACTCTCTCTTTCTAATTGTCTGTCTCTCTCTCTAATTGACTCTCTCTCTCTAATTGTTTCTCTCTCTAATTGACTCTCTCTTTCTAATTGTCTGTCTCTCTCTCTAATTGACTCTCTCTCTCTAATTGTTTTCTCTCTCTAATTGACTCTCTCTCTCTCTAATTGTTTCTCTCTCTAATTGACTCTCTCTCTCTAATTGACTCTCTCTCTCTAATTGTCTCTCTCTCTCTAATTGTCTCTCTCTTTAATTGTCTCTCTCTCTCTAATTGTCTCTCTCTCTCTAATTGTCTCTCTCTCTCTCTAATTGTCTCTCTCTCTCTCTCTAATTGTCTCTCTCTCTCTAATTGTCTCTCTCTCTCTCTAATTGTCTCTCTCTCTCTAATTGTGTCTCTCTCTCTCTAATTGTCTCTCTCTCTCTAATTGTCTCTCTCTATATATAATTGTCTCTCTCTTACACGTTAGTTACTGTACGTTGACGGGGATTTCTATTAATTGATGAGTTATTCTTCATGATAAATATTTTTTGAGATAATCTAAACAGGAACCGCAGGCTATTCCCATTCTCCTAATGTTATCCGAGGGAGGGCCATTTGTTTTTTCAATTTTATACCATGTCGGCTAAAACTAATTTGAGCTATTATTTATCAACAAATACTAACTTTTATTAGTACGCACCACTGGGTTTTATATAGTAGAACTACAGCTTGGATGAATTTTAAGGAAGAATGTAAACTAATTAATTAGCTTGTAGATACCATTTATTTACAGTACTATATATGAAACGTTGTAGCCAATTAGAAGGGTGCATGAGTCTTAAATTTATGGAATCCAGACCTAGTTGACTCCTCCTCAACCAGCTTAATTAATTTCCTCTCTCGCTCGCAGGGTCATCCAGCCTAAGTGCGCGTGAGTGGGTCCTCTCCTCCCTCTCGCACTCGTTGAAGCGAAGGAAAGACTAGCTAGGCGCGTTCGGTGGCCAGCTGATGAGGGGTTCCCTCGATCACTACGCGTGCACTGCTGCATTTACCCATCCTTTGTTCCTTCATCAATCATCTCCACTCCCTATTGATTGGATTTTGGACAAGGACAAACCGTCACACATGCAGCTTCTGACTTACTCCTGAACCCGTGTTTCCTCATCCGTGCTAGATGGCTACAACTTCTCAGGCACCCAAAACTAACCGACACCATAAAGTATGAATAGCTACATCCGCGGAACATCCTTTCTCTTCTCCATTAATTCTTCTCGGATTTTTCTGAGCTTCGTCGACCTCTCCCTTCTTGTAGCAGCTAGCTAGGAAAAGCATCCAACAGTACCGTAACGCAGAAACAACGTCTCCAACGAATTCCACGCTCTTGTAATTCTTACTAATTTCTTCCAGTATTATGGGGGAGGATGCAGATCGCTCCACGTTCAAGCATAAACTGTAAAAGAAGTTAAGATCACGACGATGGAAGGAAACTGAGAGAGAGAAGCGGGAATGGCGGTGGGGTGGAGAAGTTAGAAGTTCGATGATCGATCTCTTAAATGGTAAAGTTGTAGGTAAAAGAATTTACTCCAACGTTTCTGTCTGGCTCTGTACGATGTCCTCGTTCAATTTGAAAACAATTATGCTTGCTTTATCGGAGACTGTGATGGGACTTCTATCCATACTCTTAGAGAATCGAGAGTCCACCATCACTTCGGATAGCCACGATTCACTTACCAGATCAGGGTCCCCCCACCCCTGACAAAGCTAGAACTGAATCCCCAACTCGTCAGTAAGTATGGGCATCGGTCCCTCTGTGACGAAAGAGTATCTACTAATTTATAAATATAGAGGTCTATATTCATTCCCCCCTTAATTTGCAGGCTGCATGCATTCACATTCGATCGCTAAAGCTATAGCTAGGATGCCTTCCTCTTGGAATTAGTTGAAAGACGCATCGTCCCCAACTGAGGGAGATTGACGCAGACTGCTGCGTAAAGCATGATCAGGAATACCCATCTAGCAAAATAAAGGCAATTCGGGATTCTATTTGTGAGCAACACTTCTGCAAGCCACCATTATAGATATTCCCGATGAGACAATCCCTGTATATCTACCATTTATAGTTTTAAAACGACTTAATTCTGAGTTAATTCTCTCTTTCACAGTGATGCCCGTTTGCTGCCTGCGATTACCGATTCTCCATGGTTGAATTAAACTCTGTACCAAATTAAACTCAGTGATCACGTCTATACGTATACAAGGAACATCAGAACTTGAATATCTATAATCCAACGCAATCTTATATGGTTCTAGTTCACACACACATATACAAATCTACTATATTCTTCGCATCCCTCATAACATCGGCTTCAGTCCTACTTTAGCGGAACAAACGCAGTCGAAGGCGTCAAATCGAGGGGATGTCGTGGTCTCATGGCCTCCATTAATGGATCGATCACTTCGACCAATTACCCGGCGACAAAGACCTGACGCGCCCCCTCAACCATGCAATCATCTGAAAAATTTGACAAGAAAACTATAAAAAAATTGAGATATATGTGACAAATCCTACTTTCATCGGCTGCGAAACTTCTGGGTTGTTTCATCCATGAACGACATTGATGGTCGACAGCGTCGTTACACCTGCTTAGGTCCCCCTCTTGTTGCCGAAGAAGATAACAGAATTTATATATTATATTCTTCTAATTTAATATTATTTCAAAAGAGGCGACAACAGGAAAAGAATGGAGTGAAATAAGTCATATATTACTAGTTACGAATGAAATGAAATTAGTGCATGCAGCCAAGGTTGGTATTTCACAACAATAACGTAATCCAAAATTAATACTATTGTCTAAAAAGATATCTTATCTTATAAGGAGACAGCTATACTATATATAATAGTTTCTTACATTATCAAGATAAAACCTGCAATTTTTCATATTAGGTGGGAAATATATAAAAAAATTTAAACTATACTTTTATTAAGTGACACGGCCATTACCTTATGTACATTCTCCTCTTTATCACAACCACTGTGGCAGCAGCCTATTGAGAGATGTCTTCAGTCAAAAGATGGCAATCTGTGTGTTTGAAAATAGGCCATTACTAGATAATATTTAATTCTTATGATATAGCAATAAATTGAGATATCCTGACTTTTAAAATTTTAAAAAGTATGCAGATGTTGAGAGTGGGATTTGAACCCACGCCCTTTCGGACCAGAACCTTAATCTGGCGCCTTAGACCAACTCGGCCATCTCAACTTTGATGCTAGAGGATCATAAAACATTAAGAGTAATCTTCTACGTACCCTATTAATGATTATTTTTTATCCTCCTTAGGAGGCCTTGTAACTTACAATTAAAACGTACGTAGTATAAAGCTGCTTGGTTTGGAAGTATGATATATTCCAACATGATGGAACAAGTTGAAAATCTCGTCCCAGTAATGCAGGTTACACTTTATATATATATATACAAGTTGAAATGAGTAGTGGCTCGACACGAAACCACGGACCGCCAGCCTTTCCCCTCTTCTTCCTGCATAAAGTACGTGCGCACTGAAAATGACTCCAGAATCGTACGTAGATGCACATATTATCCAAGTTAGAAAGAGGAAGAGGGCTCAACACTTTGCCGACAGCTGCTTGATACTAGCTCAAAATAAAACGCAGAATATATAGATATATAAATCCATTTCATATATACATGCTTCGGTTCCTTCTTGTTTTTTTTAGTTCGAATGGGAGATAATTACTTTTGTTCTCATCTATATACCAGATAACAATGAACATGCATTGGAACATTCGAGTCAGTGAAATAAATAGTGTAAATCATTAACTAAGCAGAACGGGAGTTCAGATGAAGCAAAACAAGCAGCATGCATGAGGAATATATTGGACTACGTTGTACCCATCCCATGCATAAGTCTATCTGTTTCTACTTTCTAAATTCTTTGGCTTCTTCAAAGCTGTTCAAAGCTTCGATTCTTCAGTCGTTCGTTAATTAATAACAACGAACAAGCCTTAATTTTTCATTGACTTTGGGACGTTGAAGAGATCAGGCCCTACTATTACGAGAAATGAGAGCCTCTGATATCTGTTTTACTTGATCACGATCTGATCGAGTGCGTACGTTGGCCAAGAATCTGATCCATGCACAAATATTTTGCACTCCGAATCTTTGATGTTGATAAATAAGGTTTAATTACTTAATTACACGATCCTTTGCGGGCATAAAAATTGCTGGGCAGAGACGGCTTTAAATGCGTTGAATATTCTGTATCTCTAGAATCAACGTATCTGCATGTAGAAAATTACTGAAGCGCGGTTGTTATTCCCGAGCTCTCCGGTTATATATTCATCTCCCCTTAATTTCCTGCTAGAGCTGATGCAGTCAGTACTACGGTTACTTGTCAAAATTATAACGCAATTAATTTTCTACTTTAAAGCTAACGGATATTCTCGTCGCGCTCATTGCTCTCGAGTCGAGTCACAACCATGTATTTTAATAACAAGAGAGCAGGAATGTGGAGGAGGTGGTGAATTAAGAAGAGAAGAAGAAGAAGAAGAAGAAGCAAATGCCACGTAAAGCAAGCGTGAGCTGTGCACATAATCGCCATGCACAGTTCGCCGCTCGCTTCTGCAACGTCAACACGCATTTTCGGATCATCAGTAGCCATTGAAGAAATCTCTTGAAAAAAAAAAGAAGAGAAAGAAGAAGAAGAAGAGGAAGCAGCAGTGTAATAAGAATTAATTAAATTTGTGGCGCGGAGGGAAATCTGAAAAGTGGTCAAGGTTACGAGGGGAGGGAGAGCCTCGGAATTTGTCAATTAGAAAATCAAATCCGGGTACATATAAATTATATACATAAGAATTAATTAAAATTGTTGGTGATGGATTTATGTCGCCGTCAACGGGACAGCTGTGGCGGGGCGCGGGTCCCATGTCTGCCTGCCTCCATGGGATGGGACTGGGAGCTGTGGACGCTCCCACCAAAAAGCGACCATCGCATATGGACATGGCATCACATGATGAGCATTGTCATGTCATGTCATGGCCTTCATCTTTCATCTTCTTCTCACTGGCCTTTTTTCTTTTTCTTCTCTTCTTTAGCCTCTCTCTCTCACCAGTCGCTGTCTGTCATAAATAAAAAGAGCAGAGGAGGGAAATTAGTAGCGGGAAAATAGAAAGTGAAGAGAAAGTTTGCGGTGGTTCCTAGCTCCTACACATCTCTCTCTTTTTTTTTCTTAATCTCTTTTCTCGCTTCTTCTTCCTCCTTCCGAACAAAGGAAGGGAAGGCGTGCAGAGGAATTCATATGTCACCCGCGCTTCTGCTTCTTTTCAAGTACGTCTCTGCGCGTCAGGGCGGTGAGATCCCTTCCCATGGCGGTTCCCTTGGAAGGCTTCTCCATCAGGTAACAACCGCGCGTCTTTTAATTAATTAACTACTTATAAAGCTCATGTTCCTCTGATGATCAATTTAAGCTAGCTAGCTATTGAATTTCTTCTCTTCCCCCGGCCTGCAGGGAGTATGCCGTGAAGATGAGGAGGAGTGATGTTCGGAAAAGCTGGCCGTTCGGAGATGCCGAAAGCGATCCTCAGAGAGCCGAGATCGAGAATCTCCTCCCGCCGATGATTTGCGGCCGGAAACACGTGTGGTGGTCCGAAGCGCTCGAGCCAGCGGTTAAGACGTTAAAGCACTACTCTGATGATCAGGAAGAGGTGGATGAGGCGGCGGCGCCCAAGGCAAAAGAGGCTTCTAATTATTATTTGGAGAAAAAGGCAGACGAGATAAGGTTAGTATTTGATGAAGATCATCACGAAAATCAAACAACAAAATTGGAAGGTGCGAGTAGGATCGGGAATGTTAATTTAGGGCCGCCCGAATATCACCAATTAGATCAGGCGGCCGTGCCGATCAAGGTATGCCCGGTTTGTCAAAATTTCTCGGCCACAACCATCAACGCCATGAACGCGCACATTGATAGCTGTCTGGCCAAAGCTTCCAAAGAGGAAAAGCGTCAGATGCGACTCGGCGCCAGACCCAAATCTAAGACACCCAAGAAACGGTCTATTGTGGAGATTTTTGCCGTGTCGCCACAGGTTGAGACGACGGTGGAAGAAGAGAACCAATATTTAATAGACGATTCCCTAGTTAATTCAGAATCGGAGGAAAATTCTGATCATGATCTGCAGGATCACGTTTTGAATCCGCCGAAAAAGCGTAAAAACAAGAAGTTGATGACGAGGAAGAAGAAGAAGAAGAAGAAGAAGATGGAGTTGATAAAGAGAAGACAAATAATGTTGAAGAAGACGCTCTCAAAGGTACGCCCAGTACTAATTGATCATGACTCATGACCAATGCTAGCTACTAGTTGCTATATTATTACAAAAGTCTCCTATATATTATTATTATTTTTTACTCTTTTTCTTTTCTTTCCTTTGGACTACAAAAGGCTGCAGCTTGGTCCTCGTGTTATCACTTTCATTATTTCCCGCTACTGTTATAAGCTGAATCTGTGTGGTGTAAAGCTAGCTAGCGCTGTAGAAACTCTTAGAGAATTAAGTAGACAGTGAAACGTCGTTTCTCTTTCTTGTGTTTGAGAATCATAATACTTGAAGACGGAGGAAAAGCCAATAGTGTCACTCTCGGTGTTGAGGAAGCCGGAAGGAGCTCATGAGCAGCTTAAGGGTACAGCTGTCTGCAGACTCGCTCCTTTGTTAATAGCAAACAAACGCGTCTATATCACATGTTATCTTATGGGCTTTGATCCAAACATCTCCGCAAAAGCTGCTGTTTTTCCTTCTAGTTTCCTTTTATATAGGTAGCGGTCTGTACGTTCTCTGATCAATTTGGAATTACCAGCCTCTTCAGAAGGAACAGTACTGCGAGAGGAGTAGTGTACTCATAGTGTTAATAGTACTCTTCAGAAGCAAGAAATGGTCGCCAAAACTTTTGGAGTTTCATTAATTAGATCACGTCTATAAAGAGTATTAACACTGAGTACTATAGTATGTCATCGCTTGTCTACCGTATCATAAAGACTCGGCTGCTCATTCTTCAGTACAAGAGATTTGTTGCATGTTAGGCTTCTGTTGATATATATCAAAGTACATTATCTGTTTTATTATTTGTTGAGTCCTTTATTAATGCAGTAATTCTGAAGCAACGACTCGTGTTATCGAGCTTCGGCTTGTTTCTTTGTTCTTTGCTCGCTCGTACTTCTAGCTAGCTAAAGATGATGCAGCTTTAGAATGCTATAATATGCTCTTCTCTAAGAGTTTGTTTTTTGTTCTTTGCTCGCTCGTACTCCTGCCACATTTAAGTAAGAACGGTAAGACCTTCCTATACTCACGTTAAATAACTTTTCTTTGCCTTTTTTCTTTACCTTCGTCTCATTTCGGTCAAAACTAGTCCTCTTGATCTTAAACATTACTAAAGAGAAGAAGAATTAATTTACGATTTGGACTAGATGATCCAGCAACGTTTATTTGCCTTTTATCTTTACCTCCATCTCATTTCGATCAAAACTAGCTAGTTAGTCTTCTTCTGAAACGTTACTAAAGGGAAGGATTCCATGATTTGGACAAGACGATCCATCAACAGACCTACCTATGCTTCTGATTCGAACTATCTAGTAGTATTTACCTGTCTACGATTGGTTGGAGTAAGTTCCTGTCATCGATTCATACACAAGTTTTCAAGTACTCAAGTTGTTTGATCTCTATCACTCTAGGCTTCTGAAAGTGTTTTTCTCTGGATGCATCTGAAGCCTGCGTATCTAATGCATGGCAAGAGGGTTTCATGTATTGCTGCTTTTAATTCCGACACTCTTGACTGAAGACAAATTGCTTCCGACTCTGGAACCTTTTTGCTTCAATCCAATGTACATTCAAATTCTACACATTCATTTTCTTCCAAGTTAGAACGCGGATCTTAAGTTGTTCTTAATATGTTATGCTGCAATATTGCCTATAGATAGTCTAGTAGAACATTGCAAGACATTGGTTTGGTTTCCTACAATGTTCAATTTTTATTAATCTTAGAGACTTAAGTGATCCTTAGATATTGTCCTACATGGCCATGTATATATCTAGGGACTCGTGCAGCTTCCACAAGTATTCCAGTTGTTCATTGATTTGGATAATGAAAATCCAATATCTCGTGTTCTTTTTTCCCTCTGTGGATTACAGAAACAGGTACACCCTATAATAGTTCCCGTTTAGTCATGCTATCATTTGAAAGTAAAAGTAAATAAGGCACCTTAATTTGGTAGGCTGAAACTAGAGTTGATGTGCAAGAGACATTAGGTGTACTATAACACAGTATAAACATGGGTGTTTGAAGGTTTTTTTTTTTTTTTCATGACAAGAAAAATAAGAACTTTAGGAGTCACTGACTAATATTTTAGGCAATATTAAGGGCTCGCCGGTGGCTACTTTGCATAACCTATAATTTGATTTCACTGCAAACCATTGGTTTACAACACAATTATGATCCAGGATCGGTATCTATATTTTATCTCTAGTTTAGCTGGAGGTCATGTGTTATGCTACTTTCGTTTGTTATGACCTTCTGTTAATTCTACATCTGATGATAAAAGGTATATTGATTCCTTCTCAAGTAAGCATATGTGCTGCCAATAAAGAATCTAGCTTCTCCATGTTTTTGTCATGCTACACTTGCCTACTGTTTCAGATCTGGCCATTAATACTGCCCTTCCAAAAACTGTTCTTCACTTGATGTAGATTTCTCTGTGTGAACTTCTGTTCTCTTCATCTTTATCACCTCTCACTACATGTCAAAAAACTCAGCCTTATCTTTTTTGTTGATCTTAAGCAGATTAAATACAGGTTCTTTTCCACCAAGTAAATTTATTTGCATCAAACCTGTCGTGTTCTCATTTTCTGCATTTTTTCAATTGCAGTCTTATTATAGGCAGTAGTCATATATATTATATATAGTTTTATATATTTTTTTTCTGCTATGCGTGACGCATATGTTGCATGTGTTCTATATATAGAAATATATATATGCAAAAACAACACTATATTTTGGATAAAGCTGGTTTCTTTCTTTATGCTTGGATCTTTTGCTTTCTTAATTTATTACCATTTCAAAGTATCTTCAGTTATTTTTATTTTTTAATTTCGACTGTTCAGATTATTTTTTACACAAATGGAAAATTGGCACACTAATCAGATTACTCTTTTCTTTTTCTTTTTCTTTTTTACCTCAGGAAAAATGTCGTAAGTTAAGGATGCCATCTGAACTCAACATCTCGCAGTTAATAGAAGGTTCAGCACATAGCAAAGGACAAGAAAGGGAGCCTGCAGGTACTATAGGCAGGCTAAGGAAGATGTCATCAAAGTCGAAAAACCAATGCCAGAAAAATCGGAACAAAATGAATCAGGCTTCCAAGTTGGTCAATCAGGGTAAAGATTTTGTGGGTAAAAAGTGCAGTACTCAGAAGAAACCAACTGAATTCATTCCATCCCAAAAGCTTCTGACAAAGAGTATATTAAAAGGTGCAAATCCCCCTCGTATGCCGCAAGTAAATAGACACGTCAAATTTTCAGGTAATAATGACATTATTGGGCCCTCAAATAAATGCTTTTCTGCACTTGAGCTTCCTCAATTGCAAACCCTTCATGAAGCATTTCCAGATATAGTCAATCGACCAATGGAAAGTGGTGCAGTTTTACCTGTTTTAGATGAAGGTCTTGGGAGAAATTCAGATGTTGGCAATGTCGAAGGGACTATTCATAATCCAAGTGTTTTCTGTCCTTCAAGTGGAAAGAACAATTTAGGTGGAATCTATAGTTATGTCATGCCTCTCTCATTTGGTAATTCTGTGGATCTAAATCAGACTGTTCAAAATCATGATAGTTTACAGCTGTTTAATCCAAGCAGCTCAACTTTGGCACTGAACTCTTCTTGCTCTGCCAATTCAAAGCTACCAAATCCTGTTCATGGTGAATCTAAAGAAGTTTCAAATGTGGAACCTCTGGTAGAGAGGAGTGATATCTGGAGAACCGTTTCAACCAGAAAGCAACTTGATTGTGTTAGTTCTTCACCATCAAATTCTACTTCTGCAATTTCGGTGGAACCCCTGGCAAGAAATGCTATTTCACAGGCTTCTTTGTCATCTGCTGTGAGATACATGGATACAAATGAGAAGCAGCCGTACAGTTCTTATGCTGTCGAACAGGCATTGAATTCCTGCTCTCTTCCGTATTCACCGTGGTTTCATGTTGCTCCAAAGGGTTTAACGAGTGGATTATATCCACCAACGGACGTGAAAGAAAATTTAGTGCGTAGAAGCATCCAGAATGGAGATTCAAGACTTGGGTCCACTGCAGTATCTCTCTTCAGAGATAAGCCATTTGACGAGGGCTTTATCGGTTTGCCTCTTAACTCACAAGGAGAACTGATCCAGTTGAACCCAAACAACAAAATTAGGTTCAACCAGCTCTTTAGAAAGCAAAGTGCATCAA
This sequence comes from Aristolochia contorta, assembly GCA_022405105.1. Classification (NCBI taxonomy): domain Eukaryota; kingdom Viridiplantae; phylum Streptophyta; class Magnoliopsida; order Piperales; family Aristolochiaceae; genus Aristolochia; species Aristolochia contorta. The sequence continues at coordinate 4,734,777 of CM039667.1, read as the reverse complement.
ATGGTTCGGCTGGGTACCTCCCAATGGCCAATCAGATGGAGTCATTGAGTATCATGTCTCTTTCAGACATGCGGGAAAAGCTTGATGGCAGAGGTCAAGTGGTTGGGCAGAAGTCACAATTAAGATATAATGTGCCCGCACACTCCGGATCAGGTATGACTAACTCTCAATGTTTTGGAAGACCAGAATCCATGTACAGAGAGCTGAACCTAATGAACCTATCAATGCAAGGGACCAGTGAAGATAACGAGCACCATGAAAAGCTTAATGTTGGTGAAACCATTCAAGGAAGGGGCAATAAAGATGCTTGTGCTCAACCTACTTACCATCCAACTGTGAGACTGATGGGTCAGAATGTCACACTTGGTCGAAATAATTCAGAAGGCCTGCTTTTGGATGGCAAGAAATGGATTGGTAAAGAGACTATTACAGAGCATTTCACTCCTGCTGTAAGTTTATCTCACAGTTTCATGCCAAGGCAACATACTCCTACAGTATCAAGCATATCAAGCATATCAAATGAAAGTGAAAGCAGTTTCAGAGATCCTCAAAGGACTTCATGTCCACCAATGTTCTTCCAAATGAGAACAGTTCGGCCTAATTTTCCTCATACACTTGTGAATTACATACCCCATCAGATATCAAGAAACCGTCTCCCACTCACAAAAGATAATGTTTGTTTGGAACTGCCACATTTAGCCCCTTGGAACCTTTCAGAAAACCATACCTCAGGAACTAATACTGTCAGAATGGGTTACGAAAACCAAATACCCATGGCTTATTCACAGAATCACCCACAGAGTGTGGTTCATGAGTTTCCATTTCCAAATCACAGTTCTCTGGATTTTCAACAAGATGTGCCCCCGTGTTCTTCACCAAGCCTTCCTCGGTGGCTTCAAGCTGCAAAACAACAGAAAGAGATCCCTTACACATCTCCATTTCAACCACTTCATTCAATAACTAAACAAAACCGTATTCCAACCCCAGGAGCAAAATTTCCTTCTTTCCGTGCACCATATGCATCATCTAGTCCGTCTTATCATTCTCATGCATCTAGCACCTCACTCTCGAATTTTCAGACCTCGCCTATTATGGGTGGTCTTTCATCAGTCCCTGTTGTTCCTGGTCTGAATCAAATACAAGGAAGTGCATTTAGGAAAGACAGAGAGGCAGGCCGAGTAGCAGATGACAATGTTGCTGGTCGCACTAAGTTGACTAAGAAGAGGCCAGCCCCTAAAGCTAATGACTCCAGAAAACCCTCAAAGAAACCTAACTTAGGGGTTCAAGAAGTCTCACAGTCTGCAGCAGAGTTGAACAGACAAAAAGACCTACGATCAGAGCAATATGATGCTGTAGCTTATAGAGGTGAAATTGTGGATCTAAGTCCTTATGAGTTGGAGTCTGGAAGGGAAGGAATCGGAAATTTTCCAGGAGCCGAATCTTCAAGAGTGGATAATATGTCTAGATTGGGGCCCATCAAACTGAGTGCAGGGGCAAAGCATATCCTGAAACCTAGTCAGAATATTGACGAGGATAATTCAAGGCCAATTCATGCAACAATTCCTTTTGCAGGGGTAACTGGTTCAGGTAAGTTGCCAGTTTTCCAGAAAAAAACAGCACGAATTTACATGTTTTAAAGTCAAACGGGAAGTATGTCAATGAAGGCACTGAGTGAAATTCTAATTGTCTCCATAGGCATCTCACCTAAAGAGAGTATACTGTGAGGCTACACATCATGAGCAAAAAGACTGCAAAATCTGCTTTCTTTGGCTCAATTCTGTGGTACTAGAATGTAAATTAAAAATGTGTTATTCGGTTAGTATGAGCTCTTGGGATTATAGTGTGTGGGTATGGGTTGTTTAATACAATGTTCGTCAACTGCCAGAGATACTAGTTTTGCTTTTTTATGTATGTTATTCTGGTTTGCACGGCAAATGGTCTTTCTTTCCTTTTTGTTTCCGTAGTTGGTAATGTAGTGTGGCGAATTGGCAATTGCTTATCAAATGGGTGCCTTTGTCAAAAATTGAATTATTCTGATCCCGCCCCTTATCATTTTTACAGTCAGGCTTTGCTCTGGCAAAACGTCTTCCATTTTACTCGATCGTTGAGATTTTCATACGTACTTAGTATACAAATTATGCAAAGTTAATTATATAACAGAGGCCTTCTCTAAGCTCGCAGCACAACAATATATTGTTCCACTCTCGTGGGACTACCTTGGCCTGTCTTGTGTTCAACTTTTAAATTTTTTTAATGCATCGATTTATTGTATTTCTTGTGCAAATCAGTGTTATTTCGTAACAGAAACTGAGAGGGGTCTGGACATATATACAAGAGTGGAACACGGCGTTAACTACTTATAATGGTACTTAAAAGCTTACTCTTCTGGTTATGTAGATTAGTCATTTTATGAAGTAGTATATATATATAAGGGAAAGAAGTAAAGAAGTGGTCGTAAGAACTTGAGTGGTGATATAAGTAGTGTGACATTTTACTTCCAAAATTTTACTTCCTGATGTGGTATCCACCTTGCAGTCCAAGTAGGAGACAAACTACGAGATAAAATTTGTAAGATTTATTTTTTTAATAAAATATTATCTGCCTATTCTATAGGTAAACTTTAAACCCTAGATTTTTTCTTACTTAGACCACCAACTATGCAGCCACGTCATATAAAACCTTGAAGTAAAATTTGGTAGTACTGATATCATTTTTCTAAGAACTGAGGTTGACAGGTCCAGCTACATGGTTTCGGAGAGAAAAGAGCTACATGGTTTCGGAGAGAAAAGAAGCAAAAGATTATTGTGGCGGGAAGATCTCTCCCAAAGAAAAAGGTCACACTACTGAGATTGAAAATTTGCCGTCTGAATTATAAGAGGATATATATCGTAATAGAAGTCAAATGGATTGTGAATTTATGATCGAATAGCATAAAGTAGTCCTGCAAAGTTATGTTGTTTGTTTTTCTTCCGACAGATTTGTGTCCTTAGTCGTGGCTATAACGAATTTCTTGTAGGGTATAGAAGAGATGCCGCTGTCGGGGGTTTGCGCCAGCTCCAACCTTTAATTTGGTCCACTGTCTCAACTCCGTCCTTTCGAGGTTAAAGAGAAGTATGATAAGGTCAAAGATTAATTGAGACCCCACTGATTGCTTCTCTTTAGTTATTATATTTTGAAAAATTTTGTGGTGTTTCATATTTGAGTTAATAGAAGATTAGAAAAACATAGAATAAAATTGAGTTTCTGTACTATTTTTTCCACTGCACCCGAAAATATAAAAAAAATAAATGAGATAAACGTATAGGAGAATCATGGCAATAAATTTAAGAAGCTTTTCTAAGTTATATTTTAGATTATCTCAAAAGGACAAATATTCTGTTAAGTCTGCTAACCTATGCTTCTTTTAATACTGTTAATATTGAAAAAAAAAGAATTTCACAACATTTGAGATTCCAAGTTTTGTCAGTATATATATATATATATATATCGAAGACAAACCCTAGCCTTTTCCTCTTCAAAAGAGTGAAAACTTCAGGGACATTAATTTTCTTAGATGTTGTAAATTCAAAAACAACTAAAATTTGAACATGATCAGAAACACAATTAAGTTTACCCCCACTTTCCTCCATATTTTTGTTCAAACCTCTCAATTCAAATCCAAAAGTTTATGGAGCATATATCAATTATAAAACATTTCATGACAAAACCAATGCATTTTCCCCTCCAACTAAAGGAAAGTTCTTTTTTTTTTAATCCTAGGTACAGAGAAAAGCTGGCAGTAGCTTCCTAAATAATTCCTTGAAATTAGACATTAAGGCGCATAGTTACGTACTCCTGTGCATATATGGTACATTAGTTTAGCCAATGAATAAATTACTAATTTCTTAATTTTTAATTTGTAGTTTGTACTACTGCAAAATTATATCCTCCTTTTTAGGAACTACATAACTCCATACCAGTATTTCCACAAAAACTCAATACTCATAGACGGCCAGGAAATGACAGTCTTATATCTAGTCTTATACCAACATAAACAGTACGTAGTGCTGCATAAATTCATGAGAGGCTAATGATGACAGGTACAAGTACAACTATATCAAAGGGCTTGTAGTCCCTTAACGGGTCTCCGATCCCTACAAGCTGGATCCGTAGTCCATTCTATTTTTTTTTTGTTTTTGTTCTGCATGTGATAATCAGACGATGAACCAATGATCTCAATGGTCGTTCAATCTGATATTGCATGAATAACAAACTTAATTACAGATGTCGTCGTTTACGTATATATATATATATATATATATATATATATATATATATATATCATGCATAAGTCGTAACCCTAGAGCAACTCAATAGCAAATTTAATCAAGTAGCTGAAAAAGTCCCCTTAGCTTGATTTGAAGCAGACGTGCTCCTCATTTCGAAGGTGGTGGTGTGCTTCTCAAAGCAAATCCAGAACGGAAACGACACCGAAAAAAATGAACTCGATGCTTTCCAAATGGAGCCTCTGCGCGAGCTAGCCAAAATTTCAATAAACGAATGCATCGTTTTACGAGACCCCGCACTGTCTGCATCCCTCTGATGCTTTCACGTTCATATAAACCCAGAAAGGGAATACTTTTCATGGATGACTAGGGAATATTAGACTTTTTTTCCCTGTCAAAGAAATGTTTATGGCTGATCTGATCGATTCTGACGTGATGTCCGATAGAAAATGCCACCAAAATTAGAATGAATTATTCGGGAATTTGAAAGCATTTTACAGTGAGATGCCACAATTTCTTTAAGTAACGATACCACTTTTGTCCTGCAATTATTCAAGCCTGTATGACACGACAAGTAATTAATAAGCGAATTAGGGGAAAAGTATTGTTCGTGAAGCTTTGCTTACTGCGACCCGCATTTACCTCTGCGTGTGTGGCACGAGTACGACGGAATCTGTCAGTGCGTCTAGCTCTTTCTGTCAGCAACGAAGTTAAGAGTCGGATGGATATATATTCTTAATTAGTCTGTCATTATCAGTATACTAATGTCAATGGCGGTTGCCGGCCTTTTCTTCTTGCTAATTGAGTACCTTGATTTTCATCCTCGTGAATAATTCTGACGGAAAAGCGGGCACCGTTGAGAATCCCAGTTGCCCTGAAACTGGTAACCTAGCTCTCCATAAAATAAAGAGCTAGGTTTGTTCTAACGTAACTTTCCGATCACGAAGCACGACAGTAGCTGCCTCCGGGAAGTTATTGACTTATTGATTTGATCTGTTGAATACCCAGATTTCTGCAGTACTCTTATCTCTTCATTTGAAACGTCTGCGACGGAATTACTGTAAAAAAAAGTGAAGAGGACACAATTGTTTGGTCTTCGATAGCAATTCATTCCAAGATCTGTTTCAGCTTCAATAGCAAGCACGTACGGTCTGATGAAGAGGTAATATAATTTTGCGCAAAAAAGTAAAATTTTTGCTTGCCATATTTTCCTTCCCAAGGTTTCCTGTTTCTATGTACAAATTAGACTAATTAAATTTACGCTTTGTCTTCTGGTCATTGCATGCACGACTACGGAAGAACCCATGCATATTTCTATAATATTACTGAGTCCACAGGGGAGCTTCAATTTGTACCTTGAATCCATATTCCTATATCGTTGAGTCCATAAAGGCGTTAAAAAGGAACCAGTCATTCTGACCGATCTTATTCTATAACAATAAATCAAAAGAGAAACCTCTGGAAAATCATAAGAGGGTCTTCAGAGGTAAATAAAGGGGGAGATCGTGAAATCTCTGGAAGGAAATTAGGTAGAAGGGATGATCCATGGACGTTATAAATTATTGAGCTCGACGCATGACATCTCCAATTAAATAAAGGAAATTTGTAGCTAGTCCTCTCAATTGATATTTTGTTTTCTGGGATATTGGAGAGATTCATCTCTTCCCTTTTATGCTACTTTCCTACTCTAATGGCCAGTTAATTTCCACTTTACCTGATTTCTATGTCTATTTTGTTCAAAAGGTTTCATATATATGATTTATAACTTGTGCTATACTTATATTACTCATACGAGGATTTCTTCTTAGATCCATTTCTGATCTTCTCATCCGCATAGACGTCAGGTTTGGTCCAATATTTACTCATCTATTAATTATTTAGATTTCATACATTTCACTAATTTCCTGCTTCTTTGACGACAAAAGACAACTTATATATAAGCCATAAGTACGAACTGTCATTTCCTAATCACTTTAAATTGGTTTTAACTGAGTTTCCCATCTAATAATTTCGTCATATGTTTTTGTAATTAATTAGTTCGATATTAAATGTGCTCTTGTATTTCTTTTTTTCAATGGGCCATGTTAATTAGGCCATGTTAATTAGGCCATGTTAATTAGGCCATGTTAATTAGGCCATGTATGGCAGTGGATCGGGTTGAACTTGCACACAAAAATTAATGATACTAAAGCATGAAGTCTCAAAGCCAATGCAAGTACTCCAGAGCGTCGAGTCCGAGATAAAAATTAGTTCCTTAAAATTGCTGAGAAGGACAGGGGACTCCTTTGTTTCAGGCGCGGTTGGCTACTACTCTCGGGATCCATCTCCCTTAAGAGAGAGAGAGGAGAGATAAGTAGCTATTGGGGGGTCTGCGCTTCCTTAATTTGGAGACTAGTACACTGTACACTCCATATATATCGTGTTCGTGTGTATACAATATGCAGTCTGCCCTTGATCTTTCTTCCCTCGAACAACGCCTCCAACGTACGAGGCAAGCCCAGTAATCCCTTTCTTATTTCCACGCTCCTCTTTTCTTTCTCCACAAATATGCACGGTACCCAATTATATAGCTTTGCATCTTCTTCAGTTATAGTATTATCTTCGTTTCCATGGACAACCCTCAAAGAGTTTTGATCCATATATACTTCCCCTTCTCGGACTCGATCGAACGCTTTAGAACTATCGGGTCTATACGGTGACGATCAACCTTCTCTGCAAATCATCAAAAGAAGCACGAAAGAAACAAAAGGGCAAAGACGGGCGATAGATATCGAGAATGATGGGGAGAAAGAGATATTTAGAGAGATCCAAGTGCTTGCCTGCGACGCGCGCAGGGCGTCAGATGACACTTTGCGACGACTGGGGCTACTTTCGTCTTTTCTCGGTACGATCTCATTTATTTCCCTCCCCAAAAGTCGAGATGGAGATTTCCTTAATATTTAAATTGGGTTTTGTTTTTTAGGCGGAGAGTCGCTGTCGTCCAGGTCATCGTGGTCAGTGCTTTTTCCCTGTCTTTCTCTTTTATGTCCTCTTTTTTAACTCCATGCATCATGTCGGACATATGTCGTATACTACTTATATATAGATAGCACACCCATCAAGATCATATCCATCCATCATGTTATCATCTTATGTCTCATGATGTATATATGTTATGCGAACCACCCCGCCCATGTCGATATGAGGCTGTGACCAGATAGATGATGATAGAGTAGCAAGTGATGTGATGTAACCAGGCATTCACGTGCAGTCATTCCCTCCTCCTTGGGGACGGGACGAATTGAAGTATATATTTTGCCCTTTTTTGTTTTTGTTTTTGTTTTTTTTGCGATGGATCAGCTCGCAATTGCCCTTAAATATTTAAAAAGCATTTTGACTGCAATGAACTCTTCTGAATCCTGGGTCGCCATGATTAATCCACCCTGCAAATCCTTCCTTCTTTTCTTTTTCCAGAGAGGAGCCATTTCGGAGATTCTCTTGGACTCGAAGCAGTACTGCTTTGGAGCAGGCAGCTCTTTCTATACTGCCACCACAACTAATTAAGTCACCAACAAGACCAACAACAATCAGTAGCTCCGTACAGCAGATCGAGGGGCCCGACCTTAAACTTATAACTTCTCAGTTGCTTCTCCTCTCTCTTTTTACTTACTAATCGATCCTTCAGATATTTCCTCCTTTTCAGAAAGCTGCAGCTCGCTTGAAGGAGTTGGATACATATAATATATATAAAACGAGTGGTGATGCCTATCTTAACAGGCCAGTCGGCAGAAGATTGAGAGAAGAATAAAAATTGATAGTCATTGGATGTTAATGTAATTCTTTTGATTTGGGATGTCGTGAAGAGGTGTGAGGTGGAGGAAAGAAAGCCTCAGGAGACAGCATGAGGACAGCTGAAAGAGGCTAAGTGGCTAAGTAATAAACATGAAGAGGGGAAGCTCGATCCACTGAGTTTCATGGAGGGGACCAGTGCCATTATACCTCATTACTGAGCTCACCAAACCAAAACACAGGCGATGTTTTCCAGTAAAAGATGTAGTGCGTTGCCAAGTTCTACGGAAGGAAGGTGTGGTGGCTACTGGCTACCGAGAACCAACTTTTCTCACCCTCCTCCCTAACTTAGTAAAATATGTATACGGTAATGATGCATGCATATAATAACAAATGAAAGAGAGAGAGAGAGAGAGAGAGAGAGAGAGAGAGAGACCGGGGGCGTGTAATTGGTGGGGGAAGGCGGTTGTCATTTGTCATTCAAAAGAAACAATATCTTTTGATGGAATCTCACCGATCGGACTTCAGAGAGATCAGTACTATAATTTCTCTTTTTCTAAAAAGCAAAACAGGAATGTGGGTGCGGATTGTGGAGAGATTCGAGGGAAATTATTAAGAATCCGGGAAGAAGATTGACCAAGACGAAGAACACACATTTAGCAAAGCCATTCATAAGGATGCACGTGGATACCAAATCTTGCAAGACTGTCAGAAAGACGACTCGGTGTAAATGATCTTAATTCAGTAAGTAGATCGTTGGGTACTGTGTTTCTGGATTGATCAGTTTCAAGTAAATCAATAACAGTTTTGTGTGATCAGATTCGGCATATCTCGTCGGAGTACACAAAGAACGGAAGAAAAAGGGTTTGCAGGATACACGATAAGATATGACCAGAGTTTTAGATATATAGCCCGGATATCAAGATGAGCTCCACGCTAAAGCCCTAGAGGGCCGGCACCCGAATTAACTCGTTTTTTTTATAGCAAGAAGAACCTTAATTATAAACCATTACTTATAATTAAGTGTCGATCGCAGAAGATCAATTATATATGACGGGGTTCTTTTCGCGCGGGGGGTGGACGTACGTAGTAGTAATTAAGATGGGAGCTTGAAATGATCTGCACGGTCATTCGAGGCGATCATATCAGCAGTACCTCCTGATTCAACTTTTTGATCTTTATAAGCCGTACATTTTAAGGGCCGAAAAATGATTCTTACAGATTCTTGGTCTGCGAAATTCAATGAGGTTGTGCTTCTTGACTGTGACCATAATGTCCACTTGCACGGCTGGTTTGATATATATGGCTTACCACTTCAGTCTTCCGTGCCGATGATGTCTCAATTGACAAAACTAGTCAAGTCCGCCGTGCAGATATTTAGAGAGAGAGGGAGAGAGAGAGAGATCTAGAGGGAGATCGAGAGTGAGAGTGAGAGAGAGAGAGGTGGAAGAGTACCGGGCAATGAAAGAGAAAAAAGAAATATCAGTAAGAGAAACCTTCTCAACGTATGAAGCTTACTGTTACCCTACCCTACATTAGTGGCGTTAAGCGGGCTTCATATATATCTATTGTTGTCGACCGTTTAGATATTGAGTGGGTACAACAGGAACCAGGAAAGTGGTCAAGCACAGCCTACCTTGTCAGTCAGAGAGAGCTCTAAAGGTGTACTACCTATCCAGAAAAAATGCTCCAATCTTTGAGAGTAAAGGCTGCAAGTTTTGATGGATTTTCTCCTCCAAAAGTTAATAATAGTACAACCTCCTCTGTCTTACAGAGTCAGTAATGGTACACTGAAGTTCGCACTGTGCCATGTTTGATATATTCAGTTCTGAATATCTGGTAATTAAGCTCTTGTTTCCGGTTTAAATATTGTGTCCTTGTCATGGGTCCTTTTACATGGAGAGTCCACCGGAGAGAGAGAAAGCTAGAGAGAGTTGTGTTTTCGTAGGGCTCTTGCTTTGTTATCTTTGTCTTATGGTACCTTTATCAATTATGTTTACTTTAATATCGTGTCCTTGTCAACATGGGTCCTTTTATATGGAGAGACCGGAGAGATGTTGCACATATATATATATATATATATATATGCTTTGCGTCGTCCGGCTGAAGAGCCTGCAAGAGAAAGTGGTTTTCTGCTAACTTTATTAACATGTCGCGGACGGCAAGAAGGACGTGATAGATACTAATACTAAGAAATTACCGAAAGCCATCGAGTTCCTTTCTTTTCCCTGCTTTTCGGCAACTTCGCCGCTCTTTTCCTTGTTGTCGCAGGAAAGAAGACTTTATCGAGACCGTTAGATATTCCTTGCTTCCGCTACAGTTGACACACCCAGCCATTCCCTTTTAAACCCTCTCTTCCATCTCCATTTCTTCCATCCATCGTACATATTCCCAACAGTTCAGTTTTTCAAAAATCAGAAGCTTTCAAACATTATGGGTTTTCTTGGAGCCATCGCACGGCACTTCGACGCGCTCGTCGGGTAAGAAAAAGAAAGACTTGTTGCATTCTTCTTCTTCAGTGCATTGGTATTTCTTCTGTATGTTTTTTTATTTTTTTTATCATTCATAACTAAAGTCTCTAACGATGATTATCTTGTTGATTGCAACTTGGAACAGGCCAGGTGTGATGTTGCTCTATCCTCTGTAAGTTGCAAGACAGCCGCCATTTGAAATTCGAGATAGTTTCATTGTCGAATTCGAATTAATATTTACTCAAACCAAGTTTTTTTTCTATATATACATACACCTGGTTAATCAACTCATTCTCTTAATATGGCAGATACGCATCCATGAGAGCAATCGAGAGCCCGTCGCCCTTGGACGACCAGCAATGGCTGACATACTGGGTCCTGTACTCATTGATCACATTGTTCGAGCTCTCCTTCTGGAGATTCTTGAGATGGTAACAAGCACTAAACTAGAGACCGTTTCATTGATCATGTGACAACTGAAAAAGCTGTAGGCGATCCCCAGTTCTGATCACCTGTTCCTGCTGTACTTGAATTTTTTTTTTTTTTTTTTTTGACAGGTTTCCTGTTTGGCCTTACATGAAACTGTTGTTCTGCTTATGGCTAGTGCTCCCTATTTTTAACGGAGCAGCCTACATCTACGAAAACTTTGTGAGGAAGTACGTGAAAATCGGAAACCTTGTGAGGTCACAGTATCCAAAGGAACAAAGGAAGGTCTTACAGATGATGAGCCTGGATGCCAGAAAATCGGTTGAGAGATACATCGAGAAATACGGACCCGATGCCTTCGAAAAGGTCGTCAAAGCGGTACGTACGTAGTACTATTGAAAGATCATCTCTGCTTATATTAGATATATATCGCCCTAATCCCATATTATAATTTATATTGCACCGTCCATTTAGGGCCCAGGGGATATTTATTCTAAACTTCTCAAAATATATTGCTGTTTCCTGCTTGCCCACCCACAACCGATGCTTACAAATAACCCAATTTTGGCCAGGCTGAAAGAGAAGCAAAGAAACACTGATGTCATCAAAACAGAAGTTGTGAATAAAGGGCTCCCTAGATCTTCATCTCCACAGCGATCAGTTGTGTAATATATATATACAGACACCTGAGATTTGTATTCATTTGTAGCGAAACAATGGTTTTATGTAAATTACTGCTTATTTTCTGTGTAAATTGAATGAAAAAAGCATCTAAATTCGAAACGCGCAAAGTGGCCTTAGAGATTTGACGATGGAGTTTAATAATAATAAGGATATCAAAAGGGAAAGACCATGAGACATGAGACACCTCGACATATACGAGCCGTCATAACTCGTAATTTATATTCTTCTAGACAACCCGAATAGTTACCTATTGGAACTTGGGTGTTCGGCCAGCTTCCATTAGACAATTAGGACGACGTACCATGAGGATTGGGGAAATTGCTAGTAGATTGTTAAGATAACGCTAATTTGCTTGCAACATCACTGGAATGTCCGCAGCATAAGGGTGGCCTGAGAATTATAAATCCCATTCCTTGATACTTCAATACACTTAGAAGGCTTCAAATCATCCAGGTACGTTTATCTCCTGCTCATCTCCTTAGTCTTCCTGCACTTGAGGCTCGAACGCTCGAACGTCAACAATAATATTACTACCGTCCAAAACCCGGGATCCTGATGGGCCATCTTGTCGCCAAGATTGAGAATCTGATGCCTCTCCGATCTCGTGCAGATTAACTAATTGAGCCCAACATCTGGCATTATTTTCTACGAAAACTCCACGCTCCAACTTCCTTTTTCTCATCTTTCCAACGTTGTGTGATGGGTTTGATATTTGGTTAGACAGAGACCGTCAAACTACAAACTATTGAAAATAAGAAAGTGGAATGAATTACTAAATCGAGGTCCATTTTTACCTTGTGTGATGTGAATACGGAATTTGCTAAAAGAGCCAGACGAAGCCTCATAAAATAGTCTTATCGGGCTCAAAATAAACTATATACATATATATATATATATATATATATACACAAATGAGATTCATTTCGCGTGGTGTCAAATGTCAATCGAATGTTTCCGAATTAAAGATCTCTCTTTTCTTCGAGGAGTACTACTTCCGAGGGCCTCAATCCGAGCTACACAATGCTGGACATGATTGCTATTGTTCAATAAATTAGAGAGTACTTTTAGACAGCACTAGCCTTCTGTGCCAATGGAGGCTCCTAGTTTTGGCATTCCACCTTGCTCCAACCAACTTCGTCGTAATGTCTAATCGCTCGAACGAAATTGGTACCTGATCATCACATGGTGGGTTCGATCGTGGACTGTGTGAGGAAGCATAACCAGACGGGGACAAAAATCAAAGACACTTTCTACAGTGGGCCGCTTCCGCCCTCCTTCCCAGTCTACGGCTGGGGCCCAATTCATCAGGAGCCCCGCCCCAAAGATATGAATCACGAGTCTCTTGCAGCGTGTGCAGTCTGAAGTTTCCATGTTCTCTGGACATTTCTTGCACATTTTGTTACGTCCACTCTGATGGATCACGTTCTCTAAAACTGAAAGAGATCAATTGTATAACCACGTTCATTCATTCATCTCTTTTAATTCCCACCTGCAGCTCGTAGAGTGCTCAGCACCGAGTCTCTCGTAACCTCCGGCCTTGTCCGTGCATGGAAGACGCGCGATGACAAATTATATAAATGAGAAAAAAGGATCCACTGATTTATTCTAGCTAGCTACTACCCTTTTCTCTCTCATCCATGATTAGTCCTTTAGAAATCAGATGGAAATTCAATGAATATCATTATTTTCTTCTTTCTTTTTTTTGCATTTGTGTCATTATTGTGTGTGAGGGAGGGAATATTAATTGGCGGTGGTGTAGTTTTTTGGTGGTTCGCGCGGGTGGTCCTCTGGTCTCACTTACCGAAACTGCAAGCCTGCAAAGGAAGCAGAAGGCTTGTCGCCAGTCTTTCCTAAAATGTTAATAAGGTTTCCGTCACTGATTACTCGCACATGCGCCCCATCGACGGAGATTTACAACTTTACGCCCAAAGCAAATCAGTTTCTTGTGTGTGTGGATGTGGGGTTGTGACTTGTTGTGACTTGTGACTGTGTTTTCTATTTTTCCTTTTTTCTGTACTTCCCTCTCCTCCTTCTCCAATGAGCAAGAGTTCAGAGTTGCCTACTGCAGAAAGTGAAATACTGACCCGGAAAATGGAAGAGCAGAGCAGTACCCCCTTTCGAGCTCCGAATTCATTTCCAATACAAGATGCCTCTCTCTCTCTCTCTCTCTCTCTCTCTAGATCTTTTATTGGGTTTTTTTCCGATTGTAAATACAGCTTTTCGAGTTTACTCACTGTCGTCGTTGGGTGCCAGAGGGTCTGAACTCTGAAGAACACTCCCCATAACATCACGATCAATGCAGCCAGTATTTTTCTTGGCCGTGAGCTCACCTGTCTCTGTCTTTCTTTTCCTAGTGTTCTCACCACGACGTCGCTATAAATCAGTGAGCGAGGGAGGGTCGAAATTCAAGTCTGGACAGAATGGGGTTCTTCTCCTTTTTCCAGAATAGGCCAACGAGGAAGATTTCCTCGGAGATTTCACTCGGACGAAGATGGAAAGATGATGGCGGACATATTGCTGCAAGATGCAATTACGTACGTGAGCCACTGTTTTTCTTTTTTCTTTTGTTTTTGTTTTAATCTCTTTTTATTTGCTGGCTCGAATGTGACAATCACGAACCAATTGGTCCTCCTATGTTAATCATGGGTTTGTTTTAAGATTACTTCTTTCTTCCGGTACTCGATCAACTTCTTTCTTCAACATTAATATTGTCAACACAAAGGATCGGATAAAAAACGAAAACAACTTTATATATATATATGAAGAAACAGGGCGCGCGAGGATATATTGAGCAGCAACGTCGTCTGAGACGAGTACTGAGAGAGCGGGCGGTAGTAGATCAGAATTAGAACGGAAATTTATAATAGGGTTTGACTAATTAATGAAGAAAAAAGGTTTTAACTGTATATGAAGAAACGGAGGATTGATCGATGGAGCAATTTGATCTCGATTAATTAAGTAGTAATTGTGTGGGGAGAGTAGTGAGTGAGTAGTACCAGGTGCCCTGTCTTCTCAAACTTATTTCATCTAGCGCAGGATTGGCGAGACCGGGAGGGTATGTGAAGTTCCGAGTACTTGTCTGGACCTTCGTACTAGTAAAATTACACGTACCCAGCTCTCACACTCACCCATCGATGGAAAAGATGGAGAGACCCAGAGTGAATTATTGGACCACAGAGCTCTGCAGTACCATGGCAGGGGGCCACCCGGCGGAAAGCGCCAAAACTGTGGTCCTTCATCTCCAATTGTTCCGTGCGTAACGAGAAAAAGGAAACGGAACGTACCCCAAACATCGGAACGTCGCCGGAACGTCGGAACCGAATGAAATCGCAGGGGAATCGTTTTCATATGCGCGCAATGATGCGTTGCTTACATCTTCGTATATATATAGACGTTCATCCATTGACCCAATTATATCGATCGGTGAAAAAAGAAAAAGAGAAAAGTTCTCAGCAGATAATTAATATATATGTCAATGGTGGACTCGAAATTAAGAGCGAAGAGACCTGGCCCTGGAGCGAGCGTGGAGGAGAAAGCGACGTGCCCAACAAAATGGCCGAGGGAGGTGGGACCTGGGAAGGTTGGTATGGGTACTGGGGATCGGAAAAGACCCGGATCGGAGATGAGGACATGTGCAAGTTGCTAGCGATCGAGTGGGGAAGAAGCACCTGGACTGAATTGAATGCGGCGAGATCGAAAGGGATAGGAAACGGCAAATTTCATGGTCAGATCAGCGGCGGCGACCCGGGAGGAGTACGTCGTTAACATATGTCCGAGTGGAGAGATCAGCTGGTCCAAGTCCAAGAACGAAAACGAAAGTAGATCCAGGAATATTTTTATCGGGAAAAAGGAAAAGTTGCGGGAACGACGACCCCATTACTTTTCCTTTCTTGAAACCCACTTTAATTTCTATCTTAATTTGCTCCTCTCGCCTTTACCTTTTTCTGCCGGCGGCGGCGGAGGCGGTGAGGGTCGGGAGTTGGAGGAGGCAGTGACGTTGAAGTATCATACAGATGATTTTCAGTGCTTGCAGAGGGGGATCGAAGAGCTAGCGGCTTTTTGTCTTTGTCATATTGCGTGTGACGTTGATTTTGAGTACTCTAGCTACAGCTAGTCTTGAAACTGTGTTATGAATATGTTCCCAAACTATATATGTAATTAGATGCCAATTGGGTAAAGATTGCATATCCTTCCTAACCCTAATATACAACTGGTCACTGGCTCTTGTAATTCCAGCTTGGAGGAATGAGATTCATTAGCTCTTGTACGTACTAATTCCAATCCGCACGCAGCTTTTCTAACTC
The DNA here is from genome assembly GCA_022405105.1 of Aristolochia contorta. Classification (NCBI taxonomy): domain Eukaryota; kingdom Viridiplantae; phylum Streptophyta; class Magnoliopsida; order Piperales; family Aristolochiaceae; genus Aristolochia; species Aristolochia contorta. Next base: position 4,718,859 of record CM039667.1, on the reverse strand, counting down.
CTTTTTTGTTTGATATTGGATATTTAGATACGGGGTTGCGGATGCTAATTAATTTCTGGCTCTAAAGTAAATTTATTCTCACAAGGCCAGACCCTATCTTCTCATCACTTCTCATCATCATCTTCCATCGAAGCTTATTATATTCTCTAGTAAATTAAAGGAGAGGTCCCCAGCTTCTATCCCAATTGAACGAGTCAATATTCTAGATAGAAAGGACGAATTCATGCCGTTTCTGGTAAATAGTTGCAGGCTCCTTTATTCTCTTGTTAGTTGGGCTGTCAAGAGGAAGATGACCGGAGGAAAGACGCTTCTTTTCATTCCAAAGCCAAAGAAAGTCGTAAAAGATTAGTGTCCCATCACCGGCAGCAGTGCGTGGGACAAACCTCTGCAAAGATCCTAAAAAGAAAATATATGGTCCTTTAAGGTTGAGCCTTACAGTAATGGGCAACTTGCCATTTCTTCCTTCTTTTGTAGTTTATCAAGTTTTTGGCCTAGATCATTTTCAAGGTAATCAATTCTCAGACACTTTTTCTTTATCAGTAATGGAAAACTATGTGGCAACCGAGATATTTTTCTAAATTTTCTATGAATAACTGCAATCCCCAAACGGCAGAAACTGTCTTGTGGACTTAAGATGGAAAACTAAATAAAATATTAGGATCATATATACTCACATATATGTATAAATCAATTTGTCGTGCTATTTATCAAAGGTGATGCTATACATAATTATTATATTCAGTATTTGTTATTGAGGCGATGCATGGTAAAGTTCTATAATTAATTAGCATCGACATACATGGCTAATGAACGATTAAGCAAGACAATCTCAGTCGAGTAAGTCTTTGTATTTGAACTTATATAAGTAGCATAACAAAAGGCTAATTAAATGTTAACAAAACTATCTTAGTCGAGTATATATTTGTCATTAAAAAAACCTTATATAATTAGCCTCATGCAAGGCTAATGAAAGGTTAAGAGAACTATCCTAGTTAAGCAAAACATTGCCGCCTTTCAACTTATAAAAGTAGCATCATAAAACTAAGGTAAGGTTAGCAACAGTATACTAGCATAGTAAAACATTGTCTTTAAACTTACATGAATAGCATCACATTAATTAGGCTAATGAAAAATTTAAAAAGTTAACCTAGTCGTTGGCAAACCTTTGTCTTTAAACTTAGATTATTATATATAGCACTAAATAAGACTAATGAAATGTCAACAAGAACTATCCTAATTGAGTAAAAATGTTCCAAAATCATACAATTAATATTCCATCAGGCTAATGAACAATTAAACTAAGTAAATATTATTATTTAAACTTATACAATCAAATTGCAACTCATAAGGCTAATGACCAATTAAAAATTTTTGCTCGTTGAGTAAATCTGTCTCTAAGCTTATACAATCAGCAGTATATAAGCTAATAAAAGATTAAAGTTTTTAATATGTTTTAGGTTTTAGTGCACAATCTCAAGCAAAGCCAACATATGTCATACATACGAAATTTATATTAATATTTTGGGTTTTTAAGAAATTCATCTTTTATATTGAGTTGGTTTCTTCACAGATGAAAGAACTATTTTAAAATAAATAAATAAAAATGAAAAAATGGAAACTACAGTGGAGACAACTATACTTGTTAATTATATATATAAAAATGATACGAGTTCCTTCTTAACATATTGATACCAAATGGTGGCTTTCAATTACGCCGTATCTGTGGGGACTTTTATTGTGCATTTAAAGGTTCTAATTGTTTGTCTTCATGATCGATCGACTCTTATAAGTGACGACCATGCATGTTAGCTGGTTGAGGAATACTAATAGTAATGATGATGATTATAAAATTAATAATAATAATAATAATAACAACAACAACAATAATAATGATACGGGGGATTAATAGTGGGAAGAAATTAAGAATTGTTTGTCAGTTGTCCTTAAGGTCATTGTTTCTTCAGATTTGAGAAATTCTATTGAAGAGTGAATAGTGATCAATAGTACTAGTGAAGATATAAATATATATAAGTGGAAGGAAATTCGAAGAGGGTGATGAACAAAGGGAAAGGGACAATTGACAAAGTAGGTTACGAAGCTCACCAACTACGTAACGTGGACCCGAACTGGAACCAAACATACCAGGAAAAGAAGTGATATATATATATATATATATATATATTGATCCACTTAAACCTACCTTGAAGCCCTCGTCGCTGTCAGTAGCGAGGTTTAAGCCAGCGGTGGTGCCGGGCGCCGTAAATGCGCGGCAAAAGACGCGAGACTCCGCTAGGCCGAGTGGGTTCGGCAGCGTCCCCCGGCTTAATCATAATTGGCAATCGTATTTTAGTACTTGTAGATGGGTATATATATATATATATATATATATATATATATATTGTGGTATGGCCAATATGGGACCACCAGAGTAGCTAGCGTTGAGTAGCTAGCTATAGCTCCATATATATATTGATGGTGGCGGTGGTGGTGGTGATATATGCACTAGTTAGTACAACGCGCGCGGTGGCATGCATGCACCAGTACCCACTGGGCACTGGGCACGTCTGGGTGCAGGCAGCATCCGTCGTCTCTTACGGGATCTTATTCCCAAAGAGGCACTCGCCGCGTTCCAATTCAAAGCCTCTCTCTTCACCAAATGGGGGAAGTTTGCGAGTTAACGCGTTAGGTCGCGCGCAAAAGTCGTATTGGACTTGATTGCATGCACATGTTCGGCTCCTTCCCCCACCATCGTGAGGCTCTTCGCAATTCTCGGCTCCCCTCACTACAGTACTGCACGTGGAGCTCAATACATATGAAATAGGCAGATGCCTGCCGCTTCAATTTCCTCCACATCGAATTGAATTAATGCCCACGAGGATACGCATCACTTCCTTGAGGGCATCCACCTAGCTAGCTACTACTGGTGGGAGACGAATTTATGTTTAAATGAGGGCCTCATTATTATATATTAAGGTTTCTAGCTTCTAATAATTTGTTGACGTTTCTTTTTCCCTGTCTCTCCCTTCTTGCCCACTGCAGGATTCAACTAATTATATATTATTCGATTCTTCCCCATGTTACATTCTCTAAGAAAAAAAACAGAGAAAGAGAAAGAAAAAGAATCGAATACTGCATTTGGTATATATATATATAGTATCTCCCACGCGCGTTTGAGAATTCGATCCCCACAGGCAACAGTGGCCGGCAGACGCCTAATTAATCTCGTTCTAACCATTTTCTCATCAAGAAAGCAGAGATATCTTCCGCATTCTATATATGTGTGTGTGTGTGTGTGGGTGTGTGTGGTTATAATTGAAACAATCTAGCAGAGTTGATCAGGTTTATGCCCGGTGATATATATCATCATTTGGTTGAAACTAGCTGCCACAAGTGACGAGTACTGAAGATGATGCTCTAGAGTTTAATGTGGATTAATTAGATAAATTAGTACTAGATCTAAGCGGGCAGAAATAATATTGAATTAGAAGTTCTCTTCCCCTGCTTAATTTCTGTGCATACATAAAATGGGTATACGATTTGGTCCCGCGCGAGAAAAACTATCCAGAAATTAGATTGAGTATTGTCTCCCTTAAGGGCTTACACACACACACACGCACACACGCGCACACACACGCACACACACACACGCACACACACACACGCACACACACACACACACACACACACACACGCACGCACGCACTGTCGAAAATTCGTACTTGGCAAATATGCAGCTAATTCATGTACATGCAGAGTAGGGAATTTTTAAATATATCCAATCAGAATACGTATAATATTGTAATGAAGTTGAACTCCAAGTTTGATCAGTGTAATCTTTTGAAATTAAATCAAAAGAGTCATTAATTAAAAAATTTCAATTGAACAATTAATCTATTTGAAAATTTCCAAGGATGGGCTATTGCTACTCCAACATTGATGCTTGTGAAGAAGTTGCTGGAGTTTTAGGAGAAAAAGGAGAGGGGAACAGCCCTCTCCCATCCTTCATCTGTACGACCAATGTTAATTACCAAGTCTCAGACTCTTTACTTCGAATTAAAAGAAAGCCACCGGGGGGACAGGATACGTATATATCCACCACAAGGACACAAATTAATAGCAAAAATTGAGTTTAGCTTGGAGTTGCATACCATATCCACAAATTCTCTTGGCTTAAATAGTTTAGAGTTATACCTATTCTTGTACTTAGGCAGCCAGGACATGACTAGCATCTAGGGTTCCTGTCAAACTAGCAATTAAGGAGCTAGACTTGGAAACCAACTCCTCCTAATATACATGCGTTGTCCGGATCAGCGTACCCTTCCTTTACACATCAGGGTTCTCTTGCTCTCTTGCCATGCAATAAAGGGAAGGGTAGTGATTGGCCCTTTTCAAGTATACAAAGAGGAGGGAAAGGTCACCACATCCTCTGAACTTTAAAAAAAAAGTGGGTCTTCCCACTCTAGCTCCCCTTTTTCTTGCACGACTCTTTTAAAGTGAGTATCTTTTGTTTTTATTCTTTAAAAACTATTTATGCTCTCAAAAAATCTAAGTAATAAAAATATTGACAAATATAATGATAATAATAATAATAATGATTTTACCCTTAACTAACATATGTCATGATTATGATTGTTATCATCGTCAAAATTTTAGTTCTATTTGAAATTACAACATGTAGACAGCTTCATTTGAATAGAATTAATGCATATAAGGAAGCCATATTACTCGTTACCCCTTCCTCCCAAAAAAAAACAAAAAAAAAAAAAAATTCATCCCTACTAGAATGCACGAGCAACAACCCGAACCCTCCGGATGATCTCAACCTAGCTCTTTATGATCCCCAGAGTGCGTGTCCGCTTTAATTTTCGTCTGCATTCGTACCTCCAAAACCCAAAAATGAAAAAAAAATGAAGTTTAAATCATGCGTGCAATAAAGGTTATAAATAAAGAGACAAAATTTCAAAGAGGTAGTGGTGTCCGCTTTAACAAATCTATCTTTAACGCTGATCAAGTTTTCTCAACTTTTTGTCCGTCCTCTCGAGAACACGTACGGCAGAAATGACCGTGTATAAATCTGACGGAGCTGCAGATCGAATTAGCTTCAATCGATCCGTTTGCTTTTACGTACACTCGATCAGGTCCAAGAATTGTTTTCATGTGGGGAAGTCCTCTTTCGGACGACAGTCAGTCCCCTCTTTCAGTAAAACAAAATACCACCAGTCCATGTGTGCAGTACTTGCAACTTCCTTTACATTAATATGAATGCATGCAACTGATCTTTAAACAGTTGTAGAAGCTCAAGTAATTACATGTCAAATCATCAGCTGCAGAACCTGTTTGGAGACACGGATTAATCTTCATTGGGCTTCCTTTTCCGAAATGGGAATTAAAATTTCAGGTATGTGCCTTTCCGCCAAAAAAGAAGAAAATTAGTGGACTGTAATTAAGATGCATATATGACTACCTTCACATATTGAGCTGTTCTTCCGGATGAAATATAAGTCGAAGTAATTAGCTAGGTCGCTGCCAGCTTCCCGGGGCAATCAAGGTAACCGAGTTGTAAACGTCAAGAACATTGACTCAAACGCTCTTTGATCTTACCTAATTGCCGGACACGCTAATGATGTTTCATTGGTGTAAGCAAAGTTTAGTGTCGTTAAGTAAACAAACGTTAGAGACTTTCCCAAGCGGCTTATGCGACATTTGAGACTGGTCATTGGATATTAATATCATGTGAACTGCTGACAAACGGATCGAATTGACTGTGCATAATAACTTGATATAATTCCTCTGAGAAGAAATTAAAAAATCTCATGACGTGATGATCACTGTGAGAGAAATTAAGAAACTTCTATAGCTTTTATGGAAAAATTAATAATTCTTAGCTAGGAATCTTTATTATGAACAAACATCTGAAGAATGTTCACTTTCCTACAATGCCAAAAATATCAAATTGTATAAATTAAATAATAGAAAGCATGTCATAAAATTATGTTTGCATGCACGTACAAAATGAACAATATTTTGCAATGTCTTAAACTTTTAATCTAGCTTAATTAAATATTATTATCAATAAATCTCAAATTTATTACATAATCCACAGATGCTCGATCATAATTATAATGTCTTAATACTGTGATGAAAGAGAAACTTATGATGCCAAAGTGGGTTTGGATTCTTTTCCAATTTCATTTATAAGAAATCAAAATGAGGCTAAAATGACTTATAAAATTATAAATGTAATTAAATGATAGAGCTACTATACTTAATAGGGAACATAAGAGCCAAAGAAGCAGAGAAATACATGAACTCAATTTCAAGCTAGGAAAGCTTCACACATGATCATGATCAACGAGGCCACTGTTCCACTTGTCTCTATGCATATTGGTGATGACCATATTAATTTATTTGTTACAATTGAAATTTCTTTGATTTCTAGGGTTTTGATTTTGTTGGCTAACTATTGCCAATATATACCACTACATAAAAAAAAAGAGAACTCTTTTTTGGTATATTAAAATAAAGAGAGAGCAATGTGTTATCGTAGAATTAGCACTATCTAGGAGTGCTGCATGAATGTTTATTTAATATTTGAAAGAGCTACTACATATGTGGGCGTTTTACTAATTCTCTATAATATCCCTTTTATAGCTTCTTTGTTACCTCTATCTTTTAGCCCTTATTTCAACAAGCATAAGAGGAGTTGTTTCATAAATAGAGTTTTATAGCTTGACAAAAAAGTTAGTAGCTAGACTTATGGAACTAGAAGAAACATATTAGTCCTTAATTAAATAAGTAGTAAGGCGAGATAATGTGTTCTTCTAAGTATGTACTGGATTGTCAGGAGGTGAGAAGTGATGTGTACTACATATATTGGATTTTTGTTCATCCTCTCTATATGGAAGTGGTGGTCATGTCCAGTTATACTTCATCCACGCTACCAAATCCGAAATTCTTAAAAGAAGTCCCAGGTAAGACCAATCTCGCATAATAGTGAAAACATAAGGCAACATTTATGTTGAAGTCAGACCAGTATGAATACTCAAATTAGACTCCGTGGTGAGTCAAAAATTATGATTGGAAATGTGGAAACAGAACCGGAAGTAAATATCAGACTGTCATTCGGAATTATTGTATATGAAGGCAAGGCACCGGAATGTTTGGAGTTTGGGGCTCGCTAGGACAAAGTGTAAGTGGAAGGGAACGGATAAAATATATACTGTCATGTCGTGCACGGTATTTATTTAAATAGGGGAATAAGAGGGTGTTGCATTAACGCGAAACCCGTTTCAGCGTCTCTTTATGGGATCTAATTCTAAACAACTTGTCTTCATAATGGGATTGACGTCCTCCCGATGCCTGCCATGCAGTTTTTAATTTGATCTTTCAGCTTGTCGACTGCTCCATAAATATCCCTTTTAACATTATTCAAGCCAAGTAACATTCTCTTGTATTTAATTAGGGCCCCCAGTCTTTGCAGAAGTGCCCGCGCTGTCGAATTGAATCAATCTGCTTTTGTTGACCGTGGGATAGAAACTGCAGCTAACAATCACTAACGCGTGGAATGTAGAGAGAGAGAGAGAGAGAGAGAGAGAGAGAGAGAGAGAGAGAGAGAGAGAGAGAGAGAGAGAGAGAGAGAGAGAGAGAGAGATGAAGATACTGAACTTGAACGTAAAAACTGAGGTAGAGACTGTAAAGTGTCCCTTATGGAAGGAAGAAGAAAAGAGGGAGTTGGTAGCATCTTTGGACCTGCTCCTTGTTCAAGGCAAATTCATACGCGCCTCTGAGTTAACGCAAGCCTGTCCTGGAAGCGCTCTCGAGTACTGCGGATGAGACAGGGAGATATATCATAACCTTGCCTTCCCTCCCTTGAATCCACCAATCAAAGAGAAGCCTTCCCAATAACATTTGCCCTCTCCCCATGACCCCGCCACCCCTTTAGATATGGCCCACTCTTTCATCACCCACATGTGCCACTGCCCAACTCGACACTCTCCAGACAGTGACGACGTTCGTTGTAAGGACTACATACGTGGCCGGGGGAAGGTCCCCACGATGATGAGGTGGCATTGCCAGATCACCAACCCGGCCCTAGCCCCCAGGTCACGTGGGTGAGTGGACGTACGCTGGACGACACTGGCGGACAACACCGGTGGACTACTCTGGACAGTAGTTAAATTGGAGACATGGGTATGATGCAAAACCTAGTTTGGTTCTAGTCACTACAATAAATGAGGGAAACGATTTGGAATTTAGGGCACGACGAGTCACATGGGATGGGGAGAGTGCATGTAGTGTATAGGTGGTACCCTTCAGTTAATACATATATACCAAGGGACGAGACTACAGTTTGAGACATATATGCGTGTACATGATCGATATGTCTGCGCAGAGAGAAAGATCAGATCATAACGGCAGTAATGTACAAATGTACCAACAAAAATTTTGTATATATATATTGGAGCAGAATAAAGGAATTGAAAAATCTTAAAATGGAATTTAAAAAAGATACACTGAAAAGGGGGAAAAAGATGGAAGGACCAAGGTAGTGTGAGAGAGGGGAAGAGAGATTTGTCATATTAGAGATCATGAAAATCTGTGGAGAAGGAGATTTATATCCAAACCTTGGCAGCGAAACCGAAGGAAACTTGAAATAAAAACAAAAGAAAGCGCTTTATGTTTTTTTCCCTCTCCCCTCTCCACATCTCCCATATTGTACTTTTTTTTTTCTCATTAGAATCAAAAGATAAAAATAAAAAGAAAGAAAGAAAATTTTCTCTGTTTCTTTAGCTTGAGTGCAACTTGGCCCAACGTCTTATTCATGCCCATTAATAATCGCTTTCCAGAGGTCCCTTTCCTTTCTTCCCCATCCCTAACCATCATTCATCAAAGGGAAGGTAATGGAGTCCCTCTGTGAATAACCAGTCCTTTTGCCTCTGCCTAGCTAGTGTGCTCTCCGCGCAATACAGTGGTGAGAAGCGAGAGAGGTAGGGGGAAAGAGGGGGTACTGTGCTGTCTAACCGGGGAAGGAGATGATGATGGATGCAAGGCATGGGAAGTTTTTCTAGCACATAAAACCCAATTCCTTGTCTGCCCTCCAGGCCTCCTTCCATTTTCTGCATCTTCTTGGGTGCAGGGCCCTAGGAAAACCAGGATAAATTAGAGAGAAATTACTCCGGATCCCTTCTTCTCTCTGCAGATTCCTCTTCTTGCATCTTTCCTTCTTACGAGTACCTCATGATCTTTTGCCTTCGCTGAGACGAGTAAGTGATCAAAGTCCCAACCCGTGTCTGTGGCTTCTTCCCAAACCCTTCTCTTTTCAGCTTGTATCTCTCTCAAAGATAGATATTTCCCAGTACTTATAAAAACCCATCATTTCTTTGTGGCCTGTTTCAGCTCTAGGACGGAGTTCGCTCTCCTCCCCCTTTCTTTCCGAATTCGGAACAGTTTGAGGCTCATAAAAACGGAAAGAAGAAAAACACAAAATAATGGGACGAGGTAAGATCGAGATCAAAAGGATCGAGAACACGACCAACCGCCAAGTCACCTTCTGTAAGCGCCGGAACGGCCTTCTCAAGAAGGCATACGAATTATCTGTGCTCTGTGATGCAGAAGTCGCGCTTATTGTCTTCTCCAGCCGAGGAAGACTCTATGAATATGCAAACAACAGGTATGGCTAGATATTTTTTACGGCTTTCTCTACCGATTTGTTCCAATTAGTAGCAAACTCTTTTTTCTTGTTTTCTTCTTCCTGTGTATCTTCTCGAATGATCTCTTGGTCGCTGCAGCTGGCCTTTCTCTGATCAGCTTCTCCTTGATCGAATTCTTCTCGTCTATTTTTATTTTTTATTTTAAATTTATGCGGCCGAGTTTATATCTTTATTTTTGTTTTGTTTTATATCCCTTTACCACTGCAGCGATCTGAAATATCAGCAACCAACAAGTTTTCTGTTTGGTTTCGAATCCATACCTAGCTTCCCTACATCTAAATAGTAATGACAGACTTCCAGCCATTTGAAGACCTTGCTATTTAGATAGTGGGCAGAATTCCGAATTTTCTGAAGTATGCTACCTTAGCACAAATATACATGTACACAAAATCTTACTGTTTTGGGATCAGATCAGCTAGATTTAGCCTCTTGGTAGATCATCCGAAGACAGGCCAGAGAAATCTTTAATCATTTTATGTAGTTTAGTATGTGAGTTCTTTCAAAGTACTCTCTTGGGTTTCTCTCTTTCTGTCTCTCTCTCTCTCTCTCTCTCTCTCTTTTCCTTCTCAAAAGGACATTGGATGAGCTTTTTATTTTCCTTTTGGATGTGAATGCATCCTTACTTGAGAAATCTTGGGTTCGATGGATAGATCTGATTTTGGAAATGGGACTGCAGAAATTGCAAGTATGGTTAGAAAGCATGCGGGGGAAGGGAATCGGCTCTCATGGGGGTCACCTTCTATGTGTTTTTAACATTGCCATTTTCTCTCTCTTTCTACTCTTTTATTCCTCTTGCTGTTTGTTCCTTTCCATCTCTCTTTTCTTTTCTCTTCTCTCTCTCTCTCTCTCTCTCTCTCTCTCTCTCTCTCTCTCTCTCTCTCTCTCTCTCTCTCTCTCTCTCTCTCTCTCTCTCTCTCTTTCTCTCTGCTCTCAGCTTCCCCCTTCACGTCACACCCTTCAGGCATAGAAAGCCTGCTACAAAGCTGTCACGACCCCATTAGCTAGCCCCCGTCGCCTCCTCATGTACTACCGAGGTGGTCTCTCATTTTGACACTTCCTTAATAACACGTCAGTTCTTACACTAAGAAAGATATGGGGATAAGGCGAATCCCTGACCTTTCAGTAGTTTGAATCTCAAACCCTCGTTAGGGTTTGTTTTCCTTTTCCAGAGCGACTTGATCAGCCTGCAGCTCTTCTTTCTCTTCCCCCGTTGAAATTAATGACTCGGAGGTGGACCGGTGGGTAGACTGGTAATATTAATAAGTATAAGGCGTCCCCCCCTTCTCTCAGTTTTTTCTATCTCTGTGCTTCTTCTTCCTTGCCTCCTTTCTTTCCCTATCTGGTGTTAGGTTAGAAGAGAAGCTAGTGCATGTGTGGACATCCTTAGCTACGAATCTTGGGTCACGTCACTGGCGATTTTTCTGTTCTCCCCTCCTGACACAAAAAAGAGTGAACTTCACCCGACGTTTACACCCTGGATTTTTCTCGACTGGGTTTATGCTTTCCCTAATCTACCCAGTTTGAGCTCGACTCGAAAGTCACCCACCCCTTTGCTTCAAAGCCGTCTTCGATCTGCGCAGGTGCAGAAGCGGGTAAAAAACCCAGCTTAAAAAGAAAGAAGAAGATGTGACGATCATTTCTGAACGAGGAGTAGTAGGTGCGGCCGAGCTAGAAACTATAGTTTCACTTTCTCCATCTAATCTCTTGAAGAATGGGGAAAGTGAGAAGTTCCTTCCTTTCCGGATTCTCGTCCATCAGTTCATGATCTTAATTTTTTGAGTTTTGACTGGATGAGATATATTGCAGGTAGCCGCGGAGGGGGGTCTGCACTGGATTTGACGGACCTTCTTTATTTATTTATTTATTTATTTTTTACTTTTTTGTTCCATTAATCTGTTAGATACTAAACAGATAGACTTACACCCGGGTCAGGAGGGAGATCCCGGAAAAGAAAAGAAAAAGTGTAAATGAAGAGATGCATAATAAACGAATGGTTGAATAAATTAGAGAAAAAGTACTGTCGGAGCAGAGAGGGAAGAGAGTACGGCGACTGGGAAGCCAATGGGAAGATCTGTACCGCTCTGTTCTTTTTAATTGCATGGGGAGCGTGCAACTTTGGCTGCTGAGACAAGAGTGTAGTAGTGACTGTGCCCGACGATAGATAGATGGAATAAATAGATGAGTGCAACCCCTATCTCTGGGTTTAAATTACTATAAACCAGTGGCAGTCTCGTCATTCTCGGCCCCCTCGAGGCGGTTAAAGCTGGGTTCCGCGGGGATTACACGGCGGTTAGTGCCACGTGTCGAGAATAAGCGGGCATCCAATCATGTCGTGGGATCTCGAGCCGACGTGGCCGTCCCGACCAATAACAATGTCCTGCTCCAGGTTTTTAAGGTTTTTTTGGGCGGGAGTACGAGGAGGGGGAAAGCAGAGCAAAGCTCCGGAATCTGGACTAGACTGGACTGGACTTATTGCGCGCTGCCATCGTCGTCAGAGCTGTTCGCACAGGTCTTCAGCCCCCACTCAACGCAGTCTGAGTTTTCGTCCTTCTTTCTTTTCAGCTGGTTCTTTTTTTTTTTTTTAGTTCTGCTCTTTAATTTATCTTTTCCGCCATTAGAGTTTATACTCGTACCTGAGAGCTACCGGACTATTCATAAGACCTTTGGTTTTGTCTTCTCTGGACGAGACCTGATGGATGGAGACAGCAACCTGAAATAGAGGAGGCCGGTTGCACTTTGGACTTTGGAGTGGTTTTAAGTTCTTCTGCTCGGAAAAGAAAACCAAGCGCCAAGAGCGAGCAGTGGAATGGGGTAAATGCATGGATTAAGAATTAAAAGTCTTGTCCTATGAAATATAAGTACTACTACTGAATGGTTGACGGATCAGATTTATCCCGAAGATAAAGAAATCTTCCAATATTTAATTAAGCTAGATTGTGTTGCATTTATTTCGTTGTTCGGAAGTTGATGAGAGTAACCCTTTCAAGAACATAAGTGTATAATTAGAAATAAAGTGACAGTTGGTTTGCAGATAATAGCAGATTCTACCCGAGCTGTTAGAACGATTAGTACTGGTCTGCCGGCGAGCAGCTGCTGGTAGAAAATATGGGTTTCTTAAATTCATTAAAAACTGCTTCTGGTCTGATTTAAGGTGCTCAGCATTCGTCAGCAGCGCAGTATGGAAAGAAGACGGAGTGGAAGAGACTAGACAAGTACTCTAAATGATATTGCCTCTGACTTGTCATTGCTGAAAAATGACACAGGGTAGGCTATTGTTAATTTGAAGGCAGTATTTACAGTATGTGACGTAGATTAATACATGTCACATGATAGCGCGACTAACAGCCTATACGGGAGTCTAACTAGTACATACTCGTCTACTTGCTCGAAGCTTCAAAAGGATTCCTGACCTTATACATTTTCCCGTCCTTTGAAAAAATGCAAAGAGGACTCCGTATTTATTCCCCTGAGTGCTCGCGTTCGTGTATTTGGTCTTGCACTGTTTGAGCTGCTGAGTTAAAAAATTCTCCTGTATGAGTCTTATATTTTATATATGCCCTTACGGTTTAGTTAATCAATTCTCCTGTAGATAGCTTGTGGCTGTAACTCAAGTTTAGATTAGATAAGCATTTTGTCGGTGTCATCCTGCAAGGCTGCGACCACAATATGCTCAGTCATCTCATCATAAACTCTTATGTAGGAGAGCTTGGGCTTCATAAACATGTTAATTTTACCTTGTTATTTAGTGTACTCATATGCTGTGGATTTGAAGATTCTCCTCATGTTAAAGATTTTGAGCTTTAGTTTGTACATATTTGTTCCCTTCAAATTTCCTCTCATCATAAAGAAAGCATCATCCAGTAGTAAGAGCAAGAATTTAGGGGTTTATTTCCATGTCCATCCTTTAGCTGGTGAGCTTGTCTACTCTCTTAATCAATTTATACCTTTGATCTCCAAATTGACCATATTAAGATTTGATATGAGTCAAAGGCCTTATTTTTACCAAGATCTGTGAGGATTCTAAGGGAAAATTCGGAAAATTCAGATCATATAGGATGTTAGGATAATATAACACATCAATGCTGCATCAAGTATATATATGTAGCAGATGACAATGCACGAAAAAAAGTATATAATGCACAGCTAGGTACTAGGTTGGAGAAAAATCCTGTTGAGAATGAAATATTTATTGAAGGCGTGAGGATGGAATGAAACTTCAGAAGAGAATTTGAATAGAGATGCCCTACTTTTGAGGTTGGAATATCACTACAAAAAGAGTTAATGACCTGTCCACTTCAAAGTTTGTTTATGACTGGGAAAGGACCTTGTGGTCATTCCAACTGCATGACAATGTGAGAATCACTTTTGACCTTGCAATTTCACAAGATTTTTCCTTGAACTTTTTTTAAATAATATTGGAAGGAAGCATGTGAGGAAATCATGTTTACTTTATTACAATGCGAGGAATAATTAAATTACAGAAGAATTAATTGTAAATTATAACATGCAAAGAGCTTCGAGATCTGTGTCTTAAACTAGACACTGCATACAGCAAATCCTCAAGGGTGACTGGAGATTAATGGATAGAAAACAAAATCTTAGATACTGTACTAATGGTCTTAGTTTTCTGGAATATGAGGATGGTCATAGATGAGAACTTGTAACTTCACCAACAAGACAGTTTTGCTCTATAATAAAGTCAGGATATAGTTACTCGCTGGAAGCTAAGCACTTTTTTTCTCTGGTTTTAGAATTTCCTTCCGTATTCGCTATTTGACTACAAATAGGTTATAAAGGCACGGTGTAGTTAAGGCAGTTAGTAGATCAGTAGAAAACCTTACCTTTTGTCATCCAGTTATTGAAGTAGAAAACCTGACCTTTGTTTTCCAGTAATTTCTTTTCCTTCATGCAGCTTAAAGTAGTCACTCTAGGATTGAATAGGAAGCAATTGAGCATGTTTCATAAACCTAATTTGAACTGTAATTGACAAGTTTACGCTTGTATTCTACAATGTCTATGACCTTTCATGCTTACCGAAATTTCCTTTCCATTAAAAATGAGTTAGCTTGATTAATGATGGTCTGATGAAAGAAGTTCCCCTTTAAATAGCAGAAATATTTACATATGTAATCACTGTTGGTAGTAAAATCAAAATATTAAAATTTATATTTTCTCAGTATTTACAACAAAAACCACTTCTACTAGAGAAGTAATTTCTTTACTTCACCCCCAATCTGTAATTATGCTCTTTAGATATTTCATTATTATTTTAAATAAGAAATTATTATGCCAAACTCAGTGTTCACAAATTAATTTCCCTCATTAGGCAGTTCTCTTTTCTCTCTAGAAATTCTGCTGCTTTTGAAAGTGAATGGGAGAATCAGAAGATAATTAAACAATAACGCAAAGCATCCTCTAATTCAGATTCAATTTTCTTGGTTCATACGCGACCCAAGTACTTTTTATCATGCTTATCATTGTCTCAAAGTCCTTTACATCAACATAGGTTCAAATGGTAGAAAGGATTAATCTTGTAAAGAGTTACTAGTATAAGCTGAAATGAGTAATTTATATTTCTTTACTCATTTATTTACATGCTACAACTACAGGTAATCTATAATGACTTAGTCTAGGCTTGCATCAAAGGAAATGCAGTTCAATTAGTAGGGATGGCATGAGAGATTCTAATAATGCAGTAATAGTCTCCTGTACATTTAGCAAGTACGTGATCAACCAGAGAGCCCTTAACATGTATCAGTTTTTTAAAAAGAAATGTACAAAAAAAGATGTCCAATTTAATAGGATCAGTAATTGGGAAAGAACTTTTCATTGATGACCTATTATAATCATGAGTAAACAGGTCAAGTTGGAAGCCTTGAAAAGTGTATGTTAACTGATAGGAGTGTTGTTACCTACCCTTTATACAAAAAATATGTAGTTGGAGTATTGTAACATAGTTTGCCCATCTTATGACCAAAATCTGCTAAGAGGAGTGCAAATACATCCAATCTTTCTATTTTTTTCTTGAAATTATAATAAATTATCCGAATTTCTTGGTGCAGTGTTAAGACAACAATCGATAGATACAAGAAGGCATGTGCAGATACATCAAATTCTGGATCCGTTACAGAAGCCAATGCTCATGTAAGTTTTCCATTTTCATAATTTTTTTCTTATATGTTAATCATAGTATATCTACCTTTTAGCGGCAAACCATAGCAATAACTTTTTAGCAAGTCAAGTAGTTATTCTTAACCTTCTAGCACCCATTTTCGCCTTTGATAATACTTGAATTGTGTCTTTAAAGAAATTTTGACACAGAAAGCATAACCTCTACTTGAAACCAAATAACAAGTGGTCAATATTATTGTTTAGGATTTTTCATATGAAACATTTTATTTGAAAGATCATAGTTATGCTGTGGTTGCTTTTTGTTACTACTTGAATAGTGAGAAGAGAGAAACCATAATTAGGTACCATTTGGTTTGAATGAAACTCACGGAAAATAAAAGAAAATCAGACAGCATTCCTATAGAAACTAAGGTTTTCTCCCTTAAGCAGCATTAGGCCTTACAACATTTATGTCGCTTCTTTTAATTTGGAGGCATTTGAACATAAAGAGAATTATGCAATAGTTGTTCAAAGTGTAACTAACTACCACACAGCAAACATGGAAAGTATAGATTTGTATATCTTTGGGCTCTTTCCTCACTAGTATGTTAAACACATGAAAAAAAAATATATTTCTTAAGGGTAATAAAGCCCTGGAGCATTCACACCTCATCACCAAGAATAATTTATTAGTATATATAAGTTTTTTGGACTAATGCACCAAGATTAGTCAATCATGTAGCTGACCTTAACTAGCTAGGCAAATTTCTCCAAACCCTTATTGGCCAAAAGAACCGACCTTAAAGTTTTATTCTATACGTTTGTGGAACAAAATTGTGCTCTCTTCGATTGGATTCAACCAACTGTATTGGATGGCAAAGAAAAAAGGGTAACGTTGAGTAATTTGCCAAGAATCAGAAAAGCAATGTGGCAGGGTCGAAACTGAAAGAATAAAAGATGAATTCTGAAAACTAAAGAAGAAACATTACTAGAAAATTTTGAAAAATTAAATAATGTCATTACAACAAATATTTTTTCAGAAACTGATAGAGAAGCTAAATATAAAAATTTATGTCACACAATATTGAAACATGCACGATCATCTCAAGGCTATTTTACTTCAATTTATAAGTCGTTTTCAAAACTCAAAAAGGAGTTTATGTTATAAGTTTAGAAAACTGCTATTAGGAAGACATTATATCTTGTGAATGGCACGGATGTGGTTGATGATACTGTTACATATATTCTGGGCGTCCCATAATCTTAAATAGGCCTGAAGCTGTCGTAAGGTGTTAAAAATTAAAGGCTGCAGTTTACTATATCTAATTGGGTTATCGATCGAATTGACTCGTAGAGGAGTTATATGCAGATTTGCTAACCTGTTTTCTACCAAATGAGTGCAGTACTACCAACAAGAAGCAACTAAACTGCGCCAGCAAATCAATATTCTACAGAATGCAAACAGGTTAGTTTGGCATTTGGGCTCACTCATTAGTGGTTTCTTCTAGGAAATAAAAGACTAAACAGAATATTTCAGGAACTTAATGGGCGAGGGCCTTAGCTCAATGGGCGCGAAGGAACTCAAGCAGTTAGAGAATAGACTGGAGAAAGGCATCAGCAGAATCAGATCGAAAAAGGTCTCGAGATACCTTTAATTATTTACTCTATATTCTGCTTAATTTATACATGCTGATCGCTTATAAGGAAAGGCAACTAATGCTTAATCCTATGTTTTGATCTTTTCCGGTGCAATTTTACCAGAACGAGTTGCTGTTTGCTGAAATAGAGTACATGCAGAAGCGGGTACACTGCAAAAAATTTCTTCTTCTTTTCTTAATTAAACAGTGGTTTTCAAAACATTGCATCAGTACTGGCTACTGAAGTTCGGCTGACGTGTTCTTTTCTTCTTTACCAAACCATGCAGGAGATTGATTTGCAGAACGACAACATGTATCTGCGGGCTAAGGTATCTGTTTTCCTCCTTTTTACCTTGTAATTAATATGCATGATGCTAAGGTTTCTGTTTTCATAAATGTCGCATGCACATAGGCGTCTTTGTAGAGGTTTCTTTTAGAATACAATAATCACACAAAGGGAAATCTTGCCTTGCAGATTGCGGAAAACGAGAGGGCACAGCAGCAGCAGATGAACCTTCTACCCGGCCCAGACCAGTACGAGGTGATGCCACCTCCACAATTCGATTCCAGGAACTTCCTGCAAGTAAACCTTTTGGAACCCAATCACCATTACTCTCGCCAGGAGCAAACAGCTCTCCAACTGGGGTGAGTGCTTCCATTTCTTTATTAGTTTTACTCTCTGAATATCAGATAAGAGGTTTAGTACAGCTTCATCCGTCAGACCACCCATAATGAGGCCTTTATTCCGAATTAAGAAGTTAAACTTATCCACTTAATAAATTTGTTACTTTCTTGCTCAGGTGAAGATCGATCGAGGGGCACATATATTGGCCTCAGGGATCATTAACTGTGGTTCTAGATTTCATCAGTGTTCAATCTGTATTGATAGTCTGTCTTGAGTCATGCGTGGCTTATGATGAGAATGCGAGGAAGACTTCCATTCTCTCTGGAATTAGAGACTCTTTTTAACAATCTTGTCTTTAGAGGACGAACTGGTTTTCCTCATATATAGATGTTATGCTCTAAATATATATTAATCATATATTTCTCTATATATTATATGATGGGCACTTATTTGCACCATTATAATATAGGATGAAATACTCTCTTGTTTTCTTCGACCTTCCACTCTTTTTGCTACTTGGGTTAAAGGGGTGTAAGCATGACATGAAGCTTAGTTTTAACCTTGTATGTTATACAAAAATAAATGCAATTGCACTCATTTCTTTTGCACGACACTCTTCTGATGATCATTTTTGTCAGCTTGAAGTTTGAAATCTTAAACTTGCAATAATAGTACTATTAACTGCTAAATCTTAATTAGCTACAAGATAAGATTCACATAATTAAACCTTTGATTATATCGTTGGGAAAAGAGCAACGCATGCAGCCGACCAAATAAGCTGAAGATAAACATGCATGCATGCATGACAAATTAACGAAACTGAGAATAGCCATTTGATTGATTATAGGTAGAAGTGAATCCTAAACGTTAAAATGATTGACCATTAAACCATGCTATCGTGTTACTGTTTCGAAGTGCAAACAATCAACAGCCTCTAATGTGTTGCAAATCTCCTTCCTGCTAAAAAACAATTAAAGTACTCTATAAAGAAATAAAAAGAATTTACCTGGTTTAGTAGCTTCAGTGCATGAGGTCCTCCCCCTGAAAAAACACGAAAAGAGACTTTCCACTGGTTGAGTGAATGATAAAGTACTCATCAGTTCTCAGCCCGCAACAAGCGTTTATAATGATTGAAGATTATCACCCTATCCATAATCCAGAAACCTGAAGTAATTTCAAATTAATTTATCACAATTTGAAAGTTTCTAATCTGTTTAACTTTAACCAGTTTCACATCTTAATTTAATTATCTTGATAAATGGTTATCCCAATTTTCCCTCACCTAACACCACTCTTATTTAGGAAATTCATGCAACATATATGCCGGCTCATTCTACCGCTTCGGTCGGCTGTCAACGGGGTCCAAGAAGCTTTATAGTACGCTGGAAAGTGGAAAGGGAATTTTTATGTTACGTATGGTCTTGTCGACCCAAACAAAGCAGGTTCTCCGCTCTTTCGGACCACGTCCCAAGGAGTGGACCTTGCTCAAAGGTGTTCGATCTGGTAACTAGAAATCGTATGGGCCCGCATTAATTTACAAGTTATCAGAGACGTGGATTTGGCCAACGGCCCGAGTCAAAAGTCAATGCTAATTAATGACAAATTAAATGATAGTTAGGATTATAACTGATAGCAAAGTAAAGAATTAACGTCGCGAAACAAATTAATTTCAATAAGGGAAATACATGATGAGAGCATTTAATTTTCAAGAAGGATATATAAGAGAGAACGTTGATTTGCTTCATTATTATAAGTGTATACGTGACCCAGTATTGTCAGCCAATATTTCAAATTCGATTGGGAATATATTGAGCAATTCCATATAATATCGACTCCAGCCATTCCAATTTCACGCGCGCGGATCTATATACTTTTACTTGTTTTTGCTCTCCTAAGTCTTATGAGGAGTGGTTCAAGTAGACGGTGCTCTTAAAATATATTAATTCAGAAGAGAAACAAAATCATCTTATTAAGAAAGACTCAACACAAATAACATCTACCAGCTGCTTGAAGCTAGCTCACCCACAAGACAATATTGTTCTATAGATCGAGTTTATCATGATACCTAACTTGCATGGGACGAATCATTCTTAATTAATCATTCGGACAACAATGAATATCTGTCTGTACGTATATGGACGAAATTAAGGGCGGTTCCCCTTATTTAAGGACCACGATTAATCTCCATATAATGTTCATCGACAGGTACTGTATAGCTAGAATCCTCAGCTCCTTGCAAGACGGCCGATGTCAACCGGGTAAGCGTCGTTTGGAGATTGAGCACTGACAGACCTTCTTGCGAAGATCACATTAACTTTTTCCGTTGGGTGGAAAGCATCCCAGAAGATGTACGTGTCTCTGTTAGAACATGGAGTTTGAAGAGGCAAACATGTGATCTGACCGTTGTTCTGCCCCACTCCACAACACCCTGTGTTGAGGTTGGTAAACCCTGCACAGATGTTTCAGCCCTTTTTAATCAGTATTTATATTTAACACGGAGAGAGAAAGAGACAGAGGGACACAAAGAGAGAAAGAGGCTAAAGAATATTTAGAGGCAAATATATATCTGTTGTGCGCGCATGGGTGTAATTAATTAGTACCATATTGCTGTGCTTTCCCGACGATATCTTCGAAGATGGAGTAGCCATTGATGTAAGTAAATTTGGCGCCGGGGAGATTGCTGTTGAAGTTGACCACCATGGAACGGAGCTTATTGTTGAAAATCTGGATAGCACTGTTGATTCGTTGGACGCAACCACCGTTCCTGACGTTGTTTTGGGCCAACTCGCTTGGACTGCAACCCACTTGTCCCACTCCTATCACCGCCACCTTCCTCGCTCCATAATCATACAGATTCTACGTACAACAGCAGAAATTAAGAGTAGATACATGATTACCATGGCTTTATGTAGAGAGAGGGAGAGAGAGAGAGTCAACAATTAAATGTTACTTGTGATTATATATGAAATAATATTTTCGAAAAGTAACTAAATTAAGCAACTGCAAGGAAGAAGAAGATGCATGCATCATGAAGAATAATTAGTATAATGCAGTAAGTACTGACCCTCAACTGTCCAGTATATTGTTGGATGAGAACATCTGCGTACTGTTCTGGGGTATACTGCCTTCCGGTCGAGTAAAAAGTGGGCATGAAGTAGTTGTTGAGGTAGTCATTACTTCCCATGCCCACCGTGAACAGACACTTACTCAGGTAATTCGCTGCTGAGTCCTCGTCTCCCAGAAGGTCCACAACACGCTGCACGGCATTCCGATAGTTTTGTACTTGCCCGTTCATACTGATTCGACCTCCCTATCATATTCATTCATCAATATTAATTCATCAAATAAAAGAAGAATGGTATAAATAAAATATATATATATATATATATATACTTCAGTACGTGAATTAAGGATTAATTACCAATTGTTGGCCGGTCTCGTCCCTTATTCCGGCGGCGGCCGAGGCGAAGTTGACGCCGGTGAGAATTTGGTCCGCGCTCGCACGCGAATACGGTGGAATGTAGTCATCAAATCCCAAGAGTTCAGCTGTATATTATAGATCCGAAAAGCAAAAAATTAATATCCCAATTAGCAGCAGTATAGCAGCTGCAACAGCAGCATTAATAAGTGAAGTCTATAAATAAAACTTTACATAGTGTAATAATTATTTTATTGTCTACGTGTCTCCAATCTCGGCTAGCTAGCGGTCTCGATCGAGTCCCACAAGCACTGGCCATTGTTTTAAGACATTAATATCGACTACCCCCAATTCAAGGTGGAAATTAATGATAATTTAGAGGAACTTCACTGACACCATTGTGAAATGTAACATTCTATTTAATGCGGACCCTGTTGCCTCATTTATTGTGAGCAATTAATTAATCCATTCGGTGACTCTGGCTCCCTTTCCGCCAGCTTCTCAGACCGAGGAAGATTGTAACCTCTTAACGGTACTCAGACAAGTGATGTAAAAACTGTCTTAAGCATGTGACAGGAAACGCATGTTGGACAGAGCCCATAATATATGGTATCCATCCATCCAGACGTCCGTATATCCATTCATCCTCTAAAGGTGCTGTTCTGATCAAGCGGCCTTTCATGGCGTTCATCATGATCAACAGAAATGGTACTCAATAGGACGTATGGCTTTGCGTCACAAATTAAGATCTCTTGTATACTACTCCAATCTCTTAATTTAGAAATTAAGAACATTTACTATATATAACATGCGTGGGTTAATATTTTAGCTAGCTAGCTAGCTAGAGACAGAAATCGGTAGAGATCAGTACTTGATCAGACTGAACTTGGTAAGGATATTACTAGAAATTATAAAGAAAACTGCAGAAAGAAACAGTTGGAGAAGGCAGAGGCGATAAGTGGTGTATATATATATATATATTGTTGTTTGGAGGACGTACCAATGACATCAGTGGTGGTCCGGCCATTGCAGAACCTTCCGGTGGCTCCGTCCGGGAAGTCGATCCCATATGGAGCGTAGTCGGCTCTGGCAATGGAAGCAATCCCGTTGTTGTTGCCATTATCGACCAGCGAATCACCAAAGATGAAGTAGCAGGGGACGATGGGAGCCGATAGGACCCCATGAAAGAAGAGGGAGTACATGAGCAAGAACGACGCCAACACTAGTACTACATGATGAACTGACTCGGTGCGTTCACCCCTGGCCATTTCTTGCTGAAAGCGCAGTACTGCGTGTGAGCAAACACAACTTAGCTGCCAAGGAGGGAATATGTAGAGGCTGCAGGGGGGGGCGAGTGAGTCGGTGGGGAAACTCATGAAGGGGAACTGGGAAATATATAGTGAAGATTTAGATGGAGAAGGGGGAAGGGATAGTGGCAGTAGTTGGATGTGAGCCTGCAGGCTTCCTCTTTACAGTTGAGGGAGTTGTTAGCAGCATTGAATGCACGCGGCTGGACTTGGCCATCCGTGTAAGGAAACTAGCTAGCTAGCTAGAAACTTGCTCGCTCCACCAATTGCTTCAAGTCATTTTCTCTTTCCGTGCTATATAGCCAGCTCTCAATCGGGAAATTAAGAAAAGTTCTAGTAACGCATCTAATTAATTACAAAGGCTTTAATTAGCTAGATTAATGTATATTTCAGTCGTCAGATTTTTATTTATAATTGTTCCGAAAGAGAAAGCTTCTGGAAGCAGGTTTGAACTTCGTAGACCCGCGGGGAATTAAAATAAACAATATTGTGGTTGGTCATCACAAACTCTTTAGGCTTACTTGTCTGATGATTATAAGTACTATTGAAGGGATCATCATAGATTAGTAGAGGACATTTATAGATGCATCAAAACAATCGGAAGTCGATATTGGGAGATCGATCGAGCTGTGCAGCATCGAAATCCAAAGAGGTAGTAATGGCAGCACATGATTCAACAATGTGAAGTGGACTAATTAATCCTTTGGATCAGTTTCAATGGCGATCCTCGTCGTCAGGGCGTCCCCACCCACGAGTATTATTAAATGGATAGCGCGCGGGGTTACATTGATTGCAAGCCACCTCCATGCAACTCGGGCGCTTAAAATTCACAGACAAGACTCGGAAGCACCACCATTTCCTTTTGTCTCAGTCAATTCTGACGTCGACTGTGGTTGGAGCTATGTACCGCCCCTCCCTAGCTCCACCTCTGGTAAATCAACTTAAATATAACTGAATTAGTCATCTGGCCTCTCCTTGGAAATTTACTTCACCTCAACCTTAGAAGCTAAGGTGTATGGACGGAATCATCTACTAATTTACATGCATACATGTACCATCTCTATCGACTGTACTTTATATTAATATTCGTCTTGGGCTGAAAAGGGTATAGCAGAAGAAAAGGTCAATATGTATATCAGAGATCAGCATACCTTCCCACCATCAATGCTCATTGGGACTCGTTTAGGGCAGCCATTTTCAAAACCTGCTTTTGTCCGGTCACCTAACGTGGGTGGGTCCTGAGGGGCGAGCGCTTTCTCACAAACAATTAAACTGGCTCTAAAACGAAGGCTCACACAGCATAATAATATGCATGTGAGCTGTTACTGGTCACCAGTACCAACCCATCTTCTGTTCCCATCCCTTAATCTCTCTGCTCTTTTGGAGTTGCAGACCCCTGAATCGATACCATCACGCGCGCGTAACAGTTTCTTACTTGTGCGCATGCATCGATCCGATCCCCGCGGTGAAAATCTTTTGTAGACTATTGCAAACTCTACGAGGTTAATAGAATTTGTGTGAGTGTGTGTGTGAGTTGAGGGGGAGGGACTTAATTGGGGCCTCGAATGATGACGTCTGCGTAGGTGTTTTGATGAAAAAGCCTTGTACTAAATCCCTTAGTATTTGTAATAATTATGAATTCTTTACAAGTACAATTATAAGGTAGAAACACGCCAATACTAGCTAGCTTGTGTGTATATCTCCTCAATTGGATGGATGCATGCATGTTTATAACATGAAGTGGTATCATATATATGTAGAAAAACCTGAAAAGCTCTTCAGTGTAGATGGGAAGGGAAGCATCTGTGGCAACTGCGATGCAATTAGTTCCGCTGGGGAAAGATATATAGCCGAGGAAGAAGCTCATCATGAAGATCCGATAGGGAATTAGGGGTGCATGTTTGATAACCCTGATCTGCAACTTGCAGGCATCGATGGAGAAGCGAACCAGAACGATGGTCACCCCTCAATAATCATGCCTTGAAACACGAGTACTTGGAAGTTGGAACCATGTATTTTAATTGAATGAAACTTGAGTACTTGGATGTTGGAAGCATGTATTTTAATTGAAGTCCCCCGCCCCCTCGTCCTCTAAAGTCCTCTTTTCCGTCTTCACACAGACCACCTAATTCAAATATCTACGCAAAGTTGTCAACGAATAAATGGGCAATTACCCCAATATGTCGCTACCCCACGTCTTCCAGTTGTAAATCAAAATTAAGTGCAACAGCGTAGTACTAGTGTGAGCAAGGTGACCAATTGATCGATAAAGTCAATCCCTCCTCCCTCTATAAATTGGTTAGTTGGTACAGTGCCTCAAGGCCGGCCGGCTCTTAATTAAACGAATTACGTGCCGAGTCTGCCGACACGCACGATCGAGGACCCATGCATATATATAGCTGGTGCATAGCCTAATTATTTCGAGATGGAGGCTAGCTAGTAGCTACGTACGGTGATAATTTGAATATTCCTCGGCCGGGTCATGCACCGATCGTCAAATGTTATAAAATATGTGTGAGCGAGTTCGCGAGGAGGAGGATTGACGAAATAGAAGAATATAATATAGATGGATTTACACGTACGTCGGTAAGAAAAGGAGGCCGGTAAGTAATTTGATGGATATATGCTGCTGCATTTATATTTCATACGCTAGAAATCTCCAAAGGAGAAAAGGTGAAGATTCACATGCATTATCTGATCCATAATATTGACTCCATCGCCTCCTTCATTAATGGCGTGCATGTGCCTTGTATGATCCATGAAAACGTAGTCAAGGGCAGAGGGGTTTAAATGTTGGTCCACTTTGATCGCAAACGGGTAAGTGAAAGGCCACTTTACCCCCCCCCCCGAGAAATGAATTAGCCTCAATAAAGGTTTTAATCAAGTATTCCAATATTCTGAGGCGTCGTTCAAACAGCCTTTCCTTTTCCAACTATATATCAAGTGTGCTGTGTTGTGTAAGCCCCTACCTCGTGCAATTACTCCACAGTGATCACGGGGAGCCATGCCTTTCACTTCCCTCCTCCTCGGCCCACTTTGCTTTTTTCTTTATTCGAAAAGGAACCTGATAATTGGTAGTTATAAATCCTCTGTGGGCCTTTTTTTATATTCCCTGGCCTTTTGAGATCACTTGGACCACGAATGTATGTGTTCATGAGATGCACTCCCAGGCAAAGGACCAATTTATCAAACAGTCGTTATTGTCAAAATTATGGCAGCCCATAAGTCCAATAGGACTTCCCCCTCTCCCCTCAGAAGTCAGACCAGCCTTTTGCGCAGACCAATAATAACAGGTCCATGTCGTGATTGAGAAATAGAAGAGGAGGACTAGGTAAAGCGTAAAGCAGGCAAAAACAGATGTTTTTTTCTCTAATGGAATACATTTTTCAGTCGAAAACTTTGTACAAGAAGAGGAAAAACTCGTATTTACCACCAGTCAGTCTACCTTCACGGTCATTATAATTTTCGCGGCAAACAAATTAAGGAGTGACCCAATCTCTCAAGTCCTCTCTTCGGCTATCTACAAACAAAAGGTGCACAAAACTCCTTTGCAACTTGTTACTTGCTCGTTAATTCACAGCTCTTGGTCGTTTGGAGGGCGAGCAGATGACCTCCGAGGTCCATATTCTTGGAAGGTGAAAAGCCCTCTGGCGACATCCAGAAAGTCTATCAGGTCGTTTGCGCCCAATTCCAGGCAATCATGCAACAAATTCCCTTCCTCCACCTCTTTCTTCAACACAAACACCATTTCTCTTATCGGCCCCTGCATTAATTAAAGTGAGGTAGTAGCATCAACCAACCCACACACTCACACACACAAAAAGCGAAATTGGAAAGAGAGAAATTTCTAAAAACAAGTCAGTCACATACATCTTCGACGAACTGGATCTGAAGCTGTTTGATCAGATTTTTGGAAAGCCTCAATATCCTTTGGTAATTCTTCGCCACCCACTCTGCCTTCTCCGAATTCGATCCAATCCCCCTCAACTCGTACAGGGCTTCGTTCAAGAGCGATAGGGCATTGAAACTACTCTCCGAGCGCAGCTCCGCCTCCGGAGTCTTCGACGAGTAGTTCACCCAGTAATCCCGAGCCATGGAAAAAATCCAGCCGCAGAGAGAGAACCCCCATTTGAGCTTGTCCGCGATCTTCCTCACCCTTCCCGCGCCGGCGTCGTCTCCGCGGCCGGCCCGGGCGTTTCCCACCCGGACCAAAAGGCCGTGGGAAAGCGAAAAGATCGTTTGCCACCGGCTCAAGGAAAGAGGCTGAACCGGGATGGGCGCCGGAAGAAGTAGCAGTAACACCAGCAAAAATCCACCCCTATTGAAACCCATCGACATTTTCGTCTCTCTCTCTCTCCTTCTCCCCAAATCTCGTTCCAGTGTTAATGCAACTCGACCAACTCGGACGAACGACCCGGACCCCTTCTTATTGTTGTTGTTCTTCTTCTCTTGACAAGTGCCGTGGACGCACCGAGAGAGGGCGACGGCGACTCACACCTGGACTCACGAATCGCGAATCACGGAAAGAAACACACACTACAAGGAGAAGGAATTAGCGTGGGAAGGCCCACAAGAGGTTCTCAATGCTGCATGGGTACTCTGATGGTTATCCATTAGCATATTGGGTACCCAATAAAAACCTGATAAAAATCCCATTAGAACCAGTAACGTTCCTTACTGAGTTGAACCGAAAATTCTTAACGAACGATTGGGTTCGATTGAAGTTCACGTAAACCCGACTCGTTGACAAATCTAGAATAATGGCATTGGGCGTCTATAGCCTAAAGGTACTCACAAGAAAGATTTGTTTAAGTAGATTTATCAAAATATGTTCGCTTTTCAAATATGAAATATAATTCCAAAACTTTCAACTCCCCTGCCTCGTCGCTTAATTCCTCTTTCCAGCATTCCCAACTCATCCCAGTTTACCAAAACTTCTGAAAATACATTTTACTTAAATTTGACATAGAAATGCATCCTCAATACATATTAAACTGGTGCAGGACATCTTCCCTTACGGCTTCACCCTTGTCGCTGTATCTGAGGGGTTTTAACTACCTTCAGGTCACCTATTACCCACCATTGTCAAAGAAATTAATGCATCTATTCATTTGCTCTCTTCTAAACATGGCGATGATCAAGCAAAATCAAGCTACGAATAGAAAACTCTTCTAAATTATTCCATCTGACCAGATATTTATTAAGTACTCACACGTATCTCAAGTTCATCCCCAAACCTTGATTTTGGGAAAGAATAAGACTCCCCCTTCCAACAAGTGTTTTGTTTGTTTGTTTGTAGGAATTGAATTTCCTCCATTTTTGCGGTCGATACAAGCTGGATGCTTTTAGCGTAGTGTGTGTCGATCGATCGACGCAAAGAGTCAAATAGAGAGCTGAAGTGAAGGGTGAACAAGTGGGAATTTAGCCCACCTTCGCGCCCCTGGTCCAAACTCTATACGTACCTACACAGAAAAAGAGATAAGATCACTTGCTTCGATGTGTTCTACTTAATTCCCAGTTCTTCCCTTCACGTTTTTGGACAGGCCATCCAAGAATGACTCATATCAGTTTTCCACGCGCGTGCACAAAGGTTCCAGTCTTCGAGACCTTCGATTGGAACAGTGACTGCTCCATAATGTTGTCAGGAGAGTACAAACTTGTGAACTAGTTGATGGAGCTGGAAGCACATATATCTTCCATAAATTATCTGTAGGTAATAAGACCAGTGTAAAATACATGACAGAAGAACATATATCTGGGTTTCTCCTTCACTTACGCATCAAAGCAGAGTGTCCACAGTTGTAACTTATAAAACAGAGTATATGTACAACTATGGTCCGTGACCGAGGTTGTTATTAATTACACTCAAATACACCATTAACGTCTCAAGTGTCCTCAAATAAATACACCACATAAAGCACAACCTACCTACACTTGATATCTCACTAGGTTGCTCCCGGTAGTGGCTTGTCTGTACCTAAGTACAGCATGACTACTTTTAGTCATCATATCATAAAACTTCTTTTGACATGGATCACTCCTTCAAGATGCACATCTGTAAGTACTGTCATTGCCACTAAATATTGTTCCGTTGTGCTAAAGTGTCACTGCCACTATTTATTGTTCTGTTGTGCTTAACTATACATGTTCTTCTTAAATCAATCATTCAATTCATTTTCGTCATTCAAACTTTCTCCAAATTAACAACATATACTTGAAAATCTGAATCCTTTGAACGCTACAAGGATCTCTAATTATACCGCACTAATTAAGCTGGTCTGCATCACTTAGCATACCCCATTCAAGTCGATCGATTGGAGGAAAGAAGATATTTGGGATGCAAGGGGGCCATGGATTGACAATATACTAATGTTATCGGCCAAGCCATTCAGAAGATCCCTACGGGTCATTTTCGAAATCCCCTCGGACGGTAGCTTCTCCTTTCCTTTGGACGACTCAAATGTCCATACAGTAATGTCGTCGATACCTTTCTCTAATCTTCGAGATTTCTGAACTGAAAAAAAAAACAAATAAATGAAGATGTAGACATATTAGCTGACTTTGCCATATGGCTGTCTTCATGTGGGAATAATAATTTATCTTAAATGGAGATGAAAGGATAGTCATTGGCACCAAACGCTTGTACTCGCTCGCCTTTTGGAGGGAGGGACCGTCGGGTCTGGATGGGAGCGTCAAAAGATCAATCGGGGAAAGAAAGGGCATCTTATAAAGCAAATATATAGACTCTTTTTGCATCTTCACGTTCTTTGCTTCTCAAACGCAGTCGTGCAACATGTTTGGTTTAACATTTTGGAGACAAGGCTTAATCGAAATATATATGCCCGAGTCTTCTGTCTATTTATATATATATCTCTCTCTCTATAAAACCGATAAGAGTGTTATTTAATTCGATTGATGAAGGAAAGACACCGAAACCCAGTATGAACTTTTGGAGAGCTAGGATAACTTCTGAAAGAGGAAAAAATATTCAAAGGGAGACTTGATGGGGGCCGGGAGAGACTTTTCACTTTGCAGATATCGATCCATCCGGGTGAGAAACTTTCTGCAAATCCGAATAATTAAAATCTATCCAATAGAGGAAGCCCACGTGTGGAAAGCATCTTTTCCTCCGGCCACCCTTTATTTTTTACTTTTTGAGACTTCGATTCAATTCTTTGTTTCCTTATAAAAAGCGACGTCGCCCCTTCAAATCCTCTCCAAGTCTTGACCTTACCCTAACGGAGAAGATGACTGCAACTCATCTTCTCTGCTTCCTCCTCCTTTTCCCTGTTCTTGTTACAGTGGCCTCCTCTGCTGATAGTCAGGTTTCCTTTCCTTTTTTTTTTCTTTTTTAATCAGGGTTTTCTCCCCGCTTTCACGACAACTACGTTATAAGTAGCTAGCAAAAGCGGGCACGCTTTGAATATATTTCTCTTTCTTTCAGGTCTACATTGTATACTTGGGGGAGCACCAGCACCAAGGGGGGAAAACAGTGCTCGACATTCAACAGGAGCATCACTCCTTTTTACGATCCGTCAAAAATAGGTGGTGTGGAGGTCTATTAATTAATATATATATATATATATATATATATATATATATATATATGTCCGATCCCAAGGGATCGATTTTCTCTCATATATATGAACTAGGTCAGTGAAATTAATTTTGTGATATTTTTAACCTTATATTTTGTTAAAATTATTCCGCCCGCTGTAGTGAAGAAGAAGCTTGGGGGTCTCTTCTCTACAGTTACAAGAACAGCATCAATGGCTTCGCTGCCCTTCTCACAGAGGAAGAGATCGCCAAATTATCAGGTATAGCTAGGAAAACCATTAGGTCTTGGGAGTTCGTCTGGATTAAAAGTTAATTCCATTCACTCATGTTTCCTCTGGGTTAAAAAAACAGAGATGGAAGAAGTGGTTTCAGCTTTTCCAAGCCACCCCAACAAGTGGTCTCTGCAAACCACTAGGTCTTGGGAGTTCGTCGATTTGGCAGAAAGTCTCCAACCGCAGGAAACGAGGGACTTTTTACACAGTGCCAAACAGGGAAAGAACATCGTAGTGGGGCTCCTAGATTCTGGTAATACTGATCGTCTTTCCTTTAGAGTTATTCTGTGGATGAGCTATCTTTCCGCTTTCATTACATACAAGGAAAAGGCCTTAAGTAAGATCATTATTAATGTACATCCAATTGCATGTTCAGGTATATGGCCCGAGTCAAAAAGTTTCAGTGATGAAGGCATGGGACCGGTGCCTAAATCATGGAGAGGAATCTGCCAAGAGGGAGACTCTTTTAATACTTCTCACTGCAATAGGTGCGTATATAAGATTGACATCCATTTGATCAGTTTCTACGTATGAATATTCCTCCTTATCCTTTTTCACAATATATATAAGACTCGGTGAAAATTTTTTTTGTTTAAAAAAGAAAAAAAGGAGAAAAAGGTGGATTGCAAGAAACTTCTACTGGGTCCCATGTGTGGTGACGATTGCACCATCCCGTGTTATCTGCTCATGCAGTAAGGATCCAGACTTGCAGAGTCCTCGCTCCTCACAGTCACTTAAATAATTCTCTCTAAACAAATTAAGGTTCATATATAGATGAGCCGAAATCCACCAGTCGCAAGAACTGGACGTCTTAAGATTAGATTCCCCAAAAGAACCATCTTTCAAGGCGTTAGATGTCCTTTATAGACCTTTATAGATTCTGTGTCAGCCGGCCTGTTGTCATTCAGATGTGTGCAGAAACACACTCTCCTCAGCTCAATTAGCCGATGGATTTGAGACAGACCGTTTCAGTACCCTTTTTAAGTTTCCCATATTTACTCCAGAATTAGAAATAACCAAATGGTAAGATTTTATATAAAGAAAAAGGCTGAAGAAAAAGTAAACGGAAGAGAAAACATGACCCCGTGATCATCCTTGGCGCTTTCACTTTAAGTCGATCAGATTGTATGGTTTTTGTCACTAGCTAGCACCAGTACTCATCAGATCAAGATATCTCAGCTCTGCCCTTTCCTCTTCTCTGGAAAGCGTACCAGCAGAAACTCTTGTATTTTGTATATTTGTCAAGCGAAAGCTACAGGTCTGTGACTTCGATCCTCTTACAAATCTTTTCTTTTAAAGTTTTGGGTCCTGACCTTGTTGTATTTCTTCCACAGAAATTAAAATGGGTTGTATGGTTTTTGTCTAGTTCGACGCAACCAGGGCGGCCACCTGTGTTGCCTGCTAGCATTTTTGGCTGCTTATGGGGGGAAAAGATAGACAGTTCGAGGGAAGGGTCTCTAAGCTTGTTCACGCACAGCGCAGGACCGAGGTCTTTGTACCTGCAGTGAGAGTAGGGTGTAGAATATGGAGATAGCTAGAGTCAAATAATGCATTAATGAATATATATATATATATATATATATATATATATATATATATATATATGGGCGTGAAATATTCAAATAATGCAATAATGAATATATCTGTGCGTGCAATCAAAAAATGCACCGAAGAAGAAGATGACAATCGGGGATACTGTCTTCTTACACCCGTACCCGCGGTGACAGAGCTGTGTAAATTGTTCAGGAAACTGATCGGAGCGCGATATTACCTCAAGGCCTACGAGGCGTACTATGGGCATCTCAACACCACGGCCGAGTACCGTTCGGCTCGAGATCACGACGGCCATGGGACCCACACTTCCTCCACCGTGGGGGGGCGTCGCGTCCACGGAGTGTCCGCCCTCGGTGGGTTCGCCAAGGGCGTCGCCGCCGGGGGGGCACCCCTCGTCCGCCTCGCCATGTACAAAGTGTGCTGGCCCCTCCCGGGAGGAGATCCCGCGTTGGAGAACACGTGCTTGCAGGCGGACATGCTCGCCGCCATCGACGACGCGCTGGGTGACGGTGTCGACGTTCTGAGCATCTCCATCGGCACCACCGGAACCCCACCAAAGTACACCGACGACGGCATTGCACTCGGGGCGTTGCATGCTGCCAAGAAGAACGTCGTGGTGGTGTGCAGTGCTGGCAACTCAGGGCCCGCTCCGGCGACAGTATCCAATATAGCTCCTTGGATCCTCACCGTCGGTGCTAGTAGTATTGACCGCCTTTTCCCATCTCCGGTCTTGCTCGGCAATGGTGCTCAAATCAAGGTAAAAACTTTACTACAAATTCAAACTCAGGGTTTTCTCTATCAAGATCCAATGTGTAGACATATATACTTATGTTTCATGGTCGTTGTGTTTGGTTGGTATCCATGCATGCAGGGACAGACTGTGACTCCATACAAACTCAAGGACAAGATGTACCCTCTCGTTTTCGCAGCAGACGCGGTCGTCCCTGGGACACCCAAGAACATTACTGCTGGGTGAGTAATTAATTAAGCCGGCTCCAATTCCACGCATGCACTTTTAACGGTAGCGAAATTAATTAGTTAATTTTACGGGTTTAATTAATTTGCTGAGTACGTACCGAACACTAGGCAATGCACTCCCGGTTCCCTTGATCCTAAGAAGGTAAAAGGGAAAATCGTGTTCTGCTTGAGAGGGAACGGCGCCAGAGTGGGGAAAGGCATGGAAGTGAAGAGAGCCGGCGGGGCTGCTTTCATCCTGGGCAACCTTCCCGCCAACGGAGCTGAGATATCCGTCGACGCCAATGTCCTTCCCGGAACTTCGGTCATATCGGACGAAGCAGAGGCTATCCTCAAGTACATCAACTCCACCAAAAAACCCATGGCAAAGATCGTCCCGGCCAAGACTGTATTAGACGTCAAGCCAGCACCATTCATGGCCGCCTTCTCGTCGACTGGCCCCAATGCTCTCGAACCCAACATTCTCAAGGTCCGTGCATGGCCCCAATTATTCAACTTTTCACCCTCTAGCTGGTACTCTATTTGGGATATTTAAATAGAGAAAGACTGAAAATATTGTAATTAATATTTCTTGTTGCCAGCCTGATATCACGGCTCCTGGTCTCAACATATTGGCCGCATGGAGCGAGGTGTCTCCCCCAACAAAGCTCGTTGATGATCATCGAAGAGTGTCTTATAACATCATATCCGGCACTTCTATGTCTTGTCCACACGTTGCAGCCGCGGCCGCCCTTCTCAAGGCCATTCATCCAGAATGGAGTGCTGCTGCAATCAGATCCGCTCTAATGACCACAGGTAACAATATAATAAATATTGCTCCAATATCTCTCCTAGCTAGCACGTCCATCCACTTAATTGCTAATTTATCAGGAATGGTCATTAATTAGCACTAGCAGGGAACTTGTACTAGATACAATTTATATATACATCTTTATCTTATTCAATCTTGTGCGTGTATGAAATTTGGACGACAGCAACCGTAAAAAACAACGTGGGGAAGCCGTTGACGGACGCGTCGGGCAACCTGGCGGGACCCTTCAACTACGGGTCCGGCCACTTCCGGCCAGCGCGCGCTGCAGATCCCGGCCTCGTGTACGACGCTTCGCACACCGACTACCTCCGCTTCCTCTGCACCGGCGGCATCCAAGTCGACCCTTCCTTCAAATGCCCGTCGACGAAGGTGCCCACCTCCCCAAGCAATCTCAACCACCCGACCATCGCAATCTCCAATATGAACGGAACCGCGAGGATCAAGAGGACGGTCACCAACGTCGGGAATCCTAAGAGCGTATACGTCGCAAAGATAGAACCTCCTCCGCGAGGCGTGTCGGTGGAAATCCACCCGAAGAGGCTTTCGTTTACCCACGTCGGGCAGAAGAAGAGTTTCTACTTGTCCTTCACGGCAGATGATCGTCAGGAGAGGAGGGTTAAGAAGGGCGAGTACGCATTCGGATGGTATACATGGACGGATGGGTTCCACGTCGTTAGAAGCCCCATGGCGGTATCTCTAGCCGCATGATTAAGTGCAGGTATCTACCTACGTACGAAAGTGCGAGGCGACTAGTAATTATTAGCTCATCTTCTCCCCATCGTCTCTCTGCTGAAAGCGAAGCTTGAGCTAGAGAAACGTAGGAAAGAGACAAAATTACAATAGTGTGGATCGGGTGCAATTTGCAAACCGAGCTCGCGTAAATTGATCACAAAGACAAGAAATAAGTTGCTTAAATTACAAGCGATCTATTGTTCTGGGTTTAAAGGTTGAAGGTCAATATGTTAGTTTAACCATATGTAAGCTGCCTAGCTAGCTAGCTAGTCGGTCGAATAAATTGTAATCCTGACGGGACAAGTAAAACTCCTCGAGTTTATATAGCTAGGTTAACAGATTGACTTGAATTAATGACCAAAAGCGATATTATCGTATATATATATATATATATAGTATATATATATAAGTAAATAAGTATGTCTTATTTCCATGTCTATGGCGACCAGTTCCGAACTAGCAGAAGAATCAATCATTCAGAGACCACAAATCCCAAAACAGGAACCAGAAAAATGAGTTGGCTTCTGCGCTAGCCATGTGCATTAATTTGGCAACAGATCATATCTAACTTAGTCGGCAGAAGAGTGAGTATGCATCTTCTTCATTGCAATATGTGCTATTTTATGCCCCGATTACAATCACTTCTTCCGACTTTAATTAGAGTCCAGAGTGCTGTGACGAAAACGAAATTGCTCGATCTCCTACGTAGCAAGAAAAAAAAAGAGAGAATTAAAAAGCACTCCCAGAATTTTTTCACGAGTATAGACTAAATATCTCAGTCGTTTTCCTCGTAAAGCTTGTTGGCCTTATCGGTTGTATTCAGAACAGCAAGACATTCACTCAATTAGGAAGACTCGGAAGACCATACATGTACTAGTAGTACACACGGCTCTGCTCTCTGCTCTCTGCTCTCTGCTCTCTGCTCTCTGCTCTCTGTGTCATTCTGCGAGTTTGAGCGAGCCACACGAAAGCCAGCGGCGGCAACGTGGCATTCAAGCTGAATACTGTGGGTTCCGTGAGGAGCGAGTGACGGTCCCTTCTACGCGTCCGTACCCCATTGGCTCAAGACTTTTGAATAATTCTCCCTCGCTCCGAGCTGTGGATAAGCTTGTGCGGTCTCGGGATTGGAGCCCCAATTTTAAGCATAGGCGCATGTGGAGAGGGATGCGCGCGCGCCGAGCCCCAAGCTGCTTTTCTCTCACGCTCAATCCATCAAAGAATCAATGATTGGCGAAACAAGACGACAAAGCCGACCTCGGCTTCGCTGCCTGGCTTCGGCTTCAGCCATCTCTGCTCCAGGGTTTGGTTCCATCCAAGTCTGACCGTGCAATTAACCCAAACCGAGTATTCGCTCAACCGCTTGATTTATTAATATATTAGAGATGAGTCTCTTGGTAACGAAATCAATAACAAACTTTTACTTTAATTTTGCCTAATCCTCAACTTCCGATGTGATCTCTCCGGCCCATTCTTCAGAACGTGGCAATAAGATATATATATTATATATCTTGTGTACGTAAGTTTATTTAGTTTGCATAAGGATTTAATTGGTTAACCATGTGAATTACGTTATTAAACACATGCATCTCTGCTAATTTCAACCACCTCAACGCCAGAATTCTGGCACTTTAATTATGTACAATATTTATTAATGTTTCAAAAAAGACCCGTATAAGATTTTTATATAAGGTGAGCCGTGAAAGGAACACATTGGACACCAGGTGGATCGCACAAGATGAGAATTACCACGTGGCTGATTTGCTAACAAGTGAACTAACAGGAACATTCTAGTTGAATCGAATTACTATATAAAGTTGTAGTAATTGGAACTGACCACTTTTCTACATTCAATTATAGTCGAAACCCAATTTATAAGGAATGTTATATATAGTAAAGTTCGGTCACACTTTTAGATCAAAAGGAGTGTTGGGCTTTATAATGCATAATATAATCCGGTACTCATTTTCTAAACAGTCAATTAAGCTGGAGAGAGAGAGAGAGAGAGAAGCCCCTCCCCACAAGAGGGCTAGGGTTCAATTAGCTTTATTTCTTATGGCAAAAGTAAAGTTCCACAATGTGTTACGCTTTAGGCCATCAATTGATTGATGGAAGGGGGAACATGTTGTGTTACTCCACTCGTCCACACGCGTCACGAAGCTGAGCTCGATTATGTATATATATATAATCATGGGTCTAGCTAGTGTATTAAAAGAAGAAACAGCTTCAGTTAATCCTTCCACACAAGGCCAGACATGACGAATCTTTTCTTGTCCGGTGGGGCTTTTGCTTCTCTGAATCAACTCCAGCCACATGAACATATCACTCGAAATAATGAGGAAGACAAAAGAACCAAAAAAAAAAAACTCTAATATAGCCTTGGTGCACATAGGGCTTCCGGCAAAGCTGGCTCCTGACAGCTTTGTCCAGAAGCAGCTTATTTTATCTCTTGAAGACATGTTATAATAATGTCCAGTACTGGATCTTCTCTGCTTTGAGACGTTAACATTCCCGAGGCGCGTGGTTTATTAATAGACTCGTCGAGTATTAATTAATAGTGATACGATGATGTTGTTAGCAGTGAAGAAAGAAGCGAAGCCGGTTTAAAAAGAGCAGCGGCTGGTGGTGGAGTGGACTTAGTTATTGGGCCGAGCCGTTGAAATAAATCACAAAGAGGCGGGAGCCACACTCCACGCCAATAGCGGTGACGACACATGACGACAAAATTTGCTCGCAACGCGACACGCTTGGCGCCTCTATAAATTCCCACCCCCGCCCCCATCCTTGCCGCCGGGAGAAAGGAAGCACCAATATTTGAAGAGGAATTAAGAGATCAAAAAGAAACGATCGATACAGGAGCAAGCAAGCAACGTACAGGATCAGAAGCTTCAGTATTCACCGATCCGAGGCGTCTCTTGTTCGTGAAATGATGGAAGAGTTGGAGGAGGCAGAGGTGATCTGGTCGGACCAGTGGCCCGGCGACGACGTGGAACGCCCGATTAATGTTCGGCGCCGAGAATCTCCACTCAGGAGTCGTTTACGCCGTCACAGGAGGGGGGAGTCCGATCCAGTGAGGATCCCGCTCAAGGGCGCCGACGCAGTAGTCTACCAGGAAGAGTACGAGGAGGAGGAGAGCGAGGGGGAAGAAATGGTGCCGCCGCACTTGGTGATTGCTCGACGAGTCGCGAGGAAAACGACGACCTTCTCCGTTTGTACGGGTAGAGGCCGAACTCTCAAGGGAAGAGACTTGAGCCGTTTGCGAAACTCCGTCCTCCGAATGACCGGTTTCTTAGAAGCCTAATTAACACGCACCGCCGATTATTGCAATATTCTCTCTCTCTCTCTCTCCCTCTCGATTCGCCCCCAATTAATTACCCTCCCAAGGAAGCACCCATCGCATATTGTGTTATAACGTACCACCATATTCTTTTCTTTTCTTCTCTCTTTTCTCTTCTTCTCTCTTTTCTCTTCTTCTCTCTTTTCTCTTCTCCATGGCCTCCCACTGTATTCGCCTGCACTTGTGTAATTAAATTTGCAAGAGAGGTGAGATTCACGGGAATCAAGAGATCATCTCGTTCGTATAAGAATTCATCGGAGGAGAACAATTTTTTTCCCTTAATTGATTGTCGATTACCTTTTCCAATTAATCCGTCGACGTTGAGGGCGACGAATATTATTATTGCTTTACAAGTTCATATCCATCTCATTAATGTGTATATATATGCGCCAATGCACCACGCTTTACATGTTCGGCCGCACACCAGAGTTCACTTCCTAATACTGATGGCCACCCGCGCCGCGGTTTTCATCCCTTGAAAAAAAACAAATATCCGGAAGCAGCCAGGGTGCAGCCCCCCCTGGTCTGTGGTGCTCTCCACAGCCCCGGTTTCACTCTACTTTCTGGCTTTTGTTTCGTCTCATCTTTTCTGCTGTGGAACACTGTACAGATAGGTAAAGGGGCCCGCGCCGAGGCCAATCCATATGTCCCCTCACAGCTTGAAACCAGATTACGTAACGCGAATCGCTCCAACGGAGAGAAAAAAGAGAGAGAAACGGGAGCAATCTACTCGCCGATATCTGACGTGACGATTTGTCGTCTTGTTTTGAGGATATTAATTGAGAAAGAAGAAGAAGAATACAAAAAGTCTGTACTAGACTGCTAGTCCATATTAACGTACTCTTTTTTTTTTATCAACTGATTTGATTAATTAAACGTCTCGTTTGGGTGGTTAATGAAGTCGCCACGTGCTCTTCAGCGGGTAATTCGGATAAAGAATTAGCGCTTTTTGTCCGTCTGGCAGATGAGTTATTATGTATTAGTCTCAACAAAGCGAGTGAAAATAGAAAGCTTTTGTTACGTACGGGACTGGTTTTTAGCACTTTTATTATCAACATT
Source organism: Aristolochia contorta (assembly GCA_022405105.1). Lineage (NCBI taxonomy): Eukaryota > Viridiplantae > Streptophyta > Magnoliopsida > Piperales > Aristolochiaceae > Aristolochia > Aristolochia contorta. The sequence continues at coordinate 4,679,757 of CM039667.1, read as the reverse complement.
TCCGTTTCGGTTGGGTTTGACTTGGAGGAGACTTCGAGGGATCAGGTACGGTATCTGGTGGAGATCCGTCTCACGAGTCCATGGATAACGCCGTAATGGGTTGGTAGATCACATCCGTCGAGATCCATGGGCTAGATAAATTAAATTAAATTAATCTAGCTATTGTGACAAAACTGACAAGAAGCTGCGAATTTGAGACTCCTGCACTTGTTGATGCATGGGTGAGGGCTCGGAAAATTTTTCGTCGTCGACTTCTACTTAATTGAGGCTTGTTAGACGAGTTCTCACTCCACTGATCCACCTAACTTGACAGCTACATACTGCTTGTCTTCTCCTTGCGACCGATCGTGACTCTCAAATTAATTATCATGCAAAGACCCACGCTCTTCTCGTACGGGTAAAACAAACAAACAAAAACTGAGATCGATATATGGGTCATCCTCATCCAGTTTCCTGATGTCTTTCTTCCCCAATCAATGACACGTACTGAGATGATCGATATCGCGCGGGTCTAAATTAATCCGTTGAAGTCTAACAGTCGATTTCAGCGCCGCAGTACTTAACAAAACTAGCTAAGTTAGTTTAGCTCTACAATTCCAACGCTTTCTGCAAGCAACCTGATCAGCTGCATGCACAAGAAATTGGATGATCAATCCCGCGGGTAGCAACGAAGATCACTATAAATATTATCTCTTTCGTTCAAGTCCCGGCAACGGAATTTTACCCAATTATTCATTTCACACGTCATCCAACACGTGTTTAGAATCCGCCCCCAGAGTCTAAAGCACGAAATAAAAAAAGGAAAAGATTTTTTAAAAATAAAATTTTTTTATAGATATTTAAAATGACGAACTCATAGGGCGTCAATCCGTTGTAGTCTAGTTGGTTAGGATACTCGGCTCTCACCCGAGAGACCCGGGTTCAAGTCCCGGCAACGGAAAGCCTTTTATTTAAATTTTTCTTCCGACTTCTAGTTCGGTATGTCAGCGAATTTGCATAGTATAAAAGATTTCTATTAATTCATTACTAAATTTTTGGTCACACCAGTATATACTCGTCGTTTCATGCAAGGATAAAGGAAATAAAATGACTGCTTGTATTTCTATCATTCAGTTGAATCAGTTCATTGTTTTTTTTTCCTTCTTTTAGAGACATATATATCGGGGTACTGCTAGAGAATTCTTATTCAAGAGATACAATCACCATCGCAAAATTTATAAGAAAATGAATTGAAGGCAAAAGTATCACAGTTCAGACAACAGAGAAAAATATGCAAGGTAGAAAACGGAATGTATGAATTATTAACCCAAATTTAATTACTTGTAGTCGATGACCTAATTTAGAATATGAAAATTTTATTGGACTGAACATCCTATTACTTACATTCAAGTTTGCGTCTCTGAAATTGACAAGTTCAAAGATAAAAAAAAAGTGCGAATTGTGATCCCCTGTTTACAAGCAATAATTAGTTCTCACTCAAAAGCATTGAAAGTCAGACTTCCGGCCCGAAAGTAAAAGTAAAGTTTTGGGGACATCATTGTCGTCGAAATTAATGTCACAATACATAAAACTTCAATTGTCCCCTAACCATGCACGAAGAGGAAATCGAATAATTAATTCTCACTCAAAAGCATAGAAATTCAGACTGCCACCCACCCCGAAAGTAAAAGTAAAGTTTTTGGGGACATCATTGTCCTCGAAATTAATGTCACAACACATTAACCTTTCAATTGTCCCCTAACCATGCACGAAGAGTAAATCTACACCTGAAACAAATTCTGCAGTGGAAATCTCTCTCTGATCATATACTTTCTTCTTTTTCTAGAATTTCATATAAAATATGGTTTAGTGTTAGACATAGTGTTGCACGTAGGGAGGTTACAGTATCGACAGCAGAGACTACAACTCGCTGTAATTGCTGCTATCTCATCTCTGCATTCTCGTATATTTACATGATCATAAAGGGAAAATGTACCTTATGTTCCTTGCTTTGAAAAAGAAGTATATATGTGCAGAGCTAGTATTACCTCGAGCAGAGACTGAAGCCGTAACCTTCTTCCCTCTGCTCACCCGGTAGTTACTCAGCCGCACAAGTGTATATATAATATAGGAGTGGTCTGCCTAGTTGTTGCATCACCCCATTATTCCGCAACTTCTTATCAATTCGTTGGTGTAATTAACATGTAGTTTCCACAAGCTTTGCAGCTCCGGTAACCCAATTGGAAGCCACGGTTTGGCTGGCCCGCTGAAATGTACCACTGCAGCTGCTTCCAGCCTTTCCCGGTCCATGTCGGGAGGTCCCTCACCCAAACCTGGCACGTGCCACAATGGATCAATATATTGAACTTGATCAGCGAATGCGATTAAAGCAGGAGATAGTGCTCCCAATCTCCACAGCCTGAAGCCAGACTCCGCGTTCTGCAACATAGAAATTTCAGGGTTAATAGGGAAGTTGTTTTATAACAAGTGACCCATAACCATGACAGTTAATATAACTTGTTACAAATTCTTGGCTCCCAAAGAAAGACGAAAAAAAACTGCCATATTTGCATGTCTGTGTACACACCTCAAGTCTTTACAATTCTTAACAAGTTCAGGTTTGAATACGTACGAGGACCAAATGTAATTAGCTAGGTTCAACTGTCGGTCGAATTCAGATACTTCTTAACCAACCAGTAATCTTTCGAGCCACCCAGCCGGTTAATTAAAATGTACACATCATATCTAACGAAATTAATCCGTGCATATATACTTCAGAAAAATCACCTTGGTTAGAATCAATAATGGCCTTCCATTAGGATTATTCAAAAAAATAGAATAGAATCGAAGTCATGAAGAACCTCTAATTATGCGAAGCCCGATCTCTCCGGCCATTTGATGCATATATAACGGAAAACAGTGATAACGTACAAATTAAATTAAAGACACTCACCAGTTGAAGCCATTGATGGTACTTATTGGTTATATTGGTTTTCCTCCAAGCACGGAGATCGAACACGTTCAGGCCATATAGCCACGCGCACTGGTCCTGTTGCATCTCTGTAGACCTTATCAAAGGGTCGGAGAAGTTCAAGTGAGCGCCCATCGTTCCCCCCAGGCAATTATCTCTATCCTTCTCTCCTGCCCTCCACGAGCTAACTGCTCCATTAACTTTCGTATTGAGATCCAGTGACCATAGAGACGATAAGTCGTGCTGGACTACCACGTCGTCTTCAAGAAAGACTATCTTGTCAAGCTCCGGAAACAACTGTTAATTTTCATATTCATTTACTTTTTTAGAAAAAGTTCAAACAACTGTAATAGCTAGTTATAAGACAGATGATAAATTATATATTAATGCGTTTCTTAAAAATAAAGGAAAGAAATTAGTTACCTCTGGGAGATATATTTTTAAATGATTCAAAAGAGAGACGGAGGTGGGGCTCAAGGGCTGTAATCGCCCCAGTACTTTTTCCTCAAATGGTGCATTACCATCTATAGTTGCAGTACTTGCAGACGGCCGTCTCCGGTGGTGATATTGCTCCCATGCGGCTTTATGGATCTTCATCATATCTATTACTCCCAAATTAACACCAACCGGCCAATCATAGTGGTGAAGCCCTTTCACCTCGACAACTGCGGGACGCACAGGGTTCAGCGCAAACCAGGCGTGCATGGGAGCAAATGTTTTCTTATCCGTGACGATGTGGAAAACCAACCTTTCTGGCTGGTCCGAGTTTCTAATGCAAGAAGTCACCACAACCTCGGCCGCCAGAACGTTGTCGGTGAGTAGAGCAAGGTGGTGGTAAGAAGTATCCGTGAGTCGAGACATGAACTCGGGAGGCGGTAATGGCGATCGCGCGAGCGAGTTCACGGAGTACTCTTCCGCGAGTTTCAAGCTCAGACAGTGCATGCTTTTCGGAACACCGATTGACGCCAAGTGGCGATAAATCGATTCCTCCCGTTTGGTATGCTGCACCTTCCGCTCCATCTCTAGCAACTGCAAGCAGAAAAGAGAGACAATAACATTTAACAATTACCTGACCATCAGCTAGCGCAACACTATAGATCATGTGATGCAGCTGTGTAAGTTAATAATCCGATAAAAATTCAACAATATCATTGCTAACAAGTACTGCTGTTGATCATTCAAAAAAATGATGGATCGAGAACCTAATTCCAGATAGAAGGAAAAACAAATCGGAGAAAATTATCGACAGTACTAAATAATTGCTTAACGAAAACAGAATAATATAAATTTGGAGCAGGCAGATTTGGACCGGGGTAACCAATAAGCATGTAAGTGTAAAACCCATAAAGCTTATTAAATTTACGTGATGTAGATCGAATAAATTATTCGCGAACCATCTAAAGTGGTACCAGTGGGAAGAAAGTAAAATCGCAGCCGCAATAGGTAACGGCCAAGCTGAACCACAAAATCAATCTTTTGGAGACATTTTGAGCTGGCACTAGAGAGACCCGATCAGATCGGTGTCCACAGAAGAGAATGGGGATCCTCACGAAAGGCTGTAACACCTATACCGTATGCCATGGACTCACATATATGACAGAAGTGTCAGTACATGACTGTGCGCTGTGGACTGTGCAGAGTGTTGGAGCACATATCCAGAGCAAGTTGAATAGTGCTGACGTATAAACAGGCGATCGGGATGACGATCGAGACAAGAAAATGTGACATAAAGACAAAGTACCTCTGGAGTGCAAGACATGATATGCACAAAACAAACTTGAAACTAAGGACGAAGAGTTCGAATTAAAGAAAGAACAGAAAAAAAAAAGAAATTAAAGAAAGCAAAGCAGCCAAGAGGAAGGGTACTAGTATACGGTAGTGTACCATCGCCTTGGCCTTCGAAACGAACACCCTGATATCGTTCTTCTGAGACGCGACGTCCGCCAGGAGGCCGTCGAAGGATTGAGCATGAGTCACTTCGGGTCTCGATTCAAGTAACGCCCGCGCCAGTTCAGTCGCCAGTTTCTGTGAAGAGAATAATTTAACACACGGTGAAACGGAGTTTCTGACGGGCGCGTAAAAGCTTAAGCAGTATACTACTTGGGTCCCGCACGCAGCGTTAAACGGGTGAAGAGTGCGACGATCGATGCCAGCGCCACTCGTGCAATTGGGCCCTTCGCATAAGTGGAGTCGTACTCAAAAATCGACACACAGTGAACCAAATCGAGGAGAAACTGAGAATACAACGGAAGCATCATTATCAAACTTACATTAGATGGATCAGTGCGGCCGAAGAGCCCAGGTCCAAGTGTCCACCCAACGCAATCTGCACAAAATCCCGAAGCGTGAGGTAAAGCTCCAGTTAAAATCTAGTATCGTCTACTGTGCACCTCCATAATTATTATCGAGTTACGCATTACAGTCTCTTGAGTCATATTGGTACTCATACACGCTTCAATTGTCCGCGAGACTGACAATTGCAGGAAGGGAGGTGGAAGCGAGAGAAAGGGAGGTGGAAGCCAGAGAGAGAGAGAGGCGGAAGCGAGAGAAAGAGAGGCGGAAGCGAGAGAAAGAGAGGCGGTGGTAATTAAATTGAAAATTAGTGTGAACACGTTTAAGAATTGAGTGTCAGAAACATACCTCTGAGGGAGCAATTGGTATGTCCTTCCAGTGCAAGAAAAGCGGCTCTGATGAAGAGGAATGGTAAAAGAATTCCCACTATCAGGACGGTCGGTAAAATGGAACGGTAGGAAAAGCGCCTTGCGGAGCCCTTTACCTTCATCACCTCCCAGAAACAGCGGCCGCTGCCACAGCCGGATATGGTCACTCTTCTCCAGCCAGGTGAAATGTAAAAATGCATGTTAACTCGCCCAGCTTTCTCATTCAAGAAACTGGATCCCAAATCTCTGCCCCTTGGCCTACACACGAGCTACTTACTCTCTTTGGAACATCAGATCTTCTACGGAAACTTTCCGCTTCTTTCTTTTACAGAATATTTTCATTTCATGAACGATCCTCGATTCGGAGATGAATTCCTCTGTCTTCTTCTTACTCTCCTCGAGAGCTAGCCAACTCCCGCTCGTTACTCCCGTCTCCGATCAGAGCAACTTGCGGTCGATCAAATCTGGTTTCCGCTCCAGTACTAGAGCAGATTCCGTGATCCGTAAAATCAATTAGTATTTCACTCTCACACTCTATCCTCGACCGCCTTTGATCTCTCGCTCAGCTGAAGACAGCAATCGATAACTTGAGATAACTAATCCGCGGGCGCCGGGCAAACTTGCTCACTCGAGCAGAAGCAATCGAGCAGAAAAACCGAGTCTCACCAGAAGCATATCAATAGCATCAGGAAATGCGCGCGGCGCTCAATCGGAGAGGGGAAAAAGAAGGAACACTCAATCGATTTCGATTCCCATTCCGAATTCGAGGGTTCGACGATGCTTGAGACGATTAAAAGGAAAACATGTACACACGAACCGAGCCAGCTGGTAGTTGGAGCGTTGAGTGGAAGGGGGGGAGGGGAAATAGAAAAAGGGAAGAAAAGGGCAAAGGAACAAAAGAGCCTACACACCAATGCCGCGTTCAAAGCCGCGGGAAGAACGCAAGCATACATAATATTTTTTCAGCGCGGTACGGAAATTGGCGGTTGACAGGAAAAAGCCCATGCCTTTCCATCTTATTACGACTCATATTAAGCGGTTTTTGTAATGACTAATTCACCCTTTCAAATCTCACCGACAGTTTCTTGAGAACGACTCCCCTCCCGGTAGTTAAATTTTTGCCCATGTGGGTCGACTTACGCCGTGACGCGTCAGAAGTAACGACCCTTGTAAAGATGAACCTTGTGCGCACAAGGTTCATCGTCAACCTTAATTGGAATAGGACTTAAGAGTGCAACACATATTATGTAAACCTTTAATCAACGTCCAGATGCCCCGTGCCGGCCTAACAGATATTCCTGCAAAGCCAAAAAGTACGCGCAAGTGATAATTCAAAGGACTAGGCAGCTGCGCTTTTATGGGCGACATCCAAACCAATAACGGTACTACTCGGTACTCACACTAATGGTCCCCTTTCTTGTGTGGTTCAGTACAGCAACGTCTCTCGTTTCTCGTTTCCCCGGGTTTTTACTAAAGAAAGAATTCTAAGAAAGCTATTTTTAGAGATAACCCTTGTGTTTGAAAATTACGAGTAATTGGGGACGTCCTCGGCTATGTCGTCTTTCTCGTCAGTTCACTTGAAGTATATATATGAACTGGCGGACGAAGTCGGCCCCGTCTCTGGCGTTTCTTGTGAAGAGATTATATATAAGATTTTCTTTTAAGTGAAAACGAACGTGTGTAGGTAGATGGCAGAGAAGGCCAAGACGAACGAAGCCCGGGTTATCCGATTCTGATTAATTAATTGTCACATGGAACATGGAGCCGAGCAGCTGACTGCACCTGTGACGAGATAGCGGCAATTAGTGGAATAACTAACAATTGGCGAATATCCTTCCTTAATTAAACTCCCCTCTTTAAAAATACACATACATTTGTTTAATTTCATTGGATCACCGAACGTAATTACGAGGAGGGAGGAGAGCAAGGGGCGCCAGGGGGAAACATGTGAGAACCTTAATCAGTGCACGTGGACACTGCCACATTTCATACACCCATTGATCGATCGAGTGAGCAGCACTACTGATATGTCATGCATTAAGTTATAACAGGGGGAGGGAAGGAGTGAAACAAGTGTTTTGTTTTGTTTTGTTTTTTTTAAAGTGGAGTGGAGGGAAGCGTCACATTCGTGCCTTGAAGAAGCCGAAACCGAGTGAACTAGGAAGAATTAAATCTCGTAGTTTGGGGGCAGATTGGAATTTTTTGGGCTCGCCGACAAGGAGGGAAATATGGAGGGAAGCGTTGCCGTCCTCCACCACGTGCCCCCTATTTACAAAGGCCATGTTTTGCCATCCCGAAATATACTCATATTTGCCGGCCTTAATCGCTACTACACTCGCCAGTCGCGGCGACTAATTCGAAGGAAGAGGCAGGCTGGGACTGTGGGAGGCTCTGCAAAGCCGGTGATTGCTCATTCCCATTAAGTAGCTAGCTACATCGCTCCACTCACTAGATCTCTTCTTTCCCCTATAATTTCCGTATCACGGCAGGGTGAAGCAGTGAGACTTCGCTTAGATCTGGGCCCGCACCGTCACATGCCCATCTTGTCATTGATCAGTCTCTAGATGTCAGATCGGGATAATTGAGTCGCTGCACTATAAGCCACTTGTGCATATTCGGGCCATTGATGCAGAGTAGTGGATACGATTGACTTTCAAGCCACGCAATATGGTCGATCGCCTAATGTGGACCCGAATGGAACTGTGGTAAACCTCATTCCTCCTTTAAGTTTTTTCCCTTCATCAAGGAAGGGCCGGGCAAAATCATTGGTGTCCCCTGTTTTGGTTAAAAGAACAGCTTACAATATTCCACAAAAACACACACACGCACTTGATCCGGCCCCCACTCGACGGCTTTCCAGCTCCTCTTCGCTTACAGGAATTTTGGCTCGTTCCCGGCCTGCTTTCACTCACCACCCCCATTCACCGCACTGCTAATCTGCTATAGTACTACTACATACTAGCTTGTGAATTTTCAAAAGAGTCTTTTGACTCTTGATTTGTGCTTTAATAGTCTAAAATCTCGTGCGTGTTGTTGCATCATGCATATATATATGGCCTTTTTCTGATCCTTTGCCGGCCCTTCTCGTTTGTCTCCAAAAATCAGCGACAGCGTACGTTACCTACCCACACCAGAGACGGTTTAATCGGGTTTTAGTTGCAAGGAATTAAAAAGGCCGTGGCCAAGTACCAAGGAGGCAAAAGGACGCTACCGATATTCCATCTCCTGTTCGTCGACCACGTAAACAATATCGAAACTGATCCTCCCGTGTTACCCTTACGATGTGGGGAAACTAGCTAGCTATATATTTGCATCGACTGATCACTCGAGATATTTTCATTCCCATTTTTTTTTTCCAGCAAGTCATACAAATCTGAAATTCATGATAGATAAAGCGATGGGTACTCTTAACTTTCTCATCAATATCATTGAAACCCACGACATGGTCATGTATGAACGGAAGCCATGAATGTCAAAGGATGGAAAAAAGAAAGAAATAAAGAAAGTGGTCTTATCTTTCTTTCCTGCGGTACCTTTTGGTTTCTCAGTTTTGAATCTGCTCTTTATGCATCAGGGGCCACGTGCTGTGCACATCGTCCATGCAAAAAGCTCACATGCAGGGCTACAGGATACGACGACAAAAGGAACACCACCGGCCCCCCTTACTCTTCCCAATATATATATATATATATATATATATATATATATATACATATTTAAATGTTTATACACTACTTCCACATATATATATATATATTTACCATGATCATATATATCTACTACAAAAGCATGCAGCAAGTGGAGAGGCAGACGTTAATGGATGACTAGATTCTGGGAAGCCTGCGCAGTGGCCTAAGGGGAATTATACTCTGAAAGAGATAGAAGGGCAGCGGCATGACAAATAAGCTTGTCTAGATACTTGTCCATCTCATGCTAATCGCTATCTACCTTCATATCATATCATATATACGTGGGCTCAACATGAAGTACCAGTAGGAGACGAACATTTGGCAAACGGAGGAGCAGACAATTTCTGATGCATTTAAGTTTGTGTGGATATATATATGTATGTGTGTGTATGATTGTCCGGTCAATCTCCGGGAGTTGATTCGGATTAGACATATATAGACGGAGCCAGCCGGAAGTGGAGGATCTAATTGCAACGAACAAAAACAATATTGGATAGAGTCTGATTAGATAGATCCAGTACTGGATCTGGTCTCGCACTGCATGTGAAGGTTTGCTTAGTTCCTCTTTTTTCAGCGGAAGATGGCCACGGTAATCCTGAAAGAATAGGTCTATATATATATGCTGATGGTAGAAAGATGCATGCATGTTGCATACTTACGGTAGAACATGTCTTCTCCAACTGTTGGCCATTCAAAGGGTACGAGAAAAAAAAAAAAAAAAAGAGGAATCTAATTTTGGGAGTCGTTACGTTAGCACTTAGTGGGCAAGTTGGGTGCTCTGAAAATGTTTGTTTGTCCCAAAAGTGATCCTTAAATGATTGAAGTCGCAAGCTGGATTCCTCTTACTACTTCCGGCTCGTCTCCTTCGTAACCAGATTCATTACAACGTTTTATTATAATTTGACACTTGTGGCTTGTATCTTTGCAGTTGTCTTTTAGCTTGGCATGGATATTTACGTATGTCCTCATCCATAGGGTCGCGTTCAGTATAATTAAGACACTGTCTGGCTAGGCTAGTAGATAATTCTTTAAAATTAATGAATCCTGCTCTTTGATTTAATTGGAAAATTTATTGTTTGGAACTTTTTCATGTACAGTATTAATTTAATTTTTCTCGTTCAACCGTTTGTCCAATTAAACGTATTTTTTATCCAAAGAGTTGCTCTTTTCCATAGTAAATCTACAAGTAATTCAATTTGCAGGAGCTACCTTCTGGGATCATCATCTTCTCCTACAGCACTCCTACCTCCTCCAAGTACTATCCATTATTTGACTAAGCTCTATTTCTGTTAGCTAGTACTCTATGATAGGTTACTAAGATTTTTTTGTGTTTCAATTGGGAAGGCTAGAACAAAAATATTTTCAATAGGATTTTATATTTTTTCTTTTAGTTTCCGACTTTAAAAAATACAAATAACCCCTTAATTAGTTTCCGACTTGAAAAAATACAAATAACATAAACATCACTCTTAGTGATGCAAATGGGAACCGATTACTCGCTCTACCGTCCACCCGATTAATAAACGGAACAAAACGGAAATAAAATATTATTATCCATTTACCATTATACCATTTAATAAACGGACAAAAACGGAAATGGTTCTTCCAAACCCGTTTTACAAGTTTACCGTTTAAGGGTAATATAGTAATTTTATATATCTACTTAGTTTAATCATAAAATATTTATTTTTTATATAAATAACCTTATTAAATTTTTTATCACTTATTATAAAAATTTGTAGAGTTGAAAAGTTTGGAGAGAATTTGAATATATTTATATATTTTGGTAATTATTAAAAATCAATATATATTGACTTTAACTCATGGTCTCATAAAGTCATAGAGTCATAGTCATAAAAGATAGATCATATATTGTAAATTCATAATTAACTAAATAAGGTAGTATTAGTAATCTAAGATTAAAAAATTTATTTTTCTTACAAATGTCTTATTTTATACAAATGACAATTATTTTTATAAATGTAAACAACTGTCATACAAAAATAAACATATTTTAATTCATAATAAAAATTATATAAAGATAAACATAGTAATTAACAAATACACGAGATGATTTCATATTTTTTCAATTGGCTTACATAATTCAAATTTGTTGGCCCATAACATATTAGGTCATATATCCTAAATTCTTAATAAGTTATAAGTAATATCATTGATTTTAATTACTAGTTACTTACTTTTCTAATTAATTAATATTCTAATTTTGGTTTTCCCTCCCTCTCTAGTCCCTAGTCATTGACTCATTGCTGCGTATGCAATTAAACTATTTAGATTTTAGATTTTTCGTAATTGATTCCTTGTCTATTTAGATATCATTTAGTTGCACCCTAAATTTCTTTTGCAATTATTGCCATTATAGCATAACATTAATAATTTAATACAAGTAAGCAATAAGCTATTAGTTATAACATATAACTTACAAATTACAAGTTACAAACCTACAAACTTATAACCCTATTATTTTATTCTATTACTAATATACTATTAGACAATATAGAATTATCCTTTGGTCCCACTTCTTCGCCTTCTCTCCTTCTGGTTATTACAAACTTACAACCCTATTATATTATTCTATTCCTAATATATTATTAGACAATATAGACTATGTAGACTTTAGTTATTATCATTAGAACCCACTTCACATTTCTCTCCTTCTCATTGGATCCATTGTCCAAAGGACTAAAGGACCAAAGTTCCAAATCCCTTGTAAAACTCTAAGAGTCACAATCAGACCTAAATTTACCCATCGATTTTGGTCGAAGACAGATTTCGACGAGTCAACAGTTCTTTCTCGCCCGAGGCATACGAGGAAGCTCTAGTCCTAGCGCGAGGTATTTGATTATCTTCTTCCTCTCTTCGTCTTATTCTCTTTTGTTCTCTTCTCTTTTGGTTTTGGGTTATATTATTCTCTCTTTGTTCGGTTTGTTTCTCTTTTTCCATCGAAGTTGCGATTTTGTTTTGCTCTTTTCGCTTTTATATTTCTTCTCTTATGTGTTCTATTTTTCTCTTAGGTGTTCTATTCCGTTTATTTTTTTTTTGTAATTTTTATATTTTTTCTAATTTATCCGTTTATTACCTGATTACCCTGTTTTTTGGTGGGTAATAAACAGAATAGAATATCTCGAAACTAAACGGATACGGACAGTAATGGGGAAAGGGTTAAAAAATATAAACGGTAGAAGGAAACCCATTACCCGTTCCATTTATAACCCGTTTACATTCCTAATCACTCTTTGGCTAATATCTTCATTAGAGCTTAATGGAGGCCCATTACCTCTTTCGCTCTGCCGCGAGCCCTCTACGATCCTCCTAGCCCATTGGCTGTGACGATTTTGGCCCTGCTATTACGGGTGTCCGACCCACAACCGCAGCGCAAGGGAACCAGTCGTGACTCGTCGTGACTCGGACTTCTGCTCTTTGTCTTCATTCACCCGGGTTGCCACCACTATCAGCGCACAATTTCGGGATCTCTTGTCCGCTTCGACTGCTTCTTCTTCATTGGCTCGCTGACGGCCGGCGGCAATCTGTGCCGCAACTTTCCGAACGAAAGCTTCTGAGAAGAGGGCGTCTGTTCCCCATCACCAGAAGACGCCTCGCTTATAGTTTTTCAGGTAAGACTACCATCCAACTCAACAAATTCAAACTCAGGCCCGGCGTTCAGCTGCTTGTTTATGCACAATTGATCTTGGCTACTTCAGAAGAACTACAACCGCAGGCTCTATGTGATCCGTCTTGAAGCAGTAGAATGTTCCGTCTATAAAATTTTCTGATCGAGGAGCAGTATATGGATGATAAGTGACTTCGGTCGGGATCACAATTAGCACCTTTTTTTCCCTTTGATCTTGCCAATTTCAGAGACGCAAACCTGAATGTAAGTAATAGGATGTTCAGTCCAATAAAATTTTCATATTCTAAAGTAGGTCGTCGACTACAAGTAATTAATTTGGGTTAATAATTCATACATTCCGTTTTCTACCTTGCATATTTTTCTCTGTTGTCTGAAATGTGATACTTTTGCCTTCAATTCATTTTCTTAAAAATTTTGCGATGGTGGTTGGATCTCTTGAACTGTTATTTGTAATTCCAAAACTTATGCACCTCTTCCTTTTTTTTTTTTTTCTTCCCTTCTCTTGTCTCGCTAGCAGTGATGTTGAAGCGCGGAAACAAGCAAACAATATCTTGGCGTGATCTTCAAGGTGCTCGTGTTGCAATCCGATTATGTCTAATATTTGGATCTCTTGTGTTCTTATTCATTCTTATTGACAAAGGAAAACCCCTTGCTTCTTTTGGTCTTACGAAACTAAAGAGGAGTAGTTTTCCATCTTCTGCATTTCATCCTTCTCTAGAGTTCGTGAATGGAACTGATGTGATTTGGCAAATTCCTGATTCGCCAAAAGCTGTTCTCTTTCTAGCTCATGGATGTAATGGCAGAGCTGCGAATTTTTGGGATCCAGCACAGAATTGTCCGAAGTGCGTTGGATTACCAGAAGAAAGGCTTATCGTCCTTAATGCACTTTCCAGAAATTTTGCTGTTCTAACCATATCTAGCATCGGTAGGTGTTGGTCTATGGGGAGGGAGAAAGAAATTGTAAAAGGAATTATAAGATGGTGGGTCGAGAAAAATAATCTCCAAAAGCTTCCTCTCACAGCCATCGGAGCTTCCTCTGGTGGGTATTTTGTTTCTGCACTCGCTGCTCAAATGAGCTTCAGTAGTATAACGCTGATGATTGCGGAAGGGGTTTTTGATTTTATCAATGTAACAGCTGATTATCCACCTACTCTGTTTGTTCACATGCCTAAGGATAAGAAGAGAATGAAATTAATACTTCAGTATATGGAAGCTCTTAAGACAGAAGGTGTTAAGGTTGCTGAGATTAGGTGCATGGAAGTTCCACTGAATCCTCATTTTTTCTCTGCCAGAATTCCAGGTTTAGATAAAAAAATCTCAGCTAAGTTGTTTGAATTGTTTCAGAAGAAGAGATTTATTGATGGCAATGGGTATATGAAGAGCGATGGCCGTGTAGTTAACTGGAAGGAAGCTTTAAGAGAAGAAGATATTTTGTCAGCTAACTTTAAGTGGACCAGCCACATTCAAGAGGAGATGAATCTTGCATATGCTTACCATGAGATGACTAGCTTGCAAATAGACCAAATTCTTGATTGGTTTGAATCTCATATGAGTTCATCAAGAGACTCATTTGCCAAGTGAGCTTTCTAAGTTGAGCACAAGAGGCACATGATAACTGGGTAACATAACATGGGTAAGGTAAATTGAAACGTTGTGTTCAAGAATAGTCCTACCATTAAATTCTCATCCTTTGAGACTCCCTGAAAGGAAGTATCAGATCTATTTCCAACTGAAAATGGGACAAAAATGATGCTCTGAGAGGTTGCTTTCTTCTACAAGAAATCCTATATCAAACAAATGATGATGAACTTGTGTAAAAATTGTGCTGCACAGATAGTTCAGATGGCAGTTTCAAAGAAGCCTAATATACTGAGCGCTATCTGGTGCTGACCCTTTTTTAAGCACTAGATCCCGTTCATAAAGAAATTTCAAATTTGGATGTGGACATAACCTACTGTTGCTGATTTCTCTTCTTTTTCTCATCTCCTTATGCCTTCTATGTTCTGTTTGCTTATACTAAAAATCATTATCTTAAATCTCGTTTTCAGCTTTAAGATGAATTAGTGGATTGGTATGCATTGCGTGATAGTGTATTCTCTATCATTCTTACATTCTAGAGGTGTTGTTGCTGCATATTTTTACTTATTTCTGTAAATAAGTTTGAAGAAACACTTGACCGCCTTCAAAAGAGAGATTTCTGTGTCCTTTTTTCTGCCAATCTGAACAATTCAAAGATTTCAGTCATTGGTTGATGCCAAAGTCTTTACCCATTTAAGAAGACAAAAACAGAAATCATCTCGCATCTACTAGTATGTTACTTAAGTCGCGTGATGAAGATCTAACATTTAACACAAAAAATCAAGGAGGTGTCTTTGTTACAGTTAAATCTCTCACAATTATTTTCTTCCTGACAATTCCCATTTTCACTTTCAACGGGAAATTATACTCGCATTAAACTAGCATCCATCTTGAGAATTTTCTTTTCACCTCTCTTTCAGGCTTTAATGATTTATTGGTTGAAAAGCTTTTCAGCTTAATTTGGTGACCAAAACTTATTTTATGCATGATTTAGTTTGAACCTGGTGTGAACTGATATAGAAGGCAATTAAATTTATTTTCCAGTTTCTTTGCAGAAGAGATGCTGTTTTATCGTGGTGAGTGAAGCCAGCCACTACAATTTTCTGTACTCTCTTCTTTAAACGTTGTCTGTTGCTCGGAACAATGGGTTTATTTCTGTTGCCCGATCACGAAAATGAAGGCGGGTTATGATGTCTGTTGTTCTAACCCAAAACTGTACCCTCCTATTCGCATCGATATGTTTTAAATACGTTAATACCTCGCTTTCCACTCAGGTCTGGCCAATGGCGTCTGAAGACAATGGTGCCTCTTACCTGACCTATTCGCGTTTCTTGCAGCTTTATGTTCTTGTTCGAAATTAAGTGAACATTTATGAGAAGCAACCCAGATCTGCTCTACAAATGGATGGGATTTTTACTGGATTAGATTTTGGCTGATTCGTCCTTTCTCCTAATATATTCGAATAAAGGAAGAAACACATTGACAGCCATTGTATCCGGCAGCTGAACATTTGATTTGAACTGTTACAGCCATTTTGGTCTGGCCAAAAATGTTTTCGGCAATCAGTGGGATCAAATTAAATGAGATTTTTGCAGTCAAATCATAGCAAGATTGTCTAATTCAAAGATGTGAATAGCATTCAACTCATAGCTTCAAAAATTCAGATAAGATGATGTATAGTAATTTTATAATTAGGGTCCGATCTCATTCATCCTCCCACTGAATTGAAGGGGTTTGACTGACCCATTGCCAGCTACTACATCCCATATTTGTTTTGAAATCTAACCTCAAATTTAAGTGGCTTAATAGTAACTCTCGTTCAAGACCATTCGACTGAGCAAAATAAAATGGCTGACACTAGTTCAAGTGCTCGCAGTTATATGTATGGGCATAACTAATTGACGATTCGGCGACGTCATGCACAGAGCCAGTACTTCCAATCTCAGAGCTGGAATATAAATGTAATATAACAACACACAAGTTCGTGGAAACAAAGAAGCTAGCCTATCTCATAGCTATGAACTATATAGTTAGTTAATTAAGGATTACAACAACACGCACCGCAATATTTATACCTGTTTAACGAAGCGCACCCAAATACCATTCACATATTACTAGACAATATTTTGACAAGCAAACCGTACCACTCCGACTACCTGAAAGCATCTTGCAAAGTGGGGATCGAAAAAAGGCTGAAGAAAAGTAACTTGAAATCATCTTAAAAGGAGCTATCTAGCAAGGTAGCTGGTCCGTTTCATGCCCTAGGCTTGAGTTTGCCTTCGTTCGCTTGCTTGAAGAGCTTGGCCTGAGAAGCGGCTGCTTTGTCGGACAGTAGGGCGGCCGAGAAGTTTTCCTTCACTTGCTGGGTGGTGAAAGGGAATTTTTTGTTGACCATGGAATTGAGCAAGGACGCGGTGCCCTCCCGGTATAGGGAACCGTACCCATCGTTCCTTGTGTTCGCTAATGCCTCTGTCAAACTGACACCCGAGCCGAAAGCAGGAGTGGCTGCAGCCACCCCGAATACGGAGCCCACTGTTCCCCAGAAGCCACAGAGTCCCCAGATTAAGTTGGGGTGATTCCTCCAGTAACTGCACACGTTAAGTTAGAGAGAGGATCAGAACAATGTACATGTCATGAGTGAGAGGAGGATCGATGGCCAACTTCAAATCTGCTAAAAATAGAAGAAGCAACGTGTACTACAAAATGTACTGGTCAAGGATCATGCATCACGTATACTCACTTGCAAGTGCCGGTGAAGAAAGGAGGGAGGTTGTTGGGATCCGGAACGAAAGGTGGTGAAGAAGGTGTCGCCGGAGTAGAGGGCGTGGTGGGTGTGCTGGGTGAGCTGGGTGTGGTGGTGACCGGAGGAGGCACAGTGACTGGTGTAGAGGACGGAGGAGAGTGATAGTACCCTCCTCCACCCGAGGGAGTCGAAGGAGTCGTCGATGGTGTCGATGGTGTTGACGGCGTGCAGGCCTTACCTCCTCCACCTGATCCGTGGGAAGGAGTCGATGTTCCATGAGATGGAGTCTTCGGAGAACCTGAATACATCCAAGCATGTTTGTTTGTTATAATAGAATCGTAAACAAGAAAGAGAGATCTAGTAATATGCAAATGAGAAAGAGAGAGCTCTTACTTTTTGGGGTATGTGGGTCGTGTCCATAGTAGGTCTTCTGCTCTTCAACTCCTTGCAAGCTTCTGCACATGACCGGAATGACAATATTTTGAGACAGCAGAGTTATCAAGAATGCCCACACGAACGTGGCGCTCTTGCATCTTCCCCCCTCCATAGCTGCAAGCTTGTAGAACGGTCACAAGCTAGCTAATAAGAGAAGAAGCTAGCGGAGAAGAAGACCCCTTTCAGCTGCGAGGAGTTGAGCTGGATAGGAATATATATAGCATTATGGACGTCCCAAGTATTCATGTGAAGGGGAGGTAGTGAGTAAATACCAGTTAGTACTCTAATGGTGATAACGCGGTTGTGGGTAGTTGATATGTTGCAGGTGCATTTATACAAAGAGTAAATAAGAAACACGTAAGATTGCGGTAGCGTTCGGATTTTTCAATCAAACTAAAATTAAAAACAGGAAATAAGATAATATATATACGTGTTCTTGATTTGAGTTCTTTCCGTATATGTTGCCCGTCCATCAAGACAGTACCCCTTAGTCAACTGACATTTACGAGAGCTGAAGAACTGATCATTCACTGATCAGTCCGTCGACTCTGAAGGAATTACTGTACGTGTCAGTCTTCCCTTCATATTTACACAAGTCTCTTCCCACATAGATGAAGAGCATAAATGAGTCCTCGCAGTAACTTAACCTTGTGGTTACTGTATGTCCATATCAATTACATTTATAATCTCTTAAACCTTCCTAGTGCCAAAAAAAGTTTCTGGATTTTTTTTTTTAGGTTTACTGCTCAAAACAATTTCTTTCAATTTCTACTTCTTCAGGACTAACATTTGCCCATTAACGTTACATCAGGTTGGAAGTTTTCTGCTGCGACCACATGAGCGCATATATATATGCACTCGAAGACCAAACACTTTATAGAGCCATAATTCTTTACATGCATGGGCAATAGTCATAATTCTTTACAAGCTGTTTGCACTTTCACTCTAGCTAGTATTAATGATAAATGAATACGCTGGGCCCTGGTATGTCACTTGAACTACCAACCTTTTTTCCGAGTGAGCTAGGTGTATAATATCTAAGAGTCTGATGGAATATAAGAAGCAGCGCATGGTTGTTGTCAGCTATATATACTTTCAGGTTGCAACCTAGGCTTTCTTGCCCATCATTCTATAATATATCCCAGTCGGGGTGATTCACAGGTCATGAACAATCAGACTAGCTAAAACAGGAGTGACTAATTTAGATCGTTCGGTTTATTATTAATAGAAATAACAATTGCAAGTTGGATCTCCTTCTCTAGCTCTTGCTACTTGATCAGCTTATATGTTAACAGTAATTCTCCCGTAAAGCCTCTTTAATTATGACTCTCACTCCCAGTAGTACGATCTACTTCATTGTCGTATTAAAATTTTTAGATCTCCTATTAAAAATCGTAAGCTTAAAATTAGGAAGTGGCTGTTTATGTAACAAATAGAAGTAACTCTATTAGTCCTATCTAGATAAAGAGGACAAGACAGATTTTTTTTTTATCAGATTACTTGTAGGGAAAAGTTGGAAAAGAAAAAAGGGCTCAATTTGTTATTCTATAGGTTAGTGTATTTTAATTTAAAAGAAAAGTTAGTGTACTCTTTGATAAAAAAAAATGAGAGAGGAAATAATAAAAGGGAAGAGGAAAAACGGGAAAAAAACTGTATTATCGGAGTGAAGTCTTTCCTAAACGTCCAGAACCTGTTATTCAAGAAGGCTTAAGTCTTTCCTAAAAGTCCAGAACCTGTTATTCAAGAAGGCTTAAGGACTCTTTCTTTATATGTTTGTAATTTGTCCTAATATCTCTTGCTTGCCTTAATTGCTGGATGCGGATTTTAAATGGGCGACAGTGAAGTGGGTGGATTCCCCCATACATAAACAAAAGAATTGAATGATGGACAGCGAGGACAGCCCTTTAATGGCCTTAAATTTCCAACTGAACCGTCAATGCAATTCAAAAATCTTTTTGGGCATTTACTCATCACTGTGGCAGGTCGATGAGCACAGACATCAATCGTTGCTGCCCATGCAACGACAGCCTAAGGTTTGGATATAACAAGAGAACCGACTCAGTACTGTTCACACAATACTGAATATATATTACAGTTTTTTTAGTAATATTGCCAGCTCTCAGATTTTTTTCTTGCGTTTGGGTGCAATATAAAGAAAGACAAACCCAAAGTGAAACCTTAGGGAAATACGTGGTCTTGTCGATATTAACTGCAGGAGATTCAAGAAAGGCAAAGGGTATCGAATTTGTTGACTTGTCGAGCTTGAGAGAAAACCCCAGGTTTAAGATGTTGTAGCAGCCATGTATATACCTAGAACTTCGATCATCGTCAATGACCATATAGAATGGACTTGCCCCACAAATTTAATTGACATTGAAGTTAAACTGGTCCACGTTGCAGAAAAGATCCGATTCAACCCACTAGCCTCTTAATCTTTATTCGGCCTGTTTCTCCATTTTTAATCTAGTTACTTTCACCTGGGATTTTCTAGTATCGTATATTTCTGCTTTTTAAATCTAATTCTTCGTTTACATTTGTTCCTTGATTGTTATTCTCATATGGTGGCTTAATTCGGTTATCACTCATCAGACTCTTAGATTATGATGTCTTACTGTAAAAATTTGAAAACTCATGTTTTTCCCAGATCCAGTACTCGCACTTATTTGAAACATCTCTTCATTTCCCTCATATCCTCCGCAGCCTTCAGTCTCTTTCCTCTCAATTGAAAAGGTTCTCCTGGTGAGTTCTCATCCGTGCTGTCACTGCTCCTTTCCACACTTACCCTCTTCTTTGTTCCATTTTTATCCCTGTTTCCTCTACTTCTTTAACGACGACTGGGGCTGTCTCTCTATATCCAATATGTTTCCTCCCGCATAGTGTGACCACTTCGTTTTTCTTTTCGCCATTTTTGTGCTCTCTCCAAATGTGCTCAGTCTCTTTGGATGATTCTAAGTTGAGTGGAAAAAGAAAAAGCCTTAAACAATGGTATAGAGTTATAAGGTTGGGCCTAGTCATTTTGGGATAGGAGGGGGTTCAACCTCTAACATCTCCATAAGGCAATAAGTCTCAATAGAATGGCTAGTCATTTTAAGATAGAACCACGCTTAATTTTTAACATCCTATCAGAGTGGGTTCTGTGCATTGGTCTGGCCCAATTATCTTATTTGTTTGTATAGAGGTTCTTTTATGTAAGAAACAGTTTGTCAGTGGGCATGTTAAGGTTAGGAAATAGGCCACCTAGACTGCTTAGTGAGAAACAGACTCAATCTTTAACAATGAGGAACATATTTATCTTATTCTTGAATTTGCAGCGGATAGGTTTTCCAAGAGCTCAGAAAATGCAAATTCTCCCTAAAAACCGTGCTGCAACAGTAGGTCACTTATACCGTGGTCATTTTTATTAATTTGTATTGAACTTGCTAATAGATTTCCAGGTACCAGAAGGCCATTGCGGTTGCATAATTTAAGAGTGTCTTATTCCTCTTCAAGATTGGTGGCTTTGTTGACCATTCGTTGGGTTGTTGCTTGCAGGGCCAGGTGAAAATTGTGAACTTTGGTTGGTAAGTGAAATCGAGAATGAAGAGGCAAACAATGTGTAAGTACCCTGGGTTGTCTGCACCCCAACTGTGGAGAAGAGATCACATGATAACACAGTTGATAAGTACTGGACTTTGGGCATCCTCTGCTTTGTTATGGAGCTCCACCCTTAGAAGCTCATGAGAGTCAGAAGAACACCTTCGAAAGGTTAATTAGCTGCAAATGATGACCTCTGTTTTTTCCTAGACTAATTCAGTGCACCTCAGGCTGGTTTTCACTCCCATACATTGATTTTTATTGTCATACGTGAGGCACAGTGGCATCAAAGTAATCGTTCAGCTCAGCAACTGATGTATATGACCTTCTGTATAAAAACAGACTTGTAACTCATTCAACTTGCTTGGAGAAGCTCAGCAACTACGTCTTGTGTAACATTTGTCTTGAGTCACGTTTCGATGTTATTCTAACATACGAGGCGAAAGTCAGTAACTTGAAGAAGAATATTGTGAGAAGTGTAATTTCAACTGCAATAATATTCTTGAGTAGAGAGCTGATCTAAATACGTGTTAAAGCTCAAACTGACATCACTATTGTACAGATGATTTTCCTCTTCCATTTGTGCTCTAGTTCTGTTCAAGATAACCGTAATCTCAGCATTATTTTTCCGTTGTTCCCAACTGCACTTGCTCTAAAAGTACTATATATATATATGCTTGCAGCTTGCCCTGTAGAAGCAGGAGCATTTTAGGAAACTGAGTAAAGCTGGGAAACCAATATTAGGATCCTATTTATAGACTATAAATGAAAATGGAACATGCCCTCGTTGCAGTTAAATTTTGAGAGAGTGAAATCAAACCGTACCTACGTTCTGATGGTTATAATACACTTTCTTAGTCGGTGCATAAATTCAATTGTACCATAGATGCAAATGTTACACACACTCAGATGATTCAGAATTGGATCAAAAAGAAAAAAAGATGATTCAAAATTGCTCTTGTAGCTTATAAGCTGATATTGATCAGTTTATAATGACTTCTGAAATTGCTCTTCCCCTCAACTTTATTTAACCAGTATATAATTAATTAACAATCTTCTTTTCGTTTGTGAGATAAGAGCAAGGATCATGTTGACTCTTTGATCAATTAGCCTCACAACTCAGTACCAGAGTATATATCACTAGCAGCTGGGACTTTGAGAGATAATCTACTATATCTTCTAATGCTTCCTTCAAAGGTGGTGCGTCAATATGGTTTTAAATTTGGTGCGAGAATCCTTTTGATTCCTGCAGTAGTTGCTAGAGTTATTCATTCAAACTTTTGCCATTTTAATTAATATTAGTTGAATTTTATCTACTAGTTAAGCTAGAGATTTTTGGCTTTATTGTTAAGAATTGTTTTGATGGATTTCAACTGCTGCTTAAAAAAGTGTAGGAGCGGCTGTCGACCCTGGTGTGGTCATTAATGATGCTCCGCACGACTGTTTCCATTGGGACCACCCGAAGCCCGGTTAGGTTCATTCCCGTGGTCCAGATAATTTGTATACATGCATAATATATATGTGGTTACAGATGCCGTTTCTCGTTCCATCGAACACACTACGTACGATAATTCAGCTACCAATAGAAATGGCCATTTTTAAAAGAAGATGTTGTAAAGCTGATCTCCACCTCCATAACACTCTCAGGGCTTTCAATCATGAAACCGTCTTCTTTTTTTCAAAGTCTAAAAAGTGTAAAGAGTGGCTTTCTTCGATATATCATTTTCATGAAGACAGCTGATTGTGTGCCTTTCTAGCTTTGGTTATATATATCGTCCCTTTGGGAGGTTTTTATCCATGGAGGACTCCCGGTCGGCGGTCGATGATGGAATTTACTACATTATATCTATATATACATATATAATTTTTCAATTAACCAAGGATAGATGTAGCTTCGATCTGCCTGCGCGCAACTATCTATATATATATGATGACCTGGCTCCACTGAGTGCCTCTTTTCTATATGCTAATCGTTTTGAACGCGGAACTTTTGAATGCCCACTCAATATCTTTTAAAACGTTTAAGCAATTAATTTTTGAACTGTTTAAGAGGTTCATCTAGTGCAGACTTGGGTACTTTCATCAGAAAGGAATACTAGATTGTGATAAAGCATTCAGCACATGGGCGGCGCGTACGTGATTAAGTAACAAGTATATTCATGTATCTCTAGTACGATGAAAGGCTCTACCTCGCTGTCATTTATATATATTTATATATTGTTCATCTTGTGCAGACTTAGGCACTTTCATCAGAAAGGAATACTAGAAATTGAGAGAAATTAAGCAGCACATGGGCGGCACGTAATTAAGTTGGAAGTATATGCATCTCTAATACGATGAAAGGCTAGCTCTATTTCTCTGTCATATATTGTCCTCCCGTAGCGGTCCATATTTATCAAATCAGCTGCCATATTTATGTAGTTTACCCAAAAGTTGAAATGTAATTTTGACGATTTACTTATTACTAATGTTAAGTCCACACAATTTACTTGTAATCTTCCTCATAGAGTCGATTCTATAACCATTTTCCACCTTTAATTTCCCTGGAACGTCCGAGAGAGTCATGTTTTTTGTTTTGTTTTTTTTTTTTTTTAATTTCTTTCCCTCTGTGAATTTCTCTCATGCTAGCTTTTAATTCGCAGCATGCAAACGTTTAGTGCTGCAGTACTGCTCAACCACCAGCCGCTCGATCGGGAAGCCGCACTGTTTTATGGGTCATCCATGCACTAGGGCCACTTTCACTTTATAGACGGATTAGTACCCTATGAAATGAAAGACCCCCAGTAATAGAAAACTTGTCAACCAACTCAGTTGATCATGATGGTCTGAATCATGAAAGAAAAGCTTTCATTTGTGTCGTTTCCGCACTGTTTAATGGTAGAAAAAAAAAAAAAAAAGACGGCAACTTTTTCACCCCAATGAATAAAGGATGGAGGCAGTAGTAATTCGATCTGGAGAAATATCGTGGCCGAAAGAAATCCTATAGGCACGACGACTGCGTTATCTTACTATTACATGGTACAGAAGAGAAGGTGGTTTGCTTTGGATACCCCTTGAACGAACGAGACTTGCCCCACCCAGTACTTCAACAACATGGGAAGGTATACGACGACTCAGAAAAATAAATGAAAATACTAGTCAATTCACGGCAAAAGAAAAAAAGAAGAAGAGAAAAGTCACAACCACGTATTGAAGTCCGAAGATTTCTAAATCTTCTGAGGACTTTCTCTTTTTTATTTTATTTTTTGTTTGTGATGAGATGACGTACTTACATTCCGAATTTTCTAGGAAGCCTTCTTAGAGACTAAGAATATAAGACTAAAATCACCAGACGTGGCGATTTTAATTCATGGCGTGGCGAATGCGTTCGTTTTCGTAGCGACGAAAGAGACGGAGTGTGTGTGCAGACCGACCTCTTGGAGTCTCCAGTCAAGGTAGCACGGTCTATGAGCCAGAATACGATAATAACACATAACAAACCCTTCTAACACGGATGAAACGCGACTGGACGCCACACGTGCTCAGTCGTCTTGTTTTCTGCCGACACGCTCGAATAGTCATCCAATGGATAAGTTTAATTTAACCGGCAATTAAATCGTCGCAATCACGAGATTATGCATATAATTGATAAGAGAGAAGAGCCCCGGGGACTGTTTTAATTCATGGCCACGCTGTCATGGGATCGTTTTGGCTTTGTCCCCCATTTATGTCCATTCTCGGCGTAATTAATTAACTAGTTGTAACGTTAGATTGGTAAGATGGACGGCGAGGATCAAAGGCGGAGTGGCCGAAGCACCGTTGGGTTTGTGGAGTTTCAAAAATGTGGAGGAACATAAGGACGAGACCCACCAACAATTAGGTAGGGGCCAGCTAAAAGTGATTAAAGAATATTACCGTTATGTCCCTGCCTGTATGCCAAGTGTAACCGAGATTATTAGGAGGCCGCATGCATGCTAAAAATGGCGCCGGGTTATTACCCCGTACCGGATTATTCGCCGGGGTTTTGTAATTTCCTGTGTGTACAACGGTAGGCTTGTGGGAGGTATTCTCTCCTTATATATGTAACTCTCTCTAATTGCACGATCAGTCCGAGTAGTACTTCCCCATCCCCACTCTCCCTTCTCTCTGTAAGCTACCTCCTCCGGTTCTGATCTTTGCGAACAATCCCCTTTTGAACTTGCTGTTTCCGGAGATTGTAGGCGGCTGTGGCGATTTCCCATGGAGTTTGGGAAGATGGCTGCCATTTTTCTTCTGCTCTTGGTGGCGATGATCCCCTGTTTTGGTGACGCTTATGATTTCTATGTTGGGGGGAGACAAGGATGGGTTCAGAGCCCGAAGGAGAGCTTCAATCACTGGGCCGAGAGAAATCGGTTTCAGGTCAATGATGCTTTAGGTAATATTACAATCGGTTGATCCTTTTCGACTTGATTCGGAGATGGTCGTCTCTCTCTCTCTCTCTCTCTCTCTCTCTCTCTCTCTCTCTTTGTTTCTCCTGTCGGTGGTGTTTAATTTTGATCTAGCTATAATTTTGTAACTTTGGTGTTTGGGTTTTTCTGTTTCACAGTTTTCAAGTACAAACAGGGAGCGGACTCTGTTCTGTTGGTGAACAAGAAGGATTATGATACTTGCAATACAAAGAATCCGATCAAGAGCTTCACTGATGGAAAGTCGGTGTTCAAGTTTGATCGATCGGGTCCTTTCTACTTCATCAGTGGCGTTCCTGGGAAATGTAAGAAGGGTCAGAAACTGATCGTTGTTGTGATGGCAGTGAGACCTAAGCCGAAGGCACCCTTGCCTTCTCCTCATCCTCCTATAATCTCACCCTTGCCTTCTCCTCATCCTCCTCAATCGTCCCCCGTGCCTTCTCCTCATCCTCCTCAATTCTCCCCCTTGCCTTCTACTCATCCTCCTCAATTCTCACCCTTGCCTTCTCCTCATCCTCCTCAAACGTCCCCTGTGGCTTCTCCTCATCCTCCTCAATCGTCCCCTTTGCCTTCTCCTCATACTCCTCAATCATCTCCTCTGCCTTCTCCTCCGCAATATTCTCCCTTGCCTTCTCCTTCTTCTCCCCCTGTATCATCTCCCTTGTCTCCCACTTCTCCTCCAAAGTCGTCTCCGTTGCCTGCTCCCTCTTCTCCTCCCCAGTCGTCTCCTTCATATGGTCCATCCCTTTCACCCAAGCCGGCTCATTCTCCATCTGCGACGGCCTCCGCGCCTTCTCCCTTCTCCGAAGTAGTTCCACCGACGGCCTCCGCGCCTTCTCCCTTATCCGAAGTAGTTCCACCGACGGCCTCGCCCCCGGTTCCTCCTCTTAACAGCTCGCCGCCCGGCCCATCACCTGTGTCTCTTCCTCCGGGCCCCCAGTCATCCCCAGTTAACAGCTTTTCTGCCTCTCCCATCTCTGGAGTTTCTGTCACCATAGTGACCATGGCACTGTCTCTCTTAGTTGGATCTCTGTAGGTGGACTGAGTACATGAGTATCGTCATGTGGAATGAAGAACGGAATTGTGGCAAAGGGCGACCATCGATTCTTTTCCGGTTTTATTTATTTAATTTTTCTCTTCTTTTATTCGTGTGTTGCTTTGTCGGATCATGCATATTTGTCTTTAATTACACCGTTGTCTATGATGAATGTTGGTTGCTCTTAACTAGAAGAACACTGGAATGGATTGGGGATGTATGATGGAATTAATACTTTTCAACTACAAGTTTTTCTTTTTTTCTTTTCTAATCTCTGCAAAGTCGCCGACTATTCATGAAAATGCTCAGCAACGGAAAATTAAGCTGCTTTGAATCCGATTCCGAACATTTGAGTACTGCTGAGTCCGAACAGCTGCACCGCACTTTTTTCTGTATGGTTTTGGCGTTAACAAAAAAGTAACGCAATGTGTCCTGCCTGAAGCACCATCCGGTTGTACCAAAGGCTGCAGCTACTTAAAACTGTCTTCTTCTTCTTCCTCTAAAGCATCTCAACAGTCACTTGGTCTCGATGCTTCACCGCGTGCCCATAAATGTAGTCCATACAGGTGGCACCATTATCTGCGACCATGTAGGGGACGATGATGTGGATTGAGGAGGCTAAATTTCTGGTGTCTCGACATGGGGGATCTTTCTCGATGAGGCTCGGGAAAGTTGTTCAATTGAAAAAGTGAGGACGCGTGTGAGCTTTTGGTGGTTTGATATGTATATGTAGCGTGAATCGTCACATCATGAACAGCAAATTATGACATGAATCATCGTATCATAAACCCAGCAAATGTTTGATGTACGTGGGCCAAAGCATTTCATATTCTGATAAGAAGAGCACGTGTTTTATAGATCGCGGGCAATTAGGGGATATGTTGTGAAAAAATGGGTCAAAATGTGGTGTTATTTCTGGGCATGGGGAGTGGATGAAGAGGATGGAAGACCAGGTAATTGAAATCTAAATAAAGATGGGGAAGAGATTAGTACTAAAATAAGGGTGTGGAATGGAACCGAAAGTGTGTGGTGAAGGGTGTGTGAGCGGGGGAGGCTGCAACCACTCGCTGGAAAAGAGGGGTACAAGAAAAGGGCAGATCCTAACAGATGTGAATAGCCACGGGAAATGCGCCAGAATTAAAACTGCCTCCAAAGTCCAAGTCCAACAAGACCACCCTTTTCTCCCTCAACAAACCCACATATCCAGTCTCGGCTCTCACCACCAATCTTCTTCTTCTTCTTCTTCTTCTTCTTCTTCTTCTTCTTCTTGTCTCTTTTCTCTCTCTCTCTCGTTCTCTCTCCCTCCTTTACAAGGAAGGGGCAGGGACCAGAACGAGACGAACAAAGGGCACATCCATTCCTTTTTTCCTTTTGCAGACGTAAAACCCGCGTTTCCTTAATTCTCCCCTCTTGTTAATTTCTTCTCGGCGAGTGCGTGGGGCCAGTTTCGTCAATCTTCTCTGTTTTGAGGGGAGGTTTGGGAGTGCGTTCCTTGGTCGTTTAACATTGGACCTATACATATAGATCATTCTTTTGATTCACCCACTGACTCTCTGTGTCTGCGAAGCTCCTCTCCCGATCTGCATGGCTTTCAGGGCAGGTTTGCTGCTTTCGATGTTGGCCCTCGCCTGGTTGGCCGAGTCCGTCCCTTCGGACATGTCCATTCACTCATGGGGCCTCCCCCAGTTGCCGCGCTCGGATATTGACGACGACGACGACGCCCCAGCTCAGTACTCCACCCCCACCTGCAACGCCCTCGTCGGCGACTGCATCGACGAGGACCAGGAGATGCTCATGGACTCGGAGGTGAGCCGCAGAGTACTGTGGGGCCACAGGAGGTACATCAGCTACGGCGCCCTCCGAAAAAACAGAGTCCCCTGCAACCGCCGCGGCGCCTCTTACTACAATTGCCGACCCAGAGGCCGAGCCAACCCTTACCGCCGCGGCTGCAGCGTCATCACCAGGTGCAAGAGGTACTAAAACATGAATGAAGGCAACAGTTTGAGCGTCCAACAAAGGAGAGGAAGGAGAAGCGAGTAACGCTCAAATGCCCATCTCCAATCACTACTTATATTAATAAAGCCGAAAAACCCCTCCTTCACTTCCATTCTTCTTCATACACTACTTGATAATCAAATTGATCTGCTTCTTTTTTTATTTCTTCTTCTTTTTCTTCTTTCTTGATCATCGATCTGCTTCCAACTGATTTCTCCATCTTAAATTTTTCTCTTTTTCTCAATATGCTCCTATTTATATGTTCCGGATGATCATGTGTGTTGTTAAATGTCGAGTGTCTAAAATTGGTGTGGTGCAATAAGAAGACCTCTTATATATCTACCCTGCAGCTTGAACCGCTCTCCTTCTTATGTTTCATAAACACAATTCTCAAGAGACTGAGACTTGTGGGTAATTGTTGAACTTCAATGCATTAAACTACTATCTCTGAGATTCTCAGGGATTGCTCTCGCGCGTTCGGGACTCCATGATTCATCTCTTCATTACCCATTTCTACTTCATAGGATTAGTTTAGACGCATTTCACTACGCGATCGAAAAGGAAAACACCTTCAGAATACAACATATTGAGTGCCGGGTCTACGCGATTGAATATATCCTCTGCTTCTCATCTCCCTCCACGTTTACTTACAAAAGAAACAGATTCCCATGTCAGTAGTACGCAGCCTTTAGCACCACTAAAAGAAAAAGAAATGTGGGTTAATTAATCTGTGGTTTATATTTTTAGACAAGAAAATACATAGGGAAATATTTTATATTTAAGTATTACTTTTACATTATAAATAATTAGCGACACAAATACATAAGTTGAAAGACCTTGACATTTATTATTGGCATGTCAAGAAGACCTTATTTTTTATGATTTTTTCGTAAGCATCGAAAAATGAAAACAGATATTATTTATTTATAAAAAAAATTGTTTTCACTTAATTTTTTTTATAATTTTTAACCCGAAAATAAAATGATAAAAAACCATACACATTGGATTGAAATTTGAAAGTGTCCCATGAGTCGTGCCCGTCCCTCCCTTCCGCCAATAAACGTTTAGATGACATGAGATGAGGGACAATAAATATGTTTTTTTGGGGCGAATTAGTTATCGAGGTGACACTGTCACACTAGAAGAAAACGGAGAGGCCACCTTTTTGTAAGCTTAACCAGCAAAGGTATATTTAATTTTTCCCGCAAAAGTCGCGGAATAAACCACCGGGACCCGGGTGGCGCGAGCAAGGAGAAGCGGAGAGAACCAGTGACACGCGAAGAGACTCGGGCTTGAATTTCCGATGCGTCGAATCTGGACGTCCTCTTCTCATTATTCCCTCGGCATGAATTGAAACGGCTATCTTTCATCTTTCGACGACTCCTCGACCAGACAATCTTGTGCACTTCGGTCCATAATCTTACTGCAAAACAGCAGGGGAAGGTGAGTCAGGCGACTCCCCGAGCTTCCGCGGCGTCGCTGCGCTTTGATAGTTGCCTGCTGCGACCGATCGAGCTTCCGGAACTTGCAGGAAAATGGCGGCTGCTGTGGCAAACGGAGCTGCTCTCCTCTCATCCGAAGCATACATCGAAAGCAAGCCCGTGAAGGATACCTGTGCCCTCGTCTCCGAGCTCTGTCGACATTTTTACACGCTTGGATGGGTCTCGGGAACTGGGGGAAGTATTACCATAAAAGTCCACGACAATTCCATTCCCAAATCGCAGCAGCTTATTGTCATGTCTCCTTCTGGTAAAAGTTCGCATCTTTTGTTCTGAAATCATCTGAACTAGTTGGATTTACGGTATGCGGAATTACTTTGCTTCTCTTATTTTATTTCCGACTCAATAGGTGTTCAGAAGGAGCGAATGGTGCCTGAAGACATGTACGTGCTTTCTGGAAGCGGTTCAATTCTTTCCGCACCCTCGCTGAAACCTTATCCGCAAAAGCCTCCCAAGTGTACGGACTGCGCACCTCTCTTCATGAAGGTGTGCTTTCGTTGCCATCAGTGTCACCAAGGATTCTGTGTTTAAATTTGTTATCCGACTCAGGACGAGGGGCTTTCTCGGCCTTGTTTCTACGCACTCAACCCGTGTTTATGTGTGATTAAATTCTTCGCAGGCTATAATCTCGACGATTTTTGTTGATTACCGATTCATAGTTAGTTGATTGTGGTTAGAAAATCTTCAAGGCTCTGGAAAAAAAAAAAAAGATTTCTATATTACAGCAGGTGGTGACTGCTTACGGAGTTGCGGCTAATGTAAATGGTTCATTTTATTTATTGTGTTGTGTAGGTTGCTGAAATCATTTTCTATTTAAAAATTGCTTAGAAAGAAAGCGTTAGTCTCGTATTTGTTAGATAAGCTGTTCGCCAGAAGGAGCTGATTGTATCTGCTTCGTTCAATGCGTTACTAGTTGATTGTTCTGTTTTAATTCTTTTCCTTTCTCACACTTTTCAGGCTTATCAGATGCGCAATGCTGGTGCTGTTATTCATAGTCATGGGATGGAATCATGTCTTGCAACTATGATTCAGCCTCATTCGAAGCAGTTTAGAGTAATTCTCGTGACTTGGCAATTTACGTATGAATACATAAGTATCATTTTTAATTCTAGTTTATTCTAGGACTTTGTTTTTATTTTTCATGAGAACATTTTGAGGCTCATCTAGTTATTATCTGAACTCTTTATGTTTAAATTCATAATTTTTTTTTTCATCTCATGTCTCTGTTGTGCGCTTTCTTGTAAACTCTAATTAACATGAACATAGAGTAAGTTACTTGGCTGAGCTTTCAGAAATCTAGTACCTTTTCTTGCACCTACTTATTCTGAGCAAATCATGAATTGGATTTACACCAACATCTATATGATGCACCTTGTATTATCCTCTCCAATATTCTTAAATCTTACTCTAGGGCTTCTTATTAATCTTGTACTCAGTGAAAACTTCAACTAGCTTCCAGAGTTACTTGAGTTTGACAATTATATTGCAGTATTTAGTCAATCTGGTACATTCGTCCAGGTTTTAGCTGTTATTACTTTTTCAAACTTGAGAAAAGAGGTTGGAAATTAGTATGTTAAACATTAGCAACATGTGGATGTGAGGCATGCACTAGATATATCACAAATTCTTTAGGGGATTCTATGTGAGATGAATGTTTAAGGGGAGTGTTGAAATTCAGGGTTCTTGTTATCCTAGAAAGAAAGTATAAAGTTTTCTTTCTAGACCTTTTTGAGCTCTTTTTATTCCCAGGTCTTTGCCTGAATTTGCTAAATGTGGAAACCTTTTTTGTATGCATATGTTATTCATCATCTTCAAGTGCTCTTACATATAGGTGAACTTTCTGCATCTGATGTTTCAGATAACTCACATGGAGATGATAAAAGGAATTCAAGGACATGGGTATCATGATGAGCTTGTAGTCCCAATTATTGAGAACACTGCTCATGAAGGCGAACTCACAGAATCACTTACTCAAGCAGTAATTCTTTCTCTCTCTCTCTCTCTCTCTCTCTCTCTCTCTCTCTCTCTCTCTCTCTCTGTTCTTAACGGTATTTCCTGTTACAACTTATGAGATTGATACTGGAATGGAGATACAGTATGACAACTGCATGACATTTCTATTCGGTTGTTGAGCTAAAAGGGTGCATCATGTCTTCTCTAATGTCTCATAGAGTTGTCTTATAGAAGACTTATGACCTCACAAAATGTGCATATTCAGATCGAAGCATATCCCAAGACAACAGCAGTACTTGTCCGTAACCATGGAATATATGTGTGGGGGGACTCCTGGATAAGTGCTAAGACTCAGGTATGTTGTCCAATTATAATCTAATAAATAAAATCGTGCTATTTCTTTTACTTTAAAAACTTTCTTGTTTCATGAGTTTTTATTCTATTAAGAGTGTCTTACATATTCGATTATTTGCTTTTATAGTACTTGATTAATTCTGTAATGCCTCCTTATTAGTATGAGTTGCAGGATTCGGGCTATCTTTTTATCTTCTCCGAAATAACATTTAATGAGAACCTCCTTGCTTTGTGTAAACCGGGATGTTAGTGGATTTGAGGCATTCCTTGTAAAACGAAAGTTTCTTGAAGTTGGGGGGCTAATAAACATGTCTGCTATATTTAATTTGTTGACGTATTGGCACTAGGAGTTTCTTTGTTATGTCTTTGACATATGATTTTCCTAATATAGCAATAAGAAGCTCATAGCATAGGTAAAGCACCAGTTATAGAGTTGATAACTGTACTATATGTTAGCATGAGTCCTCATTTTTCATTCACACTCCTTAATGTGATTGTCAAATTTGTTTGTAATTTTTCCTGCTGCTCAGGCTGAGTGTTACCATTATCTCTTTGATGCTGCCATCAAACTTTATCAAATGGGTCTGGACTGGTCCACTCCAAGTCATTCTCCTATTCGCAACAATAGAAGTTTAGTAGGTGATGCTGGATATGTAAATGGGGTAGCAAAGGCTGTGGGGCTAAGTGAAACTTCTACTCTTGATCCATCCAGGGTGAGTTCTCTTCTTACATTCTCCTTTGAAAGTGAATGTGATAGAAGTTCATTTGGAGCGTGCAAGTTTGTAATAGTTTGGTAATCTGGACAATTTTTCAGCGTGCTATTCTTCTTGACATCGAAGGAACTACTACTCCAATTTCATTTGTGGCGGATGTTCTTTTCCCCTATGCTCGGGACAACGTGAAAAACCATTTAGAAGCCACATATGACACTGAAGAAACCAAAGATGATATCAAATTGCTACGTGCCCAAGTAAGATTATCTGTTGTGTATTTTTTTTCGAATAGTATAATTATTTACTATAAAACTTATATTTACTGTGCAGTGTCCTTAGGTACTTTGTCAGAAACATGCAGTGGAAGATCAAGTGTTCATTTTATTTAAGTTTTGCAGGTTGAAGATGACTTGCAGCACGGTGTTGTCGGCTTGCTACCAATTCCTCCTGATGAAGCTGGGAAGGATGAGGTTATTGCTTCGTTGGTGGCAAATGTGGAGGCCATGATAAAAGCTGACAGGAAAATTACTGCTCTAAAGCAACTTCAGGTGATTATTTTCAATAGGATATAAAATTTTGTTATTAAGGACATGATGGCTGCTTGATTTATATTCTTTGCGATCTTGAATGTGGTTTATAAAGCACTCATGTCCTCTCTCTCTCTCTCTCTCTCTCTCTCTCTCTCTCTCTCTCTTACTCTAGCACTAAATGAAGCTAAGACTGGATTGATGTCTAAAACAAAGACATCACAGAATTTTTTGGGTTTATCATACTTTAAATTTTCAACACACTTTTTTGCACGAAGGGTCATATATGGAGAACAGGATTTGAAAATAATGAATTGGAAGGAGTCTTCTTTGAGGATGTACCAGAAGCTTTGGAGAAGTGGCACTCTATGGGAATCAAGGTAATTTACGCTTCCTGAGAGGTTTCTGATTCTTCAGCTAGATGTTAAATGTGATGGCCGAGAGGATTGATTTTAGGAAAGCTTTATAATATCTTCATTGTTTCTTTAAATTTATGTTTCTCTTGGAATTTGTTATATGTCTCTAATATTGGACTAAGGTAATCACGTAACAGTTATTACATACAGGTGATGATTAGTTCTTGGGTGTTACTACATTTACTTTTGCATTTAACTCAAGAATAACAGGAGTCAAACACTGCATTTGAAACCATTTATATTTGCAGGTTTACATCTATTCTAGTGGTAGCAGGGAAGCTCAAAGACTTATATTTGGTAATACAGCTTACGGGGACTTGAGAAAATATCTGTGTGGTTTCTTTGACACAGCAGTGGGGTGAGTCATTGAATTATTCTGTTGTGACGCTTGCATTTTTCTCCAATAGCAGTTACTCTATACTTTTGTTTTTGCTCATGTAGAAACAAAAGAGAGACTCGAAGTTATGTGGAGATTTGGCAGTCCCTTGGCGTTGACAAGCCATCACAGATCTTATTTGTTACAGATGTATATCAAGAAGCTGTGGCTGCAAAGGCTGCAGGTTTGTGAAAAAGCTCTCCTATATTTATGCAGCGGTTTTCTGTTGATAGCAATGGGTTTTTAGACTATTTTGGTTATTAATGTTTGTCATTATTTATCCTGTCTCTGTTGGACTCTCACCTGATAAATGGGATCCCTTGTGTGTATGTCACAGCTGGTGCAGGCCTGCCGTTTCTCAATTTCCACCCCTTATATTGTGTTTTCTTTGTAAAATTTTTACATATTAGTTATGTATTGACCGATTTTAAATGCTACTATTTCTTGATTATATATTTGTTCATATACAGCTTTATTCCCATGATTCTGATCTTTTATTTGAGGGCTGTCCATGCATGTGTTTTCTGTTACATGTCTTGATTTTCTGTCTCCGTTTCCGTGCACTTCCAAAAATGTTTATTATATTCGTTCACAGTTACTTTCCCGCCAGCCTCATAAGCCTTATATTCATTGCACTTAGGACAGACAGCTATCACATGAACGAGCATGACTAATGCATTCATGAGTACTATTTCAAATTCGTTTTTTTTGTTTGTTTTTTTGCCTAATATAAGCATTGTAAGAGTCGTAACGACACTACAAGGATCAATTTTTTTTTTTTTTTTTTCTCTCATTGCCCTTGTAAGAGTTTAGTTGGGAAGGTTTATTTGAGATTAGTATCGAACTGAAAGCTCTCTCTTCTTTCAGGTCTGGAAGTGGTAATTTCTGTTCGACCAGGAAACGGACCTCTACCAGAGAACCATGGATTCCAGACGATCAGTTCCTTCTCCGAAATCTGATAGTAAATCGTTGAATTATCTTCGATGATAACAGAGTCCCAGTCGGCAGTGAATGTCAATGAGAACACATTGGATGGTAATTTTGTAACTCTGAATAAGTGACCCACTCGGCTACAAGTTATTTTATCATATGCCCATTTCCTTGTCTTATCAGGCGAATGGAAGAGGATCTAAAAATAATATTTCTTTTACGTTGGACAATCGATCTAGTACTAAAGTACCGAATTTTGATAGAAATGCCTAGTCGATAGGAATTTCGGCCATTGACGCCTTCAACCAAACAAGGGAGGGTCGCGTGCAGTAGTACGCTCCCTTTCCAGTAAAAAATAACTAGAACAAAGCGACCCAGCTCAGTGCGGTCATGGAAGACTGAAACGGTGTTGAAAATTCGGTGAGGGAGATAGACCAGGAGAGTCTGTTAGGGAAAGTAACCAATTTGTGGCAGCATCGGTGATGATAAGGCTGTCGTAGAAATCCAACAGCCATCCTCTCAGCTGGAGAGCTCTCTGTCCGTCCTCCGTCATGGAAGACAACAAAAAGGAGTCGAGATTCCTCGCTCGGTCTTTCCAATGGCCTTGCGACAGTGTGCAAGCTTGCTACAGGAAACATGAGACCGACGCCACAAGCGTTGAAACGTGCGCATCCATTACCCAACAAATCAATCCTACGGAGTCCGGGCTCCGTTCACTTTCAGCTTCTAAAAGCGTCTATTTACAACAACCTTCTCAACTCTAGTAGTGAGATATTTGCAGCCGACCGAGATGGCAAGGCATGGACTCTCTCTACTACTACAATTGGAAGTTGAAAACTCTGCTTCATTTGCCTACCCTTGGGTTTTATGTTTATGCTTCAAAGAAACTTCACGGAGACCACAACTTCCTCAGAAGACTTTGCTTTATTTCCATTACCCTATGAGGCCTATAGTACAAGGAAGAATTTAAAGAAAACAATGGAAGATGATTTGGTAAGAAGACATTTTTATAGAAAACATTAAGAGACGAGTTGGTGAGAACAAAGAAGAGGTAGGTTCCTCTGCACTGAATTTAAGCTTATGGATCACACTGCATACTCAGGGAAAAGAATGGGTGAAGAATGTTGGATGCCGGAGTCAGGAAACAAACAACATGCATAAACTCCAATAAAAATCAAACACCCACAAGCAGGAAAAAAAAATCGAGAAAAGAAGAG
The DNA here is from genome assembly GCA_022405105.1 of Aristolochia contorta. Classification (NCBI taxonomy): domain Eukaryota; kingdom Viridiplantae; phylum Streptophyta; class Magnoliopsida; order Piperales; family Aristolochiaceae; genus Aristolochia; species Aristolochia contorta. The sequence goes on along the minus strand of CM039667.1, from coordinate 4,643,040 downwards.
TGTTTCGTGGACGGAAAAGAAGGACACTACTAAACTATCTCAAGATCTTTCATTGATGATCTCCAAAAGAAACAAACAAAAGGGTACATTAGAAAGAGATCAATTGTACAATTGGAGCAACTTTTTTTTCGATTTTTCTTCTCTTTTGTTGTTGTTCTTCTTCTCCTCGTGTCAAGCAAATTATAATCTTACAGAGATAGATCTCAGGAAGAAGAGCCCGACACTCTTGGGGAGGTGACGGGAAAGAGCGGAAGAAGTCGAGGCTGAGCGTCCCGCGGCGTGGTCCTGGGTGATGGATGCAAATAAAATCCTTTCTCTGCAATCGCCTTCTCCTCGGCGGCGGCCGTCAATTCGGTAGGAGGGCCGGCGGGGGAGCGGTTGAAGGGGTCCGGGATCAAGGGCGTGACGGGGCTGAGGACCAGGGACGGGAAATCGAGAAGACTTGGAGACAGGATCTCGGGATTGCGAGGGGAGAAGCCGGCGGTGTTGGAGCCGTTGTGAAGTCCCGGCATGAGAGGGTTTATCTTGAGATGCTTGAGACTGTTTCGCCTCTCGTAGAGCTTGAAAGACGGCTTCTTGGGGCCGTTCTTGACGGGGGGTATGGGAATCTTGGAGGGATCGGCGGTGGGCTTGGAATTGGAAGCTACCTGTTTGGTGGTCTCGGAGGAACCCGTTAGCATTTGTACGACGTGCTTGAAGGATGATGTATCGGCCTGGATGAAGGTGGTGGCATTACTGCTGTTACAGGGCTCAGATCTTGGGAGGGCTTTGGGAGTCAAAGGGACTCCGTTGCTGCTGCTGCTGCTGCTGCTGCTGCTTCCATTCGAAGTCGTCGTCTGGATATCCTTCTCCTGCGCCTTGGAGGTGTTCGATGAGGTTTCCATCAGAACAATTAAGTTTTCTTCTTTTCCCAGGACAGAGAGAGAGAGAGAAAAAGAGAGAGAGAGAGAGAAGAGGAGAGGAGAAAGGAAGGAAGAAGATGAAATGGGCTTGCTCGGTTGGGTAGGGAAAAAAATAAATAAAACGAGAAAGGAAGGGATCAAGACTCGAGAGAAAAAAGAGGGGATAGGTGGTGAGTTGTGTGTGGAACAAGGTTGATCAAAATTCTCCCGTCTTTCTCTCTCCCAGTCCTAGTCTCCCTCCCCCCCCTTTCTTTCCCTGCTTTTCCTATTTACTTGTTCATTGCTGAGTGTTTTCTTTAGTTTTCGTTTGGGTGAAAACGTTGTTGGTAACAGTTCGACGGCTGACAGAGGGAGAGAGAAAGTGAAAGAGAAACGCTTCGGGTACCTTTTTTCTTTCTTGGATTCATCCTTCTTGTAAACGTCGTCCAAACATATTGAAAATCCTATTGACTTTGCTACTGGCTGGCTGGCTCTCTCTCTCTCTCTCTCTCTCTCTCTCTCTCTCTCTCTCCTCTCTCTCCTCTCTCTCCTCTCTCTCCTCTCTCTCTCCTCTCTCTCTCCTCTCTCTCTCCTCTCTCTCCTCTCTCTTCTCTCTGTCCCTGACGTTCTGGCGCTGACTCTAAAGAAGATAATAATAACTCCGTCCAAGTTTCAAGTTTCATTCATTTATTTCTAAACGAAAAGAAAATAAAAGTCACCCTTCTCTTCAGTCAGTTCCACCGTTTTCTCCACTTTTACCTCTCCAACTCCAGACAAGATAAACCCAGAAAACCGTCCAATGAATACCAAATTTAAGAAGAACGAAGAAAGCGCCAGGTAAAAGAAACCGGAAACCACTGCTACTGTCCGAGATTTTTTTTTTTTTTTGTCTGCTGAGATCCAATTGGAGCTGTTGATCGAGTTGGCCACCCACATGTGAAGCTTTTAGGATCCTCTACGAAGTTAGACAAATGGGTCGGTCCCACATTCCAAGGGATGCCAGACGAATCTTATCTATCAATTTATGAACGTCTAGAAAAAAATCCCATTTAAGCATTTCTGCGAGTGAATCTTAAGATTCATGAATGACTTACTAATTCTTTCCTCTCTGGACACCGAATCGAATGTAAATTTAAATGTGTGTGTGATGAACTATGACTGACGACGGATCCCTTAACAACAATAACACCATGAGTTGAGGAAACAAAACAAAAGTAAAAAGAAAGGAAGGGAGACGAGAGAGAAGCTATGCGGTTTCCTTCTAGATGGGGAAAAGAAAAGAAGAAAATAAAGGAGAAAACATCGAGTATCAAATTCTCATTTGTGACATAAAGATAAAAAAGGTAGGTTTATAAGGGGAAAAGTCTTATGGAGGAGGGACCAATTCATCCATGTGTCAACCATACTGGGTTGTTGCTCGAAGTCACGAAGGGACTCTGCATCTGAAAATCCTCAGGATTCTAGTGTTTGAATGGTGGAATTTTTCGAGCCAACAAACACCCCCTTTTGTCAATCCACAATGCTTCGCAGCACTGTTTGCTCGACAAGAGAGGTGAATTCTGGAAAAATACAGATTTCATATGTATTAATCGGGGACCATTAAATGAGGTTGAAAACTACCTCTTCCCTCAGGAATCGGAAACTCAAGACTTATTCAGTAGAAGTAGATACGTCGGCGACCGTCCTCTTTACTAGTTGGATGATGTACAGCTGCATCCATTTAGTCTTACCATGCAAACTCTGAAGCAAGGACCAAGGTATTGACGACTTCATAGAGCATATAGACGATACGCCCCCATTTACAGCTTCTCCACATCCAATTGGACTAAAGATGGGAACTCTGTTTTGAGAATTTTGGCTCTGTTTCGATGGCTTCGAGTCCTCAATATGAAAGGACTAGCCATAGGAAAGGCAGAGTACTACAGTGGGAGTCGAGGAGGGTGTTTCATTTATGTTCTCAACCACTGGGAAGAACCCTTTTAACGCTGCTTTGATCCATCCACCAACTACATAAATTAAGTTTGAAAGCAACAATTGATGAACGAGTCCGAACGAGTGCGACCCTTTGACTGCTCTTGTATGTACAATTTATCAAACCCGTGGGAGTCGTAGATAGATAGACACAACATGTGCAGATTCATATTCAGGATATGAAACTTTCTTCTTTTAAATTTTCCTTTTTTTTTCTTTTTCTGGGCTGTGTCTCTTTTGGCTCTTTCTGGGTGCCTGATCGAGATCGGAGCCCTGATAAAAGAGAGGAAGACTTGGACTTTTGGCTTCTTCTCTGCGGATGCTGTGGTCCCTTTCTTGTTCCCATTTTTTTCTGAAAGAACTCGAGAAATTTTGAAAAAGTTACCGTCTATTTTAGTCGTTGCCTTCATTGTTGCACAGAAAAGAGCAAAAAAAAAAAAAAGAGAGAGAAAGGAGGGTCGCCGACTCGCCGTGGCCTAGACGTGAGTCTCCGGCCTTTCGTCTCTTTCCCTCATTTTTTTCTCCGGTGAATTCAAACACAAGCCTTTGAAAACTGGAAGCCCAGAAATTTATCTTTCCTTAGAGTGTAATCAAGACAAAAGAGACTCCATCTCTAGCTTTAAACTGCAAATAATCATGCTCTCCTGCTTGAATCCGTGAAACCTCGCTCCCTCCGTCGCTTTTACCTTCCTCTTTCTCTGTTCCTCATCATCATCATCATCACCAGTCATAAGTCATAATTCTTGCTTGTACTAGAAAAAAGAGTCATGATATTGGTCCCACTACTGCTGTCGACCCCATGTTTTGGTAGCGGTAGCACACCATCGTTGACACTTGACATTTACCCCTAATCTTATTCCAGATCCTCTCTCTACCCCCTTCACCCGGGTTCAGTTTTCAGACTGAGAGAGAAGGCATCGCAATTAAGAAATGTAACCAGCCGCCACTAACAAGGAGATCATTTACTAACTAATCATACAAGAACACCAAATGAGTCATACTTTGCGGCTATGTGACTTTGGGATCTTAATGGAGGAAAGTATGCTTCTCTTTCTCTTTTATTTGTACCGGTTCTACCAGCAGAGAGAAGGGAGAGAAGGGAAGAAGACAAGCCATGTTGGGAGAGAGTTTGGTCCTGTATCATGTCCAGCAGGTCCCATCAGGAGCTAGTGCTCTTCAATCCCCACTCCTCCACGCCACATGTTCCTCCCCTCAGCTGCCCGACAATTCCTCAAGTGTCCTAACAGTTGTTCAACGCACAGTACGTTTTCTAAACATTGTTCTCTCTCTCTCTCTCTCTCTCTCTCTCTCTCTCTCTCTCTGGCTTTATTTTACTCTGTATTTTTTAATTCAAAGGGGTTTTCCACTTACAGTGACAACTCAGGGACAAAGGAGATGGCGTCCACCTGCAATGGATGTGGAGATGAACCAGATGGTCCCCCAACTCCCCAAGTGATCTTCCGAGCTTCATTCAGTTCTGTGTTTTGCAGTAGTCTATTTTTCTTAAGTCAGTCTTATTGAAGTAAACAATTCAGTGCTTATTCTGAACGGGTTTTCTTTCTGGGTTAAAATTTTTATAAGCCCTTCTCTGACATCATAAGAAAAGTAGTATATTGATAAAAATGATCGGCAGAACTGATCGAGTCCACAAAACTGATTTCATTCGTTTCGAAAAATTTAATATCTTTTTTGGGGGCAGAGTGCCGAATACATGCACCCTTTTCTTCTTTCTCTACTTGAATGCTTGTTGTACCTGCAAATACGTTCAAACACTCTATAAATATAAAACGAATATGTCACTTGGCGATAAATGAAGAAGAAAAGAGGAGCTGTGCTTTTTAAGTACTGACGATGAGGAGCAGATTCCGGTGGCTACTTCTTGGGCTTCAGAGTTCAGAATCAAACAAGCAGTCAGTAGAAAATGTGTGTCACGCTCACGAAGAGATACATGCTTTAATTTAGCACAGAAGCTCCGTCTGACTGACTGACCGACTGTGTGACCCAAACAAGCAACTTCCTTTGCGAGGACATGATCGTCGATGGAATTGGAGGGGTGGGTGTTTCACTTTCTTGGCTCTCTCCGTACACGGAAGTGGAACTTGCGATGAAATAAATGGCTCTGTTAGGCACTCTGGACCGCGCCCCTTTGCCCCTTGGATTGTTCGAAAAGAATGGAGACCGCCACCGCTGTCCGCTTTCCTTTTGAAGTTTCGCTTTTGTGCTCCTTTGGAAACCATAAGCTTTTTATAATAATAAGGGCGGTGAGGGCGTCCTCCCAGGGAAAAAAATTAGGCGAGCCAGTCGGCCGTACCCAGTCTTTGCGAAGAAGACTTGACAGTCAACTATGGTCGCTCGACCGAGGAACTCTGACCTCGTCAACGGACGGATTAGTTAATGAGAGCAGGCAGGTACGGGGGGACATCACAGTCACAGATCTTTTGGATCAAGGAGTGAGAATGGAGAGGGTATAACGTCACACCCCTCCAAAGATTAAGGTGTCACGTCCACTAAGGTGATGTGGCCTGTAGGTCAAAGGGCGTAGTGAAATTTGGTTTACAAGCGTGGTGCTCGAGAGATTTTTTTTTCTTCTTCTTCTTCTTCCTTCCTCCTATGTGGGGTGCCTCGAAAGTCCGATCAATGAAAACAACCCATACTCGTGATATATTGATATTAGAGAGGTGGCCGGTGGCCAGTAGTGTGAAAAGCAGCATGTACTTTAGAACCATTTGAAAGCCTACGGCACTGTACTGAGACTTCTTCTGACTCGTCAGTGGAACACACCAGGGCCTTGGTCCACTGGCAAGTCGTCCCCGTCTCAGTGCCAAATGCTTCTGGCCTTCTGGGTCATAACACTCATAACTCATCAATGTTGATTTTATAACGTTTGTCACCTTTGAGGGGCCTGCGGGATCAGATCCAACAGTCCAGGTATCTCCAGTTCAGACAGGTTGATGCGACGTTTCTCCTCCCCCACCTGGGGGAAGTCACAAGAGAGAGAGAGAGAGAGAGAGAGAGAGAGAGAGAGAGAGAGAGAGAGAGAGAGAGAGAGAGAGAGAGAGAGAGAGAGAGTGAGAGAGAGGAGAGAGCAACTACCTTCCTCAGTTCCTCCTCTTGCCTGTGAAGAAACTAATGTCTAACGCAAAGATTCACATCATCTCATGTCACCTACAGAGTCGTTCCCCATTCCCCACGGTTGGAACAAAGGAAAGAGAGACGTAGAGCTGCGACCGGCTTCCATATTGTGTTATGCAGAGAACATTCACGGCGTGAAGTTGAAACCTGTGCTACAACCAACTGCGATTCAAGTTTCAGGAAACAATAATATAATTCAAATCTGAACTTCCCTTCTTCCGTTTTAAGCTTCACTACAGAAATTAGACTTTGATCTTCAGGTCTGCCATTTGCTTTTTCAAATTGTAGTTAAAAGGAGGATTTCAGTTTTTGAAGTCACGCAAAATTCCTCTCCCACTTCTCTTGATGAACTACATTTCACTAATTTCCCTCTGGCACATCAATGCATAAGAAAGCCTGCTCGCTTTAGTTTTCTCTTGAATTTGGGACAAAAATTGATATAAGAGATAAATAACATAATCCATTCACCTTCTCAAGTTCAAATGAGATTAAGGAAATATGAGACGAAGTGTCCACGTTTTACCAATTGCAATTTTCATATGTCAACGCTAAAGGAAGTTTTTGACTCTGGAGATTCGCCCCACCTCGCTAAGATTTACATAATAAAAATCTCAGACGTCGGCGATCATAGAGAAACAAGCTAAAGTAGACTCTAACATTGGCTAAGTACAGTTCATTGTTACTGGAACGCAAGGGGGGAAAACACAAGAATGGACGGTAACTAAAAAATTTGCAAAACTCCCACGTCTGTTACTAGAATTCGACCGCCACACCATAGCACGTTCCTGATGAACATTTCCCAAGTCAAAAGAATAACCACCTCCGACGCTTTGAGCTTTTCTGTAGCCACATGTAAAAGCACGAAATTTATAATCAGGCTGTGGAGATGCTGAAGACATAAATGCGGACTTCAACATTCACGATAACATCCAAAGTCTCTAGTTAGGAAATCGATTCTTCAATCTTCAAGGAATGTCACGTAGATTTTTTGTAGAGCAGTATAGCACATCATTGACAGAAGCTTCACAAAAATACGTTACGGTTCAACATCCCGTTGTTTGGCAAATTCATGAAGGGAAAAACAGCTTGTAGTTTGTACGCAACAAGAATGTATCTCGAACCCAAACACTTTCAGTTGAGCAGAAACGAGGTGTGTAACAAACACAAGTGCAAAGGGAAGAGACAAACCTGGCCCTCATCTGGATGGATGACAATTGGTTGGGAGAGAACACCGTTGTCTATAGCCTGAATATAAGGCTTGACTTTCTCTTCCAACAACTGCTTCAACTGTGAATTTGCCAAACAGTAGTTTTAATTTAAATACATGAATTTCTTCGCCCCGGAAAGAGAAAAGAAAAATAAAAAAAATAAAAAAACTCTAGCAAACAGTTAGCAGTACAAACTACATCCAATATATTAAAATTCAGTTAGAAAACCCATACATCATCTTAATCAAAAAAGAAGTCAACAACTAGGCTACATTTTCCAAATAATACCTTTTGTTGGCGCCAATTCATTTCCCATTGAGAATCCAATATTTTATCAGCCATCTCTCTCTGAGCGTTAAGGAGAACTGTCATTTCATATAATTTTTTTGGATCCTTGAGTTCCTGTCTGGTCCAAGAAGTCTCATTCAACGGAAGGTTCAGCTCCTGTCCAAAAGAAAGAGTCATAAACAAAACAAAAAAATTCTTTCCTGAAAAGAACTTAGAACAGAATCAAGAATGCTTACACCCCAATTTTGTGGTCGGGGTGGAACCTCAAGCTTCAACACTTCTGCTTCCAGTCCTTTCTTTGCTTTGTAATAAGGAATATTTCTCACAATGGCAGGATCATCCCTGGCACGCATCGGATCTATAGAGATGAGAGCCTGTTCATGCAATACTTTCCATACTCAGATATTGATTGAATCTTGTTCTATGCCAATTGGATTTATACCTTGAAGAGGCAATAAAGTTAGCTTTCATTGGTAAGATTCAACTCACTTCTTGCAAGTGTTCCCATCCAGGTTGGCGCTTTACCACCAGATCTCGGAGCTGATCATACCGCATAGACTCCTAAAGTTGAAGAAAGACATCAATTCAACTGTGTAAATCTTCTTTGAAGTTAAAATAACCCATATCTAAAGAATAAAGAAATCCACAAACCTTGTAGGCCCACCATATCTTCTGCCTGACATCATCATCATAATTAAACCCTCCAAGCATCTGAGGCATGGTAATCAACCAAAATGCAGCAATTTTGGGGTCCCTCATGCTTTGAGAAATGTGCTGGAAAAATAAGTAAAGAAATGAGGGCGTTTTCTCAAAAGGCAGAGAAAGTGGACTCTATCCATCTCCAAAGTCAACAATCATTACAAGGCTCACCTCATATGGATAATCCATCTTTTTCATAACATTATATGCTTTCCATGGTGGTTCCATGATCTAAGGACATAAGGAAAATTTTAGTCAAAAACAGATGTGTTTTCAAGCGGGACACAGAGACAGAGATCTTATTTGCAAATGGCTCAATACTAAATACTTAACAGAATAAAAATAATTACTGACATATGCAACTTTTGATGAGAGGCTTAGCTCTATAGCAATAAAAATTTTCAATCAAGGCAGGTTTGCTTGAAAAACCATCATATGAGGACCAAAGTTTGTGTTACTCAGTGAAAAAATTCTGAATGTACATGTACTCAAAATCCGAACAGGTTTAAATGTGTATGATATCTACCCATCAATCCCAGCTGCACTAGCTAAAGTAAACAAGTGCTGCGAACTTGATGATGCCAGCAAAGACTGAAACACAGATTATCATTTGATAAACAAAAATGGCACCGGCTGGAGCCTTTGTTTGTTTTTCTGTTTCTTTTATAATGTTCTGATAGAGTAAAAAAAATAAAGTTACAAAAATATGCAACATTACGGTGTCCACCAAGAGCGAAATAGGGTTATCTACTGTCATCTGAATAGCAGCTGATCTTTACCGTTTGTTTCATTTTCACAAGAAGCAGCTTGGTATAGTAACACTGAGAAATTAAATGGCAAAAATTTAGACTCACATCATCAGCAGAAATTCTGACTTGTAGTTTGTGTTTACATTCAGGACAGCTCATCACACCCTGCAAAATCAGAAATATACAAATCATGACAGCAGGAGACATTTAAGTTGAATTCAGTTCTTGTAGCTTCAAGTCTTACTAGGGGTTCGGTTACAAATAATCAACAGTTAAAATCAATAAACTGTCCATTGGTTATCCAATAAATGTGACATCAAGTTGATGTTATTATGCAATTTACCAACAAACAACAGTCTTCACTTTATGATGGTTTCCTTAGAAGTATCAACTGAATACAGCACTTGGAAAATACCAATAATAAGAGCAATCAAACATTTGATCCAGAAGAAGGCCTCGAATGAGAAGTAAACCAGTTTCCGTTGCATTCCAATAACTTAAAACCAGACATCAGACTTCATGATAGTGGTTATGTTCGAGACTGTATGAATTAATGTAAGCCAGTACACTAACATAATATATTGAAAGAATTGAAAAAAAAAAAATTACAGCATGTGTAGGACATAAATCCATCCCAGTATGAACAACTTACCGTTCCAGTACATGTTGGACATTCTTTAGTGGGCAATGGCAGAGGAAGTTCCAAAGCAGAAGGTAGGTGCACCAATTCAGCCCTATTCTCCACAATGGCTTCAGCAATACATTCTGTTGTTGCTTTCTCTCCACTGCAATACGTTATGCAGGATATAGAAATTACAAATGCAACTTGACCAGAGCCACCGCATTTCATGTGAAGATAAATACACCATAAAACAGATTAGCTACCTTTTCAGTTGGTAATTTTTAACTTGATACTGAACCTTCCCTGTACCTTTGCACATAGTGCAGCGCAATGCTTGCCATCCATTGCAGGTTTGGCAATTCCTGAAACTCATGAAGGCAAATGTCAAATAGTAAAGCATCTAGCAGCACACTTCACTCCTATCATTGATAAGCATCAAGCAAATGTTAACGTCTATAGCATCATTGACGAAGATAGTTTAAAACATCAAGAAACAAAAGGAGAAGAAATTTCAAAATTTTTCTGAGACTAAAAAAGTTTTGATCTGATTTCAAATGTTAGTCTTCTTCCAGAGGTGTAAATTTGCAATGAAACGTGACTTAAGCAACAAAGCGAATCACCTCTGACACAACACCTTCTTCCCAAGTTCCAAAGCAATATCATACGTGCCAATAGTAGCAACAGCCTGCACATATGTCATAAATTGATCAAGAAGAAAACAGAAAACTTTGTAAAGAAACTTGCAACCAAACATAGATATCAAACGAGTGTTCTACAGCAGTGTAGCAAACATAAATCTGAAAATGGCAATATTTTTCTCGAAATGAGATAAGATGCTTAGGATTCTGGTATACTTTGTACTAAGATATGAAGAAGCAGCAAACTCTAACTCGGTACTTCAAAAATTGAACTGAAGTACGGTTATCCGATAAAATTGGCTGAACTGAACGATTAAAGCAAGTTCGTGTGAGGAATGCACGTAATCAGAGTAAAAGAAACATATAATAGCAAATGATAGTTTCAATTCTAACACTCACAAACTCTGAGGCAGTAGGTATTAAATTTTCGTTAGTGGAAGCGAAATCGAACATTTTCAAAAAATTTGATATAGCCTATAAAGTTACCCAGAAATACATAGACAAAGGTAATACTTTGCAGTCCTTCTCACCGGTTTTCAACTATCTCACAACCATGCGTAAATTACGGCGAAATTATACCTCGTGAAGCTACGAGCTTACTAAGGGAAAAGACACATGAATAGTCGCCAAACAGCACACTTGACGTGAGTTATCCTTCAAACACAAAGACACTAATCAAATAATGGAACTTACAAAAATAGCGGAGAAAGAGAGATGAGAAATGAATTCCGGAATGCCGAAGCCACGAGGAGCAGAGCCGGCTATGTCGTAGGCGAGCGTGAATGGAGATAGAACGATTTTGATAGGGAGCTCGAAAAGATCTATAAGGTCCTGACCGTAACGAGCCACGAAGATTTTCCTGTAGACGTCGACATACTGCTTTGCTAGCCTTATCAGGCGGTCGGTGCCTTTCGCCATTGTCTCTCGCGGTGAGCGCAGCGGACACACTCGGATAAGTCCCGCTGCTACGCTTTTGTCACTGCGACTCAGGCAACTGGCTGCCTAGTGCCTTATCAGACGGTCGTGCCAGCGATCCTCCAGCATCCAACAATGTCATAAAATGAGTAAAATAAGTAATGTCATATATCATCCTATTAAAATCCAACACAAATATAAAAACAAAATAATAATGGAAAAATTATACATCAATAAAACAACGAAATATAAAAATAACTATATTATCCTTTTCGCCTAGAAATTTAAGAGTAAAGATTTTCTGAAGTAGAATAGCAAGAATGTTAATCAATAAGAAAATACTTGAGTCATAGTTTTACATAAGTTTGATTATATCGTTTCACAATAAATTACATAAAATATATTCATTTACCAAATAATCTGGTAAATCAGATACATAAAAGGTATGTTCCATATCTATTCCAAATAGAGTAATGCTAGTTGCACTTATGTGTAATACTTTTCCCATGTATAAGTTAATTTAATCCCTAAAACATATAAAAATATATTTTTTATTTTATAAGATCCTATATTCTAAATAATAAACCATAGGCATCAATGGTTTAGATTAACATGTGCCTGGGATAGATATTGTGCATGGGTGCAGCTAACATTTTCCATTCCAAATAATATTCTAAATTCAATTAATTGGATTATTAATAGAAACAAATCATTTCACATCAGTTCCATTTAACAAACTATGTATTGCAGGGAGGATAGTCTGGACAAATTTGATACTCCTATCAATGCCTATCATGACAGAGTTTGATTAAAGAGTAATGCTATGCATACAATATTATTTGCATACATCCGGGTACATTCCCTCACGTGGCATTTAATAATAGCAAAAATTTAGGTGCCATTATTAAATAGCATGTGAGAGATGTATACAAACAATAGGGTACACATAATATTATTCTTGATGAAATCATTATCCCAAACCACCAATCACGTTGGAAGTATCTACCACTTAAAATTAGCTATAATAAAAGAAAAACCACAATAAAATTTTAGCCGGTAATCAACCCCGTAAGGTAATTAACTCTGGTCTAACCTCACGTTTGACTACCACAAACATACGATTGTCATAAGTAATTTTTTTGCCTTTAAGTTTGACTAGTAGACGGAAGATGTGAAGAGTGCCACCTCTCCTCCTCGTGGGACCTCCCCTTCTCCGGTGTGGTTAAAAACTTCGTGGTGCTTCTCAATTGCTTACATAATCTCAATTGCATGGGTGCATCTTAAATAATCTCTATAAATTAATAATCGGGGACTGGCTGGGATCAAAGGACTAATCAAAAATTTTGAAAGACAAACTTACTTTCTTTTGCAGGGCCAATACCAAACACTTGACTCCGCTGAAGTTGAAATAAAGTCTTATTTCAAGGGCTGAGGTTATTCGTATCAGATTTCAAAGAGCACTGGTAGTGGAAAGTGGTTGTTTAAACGTAGTTAGATGGTGTATTAAGTCATCTAACTCCACCTTGGAGACTTCAGCACCAATACAGGGAGATCTAGTATTTAGGGAGTATCACCAATTGCACTAAAGATGGCAAACTCAGATGCAGACTGTCTCGCAAGAGGAGTCTCTCCAAGTCAGCTACAGCTTAGGGGAAACCCTAAACCAATTAATGTAATCCAAGTAGCACTGTATTAATCCGACGTGGAATCAGCCTATTAAAAAAATCTCAATAATCTAATCGATGAACGTATATCAGAGAAAGAAAAATAATTGAAAAATAATAGTACGTAAAGGGAGAGAAAGGAGCTTCACTTTGTCACCACGAGTCATTTCATATTCGAACAAATTTCAAGATTGACTTCAGCACACAAATTACAGGAATGACTGTATCACTAAGCCGTGAATGCTAAAACCCGATACTCACTCTTAACTGGACCGCCTAAATTTTCGGTGGATTTTTCTGCTGCCTGCACTACATGGAGCCAAGAAGCAAGCCTGCTTTCGGATATTGAACAGTGGTTCTGTCAGCGCAATCAATTCGTGGATGGAGGTTCCTTTCCAACAAAGAATTCCTCAATACACAGATAGAACAGATGTGAACAGTTTAGCGCCTGTTGAGAAAGATGATAGCTTGGTCACCTGTGGCAAGACCCATACGGTTCACTGGTTGTGAACATAGAACCCACATCTCAAAGTGCTCGGGCGATGTTCTTGAACTCGTCAAAACAAGATTGAAGAATCTTCTGCCGCTTCTGCAGCGACTGGCGTTCGTTCTGGAGGATATCAACTGCCCCAGGTGCCACAAACATGTCCATGAATTTCTCGTCATTTACTGCAAACAAATCCATAAAGACAGACACCACCAGTCTATCCTGGCTGCATCACCATGTGGAAAACAAAACAGCAATGAGCCATCTATAGATTTCTTAAAAAGAAACACGTAGGTTGTAATTAGGCACAGAATCTCACCAAGAAGTTAGAAATCCTGAATTGAAAGTTGATAGCACACTTCGCTCAATAAGAACATCACGAATCCTTGCAAAATGTTGTGCAGCTGATGCACATATATCTGAGTAAGCCGACCCTGATTTTGGCCCAAAGTCACCCCCACCACCAAACAAATAGACCCCGTTTTGGTTGGGTCGAGAACCACCAGTAAACCTTGCTTGACGTTTTCTTCCTCCACCCTCAACATAGTTTCCGTTTTCCTTTTTACCTCCATAAGTTATATCGCATGGCTGATCAGGAGAGGGTGTTTCAGGCACTGTCAAGTGACTTTCTCTCAGTGCTTCTTTGGTTTCTGATCCCTTCCCTGGGGTTGTTTGTTGTTGTTGATGCTGTTGTTGACCCTTTGGAGGAACATTCTCCTGATCCTCCCGTGCTGTATGATATTGATCTGTTGCAGAGTCTGATAGCTCAAGGCAAAAGTAAGTGGAAGGAGGCTGATGGGATCTGACCGTCATAGACCCGAGACCACCTAAAGCATCATTCTCATAGCAAACTTGAGAATAAGGACTTGTGACAGAGTCAAGATGGTGACGGATAAGTTGCTTGCATTGCTTGGAGAGCTCCAATATAAAGCGGTAGTAACAATGCCGTAAAGCAGCGTGAAACCCAACGTAGCTATCCAAGTGTTCCGTACTTTTCCTATCTGAATCAGGAGCAAAACAAACAATTTTTCCACAAAGATAGTAGGTGAATGATAGGTATAGAACAAGATCACATTCCATTACTAGGAAAACCGGTATTCAAAGAGCTAATGCTGAAGACGTGGTCACCTTGCTCATGATAGTTCGATTCTTGGTTGCGGTTCCTCTCAACAGCAAGGTCAAATAGGTTTCTTAAAACAAATGCAAGTCTGTCACACACAGTCTCTAAGAGAGGAGAAAGCCACGATCTTGCAGCTGCACGTGCAATCTCAACCGCTGCATCAGTAGCTCTTCCACCACCACCTCTTCCAGCATGGGCAAGCAAAATATTTGCGACCTATTTTGAAACCATGGAAGATTGATATCTAGAAATACACAAGTCCACGTGATGATATTTTTAATACAATTTGGGAGGTACCTTTTCTCGAGAAACTGGTGGACACTCGATAGAGTATGTAGCACAACGAAACTCATGTATCACCCTCTCAAATGCTGCTCCTCCATAGAGTTTAAGAGTAGCATTTGGAGGCTTTATATCAGTTACTACACCAGGCCAGTAACCAACCCCACTCTCAGCACGTTCTTCCTCTGTTGTTTTCCCCCATTGCTCAGGAGCAGGATCTACAGCTCCTCCTATCAGCGCTCTCTGCACAAAAGAAGTTTTAATATAAGTGACTCAAATCACATGGAAAAACAGAACCCAAAAGAGGGGCCTTTTCAACTACGTACCACATGGCTACTGATGGAAGCTGCATGCAACATAGCAAATTTACGAAGATATGCCACATCTGAAGTTGCATGCAACTTGGTTTCCAGATGAGCTAACTCGCTGCTTACTTCACTACATCTTTGTTCTAGCAAAGCAAGGGTTGTCGGTGCAGCTTCTTTGTACCTTTTCTGA
Source organism: Aristolochia contorta (assembly GCA_022405105.1). Classification (NCBI taxonomy): domain Eukaryota; kingdom Viridiplantae; phylum Streptophyta; class Magnoliopsida; order Piperales; family Aristolochiaceae; genus Aristolochia; species Aristolochia contorta. Next base: position 4,627,886 of record CM039667.1, on the reverse strand, counting down.
AGCTCAGACTCCAAATAGGACCTCAGGCTGCCAAACCCAATGAAAGAGCCATACTTCTCTTCATTGAATCCACCATTAACACTTTCCCGCAAATGACGAAAAATATCTGAATCAACTTGAGAAATTTGCTTGCGAAATTCATCGTTGGAGATTGTTCCCCGATCTTTGGGCAGAGCCACAAAATATGGGTTTGTATTATCCCCAAGGTAACCACTGGCACTTAAATAGCGGTCCACTTCCCATCGGTCACTAAACTCCTGTGTAACAGTATCTCTACTGCATCTTTAACAGAGTTTGAAAGATAAACAACATAAAGTAAACTTTGTACATTATCAGTTTTTCACCTTAAGACGATTGTCAAACTTGGAAACAACAATAACAGAGCGCCTGAAAGTTGGATCAATGTCTCGAATGACATCTAACCAAAGTGATGAACACCACTCAACACTACTTTGCTGAAGGAATAAAAGAATCCTGTGAGGAGGGCTAGCTAGTGATTTCACCATTGTCAAGATCTCATCTGGGGTGCTCTCAGGTTCACCTTTCTTTGCCTGCAAGAATAAGAATTTGAAGCTAAAACACTAAATGTAACCATTTAAAATCAGTTTCATCAGTAGTGTGAAGTAGGGGAGAGTACCTTCAGAACAAATCCAGGAGTGTCAATAATTGTCAGATTGGGGCAATGGGCATACTCAGCTCTCATTACTATGGGTTTTGAAGAAACCGCAGCTTTGGTCTTCTTCAGAAGTGTTTCAGTGCGTCCTTTTATAACATCTGCAATTGTTGAAGCAGAGATAATGGCACTTCCATATTCTTCAGACTCTTCTTCCTGGATTTGTCATGGTTCTCTGACTCAGTCCAGTTCCAGAAAGAAAATGATAAAATACTTGTAATATGAGTTCAGATTTGATGAGATATTGCCAGAAAAGCTTTCAAATGGAAGTAGAAGGCACTGAAATGACCAGAAACAAGGGAAGAAGAGATTTGAGGTACAAAGCAAGCAAATAACCATCACTAGGTATAAGAAGAACCTCCATAAAGAAAACCACAAGACAGAGAGCATGAAACTTACAATATATACATGAAAGACAAACAATGACAAAATGATAGTGAAGAATCCAGAATTGAGTTAGCGAACTGCACCAAACTCATTTAGGAGTCAAACACGTGTTTTCTGTATGCACAAAAAACAACAGAACCCATCTCTGGCATCTACTAAAAGACTTTTATCGTACCTAAAGAGCAGACAGCAATCGAGGAGAAACCCAAGTAGGAATTTTGAGAAATCACAGAGCCCTCCAGTGCCAATGCAGGGAAAGCACAAATCTTTATATGGGATCGGTAGATAGCGACTGCCATGATGATCAACATGAGAAATTAAGATACAGTCCTAACATCTGTCACCATCAGCGTCAAGATCACCGAGGTGATATAGAATAAAAACTGTCCTTTCTCGACCATGAGACTGCACTTCAGCCATATGAACCTCTACATCTTTCCATTGACACATGAAGCTTCAAAACAAGTATCTCAACAAGCCAACAACGTAACTATTTTGTTTTTCAAAAGACAGTGGTCTCAAGCACATTACGCTAGTAAGTCTTGATCCACCAAAAATAGCGGAAATACGAAATGGGTAACTAAAGCAGATAATATGATAAAGTGTAAAAGCAAATGTCCGCAATATACTACGTCAGAAGTTATTGCACAATTTCTCAAGAACGAATTATTCTAGCTGCAGCTAAATAAAGAAGAATAACTACAAACAAGAAACTGATACGAACCCCTTGAGTCTATTCCGCACCTAAAACCTGTAAACGCGAATTCTCTTTGGACAAAAAAATTAAGGTATGATGCCCATCAAGAATATTCTGAAGTATCTGAATCGAAATGTTTCAACAGAATAATAATAAAAAAAAAAGATGAAAAGACCTGGAAACGACATCGGGGTTCCAACGCCGTGGAATCATGGACCATCTGAAGGATGAGTGGTCTCCGGGTGCCCATTTCAACCTCACGAACATTGAATCGAAAGCCCAGAAGCGCTTCGAGGAGAGAGCTCTTTCCATCAGATTGTCCACCCAAAGCCACAATTTCTGGAATGGGGAGCTTCTCTCCGAATGCAACGGCGGCTGCCTGCAGGCGATTGTAGGCTTCGAATCGCGACCTGAATTCGGTGTTTGAAGAATCCATGGGATTGGGCGGGGTCCTTCTGGCAGCAGATTTGGAACTAGGTGTTTTCACGGGAGTAGCGTGGGTGCCCTTGGAAGCCATAGAAGATGCCATGAAAGAAGAACCGAAGCAAGGGTTAGGACTTCTGAGTTCCGACCTTCGAATTCAAATTGCTCTGTAGACGTTGAAGAGCGCCTTACCGCGAGAGCCGGTAACCGGTTCCCCTATTTGAATTCGAACCGATAAAATGGAATGGAAGCGATGCGGGTCGGGGGATTTCGAGCCGGGTCAGGTCCCTATTCCCACAAGCCCCAATTCGGATATCCATATTTTGTATGATCTTTTTAAAGAATAAAAAAACAAATTTTTTTATTTTAATTATTTTATCCTCAAAAAGCGTACTAAGATTTCATTACAGTGCACAAGCTGGTAAAGATAGTTCGAAGTCAAAAGAGGGAAGAGTTATATTGCCATCTAAAATCAAAAGTTTAGGGGAAAGAGTAGCCTTGATAGAGTTTTGTAATATGACAGTACCTAAAAAACTAGGTATGCAACCGAACCATATATGGGATGTGGTCTGAATCTGGAGCTGCTTCATCTGAACCTTTTGTTGCTAACTAGTCAGTGACACTGTTTGATTCTCTAAGCTAAAGGGAGAGGTGCACATGTAGTAACGTCTGAAGCATAGTTCGGCATGTGTGGATTATATTTGCCAACTTCAAATGACTGATCTGAATTCCCTGCATCATCTATATAGCGAGTTGGAAGTCCCCCTGTATAATAATTGGGAAAGATGAAAAATATTTTTTGATTAGTGAAATGGTGAGGTGAAGTGCAAGAAGTTATGTCTGGTTGTTTGTTTTATGAGTTAAGGATCGAGAGGCACAAATAAGTATGTCCTATGTCCCCCTCTGAAGTCCGGAATATAACACCGCATCCTGCCCTAGGTGAGTGAAGCAATGCCAATCCATCAAAATTTGCCATAAGGTATAAGTGATTTGGAGGGGACCATTGAATATGATTTCTATTTTTGGGTTTAACCAAGGTTTCAGGAATTTGTCTATGTATAATGATTTTTTGGGATAGATAAATGATGCGGATCACACTTTGTGTGGAAGAGGGGACTTTGTGTTCAAAAAATAATTTGTTTCTAGGACACCATATTTCCCACAGTGTATTTATTGCATAAATATGTGCTCTACATTGTGATTTTGTGTGAGGGGAGTATAGTTAAGAATAGAAGTAGGATCTAATAGATTGAATGTGAGGGATTAATAAAGTGAAATGATGCATCGTTTACCATAAAGAGGTAGCAAATGGACAATGAATATGAAAATGTTCAATAGTTTCTAGGTCCAAATGACATAATTGAACACATTGATCTATCTGGAGACCTTTTCTACCTAGTATGGTTGAAGTTTGTAATCTTTCTTCGAGAATGAGCAATAGAAATATTTTTTGTTTGGGGAGAGTTGCCATATTTTTTTGCCAAAGTGGATCTGAATGACTATAGATCATGTGTCTTTTTGTATGTTTAATAGTGGCATGTGAAAGGTGGTAAGTTATTTTGGTAGAGAAATCACCATCCTTGATGGGGACCACATGTAAGTATTAGCTGAAGAAGAGGTAACTGGTGAGCTAAAGAGAAGGGAAGCCACATAAGAAAGCAATAGCCTTCTGACGAGAGGTTCATTCCAATGAGCGATAGAAGTAAGGAGAGAAGAGACTTTTGCTTACTAATGTGATGGACCTTCAATGAGTCTAGGAGAGTCACTAAGTAGGTGGTTCGGGTCTTCCACCCAAGTGTCCAACCAGGGGGAAGTGTTTTGACCACCACCGATTCTAGCACGGATTTGGGGAATAAACTGAGGGAGGTGTTTAGAGATTTGGTTCCAAACAATGAAATTTCCTTGTTTGGATTTGCGTATATGCTTGTGAGGTGATAGGTTATGTTTGGTTCGCATAAATGCAGCCCATAAAGAATCACGTGAGGTCTACATGCGCCATAGGACTGGTTTTTTTTATATCTTAAAAGAATTACTTTTGAAATTTAAAAATAAGATAAATGGGCTAGTCAAGTAACCTTTTAAAACAGGGGTGGTCAGGGACTTGTCAGTTGACCAGGCCCATATAACTCGGCTAAAATAGGGCTTTTGTAATAAAAATTAGTTGTACATACTTGTAGACTGGACTAGATCAGCCCATTGGGGTTCATCCGGGTTTAAACACCTATTAATCGTTGAACCAAATCTTAAACAGGTCATTATGAAATTACTGTGAAAGTATGGGAGGAATTTTCTTTCCTCGATCGTCCAACATTTACAGAGGGAGAGGAAAAATTGGTTGATATCAGAACTTCCACCGCAGTACTTATATCACCGCTCAAAAATATATATTTATTTTTACTTTTTATTTTTTCTCGTATGACCACACCTTCCCCCTGTCCATAGGGATGTAAATGGGAGCCGATTACCCACTCTTCTGTTCGACCGATTATTAAACCGAACAAAACGGGGGTAAAATATTATTATTCGTTTACCGTTCTACTGTTTACTGCTCTACCATTTAATTAATAGGATGGAAATGGAATTAGCTCTTCCGAACCTGTTTTACCCGTTTACCGTTTATGTAAATTTATACATTCACTTAGTTTAATCATAAATTTTTTATTTTTCATATAGATAACCTTATTATCTTTTTAATATGTTTTTTTATCACTTATTATAAAAATTTATTGAGTTGAAAAGTTTGGAGAGAATTTTAATATTTTATATTTTGGTAATTATTAGAAGTCTATATATATTGACTCTAACTCATGGTATCATAATTCATAAAGTTATAGAGTCATAATCATAGATGATAGATCATGTATTGTAAATTCTTTTTCTTGATGATTGATGATTGAGGAGTGCAAATGTTTTTTTGGGTTGAATAATTTTGAATGTAAATTATTAAATGTAATTGAATGTCAATTTTAAGTGTGGGGGATATTTTATATTTGTATTTGATTTTTAATTTTTATGTTATGTAATTTGTGTTTGAGCTCTAAAAAAATATTGTATTATCTTTTGATATATTTTTATTAATAATTTTTCATAATGTTTCCTTTGTTAGGTTTTTTATTTGTTTGTTATTTTATATATATTTTTTAACATTTATCCGTTTATTAGCCGTTTATTAACTTTTTGTCGCTTTTTCAGTAATAAACGAAATAGAATTCCGCAGAACTAAACCGGACAGAAAGAGTATCCCTACCTGTCCACAACGTTAATATAGTGTACTTTCAGAAAATAACTAATTCTACCGCCCCGGATCACGAAAATTACAATAATAAAAAAAATCAACTGTCAAATGCATTAAATGTAGGGGCCATATTGAATGCGGCCAACGCCACCGCACACTAGTCACTCGGGGAGTCCCATCCGTACAGTAAAAAACAGGGGCGTCAGAGTATTGATTTGCTTCGCACTGGTTCACGAGTTCGTGAGATTTACCTCTAAAAGGCTGTAAAATCAATCTGCAACCAGCTGATCCAGCCCATATATGTGTACGTATAAGAAGCCCGGGGGAAGTGAGAATCAATCCCAAGCAAACAGATCGATCGCTCAAGTCTAGCTAGCGAGATCTGCATGAATGGCTCCTCAAAATGGAAAGCAAACCAGAGAAGAAGAAGAAGATCAAGTAGTAATCGAGGAGGAAGTGATCACTGAGCCTGTTAGCCCAACCGGCCAGTACTTCAACAGCTCCGTTCTCTCCGTTGGCATCATCGGTGTTTTCGAGACTGAGATCCCCATCGATGACTCTCAGACAATAACGATGCTTCGGGAGATGCTCCTCCCGATCAATCCTCGCTTCTCATCCATCATGGTTAATTAATCTGTTCAGCTTCTTCACCCATTAATATTTTCTTACAGCTTAGTCCAATTCATGATCTTCCCGAGTATATTATATGTTTTAGTTTCATCTCTTAGATATTAAACCATCGAGCTAGTAACTTATAACTACTAGTTGTGATTTCGGCGTGATCGATCTAGCAGGTGACGGATGAGCACGGGGTGAAGCAGTGGAAGAAAGTGAAAGTGAACCTGGAAGACCATGTAAACGTCCCGGTCTTCCCCGACGGCCTCTCGCCGGAATCTTACGACGGCTACGCACAGAACTACCTAAGCAAGATAGCCATGGAGCAGCTACCACAAAGCAGGCCCTTATGGGACATCCATTTGATCAAGTACCCGACGAGCACTGCAGCCGGGATGCTCCTCATAAGGATTCACCATGCCATGGGAGACGGCTTCTCTCTCATGGGTGCAATCTTCTCCCTCGTCAAAAGAGCCGACGACCCTTCTCTTCCTCTCACCTTCCCCCCTCAGAAGAACACGCCACGACATGAAGATCAACTACTACGTCCGACTCGATATCTGTCCTTGCTCTACAACACCGTCACTGACTTCGTGTGGAGTCTCCTGAAGAGCAATTTGGTGGAAGACGACAAGACTCCGGTTAGATCTGCGGCCGAGGGAGTGGAGTTCCGCCCCATCGAGATTTCGACTGTCTGCTTCTCACTCGATGATATTCGTCGGATCAAAGCCAAAGTTGGAGGGGTACGTACGTACAAATTTAAATATCACATGACTAATTGCTCATATATCCCAGCTAGCTCCCTCTCTAAATAATATCATTAATTAAATTGATATACAAGATCGACCTTATATATACTAATTGATACCCCTGATAGATAAGACCCCGTTGTTCGAGCTAGGGCTATTAATTGCTCATTAAAGGATTAGCTGATCGAAGGCTCCCACCATTCCTGAAACGCCTCTATCAGTCAGAAAGTAGATATAAGCAACGGGGACCAGCTACGACGTACTTACCTGGAGGGAAGACATGGCTCTTCAATATTTCTTCCATTTTCTAACAACTACGTACACTGCCAACTGTTAATTTGTACGCGTTTTTTCACCTACCTACCTACTGGAGAAACCACGAATTTGCAGCTTCTTCACCTGAATTTTCAAATAATGCGTTTGGCAGACAATGCGTTTGGAAGTGAACAGTTCTGATATTATACATTCATGTTCTGAGGAGTTTGAACAAGGAAATATTAACCCCAGCCGGGCCCGTTTCTTCCTGGTTTCTATTTCAGGCAATATATATTAACGATATAGATCGACATCCTTTAATTAATTTCTGATTATCGCGCGTTTATATGTATTGAGCAGACAATCAACGACGTAATCACTGGGATCGTATTCTACGGGATCCAGCTATTCATGCAAAGCTCTGGCCATGAAATCTCAGACCCCAAAGTAACCGCTCTGGTCCTGCTGAACACGAGAATAGTCTCCGGATATCAATCGCTCAAGGAGATGACGGATCCCGGATCGAAGTCCCCGTGGGGAAACCAGTTTGGCTTCATGCATGTGGGAGTCCCTCTCGTCTCCTCCGACGCCTGCCAGAACGTGAATCCACTGCACTTCGTCTCCGAAGCTAGAAATACCATAAAAAATAAGAGGAACTCTCTGGCCGTCTTCCTTACTGGCAGGCTACTGGAGTTGCTGAGGAGAACCCGAGGCCCCGAAGTGAGTAGTAGTACTAGTTGCTCTACATTTTAATCATGATAGAGCCTTTAATTGCATGCCGATCGAGTACTGCTACTTGCATAACCATGGCGTACTACTAATTAAATTAACTAATTAAAACCGTGTCTCCTTATCATTTATTATCTGTACGTATATATCGAATTCATGGACGTCGTCGTTGTGGTGTATTAATTAGGTCACAGCTCAGTACATACACGCTACGCTGAAGAAGACGAGCATGACCATCTCCAACCTGATAGGACCCACGGAGCAAATGGGCATAGCAGATCATCCTTTGAAGGGCTTCTACTTCATGGTCGTCGGCGTTCCTCAGGTACGTACCTTTACAAACTACAGTAATTCAAAATATTAATGCTGGGTATATGATCAGTACTACTACTCAGTCGTTGCTCCGTATCTTCTTCGCCTCTCCTGCAGAGTCTTACTTTTACGCTGGTGAGTTACAACGGGAAGCTGAGGCTCGCGATTGGAACAGAGAAAGGGTTCATTAATTCGAAGCTACTCTGCTCGTGCATGGAAAGGGCTTTCCAGCATATCTCCGAAGCAGTTGGTTCTTAACATTAATTTTAGCCCAGCGTGAATGGCCGGGATCACCGATCACCGTCTGCCCGCTTCATTTTCCATTTAATGTTCCTTTCGTGGTCGTCCGGCCGTTTGATATATGTACGTCTTATTTATTCAATGCGCTCCATTTTCCCTTTCATGCTCCTCTGTCTCGCCCCCCACACACATTATCTTGCTATATAACTACAGTATTTTTAACGTCGAGTGCATTAAATCTTGGGGGTAGTTGGGAACAAGATCACGAGGGGATAGTGAGGTATTCTGTCCCAAATAATTATGTCATGGTTGCATGTATGGGATCCTAATAATATACAAGAAATAACGTCCATTGGATCAGACGTTTATGTAATAATTCATCTTCGCATATTAATTATACCGAAAGAGCATGCATGCATGTACAGTGATCATCTTGCATACACTGTTACTACTGACGTTGGATCCATTAATTGTGTGACTCTTTCTCTGCTGTATTTTCTAGGCATCAATGGTTTAGATTAACATATACACATAAATGAAACTAGCATTTTCCTTTTATTTTACATTAAAATAATATAATTCATTACACCTTATTCAAGTGAAATTGCATGCCCAAATATAAATTTGAAGGATACTTGAACTGGAAAATCACTATATACAGTCCGTAGTTAAGGGGAATTAAGAACGTGAATTCCCTGAGATAAATTTCTCTTAGCCACCAATTCCAATTACTTGTAAGGAACAGTGCGTGGAATTATTTGGCCAAAGATAGGAAGATGAGTTTAGTGGAAAAAAAAAAGTAAACATGAAAATGAATGAGAGTTGCCGCCCATGGCCATTAAGCCTTTTTGCGTAGGACAGGCTTGGCCTTTCCGGTAGTCAAGTATCTAGTGAGCTCTGAGTTTGGATGCTGCTATTAACCCGGCCTGAGTCCACCTTCGTTTTCTTTTTTAATATGAAAATTTCAGAGTCCTCATTGAACAACGGCCAACCTTGGGACACTCGACGGGTTTATTTTTCTATTATTTTTATTATTTTTACTCCGACACTCTCTGTGCCGTCCTATTCTCTCCTCTTCCTAACTGATTTCAGACAAATGAAAATGCTGAAAAGGACCGAGGCGCGAGAGTTGGTTCTCTCGCCTGTCCTGTAACTCAAAATTGGGGATCGAACGGCTGCCGGCGGTTTTATTTTTCTAGGGCTTTTTTTTTGAAGGAAAGTTGATAGCGCGAAAATTGGGTGAGTTATTGTAGCGAGTTTGTACTCTCCTTTTTTCGTTCATTTCGACTCCGGGTTTAAGTTTGGTTGTATTTCAAACTTCCTGCTTACTGCTGCTCTTCGTTCTTCCCTGCTTGTTAGCAATCTCACGGATTTGCACCTTATTTCCATCCATGTATCAAATTGCGCTTACTGCTTCGATTCTGTTGCTTGTGAGCTTGAATTTTATTATTGAAAACGTTGTAAGAAAATCAACTGTGACATACGTGGTCCGAATCCCTCTGGATTGTTTTAACGTTTTACACTACTGGCTTTTTTCGTCTGCTTTCGTTTGCTTTGTAAGAGTCTTTTTTTTTTTTTTTCTGGATGTTCACCGTTATTCAATTCTTTCAATTCATCTCCCTCGTTCATTGATGGACGTGGGACTGTTTTGAGCACTCCTTCCTACCCAGCTAGCAATTAGAGTATATGAGAAGGTATTCCTGTATCTACAGAGGAAGAAGCCGACGACTTTAAATTGTCCGAACTAGCAATATTGTCATTAATTTTAGAGGTACCACTCGCTTGAGCGATATTTTTTTTTTTTTTGTATTAGATATTGCAACTTGGTGGTCCTATCGGGTGCAGGACTCATAGAATGGGATTCGTGCCTCTCATTCGAGGTGGCTCCATGTCAAAAAGAACTTGGTTGCTGTTCAATTCTTCCAAGGTGACTGGAAGCGTTATATTTGTTTTTATCTTTTTGGTTTTAACGCAGGAGTTTAGCCTTCGCTAGTTTAAACTAAAATCTGTCAATATCTTCTTTTGTCCATCCATATTCTGTGTCCAGAATCAATGATCCTAGTGAAATTCGGAGTGCTATGTTTATATCTGAGTGTAGGTTCTCGACCGTTGTGTATAGTGTGTGTGCAATGAGTTCTGCCACTAGATTAGATGTTGCAGAAATTCTTGATGAGGTAGCAATGATGGATGCTGACTCTCACTGAATATCACTCCCAAAGGCATGTAGGTGTTGATGTAGGGATAATCTCGTGATTGAAAGTTCTACACCCTTTAGGAGAGATCTGTACATGGAGATGAACAGAATTCGATTTGAAGGACAAGAGTTTATGGAGCCTTATGAAGGCTTGGATTTTGACTCTATAGATGCTGCAAGGGAGTTCTACAATGCCTATGCAAGGGTCACAGGTTTTAGCATTCGTGTTGATAAAAATCGTCGCTCCTTGAGTACAAAAGAGGTTGTGATGCAGTCATTTGTTTGTTATAAAGAAGGGCACCGTAGAAGGAAAAAGGCTGACAAGGAAACGCAGCGAATAATTCCCATCACAAGGGAGGGTTGTAAGGCTATGCTTATGGTTAACAAAAGAGACGGGTTATGGCGTGTCACAAAGTTTGTTAGAGACCATAACCATGAGTTGTTATCTCTTAGGAAAGTCCATTTCCTTAGATCACACAGGAAATCATCTGCGCCACCAAAAGTTACTTATGATACTTGTAAGGATGCAGGGGTCAGTACAAACCTTGTCATATCATTGTTAAGTGAACAATCTCGAGGTAATTGTCTTAAAGGGAGACGAGAAAGTGCCCTACGGAGTGGAGATGCACAAGTAATCATGAACCAGTTTAAGCATTTAAAGAAAGAAAATCCATCATTTTTCTATTCAGTACAATTTGATGAGTCAAATCAAGCTATAAACTTTTTTTGGGCTGATGCTAGATCGAGGATGGATTATCAATTCTTTGGCAATGTAGTTAGGTTTGACACAATGACATATAAGTCAAACAACTACGATGTGCCTTTTGTGCCCTTCATTGGGGTGAACCATCATAATCAACCTGTTGTGTTTGGTGGTGGACTGCTTTTTGATGAAACAGAAGAATCCTTTATCTGGTTATTCAATTTGTGGCTTGAGGCTATGTCAGGGCGGCCTCCTATGTCAGTTGTATCTGATCATGATCCTGTCGTTGGAACAGCTATTGCAGAAGTATTTCCAAATACTCGCCATGGTTATTGTGTTTGGCATATTATAAAGAAATTTCATGATCAGGTTTCTCAGATGTATGCGTTAGATGAAGAATTTGATAAGAAATTGCAAGCTTGCATCTTTAGTGACTCTATTGATGAGTTTGAAGAACAGTGGGAAGAGTTCATTGAGGAGTGCAACTTGAGAGAGAACCGATGGTGTCAGTTATTATATGAAATCCGAGATCAATGGGTGCCAGTGTACATGCGGAATTCTTTTTTCGCAGAACTGTCTAGTGTCCAAAACCGCGAGAGTATAAACTCTTACTTCTATGGATATATCAATTCAAAGACCACTGTGGCAGAGTTAATTAAACAATACACGAGAGCTGCTGATAATCAGTTTGAGAAGGAAGTACATGCAGACTTTGAGTCCATTCATATAAAACCTGTTTTGCGAACACCAATGCCTATGGAGGAGCAGGCTGCCAGTGTGTATACGAAAGCCATATTTATGAAATTTCAAGATGAACTTATGAATTGTCTCAGTTACAATACAGAAGAATTAGAGAGAGATGGTACTTTTATGAAGTTTAGGGTGACAGAATTTGGAGCAGAAAGAAGGCCACAAATTGTTGATTTGAATTTGTCTGAAAATAAATGTAAATGTTGTTGTAGTTGCCAAATGTTTGAGTTTTCTGGTATCCTGTGCAGGCATGTGCTAATCGTTTTCAGGGTGAAAAGTATTATGATTATCCCTCCGCAGTATATACTTGAACGGTGGACAAAATACGCCAAAGGAGGGGTTGTTTTAGATGAATGTGGCATCAAATCAAAAGGTGATTGTGAAGCAATATTGAGCTTGCGATTCAATGATTTATGCATTAGGTCTATTCGTTTTGCAGAAAATGGGTCAAAATCTGAAGAAGTTTACCGCATTGCATTACATGCACTTCAGAAGGCTAATGATGAAGTTGTTGCTGCTTTTAATAACCTGACAGTCGTAGATGAAAGCATTTCCAAAGATGAGAAAAGTGAGCTGAACTCTTCGAACAGGAAATCGGTAATCGGGTTTGAACCACCAAATGTGTCAAAAAAGGTGGAGCCGGCATCTAGCTTATATCCCTTCTTGGAGGAAGGGGAAAAAGTTTCACTCCGCTCTGTCAACAAGGGTGTTGATAGTAATATCTGCAACTGAATATGATCTGTTGTCAATGCTAGCATTGGCAGTTTACAGGGACAGGTCTGGTGTTTTTTTTCTTATTCTAAGAATTTGAAGTAACCAAATCTTTTTGGAATTTATGAGCGAAAGCACAGAACAATTTCATGCTCTAACACACATTATCCCTCCTCTCTCTCTTAGTAGTATTGCAGCCATTTATCTAGGTCGTTCTGGGTTTACTTTGTCAGTGGTTTAAAAAGGTAAGCAGCTGCTTCACTGTTTAAATGGCTGCTGTGAATTGCTAAGTTACAAACTGTCTTGGTTTTGTATTGCTAGGAAAAGCAAACGTGAGAAATACCAGGATGGAGCAACCAAGTTGATGGAATGCATCCGGACTTGAGGAAGTTTGTGATTCTGATTTACGATCCCTGCTTGAGCAGGATTCTGAGTGCTTCAATAGTCATGAACCTTTTTTCTTCATGTGAAGAAAGTGGCAAGTGCTTTGGCCCTCTTGACTGTCAATTTTTCTTAAGATGGAAAAAATACTAACTGTATGTCCTCTACTGCAGTATCGCTCTGAACGTTTGGTTGCAAACTCTCAGGGGAAGAAAGTTTGATGTGTTGTAAACGCCAGTAGCCAGTACTCCTCTTCAGTACACTTTTCTTTCTTGCAGCTCTGCACTCGCTCCTCCCTCAACACTGATCAATCAGGACTGCTGTTGGTATTGGCCGGCTGGCCTCGTTGCATAACCCTGTCGCCCCATCTGTATTATAGTTGAGCTACTTTTTGTGTAGCCTCACTTGTACAGCTTGATCATCGAGTCTCCTAACACTTGGTCCATCATCTCTTGTCTAGGATAAAGTCCTGCTTGCAAAATATGCACATTTATTCCGGTATTTGACATTTTACAAAGTTTTAATTAATAATATAGGTATTAAGCATGCCCAATCGTGTTACAGGAATTAAAAGTGCTTTCCATGTGTTATGTATTAATACATGATTCTCTGATATAGTGGATTTAACATCTGACTCATTATTAATAATAGAGTGATGTTAGACGTATTTAGTGGATGCACCTATCCGACATACATGTTAATCTAAGTCTTTAAAAATATAAAAAATAATTTTTTATAAGATCTTATTTTTTAGAGGATAAACTCTAAACATCAATTGTTTAGATTAACAAATGCGTGATTAAAGTATTAATCTTAATAATATAGCTCACAACGCAAGTACTCGACTGTCTAATTCATTTTCTATATACTTTAAAACATAAAAAGCCAATTTTAAGGTGTAGAATTAAGGTCCCAAAAATGCATGCCCTGTTCCATGTAATTACGATTTACAAGCAGAGATATCAAAGCGTCAACTTTAATGTCATAAACTGGCCTGCCTCAGGCGCCCGGTTCTGAAGAGCAGTCCGGTAATTTAAGCTTTCTTTCGGGGTAATTGAGGAACGAGCAGGAGTCCGGAACTTGGCGAAGCGCCGGGAATCTCAATTTCTAGGGTTTGGCCGTTGATTGCTATAAATAGTTTATGACTCCAGGTCGAGGGAGAGGCTAGAGTGCCATCGAGGTACGGTCTTCACAGCATCCGCCGAAGGCCTTAAGGTTCAACCGGTGGATTGTTTCCCTCTTCTATTCTCCCTTCGTTTTTTATTCTTCTCTCTTAGTCATTTCGCATTTGTTTGGCTATTTCTTTGGTTCCATTTATTTCCATTGTACTCTGCGATTCTGTTTATCGTCGGATGATGATGAGAGAACTATTAGTTATGATCTGACTTTGATGTGATTCAATATCTAATTTTTGCTACGTTCTTTCTGAATCCAGTTACCCTTTCTTTCTTTCTTTGTCTCTCCTTCCGGTTGAAACAACGCAAGTTTATAGGTTTTCTGTGTCGTGTCTCCGCACCCGTTTGGTTCTATTGAATGGTCGTTCATCAAGTGATGAAAGTGAGAAAAAATCTTAGGACACCTTCTTACACGGTTCACTGATCCGTGGATGAGAAAGAAGTCTCTCTCTGATGATGACGATGATTCTTCTTTATCTGATCTGAAGTCTGCTCGAAAAGCAGCAGCAATCAAAAAATACAAGTTTTCAAATCACCCCAATGCAAATTAAGCATAAACTGGTTGTTTCCCATGGGAGCTACAGAAGTAAACAGCATTCAAAACTTCCCTCCAATAGAGAATTGATTATAGTTAACTGATCGCATTTTGACTGAAATTTGTGAAAACCACATTGTGCGTTGTAAATGTTCTTTACGAGAATGCCTGGATTGAAGAAGATAATCGGGTCGGCCTTTCTTTCTAAACTACTTATGATATTCTATCGTCTAAAAATTATCAAAGGAGTATACTACCCTTGTTTCCTTGTTTCTGTAATACACCAGCGTGGTGAAGAAAGTGACCGGAAGTTCGATAAACAACTCTCATGGAGGTCAAGGTCTCCGTTCCCATGTAAGAGGGTGAGAGGAGGGAAAGATGGGTTCTTTCTCTTCTTCCTCTTCTCTAGTAGACGCACCCTGGCCTTTGTCCTTCCTCGATGTAATTCTTTTTCCCCCTGCCCAATGCTTATCCCATGATTGTATGGCTGATACTTTTAATGTTGATACAGAGGTGCGCCTAACCCTCCTATTGCCTTCTTTTAAGTTAATTGTCATCTGATTGAAGATGTTACTTGTTAATATTGCCTCCACAATGTAAGGGATCAGTACGGTTCTGATTAGGGATCTGAATGGGACGTTAAGAACCCCGCTTTAATTTAGCCTAACTTTTTGATCCTATCGAGTGCTATTTTCTCACCATAATGCACTTTGTCAGTGCTTCACTTCATAATATACAGTCTTTAACAAGTAAAAAATTACACATGAGTCAGTTGAGGTACAGCTAGGCATGATAATGGAATGGCTGCTTAATTGAATCTCTTTCAACTGAAGTAACCCCGATCAAAAAAAAAAAAAAAAAAAAATCAATAGAATGTTCATCCTCAAATAAGAGAGTAACTTTAGATGATCCAAAAAAAAAAAAAAAAAAAAATATGCTACCTAAGACAAGTATGTATTTCGGGCATGTAAGTCGGGTAACTCGTCAATCTGTGAACCAGTGTAAAGTCCTAACTAAGCTTTTATCAAAATTTATTTTTGTGATAATTTAATTTTTGGAAGAAGGAAGAGATCGAGTCGGGTAACTCGTCACTCTGTTCCATGAAGAAACAGTCCTCTCCGACTCGATCGGGCTGATGGAGTCCTAACCTAGATACCTAATTCGACCGATGTGACTCGGATGTAAATGTAATTTACTCCTGTCCTTTGCCTAGGTATATGATAGAGGCACCTGGATCGAAGAAGGAACCATCTCGTATGGGCGATTTCAATTATCATACGTCTCACATAAATTTCCGTGGTTGCTGGATCCAAGACGAAGTGAGAGGCTCTTTCACCACCTTCAACACATCCGATTCCCGATCTCGAGAGCTTTATTTAGTTTAGTCACACAGCTGGGACACAATTAGCACTAAGCTTCGCAACTCGAGGTCCTCCCTCGTCCCCCTCCGAGCTCGTCCCATGAAATTGGATACAAGTAAATTGCAACTGTAATGTAAGAACTCCATCAATGTTTCCGCGCGATGAAGTTGGACGAATTATTTTCTCAAAGAAGTAAAAAAAAAAAAAAATGGTAGAGCGAAAGTTGGGCGAATCGTGCTTAGCCTGGCCCTAGCGAGGGGAGATGAAATTAATGAGCGAAAGGAGGAGTCAACACCGCCTAATCTCGGTTGGAGAAAATTAAAACAATGGCCACATGGGAGGTCCGCGACTGAGTTGTACATACTCTTTTAGACTCTTCTTAAGAGCCCACTGCTTCGTTTTTCCAAGAAACTCTTTACGCGATTGCTGGCTCTCTTCATTAAATGCTTCAGTCTCGACGCGTTAAAGCTTTCCTCCCACGTGGGCGCCATGGGGAGGGACGCCGCATGAACGCTTTTCCCGCCGGGAAAGAAGATCGATCCCTCACGACGACCACCGGCGACTTCACGTTCAAGGGATTCCCTCCCGCTTACTTAACCACCCCCCTTCATATATGTATATGTGTATACAACGCAGAATTTAAGCCCTAGCTGATTATTATTTTTTTCTCTTCTTTTGAGAGTTTTATATTTGACTCCTTTAAGAAGTCTTTCCAGTCTAAAAATTTAATTAGTTTATTTCAGCACACCATGAGGGAATTAATTAGAGTCTCACAGCCGAGGTCAGCCCTGACCAGAAATAAGGATTTTTATGAGAGAGAGAGAGAGAGAGAGAGAGAGAGAGAGAGAGAGAGAGAGAGAGAGAGAGAGAGAGAGAGAGAGAGAGAGAGAGAGAGAGAGAGAGAGAGAGAGAGAGAGAGAGAGAGAGAGAGAGAGAGAGAGAGAGAGAGAGAGAGAGAGAGAGTGAGAGCCAATATTACTCAGACCCATGTGGTGAAAGAGCTCCACCGGCCACAGGAAGGATAGTCAGAGGTTAAACAATTAGCAAGAGAAAAGACTACTAAAATCAAGTCATAACTGGATGATTAATGATCTAATATAAGATTAATTTAAGTAAGCAAGTAGAATGATATATACAAAATAGTACTACGCCCGACTTAGATTTCCTATAGAATTTAGAACCTCTTAAACCAAGTGTCTTACTTAACCCCACTTTGGCTGAATCAAGGAATATAATATCATAACTCTCCCCTTCAAATACCCACTTCACTGCCCCTCCCTCTGATCTCACCCCCTCCATAGGATCAAACAGCAGTCTCGCCCAGTACACCAGAGCGATCGAAGAGGGAGGAGAATGGCTTCCAGTACTAGGAATGTACCATTTTTTAAGCTGGTGACCATCCTCTCCATGCTGCTCATCCCGCTAGCTTTCATACCCTACTCGGGGGTGGCTCAAGACCCTGACGAAGACGAAGAGTACGTCTTGGACGCTCAGTCCTTGGGCGGCGACCTCATCGGTAATATTAATGCTGCCCGGGCCGCCGCCGCGGTGCGCAAGCTGAGGAAAGGAGCACGGTGCAACGCCGCATCAAACAACGTCTGCCCCGGAGTGAGCGTCAACAACGGCACCGGATTCCTCCAGTGCTGCAAGAAGCATTGCCGGAATATTCTCGGCGACCGGAACAACTGCGGGCAGTGCGGCCGGAAGTGCTCCTTTGGCCAGCTCTGCTGCGCCGGCGTCTGCACCAACATTGCATATAACGTGGATCACTGCGGCAAGTGCAACCGGAAGTGCCCCGCCGGGGTCAGATGCGAGTATGGAACTTGTGGGTACGCTTGATTATATATTATCATCTATGGGGTGGAGGTTATGATCGAGATAGTACTTCTTCTGGGCCGGTCGTATACATAGATGTTAGTCATAATATCAGTACTAGTAAATCTTTTGAAGGGGGAGAGTGAACAAGAAGAATAATTGGTAGCACATGATTACGTATAGACGTAGCGGAGATTGCAGAGAGAAAAGAAACTAATTAGCTCATGATAGGGCATATCGATATCTACATAAAGGACTCTTTCATTCTTGCTCCAGCGTGAGATTATACATTACAGGAACTCATATTGTTAACTCATTGCGCTGCAATAAAAGAACCAATAATTAAACCTCGAATCCTTGGTGTTTCCCGTTTTTATCTTATCCTGTAATTACTTTTGGCGTTAATTTCTCTCTTCTTCTTCAATATTTCAAGTACGGTACTGGAATATCTCCACCCAATATTCTACTCGATTAGTTCTTTGGCTTTAATATTATTCGTTTTGACTCGTTTACGTTAAACGTAACAACAGATCATTAAGCATATCTGTTACGTGGAGTTGGACAACATGATATATATATATATACTCCAACGTCCAAACCACGGACGGAACCTTAGGTGCGATATTCTTCAACACGATCTCAGTCGTCCATTACGTTCTACGTATCAGAAAATTTGCTATCACGTAACTTGTTGTGATCAGTGGAGTATCCATATCTAATTAAAGGACTAGTATATTGTTCTTGCTCCTCGGAGTGAGAATATTATATATTACTAAAACTCATGTTAACTCATTATTGCACAGCTGCTACAAAACAACAAAACAGTACTGAATCAATTAGTTGCTTCCAATCTTCTTATTCTTCTATACGTTTAGTCTTGATTTCTCTCTTCATCATTTCAAGTAGGTCACTGGAATCAAATTTTGTACGACCCACCCGGTCACTTGTTTACTTATGACCTCCATCTATTCTTCTGTATCTGTTCTTCAGCGTTTGTTGTTGTGATACATTTACGTGAAACAACAAAACACTTCTTTCGTGCGTGGAGTCGGACAACATATTTGATACTCCAAAATCTCTTAACCATGTCCAGAAAATTCCCTTGGTAACTTCTTTTACAGAAACCTCGAGAAATTTTTTCAACAAGATCTCATCGTTTCCATTACGTTTCACTCATCAGAAAATTTTCCACCAATATGGAACTAACTCTCAGTAGGGCAGTTCGGGCAGAGCATGAATAACACGATCGATCTTCCAATCATGGAGAAGGAGATTAAAAAAACCATTAACTAACTAAGCCATTCAGATACCAAAAGCGGACAAGACAAGATCTGACTTTCCCTGTTGATCAAATCAAGTTGGCAGCGTCTGGGTAGCTCGGATATCGATCGCTTGCGACGTTGCTTAAGTGCGCACTAGTTGTTCCAAATTTCAACCTTCACATTCCCGTCATTAACGAATGGCTGTAAATAGGCAGCTCCAAGTCAAGTCTAAGAACCCTGCATCGCCATTACCGCGTAATGTTCAGAAGGAGGTCCAAATCAATGGAGATCGAGCTTCTTTCATCTGGATTTCTCGAAACAGGCCACATGTGCCAACAAAGGGATTATACAAAACAAAGGACCACAATTTCATCTGTTTATAATTGGCTTGCTCTATTATTTATTCTATATATGTTGAAGTAACGCATTATTCGTTACTCATTTACTATTTAGCCAATGGAAAAGAAATAGTAAAGCTTATTTTTTGACCTTTTTCATTGACTATTGGAAATATTTAAAAAAACGTAATTAGATTATATTTAGTGAATATATCTCTTTCATTGAGCATATATATATATATGATAGAGAAAAAATGTTGTAAGTGTATATTTTTGAATAATTTTACAATCCGTGGGATAAGAAAGAATAATTAGAAGGGGTAGACTACCTCATTACCACTCGGTTTATAATTTATAACTATGATCCATTACACTCTGTTATTAATGTAGAAACCTTCATCTTCAAATCTGAGGTTTTTTCATTTATTTTTGTCCAGTTTTTATATGGCCAGTTTTTTTTTATTGCCAGAATTATTTTTGTCCTATACGCGACCTCAGCTCACGTGTCTTGCAACATTTGAAGGTTTCTGAACTTTTTGGATAGTTTTCTAATATTCCCTTAAAATTTCATAATTCCAAATACAGATAATTGAATGCTAAAATTAAGATTCTCTGAACATGAAGCTCCAAAGTCCAATGCAGTTAAAACTATCCGTCACAATTTGGGTAGATGACCGTCAGCAAGAGTTTGCCCATTAGAAACAATATCCTTCGTAAAGTTAATTGCCTTGGGATTGAGAGTTACACGCACAAATCAGAAAACAGAAGAAAAATGAAACCCTGAGCCCTCGACTGAAATGATAAATTTAATTCTAATTCTGGGTGTCATTTAGCTGCTTTGTTTGATTTAAATCAAGCTACACTTGCATCTCTGAATTAAAAAAAAAAAAACGTTGGAAATCTAAGGATGTAGAACAAGCATGAAACTCTTCAACTTCCTTTCCAATCAACATTCAAAATGCACCAACATGCCCATCGAACCGCCTCAACTTTTGATCTAGAAATTAAGGCAAGATGGCCTAACACATTTCAATAAGTAGAGCCAGACTACTATCACCCTGTCTCTATGTTCATATTGCCAATGATTGGGTTTCATGTTACTCTAAACTGGGTTCTATAATCATAAAAGTGTAGGTTAGACTGGTAAGATCATCAGGCAAAGGAAAGATGCAGTTCGCCAATTCGCAGCCCGCGTGCAGTTTTTGTAAACACAATAGACTGAGGGACATCAATCAGATGACTAGAGTAACAACTTTATTATGTATCTCTCTCAGTTTCTACAGTTGATGCAAGTTACAACCAATAATAAACTCATAGGTAGCAATTTCAGCAGCGGAAGAAAGCACAAGCTTTTTGAACCATGATGAAACAAAACGAAATTATCCATGCTGAAATTAATTTTACATCCTTACAAACACCACCCAGATCCCAGGTCAAGAACTGTGGTAAAGAATGATTCAATTTGTACTCCTTTCAAAAGGGGCTCCACAGGCCGGTGAAAATAAACAATAAACTGAAACATCTACAACGTACGTGTATCTGCTTACATCTCCTCCAGAAAGATCACAATGAATATCGATAATGGAGCCTACAAGTATCGGATGAGCTCCACTGCGTATCTCCCTCTTTTAGTGGTGCTTATTTCCCCAATCTGTATGGAAAATATCAACCACTGAGAAGATCTAAGAAAAGTCAATTGTTCCTTCTCATTTTACAGATGCTGGACCAAAAAATTTAAAACTTTAACCAAATTTACCTTTAGTCTCCCTTTTCCACTGACAGAAACAATATCTCCTGTCTTAAGCGCTGCCCCATTTTTCGTGACAGGGACCCAATTGACCCGCACATCACCTTTACTGCAGAGAGAGAGAGAGAGAGAGAGAGAGAGAGAGAGAGAGAGAGAGAGAGAGAGAGAGAGAGAGAGAGAGAGAGAGAGAGAGAGAGAGAGAGAGAGAGAGAGAGAGAGAGAGAGAGAGAGAGAGAGAGAGAGAGAGAGAGAGAGAGAGAGAGAGAGAGAGAGAGAGAGAGAGAGAGAGAGAGAGAATGAGTTTGTTGTCTCCACTAAATATTATTTCTATAAAGGCAATGTTAGTAAAGGCACTTACCTTATCAAATCTACTAGTTTTGAACGTGAAATTTTGAATCCAGCGCTTGCTAGGGCATCTACCCGTAAAGATGCTTCCACGCTTTTAAATGATTTTGTCCTAAACACAGGTAAGCCACTATTTTTAGGTTCCAGAATCTTACAGTACAAAATAGAAAAACATAAAAGCGAATTAGTCTAGATTATGGTATTGAGCCACCTTGGAGGTTCATAATCTAAAGCAAGCAAGGGTATCTCTGTGCAGGACACAGGGACTTTACCAACCTGCACGTTAAATAAGGAGCATCAAGAACAGGGTTGTAGAATGACTCTACTTGATGGACTAAACTTTAACTCCAAGAAATTTAATATTAATTTACATTTACTGCAGAAAATTCGAAAGCTTCACCATCGATTACACTGAATTAGCCACCTATTCAGAATGACATTGAACTTTGAGATACCTTACCTTATCCAATGTTGAGACAAGAAAACTAACAAGCTCTGGAACAACAATAACTTGGGCACCTTTGTCTCCCTTGAAGAGAAGATTTAAAAAAGAAATGAGACTGGGCATAACAAGTATCATAAGTAAGAGTTATGAAAGTGAAAAACTGAAACTAGAACAACTCCACGGAGTCCAACAATGTAAAGGTGGAGTAATCCCGGAATACCAGACCTGCAAAAGAATGTCCCCAAGCTTTTCTCTGGCAATTCCAATACCAAGAATGGCACCAAGAAAGTCCCCATGAGCACATGTTTCAAAAGAGAAGTTTCCCGAGATACTGAAAGAGCATCAATTTGCAAATTCAAATGATTGGCATAAATGCATTCTTGGACAGAAAGAACAGAAGATGAGAAGTAAATGTACCTCAGAGAAGCAACAGCATCCGGGACAAAATCCATATCTTCGGTGTGCCCTATCAAAAGGCGGCAACGTTCAGCCTGTGGGTATCCACCCTGAGCAACTGCTTTTGTGTCAGTTAATTTTTCTATGGTTGTTACTGCCTCCTCTAGTACTGGTGGGGTAAGAAAATCGGTATAGAGAATATCTCTTCTGGATGATGCACGTCTTGCCTTATGAAACACACAGAGATAGTTTCAAAGAGAATTTTAGCTTCATGCAGAAATGAGTTCCTCATAATCAGACAAGTCGAACTAAATCCTGCTATGAAATCAAACTGCCAGAGGCAATCAGAGATCCCTCAAATTAATTTCTGTCAACCTCTTCGACCATAGAGCGACAAAATTATCTTCTTTTTGTTTCCTCTTTGGAAATAAAGATTACTATGTGCACCTTTATTTCTAGGTCCAGCTTCTGGGCGATTGGCAGATAACAGGTGGTGCATTTCAATAACAGGGAAATGATTTACCGTCCAATAACATCTAATACCGCAGCAATAACCAAAGAAAAGGCGCGGTTCTAGGCTGCTAGAACGACAGCGACCATTTGTGCGTGCATTTTCTCGCAGCATCATCAAATCCACAATTTTCCACATTTTTTTTAAATGGCATTAATAATGGACACAGTGTAGAATATTTACCAACGAACAATGCCAATACCATTTCAAGTATATTCTTCACATCCCCCGACTTATCTCTGACTCTTTTCAGCAAAATATCACCTTCGTCTTTCCAAGCAGCATGCGCACAATCTGAAAGCCCTGCTTCCGTGATTTGAAACTTTTAGTTCGTCGCCAGCTAAATATCATTAATTATTCGTACCAAAATTTCCGGCCCTTTCACCCCGATCATGACTTTAGGGTTTCGCACAATACCTGAGGCAGTGGCTGAAGACGAGGAAGGAAATGTACAAAGGGCCCGTTGACGGAAGAAAAGGATGTTGAAAGATGGAGAAAGGCGCAGGGTGGAGAATGAACTGAGGGATTTGGACAGAAGCCCCGCCATGGGAGCTCTGATGCCTGCCGCAATCATCCCCGCACTGACTCCAGCACCGGCCGGAATTTGGAGAGTTTGAAGTTTGAACTGAAATTCTTACGGTCGAGAAGCTGGTCTTCCTGTCGGGTATTACCGCGAAAAATAGAAAATGGATAATATATGCTCTCAGAATCAGAATCCAGAAACAGAGTTTTCGCAAATGGATTAATCGGTCCACGTCCGGGCTACATCCGGTCCATGAAATAACTGAATGGGCCACAACAGTTATCCGCAAATTAACCCATTACTAATATGAAGTACAGAATAGAAAGTTTAGCGATAATTGTCCTGAAAAAGCAATTTAATTGTTGTTCAAGTGAATTATTATTTGGAGTGGAGTATCCCTTGATTGAATAAAACGGATCAATCGGATAATGGAGAAGGCCATCCACAAATGATTCTGAAATAATACCACAAAAAGCGAGAAAGAAAAGAAAAATCACCAATATAGCATATATATTAACAAGAAGGCCTCGCTAGGGGCTTTCTTTTGGTGGAGGGGACGTGACTCACGATCCTCACTAGTCAGTACTAATAATAACCTCTTGTCGGCTGTGCGGCTGTGCTAACTTCCAGCCAAGTCAAAACATTCAGATTCTAGAGATCCCAAATTTCAAATCCCAATCTTCTAGTCCCAATTAGGACAATATAAATTAATCGCGACCCTCCGAGCTAGAACAGGTAAGTATATATGGTATGGCCATTAGCAGCCACTGTAAATTAAGCCGCTTCCTCCATTTCAGATTTGATCCAAAAACTCCAAAGTACTAGCCCGCACTCACTCATCGAGGCTCGCTGCGCATCCTGGCCATCACATTCCTTCCTCAGCACTGCGCTCTCTGTTACACGACTTACACTGTCGGATGCATTCTCATCATTTCATGTGGTCGATGCAGACACTACTGAAAGCTTAAAAAGATTCGGAGGCTTTGAGAAATAAAGAGAAAATGGAGCCCACAAACGTGAAGCTCATGAAACCTTTAATGAGGTGCTATCTCTAATTATCCATCCATCCATCCATCCAACTGTTAATTATCAGTTCATTAATATTACCCGTCGCTAAGTAAATATTTTTACCTGTTAATCGCGCTCGCTTGCTCAAAACCAATCACAAAAAAACCATTAAGCTGATTAAAACTCTTTGATTTTGATTGGCAGGCCAAACGTCAAATCGGGAAAAAGGAGTCAATTATATTCGTCATTTCACTTTCGCCCCATGATCTCATGTTCTGATCACTAGTATCATAATTCGACAGCGGGTTCCACAACTCTTCTCTCCATTCTTTGAAAACCCTTTCCATATTAGCACCTATGATCTTAAAACAGCCTTATTACGTCGTTAATCACAAACACATAAATATGCATAAACGTAAAACTTCGTGCAAGCTCCTTTCGTCCAAGATGGATCGAAAGACGATAGAGAAAAACAGAAGGATACAAATGAAGACCCTCTTCGCCAAACTCAATTCCCTCGTCCCCCAACATAAGGTACGCCTACCTAGCTACCCCCATCGTCAATCTGCAGCTTTACATTCTTTATTTTACAGCTCAGAAAAAAATTAACGGAAAAGCAGATATGTTTCTCTCTCGAGATCATGATCATACTCTCCTTCCCTAAAACCAGCTCCCATACTCTTCTAATTGTGTATTTAATTTCTGTGTTAATGTTCTGGGTATATATGTAGGAAATCACCTCTTTTGCAGCTTCTGTAATGTATGTTTCCTCTTTTTTGGGTCTGGTTTCAGCATTTCGATTTAGTTTTAGGGCATGAAAGTTAACAAGCCTGTAATATTGGTCATGCAGTCTGATGCTAATTACATTCAGTGTTTGGCAATTTCAATCCGATCTGTACCGGTTTAGCTGCGGATTTTAAAATTTAAGCACTGAAATGGGTGTTATATTTGGTGCTTTTTTTTATTATTCGTTTTCTGAACGTTGTCTAGGAGGCCATACTATTGCTCCCAGATCAGCTCGAACAAGCTGCAGCTTACATAAAACACTTGCAAATGAGATTAATGCGGCTGAAAGAGAGGACAGAGTACTTCTTGGGCATCGCCAAGGTAGAAGGAACCATGAACACTAGTGCTGTTGCGGGCTCACCACCACTCCAAATCGAGATTCGACATGTGGGTCCTGCCTTAACAGTAGCTCTAGTTGGCAGCCTGGACAGCCAGTGCATGTTTCATAGATCCATAAGAGCTGCTGCAGAAGAAGGAGCTCAAGTGCTCACTGCGGGTTTTACTGTTGTCGGTGACAAGGTTTACCACACCATACATGCCGAGGTTCCTGCTTAACAGATATATAACTCTGGCCATCTTCTGCATAAACCTTCATTTCCTTTCTTGAAACAACTCTGACGTCTCTCAGCTAGTTCATGCTTGAACATGAAATATTGCAGAAGCAACAAACACATGAAAATCTGATTCCATATCTTGTTTTCAGGTCAGGAATGACAAACAAGGATTTCAGGCTACGAGAATTTCAGAGAAATTGAAGATACTTGTTAAAGAATTTAATGATTCTCGTCGAAATTAAAAAATGGCCATGGGAAGAACCAGAACATATCGAAGAAGAGATAAAACTGGTGAGCCCCGGCGTCAGTACTGGTAAAAACTAGGCTGTACGTACGTACGTAGTTAATGGTAGTACCCATTTTGAAGTCTTTCTGAAAGTTTCATTTTCGTATGGCTTAGAATGAAATTTGATGTCTGCTCATACTAGCTTATCTGAATAGGGAGCTCCGGATTCGGATTGGATTGAAATTTTGGAAGGAGATATATATATAGCTTATGTAAGCAATTATTTCAGTACGGGTAATTTCATACTATATATGTGTGTGTGTGTGTGTGTGTGTGTGTGTGAATTTAAGATAATTTCACCAGCTGCCTTTTGTAGCTAACGACCCGCACATAGAAACATTATTTATTTCGTTATTACAAGTGCCTTAACAAATTTTTAGTTACTGAACTCATTTGTTTGCTAATTACAATTGGTATATACGTAATGCGCATATTACAACAATACTTAGCAACGGCTTTATTCGTTGCCAAGACGGTCTTTTTTCCCCTTCTTCTTTTTCCCTGCAGTCATGCATATATATGGGTACAATATCCAGCAATGGGTATGATTTCTTACATTTGAGGGAAGCACCACTAAGAGTTCCCGCTTGCATCTTGATGGAAAAAACTAAGAGTTGCAGAAAAATTAAACTAAGCTGATTTCTGCAGACGCATTCTCAACCAAGCTAGTTTTCCTTCGTATCTAAAGATTCTAAACATTTACTGGAGCTGGTATGGAAAAGCTACGACTAGGGTATAAAAATATTAATATTTGTCTATTGATCAGATATGTTCTAGTATAACTAATGAAGATTGATCTAACTGATCAGAATATATACCGGTGTTCTAGCTAGATCAAGGTCTGGATCATTTTTCTGTTATAATTAGTTTTCAATGACAATTTATATCATAGATGACTTTCAAGTTTCAAGGGTCTAGCCTTTCTAAGGAATAAGGAATGAAGGATGGGACCCGTCTTCCTGAGGGCCCTCATCTCTGCCACGCATGTGGTGACCAAGGCAAACCTTCCGATCGAGTTCTGAGTCTTCTGATCGTTCTTTTTTTTTTTTTTTAATCTAAAGTTAGATGATTGCCATTTATAAGATATAAACGGTGTTTACAGAGTTTAGAATATTACATTCATCCAAAAAACATAACTACAGGAACAACCCACTTAACTTCCAATCATCTATTAGTGTTTTCTTCAAAAAATGAGGAGTTGTATTACTCCACACTCAGATACTTGATACTCCTAACTCAGCCACGAATGAACCTTCCTTGGCCAACTTGTCCGCTATTTGAGTTGGTTTCCCAGAAAGCATGTTGCAGGATATAAGATGGGTGCCTCATGAGGATGTCCTGACAAGACTCGAACAATGGGGTTAATTGCCAGTGTGATGCCGTTTCCTGCTTGGTAGCCTGAATTGCTAGCATAGAGTCCCCCGATAATAACCTGTGAATCATGGTAGAAGTGATGAAGTAATGAAAGGGTAAGAAACAAGGCGTGTAGTTCAGCTTCGTTATTGGTTTTTTTTTTTTTTTTTTTTTTGAATGGCTCATGAAGCTATGATTAACGGATTGCCTAGATTACTTCGGATAATAATTATCCCCCACCTGCTATATTTTTATTAGAAAAACAATATCCATTGAAGTTTGCTTTGACATCAGAGGGTGGTGGTGGGTTCCAATGTAGATTTTGTCTAGGTTTTTTAAGTTCAATTTTTTCTGGTACATTCCTCTGTTTGGCAATATCTCTTACAGTGAGGAAAAACTTTCTTTTTGTTGGCTCCATGCTCTGCTCGATAGATTGAAACCTCCTTTGGTTTCGCTCACACCACATCTCCCATAGATGTAGTGACGATGACAAATAGTTTGGCTTGAGGTTTGTTCTTCCATTCTAATCTAGTGAAAATCAGATTTAACATTTGTCGAATGGAGAAGAGGTTTATTAGAAATGACAGATTTAGTTGCTTGTATACTTCTTGTGTAAATGGGCATAACAGGAAGGTATGGGTTACTGACTCAATCGATTGATGACATAGAAGACAGTCACCAGGTATTTGAATACCTCGTTTGATCAACATGACGGATGTAGGCAAACAATCATGTAGGAGCTTCCATAAGAATAGTCTATACTTGGGGAGAATAGTTGGAGACCATATTTTACTCCATAAGATATCAACAGGCCCATGTTTGTAATCGTTTTTTCTATTTTACAATTTGACTAGATATAATGATAGGTATTCTTGAAATTGAAGTACCCTTCTGAGGTTAATGACCAGATTGGCTGGTCGTGTTTGGTTATGCTAGCGAATGACTTCAAAATTTTGATTGCAACTTTCGTAGGCCAGAGCCACATACGTGAGATTGAAATGTTCTATTACTGAACTGATTTTTTTTCGAAAGGGTGTACTGGCCCAATTAGCAATGTATGACAATTTGCTAATGGAAGATTTGAGCTTGGGAGCCAGTGGTCATAACTCGGAGAGATATCCGTACCCTTTCCCAATTGGTATCTGAGGAATTGTGTAAAATTTCCCAATAGGGGTCGAGTTTGTTTCTATAGTAGTGACTCCCCATATCTTCTTTTTTTGTGGGATCTCATGGATTAAGTGCCCATATTTATCCCTCATAACTTGAGCCCAGAGAGATTTCTATTTCTGTGAACATATGTCATAGAATCTTCATCCTATATGCCATACTTCAGGATCTTAGATTTCGCATACCAAGACCCCTCATAAAAAGTCTCTAAACATTTTTTCTATTTTTAAAATGATATGGATTGGGAGATGAAAACAAGATATTATATGCGTTGGGATACTAGATAACACTGATCTTACCAGTGTCAATATTCTACTTTGGGAAAGTGCTTTTTTAAGCAATCCTTGAAGTTTTAGAGAGATGGATTCAATCAAGTGTCATATGTTGCTCATGTGAGTTTAGAGGTCGGAATTATAATTCCTAAGTGTTTTCCTATTGAGTGTGTTATAGGAAAAGGAAGGATGTAGCTGATTTCCTGCTGTAATGAATCGGGTGTTCCTTTAGCAAAGAACATAGAAGTTTATATGGAGTTTATTCTTTGTCCGGGCTGACTCTTCATATTTTGTCAATATTTTCTTGAGAGTCAGAGCTGAACATGTTTCTGATTTGGCAAATAGTATTGTATCGTCTGCAAAGTGCAGATTACATATTGTGGGGCTTTTTGGGGAATGGGACTAGGGAGTGATCTTTTTCCTTTCGATCCCATATTGGATTCTGGATGAAATGAATTCTTCATAGAGAATAAATATAAAGGGAGAGATAGGGTCTCCTTGTCGGATCCCATGTAGATGTTATGCAAGATAGCAGTAAGAGCTGGCACTGTGGTGGGAAATTAAAACATTGAAGAGTGTGCTTCATAAACATCCATGAGAGGGTGTCAAAAACTTTTTGTAAGTCTAGTTTTAAGCCAAAAAAAGTGTTCTTCTTTCGTTTGAATTAATAGAATTCATGATTTCATGCACTAACAGTGTGTTATCTGTTATTTGACGACCTTTCATGAAGGTTGTCTGTGAGAGGCCCACCAGTATCGGGATAATTGGTTTTAGCCTATTTGCTAGTATTTTTTAGAAGATTCGATAGATAACGTTGTATAGGCCAATAGGTCTAAAATCAGAGAATTTTTCCAGGTCTTTGATTTTTGTGATTAGGGTGATGAATGTTTTATTTAGACTGGGGTCCATTGATCCGGTCGTGAATAAGGAAGATAAGTTATGTGTTAGATCTTCCTTGATTAGGTTCAAGTGTTTTCTAAAGAATAATGCTAGTTGCACCTAGACCATGTACCTATGCCACGTACATGTTAATCTAAACCATTGATGCCCAAGGTTTATCCTATAAAATATAGGATTTTATAAAATAAAAAATATTTTTTTACATTTTTTACGGGCTTAGATTAACATGGATGTCAGACATGTATGTGGGCTAGGTGCACCTAGCATTACTCTTTTCTAAAAAAGATGGGTTGGCTTTTAAAGGGTTCCATAGTGAAGAGGGCGTTTTTTACCTCTTTTTGTGTAATGTGTTTATTTAGGTAAGTTCTCTGTTGTGTGTTAAGGGAATTTCTTGGTGAGAAATTTACAGGGTTAGCATAGACATTTGTGTTTGTGTGTGATGATTTAAAGTGATCCCAAGCCGCCATTCGGATTTCATCATCAGATTCTAGGTGGAGTCCATCCACTCTTTTTAATTTATTTATTTGATTTGTTTGTTTTCTAACTTTGGCAAATGTGTGGAAAAAGCTTGTATTCCATGCTTGTAGTTGTTTTCTGAAATTTCTGTATGTGATGAATTCTCAGTAGCCGCATATACTAATATTGCAGATATTTTTCTTCCTCTATAAAATTTTGATCATAGGGAGAGGATTGTAATTTTATCTGTAACTTTTAAGGAGATTACGGTTTGCCAAATATTTTTGTGAAAATTTTCAAAATTTGATTGGTTCCAACTTTTTAGATGTTCAACTATTTTTTGTAATCTAAGTGCTAGGAGATTTGCAGATACATTAGCTGTGTGTGGGTGACTGACCGAGGCCCATCATTTTTCAACTACTTGAATATAATAAGAAGCTTCAGCCCACATTGCCTGATATCTAAAAATTCTAGCATTATTTGTTTGTAGTTTGAGTTTAACTAATAAGGGGGTATGGTCAGATCTTACTAGAGGAAGTACTGTTACCTTCGTGTTGGGTAAGGAAGTGGTCCATGAAATTTTTAAAATCATTATTTGGCTTATAGACAGCTGACCTAGATGTTTTTTCATTGGCACTTATTGTAGCATTGAAGTCACCCACTAGTGCATTTGCATCAGAGGCCGACCCAGCGAACTGGTTTAGAAAGGGTAAACCTTCTTTCCATCGAAGGTGGTTGGGTGGTAAATATATGAAGCCGAAGTTGACTACCCCCCTTTTTTGTATTTATTCTAGTGAAGATACCAAACGGGTTTGCTAATGTGACAGTAAGCAATACCGAGTCCTTCCCAAGGAGGCAAAGTCCTCCACTAAGGCCATTAGATGGCACTGAGTGTATGTGTGTGTACTTCTGGGACGCCCATTTGATCAATTTTGTATTAATTAGGTTGGCTGTTTTGTTTCACTTAAGAAAATGATATCGGGTTTATGTTATGTGACGATGCGTTGTAGTGCAGTTAGAGTCGAGACATTTATGATGCCTCGGATGTTCCAAACAAAGCAACTATCCCTTTAATAACAAAAAGTTTGTGGTTGGGTCTCTTATCCGTAAAATGACGAGTTGTGTGCCCTTCAACATCTCTTCTTGGTGATTTAAGTGCAGCTTCAGTCGGGTGAATATTATTTTAAATTATTTCACGTTTTTTGCCACGTCCCTGGCTGACTCCTTGAAGTGTATGGATTGCCGCCATAACAACATTGTTTACTCATGAGACTTTATATTCATGTGCTCTAATCAGGTCAACAGTTGTGTACGGTGTCATGTGTGGCTGATCCATATTTGCAATCAGCTGGAAATTCTGAATAGTCTATTGGAATAAGCTATTTGACGGGACTAGCTCAGAGAACTTTGTGGCTATTTGAGGAATTCTGACTGACTTGAAAACTATTGGCTTCGGTCGGATTGGACAGGGATTTGTCGTGGGCTTCTTTGGAGGTGTGACATTGACGGTTTCATGGGGTGGAGCTAGAGTGAGCTGGAGGTCGCATTTTATGTCCTCACTTGGTTGTAGACATTTAAATTTCGTCAACAAAGTCTGTTTTGTTGGTTGCAGTATGACTGAGCTTTGGTTTTGATTATGTGTTCGCGTAGATTTTTATTGCTTCATTAGATGATGGGATTTGTCCTTTGAGGACGACGAAGTAGGATGAGGTGGGCTCGCATGACCCTTTTGTTGACAAAATGCCAGTTCGAAGATGGGTCATCCGAGCCATCTCGACTTGGCGGGAGAGCAGAGTCATTTGATTCTTCGTTTGGAATCTTTCCCCGACATTTTTCTGTTGAGTGACCCCAACGCTTGCAGTGTTTGCAGGTTCGTGGTTGGCTTTCTACTAGTACATCCAATTGGATTTGATTTATCTCCAGGCCTAATACATAAATTTCCACCTTTACTCATGCATGTAGCTTCAATCCTTCTCTCCTTTCTGTAGATTCATCCATCGTCAAATATTTGCCCATCTGCTTCACAATTTCGTTAAGTGCATCGTGCCAGTGCATGGCAGTTTGAAGAGCTTGACCCATACAATTGTATAACAAAAAAGGTATGACATGACGTGAAAGCCTCGTGGCCAGTGATAGAGATGAAATATGGAATCACCTATTGCAATCGGGGACATCTCACAAAGTTTTTGAAGTGTGCCCTCCAGGCATTTTGAGGACTGAAATTGAGGCATTTTGAGGACTGAAATTGAGGCATTTTGAGGACTGAAATTGAGGCATTTTGAGGACTGAAATTGAGGCATTTTGAGGACTGAAATTGAGGCATTTTGAGGACTGAAATTGAGGTATTTTGAGGACTGAAATTGAGGCATTTTGAGGACTGAAATTGAGGCATTTTGAGGACTGAAATTGAGGCATTTTGAGGACTGAAACTGTTGGGTCAAGAAGTCTAAAGACAAATCGTTGCGGCACTTTGTTCTGGCAAGAAGAGATTTGTGTATGGTTTTCATGTTATGGAGACTTCAGTTTCTTCGATTTTTGTCTGAACTTTTTCTGGGCACAGTGGTTCTATTTATGGGTAGTCGTGGATTGCTGCTTGATTGCGTTTTTTGCCTGTCTGCATTTCGAGGCGGATACGATCCGCCATTTTTGCATGCTTTTGGTTTCCTAGGGTGTGGTATGGATCTGGGTTGTATTGTTATATGAAGCTGTTGATTGTAATTGTGCAACGTCATTGTTTTACCACAGTTCGTCGGTAGATATTCCATATTTTGTGAATTACCGTCTGACGTGGATAGCTTATGTGGCATCCACGTCACAAGCCAATTGGGAAAATGGAAAACTGGAACTTTAGGTTTCCGATTTTCCATTCCCTCTCTCGCCCTGCCCTCTCCCCCGGGCCCTCTCTCGCCGCCCGCCCCGCCCTCTCTCGCCGCCCGCCCCGCCCTCTCTCGCCCCCGCCCCCGCCCTCTCTCGCCGCCCGCCCTCCCTCCCGCTCCGGCCTCCCTCCCGCTGCCTCATCCCGCTCCCTCCCACCCGCACCCTCCCTCTTCCTCCCGCCCCGGCCCCTTCCCTTTCCCTCCCGCCCCGGCCCCCTCCCTTTCCCTCCCGCCCCGGCTACCTCCCTCTTCCTCCCGCCCCGGCTACCTCCCTTTCCCTCCCGCCCCGGCTCCCTCCCTCTCCCTCCCGCCCCGGCTCCATCCCTCTCCCTTCCGCCCCGGCTCCCTCCCTCTCCCCGCCCCGGCTTCCTCCCTCTCCCTTCTTGCTAGAATTTGTTTGTGCTTTTGCTTGATTGTGGGGAAAATTTCTTCGATAAACTGAGATAACTGATTTCCGGACTGTCGCCCCATAGCTGATTTTCGCTCATTGTGCGCTTCATCGACTTCTCGTCAGACTTTTTCCGGAACCCGGATTCCCTTCTGGTCAGTTCTGACCATTACCATATGTCGCCAATATTCAGCTTTCAGTTGCCTGAAATGAATCGAACCGGTCGAACCGGTTTGGGAATTCCAGAGTGCCTGATTAAACCCAATAGCAGAAACTCGGCCTGAACAGGCGATGCGCGCATTTTGGTCTGAACTCTAAAGTGGGCACGATATAAATCCAACTTAAAAGGAAAAAACAATAAATTATCTTAATTCCCATAAAATAAGGTTTGAGATTTTCGTTTTTCAGTTTTCGAAGAGGGATGTTAAGATCTTATCTTAGATTCTTGATCTTATCATCCTGCACAGGCGGCGATGCTGGGGATTTCCGATTTGACGGTCCCACATTTCATCAGCAAGGAGGGTACGTGGGTAATTTCGTAACGGCGACGCAGCCTCGAAAACATCGACCCGCGGCGGGGGCGTCATCGATGGTCCCACAGAAGCTCAACGTGTCCAACGTGGACGCCCCCTGCAAAACCCCTAAAAAACACTCAGAAAAGTAAAATTCAACGCTCCGTCGTTGCATCGCCGCAAAAGAACAAAAACAGAACGGAGGGCCGGTCATTCAACCCTTCCTTGTACTAGTAATAGTAAAGCGCAATCTTTGCTTCTTCCTTCTTCTCGCTCTCCCGGGGCGGCCTTTCCGGCGAAGCCCACGCACTTCGGATCTCACCTTTTTTTCCATTTCTAGTCCCTTATCTGGAGGGCCGGTGGCGGTTCCACGCAAGTCGTCTTCCGGATCTTCAATTTTCGGTAGGACAACTTCTTGCTTTCGTCTCCCCTGCCACCCTTTCTTGCTCTTGAATCGTTGGTTTTGGGATTTTTTGCTACCGATCTGGTAAGGTCGGTCTTCCGGGCATCCCTGCTCTGACCGCCTGGAAAGTGTTACCATTTGTATGAAGATTGTTTTCCTTCTGTCCTGTAAATGCCGATCGGCTCCTATACGAAGTAAATGGGGCATCAACTGATGCTCAGTATTAATAAAAAAAAATAATCCCTTTTTACCAAATTTCTTCCTATTTTTTTCTCTCTTGTTCTCTGGTTTGCCTTCTGATTCAAGTATTGACGTCTAATTTTGCTCGTCGAATTGCGTGGAGTCGACGACACGCTTATAAATGATCTAAGTGCGATGTGCTAAAATTTTAGAGCCGACAGTTACTTTAGAATGATCTGGTTTCTTTTATGAATTCGGCGGAATAGACCCTCAGAACCGGAGTTCCGTGAAATAGTTTTGCTGAAGTTTTGGTAACGTTATATCTCAAACTATGAGTATGTTGTCCACCGGTTGCTCCAAATCTATTTGTTTTTGAACCCGGAGATATTATTTCCTAAAGTCGCTCTCACAGTTTATTATTTACTTTGATCTTTTCTAAATCTATCTGAAGGGGATTTTCGTGGCAGAGGTTGTTATTGCAATATCATCTCCACGACTTCTCTCCAAAAGATAATAAACATCTGTATTTTGTTTCCTGTTACTTCCTGGCTTCAGTAATTCTGTAAATAAACATCCGGGCTTCCATGGCCTTTTCGGTATAAACAATTGGTCTCAATTATGTTCTTTAGGGACCTGTGAATTAACTAAAAGAAAGCGTAATCATGGTGGTTTTGGTTTTGGTCTTGATCTGAAATGCAGAGAACGGCAAAATATTAATAATGGTGGTTTTGGTTTTGGTCTTGATCTGAAATGCAGAGAACGGCAAAATATTAATAATGGTGGTTTTGTTTGAGTGCCTGGAAATTTACTCTTACACGATTCTTTCTTTGTTAACCGTTCTGTTTCTTGTTTATCACAGATTTAGGCTCCCAATATCTTTCTTGAAACATGGGGGTTGAGATCTTGGGAGCCGCTGATTTGAAGGATGGAGTCGTAGGAGACATTGGGAATGGAAAACAGAACAAGGGACTTCCAACTGAAGAACCAATTGAGTTTGGTAGCGTAGATGGTCCAAAAGGTTCTTCAAATGGGCCTAATAAGATAGAATCAAGTCCCATACCAGATGTTCCAAAAGATGCTGTAGATGAGTGGCCTGCGCCAAAGCAAATTCATTCCTTCTATTTTGTCAGATTCCGAAATTTCGAAGACCCAAACCTGAGAGCTAAAATTGAACTGGCTGATAAGGAGCTCCAGAAGAAAAATCAAGCTCGCTCTCAGCTTGTTGAAGCACTCAGAGCTAAAAAGGTATGTATCATTTCCTTTTTGTGTCGCCTTTGCAAACAAGGAAATACCAATAATGAATAGAAAGAATGATAATAAACAAGTTCTTATATTGTTTTCACTTTTTTTTTCGTTTTGCTATAAGTAGCTTCTAAAATAAAATAGCCTGAATTCATCTTCCATGATAACATCTGCAGTTGCTGCATTCCTTTGGAGTGTACCTTACATGCTGATTTTTTTTTCTGAAAGTTGTACCTTACATGCTGATTTTCTTTTTTCTGAAAGTTGTACCTTACATGCTGATAAGAGTCTTTTTTTATCAGTTAAGGCTATTTTATAAGTTTAAAGTGACTTCTATACAATTTCAAAATTTTGCAGTCGGATAGGGCAGCAATAATTACTCAATTGAAGCCTTTGACTGCGGAGGATAAAACGTTGAGGATGATTGTAGACGGGAAAAGGAAGGATATGGAACCCCTTCAGGCTGCTTTGGGGAAGATGCGCACTGCGAATAATGCTGCAAGAGAGAAGGGCGCTGGCTTGTGCTCTTCAGAGGAAGAGCTCAATGATGTTGTAAGATATTCGCTACACCTCTTGATATTAGATGGCTTGCTTCTATATGTTTCTGACTATCCTGTGTGGCTTATCTCTGAGATAGATTCAAAGCCTGCACTATCGCATACAACATGAGAGCAATACTCTGGTGGAAGAGAAGCAGTTGCTCAAAGAAATTAAACAACTTGAAGGGACAAGGGAGAAGGTTATTGCCAGTGCTGCTATGAAAGCAAGGCTCCAGGATTCCTTTGGTCAAAAAGAAGCTATTCATGACCAGCTGAAAGTTTGTATTCTTTTTTGCTATTAATCAAAATATTATGATACTGAAGGGTCAATATTCTTTCCTTTTTTTATTTATTTGATAGTTCTCACTGGAAAGGCTCAATTTCATGACACTACGTTTCAAGAGAATGTTGAAATATGGTGTTTTGGATAAAAGACGTATATTTGACCTTTTAAATTAATATGGTGATTTGGTTCTCATTTGTTGTCTTTTCTTTTATAGCTTATTGGTGGCGATTTGGATGGGGTAAGAAAGGAGCAGTCTTCTGTGAGGGCAAAAATTAAACAACTAGAGGAGCAGCTGAAGGCCATTGAATCAGACATCAGTGAGTTGCAGACCAAAATGACAGCTGAGAGTGAGAAAAGGGATAAAGCATACGAAGCTCTGGTTGCATTAAGAAAAGCGAGGGAAGAAGGGGTAATTGAACTCTACATTTTAAAATGATAGTTTAAAAGATGCACAATTTTACCTTTTGAATTAGGGCGTGATTCACAGGACAGCTTCTTAGATCCCCATATGACGCTGCCAGATGCTTGCTTTTTTCATTCTGCCAAGGTTGTATATATTCCAGTTCTTATTGATTTCCCTGCATTAGAGGTGGACTACACATTTGTGCTTTAACAAAGCAACAAAGACTGATACCCAGTCGAGGAATCTGGTCTGTCATTGTTACTTCTGTTGGTATCAGTTATTTATGCTGGAACTGATGATTGAGTAAGGATGTGACATATAAAGACTGGATATATATCCTCCCTTTTCTGATAGACGCATGAACACAGTCGCTTCAGGCTAATTGTTTTTGCTATTTTTATATGGGCTTATAGATTTTTGTGTTAAGTTGTTGATCATTTATAATCTAGTGAGCCAAAGTTTTCATGATCTCTAGTGCTTGGGTTAGTATTTTGATTGTTTTCGTTGTGGTTTCAGAATGCATGCTTCTATGAAAACCGTTCACTCTTGAACAAGGCAAAGGATATTGCTGCAAGGAAAGACATAGCAGCATTGGAGGACCTTTCTCATTTGGAGGTTTTTACCATCTATTTAATTTACTAAAATTTCTTTTGCGTGTTTGATATGCTTACGTTCTATTTCTTTCATCTGTAGATGGAGAAATTCATGGCTCTATGGAGCGGTAATAAGTCATTCAGAGATGATTATGAGAAAAGAATTTTGCCATCTCTTGATATGAGACAGTTGAGTAGGGATGGTAGGATGAGGAACCCAGATGAAAAACCCCTGGTTGAGGTGCAACCAATTCAAGCTGAGCCACAAACAGCCCCAGTGAAAGCAATCCCAAAAAAGACAAAAGAAGAAGCTGCACCATCTCATGAAACACAACAGAAAGAAAGCACTAAAAAGGTGAACGAACCTGAAACGAAAGGGAAAGTGGATGACTTGGCCGATATCGAGAAGTCCGTGGTTTCTAAGAAACCACAAAAGGAGTCTTCGGTTAGTAATGCAATCGATCCGGCCAAGTTCAGGGAGATGAAAAGAGAGGAGGATATAGCTAAGGCCAAGATAGCTCAAGAAAGAAAGAAGAAGCTGGCAGAAAAAGCAGCTGCCAAGGCAGCAATTAGAGCTCAGAAGGAAGCTGAAAAGAAATTGAAGGTTTTTTTTTTTGTTATTCCTTTTCTGATGCTGCTTTTCTTGAGCGCCTTTGACAACGGGGCTTTTTACTGAATTTGTAACGTAATTTGTCCCTGAAACTCTTTTGCAGGACCGTGAAAAGAAAGCTAAGAAGAAGGCTGGAGCTGCGAACCAATTAGCTGAAGGTGAGCCAGTAGAGGCGGAATCTGGTGCTACTGAACCGGAGAAGGTTGAAGAGGGAGTGGAAGCGCCGGTAATAACAAAGGCCAAAGAGCAGAAGGAGAACGTTAGACAAAGAACTCGTGGAAAGGCTCCAGATCTTCCAAAGGTCATCCTTAGACGTAAAAAATCTGCATCCTACTGGGTATGGGCTGTTCCTGCTGCTGCTGTACTGGTACTGATCCTATTGACGCTCGCCTACTACTATTTCCAGTGAAGAAACTGAAACCGTAGAGTGTTTTGGACCAATTTTCCAGTTGATACCGTCGGAACTGGCTTGGTCTTCAGCTAGTAAACAGCTTTATAAGTTATCGTTCTTTGACATCTCATAGCGGGATGGAGACCGTTCATAATGTTCCTGGTTGCACATACGGTGGGATTTCATGGAACACTGATATTAAGTTCGTATCTTTTTTTGGTCCCAGAATTTCGATTAGCGACCCTGCTTTACGGACATTGGCTTGAATACCACCCTGGATTCGTTTTCTTTTTATATTGAGGAAAAAGGGAAGATCATCCTGAATAACTGTTAGAGAAGAGTCGTGAACAGTTTTCGTCAGGGTTTAATGTCGGTATTGACAGCGAGAAGAGTAGTGAACAGTTTTCGTCAGGGTTTAATGTCGGTATTGACAGTGTATCGAAGGATATCGCTTTGTTGAATCAACTATCTAAGTCAAGAGGTCTTTTCCATTATGCGGATCATACCGTTCTTCAGTGGAAGGCTTGAGTGCGGAAGTACCGTTATCATTAAGCTTCCGTGACGCTTTAATATCAGTCGCTAGCTAGTTGAGCAAATTCTGCATTACAAGTCTAAATTACTGGAGTTATTACGCTAGCTAGTTCGTTAAATAACTAGTAAATCCAAGAGACTAGTTCTTAGAGAGTGCAGCATAGGCTTTTAAAGTCTTACTTTTGGGTTGCATTATCGTTTGAAATATAATTTTTTTGTGTTCCCTTGCATTGAAGACTTCGTTTTCAAGGAACCAGAGGCAAGTAATTATTGGGTCTCCTCTGAAAATTTGACACCGGTGCGTTAGTAATTCTGTTACATTTCCCTATACTTTTGACTCCGATCAGGACCTGAAATCCTTGTCATTAATTCCTCCACTAATATTTAATATATTTAAGCCGGGTTTTTAGCTTAAAAAAACTCTTCCCAGATATGAGATATTGAGATATCTGAGTGTATTAGTACTTCGGCCACGCATCTCTTGAATGCTAGCTGTGCGAAATTCCAATCTTTGCATGTGTGTAGTACCGTTCACCATTAATCGTCCATCTCTTCTCCATCGGTCATTACAGCAAAAGTGGACCAAATCCCAACTCCACCTGGTGCACAAATCTCGCGACCGTGGGGTAAAATGGCTTTATAAAAATGCACCTCGATCAGCCAAACCGCCGAGCATCCCGTCCCTGAACTCCTACAAATACCAGGCGATGCTAGCTCCAGACTCCATCGCTTCAAATCAAGCGTGTCTTCTTCTCCTCGAGTGGGCTTCGGTACTACAGGGTGGTGGGGAAATTAAAGAAGGGAAAATGGCCGGTTTTGCTCTGTCTTTCCTGAAGAGCTCTGTAGCTGCCGTGATTTTGGTGATTGCGCTAATGGGGGGTACTGTTGTCGAGGGCGTTGGGGTCGAGAACCTTGCGCCATCTAAGCTCCCATTTCCATCTCGCAGCTCGGTTGCAGTGGAGGGCGTTATTTTCTGCAAGTCTTGCAAGTTTCCTGGGATTGACACTCTCTTCGGCGCCACTCCCCTCCCCGGTGAGCTAGTCGTGACTCGTCCACATATATATAAGAAGGCACACATGTCACTACTGTAACTGGGGCATGCATGCACGCATACGTGCAATTTTTCTTTTTTTTTTTTTTTCCCAAATACGCACTTGCATCTGCTCTGCTTCAATCTCATATATATGTATGGACTGCTTCTGCGTCTTCATCTGATTTAAATATATACTGGAAATGCAGGTGCTGTGGCAAAGCTCGTCTGCAACAGCAGCAAGCGTGCGATGACTGCAGTGGGTAAAACAGATAAAAACGGGTACTTCTTCATTGCACCCGAGAAGGTGACAACCTACGGCGTTCACAAGTGCAGGGTATTCCTGGGCTCTTCCCCGTCTGCAAACTGCAAGGAGCCAAACAACTTCAATGGAGGTGTCAAGGGTGCCCGCCTCATCTTCCGCAAAGTTATTCTCAGAGGAACCAAGCCCGTCTTCCTTTACACCGCCGGTCCCCTCGCATTTGCTCCCTCTAACAAAACTGCCTGCATCCATTAACGTCGTCTCCTCAGGCTTCCTAGCTCGCTCCTTAATTCATTGCATTATTAATTAGGTTAATTAGTTGTAGAAGTTGGAAAAAAGAAAGAAGATATAGGACGACAGACAGACAAGGGAGGAAACTGCACTGATCAGATCATGTATATGTGCATCATGTCCTGCATTTCTCCAAGCTTAACAGAGTTCGATTGTAATGGAATAATTTGAAATCCGAATAAAAGGTCTGGCCTATATTATATTCTATTACTGCACGATTATTTATAGCAGCGCTTAGAAGCGTTGCTAATCCGGTCAAAGAGACGCTAGAAATTAAGCGTCGACTAACCCGGGATGGGGCGAACCGACCCGGGCAC
The DNA here is from genome assembly GCA_022405105.1 of Aristolochia contorta. Taxonomy (NCBI): domain Eukaryota; kingdom Viridiplantae; phylum Streptophyta; class Magnoliopsida; order Piperales; family Aristolochiaceae; genus Aristolochia; species Aristolochia contorta. Next base: position 4,586,743 of record CM039667.1, on the reverse strand, counting down.
CCTATATCAGCAGGCTTGATCTTATTGGTCCCACTAATCTTTGGATTCTAATAATTATCGGTAAAAGAGTTAGAGCTCTTCTATATATATCATATATATCCTTGAAAGTGGGACCAACATGACGAAATCTACTTATTCTTCTTTCTTTAATGTTTATCCTTGAGCTTATTTTACACATTTTTAATGAAAATAAACGCCCTATTCAGTCCAAACGAATGGAGTGGTATGGTTAAAAAAGGCCATTTTTAAGTAGGAATTAGGATCAGAGAAGTTTTAGTCAACCCTGCACTCAAGATAAGAGGTGTCCTATTCTCTAGTATTATATTACAACCAAAGAAAGGGAGATTCCTTGTCGAGACCGCAAACAATCACGTACGTGTGGCGCGTAAGCTTGTTGTTGGCGTATCCATAATGGAGAGGGAACGAATTTTATATATACGTACGTTGGTATAAGCTAGCTAGCTCATTGAGAGTTCGTAGAGCTATATTAAACGGTGATCTTATTGAATTAATTGCTATCAAATAAATATATTATAATTATTAAGTTATGGTATCATATGAATCAATACTATTTACGTATGAAACCACCAATCTAGCTATATATAATATAGGGTCTCCCAAGATTTTTCCAGTAATTATAACGGATTTTGAAAATTCTCCTTTGACTCAATTGAATTACTTGTTCAACTCATTCTGTACTAGTCTGGGCAGAAGCTAGAAAAATCAACGAAGTAACCGGAAAGTGGAAGAAATTCTGGGCGCCTATTCAAAATTGAAACGCAATATGGAACTTTGAAAACATGCACGGAAAGGGAGAAATCTTTTTCTCTTCCGACTTCCAAGTTCCGATCGAGTATGCGAATATACGTACGTCTTCCTTATATCTAGCTAACAGAAGTTTAGCTCTTCAAGAACAAACGTTGGCTTCAGTAGATGCGGGGGAGCGTTGGGACGCATTTAATGATTTTTAAGAATAAACCCAAAAAGCTCTCCTGGTTATAGACTATAGTAGATTGTTATTTTTCTAGCTTCTTTCTGAAAGCGCGCCTTCTTTTGATCCGTGCATGCATGGGATCAGGTGAGAGATATTTTCCATGGAATGATGTTCACGGGTTATGCTTTGACACGGGTCGCGCGCGGGCTCATGTTATTCAACTCAGTGACTACATTCATGGCAGACAACTGTGTAATTCTCAACTTCAAGGTGTCACTTTCTGCACCACCTTCTCGTTCCGTGGTCGAATAAAAAGAATCCAGCCGACGGACACTGTTACGTTAAGGCTTCAATATATTACCACGTCCAAACTCGGTACGAAGATTAACGCTTTTAACGTGTGGTCAAACTGCCTTCTTCTTCTTCTTCTTCTTCTTCTTGATCTTCTTCTTCCTCTTCCCTGCCCCTTCGACGTACCTACGTCTATATGGATCACATGCAAACTGTGTTACGTTACGCGCGCACACGCACACCCCAATTTTGCGTGTCACATCCACCGGTACGTTGCAAAATCGTCGTGGCTAATTATGTTCTCCGGAACAGGACAGGCCTCATTCCTGTGAATTAATCACCAGGGTCCGTGACCGCAAACAGTACTTTTGCAGTACCCGGCCGATCGATACTGGGGGCGCAACAGTACCTAGTATTACTTTCCACTGTATATATATATACCATGGGACGTTCTTAAATAAGGGCGTTGTTGGACGTATGATTAATTTGTTTTGTTGTGTGATTTGACTCGTAGAATCAAGACTAATTAATTACCCTTTCTTCACCAGCAGGCAGAAACGCAAACATCCCTTTTGTAAGCATGTTGTCGAACAACAGATTTGCATGATTAAGACTCCGCCAATTGCCATTTCTGTACACCAAATTGCATGATCTTTCTCAACAATATGTTACCAATTAAGTTGGTGGCCCATGCACGGGGCCGCGGCAAATGGCACACGTACCGTGTGGGGACAAGACTTTGGAGGAGTGCTTTCTGTGACTCCGACGAAACTCCGAACTGCGCGCAACAACAACTCCAGTTGTCGATCGATATGCATGTCGGGGGTCTTGTCTTTTTACGCAGTATAGATAATCGGAGGCAGCGAGGGTCCGACGTTGTCGCGGCGGAACAGAAACGGGCCAAACGGGACGGGCTCCTCCTCCGGATATCCCCACGTACAAACGGGTACTAGCGGCGTAACCGTAGCGATGAAAGATCCGTATCGCATCTCTGGAAGCGACTGTTCGGACCTTTCTTAATTCGCTCCTCTCCCATCTTTTCTGACTTTCGGAAAACCCTGGGGTCCACGCTACCGCCCTCGGAAGAAATCCCTGGCTTTTTGGCCTCTTGAGGGGGAGGAAGAGGCCTGTTTCCTCGAAAAGCCTCCCCCGATTCTACGCATAGTTCTTCCCCTACCAGATACGTATGCTATACGATCCCAAAGAGAAGACAAACCCACCACGGGCTTGATCTCCTTACCATGATTCCGATCTATTCCGACCGGATTATTATTTCAAGCACGCCGAGGAGAAGATGAATAACGTACTTGACCTTTCTTCATGGTAGGAGTTTGTGGGTTTCCTGTGTCTTCTTACTGGACAAGGTTCGGACTTTCTCCGTTCTTTTTGACTGTTTTTCGGGTTCTCTTGATTCATTCATTAGTGTGGAGTTTGACAAGCGTTAGATTGTTATGATTTTTTTTTTCTGGCTCCTTGATCGTGCGTGTGTTTTTTTTTTTCTTTTCGTATCTTTAATTTATTTAAAAAATCTACTTTTTTCTTTTGGGTTCATTGAGCTTCTTCTTCGAATTGATTTTGCTGCCTGCAATCATTGTGTTTTGTTATTCTTTTCATCTATTTGGCCGAGGGGCAATCATGAGGTTCATACTTTCAGATTAATAGATTATGATTCTCTTATGTTGTTTAATTTGTTATTCATCGTCTTGTGGGATTTAGTTGCTCAGATGAAGGCGGGAATTAAGCTGTGAGGCAGCCGGCGGAGGAGCAACCCAGATGTTGTGGCTAAACAGATATTTGGGTTCGCAATTTTGATAGAAGTGTAGTGTGCGCAATTAAAAAGAAGAGACGAAGATATTAAGAGTGGCACTCTCTCTTTCATGGTGCTGTGGCGGCGGCCTTACAGAGAATATAGGAGCTGCTTTGATGTGTTTTGACTGATGAACTCCACCTGTAGGCCACTTGAAATTTCTTTTCCTGCTATCGTTTTGCTTGTTACGGCCTTCTGAAGAATTCCGAGGAAGTGGGTGTTTTATACTTGAAAATGGATGAAGAGAATAGCTCGTGGGTGAGAAGGGCCAACTTTTCGCATACGGTCTGTCACCGTTTGGATAGGATTCCATCTCTACCACTAACGTTGCAAGCTGAGAATGATTTGGGATTCAAGCCCCGAGCTTCGAAGTCTGCATCTACCATCCAGTCTTCTGGTAGAGGACCAATAGACCCCCACCCTCGGAAGGGTTCTAGTTATTCCAGAGACAATTCTAACATCAGGCGAAGATCTGTGTCTCCACTTCCAGAGACTGTTCTTTCAGAGGCATTTAAGGAAGCTAGGTCTGAGAAGAAGAGGTTCTCCACTCCTAGCCCTAGGAGAAAGAGAAAGGAACATGATAAAAGCATCATTGGAAGATTGTTTCATAGAGATTTTCATGGATCACACTCATTTGATTCTTTATCTTCTTCTAGTTCAAGTCCTACCCAGACATATTCTTTTTCTTCATCAAGTCCTACACAAACCTTCTCAATATTGAAAATTTCCGAGAAACCAAAAACAAGAAGGGATTCTTCGTGGGTAAGATACTTTGACCATGCAGGGGGTCGAGTTTCTGCCGTGAATAGTTCAGATGAGTGGACGGTGGACCTCTCTAAGTTGTTTCTTGGGCTAAAGTTTGCCTCTGGAGCACATAGTAGGCTTTACCATGGGATATACAAGGATCAACCTGTCGCAGTTAAAATGATCAGAGTACCAGATGATGATGAAAATGGGGACATGGCCGCTCGGTTGGAGAAGCAGTTCACTAGGGAAGTCACCCTACTGTCTCATCTCCACCATAGACATGTGATAAAGGTATTGCACAATTTTCCTAACATCTGGTTTTTATATAGGTTTTAGTTTTCGTAGCATCTATGTTATGGTCAGCCCCAATTTCTTGATTTTTTGTATTTTTTAAAATTTGGGTGATTATTATGCTATAAACTTACTATCCAGCTCTAAATTCCTTGTTAAAGTATTTTGAGTATATTTATAATGAAAAGGCATCTCTTAATTGCCTATGTGCAGTTTTTGAAAAAAAAAAAGTATTGTATTATTTACCCTTCTGTTTCTCTATATAACCAAGATGCTTTCATGTTCCTTGGTTTTGGAAATCATGAAAGAGAAATTTTATGCTATTTTAATCGTTAATAATTTGTGTTTTCGCCTGGCAATTAAGATATTTTTAGTTTATCTTATATAATCCATGCAGCTATACTCGATGATAAAACTTATAGTGTTTCTTTTCTGGTTGTTTCTGGTATTGCAGTTGGTTGCAGCTTGCAGGAAACCACCTGTTTTCTGTATTATCACAGAGTATCTTGCAGGGGGTTCCTTGAGGGCATTTCTACATAAGCTTGAGCAAAAGGCTCTCCCTCTAGAAAAACTTATTGCAATCTCTCTGGATATTGCTAGAGGTGTGGAATATATTCACTCACAAGGGGTTATTCATAGGGACCTCAAGCCTGAGAACATCTTATTCGATGATAACTTTTGCTTGAAGGTTGCTGACTTTGGAATTGCCTGTGAAGAGGCATACTGTGATATTTTGGCAGAGGATCCTGGGACATACAGATGGATGGCCCCAGAGATGATAAAGCATAAGCCTTATGGCAGGAAAGTTGATGTGTACAGTTTTGGGCTCCTCTTGTGGGAGTTGGTAGCTGGTACAATACCTTATGAGGAGATGACACCTATCCAGGCTGCTTTTGCCGTTGTAAATAAGGTATCTTCTATATTCAATTTAATTTTTTTGCTTTGAGCTTTTAGATAGGTTTAACTATATGTAGCACATAACTTTTAAAACAACAAAAACTATATGTAGGACGCATTTATTCATAGTTTTGCTCAACTCCAAGACCATACATATTGGATATGTAGAAAGGTGATGACATGAGGACAATGGGCAGTATATCATCATTCCAAATTTATGCTCATATGAAGTGATAGGTTTTTTTTCTTTTGCCCTTTATAAATGACTGCATTGGGAAGTGGCTTTCAGTTACAGAATGTTTTTCTTCTTGACATTATGTATAAATTTTTTACATTATGTATAGGAAGTACTTCAGTGGCACAATTTTCTTCTTGACATTATGTATAAATTTTTAGTTCTGGTGAATTTTCATATAACCTCATAGCTTCTAAGTAGACTTCTAATTTGGAAAAATTGTCTTTTCTCTTTCAGGATTTGAGGCCACCAATTCCAGCACACTGCCCACCTGCTTTGCAAGCTCTGATCGAGCAATGTTGGGCACGTAATCCTGAGAAGCGACCAGAGTTTTGGCAGATCGTGAAGGTTTTAGAGCAATTTGAGTCCTCCCTTCCTAGTTTGGGCACTCTTGAACTCTTGCCTAATTCGACTGGTCATGATCACAAAAAGCGGCTTGTTCATTGGATTCAGAAGCTTAGCCGCGGTCATGTGCACCCTGATAATTCAACTCGTAAATTATTATAAGTCCTGTGCTTATTTTGTTCTTGTAGGTCATTGGCTTTGCTAAGTAATTAATTGCCCTCATTTTCAATTTTAAGCCATTGAGTCTTTGAGGTAATATACAGGAAAGCACAACTAGGCATTTTTGAAAACTAGCAAGATGTGCCTCGGAGTGGTCGCCTAGGTGGTGTGATGAGTTTGGAGCTCTCCATGTTTCCTACAAGAACATCTGTAGTTTTGTTGTTTAGATGGAGCCTGGAGAGAGCTTTTATGAGTTTTCTTCTCTCCTTGATGTGTAAAAGCATTCTAATCATTTAGCTTGCCCGAAGTTATCAATTTACTCGATTGCTGGGGATTTTGCTGGTGAAAGTAGCACTATATGAGTATGTGAACAGGCGTCAATGAACACAGTTCGCTATCTCTATTGAGTCATTGGAACGAGGAAACTACAAGTAAAACCACATTGGTTTAGACGCTAGCATTCTCCTAACTTTAAAAGGGTTGGCCCGTCTCTGTAAGCAGAGGCCCGAGGGGCAGCCGCCGCCTCGGTGTCGCTGATTATTTATTGTTCACTAGACGCCTGACAACCATATCGAAATGAGTAATGCTATGTCCACTCCGGGAGTGGACATAAATTGCGCACTGCTTACGTGGATGGCTTACGTGGCCGTCCACGTAAGCAGCTGACTCATCAGCCTTAAAAAAACGGGGTCTGGTTCGACCCCGTTTTTTACTTTTCTCTTTCCCCCCAAATCCCCCCTCCCCCAAATCCCTCTCCCGCTCCCCAAAATCCCTCTCCCGCTCCCCCAACCCATATCGCCCTCGCCTCAGCCTCCCTTACGGCCTCGGCCTCCCGCCGCGGCCTCCCCCGGCGTCCCGCGGCCTCGGCCTCGGCCTCCCGCGGCCTCGGCCTCCCCCTCCCGCGGCCTCGGCCTCTCCCTCCCGCGCCGGCCTCTCTCACTTTTTTGCCGATGTGGGATCTCATTTTCGATGGTAAGCTCTCTTTTTTGTTCATCTTTTTTTTTTGTTTATTTTTTGTTACTTCTGCTGCCGCTGCCGCTGACTGTAATTCTTTTTTCTATACTTCTTTGGATTTTTTTTGTTTTCTGTGCTGTGTTACTTACTGTAACTATTGATTACTGGATCCAATGGGAATGAGATTTTTTTTTCCTTTCTTCTTCCTCTTCCTGCTCTGTTTAGCTTGCCAGTCTCGTCACTAGAAATGAAGCTCATCTAGTTGTTACTTGCGAGTATCGAAGTCTCTGGCAGTGGCTGCTGCTGCTGCTTCCAGCTGTTGTGAAACTGTTCAATCTTTTCATGAGCATCCCGCATCTGCAAAATGAAATAAGAAAAAGAGGGATGGCGATAAATGTTTGTGTTTATTTTATTAAGAGCACCGGTAGAGCTTGACATCTTACACTCCTGCTTTTGTACTGTTGGTAAGCTAAATTCTCTCCATATACTTTCCCCCTGAAAATTATTATCTACTATAATTTTGCTTGGTATAATAAAATTTATTTATGAAAGATTTGAATGAATTTACTTATATGTATGGTGATGAATGAGATTAAATCTTTAAACTCTAAAAAGCTAGAGGATTTTTTTGTGCAGTGTGGTAGCCCTGGAAATATTGCTGTCTTCTTACTCCATTACAGGTTTGATCTTTGAGATATTCTCTTTTATTTGTACATTGTATATAATATAATAGAATTTGGTATTTTTAAATCATTGTCATAGTGGAGAATGCTTTAAAATAGTGAGGTTGGATTTCCTTGGCTCCATAGAATAGTTTTTATCTCTTCATGTTATTATTCTTCGTGAGACAAATTTCATTGATCTTTCAGGTTTGTGACCAAGTGTTTTTATAAGTTCATAATTTTCTTATTGCTTCATTTAATTTTTCTTATTGCTTCATTTAATTTTTCTTATTGCTTCATTTAATTTTTCTTATTGCTTCATATAATTTTTCTTACCTTGTTAGGAATGGACGGTGCACCAGATAGAGAGCAGAAATTTCAACTTATAGAAGATTGAGTGCATGAAGATAACACAACTTTGAATTCCACACTATATTGTATACCCAAGTTAATTGGGTTGGATTAATCTTGTTATTGATTGTATTTAATTTCGGTTTGTTTTTAAAATTGTTATAACAAAAATTTCACTTTGATTTTGAGGTTTAATTTATGTACCAACAAAAGTTTCACTTTGATTTTTGTATCTGTTGGTATATTATGAAGAAATGTATTTCTCATGTCTCATGATTTATTTAGCTATTTTGATCCTTGCAAAACACAACAGTAATCAAGCAAAAATAGAAAAGCAAAAAACAATTTTTGTACAAGCCTTTCTCTTATCATAAGAGAAAGTATAAATAAAAATAAAAAAAAACATAACATTGATAACTATTAAAATGAAAGATATAATTGATGTTACTCCAAATTTTTCATCCCAATATTTATTACAGAAACTTCATAAGAGAAAGTAAAACGGAAATTTAAAAAAAAAATACAATGGATCTTGGTGGATTCGAACCACCTATCTTCTCAAAAAAGATTTTTGAGTGCTCTTACCTTTAAGCTTAAAGATCTACTAAAAGTTTCAATATATTTACTTAAATTAAATCGACTTTAAGATATGCATAGAGTAAACAAACAAATTACTTCACTAATAAAATACCACGTGTTTGATCGATGTAGACCATGTCAATAAAATAACTCGTAGGATTAGTCACAACAATGTCCAAGAGAGGTAACCATAAAACCAAACTACCTTCGCAACCTAAAAACCAATTAATCCTAGCAGCACCATGTCTCCTGACACCCAAGATTTTTCCTTACCAAATAATAAAAACTATGATTTTTCCCACAATGTCACGGCAAAAAAACATTTGAACTAAGCAGATATGAAATAGCGTTATCCAAATTTTCCATCTTACCAAACATCTTTATCCTAGATCGGGCCTTCAATTCAGTAAGTTCACCACAATAGAAATAATAGCAAACTCCTACTCTTTCCTTCCAAATCAAAAGGCAACCGTAATATCCACCAACATTCATATATGAATAGCATTAACCATAATGTCCAATGCTAATCAATTGAGTAATAAAAGTGACCCTCTTCCCATAAACACGAACCATGTAACATAAAATAACAATAGCCGAAACAATTCATACAATATATCTACTGAATTTTACTCTGAATTTCAGTGAATAAGAAAACCCAACTCAATTTTCTAGAAAATAATTAAGACAAAGTTGGATCTCCGCGGGAGGCGGGAGGCGGGAGGCCGCGGGTGGCCGCGGGAGGCAGAGGGAGGCCGAGGGAGGCCGAGCTGAGCCCGAGGCTGAGGCCGCGGGAGGCCGAGGGAGGCCGCGGGAGGCCGAGGGAGGCCGCGGGAGGCCGAGGGAGGCCGAGGGAGGCCGAGCTGAGCCCGAGGCTGAGGCCGCGGGAGGCCGAGCTGAGCCCGAGGCTGAGGCCGCGGGAGGCCGAGGGAGGCCGCGGGAGGCCAAGCTGAGCCCGAGGCTGAGGCCGCGGGAGGCCGAGGGACGCCGAGCTGAGCCCGAGGCTGAGGCCGCGGGTGGCCGAGGGACGCCGAGCTGAGCCCGAGGGGGAGGTCGCAGGACGCCGGGGGAGGCCGTGGGAGGCCGCCGCGGGACGCCGTGGGAGAGGAAGTGAGAGAGAGAGAGAGAGAGAGAGAGAGAGAGAGAGAGAGAGAGAGAGAGAGAGAGAGAGAGAGAGAGAGAGAGAGAGAAAACGGGGAGAGGGAGAAGGATTAGGGGAGCGGGAGAGGATTAGGGGGAGCAGGAGAGGGATTTGGGGAGGGAGAGGATTTGGGGGAGCAGGAGAGGGATTTGGGGGCAGGGAGAGGGATTTGGGGGAGGGGAGAGGGATTTGGAGGAAAGAGAAAGTAAAAACGGGGTCGAACCAGACCCCGTTTTTTTAAGGTTGATGAGTCAGCTGCTTACGTGGACGGCCACGTAAGCCATCCACGTAAGCAGTGCGCAATTTATGTCCACTCCCGGAGTGGACATAGCATTACTCTATCGAAATGCCAACACTGGCTAGTGAACCTCTGAATTGAATAACTTGAAATATGTTCTGTATCTTCTCTTACTTCAGATATATTCTTTGATGATTTGAGCTCAACTGAATGACCCCAAGACCGCTCTCCCTGAATGACTTGAATTTTGCACCCAGGTGAATACAGCTTCGTTCCCGACAAGTTTACGATCGCCGTTGCTGCCAACATCTCACGTTGGTTTTATCCGTGCGTGTTGGTAGAAAAAACTGAAAAAATAATCCACATTTGCATTCTGGAAACGTTTTTCAAACCCATTAGGGCAGGTCACTCTCAGTCCTATATCAGATTTTGATCTGACAAAATCGCCAATCGAGTCATTCGACTCGATCAGGCAGGAAATGTGGAACAGAAGTATGCCATGCTGTAAGTCTTTTTCCCCATCTTCTGAAAGAGATCTAATGAATTCATTTATTTTAAAATGAGTTCGGCTAAAAGTAGGCATTTAAAAAGGTCACTCCATTTTCTCTAATTTCAGGTGTCAACGGATTATAGAAAGCACGTTCGCCAGTCCAAACTCTCATTGTGACCTCAGCTGAGTGGCACCATAAAACATAAAGAGTTACCATAAAAGATGCTGACGCTGTTCGACGACGACTAACAAAGAGCACCACATCTCTTTAAATGGGACATTAGGATCGTTAACGACAAGACCTTAAAAATTAACCAACAAATCTGACTCAATGACTAATTTTAAAGGACTACATCGCTTCTTATGGGAAAAGAAGACCCAATTCAACAAAATAGTCGTGGAGGGGGTCAATTACCGAAGAAGGAAAATTTTTCTACAAAATGAAATTCTAAGCCAGGAGAGCATCTTAACGACTTCAGCAATGACCTTCCTGCAGATAGACCAACGCTGACTTTACAAGTAGTGAAATGTAAGTTCACCATGGCAAAGTGTTTTGGAGTACCCAACAATAGCTGTTCTGATTCCGATCTTCACTTGCACATCCTTTCTTTGAAAAAGTCCCCGTAAAATGCAACCGAACTTTTGAGTAGTTCACGTATCTGACGAGACCAGCTAGTCCCTTTCTTCTTTATTTCTGTTTCTGGCTTTTGTCATTCCTCCTCTGCAGTGACTTGCTGCCGCTTATAATTTTGCATGGTTATAGAATCCTCCGGTTTTTATTTACACTGATTCTCTCGAAACATATTTGACTTGTAAATCCTATCTATCAGTCTTTGAAGTCTTCGGGCTCCAGCCCCTGGCTTCAAGCGGTTTAAGTTTCCTACCTTCGAACATGAAGGCTTCCCAGAACACCAACCACCAGGTGTAAAACTGTCGTTATTCTTCCTTCCAAGGAATTCCGAGTCAATCCTGTCCAAAACAGGGTCATTCTTATGGAATTTGCGGGCAAAGGGTGCACTGCTTCCAATCATTTTCGCCAAATCATTCATTGATAGTGTGTGTGGGTGTTGCTGAGGCGGAATATCCCATGCAATGTAGTGCATGTCATGATTCACAGCAGTCTTTGCAAATTCGGGAACATTGCAGATAACAGTCTGGAAATATCCTTCTGGGGAGGAAACAAAGTTGGTGTAGTACATTAGAAGGGTTCTTGGGAGGTTATCCCAACCCCATACTAAGAATTCCACAAATGCCCTGGAAAGAATCATCCATGCAGAACCTGCATTTGGATATGCAAGGTAAAGCACAGATAAATATTAATAAACAGTGACATATGAACATTAAACAAAAACAGAAGTTATAAAAAACAGAGAAAAAGAAAAGGATGAATATACATTAAAAAATAACTGAACTAAACTAACCAGAAAAAATGTCAATGAAAGCTAGAAAGTAATTCTGCATATCATCTTTCCACCAAGAAAGGTAATTGTAAATGGCTACGATTCATGAATATGAAGACATTAAAAATGTCAACTGTTCCATCTTTTGCTTCCATTTTAAAGTTCCTGACGGCTATATTCTCAACAAAGAAGCACAAGACAAGCGAGACAGAGCAAGCAGAATGAGAAAGTAACCAAGGCTCTAGGTATCAAATGGTTCGGGAACTCTTATTTCAGACATGAAAACCATAAATGCCACTTGGGGTGCATATAAACTTCTAAATGTGGTCATAGATTTTTGAGCATTTATTCAAATGTTCAATCCCTCCCTAGACAATGAAGTTCTCCTTTTTATTTTGACAACAGACAACAAAGCTATTCTCTGTCTGATGCGACAAGTATCCAGGGTAGTAGGAAACTTTGTTCGTGTTTATTGGTCTTTTTTGCAGTATTAGTAGACAGGGGATTCATGGTAATCACTTAAAACTTTTTGATTAATAAACAAAATCTTATGACCTAATCAAACAGTTTTACTGTGAGAACTAGGAGAGAACGCCCCTTTCAAACAGCACCCGTTATCCCCACTGCAGGAAATCATTTGTCATACAAAATGTCATTCATTGCTATGTCACTAAATCCTGCCTAATTACAGCGTCCAGCCTAAACCCTAAACCCTGACAATCACAATATTTTGGTCCAACTGGAAGATAAACAACTATACCACTTGACCTCTCTTACGGTTGAAAGTAACTGACTTGGCCAAAGTTTTGAGAGCATCTTAAAATCATTCACATAACAATGCAAATAAAAGACACAAAAATCATATTCCTGATAGTCACTGGGTTTAAGTACCTGTAAACAATTTAAATGAAGTAGGAAGCTCCCTCTTCTCTGTGACCCAGAAGAGATCTTGCTTTGTGGACTTATACAGCCCAGGATCTACCATCAATGGCTTTGCTCTTTGCCCCCTGCAGTAAACTTGCAAGATCAGAACATTGATTACATACGATGTGAATCAAGACAGCATTATCAGGGACCAATAGAGAAGTTACTCACTCCTTCCATCCCAGCTTGCTTGTGTGCTCGATAAAATTCAGATTTTTCGGTAAGTCCTTAAAAGTGTATAAAAGATCTGCATCAATAAAGGTTATAAGGAATGACTTGAAAGATGCTAATTTAAGAATCTACATCTCTGTAAGGATATAATAAGTGAACCATTACCATCTTGTGTAACCAGTGGATAGTCAGAAGCACTGAGATTTATAAACCAGTCCCAATCCTTGCTTTTCCTCAGAAGGATTGCATAGGCATGAAGGGTGTTTGCAACCATTGTGGGCCCTCTGTATGTAACCATATTAGCTTTTGTAATCATATGTACGTTTCCAATCTTTGAATACATTGGATCATTTTGCAATCGGTCTGCCAGTTCCAATCTCTCAGCAGCTGGTGACTCCAAGTCCAAATGAACAATATATTGGTTTAAAGGATGGTAAAGTGCACGTAGTGTCCTCCACAATCTTTCTAAGTCACCTTTAGAACCAGAGACCAGATATGCAAAACGAGGAAGAGAAGGGCCTGGAGGAGGGGGTGGTGTAGATGCTATTTTGGACTCTATAAATACAGGGTCTGTCTGGTTTGAGGCGAGATGAGTTGGAAAAAGTGAGAAAATTGAGTTGATGGTGTGTAAAGAGGATACAAGGCCCATATTGAAGGAGGTGACAAGAAGGAAAACACATATGAGAGAGCTTACAATAAGATGAATTGCCCATTTCTTTTCCATGTTAAAAGGTCTCAAGACAAAAGTTCTCATGAGTTCAACTCCATTTTGCCACATTGTTTTAGGTTAAAATTTCACCGAACTCCTGAATCCATCCGAAATTACCAGTTTCCTCCAGTTATCCAGGCAAGGAAAACTTTGGAACACTCGCGCACCTGCCAAAAAAGTAAGATAGAAAAAATTTTCACCACAGAAAGAAGAAGAATCTATCGAAACATCAATGACCGAACAAAACAAACTCATCTCTGAAAATTAGAAACGGCTAATGTAGAGAAATTTATAGCCGAGTAGCAAATTCTCAAAAGAAAATAAGGACGAGCGGGGAACAGACACTATAGTTTCTTTGGCGATCTGAAGAAGCAGGGGATAACTCAACAAAGCACAGGACAATCTCATATGAATCTTTGACAAATTGCACACTCAAAAATTATGTTTCAATACATCGTAAGGACAGCAACGAGTCTCAGAAGCTTAGAGCTCAAAACCGGTCGGTATTTAGCTGAAACGCTCCTTCGCGCCAAAAGAGTCGAAGGCAAAAAAAAGGATTCGAGCAGAGGGCAATCGTTCAAGAGGAAAACATCAAAAGCTCCATCAGCAATCTAACAGATGAAGACAAAATTCGAAAACCAAGCCAGCACAAATAGCATGTGAATTTCAGAGATGATACCAGAGGGTAAACAGTAAAAGAAAAATAATGCGAAAAGATCCGACCATGGACAAGCAACGCCAAGATGCCATCGGAAACAATCCAGTCTCCACAAAACCATCCAGTAGTCGCATGTGTACAAGACAAAAATAAGATGACATAAACGACATCGTAAAACGAAAAGCAGAGGAAAATCCGCAGCATATAAAGGCAAACAAGCGCTCTTTACACGAGTATCACAGATTGCAGATCCTCAAACCGTCAGAACACACAAACGAACAAGCACAAGCCAGAGAGATAAAGATAAAAAAAAACAACAGAAAAGAGAGAAAAAGGCATAACCCTAAATTTAGGCGGGAGGGTGTAGAAGAACCTGGAGGTGAGAAAGAAGGGTCTGACGTGAAAGGGAGAGAGGAGGCGAGCCAGAGGCAATCGATGATAGTAGGGAGAGAAGGAGAAAAGAGAGACGAAGCGAAATGCAAAATCAGTCCATGTAACGTGGGAAGCGGTTTCCTCAGATGAGAGCACGGAATTCGGAAAATGCGGTCGTTTCTGCATTTAGGTAGGCTTCCACCGGCTCAGACGGCATTCATTTCTTTTTACGACCACCTCCACATTCTCTCTCCTCTTCCTCCTCTCTTTGATATCCACGATTCCCGACTGACTTTCCAACATCGCACGATCTGGGGTCTTCCGACAAGTTCACGCTTCACACTTCACACCTACAAATACATAATATCCCCAGACTTCGTTTCCAGCTGAAAAGAGCTACTCTCAAAGTATACTGATATGACACGACGTTTTTTTTTTTTTTTTTTGGAGAATAAAAGACAGAATGTATACATACATATAATCAGATAAGAAGCGCATCGGAAGGGAGACTCTCCTACCTCCTACCGATTCACGGGAGGCTCTGCGGCTCGTTCGACCAAACTCGATCGAGCGAAGAGGGGGAATTCCGTTTCGCCTGAAAACTTTCTGGGCTCTAGCAAGCGACAGTTAGAGGAATCGGGGAAGAGGAACGAGGAGCCCTCCATTTATACTCCTCTGCTTTCGGCATCCCAACTGTCTGAACAAATTCTCTTAAGACAAACCGCACATTTAAATCCTCAACCACTTAACGTAATCTAATCTCCATAAAGATACTTAAATCCCAACTTTCCTACTGTGATTGGGGAAAGCACGGAGACGCGCTGTGAAATGCAGGGGATAGGTTCCAACTAACTCTGCTAAGAGTATAAATGCAAATGTTGACCATAAATTTGCAGAGGCTACCCAACCAAGGAAAGCAGTACTCAATCGCACTCTGTACGCTGTTCCATGAAAGCAGTACTCAATCGCACTCTGTACGCTGTTCCATGAAAGCAGTACTCAATCGCACTCTGTACGCTGTTCCATGAAAGCAGTACTCAACAAGTCCCCGCAACAAAATCACGCGTTTCGTCGAGATTTAAGGAGTAATTTCTGCATCAGAACCCAAGTCCTGATCATTCATTCTCTAAATTAACTACCTTTCTCCACAGAAAAAACAAAATCGTTTACTTGGAAAGTCATTCTCCCTTCTTCGTCAACATTCGTGAACCGTTGAAGACGTAATCTGGCTAAAAGAAAATTCGGGTAACGTGATCGATCCGAACGGATACGGCGGATTTCGCCTAGAGAGCTGCACAAATGGGTTTGCCATTAAAATAGTAGATCGATCGAGTACTCAAACTGAACCACGATCCGTACATGGGGAATAATCTCGTCACCCTTTTATGCATTTTTAAGTAAAGACATCCTTGACACAGTCATACCCGTTCGTTTCTTAATTAGCTGGAGTTGACGAGAGGCCAGTCATCGTCGTCTCGGAGAAATCCTGTTTCATTTACTTGTTCTGCAATTCAAAGAAGAAGCAACTTGGAAGAAATTGACCCGTGGATGCAGTGAAAGGGAATTAAATGCAAAACCGTCAATTGGATCGAACACTTTCCTTCTAATCAATGTAACGGAGTGAAACGAAAAAAGAAAATCTTGCACGCGCGTTAACTAATTTTCTGAAAAGGAATGAAGTCCATCTAAAAAGAATACTCTCCGTCGTCCCCAAATTCCAATTTCCTTTCTGGGCTTAACGGAATGTGGAGTTGAAACTACCAGTCCGTTATTTCATTAAAGCGGCAACGAAACGAAACGTGGCTCCATGAATCGCCTCGCTGCTTGCTCTTCACGGGTATATTTGGGACGTTGGGCGTTGATTAAAGCCACCTTTCATAGTCTTTTAGAGTAATTCAGACTTCAGAGAAAATCTCAAAGGAGAACTCTCACCTGGTCTCCTCTACATGGAAGGATTTGCCAGATATGCTACGTAACCAACAAATTCGGTTTTTCCCTTTTTTAGTGCCCGCAAACTTAATTGTCCATTTAATTAAGAGCTTCTTTTGTGTATACGAAGACTTCGGTGATATCTAAAAGCAGTAATGAGTTTCATTTATGCAAAACATTGAATTCAGCCGAGGCAATGGGAAATCTTGGCAAGTGATCACCTATTTGGGTTGAGAAAGTGTTCACGAAATGCAACTAATTGTTTAGGCGGCAAGAAGGTCAAGATATCTAATTCAGCTGTGACCGAGATAGAAAATATGAAATCTATTCATGTACATAGACATGAAGATAGTAAGAGAGAATACGTTTGAGTTTGCAGAAAGTGAGTTAGGGCCCGGGTAAGACCATTAGTAGTTGTAACTCGTAACTATTGAAAATAGTTACATTATTTATGACCTGGGCAAAAGCCGCTAGATGTAGGTGTTGTTGCACCAAATTGAGTAAACAATCTTGAGTGTCCTTGCATCCTTTTTTCGTCTATGCATTACCACAGGTGTTAGTAACAGTGTAATTAGTACTACCCGATAACTACACGGTAAATAATTAACACTCGTTCCCACATGCACCAATACTATCAATGTTGGATACGAAAATAACATATTACTTTTAATTGACGGTTGCATAATTTTTTTCAAGAAATGGTTTTATCAATTATTACTTCTTCAAATAGCCATGTATTAATTCCTAGAGAAAGTCGGTTTGCCATATCTCCTTGAAAGGCTTAGAATGCCAATTAATTGGAAAATATGAAACCGCCACTCAACTGTACCAAGACATATATAATAATGAACATCCATTTTAAGGGAAAACTTCAGATTTTTTTTTTCAGTTAGGGGTTGACAATTGTTATAAGTTATAACTAATACACGATTTCTACTTCAAACAAATCATTTTGGTATTGATGAACCTAACATAGACATATCTATAAAGAAAACTTTTAAAATTTTAATTTGTTAATAGATGGGAAGGTATTGTTGAAAAAAGAATTTACCAACTTTGATTGATATTTTGGATAAGTCCACTCCACGGTTGATAAAGATATTATTTCCTCGGAAGAAGAAATATATTTTAAATAAGGCAAATCATAACTTGGGAGGAATATTTCCAATTAAAGTTTCTATATCCGCACTAATCGAGAGCTACGTTGGATCTTGGACCAGGCAGGACAAAAGTCCTGCATCTAATAAAAGAGATTATCTTAATCTAGCCTGTAATTCAATGGCACGGGGCAAACTCTCTCCTTGTTTGTCGGGAGAGAGAGTCAGGCCATGATATTGGAGGGGCCGAACTAACCAATCGAGCGGCCACACCCCGCTTAAATAGACTCATTTCCACCAAGTTACGCAACTCAAAAGGATTGTAGTTGCATGATTTAACCTATATTGATTCGAATCATGGAGCTTCACTCGGACATGACAGTACTGAGAAGTGACTAGGACATATATACCATATTTTTTTTATTCGAAACTAAATATTATATATTTTGAAACGAAGGGATATTGTTTGCTGTGATCATGTCGCTGAGAGCGTTTATATATGGACTAGGATATATACGATCTGAATACCTACCTTTAGAATCTGAGTTGGACTGGTTCAATATAACCCATTTCCTTCAGACTCAGCAACAATGGGCGAGGTCAGAAGCAAATGTCCTGATGATAACCCATTTTCGGCCCCATTCAACAACCCCTTATAACTGTATCAACGATCCAATATGACAACCCCATTGCCATCCCTCACCGGTTCCGACATAGGGAAAACAACTTCAACATGAATTCTAGGTTCTTAATTAATTATACTAATTAAGCAACGATATGGATTCGAACGAGTTCAATTCAATTAATAAGCAAGAATCCGAAAGTAGGTCTAGAATCGACTCCGTGTCATGACTCAATATTTTCGACAAGATACGAAAACGACAGCGGCAAAAATGGAGGGTCGGAACGAGAGGACTAATAAAACTACGTACCAAAAATTGTTTGTCTTTCTTTCCCGCGCAATTAGGACAAAAGCGGTTACAGAAACATTAAGCTTCGGAGGGAGGGAGTAATCAGTATCGATCCTTAAATTTCTTACATGTCGATCTGCTGCATATATGTCCTAGTATGTATACTACAGCTTCAAGCGGGAGGCCGGGGAGAAAACCAGGCTTTAGAACAACCATTCGCGTACATTCCAAAACTTATTCCTCACCCAAATATGTACAAGAAACCGTATGTATAGAAACCTTTTTACGTGCCTAATTATACACGCACGCGTATCGAAAAGGAAAGAAGGAAAAAAATTGAAGGGAGTAGTAATTAACGTCTCAGACGACCTCTACTGCAGTGCAATGCAAGGTGGGCATCTTGTCGAGTAAGTCGTAGGTGAGCATGGAGGCCTTGGGTACTCTCCGGGGGCGGTCGGGGAGGCCGGCGGGGAGCACCTTCGCCGGCGGCTTCATCCGTTCGCAGTTGCCAAACCACTTGGCTTGCATGTACTTGTGCTTCCTCCAAGGGCCCATGTGCATCTTGTTCTCTTTCATGCACTTCTTTGCCGCCCCACAAAGGATCTTTATCAGGTTCTTCAGTCTCTCGGCCTTTCCCACGAACACCTGAGGCAGCCGACTTATCAGCTTGTTGTACTCCGCGTTCCCCCTCGCCATCTCGAATTCACCCCGGAAGTCTACTTCGATCACGACTCGCACCGGAATATTCTTCCCACTACTCGCATCCACCACGTCCACATACCTGTGCTCACCTGCTCTCCATTCAATATATACCAAATCAAAAACACGAATGTATATATGAACAGTTTTATGCATTTCTAATAAATAATAGATCACCCAATTGACAAAGACATGCAGCTAAAGTTGGATCAACCACTGGTCTCTCCATGGGTCCTAATATTTAAGACCAATTCATCAATCCCCAACTCTCATCATTTTCGAGATTTTTTAGACCCCCAAATAATTTAACGACTAGCTACATATATAGGCCACATGTTGCTCAACGTGATGTTACCCAAAGAGTACCCATCGACAATCTGCCAAGTTGATACTCGAAAAATCACATCATCGGATTTCATGTAAATCAATGCATATGTTACATATGATCGATCGGCAGGAGAAAAACAAAAAAATTTAAAGGTAATTTGGTCGATTGACATCAGTCTATTCGAGAACAGAGGTCCCCTCCCCCGCTAAAGTCCTGAAAAAAAGACAAATCATTTCTCACACAAAATGCTTGTTTTGTTGTTCTGGTGGGTGTTATTGCACGCCCTCTCTTTATCGATCGGTTTCGTCTACAGGCTAGAGACAGGACGATAGATATTATGCAGTTTCATGTAGGGTAATTTCGGGGGTGAAACAGGGAGATTATAAAGATGCGCGCTGTACCTGAGGGAATATCGGGGGAGCTTCTCCATTTGGATTTGCAGAAGGCGCTGTCGTATCCGGCGTTGCGGAGGCGTTCCGTCAGGTCTCTGAGCAGACAATTCCGGCAGCCTCCGGTGAGGGGCTTCGGACACGCGCAGATGGGACCCGCCGATCTCAGTTCCCTCAGCGCTTGTTCCGTCTCCTGCCGGATCCTCGTCTCCAGAGAACTCGTTCGAAACAAAGTCGACTGAAAAAAATAATAATAATAAAATATCAAGAACCAGAGCATTCGAGATCAATTTCAGAACGCGGCTTAACCACAAAATTGCGATTCTAATTAAGAGGAAAATTCGGAGGACAGAATACGCGTTTGCGAACGCGTAGGTGTATTGTTGCAGCTAATTTCGACGTTTACAAAAGATTGATCGTCATTAAAAGAGAACAGTTTAGGAAAGGAGAGAAAGCCTAGGTATCGAGGAAACAAGAATGTATTCGACCGACGTGCGTGATCACCGAGGAAAAAAGTAGAAAACGGAGAACGGTAACCTTCTTCGATTTCGGAGCTTGATTAGAAACCTTTCTTCTTTTTAGTAAATTAAATTCTGGAAATCATTAATCTCGGAAGTGGAATCACTGATTAATCCAAGAATCTGACTGGAAAAAAATACGAGGAGAAAACAAATCTTACTTTGAGAAGCTGGTGCTGCGACTCCCAAAATGCCTGACGCTCGGCTACTGTCTCGGGATCTTCTTCGTCCTCGGCTTCCGCCCCGTCGCTTCTGCAACTCTCCGGCGACTCTTCGCCTTCCTCGTAGAATTCGAAAACCATATCGGCGAGGCTCGTGCCTCCGCCGAAGATTCCAACATCGGGACCGCAAATCGCGGGGTTCCGGCGACCCGCCGAAGTGGCGCCCCCGATGATTGCCGGCTCGGCCATCTCTATCTAAGCTAGTACTCTCTCTATACGTGGAATTTCACGTGGACTCGAGTTGCGGGAGACGCTCTGATTGTGCTCTATATATACACGTCGAGGCGGAGGGTGGAGTCCACATGACAGCGTGGCGAACGAGCCGCCGCGAACATGAGCGTAACAGGTCATCATCCACGTGGCATCGAATTGTCGGGAAGAGATATGGTAACTGGACCCCACCAAGAACGGAGGACATAAATAGGTGGTGCACCAGCGAGGATCCACGTCAGGGCCGCGGCAATAATTCAGCGGCGAGGATGCCCTTGGATACGCGCGAATATACCGAGGAATTAATTTCCTATCATGTCCTCTTTTTTCAGTATCTCAATCTCCCGCTGACATATACGAAGTTTCCGTGTATGAGAAAGTGCCATTTTTTAAACGAGGAAACTGACCATTAATCAAGAAGGATATGGCCTTATCCCGATCTCGAAAACGTGGGGTCCGCCTCTGTCATGGATGAGAGAGCGGTCTTATCCAAGGAGGCGTACGTCCAGATTTAATCACCGCTTACCGGGGCCCCACTCCACTTTGAAAATCCCAGCTAATAATCCAACTTTTAGGATTAGGCCTCGCGCGCTGTTCTACGGTGAATTGACCACGACACCCCTGACCGACAAAAGTATTTAGGATTCCGGATGGGTCGTGAAGGAACCGGGTTTTCTCTTCTTTTGATGCCAATTACTGATAATTCCACTGAAACGTGAAGGGCAATATTGGCATAGAAGGCGAAGGTTTGGCTGAACAGCGACGAGCTGACACAGCCTTCACTTTAAGAAGTATTTATTATTCTGGTATGATTGTCGGGGGCTCCACCTAAAATAATTAATTCCCAAAAGTAGTGTAGGTAGGCCGGATTAACAAAAAGAACCACAGAAAGAAAGACAAAAAAAAAAAAAAAAAAAAAAAGAATCGATTGCCAATTTCGTGTTTCACTCGCGGACCGATTAGTAGATACCGAAAAGGATTTCCAAGGTCCGGTTTAAGAAGGAGGTGCTTGGATTTACTCGGAGACTGAGTAGACGCCACGTCAATGTTGTTATTTTAGAGAAATTAGGAGAGGAGCCCACATATGCTCGGTGGTGGGGTTACAGAAGGTACTGGTTGGACGAGACGCGGCGTCGGGTGGAGGTCATTGGTTTAGTGCATACACCACAGAGTACCAGTGTTTCGCTTTATCTTTTCATAAAAAACGAATGCCAGCCATGTCTGGTTTCTCTCTCCCCTAGTCCCCCAAACCGACGTGCCAGAAGCAACTACCGGCTTCTTCAGTTTCACTGGCCTTCGGCTGCTGCTGACAAAGACTGAAGAGTCACGAGAGCTTTGAGAGTCACGAGTGCTTTGGGAGAATTGGAATCATTTATACGGAATTATTTATACGTAATATGTCTTAACTGTCTCACAACCTTCGGCCTGTCAACAAAATATAACAAGAAATGTCGATAAAATAGTAGAATCCACTTGGTACTTCTGCCTTTGAAAATTTCCCAAAAACTACTTGTCATCCCACTCAACGGTAGGTTCCTGTCTCAGTCATGGAGACGATCTTTCAGGGGGTGAGCCAAATTAACTAGTTGAACTTTCCATGTTTTTTCTAGCAGCATTAACAAATTACACAATTGATGTTGATGTACATAGATAGTTTAATGGCTATCTTATCCCCCTCTTGTCTATTTACCTTTATCCCTTTCGAGTACTTGCAACTGGATCCATTAAATATATGCGCCCCGCCGGTTTTCAGAAAGCCTTCTCCCAATCTCCAATCAATGCTGAGCTACCCTTTGAGTGTATGGAAGTCAGGATTCCAAATTGTCTGCCGGGTAGATGGCCTTAGTATTTTCTCTTCAGTGTGGTTCTGCTGGCTCTTAAATTTTTTTCTCATGACAACTCCACTCGGCAATGAGAGAAGAGAATGAATATTGAGGGAAGCAACTTAAACCATCTCCAGCAGTTTGATGTTTCCTGTTGAATTTGCCGCTACCAAGGTAGTCGAGTGGCCTCGCCAGCTCACGCACGACACAAATTGGCTGGTGTCTTCGACTTCTTGACCAGACAATGGGTCTGTGTTGTTGAATTTGAATGACAGTACTGGCATGGGGAAAGCTTTGTGGTAGACAAAGACCTATATCATAAAATAACCGGCCGGATAAGAATGGTGATTCACGACATAGAACAAGTAGAACTACTTGAGAAATAAGCTAGCATGCAGACATGCAGACAACACCATCAACTTCATCAGATTGCTTAAACAATTACCTTGATCAACACTTTTCGTTTATTTTAATCCCAAACTATGTAAAGTTAGATATTATATGCAGCAATGTGCACATGTAGCTGATGCTAGAAAAGATATCAAAGTTCAATTACTCCTGCAACCCGTCTCCAATATTTAGATTTTCCACCAAATCCAGCATTCTTGAACAAACAAAGGTTTCATTTTTTTTTTTTAGAGTGTGTGACAGTGAATCCGCATCGTCTAGGGAACCATGTTTTCACAATTTCCGTGCAACACTATTAACATGTATCTTCAACTCAACAAACCAGTCATAAAGAGTTACAGCTCAGAAAGCAAATAAAAATAAAGCTAGCATACCTCATTTGTTTCTGAACCTGTAGCGATATAGCCATCAGATATGGAAAGACCAACAAAATTCTGCAATCCAGTAGTAGATATTAGCACCTATAGTTTGTTAACCAAAGTATTTTCCTATCCCCAAGAAAAATCAGAAAGAACATTGTTTCCCATGCGACCCCTCCCACCAAACAGACTCACATGCACACGACACATATATAAGCTTCAATGGACCATGATTCAATCTTGATAACAAATCACATACAACATCCACCAAAGATAAACATACCAAGAGAAATTATAATCAAATCAATTCAGTCATGTGAAAGATATATAGAGTTCAAGCCAATTGTCTCATGAAGGGAAAGTGGAGCTAGTGGAGCAAGCTCAAAATTCGAAGGCCTGTTCATGAAGCAGAAAAGACAAGCTAATTCTGGAGTTCAGTTAGTTGAGATAAAGTAAACATCAACATACATCTTTTCCAGCAATTAAGGGGTTTTATGCTCTTTAATATCTCAGTTAGAAAACTATTGTGGGTGCATGTTGGGATTTGAATTGTTTAATTTATGTACGATAGTAAGTGGAAGTGACTTTATAAATGGAATATGTAAAAGCAAAATCTATTTTGTTTCTTTTCTCTTCTATAAATATCAATATTTCCTCTCATCACCTTTATCTCTTATAAATAGAATATTCTATCATCTCTTGAACTCTCATTCTCTGAAATATTTCAACCGAAGTTCTTTCCCTCTATGGATAATAAGCAACTCGTTTTTCAGTTATTTATCACTTGTTACAATGTTATATGAAACTGGTGTGAAACAAGGCCGGCCTCTTCAATGAGCTGAGCAGCCTCGCAATGAAGTCAAGGAGAATTTATTTAGTTGGCCTTCCTCATTGATATCCCTAACCAGGATCAAGTGCATCTTCTTACCAACCTCTTATAGACAGTTAGTTGGGCTCACATCTTCAAATCATCCCTGCTCGCCGGTCTTGTCATGTTTTATTAGCTGTTTTACTCTCTGAATTTCATTCATTCTTGCATGTTCTATGAGGACTCCCTCCTTGCTTCTGTACATCACCTCATTTAGGCTTAACGAATTGATCTCTCATTATTTTCAAAGAGAATAAAAATTCCAAGAGACCCAGGATAGGGAAGAAGCACCTCATTATTAGATTTCTTGAGACCCCCAACAAACAGCAGGCACCACCTTGTCATAGAGCTTTCATCAAAGTTAAGCTTTATGGATCCCGAGGAAAGAAAAAGCACTGACATGACAAAGGCTGGTAAGAGTAGCAAAAGAGGACTAGTATCTTAAGGAAACAGCACCAGGAATAGACCACCAACAAGTGCTCATAAAGTAGTAAGGAAGTTTACTTATGACCAAGAAGTCTTTCAAAGACAAGAGTTTCCAATAAGCAAACTTTACTTTTACTTAAGTTAATTTACCCAATTTATTAAGCATACCAACCTGAAGGACTTAAATGGATTAGTCCAGATCATGATTGTTTGCGAATTGAAACTCATATTAGTGACCATAATCAAACACCTTGAATCCTAAATAATGACAATTTGATTTCTTACAATTCAGTCATGCTACCAAAGGATAAAAAAAAAAAATTATAATGGATCCTTCTCAGCAACCGGTGATGTCTCGACTCATACATCGCATATGGTTCAATATAGAGTTTAAGACCAGGGAATAAAAGTCATTGACTTACGGGTTTCCTTTCTCCTACTTTGTGATAGCAAGTTCATTCTATTCCATGTGAAGATATTTTACAACTATGTTCAAGTCCTATAACTAGTCCTATTGCCAAGAAACATGTAGTAGCTAGCGATGATAAAGATGACAATGGTTATAAAAACAACAGCGGCTAGAGAAATATTTTTAAACTATAAAATCTATCAGACAACTACAACAGTACCCATTGCAAAAAGAACAATTGCGAAAACCTAAGTTTCAGAGAGCACCTCTTATTCATGGTATACAATTAATCTATGAGTACACACTAAGCAAAGAGCATCTCTTATTCTCAAGCGTTCAAGGAAGATCAAATAGCAGAACCAATGATACAAAATATATTAGTACTGTAATATTTCAAGAAAATCACACCTTTACATTTGTGTGCCCTGTAAATGTCTGTATGGGGTTGTCAAGCACCCGTGATGTGTTCATAGCTAAATCCCAAAGCTTCAGCGAGTTGTCAGTGGAAGCTGAGACAAGAGTGAGTGAATCCACAAACTTGACATAACTCACAGTCTTTGAGTGCCCTACCAGTGTGCACCAAGGAATTTTTGTATTCCGGAGGTCATAGCAGTAAATCTTATGATCAGCAGAGCCAACTGCAAGTGAACGTGCAGAATCCGGAGAAAACTGGACACAACATATATTGGCCTTGGTCCTGATAGTACCAATGCTTCCACCCTGCAAAACAACCATGTAAGAGGAACTTGTATTACAGAACCACAATCAGATAAACAATGTGATTAATAGTAATTCGATGACTGCAGTACGTTTAGTTTCAAAGCTGACAGCCACCAAGTGCAAAAATAGAATTGCCTGATTGATGTTCCACAGCTTAACTGTCCCATCGTCACTTCCGCTAGCCAACTTTGTAGGGTCCGAAAGAGAGAAATCAACAGACCATACCCGCCTTTCGTGCTCTCTCATTTCAACAAATACTTGACCTCTAGACACATCCCAGACCTGAAGGATGAGGACCCATTTAAGCCAGAGTATAATATTAGACAAAAAAAGTTCAAATGTTACAGTAAATGAGGTAGCCCACCTGTACAACACCTTCAAAATCACTGGAAGCAATCTGGCTT
This sequence comes from Aristolochia contorta, assembly GCA_022405105.1. Classification (NCBI taxonomy): domain Eukaryota; kingdom Viridiplantae; phylum Streptophyta; class Magnoliopsida; order Piperales; family Aristolochiaceae; genus Aristolochia; species Aristolochia contorta. The sequence goes on along the minus strand of CM039667.1, from coordinate 4,560,672 downwards.
TTGATGTAACCATTCCAACAAAGACTGCTAAACTTTGACCTACTAGCCATCTCTATTACTGGATAATGAATATCTCTATCATTGTTCCAAATTGTATTACACTCAAAGACTTTAATTTTCCTATTAACACCAGCTGTTGCAAAAAATTCCTTGTCCCTATCAAAACTCAAAGAGCAAACTAAGTTGGATGAATTCAGCAGATCCCCTTGTTTGACATCTGCCCGAACTTTTAACTTGCCATAAGAAAGATATTTGCACAGACCCTCCAGAAAAGGATTTATCCATCTACTTCTTTCTTCAGTGTGGGGTACATGGGAAGCCCAATTATCAACTGAACTTCCTTCAGTTTTGGCAGTAGAACCTCTACCTATACTACTGACAGATGAAGCTCTGTTTGGCAGCCTTCTTATTGGATTGACCAGCCTGCATCTGGTTGAAAAATAAGCAGACTCAAGTTTCTTGAAATTTTTCATCAAACGAGATGTTTTAGACAAAATTTTATCCTGGTTTTCTGAATCAGACTCCGAGTTTTGACTTGAACTTTGGTTCCCAATTAGATTATCTTCCTTTTGGATCAGGAACCGTTGTCTCAAACGTTTTCGAGAACCTAGGGTAGACAATTCCTCAAGTTTTGGAGGATAAGCTGATCTCTGATCAAACTTTCCAATCTCCAAGTTCTCATCTTTATCTAGCTCGGCATAAGAGCTCCCTTTCTTCGCAAGAATGGACTGCTGCTTTAAAACCTCTCCTATATCAGCAGATAAACAACATATATTGTCATGTAACTTGCTGGCAGTCTCTTGTCTTTTCTGCTGTAACTGTAAGAGGAACTCTAAAAGCAGTTCCTGTTCTTCTATCTCCTCCCTTAGGTTTATTGCTGCTTCTCGCTCTTCCAGACCATCCCTTGGTTCATTGAGAAACTCACTCTGTAACACCTCACTGTCAATACCATACACAAATTAAGAGTCAGTCACTATTCTTTCATGTGGATTAAGAAATAAGCCATGATCACATACAGTGTCAGAATAATGAATGAAAAGCAAATTATGATGAAGAAAACAAGAAAAATTGCCCTTGCGCCTAAACTACTTCTCAACATAATTAAACTGGTGCGAACAAACATCTTTGCCTCCATGGAGGTTGATAGTCTACTTCAGAGAAATTTGGAGCCTTGGAAATGAAATCAAATGTGTATAGAATCATGTTCAAAGGTCAGCTAACTCGGCTGCGAATGCTTTAGCTAGAGAAGGAGTTTCCCTTCCATGTTTTGAAGTGAGAAAACCCCCCTAGGCAGTTGACATGTAATGAAAGACATGAAATAATTGTATTCCTGATCTCCGAATGAAATAAGAATCAACTCTTAAAAAAAATATAATTAAGTAGGCACTGGAATACAGCACTGTCAAATCCACTCAAGTAAAATTTTTACATTAAGGGTGTGTATGCATCAGATGGAGGACAATCAAGTGGGTATCAAGATCGGAACAAAGTGATAAAAAGAAAATTAAGGACAAGCATTTTACATTATGGCTGTGATAACATCAGACTGAGGACAAACATTGGGAGTCAAAACTTAAACAAAGAGGAAAAAAGAAAGTAAAAGGACAGTTAAAATAGTATCCAATATTACTAAAGCAAGCAATTTCCCACAAACTGAGCCCGTAAACTATGGCAGGCACACAGCAAAATTAAGTAGCCACAATTGAGCAAAAATGGCAAATACCCATCCAATTTTGAATATATTGTTTAGTTCATTCAAGGATTACAATGTGACTTCAGTGGAACATCAAAACCAAACAAAGCAGTGTCTCAGACAAGATAGACTTCCAATTGAAGAAGCAAAAACTCCAAAAAATGAAAACATGCAGTGAAATTGTGACCATGGAAACTGAGAGTGCTCCAATGCACAGGAATTTGAAGCTGTAGTTGGAGCTAAGGCATCTTTACTGCTTAGAACTTAAGGTTCTCTCTTGAAATATCTTTCTCAAATATTATGGTGAATTTCTTAGTGACAATGCATAGGAAGCAATCGTCAACATAATAATAAAATTTCCAGAATATCTGAAAAATTATTTAGTGAGATGATATTTTGATAAAAGAAAATACAAAAGCATTCAGCTCAGAAAAGGACTCATATTTTCTCTCCCGAGCTTCTCTTTTCTTGACATTATCCTTTGTCTTACTCCGGTCTTTTTATTCTATTTCACAAACTTTGAATTTTATTGACGAACAAAAGCACCAAAAAGAACTAGACAGTGAATCGCTCACGCTTAGTAATTTTTATCTGCCCATAGTAGCCATGACACATGTGAATAACATTCCCAGTTGAGCCACATGCATCTTTACTTTAGAGTTCAACCAACATAATCACCATTCCTCAGGTGTCCCGCACCAAACAGGTTACAGTTGCAACAAAGTAAATCCAGATGATATATTAAAACAAAAATTTCTCTAGTTCAAGTCACCACTAAACAATGAGCAAGAATCTCTTTGGTCCATTAGAGGTAAGAATTTACTTAACTTGGGAAAATAATTGTGCCTAATCTAAAACCCCTCCTTCCACCCATGAACACAATCAAACTTAATTTTTCCTACTGTCATATGGTTTTCTATGTTTTAATTAATTTAATCGAATATAGTAGCTTTTCTCCACAGGTTCAAGGCAGTTCAGAGTCCTCCCAACCTCTATTATATCATGATCAAAGTTAACAACAATCAACTCGGTAATCAACCCAGCGACTAAAGAAAATATTCAGCATTTATGCATCTTCACCAATTTAGATTCAATTTTCAATTTTGCAAATAGATTTGCTAACCTAAGACAGGTGATTCACTTCTTGTATTTCTACTGACCAAAAAGAGAAGTGGAGTAATTTTTCCTCTTCATATTATGTGGGAAAAGGCAAACAGAGAAGAACAAACCTCATTTTCGGTCGAGAATTTGGCTGAGGGTGCAACAACCACAGGCAAAAGGAGGCCTCCTTGGGCCATTTTAGCAGCAGCTGAGGAGGTAAGACACGGTGGCGGAGGTTAGACATGGTCCTGAGTTTCTCTTCAAGCGAGCTAAATGTGCAGAACAACTGTCGTGAAAGCAACAAACAACAGCAGCAAAGGAAGTAAAACAGACTTGTTAAAAATATAAGAAGAACGCAATAAGTTCATTTTAGGAATTCATGATAAAGCAAGCTGATAGGTACAGACCTCAAAAAGAAGAACGCCCAAGCGATAAACATCCGAGGAAAACGAACTTTGTGCTCCAGTAGCTTCTTCGGGACTTGTGTACCAATTAGTTTCCATCGTCAATATCTGTTTAAGAGGGAAGCTCTTGTTCCCTTCCTCAACTTCCCTCGCCCTGCTTTTCCTTTCTCTTTTTTCATCTGCTTTCTCCATAGAGGATAAGCGCGTCCAATTAGCAGACGTAGAACGGCCAGAACTTGATATTTCCCGAGTTGTTTCTTCGGTTTCAAATGCACTACTCTGTCGAACAAGGCCTCCACCTACTTTGCTTTTCGTCCTATCCATGGATGTGTCCGAATCAGAACTTGAACAAGAAGCAGATTCTATGAAAGTGATCCGGTTGAAAGAGGACATGATGAAGCAGGAGGGGCGGACATTGTGAACAACCATGCCTTGCGAATGTGCGAGGTTCACGGTCTCCACAATCTGTCGGAAGATGTGCAAACACTCAAAGAGGTCAACAGATCGCTCGGGTTTGTCCAACCATTGCCTGAGACTAATCTCTTCCGCTACAACGGCAGAAATATCCTGGTCGAGGTCGTTGCCGCAGACTCCTGAAGAGCCAATCTGGTTGTCGCAATTATCTGTGCAAGATATCAGCTGGTCATTGGCTTTAGCAGCTACCACCCAACAACCAATGTTGTCCGATGCGTCCCTCGATACTACAAGCCTGTTTTCAAGACTCGCACTGGAGGCAACAAAAGCATTTGGCCCTCGGGAACCATCAGATTTGTCCCAACCAAACTGGTCAGAACCTTCCATTCCTACCCATCAATTGTAAACAAATAAACCAGACGCTTGGAGCAGAAAAGCGAGCACAATATCCTGTCAAATCCATGAAAAAGCAATGCGCACTGCTACCTCCCACAGGTCGAGATTCACAAAGGCCCCGGGAACAAGCTCTGGAGTGCCTGTCATCTCTATGTTCTCTACACACCTGACAGTATTGAAACCAAGGAGAGAACTCCCAGCTTAATTATCTTCCCCGAGCAAGCTGATAAACGAGACACACAACCCCCCCACCAACTGAAAGGTCATGAACTGCCAAAATCAAATGATGAGCCGCTGCAGAAAACGAAAAAACAGGAGCAACAACCAACTGCGAGGTGTGAGGAAGCGTGATCGCAGGCAAGAAATGGGAGACAGACGGAGGTAGCAGAAACGGCAAAAGTGAGGGAGATGATGGGGTGCCGAGACCGGAAAATCCGAGCCACATATCAGAACTTTTATTGCATTGTCTTTTTCTCTGAGCTCATGGAAAGACCTCCGCCTCACAAAATACGATTTTCCGCCATGTTTTTCATTTCCTAGCAATAGAAAACATGCTGAAAAAACTGGAGCCGGCCATTAGCCATAAAGCGATCGAATTCCATACAGTCGCATTTTTATGTCTGGTCTTGGCGGGGCCAGCTCCTGGTTATTTTGCTTCTTTTCCTAGTGCCTGCCTCTTCTTCGTTATCTTCGCGTTCCCGGTGCAGGAATAGTACAGGCTAAGAGCTCCGCGGAGGAGTACGTGGCGCCAGTACGTCCGCGAGTTAATCCAGAACACAGCCGAGAGAGAGTCCGGGGTCCGGGGTCCGTGGACTAGATTTCCTGGAATGGAATAAATTAAAACGCGTTAAAAAAAAAAGCGCAAGCCGCAGGTAAAAGTTTTCTACTCTGACGACATCGGAAACATAAAACATCAAAGATGAAGCTGGTGAAAAAAAGCAGAGAGAGAGAAAAAAAACACGAATCCATTGTGTCAGCTTCTCTGTTTATTATATTATTCCTTATGTCAACCGGAACCGGTGTGGTATGAGGTTTTTTCATACCTTGCAGATGAAAAACTCCTTGAGAACATACTTTTCGACCTTGGTTCGTCGAATCGATTTCTCCTCTTCAGCCTCGATGCTTCTTGACAAGAAGAAATCTTTTTTCGTCTCGAATCGGGTTGAAAGAAAGATCTTTTAGAAATAGTTAGAAAAACTGATCCACATTCTGCTTCCCGGTTGCTCTCGAGGTTTCTGAGAATCTGACAGATGAAATAGAGGGGTTTTTATTATCTTTCCCCATAAACAAGTGACAAGTCACTAAGTGAATGTGGACAGATGAAACAATAGACGCCCTTCAATCCCACCTTATAAGATAAGGTTCATATTTCAGACTCTAAATCTATCAACAGCTCCAGCCCTACAAACCCAATATCCAACTTTCGCCGAAGTGTAAATAAAACATCAAAACCAGAAGCCCGCGGGAGGAGCTGGAGGAGCAGAACCTTTCTGGCATTTTTTATGTCCCAAGGTCAATCGGCAATGTTATCGTTAAGATACGGGGTGGTAAGGCTCCAAAGGCAAGCAGAGAGAGAGAGAGAGAGAGAGAGAGAGACGACGAGAAAAACTTAAATGTATATACTTACATTTCCAAAGCTGACAAGCGACAAATGAGCCCGTAGTTCCGCCAATCTTCTTCTTCCCGCCTTCTTCTGGCGACTGCCGCCCACAGCTTTCTTTCTGGGGTTCAATAAACTATTACTTGGACCTCAACGAAGTAGGAAATCGGTGTTGACTCAAAACCACACTTCACATTCGAGACTTGTTAATAATATTACTGTATAACGAAATTCGAAACCGTGACGTAGCTTGAGAGGCTCAATTTTCTCCACGTAACCAGACTGATTTCCGCGCCCCTTTTTGCTCGAACTCCCGAAACCCTAACTCGCAAATTATTCACGCCGAGACAGCAAATGCCATGAGACACAAAGAGACGCACGATGATACAAATCCCGGGCCTCGCCGGAAAACAGGAGGCCAGTCTGGGATAATCTCGTCGGAAAAGAGGAGACGGAGGTCGGGATTAGGAGCTACAGTACAGCCTGCAGGAACAGCTGCTAGAATATTATTAAAGCATCCATCTTCGAGTTCGCCACGTGCTCATCTCCTAAATGAAAATCTGCTTTTTTTAAGATTAAAAATAAGAGTTCGCCACGGGCATGACGTACGTCAGAGATTGTGAAGGCCGGAGCGGAAAATAAATGCAGGAATAAATCGAAAGTTGTACTTTAGGCACAGCTAATCGCCTCACACAGTCACACAGAAGAATAGGAAGAGAACATGATAAATTTTAGCTACAGAATGCTGCAGACAACTACGTGCCACTTCACAGTTCGTTCGTTTGAATCGGGTGTTAAAAATTGAATCAGAATATTGTGGGAATTTTACAGTCGGTCTACCTATTGAGAATTTAAGAAAGCAGTTGAACGATTATGAAAGCAATGTAAAATGTCTTTCGGTTGGGGTGGGTAAAAAATAAACTAAAAAAAATTTCTTACTTGAAAAGATAAAAATTAAACAACTTTCCCCTGTCTGTCCGTCTTAAAAAAGGATAGGCCCTCAGGAATGACAGGGACTTAACGTGACGGAACGATCACATACAGCAGAAAAAACATAAATGCACGAGCCCTCAAATGTGGTTAATCAGGTGCTACGGTGTCTTTCGGACATATCAGTAGCATGTCTCTGGCGATAGATAAATCCACGCGTTGAGGTTTGACTTGGTTTGGCGAACTGCGATAGGACATTTGGAAGCAGGGATAAAGGTCCTTTAATGCCACTATGCTAGTAATTTTCATTTTTTATCTGAACGATTGGTGTTAGATAGAATTTTCGTAATAAAAGGTACATGACAAGCTATGCATTGGAGGATGAATTAAAATACTTAACTAAGCATCAACAACACCAGTGGTGGGTAAGGGATTGGGTTGAATACATTTCACTGGTTTGATTTGATGCAGATTCTACAGTAATATTGTTATTATAAAAAGTAAAAGTGACAGCAACAGTGGTTGCTCGGGAAGCGATCTCCCCTCTTCAAAACATTTTTGGAGCGAAGAGATAAAAAAAAATAATAATAATAATGGGGATCCACCCATTCCCCATTTTTTTCTGGTGCTCAGGACGGAGTCACAGAACCAGTAGCACCACAATGCAAAGCTCTTCACAACACTTAAATAGAGGGAAGGAACTGTTTTGTCCCTCACATATATGGACAAAAGACAAATTGAAGTGTATGCATATATGGACAAAAGAGAGATTGGAGCGTAAGCACCCTCTTCATCCGTCAATGACGAAAAGAGGACAAACACACCATGGACAGCCAACACAATATGCAACGAAGGCCGCTTCTTTGAGTGCTTTTAGTTCGTACGAAAGGAAAAGTTGAAAATCAACACCCCACTCGAAGAATGGTGTGACGAAGTAAACTGATGTTCCAAAATGCCTCTCCGCTCCCGCAAACTCCAACATTTTTCACTGCTTAATTTCTTTTAGTTTCCACTCCCAACTGGCATCTGCGTGGCAAAGTTCCTAAATGCCTTTCCCATGCATGGGCAGTACCGCCTTCATTAAAAGTGTTCTTTGATCATTTCGATTTCCAACGGCCCAGTCGAATATTTCCATTCATTTTGACATTTTCTACAACGCTTCCTGCGGAAAAATACAATAGGGGACGACCTTTTACCCTGCAATCCTCTCCACCGTAAAAGAAAAAAATCAGAATAAGAATTTGTCAGACGCAATTTCCAGCATCCCGCGTGCTTCAAGCTATGCACACAAAGTGGAGAACCACACAAAAGGGTGAAGAAAGAGCATCTCATAAGCCATGTGGCCAAGTTAACGGACTCGAGCTCCACCATCCTCCGAATGTACAGGCAACAAATTGCTTCTTCTTCTTCCTAGCTCCTCTTTCCCTCCCCCAAACACTTCCCTGCTCTCTTGACAAGGTAAAGCTCATCACTTGTCTTTCCCCATGTCAACGCAAGCAGCTTCCCTCCCTGATGAGAGTACTTGAATCGCTCCACCAGGATTATACTGCTTTGATGTATGTCTGTTTCCTTCTACCTGTCCCTTCCTCATTCTAGCCTTATCAAGGCGAGCCCGCCGGACGACTTCTTGAATCTGACGGTCATGGTCCTTGAGCATCTGATCCACATTTCCAGAAGGCCGAAGCAAAGGACCAGAATAGTGAATCTTGTTCCCTTTAGAGCCGTAACCCAACTGCATCAGAGCAATATATCAGTAACAAAAATTTCACTCAAATCTACCAACCGAGCGCAATAGCTCTTCTACTAATGGACAAAAGCGATGTTCCAATCTACATTATAGCTGTTTTCCAACAGCAGAGCAGCAGGTATAATGTTATTCTTATTAGAAATTTTTCTTATAGAATTGTCGAAGTAATTTTACTCACCAAAACCGGGTCATGGTCACTGGAACGCCCCTCCTCTTTCTGAGAGACACCCCTATCATGCTTTCCGCTGGATTCCATGCTATCATTGCCAGACTCTATCAATCTACCAACGTCAGGTTGAGAAAGCCCAACTTTCTCCGACCCACTCCTTCTAGCAGCTACTAAACTCGACAAGGCTGATAAATCTGCTCCCCCAGAAACAGTGACACCATCATCCTCCTGCTTCCTAGCCTTCACCCATGCACCTCGATGAGCTAGTGGACCAGAATGAGCTCTGTTACGAAATTGCCCTTGAGAATCTTCGCGAGCTTGTTGTGAGGGTTTAGCTTGACGTGGTGGGTCTATTGGAAATCCAGATGCAATTTCCTCCTGGTGGTGGCTGAACTTCTCGCTCCTACTTTTTGAGTTTGACTGACTTTGTCTCCTCTGCGTAGCAACAAAAACATAACCAGGAAAAGAAAAGAAAAAGAGTCAGGAAGTGCACTTTTCAAAAATCCATTTAGAAATGAGAAATGCCACATCAACCACATTTTTGCAATGCCAACCATATGATCTTTAATGAAAAAAAAAAACAAATAGAAACGTTCTCTATGTTCTGTAAATTCGTCAACGAATTAATCTTTAGACAGAAGTTTCATGAAACTGTACCTTATTAGGGGTCAAAGCGTTCTCATGTAAATCTTGGGACCATGGCAAATCTCATAAGTTAATATTCAAAAAAAAAAAAAAAAGAACAAAAATCAAAAGACCATAAAGATTAACAAGCAATTCCATGGGATATCAAAAGACCAACCAACTTAAACACTGGTTTCACAAATATAAATGATAAGGCTAGACAGTCGGATTAACAAATTGCATTTGAAATTTTTCCAGATTTCCAAAAAAAATTACCGTAATGGCAACTAGCAGCCAAATTGATCTCCATTAAATACTATGAAAAGCATGAGATTTGGATCCTCATCGCACATAGATAGGTGCACATTCTGAAGTCGTGAAGGCAAAAAACCTTCACAATCTCAATCCGGTTCAAATCTAAACCAATTCTAATAAGCTTTGCCAAACAAATTTATATGGTTTGAGTTGAAAATCAACCAAGTAAAAGCATTCAGATCGAAAGCAAACCATGGGTCATGAAACAAATGAAAACAAAAAGACCTTTTCTTAAATGCAGATGCCCCTCTACCTGCCCATTGAGCTAAAGATCTAATCCATATTGAGAAATTATTATCATTCATCGACTTGTTAACTAAACAAAGGTTGTCCACCAAACTCTTGTTGTCAGGGGACCCCCTGACAAAAACTTTGATATAGTTGCACTGCATTATACAATTTTACCTTAAAAAAGGTTTTCAGATATATGAAACTATACAGTCGACAAAACCACCAAAGCCACAACAAATTTAGGAAAAAAATAAAAATCAAGCCTTTTGCTCTGTAAAGAAGATTGTCACATACCTGCAACGACATGGGCAACTCTGCATTAGCTTCAGGAGCTGGAACTGCTCTGGAATCTCTGGGTACCTTCCTTTCATGGTCAAACCTCGGAATCTTCCCCCCTTGTCTGTTTATTACCACAATAATTACATACATAAGACAATCATGTACTAACTACTTGCACAATGAGCATGAAAAGTATAAACTTTGCATTCTTCAACAAAAAGATTTAGAATTTGCATAGTTACCAAACACACAGTACAAATAAAATGTGGCAACCATACTTTGAAGAATATGACATGATAACTTGTATTCATGAAGTTTCACATTACACATGAAATTTAAGATACTACAAAGATTCGAAAAGTTCCCTGGAAGTTCAGTTCCACAGGCAACATAGAAAAATTTTTAGCAACAGTGCAACCATTTTCATCTAGTCTAACCATATATATACCGAACACAATAGCTACAAGATACTACGAAATATTAATTAAATGAGATCACAACACATAGGCAACAATATCCATTCTGCAATAAAACTCTTCAACTAGAAACAAACAGGGCTTGGTGATCAATGATTAGACCTTCTAGCTTCTTCATCTCGTACTTTTGCATCAAACTCCTTGCTTGGTGGATATCTAGGCAAACTTGACGGATCGCATGCTAGAGGTTTTGTTGTAAAAAACTGAACAAGGTAAAGATAAAATTATTAATAAAAGTCATACCAGTGTTGCCATGAAAATGACTATGAGAATCCTAATTAAAATTCAGCATTTGGTCAGAGAATCAGGAGCTATATATAAACTAAGCTTCTTAGAATAAACTAGCAGTAACAAACCTGATGTAGTAATTCTAGAGAAGCCATTATCAGAAACAAGACACTAATAAATTAGATAAAGACGACAGGTAATCTAACATGTAAATCAAAGAAAGTCAACAAATTAACATCTCCCCATAGTATTCTACCACGTGAACATGTACTAGATACAAGAATGCTGCCCAAAGTGTTGCAACCTACACTAGAACTATAATCTTTTCACAAGGACATTTCTCCCTTCGCAACTATTGTTTTAAAGTTCCAAACTTCAATTTCCTACACTCCCCTATCACCACTCAGTCCGCAGATCCATTCTGTTTTGCAACATGACCTTCACAGCATACTGCAGATTAAAGCTCTTAGTATACATCCCAAATTTGACATAAGAGAAAATTCATAAGTACTTCTTACAAATACAATTCTACTATTTCTTGATAGGGCCACTTCCATAGTTTTTAAACAAACCAACAATTTTATCATCTTTCCTATCACAAGAACAAACCATCATAAGAGAAAATTCATAAGTACTTCTTACAAATGCAATTCTACTATTTCTTGATAGGGCCACTTCCATAGTTTTTAAACAAACCAACAATTTTATCATCTTTCCTATCACAAGAACAAACCAACTTTTTATCTGAAACAATTCTAATCTGCACATAGCTAATTTACAAATACTATTTCATTATCTATTATAGAGAAAACTTTTACTCCTGCAGTAGCCTGCCATCAGACGGATGGGTCCAGTCGATAGTGTTCACTTAATAATAAAACTTTTAAAAGTAACAATATACTCATAAAATTGGCATCATCATTTAAATGATCAAAATTAGTTGTCCCAAAATAACCATTATAATATATTGTCTCAAGCTTCTTACCATCTCATGTTAATTATATCTGCGAAAATTTAATACTACTTATAAGTTGAAAAAAAAAGTCAGAGCTACACTATAACAAAGCCAATTCGTGGCTGAGGGAAGTAAATGCATGGAAAGAAAATGTGCATACACTCGAAATGCTAAAAGTAGAGATTCTTTTTATGATCACTAGCATAAAAACTGAAGCTGCAATAACTCTGAGTTTAGGGAGTAAAAAATTGTGGGTAACAACAATAATCAAGCAACAAAGAATACATGATAAACGAAATAGCAGAAATAACCACATCTTGTCAATAAGAGATTCCAAGCATCACTTTTTGCTCACAAAGAATGATATTCTTCATGCACAAATACTTTTTTTATCAATGGTTTAGTTTTGGTAAGAGATAATTGTATATGTCACATAAAAAAAGCCAAGCAGCATGTTTGTTTTAACTCAAATTCATATAAAATTCCAAACAGTTAGGCTCACTACTAGTCCTAAGTGACTAATCTTAATATGTGAAAGATGAATAAATCACAAACCTCACTCTTTAAAGCAGCAGCAGCAGTCCCACGGTCCACAGGATCAATAGAAAGAAGAACTTCCATAAGCCCTAAAGCTGGAGGAGGAAAGTCTTTATATGTTTCTCCAACACACCGTCTGTAAGGTTGTTGAGGCTTGAAAATGGTAGCATGAGGCAGTTTTGATTTTCTCCAGTATTCCTCAGATGGTGATCCACAAAGTTTAAAAATTTTGTGCAACTGTTCGACCTACTAGACATAGAAAACTATTAATAATAATAAACAAGAAACCAAAAACTATAAATTTCCTCAGCAATCAGTATCAATCTCTGCACATCTGGTAGGCAATTAGAGGAAAAGGGCCATTTTCAGTCAATACAATATCTGTGCATCAGATAATATCTGTGCATTAGTTAATCAGTTTAGTAATCGGATATAAAGTGTCATTTTCATAGTTTTTAATACACAAAATATCCTGTTAACAAGAAATAGAAGTGAAGAGGATAAATTCAACAATGCATTGCCCGCCAAACATTATCATCTACTGCTAGTTCTGCCTCATAAATTTCTAGATATATCTCAAAAGCATTCATGCTTTTGAATGCAAAACATAATCTTTCAATCTATGGATAATCATGATCTACTGATCACTGATAGAACCTTTTAGTGACCAACTGCCCACAGCCTTACTACTGTAAGTACCAGCTGAAAACATCATATGCTTCCCCACACCGCACCAAAATCGCTTGAAGTTCTAAAGTGCTAAGAAGCTCCATGATGAAAACCTGGAAAAGCTCTTCACGGTACCTAATGTACTTATATATCAACAAAAGAGTACCTCTGTTCTCCCTGGCATGATAGGTTTTCCTGCATACAATTCTGCAAGTATGCAGCCAGTACTCCACAGGTCTACAGCAACCCCATATTCTGTGGCTCCTAGTAGAAGTTCTGGGGGTCGATACCATAAAGTAACCACACGACTTGTCAAGGGGTGCCTTCGTTCGGGGTCAAAGAAACTAGCTAACCCAAAGTCTGCAATCTTTAAGATGCCATTGTTGTCAATTAAGAGATTTGAACCCTTTATGTCTCGGTGCAGAATGTTTTGACTATGACAGTGATCAAGACCACGTAGCAATTGTTGCATGTAGCATTTAACCTGCCAATAAAAATTTCAAATTTTATTACACAATTTATATCTAATGTACTATCTATACAGTGTCATCAATAAAAATTAAACCAATAAAAGTAGATTACACACTCATGTTGTTATTTCACTCCAGTGCCAAGCCAACAGACAACTTGGACGTGACTGAGAGACATTACTAGTCAAGTGCCATGATGGGTACCAATCGGAAATCACTCAAGTGTCCAGAAAAATTGATCAGTTCAAAAACAGTACAGATTTAGGTAAGATTCTAAAATATTAGATGAGACTAATATATCTATTCAGGATAACAGGTTTCAAATAATATGGAAAAATCTCAACTGAAAATACATGTACACATGGGAGTTTACGCTACTCAGAAGAAACCAGGCGTCTTGAGATCATGGGACGTACATTTTATTCATCAGGATGGAAGCACATCAAATTACCTGCGGCTCACTAAATTTGAGTCCAGGGCAGGATGCAAGCCCCGCTAGATCATGCTCCATATACTCAAACACAAGGTACAAGCTGCAAGACATCCTTGAAGTTACCAAGCCTTCTAATTTTACTATATTGGGATGATCAAGTCTACGGAGAATGTGAATTTCCCTTGCCATGAATCTAACACTTTCAGGCTCCAGGTTATCAAACCGTACTTTTTTCAAAGCAACAATTTTTCCGTTGTCAAGATCACGAGCCCGGTATACATTACTGTATGTGCCTTGGCCAATCTGCAAAATCGAAATCCACTCTGATAATTATCCACAATACACATAAAGATATTAATTAAAGGCCAGAGACGGCAAGAGAAAATCATAACCCGAATTTCAGACAAAAACGTGGACCCCCGAATTAAATCATATATTGACATAAATAGAAGTCACCCAACCCCGTACTAGCATATGGTCTTCCAATATCTCCTAAACTTGTATCCATAGATAAGCAACCGCAAATCCTAGTTTCGAGACTGATCTCAAGGACAAAAGCGCTATTCTAGCCGAACCAACATTCATACTAAAACAGGAAGCCGGCGATCGATGAAATGCAATAATTATATCAAGCGAGGATATTAAGTGAAAAATATACTTTGTCAAGTTTTTCAAAAGAATCTGCACGTCGTGGAACCCATCCCCTAATTGCTTCGCCGGCAACAGCAGCGAGCCACGCAGGCCAACCTGCAGCAACCTGCTCCCCTTCCGTAGCCTTCGGAACAGTACCTGCCGCTGGATGATGAATATGCACATGTGCTTGCTTCTCTCTTCTTCTTTCGGCATACTCTACCCGGGCCGAACCATTACTTTGCTTTTCATATGCCACGACTACCCTTCCATCTCTGTTGCTGTGATTGCCCGCAAATTCCTTTGGTCGGGACGCGTCCTCCCTCCTAGATGAGGAAACGGTGATCCTCTCATTTGCTGCAGGTAATTTGTTCGAAACCCTTTCGCGGGGGCTTTCCCGACTATCCTCTATTGCAGTAGCCTTGCAGCAAAAGCACCCCATAGCGCCAATCCTCGCACACGACGTTTTAACCTCAGATCTCCGACAAAAATACTCCTGTATTGTGACTTTTGTCTTTCAGTCGGCTTCCAGCCAGGTCCTCTTCATCTATATCCATCAAAATCATGAAAAAACACACCACCGAAAATCCCATGAATAGAAGATCAAACCACCAAAAATCATCACAATTCAACACTGACTCCCACCTAAACACAAAGCCTCCCCCTCTCCCCCCACAAATCCCTCCTTGTAAACACAAAAATCCGTCCCCTCGACCTCAAGGAAAGCCAAACGGATGCCGAACGAAATTCAGATACCTTCGGAAAAGGACACGTAAAGGACCGGGAAAAAACCCTAGCGCCGTTTTCTAGGGTTTTGCAGGCGCTTTAGGGGGTCATGGATCTAGGCACGAATAGGGAGGAGCGACGATCAGAGACACATGGGATAGGCTGAAACAGAAGTTATCGTTGCGTCTTTTCTTTTTCCGAACAGCTGCAGCTATTCGAGAAGCGAAGACTGGGCGCAGCTATTAAGTATTTGGAGTGGCGAGTAAAGGAGGAGGAGCAGGAAATGCAGACTCGCAAAAACTCCTTTTTTTTCCATTTCCCCGTCGTCTACCTCCTCTTTCCCGCTTATCTTATCGAGGAAAAGTGAGAAAACTAATCAATTCTGGGCCTGGCAGCCCACACTAGACGCAGTCACGCAGCCTTGCCGGGGAGAGCCTGCGACTGCGACATTCTTCCCTTGGTAGCCACCCTACCACGCCAACGGTCACGATTTCGAGCTCAACAACCACTCGCGCCACATAAACTAGTAGCCCCGAGGACCACGAAGCTGACGAGATCACTAAAACGGATAAATGCTACCCGGTAAGTGGATATTCCTCCTGGCCCTTTTTAACCGCGGGCATGACAGAAGAAACACCACCGGGCCCCGGCACTAGGATTTGGATCTCTTGGTCCGTCCGTGGGACCCGACTGAATGGGACAAACGACTCGCCGATGGGTGGGCCAGGGATCATCAGATCGGCCATGTGAACGAAGAGCGAAAACTGGAAAAACTAAAAAGTGGCCTTTAAATGATGGGACGCGATCTACCGTGCATTAAAGACGGGCAGTGCCGTCTGCAAACCTAGAGTGGGGCCGGGCACATGGGACTAAAACTATTAAGGGACCGGATCGACGAAGCCCCCGGGACCCACCGCATTGACTCGTTAATGTCGAGTGGGCCCTAACCCTAGCCTCTGGTTCTGTCAGGTGAATCAATGTCAGTCGGGGGGATTAAATTGGTGATCCCGCGACAAGGGTCGTATTTCTCTTAAATGAAAACGGAAGGTCCTGTTACTTAATAGTTAACGCTTACCAATATAATGCTGCACTATTAAGTTTAATAATAACAATAATAGATCTGAGCAGCGGAGATTGTCGCGTTGCGCGGGGCGTTGTTCGCAGTAAGCTTGCAGCGACGTTACTGTGCTTTTTGTCATTTTCAAAGTGACATCCGCTTGCAGGCAGTCGACCTTATTTGTCGTTTTTCTCTTTTTTCCTTTTTTTCTCATTGTGTTAGTTTAATGAGTTCATCGCTTTATCAATTCATCTTTCGTTTTCTTTCATTCGGTCTGAAATCCTGATTTTGTTCTTACAAAAATGGCGTCGAAGACCAGTTACGAGGGCGAAGGGCGTCTAGCTAGGGATGGACTTTTCATCTTTAGCTCCGACGGGAAGGCCGGCCGGCCGGCCGGCTGATTCTGGATTGTCAATAGAGAACGGACCCACTTGGAAAATGATGGGTCACGGATGAGAACACTCACCAGGTCTCATTTCCCGGTTCCGGGGTCCCATTTCTCACGTGAACAACTTTAGATCTCGGCAGCTAGAGTTAAAAATTAGAATTCAGAATTTAGTACAGCCTTCGAGTCCCTCCCCGACAAAATTTGACCATGTTTCAGTACTGTTCAAAGAGAAACACGAGCTTTTCAACAGCTTTGTCATCATCTTTCGGTGTCGGGTGATGGAGAACCCCAGATGAGAGGTACTAAACCCCTTTTCTCTCTCTCTCTCTCTGAACGAGTAGTCGGAAACTCGGAACCGGACGGCACATGTTCCAGGCATTCTGGCTTTAGCGAGCTTCAAAAACACCCATCCCGTAATCCGTGATCGAAGCGTCGTTGTTGACATTACGGGAAAAATGAAGTATATTCAACGTACGTTCTGCGGAATATTTGACCGGTTCGACCGGAGACGTGCAGTATCGACCATTGATCGTTGAAGCGGTTCGTTTCTTCTTCTTTTTTTATTTTTTTCTTTCTTCAACGGAAAACAGGCCAGCAAGAACTGTCTTACTATTGGCCGGCCGGAGCCGGAGGCGCGGAGAGGACCCTAGAACAAGGATGCCTGATGCTTCTACTGCATTGATGACACATCTCGATCGGGGAGTTCAAGCCACGGCCATGGTTGTAGTAGTGCGTCAAATGCTAATCGACGTGATTGTAACTCCGTTCAATATAGCCAGCCGACAATGCAGTAGTTGAGATTTAAGAAAATAGTGCAGTAGTTTTTGCTTGTTGGGAGAGAACCAGGCGCCACACATGAGACGCTTCTCATTTGTATGTGTCTCATTGCTTTGTGAAACGGGTACGCTAGCGTTAGCATTAGTGTAAGCCTCAATAAAGATGAAGATGCGTGGTCAAGTCAATATCGGTCCAACCAATAACAGATTATTAATTAGTGTTTGGTGGGTGCAGCTAACTTTTTATTAAACTAATTAAAGGGTGGAGTTATTTAGAAAACTACCACCTGTTTTAAATTAAATACACCGGCATTAGAAAATAGAAACCAAGTTAGAGGAACCCAATGCCCTCAGCGGATAGTGATGTGTAAAGAGGAGAGAAAAGGGTAAAATATGAATAATTAATATTAAAGCATCAGAACGGAAATTGAATATAGTAATTAAAAGTGCCTGCACCAAAATTTGTAAAGACTTGATCACATTCTTTTTTTTTCTTGTCAATGATTACTAGATGTAGACTCGTGTTAATGAAGTTTACAGTGTCGGCATATTTGAAACGAGTGTGCGGCTACATAAAAATCTGAAAGAATAACATAAAATGAGAAAAAAAAAGACTAAAGGTACTAAACATGAATTTTTAGGCTTATCTAATTTGTATGTACATGAAATTTGAATAAATAGAAAAATAGACATCTTTCGTCTGTACTACTCCATTATCTTGTGATAACAAATAGACTGTAGTCCAATTGGTTTTGGATCTCAGATTCTCACATGTATTCCCTAAGTGTGGCTTCCCATCCCCGCCTTATTGGGTCAGCCGGGTCGCTGTTTTGCCCAATCTGCTGCAATCCCCAGCACAGTACATATCTTTTGATTGTAAGACAAGGGCCAAATAGATGCACGGAAACAGAAATAGGAGAGATGATCATCAATTATTGGATAGAGGAGACAGGATAATACTAGGATGTTCGACTTTTCCCTCTCCCAACTCAACAGCGATCTCATCCTTTCGAATTCCATTCCAGGGCAAAGAGCTCGCTGCTACAGGTACTGCGTTGTCTTCCTTTCTAACTTTTTTTTCAGATTCGCGACATATGAAATGGGCCACTCGTAGCTCATATTAGTGATGGATGAGGGATGTGGGAGAGAGGGAACAAATTATATGTCCACAACCGTTACATTATATCTTTGATTATTCGTGATTTTTTAATTAAAAACACCGTAAACATGTTTAATTAAAATATTTTGATTAATCGTTTTTTCCTTGGATCTCTTATTGGTGCAACCTCCTTTTGAAGAGAAGAGTCTACATGGATCACATAGCCTTTGCGAAAACAAAGTGACAGAGAAATCCGCTTTGCCTTTTTTCTAGTGTTTCTGACTTTATGCGAAAACAAAGTGACAGAGAAACTTCAATAATTTGTTGGAAATTATAACCTTAAAACACACGTTAAAACATCATATAACTCACAAAAATATAAACTCAGTCTTTAATTATCAAATGAATGATAAACCCAAATTAAAATATGAAAATTCTGAGAAAAACTTATTGGTTTGAAGAGGTTGTGGTGTGGAGAACCCACTGCCTTAAAGACAGATTCGGCAACCACCGGTGCATAGTCGTACTGCCGAGCGTCTCCCAAGGTAATGCAGCTAATCTCCTTCTACGTGCACACGTCATCGAGATTTAGAGTTCTTCTAAGTGCCCAAAACAAGAAGAAACAAAGCTGGGGCCATAAAGCCTCATCTAGGTTTTCTGCGGAACCCTATTTAAATCTGCTGCCCTTAGCTTCAACGGACCCTACCTGAAGAGTCGCCTCGCTAAAGAGTCACCTTGTCGAAGATTCGTTCTCGCTCTCCTTCCTCTCTCTCTCCCTGCCTGCTCTAACCCTAACAACTTGCCCAATTTCTTTCGGGAGACCCAAGAAGAAAACATGATACGAGTCGGATCCAACTATTGGCTCCGGACCCGAACCCGTATCGAACCCGGATCTGACTCATGAGAGTCATTTTCCCAACAATCCCCCACAAAATGACACACATGAATAATTTCTGTTCTAGGCATAACAAGAGTTGAATACTTAAGTGCCAATATCTTTATAAGGCCATGCTCATTCACCTCACGATTCTCACTAGTAGAAAAGTCCATTCGCCGGCGGCCAAAAGGCACCAGCAGAATACGAATACCCGTCGGCAGAAATCCGACGACGGGTAACACCACGTCGTCGGAACCTCCGTAGGCGGAGGCATCAGGCGACATACGAACCCGTCACGCAAACAAATATTGTCGGCCGACGCGGGAATCCGTTGGCGGAGTAATTTTTCCACGAAGGACCTCACGCGTCGGCGGAAATGATTCCGTTGACGAACATCACACGTCGGCGAAATCTATTCGAACGACGGATATCACACGTCGGCAGAATCTATTCCGACGACGGACTCGTCGGCGGAATCTATTCCGGCGACGGACATCACGCGTCGGCGGAATCTATTCCGACGACGGACATCACGCGTCGGCGGAATGGATGAAAACAAAAAAAAAATAGATTTCAAAGAAGTGAAGAGAGAGAAGAGAGAGAGAGAGAGAGAGAGAGAGAGAGAGAGAGAGAGAGACAGAAGAGAGAGAGAGAGAGAGAGAGAGAGAGAGAGAAGAGAAGTGAAAGAGAAGAGAGAGCAGAGAGCAGAGACCAAGAACGAGGAGAGAAATGAGAGAGGGAGATGAGAGAGCCTGAGAGAGAGAGAGTTGAGAGAGAGAGAGATGAGAGAGAGAGAGAGACATGACCTTTCTAAAGCCAACGGCAACAGTCCCCTTTATAATTTTAATTCCCTTCTTTTCATAGTAACCCTCATAGAAAGCAGATTCCATTAAAGAGTCGTGGCACTGCAAAAGACAAGATTGACCTTCTTTTCTCTGACCCCACCTTCAGTAGAGTTGATGCACAATAATCTACAACTGTTGGATCCAAACGTATTTCTCATTTCTATCAACATATCATTGGCCCTTCAAACAAACAGATGTTAATACAATGAGTTAGAAAGTAAAAATAGAAGACAAATATATATAAACAAAGTTGAATTGGAAGCTACCAACACAACTATTAATTTCTTTCTTCCTTTCTTGTGATTTCATCTGCCACAGCTTGATAATTTAGACAAATATAGAAATGACCACCTGTAAAGTTTATAAACAGAGAAATACCAAACTTGCCGCTATTTCTATTGGTCCTATTTTTGATAGTCATGGAACAAGATATTGCCCTCTTTCAAGCTCTAAAAAAGCATCAACAACGTGGTAAAATTGAGTCATGAGAAGTTTGTCATGAGAAAAAAAAATTAGATATAACCACAGTAGACATCACAGTAAGAAAATCCAACTGTGAACAAATACTAGATCAACCAACACAAAAATAGGGGACAAGGAAGAAGAAGAAGATGAAGAAGTAGAAGAAGAAATATAGGATATGAAAACATCATGGCATGATTACATTTTTATATTCAACACTCAAGTTCAACTAATCAATCAAAAGTAGACTTACTTTTTGAAGTTAAATTAATATAGGATACGAAGATGGAATCGTGCTATAGGATATGCTATGATGCGTTGTATCAACAATTAAAAACAAAAAAAATCAGCAAAGACGTAAGATGCTATACTAGGATGAGTACTTGAAAATCTATTTCCAGAAAAAGTAATGCTTGAAAACATTCACTTGTTCTCCCACCTCTGATCCACAGCGCGGGCGCAGGGAGAAGGGCGCGGGGGAGGGAGAAGGGGCGTGGGGAGGGAGGCGCGGGGGGGGGGAAGGGGCGCGGGGAAGGGATAAGGGCGCGGGGGAGGGAGAAGGGCGCGGGGGAGGGAGAAGGGCGCGAGGGAGGGAGAAGGGCGCAGGGTAGGGAGAAGGGCGCTGGATAGGGAGAAGGACGCTGGGGAGGGAGAAAAGGGGTAAATCGTCCGACGACTAGTAAGTACGCGTCGGCTGAAATATCTGCGCCGGTGGAGACAATTCCCCCAACGGGTAGTTTTGCGTCGGAGGATTCTTTCTGCCATTAACTTATTAGTCCGCCGACGCGTATTGGGTGCGTCGGCGGAAGTAATGGTGTATTCCCCCGACGGGTTTCATACTGGGGTGCGTCGGCGCTTAAGTTACTATCCGCCGACGCTTGTAAGGGTGCGTCGGCGACGAAATAGTGAGTTCCCCGACGGGTTCATGTTGGTGGGGTGCGTCGGCGCTTCAGTTTTGTGTTTGCCGACGCGTGTTAGGGTGCGTCGGCATAAGTCTTTGGGTGTTCCGCCGACTGTTGGGCGGGATTCAGCGAAGTTCTGCCGACGAGACAAAAAGACCGTCGACGGAGAGGTATTCCGCCGACGGAAAATTTTCCAACCGTCTGCGGATAACACTTTTCTACTAGTGTCTTATGAGTGCTCTAGAAAGACAAGCCCAAATCTTCCATAGGAGGCGGCCACACCCCCATGCTCACGTAGGTGGATCCATCAAGTGCGTCTCTTCAACACCACCACACAAAGGACTATAGACCCATTAAGAGCAACTAAATGCTCAACCTCACAAAATGAAGAAATTGTTAAGTCTATGTGTAGGACCGCCCAAAAACAGGGCTACTATTGTTCATATAGGGACCGAAGGCTCAATATCACATCATGAAACCGTCAAGTCCGTCTATTGGACCACCTAAAGAAAGGGCTACAATTTTTTCATATAAGAGCCTAAAGCTCAATATCCCATCATGAAACCATTAAGTCTGTCTTTGTAGGGCCACCCAAAGAAAGAGCTACAATTTTTTACACAAGAGCCTAAATCTCAGTATCACGCCATAGGGATTGATTAGCAATATCAAGAAAGAAATTGGCTTCATTTGACCTCAAGAGGGGTGTCCAGCATTTTCTTCTCAATCACTGGACTTTAGGCCCATCCCCCTTGACGTATTCAGAAATAAATTTCTGGTCAGACCCTATTTGAATAAGGTCAGCTCATTTTCTTTTAGATTTCTCACAATAGAAAGAAATCATACATCCCTCATTAGCTATTTCATAGTTACGTGGGAATCACAATAATGGGAGATTGTAATATTCAATCATCCCCTCCATAAAGGCACATATGCCAGTATTGGTTTTTCTCAACCAAATTCTCATGTTGCTAACTCAAAACAATAAACACAACAATTGTTGATTATAAAATTTAGAAGAAAATAAATCAGAGAGAACTCAAGAGGTTGACCGACTTTCCTACCATTGGGTATTTGTTTCAGAGAAGGATGCTATGCCTTTTACTCTATGATTCTCTAATGTGTTTGTTGCCGACCTCTATTGCTGGTGCCCTGTCCGATTCTATTTGTTAGTTGTACTAAATCATCTCTCTTAATGATGTCTTGAGAATTACATTTATGGTCAACTCCATTCTCAATAAAGTCATTTTATTTTCTTTTAGATTCCATTTATAGAAATCATTAATTCTTTTGTAGCTACTTAATGAATGTCTTTACTTGTATTACACATTGGTTTTGATAATTCATAATTACTACAATGAGGACAGACTGGACTAAATCTCTCCCCCACAATGGTGCATTTGACAAAATGGGTTTGCAACCAATTTGCCAATTCTTCAATAACTCAAAGGAATAAATTTAGATTGATCTCGTAGTAGAGCGTCTCATCCTACCACCATGCCTTGTATGCTTAGAGGTGGAAGATTTCTATTAGCTCTCCAATCAATCTAGGTAATGTTGTTTAGGACAACTCCTACAACTCATGAGGTAGTTTAAGGCTCTACATATTTATAGCCTCTCTAAAAGTTTGTATCTTTAGCCACTAACGGCTACAAGTCCTTTCTCCAATTCTCTGTAGAGCCAACACGGCTTAAACATTAGACAACTGATGTTCTTGTCTCTTCGGCTTGACTCCACTTGCCTCTGCGAAAACAAAGTGACGGAGAAATCGGCTTGCCTTTTTTCTGGTGTTTCTGACTTTCTGTGATCATGGGAAGCACTGAAACTTCAATAATTATTGTCTGTTTTTACTGTAAATTAGAATTTTGATCATAGTTCGACGTAACTGAGTGTTCGAAGAGGATACTTCAGTGGTTCTAAATTCTAATTCAAGCGCCAGTATACCACGTGAAATCCCACCGCCTCCCCTGTGAAGGATGACTGTAAAACTATGAACAAGTTCGATGACATCCTTTCAATATGAAATTCAATCAATCTACTCTTTTAGGGTTAATAAATAAATAAATAAATCCCGCAGGTCCGATACGTAACGGCGGGCCGAATTTCGGCAAACCACGTTCTCAACCGCGACGACTTATAGAAAAGAAGGAAACAGCCAGTTTGTTAGCTCTAAAACCGCAAAAGGAGAGCCGCAAAAAAAAAAAAAAAAAAAAAGTCCGTCCTTTCATGGGAGGAGAAACTTTTGAAAGACGCAGGCACGAATCATAACACGCGGCAATCCGCCGTTGATTGTGGTTCATCACTCTTGGCAAGTAACAGTCTAACAGAAAAGTGAAGTAAACCTGTTCCGATACGCCACTGATCCTACAAATGTTTCGGCGTCCGAAAACAGAAGTTACCTGTTCCTCCTTCTAATGGCGACGGCGTGTCAGTAGATATTTTAGGCCATGGAAGATAGGAGCATATTAATGGAAGGAGCCGATGTGTCACGCCGCTAGAGTATGAGAAGCACAATCTTGCTCCTTAGTGGCGTGCGGCCTAGCCTCCAAGCCCGTCTGGATGCTAGTCAGCCTCTTGGAAGAAGTTTAGCACAAGAACACTCTTGTTCTTGGTGCTAGAACTCTCTCAAAACTCAAGCACAAGAGAGACTCCGAATTTGGGAGGAAAGAACACTTCTATTGAATGAATGAATGAATTGAGTTACAAGCCTTTGTACATGGCTATTTATAGATTACAAAACCTCCCATGGTTGGTGACACCTATCAAGCACTTCTCTAAGTGCTTGCCAACCAATGCCAACTAATGCCAACTCATAGATTCCCACTAACTCTATGAGTTGTTGCCAACTAGCAAGCACTTATCCCATGTGCTTGCCAACTCATTGTTGACCACCAACTCTCTTAGTTGTTGCCAACTAGCAAGCACTTATCCTATGTGTGCTTGCCAACTCACACTTGCCACATCACCACCCTAGTCATGTGCCACCTCGCGTGCCACGTCATGCAAGTGCCATGTCATCCGCCAAATGCATGTGATTGCTCCTTGTAGATGCATGCAAGGAGTTGCGGGCGTGCGAGCAGCCCCAAGCGCGCATCCGTACTTGGTAGATGCGTATGCGCCTCCGCGCGCGGATCCGTGAGTTCAAGTTGTGCATGCGCGTTTGGCCAAGCGTGCATGCTGGTCGGTTGGTTGTCCATGCACATGTATGTGCGCGTCCGCCCTCGCCGAGCCATCTTGCGCATGTCCGCACATGGACGTTGCGCGTTTAGGCATAGGAAAGTCGCGCCCCGTATCATGCTCCCACCGCCATAAAGGCGGGCGACGCCCTGCTCGCTTGCGCCCTATATGCTGGGACCTCCTCCTCCTTGAGTTGCCAAAGTTTTGTGGTTTGGCACCGGGTTCCGTCTCATGAACAATACCTTTTCTTGGGGAAAGTTGGGGCAGCAACTCTTTAGCCTTGTCTCCTTTGTCTTCTGTTGAAGCTGCAACATGAGTAAGTTCCTCTTCCTTAAGACCATTCTTAAGTTGGAGGGCGGTTAGCATTATATCCTTTCCTTTTACAATATTCGTTTGTGTCTCGAGAAAGTGTACAAGGTCCACCCTCATCAAGGATCCCTACAATTCCCAAATGTGGCACCACATATGCCTTACATTTTAACATAAAATCCATCCCCAAAATTACATTAAAATCGTCCATTGGAACCACAGAAAAAAATCCAAAGTTCCTACCCACTTACCAAGGGTAATCGGAACGCTTTCTAGCAACACCGCCACTGCCTTGGCTGCCGAATTAACAGCCTTAATCTGATTGTTGTCCGCCTCTAACTTCAATTTGAGGCGTTTTGCCTCCTCCTCGAGATGAAGTTGTGAGTCGCTCCCCGTGTCTACCATGGCCTTTGCCTTACTACCTTTCGAAATAAATCTAGAAAAAGTAGTTTTCGTTTAGACCTTACCGGGTGAGTAGAAGTCTTCTCACTACATGCCCGTAGTGAATTGAGCAACGCCATCGAACCAATGCGTGGCTCATCCCCATTGACATCTCCTTCCTCCGAAAGAGTGTTCAATAACTTCACCTTCGGGCAGTCCTTAGCAAAATGTTCTCCTCACAAACAAAACATTTAACTTTGAAATGACTTACCCGTGTCTCCTTTGAAGTGATAGTTCTTCTCAGGTTTCTTCTCAAACCTCTTCTTCTTTTCGTCATCTTTTTGGTCTCTTGAGCCATTGGAGTTCTTAGAAGCCACCTCCTTAGTCTTCCGATCATACTCCGTAAGCCTCTCAGCCGTGGACAAAGCTGAGGCCAAAGTCTTTACTTCCCGCCTCCTTAGCTCTTGCTCCGCCCAAGGTTTTAAACCATCGAGAAAAGAAAATAGCTTGTCCGGATCGGACATATCAGAAATGCATAACATTAGAGAAGTAAATTTTTGTACATACTCTCTAATTGTGCCTTCTTGTTTCAAAGCTCTCAACTCTTTTCGAGCTTGATATTCCACATCCTCGGGAAAGAATTGCGTCTTCAATTCTTTCTTGAAATCATCCCACGTCCTTACGGTTGAAGTGCCGATTCCTCATCCGTAGCCCTTCTTCTCCACCACAATAGAGCATCATCAACAAGGAACATAGAAGCGGTGCTTACCTTTTGGGTCTCACGAGATTTGCAGATCGGAAGTATTGCTCTACTTGCCATACGAAGTTGTCAATGATTTTGGGATCTCTTACCCCATTGAAAGGCTTTGGTTCGGCACTTTGATCTTGCTTGTTGTTCCATTCGTGTTTGCACCTCCATTAGCTATAACACGCTCCAACAATACAAGTCTCGTCCGTAATTCATCCATCTCGTTCTTCACATCGTTCTTCACCTCGTCTAGGTTTCCTCGGAACACCGCCATAGCACTAAAGACGCTTTTCCTCCAACGATTGAACCGCTTCTAGACTTCCACTTCCGCATTAAGGTTCTCACGAACTTGTTCTTCCAATTCGTAACAACAAGCCTCCACCTTCTCGATTCTATCTTCATAGAAGAAAAACGAAGTTCAGATTTAGACATTCGCTCCTTACCTTTGAGTTGAACGTTTTCTCCCTCACGAAGTTGCCATAGGATTGCTTCCCCTCCTGATACCGGTTGTCACGCCCGCTAGAGTATGAGAAGCACAATCTTGCTCCTTAGTGGCGTGCGGCCTAGCCTCCAAGCCCGTCTGGATGCTAGTCAGCCTCTTGGAAGAAGTTTAGCACAAGAACACTCTTGTTCTTGGTGCTAGAACTCTCTCAAAACTCAAGCACAAGAGAGACTCCGAATTTGGGAGGAAAGAACACTTCTATTGAATGAATGAATGAATTGAGTTACAAGCCTTTGTACATGGCTATTTATAGATTACAAAACCTCCCATGGTTGGTGACACCTATCAAGCACTTCTCTAAGTCTTGCCAACCAATGCCAACTAATGCCAACTCATAGATTCCCACTAACTCTATGAGTTGTTGCCAACTAGCAAGCACTTATCCCATGTGCTTGCCAACTCATGTTGACCACCAACTCTCTTAGTTGTTGCCAACTAGCAAGCACTTATCCTATGTGTGCTTGCCAACTCACACTGCCACATCACCACCCTAGTCATGTGCCACCTCGCGTGCCACGTCATGCAAGTGCCATGTCATCCGCCAAATGCATGTGATTGCTCCTTGTAGATGCATGCAAGGAGTTGCGGCGCGAAGCGAGCAGCCAGCCGCCGCATCCGTGCTTGGTAGATGCGTATGCGCCTCGCCGCGGATCCGTGAGTTCAAGTTGTGCATGCGCGCGTTTGGCCAAGCGTGCAT
The DNA here is from genome assembly GCA_022405105.1 of Aristolochia contorta. Classification (NCBI taxonomy): domain Eukaryota; kingdom Viridiplantae; phylum Streptophyta; class Magnoliopsida; order Piperales; family Aristolochiaceae; genus Aristolochia; species Aristolochia contorta. The sequence continues at coordinate 4,533,428 of CM039667.1, read as the reverse complement.
GCTGGTCGGTTGGTTGTCCATGCACATGTATGTGCGCGTCCGCCCTCGCCGAGCCATCTTGCGCATGTCCGCACATGAACGTTGCGCGTTTAGGCATAGGAAAGTCGCGCCCCGTATCACGATGGCTCACCAAATCAATGATCACAGGCAGGTGCGATCGTCATTATTGGCTTCCCGGCTCCACGGCGAAGAAGACGAACAAGCTTCTTCCTCGACTTCGCATTTTCCATCCTGGCTTCATATACGAGTCCCAGTCAGGTACTTGATACAAACTCAATATTTTTTAGTATATACGAGATGCATGAAGCCCTGAATTGTATATTCTCTCCAAGGTCCCTCCTCGATCGATCGCATTTTTTAAGTGCACAATCTCGGATTTATGGATTAATTAAGGTGTTAATCACAGATTCTATGGTGGGTCCACGTGGAGGAGCAACGGCGGTGATCGTTTTTGGGTCGAATGTAAAACTGTAAAAAGCTGATCTAAAGGATTAGGAATTTAGGGGTGGACGGGAGTGACGCGAGCAGCGGACATGCGGGAAACGTGGGTCCCGCATGGATAAAATGGAGGGCAAATAATGTCCGGACCGGAGGACGTCAGAAGCTGGAGCCAGCGGACCGTGGAAAGATACGGGACCCGGCCCTTTTGCACCGTTTTTTGTACAAACGCCTCTTCGAAGGAGGTTAAACTCTGTTTTGGTTGGATTAAAGATTTAACTGAAGAGTTTTTTTTTTTTTTTTTTTGCGAGTTTCTACCTGTATTCCCGACAGGTAACTGGTGAGACAAGATCTCCGATACACGGGAGCAGATGATCCAGATAGGCAGGGGACGAAGAAGAAAGCAGTTTCTACTTGTTGAACACTACGATTCCTGCCTTTTGGAAACCCTCGATCCCGCGGAGCCCCGAGAATTGGCGCCCACGGATGCGGCAAAAAGAGGTAAGATTCCGCGTTCGGATGCTCTCATGATTCGGACCGCGCGAAGAATCCTTCCCCATTTTTGGTAGTGTTTGCACAACTCGGGCTTTTAGGACTCTCGATCCGTGGATTTGTTTGCGCCGGAGGCTTCTGGTTGGGTTGGGGCAGTAGATTTGCGAGGTACTTGCGCCGGATTCACTCTGGAAATTTCGGTTTGGGAGGGGGAACCCAGGCGGACGTGGTGGATTCCATTGCGTTGGAGGTGCACATCTGTTGGAGTTGTTTTTCTTCAACTCTGAAACGAGAGTCGCGCTTTCATCTCAATCTCCTCAAATGCGTTTCTCATTAGTTTCCAAGTAGTCAAATATCTCCATTGAATGGGATCCGTGATTGAGATTTTTTCTAGATTTTGATTTCCTGCTGGCGAACCAAATTTGTTCAAAGGGATTAACCAATACGCTCGGCCTAGGGAGCCTGCACCTATTGGGTTCGACGTTATTTTGATAGGATTCTTTAATTCTTTGTCTTGATCTTACAAAGAAGCCATTTGTTTTTTCTTAAACCCACATTATAGAAGCACCAGCCGAGCGTGGAAGAAGTATCATTGGTTTGTACTTTTGCTTTCTACCTCTCAGCTGGATTTGGTGTGCAAGAGTCTTCACTGCAGTTAGATTTGGTGGTATTCGGAGGCATTTGAGATTCTACGGATGTTTGATTGGGTCAGAGTCTGGTTCTAGAGTTTCTGCTTATTTTATGTACTTGTGGATGAGAGGGGAATCGAAGGGATTGGGGAGATGAAAGAGAGACCTGTCGTTTTGAAGGGACAATGACTGGAGGGTCATTGGGTCTTCGTACAGGGAGTTATGGATCATTGCAGCAACAGCTGCAGAATACTGCTGTATTGCCGATTCAAACACCACCGACTAGAAAACCCTCTAAGATGCTCACATCTAGTTCAAGAGAGAAGGAAAAGGTCCTTGCCCGGCTCTGCAAAATCATTTGTAGGAAGAGGGCTGTGATGCTTCTAATTGCTGCTCTCTCCGTCTTTGTCTTCGCAACAATCATGTCTGTTACTAAAGGTTTGGCTTCTTCTTGTGCTTTTTGTTGTTCAGTCTGAACTAACTGACGCATATCCTATACCAGTCTCAATTCTTGTTTATTTATCTTAGTTTATCATTCTCAGGCGAACTTTGTAGTCTTGCTTATCATTCTTTAAATTTAAATAGATCGTTCTAAAAAACTTAGTGGCTTATACTCTTGCATTTTCAGATGAAGAAGCACATTCTGTGCCTGTACCGCAGCGAATCTCTGCCCGCCGTGTTCGAACTGTAGGTGATAGCATTAACATGGGAAGGGTGCCAATCTACAATGAACCTCCTCCTCCTCCTTCACCTCCTCCTCCTCCTCCTCCTCCTTCACCTCCTCCTCCTCATCCTACCCCTCCTCCTCCTCCTCCTCCTCCTCCTCCTCCTCCTCCTCCTCCTCCTCCTCCTCCTCCTCCCTCTCCTCTTCCTCCCCCTTCCTCTCCCTCTTTTATTCCTCCTGCTTTCCCTTCCCCTCCCTCTTCCCTTTATTCTCCCACTTCACCTTCTCATCCCCCTCCCCACCCCCCTTCACCTCCACCTCCTCTTCTCACTTCCCTCCCCTCCCCTTCCCTTTCCCTTCACCTCCCCCTCCTGCAGCTTCTATTTTTTCTATAACAAAAGATACTAAATCCTCCATTTCTAGTGAACAAAGTGACCACAGAGAGAGCAAGTCCCGAAATATTGAAAATAAAACCCTTCAGCCTGCTCTTGCCTTACTTCCTCCAGTTCGTGCCCTTCCCCCAGGACATCCGTGCAAGCATTTTGCTCTTCCACCGCCACCAGCCGATAGGAAACGGATTGGTCCTCGTCGTAAGTTTTCGGAATCATCCAAACTCTAGACTGTCATCTTTAGAACTAGCAAAAAGTCTTACCAAAAGAGCTGAATTTTCTTCTCCTACATTTGTTTTTTGTTTCAGCATGTCCCGTCTGTTATCTTCCTGTCGAGGAGGCCATTGCTGCAATGCCAACTGCTCCTTCAGTTTCTCCCATTTTGAAGAATTTAACATATGCTGTGGAGGAAAACCCAGTTTTGCAGCCATCTCGAATGAATTTAGCAAACAATACAATGGATGAAGTCTCGCAGCCATCTTGGACAAACTTAGCAAACAATTTAATGGATGCCCCTTCAGGAGGTTCTTCCTTTGGAGGATACCCCACTTTGGAGGAGAGAGCCGAATCTTTTGATATAAGAGAGTCAATGAGGGTCCACTGTGGGTATGAGACATTTTTCACATAATTTCATCTGGTACTTGTTTGTGTTCTTTTGCGCGACACTAAATTTATAACTTTTATGCCCTTGTTCATCTGTTATGATATAACAGTTTTAACTTTTAAAAAATATACTTCTTTCTACTGAAGATTTTGTTTTTTCACCAAATGGATTTTTGAATCAGATTTGTCAAGGGAAACAAACCTGGTCATCAGACTGGATTTGACATAGATGAAGGTGATCTTCTTGAGATGGAGCAATGTCATGGGATAGTGGTTGCATCAGCCATATTTGGTATGCATGACCATATTTGGTCTGTTTTTATTTCTATGGTTCTTTCAGATGCATTTTTTCTGACTAATTTGTTTTTCTTCACCAGGAAATTATGATATAATACAGCAGCCAAAAAACATCAGTGAAGCTTCAAAAAGAAATATTTGCTTCTACATGTTTGTTGATGAAGAGACAGAAGCATTTATGAAGAATTCAAGTACTATTGACAGTACAATGAAGATTGGATTGTGGAGGATTGTTGTTGTCAAAAACCTTCCTTATGTTGATGCTAGGCGCAATGGAAAGGTGTGAACTTCAATACCTTACTTTCAAACTATTCTCTGGACATACTATTTTGCCAGCTCTTTTTTAATGGCAATTAGAAAGGGTTCTTAAAAATGACTTCCAGGAGTGTCAAACTCATGTTAACCAATATTGAAATAGAAGAGATATTGTTATAGTGATGTCAAGATTTCAATCCAAAAATGGATGATGCAGAGGTAGAACACAATGGAATTGGAAGCACATCTCTTAGCCAGGCATTCAGTTAGGCCATTGTGCTCATAGCCCATTAACTAGAACAACAAATTTATTGCATTAGGTATTATTTATGAGTGAAAAAGTTTACTTATATACAGTTGTAACTGTGTTCAAGCTAGTTTTATGGGAGTGCAACTTGATATGTGTAGGAGAATAATCCTCTTTTATATGGGCTTGAAAATTATATGCTTACTTGTAGGAATGGGGGCCATCTGCCTAACGTTCACACGATATTGGAACCAACCCAAGTTTGTGTTGTTCTGGCATTTGTATATTTTATCCGTCCATGTTTATATATGTATTTTCTGACAGGTATAGGAGACGTAAAATAGCCTGCTAGTTTATGGGTGTGTATGTTATTTACGTCTTTGACTAGTCTGAGAAAGAGTCTTTGTGTGTACGAGGATAGTTTCAAGTTGGTGTGAATTTGAAGCAAACCTTTGGGTATTGGTAGAGAGGAGCCCACTCAATAAATATAAATATATCTCTATGTATATTATATTGACAGTTATGAATCTTTGGCTGGAAATACTGATCAGCTATGGGTTGGGGACATTCATTGCTCTTAGTTATTTGTTGATTGTGAAGCTATGGCTAACTCATGTAATTTGGAGAAGTATTAATTTGTATCAATGCATACATTTGTACACAAAGGTTATGTATGTCTAAGTGCTGTACAAGTCTTGTCTTCCTCCGCTCCCCTGATTTCACATAAGTGTAATATATAACTGGATTCTTTTTTCTTCATCACCTCATTTAGTAATTGCCAGTTGTAGCGTTGAAAGAAGATGCATAAATTATGTAAAAATTTCTTTTATACTTTACTTTTAGAAAAGAAGATCCATAGGCACCTTCTTTTAATCAATTGCAAGGTCACATGCAACTGGGTGTACGGCCCAATGGGACTGTTTAAAAAGTTCTACACCTCACTGGGATGAGCCTTTATGAAGGATAAGAAAGAAAGATCACATCCGCCAAAAAAAAGTTAGTTCCTTCCATTGCATTCCATTTGCTTCTCGCAGATGAACCTTTTTGAACTTTTCAATTGGATATGGCATATCTTCTAATTGTTTACTTTTCAGACTGGAACCTGCATTAATTGTGTACTTTATTTTTGCATTTGGCACTGCAATTTTGTTGCATTGATTATTTGCTGGATGCTCGTCTGTTTCTGATGTTATTTGGTATTATAAACATTAATATGTGCTGGTAGTGTTGTATTCTTAACTTTTCATCAACAGTTCCTGGTCTTCGTGTTTCTTTGTTTCCTTTTATGTTCTTGCCCTGAATAATATAGTGGGAAATTGCTTATACTTGATTTTGTATGTGGACAACTCAAAGGATCGCTCAGAGGAAAACTATTTAACCTTGAACAGTCCTTTCATGATCAGCATATGTCAAAGGCTTGTTACCATTTCTAAAATTCTGTGTCCTGCTTCTAAAATTCTGTTTCCACAAGTTTGTCTTGTTGATTGTGAATACTGCGTCTATTCTTCTGTGATTAACTCTGGAAACTAACATTTGGGAGATTTTTAACTGATTCTTTCATATATTTGGTTCAGGTTCCAAAGCTGCTTCTCCACCGGCTTTTCCCAAATGTGAGGTATTCTTTGTGGATTGATGGAAAGCTAGAACTTGTAGTAGATCCGTATCAAATTTTGGAAAGGTACGCAAATTTTTCTAGTTGTTACATTTTTCATTGAAATAGGTAATTTAAGTGCAGCACTGTTGTCCTAAATTTATTGCTACAAACTGCCAAAGCTAGTAAACATTATTTTTATTTCAGAAGGAAGTACGATCGACACCTTTTAATTTAGGACCACTTTTAGTCAATTTTTGCAATGAATAACTGACATTGGTTGGAAGTTTCTCTTAATTTTCTGTTAGTTAATTTTGTTTTATTTTTGTGCTCTTGATTTACATGTTTCTGTGCCCATCATTCTCTTTTTAGATTCTTGTGGCGGAATGGTGTAACTTTTGCAATATCTCGGCATTATAGACGCTTTGATGTTTTTGAAGAAGCAGAAGCTAATAAAGCTGCTGGGAAATATGTCAATTCTTCCATTGATGCCCAAATTGAGTTCTACAAAAGGGAAGGCTTGACGCCTTACACTCCGGCAAAACTGCCTATCACCAGTGGTGCGTCCTGTTCCTCTCTCTCTCTCTCTCTCTCTCTCTCTCTCTCTCTCTCTCTCTCTCTCTCTCTCTCTTTCTATTTATTGAAAACCCAACTGCTTAAATTGGCGTTTCAGATGTTCCTGAAGGTTGTGTGATCATAAAGGAACACATACCTATTACCAACTTGTTTACCTGCCTCTGGTTCAATGAAGTCGATCGCTTCACTTCACGTGATCAGCTTAGTTTTTCTGTTGTGAGGGACAAGATTATGTCCAGAGTTGCTTGGAGAGGGTACATGTTTCTCGATTGTGAAAGACGCAACTTTGTTGTTCAGGTGAGTCTTCCTCTCTAAACTCTTAGTGCTATAAACTGTCTTTGACCATTTTGCAGGCCCTGGGAACTCAAATTCAGAATGCCTTTCTTCCTGCATCCCTTCTCCTGAAGCTGATACTAACTATAGTTTGTTACTTTGATCTTTTATAGGCATATCATAGAGATTTATTGGAGCACCTGGCCACGATCCATCCTCCACCTCCACTTTTATCTCATCAAGTAAGAAAGAAACCATCAGCGGAGACTGTTTCTGAAAAGATCGTAACTAGTCCTCCAAGGAAACTTCCCGTCAAGCGAGGGCGGGAAAAGAGAGTTAGTTCCAAGCGTCACCGTAAAGTTGTTACTGGTAAGGATACCAATTCAATTTGAATATATTCTTTTGGCCATTTTTTCGTAGTTTGTCTCAAAATTAATTTTCTTCGAATTGGAAGAGGTTAATTTTTGCAGTTCACTGTAGTAGTTTGGTAACGGGAGAAAAATTAGAGAGGACAGAAGCAGCACGTTATATTTTTTGTCTGGAATTGTCGATATACATTATTTTTTGTTGTATATATTTCTTTGAAAATAAATAGCACGGGTTGCTGTCTTTTTCCACTCAAGTGCTGTTGTGTTGATCATCATTGTTGTCCTCTGTGTTGAGATCTTGTGATTTTATCTTATGTTTATTTCATTCACCCAGTCTTTAAGTTATAGTCAATTATATAGCTAGGTCCGATCTTAAAAAGAATGTTAGACCCTCGACAATCAAACGTAATGTGTTGAGGTTAAATGTAATGACAAAAACAAAATTTTTTTCTCCTTTTTCAAGTTTTCCCATAAATAATTGTGTTACGGGTAGTGGTAGTTTTTTTTTCTTTGTGATAAGAAACTCGATTTATAGAACTCAAGGATTTCGAAAGCAATGAGGTATACAAATTCATGTCATCGTTTGTTTTTAGCGAAATTTGACCTTAAAGTCAAGGGACGTGTTCTATGATCTAACTACAAATTTGTCGGAAGATAAATTGCTCTCTCTATTGATTATACATTTTTTGTGATACCTAACAGAAGTAGTTACAGATGTTATAAGACTGGGTCTCTCAACTTCTCTCTCTCGATTGTCGTTTTTTCAGAACGGAAAGGTCGTTCTTTGCGCACACCAGAAACCGAGTAACGAGCACACGCTGGCGTAAAAAGTGGGGAACTCGTACTTAATACAAAGCCAAGATCATGCATTCACAACCTACTACACTGAGTGAAATATTTCTTTTCCACATGGTTGATTAAATCAATTAAAAAATTTATATGTAATGGGGCCCATTAGTATGAATGTATATAGAATAATTTTGTTTAACCATTCAATTCAACTCCGAATCTCTTATGATAAAGGGTAAATTTGGTTGCAATAAACCATATATAGCAGTAATACACTCTTATGATAACAAATTTCGTGTGATCCTCAAAATGTATATTGTCGGCTAAGATGAACGTAATTTGTGAAGGATGAAGCCACAACTTTGGACCTCTTCGTTTAATAGCGGTAACGGCAAATGTGGTCGGCGAATCCACTGGCGCTGGAGAGAGAAGGGCGAAAGATGGTGATCCAAATGCGGATCTGAATCAGCACCAAGAACCAAGAAGCGTCCATTGAACGTTTCAACGGCGGCCACCGACCTCAACCGTCGGGAGAAACTCGTGTCAAGCGGACCCATTTCTCGGCCGAATGGTTTCTTTGGAAGGAAGTCGGGCACGACACCAGACACATTGTATGATTATCTCTTGAACCCCAAGAAGGTATAATATCTTACCGTCTGGCCATACAATTTGTTGATATTCAAGGGGGAGATTAGAAACTTCATCTGTCCTTCGTAATTGTGACCGGTCATTCTCTTTAGTTAATCACGGAAGGCTGTTGTCGTTGTTGCAGTGCATTCCTGGAACGAAGAAGGTTTTCCCTGGACTCAAGAATCCCCAGGAGCGAGCGGATTTAATTGCATATTTGAGAGCTTCTACTGCATCTTAGAAGTTGGTTTGATTAACGAGAACGCGTAACGAGAGAAAGGGAAATTTGACGAGAGTCATGTAGTCAGTTGCTTATGAAGAATGAACAGTCTTTCTGATTTTATCGATTGTCGTGGCCTCGGGAGTGTTGCAGGGCCTAAAACTTCACTAAGCTCTTAAGCCAAGTGGGTTTGCTGATTGATGACTATGGCCATCTGATTCTGGCATTGAGTACTAGGATTGAGGAGTTGAAAGTCGACGGAAATAGTACCTCTATAGGCCGGCCCAGGGTTCTGGTCTTAACCTTTCTGGATTTCACACTTCTGCCCGACTTAGAAATAGGCCTGTAATTTTTGAGGTTCAGATCTACAATTGTTGTTTTACTCCGTGCCCTCTTTAATGGTCCTCCTTTATATAATAACGGTGAAGATTGGAGGTGAAATTTACTCATTTTTTTGCAGTACTCACCCCAGAGCTTTTAAAAACCAGAGGACAATGTGACTCAACTAGGTCATTGTGATCCCTTTTCCCATAGACTCTTTGAATCAAGGATCGGAATAGCATGAGTTGGGTTAGGACCTGGGACAACACACACTCCCCAGTTCCTGGCACAAGTTGCCCTTCTAATGATGGCACCAAAATCCTCATTCCACCATGTCGCCTTTAAAAGTTTGTGATCATCAATTCGGCTAAAGACTAAACCATCATTTGCAAGTTGCCCTTCTCATAAATGTAATGTTAGGTACTTGATGTGCAATCTGTACGAAATTAAAAAACTTTTGGTACTCGGGATTGTTGCACTTTGACTGACCCGGCAATACTCTCGACGTGTGAATTTAAAATAGTCGTGAAATCTTCAACTTTCTTTAAGCATCCCTTGACAAAGATGGCCTTCATTTAGAAGCTCGACGACAGTACGGCCGAGTATTTCCCTGCAGCTATTTATCAGTTGTCCGAATTTCTATTATTTCCGTTTTCTTCCTTGCTCAACAAGGGAATTGAGACAGAAAGAGGCAGCAGCAAGCTACACATTACTGTCAGAACATTCTCTCCTTGCATTTCAAGGCATAATGGACTTTAGTTTGGTGAGGTGCCAACCGCCGAACTGCTAGGGAGTTTCTGGTCGCTTTTGGTAAACTGTACTCCATCGACACAGTGCATATCGATGTGGATTCGTTTACCATAAGAGATCAAAGAACGTTGTTTATATGGTTACAACCTTCTCTCATTTACTTCGTTTAGAGTGGTCTACACTTCGTTGATCTGATCTCATCTGACTGCTCTGTTGCAGCGCGGTGCCCTCCTTTCTGTCTGGATCCCAGAGTCTGGAATCTCGGCTCAACGTGGTCCTCACGTGAATAACTAGCTCCTTCTGGCCTTAGAGCCATTAGCAAAAGCCAGGAGAGGGGAAAGAGACGAACTACGAAGTATAAAAAAATTCCAGTGAGAGAGACGGCGGCTTAAAAGTAATATGGACTGTCTGAATATAAAGGAGATCTGCCAATCTGAGGCGCAGAGGCGTGCCGAGATCGAGTTGGCCACAGCCAAGCATGATCTCCACGCCACGCAGAGATAAAAACACTCACCCGTCATCCACAGATACATGTCTGGAACCATGTGTAGTTGCAACTTTTGGCTCAATGAGCCAACAGAGGAGCTATATTGTAGAGATGCAATTCTTGAAAGCCGGGAGAGTTTGACAGTGGCAGCGGTGAGTGGTAGACCCACAAGATAAACATTCATCGCCCGTGTTGGTTGCATCGTCGGGCTTCCTACCAGCTTAATTTCTCAAAAAAGGTAGAGAAGGTAAGCAATCGCTGCAATCCTTTCTCATGGCCGAGAGAGATCTTTGGTCGTAACTTTTTATTTTTTTAATTCGAAAAATCAGATAAGCAACAGTATGACTCTGTGCATGAGTCTAGCATCAAATAAAAAATGATGACCTGATTTGGGCTTCCAGCTAATTTAATCCGATTTCTATGCCCACCAACGGCATCGTCGATGTCCCACCATGAGCCATGATTGTTCCATAATCTTCTTCAAATAAGAAATGGAACAATCTGCGTAACAATCTGGGTTCCATTTCAGATTGTTACGCAGATTGTTCCATAATTTCAGATTGTTACGCAGATTCATAATTCAGAGCCGAGTAACAGAGAAATGCAGTCAACTAATGTTCGAGTACAAAATAAAGGGGAGTAGTCCTGCTTCAAAACTGACTTGTTGGACTACTACTGGTAGTCCGGTTCTCTCGCGTATTAAATGAATGGGAAAAATCACTCGCTTATCAGTCGTTGAGTCAATAACAAAGTAATTATCATTGGAAAGGAATAGATCAATTTACCCAAGAAAGAAAGCGCTGATGATAAAAGAAGTATTAGTAGGGAATGGCCCGTCAGACCAGTTTGATACCAACATTCCACCAGTCACATCCTCGACAATGGCTGGTGGGAGTGGTGGTGGGTATTTTTCTTACCCCAAGTTTTTTTACTCCTACTCTTTCCTTCCTTTTGCCGAACACAAAGGATGCTTTGGAAAAGAAAGCCTTTCTCTTTAAATATGCCCGAAACCCGTAGCCTGCTCAAAACTTATCTCTCCCCAGTGTCCTGCCATCTCTCTCGCTCTTGGATCTCAACTCTGAACTCTCAATCTGCTTCTCTGCTCTACATCCGGCCACACACTGGAGTACGGTTCCTGGTGCTCTGTGTGATAAATCGGTGGCATGGTCTTGGAAGCGTGGAGCTTTCCGTGCATTTAAGGATCCCACAGAGCTCCCGAGCCTTCACATTAAACGGATCCCGAATCTTTCGGACTGCAAGGCTACTACAGGAGTTTTTTGAGCTGCATTTTAGCTCGTTCGCTGATTCTCCTTTCGTTCCATCAGGGTCCAGTCGCCTGGGTGTCTGAAGAAACTTGTGCGTGTTTTGCTGTCTCTGTCTGTTGGGCTCAAGGAACTGGTAGTAAAGACTGTTTCTTTGTCTCGGAGAACGCCGAGGATCGGATTCTGGGACACCAAGACCGGCTGCGGTGTGTCCTTGAAGGTGGAGGGGGTTGAAGGACACGGATTTTGTCATGGTTGAAGACTTGAAAAGTCTTTAAACCAACCTGAGTTTGATTCTTGCTGTTCGGGAGCCCCTCCTTCCGGCCACATTTGAGCTTGTAATGATGGTGGTTGGAAACGGGCTCTTGTACCCTGTTCTTGGTTTTGCATCCTGCGTTGCCTTCATTTATATGTCCATAGGTAACTTGAGGTTCCACGCTCGAGAACCTAAGATGGATTTCGTCAAGAGGAGCGGGACTCAGTTTTATGTCGACGGAAAGCCGTTCTACGTGAACGGGTGGAATTCTTATTGGCTAATGGATCAAGCTGTCGAGGAGTTCAGCAGGCCGAGAGTGAGAGCAATGTTGCAGGCAGGTGCAAAGATGGGACTCTCTGTTTGTAGAACGTGGGCTTTCAACGACGGCGCCTACAATGCTCTTCAGGTGTCTCCCGGTCGGTTCAATGAGCGTGTCTTCCAGGTACAAACTTTCGTTCTTCTTATCTTCTGAGACATCGTTTTAGAAGATAAAAACTATTTTTTCCGCACAAAAGTCTATCATTGAATGGGGATTGTTAACATTTATTAGTTGTAGAAACTACGGGAAAAAAAATTCGGTGTAAGGAAAACAGCAATTAAAAATTTTCGCCGTGCAATCGAGGTTTTGCAAAGATACTTAATTCACGTTCTTCTGTTTCATGAAAAGCATGCCTCTCTGTTTCACCTAGTGCTCTGTGAATAGACCTTTCACCTGGGAATTTTCTTCCCCAAAAAATGTTCAAAATAAAGCCTAGCCCTGCTTTTCATAATCTTATGTTTGGGGAGGAGGAATGTTTTATTATTATAAAATTTTTAGTTCTTCAAGTTCAAAACAACAAATAAAAATGATTTGTAGTTCTTGCTGGTCTTGCTTCTAAGTGAGGTGCCTCCGAAAAAAATTTTCTACGTTTATTGCTTATCTCAGATGTACTCAGGTCTTATGCTGCACACTTGAAATACTGCAAAGAATCTTTTCTCATCTTTCCTATTACTCCTAAACTCCTTGCCTGGGATGTATAAAAAGTTTATGTGAGGGGCTACCTTCGCCAATTAATCAACCATAAAAAACCCCCTAACTGTCTCATGCCAGCGGAAAATCCAAATTGAACTTCCATTTTCTCAAGTTTAAAATGGTCTTAGACTTTCAGCATTCAGCCAGCTTGAGACATCCTTTATTGTTTATCTGAATGCAGGCACTGGACAGAGTTGTAGCTGAAGCAAAACAAAGTGGAATCAGACTCATTTTCAGCCTAGTCAATAACCTGCAACCTTTTGGTGGGAAAACACAGTACGTTAAGTGGGCATGGGAGGAGGGTGTTGGATTAAGCTCTTCTAATGACTCTTTCTTCTTTGACCCGTCTATCCGTAGTTATTTCAAGACTTACTTGAAGGTAGTTTCTTCTCTCTAAGACTTATAGCAATTAAACTAGTTATCTTTATGGGATCACTGACAATGTTTAGTTTTGCACAATCCTGACTGATTTTATCACAAATGTTTGTGACCTCTGCAGACTATATTGACTAGGAAAAATACCATCACAGGTTTAGAATATAGAGATGATCCTACCATCTTTGCATGGGAGTTGATGAATGAACCCCGCTGTATGTCTGACCCTTCGGGAGACATTCTCCAGGTGAGTTCTCCTCCGGTCTGTTCAATGTAACGCATTGAGTTTAATCTAATGATTTATGATTCTTTGGACCTTATTTTATCTGTTTGATAGAGGTCAATTTCCATATACTCTAGCATTTTCAGTTTCAATTTCTTGTAAAAAAGAGATTGGCAGTGTGATCAAGGCAATTTCTCAGTGCTCTAAAGGATTTAAGATAAGTGGGTTTGGGCAACGTAGACACTGTTAGTATCCTCATTTTAAGCATCGCATGAAGGCACTACTCAAGTCTTCATGGTCAAGGATTATTTGCATGTGCACAACCACCATTGAATATTAAAAAACCGTTATCCATCTAGAATCAGAAGATATGGAACTGTTTAATATATAATAGAAGTTCATCAATTTCTTTTGTTTTATTAACATGCATCCCTTGGTCAAAAAATTAATGCACTAATCCTTGTGACACAAGTAGCTTATGTTCGCTTATTTTTTCAATGTTTTGGAAAAGTGCAGGATTGGATTGAAGAAATGTCTAGTTTTGTAAAATCGATTGACAAAAAGCATTTACTCACTGTTGGCCTAGAAGGATTCTATGGATCATCAAGCCCGGAAAAGCTGAATGTGAATCCAGGAGATTGGGCTAGTGGTCTGGGATCTGATTTCATCCGCAACTCCAAAATTGCTGCACTTGACTTTGCGTCCGTCCACATTTACCCAGATCATTGGTGAGGCTTTGAAAAGTGTCAACTGATTCATTTGTGTTTCCTGTTCTCTTATACTAATAGTACAGCTCTTTTTGTTTAATGTATACAAAGTCTCAATTTGCCTCTGTCCACTCAGAACTCTGATCATATGAATAACAACCTTTTAAATTGTGGCAAGTGACTGAAAGATTTCATTCCAGGCTGAGTGAATGAGTGCCTGATGAGTTGACTTGGTTCAGTATGACAGTTAACTGCAACTCCTTTTGCAGGATTTTGGCGGAAGGACTTGATGACAAATTGAAATTCATCTCCAAATGGATTCATTCCCACATGAAGGACGGGGATGAAGTGCTAAAGAAGCCTGTGTTGTTCACAGAATTTGGGATCTCAAACAAGAACAAAAACTTCGAACCGTCTCACAGAGATAAAACTTACAAAATAGTATATGACATTATCTATGAATCAGCGAGGAGGCAAAGATCCGGTGCAGGGGCCTTAGCTTGGCAGTTCATGGTGGGAGGCATGGAAGAGTACAGTGACGATTTTGGTGTTGTTCCCTGGGAGAGCGAACAAACATTTAAGCTGATAACTCAACAGTCGTGTAGGTTGGCAGCTCTTCGGCGAGGGAAAGATTCATCAAAGCAGAGCTTGGAAGAGATGTGCTAGAAAACTTACACGTCTCCATGCAACATTAATCCACGTGACGCATTCGTTTGAAGGGGAATTCTTGATTGGTTCTGATTACTTCACGTTGCGAGAAAAGCAAAGCTTCCCACACTTTCATGTGTTCATGATACGCTTTTTGGGCTACAATTGGAAGCCTTTTTCCGCGAGATATAAATATGATTGCAAGAGATGATTGAGAGAGATTGTACAGAAGTTTATTATATTAAGATCCGGGAGAGCTTGGAAAAACTGAGTTTTGACTGTCTTCTTTTCTTATGTCTGCTCATCATTATTTTAAAAGAGAAGCCACAGTGTCATTCAACTCCCCTGATTGACGACCTGCTCGTACTTTTGACTCGCCATGTGAGGTGGATGGTGGGTACTTGTTATGTTTGCTTCGTACTTTTGACTCCCCACATTTGGCCCGGCCTCAGCCTTGGAGCACAGTGAACTCGACCCAATTTTATCCAATTGGACCTTTAATTTTGCAATTAAATTATGGTCCAACTGCCCGCAAACTGACACATACTGGTCCAAGCCCATCATGAAAGCAGGCTCATCTCTCTTGGGACTGGGCTCTCCCCCTTTAATGAGTTAGATTGAAATTGATTCAGCTTTGACCAATATTGACCCAGAACCCAAGTTTGTTTAAACTTTAAAGGGTCAAACCAGGCAGTTATTAAAGGAATACTGCAGTTTTTAATAGAATTTTCTTTTGGGCTCCTCTCTCACATAATAATAAAATAACATATTTTAAAATTTTTATAAAATATATTATTTATTTATTGTGAGAGAGTCTCAGTGCACGAGTCATTGTTCTATCTTCAAACATTGTTTGAGTTAGGATGCTAATTTTTATGAATCATAACCAAATGGGATCTAATTTTAATTAATAATTGTAATTCAAAATATAATAATCCTGTAGTTCTTTTTACGGATTGAAGAATGCAACAACTTGGCTTTATACTAATTAGTACACCAACAGTCTTACACTAATAGAAACTAGAGTTCATTAAAAGCAACTTAGTGAAGACAGATAGAAAGCAACGGATCGAGGAAAGCCAAGCATGGCGAACCCCAACACAAACATACAGACACAACGGATTACACCACACACATGCGAACAAGCTTATTCACCAGTTACATGATACATATCACCACCACACCCGGGAAGTGATAACACCCAGTTTTAATTCCTATACTTTCTTTATTTGATCATAAGGATGCTGCAGCTTCAGTGGCCACAGGTGCAGTCGGTGCAAGTGCAGTTGGTCCCACACTTGCATTTGCCGTCGTTCTCGGCACCCGGCGCCATCTCCACGGCGTCGTAGTAGCTGAAACAAATTACATGCTTGTAAACAACTATTTCAGAATGAGAATTCAATCACGTAGGTGGCTTGCTGATACAACACCGATCATGCGTACGTGTATCGGTTTCAGATGATATTTATATTTGTATCTCGAAGAAGACAGGAAACAAAAAAACTAATATATACCTCTTTTCGGTCTCGATGATCTCGATACCGTAGGAGTTACCCTTCTTCCTGCAATCAACGCCATGAAATTAAGAGTTAGATTGCAAAAACTACGACACCAGATGGACAAGAGTAGCTCTTTCATTCCTAAGTTTAGATTGCAAAAACTACGACACCAGATGGACAAGAGTAGCTCTTTCATTCCTAAGTAGACTTAGCTTAGATGCCAAAAGTTCCAGAGCTGATTGAATAAACCCTTAAATCTATCCCAGACGGGCCAACCCGTCGTGACATACTAACAAGAAGAAATTACAGATTAAACGATGGATCGGGCTAGTACTTACGTGCACTGGCTCTTGTCAGCGCAGTCGCAGTTTCCGCAGGTCGACATGGTGAAGAATAAAGGAAGGAGAGATTGCAGGAACTACTCGATCGATCGAAAACTATGAGCAGATGAACTCCTTATGGAAGATCTCTGCTTCGCGCTCTGCAATTTATAGAAGCAGTGGGATTGGGAAGTGGGGTCCATGCTACACAAGTCCGGCACGCGCCTCCAGAGCAATCTGCCGAAGGAATCTCAATAATGGAGGCAGCAGTACTGGCTCTTTTTTAGCCTCTCCTGTCAATTTCTCGATCCATCTCCCTCTTTTCAGATGATCGACGGACAGCAGGGTTCTACAGCCCTACACGCAATGGTATGCTCTGTGCTATTCGATTTTTCTTTTTCTCTTAATTGTTCTTTTCTTTTGGTCGTCCTTCTTCTTCTTCTTCCTTATCAGCATCCCGATCAGAATAGGAACCTGCACTAACACAAAAATAGCTAGGATATTAGAAATTGAGAAGGACAAATAATTAATTAAACAGAGATTCGTCTTGATCATCAGATTCTCTTTCGGAGATTTAACTTATCCCCATCAGTTATTAAATACTTCTTTTCTTCCTCTTCTTTTTTTTTGTTCTTTTCTTCTGTTAAAAATCTGGGTACGTCACAGAAGCTGCATGCGCCAGAGAAATCCAGGCCGCCGAAGGTTACAAACAACGAATTTCTACTGGACATCTTGATAAAATCGAAAGATCCCATTTTTTAAAATTGAGTTTCTTCAAATGTTCGATCTCGATCGAATGCGGGGATAAGCTAGAGTGCCTTGTCTATTTTCCGATGCATGCAAACAAAGCGTTGCCATTCGGTTGCTTGTCAGTGTAGCCGACCACCGTTTGCCAATATTAGAGATTTGCAAGAAAGGAGGAAAGTACATGAGAGCCTTTGTGTTCGCTCGTTATCTTCTTCTTTGACGAACGGCGCTTGTGCGCGTCATCTTCACTACCCTCGCTGGCTAGCCACTTTCGATCGCTTTGCACGTCAAAGTCATAATCCTCCGTCCGAATCTTTAAACATTTCCACAAGTTGCAACTTGCGTTTCACTTGTTCCGATCTCCTCCATTGAAAGGGCCGGGATTTACAGGGACATAAAAAATAAAGAGAAAGAGAGAGAGAGAGAGAGAGAATGTGATCGTGAGTCGTGATGGGCCCATAATGTGTCTTTAGCACTGAGTTCAACAACTGCTCAGATCCTCTGTGATAGTGGAGGTCCAATCAATATATACTAGATTCCTCTTTATCGTGGATCTATGAAGCCCAAATCCGCTAAGTCGCTCTTCCCATTGGGCTATAAAGCCCATAATAAAACCCAATCAAGATGTTTGAGCCTAGTTTATGTCCATTCGTTGAGCCCGATCCATTTTACTTTGCCGTTCTTGGGCCATGGAGTAATATAAACAAATCAAAACGGATCATCGGAAACCATTTTATATCCGTCCGCAGTTCCGGTAAGCCCGATCCAGATAGCGACCCCTGTAACCTGTACGGTCATACCCTGACTAAACCCTCAACACACCCTGCTCCCATCTCTCGCATTTTGGTGAATTGCCATGGCGAGTCGGCGATGCCTCCTTGCATTAGCACGACATTGGCCTTCTCTCCGCTCTACATCAACTGCTCAAAAGCTCCATGCCTCGGCTCTCAACGCTCTCTACTCTTCTGATCTTGTACATCTCGATTCTCCTCCTACCTCACATTATGCCTTCCAGCGCCACTTCCACTCCCTGAATCCCGTTCGTTCGGAAAACTTTCGATTTTTCTCTTCCGAAACGAAAGGCTCTGATGAGGAGGATGATGAGGATGAGGACGGCATGGAAGAAGATGAAAGCGAAGAAGAAGGTTATAAAGGTGAGTTGGGAAACGCTGATACGAATAGGACGAAATCACCGGAGGATAGAGAGCAGGAAGCAGAATCTATCGGGTATAAGGTGATCGGCCGTGTTGATCCGTCTGAACGTTTGTTTAAAAAATGGGAGCCCGTTTTCGCGGTTGTGCAGGTAAATGCTGCTATGAATTCATTCCGTCTTCACTCTTTCGAAACAAAATAAAAAAAAGAAAGAACATTTTTTGGGTATTTGGTCTTTGGAACTTGTAAGTGCTCTCGTCTTTAGTACGCAATAAAACTTGTCATTGCTGGTTGTTCAGATTGGTTCTCATCAGTTCAAGGTCTGTAATGGAGACGCAATTTACGCGGAGAAGCTCAAGTACTGTGACATCAACGATAAGGTATCCCTTATAAATTATTTCTTTTGTCTTCTACGATTTTATTCACTTGAAGTACAATCTTTTCTAGCTGCTTATAGTCTTTGGATTGGGGGTTGTGAACTTAAAAATAAACACGGGGAAGACCAATTCTCACAAGAAAAAAAAAGAAAGGCTTGTAGACCAAGTCGAACTTAAAAGTGGTCCACTGGGACTTGTTATTTGGAACAGCCTACTTAAATGCTTGCGCATTCAGGTATGGTGCTGAGGTCGCCATACCTGGGGCTAGAGAATTCTTCTGGCGCTTTAGTGTGGTTTGCCATACCTGAGGCTAGAGAATTCTTCTGGCGCTTTAGTGTGGTTTGCCATACCTGAGGCTAGAGAATTCTTCTGGCGCTTTAGTGTGGTTTGCCATACCTGAGGCTAGAGAATTCTTCTGGCGCTTTAGTGTGGTTTGCCATACCTGAGGCTAGAGAATTCTTCTGGCGCTTTAGTGTGGTTTGCCATACCTGAGGCTAGAGAATTCTTCTGGCGCTTTAGTGTGGTTTGCCATACCTGAGGCTAGAGAATTCTTCTGGCGCTTTAGTGTGGTTTGCCATACCTGAGGCTAGAGAATTCTTCTGGCGCTTTAGTGTGGTTTGCCATACCTGAGGCTAGAGAATTCTTCTAGCGCTTAGAGCGATGGTTGAGACCTGATGTGTTTGACATTCTATTGTGATTTGAAAGGCTAATTTTGGTACATTCACATCATGTCCTTTTACTAAAATTTTAATCCAAGATCATTTTCCTGGTATCTTTGGTTGGTAATCTCAAAATGATCATTTGTCTTGGATCAGTCTCAAGCAATTTTTCTGGATGCTGATTACACATATCACATATGCACTCAAGAATATACCTTGTAAGAATGAAAAAGCAAGACCTCAAACAACAACCCACCCTGTGACCTTTGAACCAAATTAAATTAATCAATTGCCTCCGGAACTACTTAGATGCAAACTCCTACGAGTTCATATTGTATTGCTGCTTCTCTGGCTACTGGCTAGGGTTGGTGTTTTCTGATCAAAATCTTGTTGCAGGCAACAGCTTCTGGTTGATTAGCAGAGCTGTTACTTGTTACTTTTTTTTTTCCAGGGTTTGTCTTGGTTTGCCTCTGTCATTCTTTCCCCTTTTCTATTTGGTGGTCTTCTGAGTATGTCTTTTTCATACCCAACTTATGTAAAATGTTTCTGGAACAACAGTGTAGCAACTGGACATGAACAGCTGGATCAATTTTTAAGCTGGGACTTCAATCATTCATGTTTCTTATAGGCACAAAAGCGTTGATCTTGAGAAGTCCGATTCAGGTCTTCTCACTGAGTTGTTCTCAGATTGGTTGCAATCCCCTTCCATTCACTAAAATTTATAAAAATATATTCGTAG
Source organism: Aristolochia contorta (assembly GCA_022405105.1). Lineage (NCBI taxonomy): Eukaryota > Viridiplantae > Streptophyta > Magnoliopsida > Piperales > Aristolochiaceae > Aristolochia > Aristolochia contorta. The sequence continues at coordinate 4,513,436 of CM039667.1, read as the reverse complement.
CTTCTTAAAACAATGATATAACACTACTTTAATTGTTGGTGGAACATTGTTGAACCAACTAGGCATATCAGTCATTCACTTTCAATAACTGTTTTCAGGAATATTAGCCGAGCCCCGAGGGGAATGCTTAAGCTTTTAACGAAAGTTTGGCCATTTGGATCATCAGAAACTGTTACAGGTTGCTGATTTGTTTTTATGGATTTAAAGAAAGTGAAATTTGGTGGGTATTGTTCGGCCTAGTGTTAGAGGTTGTTAGAGTGATATGGTTTTATGCAGGAGATGCATTGTCTGTGGACAGATTCTTGTCTCCCCAGATGGTTCATTCTTTTAATGATGTGCACAGATAGTGTGAACTCATTGTTAGTGTGAACTCATTGTTATTGAAAGCCGACTCAGAGAAAAGCTCTTAGAGTTGGATCAAATTTTATTTGCATGACATTCTCTATTCTTTCATGCAAAGAAATTTATATGGGTCGGTCCTTCTATATGGATGAAATTCTTCCTTATGCTCTCTTGTTTCTTTTGTTATAGACAACGACCTCGATGACCCTTTAATTCTTTAAGACCAAGTCTTGGTTGCATCTGTCAATTAGAGGCTGTTTTGAAGGTCTAGATCTATCTCTTCTTTATAGGTGACTTGTTCCAATTTTTGAAGAGAATGCAGTATTGAATATTCTGGCAAAATTGAGGAGTCACTTCCATTGTTTTAGCGTAAATACTTTAGTATTTCTTATTCTTTGGTGTAATCTTCTCTTATGTTTTCCTTATAATTTTTCTTGTATTTCTTTCCCTCTTTTTCCTATACAAATTTGGCAAAATGACTAGCCACTAAGGAAGCTCACAGTATTGTTTCCCACTCAAAACCTGTTAGTAGCTGAAGAAGATAGATTAAAATCACTTAAGAGTGAAAACATCCCTTCCAAAGTGCTGCTGCTCCTCCTGATTCCTCTACTTTCCACACTTTCTTGTATCTCTTCCCAAACCTCCTCTCTGCAACCTCGTAGTCCCTTTCCCCTAGCCACCACGTGGCAGACCCTAATTGAGTCCAGGATCCCCTTAGTGTGCGGGTTGTTACATAGTAACCCTACAGGTAGGGCCTCCTTTCCCTTTCCTGGAGTATACATAGACAGTAGGTGGCTTGCCCAGTTGGCCCCCTTAATGGGCCGCTTCTCCCATGCCTCTAACAACACTCTCATATCTAGACGTACTGATGCAGGATGAATAAAAGTTCTAGTTTAATTAGGAATTTGGTAGCAGAATTAGGATTGAATCGGGATTCTTTTTTAGTATAGTATTTTATTCAGTCTTATATTAGATTACAAACTCTTTATTTAGTTATGTACTTAGCCTTTAAATAGGCTATGGTTTATGGATGTTTTGACGTTTTGGTGATTAATTGAATTGAATTCTCTGATTCCTTTCCCTTTCTTCTTCCCTTTCTTCTTCCCTTTCTTTATCCTTCTCTCTATTTCTTCTCTTCTCTTCTCTCCTCCTTCTCTGCCCTATTCCGTCCTACATCACTTACTCACAACATACATAAGCACTTATTTGTGGAGTCTACAATATACATAAACTGGAAACATTAATTGAGCCTTGGCGCACACATAGAACCTACCGAGCGACCATATTAAGATTGAGCCCAGCTTATCTCAAAATGACTAGGAGTAACAACTTTGATACTCCTAGTCTTTTCTCTTTTCTGGTGTTCTTTTTGGTTTCCTGTCCACACTTTGTTCTACCAGCAGAGGATTTCTTAATTTTAGTTTGCTATTTTGCAGTTGATTTTGAACAAGGTTCTTATGCTTGGTTCAACAAGTCAAACTATCATTGGTAGGCCAACTTTGCCAAATGCTGCTGTCCATGCAGTTGTTGAAGAACATGTAAGTGATAACCTTTCTTGTTTGTCCATTTTCTCGATGGGTATCCTTGGTCTTTTCTATTTTAAATGCTGGTTCTCTGGGTCGTATCTCCAATTGACATTTTATAATCTGTCACAGGCATTGGATGCTAAGGTCATTATATTTAAGAAAAAAAGGAGAAAGAACTATCGCAGAACCAAGGGGCACCGACAGGTATCATGGGTGTTTGAACTGAGAAATTCCTGACACTCTGTGATGACTTATAGTTATTCCATTAACCATGATACATCTTGTTTCAGGAGCTGACTAGGCTGAGGATAACTGACATTCAAGGAATAGAAAAGCCACAAAAGGCAAAAGTTGCTGCCTAGGCGCCTTATTCACTTCACATCAGAGTATGACATCATTTTCTCCCAAGTATTTGTTTTGAGACGCTGAGAAGTGACAGCTACATTTGCTGGCCGTTTGAATTGTGCAACTACACTGAGGTGACCAGGTGCAATTGGGTGAACAAAGAACAGCATTAAACAGTCAACAAAATGGTGCACCTGCGGTGACGCTCTAAGTTGGAACCCAAGAAGAAATTGGTGAGGGAAAGATGTATGCTCCATTTACTCTACGAAGTAGAATTTTTTTTGCTAAACCTGTTTGTAATGTTGTTCCTTTAAAAAATCAGCGATAGAGGTAAGAGTGGCTGTTCGTTAAGTTACATTGGCATATGGCCAAATCATGTTGTTATTTAATTGGGTCATTAAGACTCGCTATTACTTGATCGGCAAAAGTTTTTCGGCTGAAACTATCTATGTCACCTGAAAATTCTTCGGGAAACTTTCCATTCATGAAGTTTAGTCTCTGTTAAGAGTTCGATTGGACATATTGATGGGAGTACCACTTTCATAAAGAAAATTCGTAAAATTCTTTTTTGAGTTAACTAGTCTCAATAGCTTCGTAAGGAAGGACATTGAGGTTTAGGGGTATTGCTAGCTAAACTGCGGAGCAGCTTGACTATTTAAAAAGAAATTGTCAAGGGTCTTTCCAAACCTAACCCATTGTTGAACCATTCTCTTACTGCAAGTCGCTTTCAAACTATGATGCACGCATAATCATAGATTGGTGGACCTTTAACACTGTGGAGCACTAGCAACATTATAAGTTGGGAATTTTGAACCCATTAATATTAAAAGGAAAATACTCGAAGAAGAAGTCTCACAAAGGGTTCTGCTTAGTCTAACTAACTGCAAATGTGTATGTCAGTTTTTAGGTAATCATAGGCAGCATTTGTTGAAGTTCTTTGATGAAAGACCCTTTGAGATCACTATTTAAAAGAGTTCACCTTCTAAAAACTTACATAAACACGTTTGTTTTCCGAAGAACAACCTTTTCATCCAAAAAAAAACTTAGCCAAACCTGCCCATACGACATCAATATAAGTTCTACATCTGCTTATCTATACTTCAGGTTTAGTTGTTTACTTGGATCTGAATTAAGCTTACCTACATGAAATCTTGAACTGAAACACGATATTTTCAAGTTACGCTAGCCATTGCCAAATTGGTCAACCAAAATCCTGTAGTCCACGACTTTGTCTGTCTCTGAAAGTGACTGAGGACACATTGACTAGTTCAACAAGATGAAGTTCCTGATCCAAAACAGTTCTTTTTCATGCTTATCTGAATCTGTGTATCACAACCTCTTAACAACTCCCCACTTCTCACCTCGAATTTATCTGTTGCAGCCATTGTCATGTTCTTCCACTGTATTATTCCCCTCCTTTTTGTTTTTGGCCAATGATAACAAACTAAAACTGAAAATTAGAACCATCGACCATGAACACCAATTAATGGAGCCATTGCAATACTGACACTAGTCACCAACTGATAGTCTCTTTTCTTCATTGTCATTTTTTAAACAATCAAAGAATCCATGAGTAGGCCATGGCTGCGCTACTCGCTACAGAAATAAAGAAAAGAAAAGAAAAGAAAAGGAGATGAATAATAAAATGTCACTTGAGTGTTGTCACTTACCAGTTGCCACCATACAGCCTAATATTGAGCAACTAAGATTATAAAAAGGAGTGGGTGGGAACCGGGCGGAGCCGATGAGCATGTCCGGACTCCACAGCCCTGGGGCACTTTATCACAAGTCACCTCGCGGCCAAACTTTTCAAGTTTCACTTGCTTCCCTTTGGATTTGTATCACTGGATCACAACCTTCAGAAGTGCACTCTTTTATTCTGCTTTGAGCTTTTTGGCCCATATTCAAGTCTCTATTCTCTTTGCCTTTATTGAGTGATTTGGGTGCTGTCACTTTGGTGATGGAAATCTTATATTGGGAAATGGAAATCTTCGTCACTGGAACTTTCTTCCACAACGACTTGCCTCCTCTTCCTTTTGTTTCACCCCTATTAATTCTTCTATTACATACTGGTACAGCATAAAAAATAACATGTCAGTGCTCTGCCTCGTCCGAGCTCCTTGTTAGGTGGCTCGCAAATGTACAGCTCTGCTTCTTTGAGGCAATGGAAGATGATTTAATGAAGAGAATCATCTTCGAGAATCAGTGACTTTGAAGTTCTGAAGGTATATGCGGGGAAGATTTGGTTTAAATGGTTTCTTAAATCAGAATTACGTAGATTTGTAGCTCAAAGTCGGAGAACAAGATTACCTTTTCAAATTGGTGGACAGCATTGAGAATTCCCTTTTTTTTGTAGTGTTGGTATCGTTCTGTCTTAAAAAACTGAGGGGCATAAAGTAGTGTCCTTGGTCCGCCTCCATTTGGAGGGATGTCTGAGGCTAAAGCAGCATAAATCAGTGATCCAGTACCTTGTCGACTATGTCATGCTTTCTTTGCTCTCCGTCGTTCACTGCAACGAAGTTTGTCAATTCATAATGTTACCTTTTCAGCTCCAACCGAAAAAAAAAAAAAAAAAAGCAGGCAGCTGTTTCAGCCTTGACTTTTAACTTACACATGTTGGAACTAAAAGAATGTCCTTGCAAAAGCCTAACATTCTCTGATTTAGGGAAGAAAATACAAAAACGGTGTTAAGTTATTCCTGTGAATGGTCACCAGCTGAGTTGATTTGCAATAACAGCGCAACTAACTTATTAAAAGGCCACTGTTTGTAATCAGCTGATAGTGGTAGCCGCGTAGTGAATCCTACTTTCGTTCTTTTTTGCTTCTTTGAGAAGATTTGTTAGTGGAGCAAACTGTTGCTCTTCCATACATTACTCTGGCTGCCACCAATCATGCAGCAAATGGAATTTAAACAAAACAAAGAAAAATGACTGTAGTGGAATAATTTTATATACGTTGCTGATTTGCTCTAATAACTTTTCACCGGAAAACTACTATTCAAAAGAAAAGTGTCCAACATATTGATGCTATGCGTACCATTGCAATGAACAGAGTACGAGATTTCAAATCAGCTTTCTGCATCATTTCGATAGAAAAACTAATCAATAATCGCGGCGGACTTACCGTATGATCCTGGTCGCTTTGGATCTTCAACTACGTCATAATTCACGAAAGAGGAACTCTCATCGGCGTTCTTCTGTTACGATTGATTCGGCTCTAAGACGCTTCAAATTCAAAGAGATCGTTCAGCGTAATCATAATACTATGAAAAAAGATAGTTTGATCAGCAACAAATTATCTCGAGAGCTAGTGCCTAGAGGAGCTCACCTGGTCCTTTCAAATTAGCCGCCGAGAGTGGCTACTGGTTCATTTAGATCTCTGAGGAAAGTTATTACCGCCAAGGAAAGATTCAAGGCTTCAAGGGATGAGGAGAGATTTGACTTAACAGACACGAACCCACAAAATGTCCGAAATGACAAAAATACCCTTCCTATTTGTGGAAATATCTCATATAAGCCACAAAATGCTGGTTGACTTCGTACGGTTGGTATCTTTACCGGAAAATGAAATTCAGCACCCCAAGACGGTACCCAACTTTCTTCACCGTTACCAAAATACCCATTACTTGGCGGACAATTTCAAGGATGGTAGACAGGTTGGATCCCTTGATGAGAGAAATGGGACGAGTGGGCCAACGAAAAAAATGCCATTACGATACAAGACGAGGGCAATATCGGCTTAACGAATTTGACTGAGATCTCCCTCCGTATATTCCATGCTATACGTCAATGTGGCGGCAACAGTCGAAATCAAGAGGAGTTGCGAGAGTGAGAAGAAAGTTTTGTGAAGACTGAAACTCCTGTAGTCGACAGAATAGGCCTTATAGACTTCGAAGGGATAGCGAGTTTCGAGCGAGCCGAGGGAGCGACAGCACTGCGATGTTGGGGAGACTCGAAAGATGTTGTGATGGATGAGATTTAGGGAGGGAACGTCCTCTAGGCGCTCTTTCCCTTTCAGTTGTGCCTGCAGCCTGCGGAGGGAGATCAGAGTGAGTGGAACAGCAGAACAAGAGAGCGAGGAAAGTGTCTGTTGTTATTCTATCTCCGATGGTTTTGTCGTCTCCTTGCGCTAAAACGTTTGAATTCTCGCTACATCTTTTCTACGGAGACAGGAGGTTCGTCTCTGTCGCTACAACTTGGTTATTCTGTTCCCTGCCCGTTCTTTTTAACGTTTCTATGTTCCTTTTCATCGTAAAGTATGTCTTTTGGACGGCCAGAATTGAGATGGTATCCAAGAAAAACCAGTAATGCTTTGAATGAGTGATATAGCTACTATATCATGATTCAAACGGGTTTGCGCTTTTCGTATGGTAGTTTGTGTTTGTTATCCTCATTATTAACTAAAGGAATCCCAAAAGCACTGACGTGCGTAATTGTTGTTCTTGATCAGAATCATTGTCAATATGATTTTATTCTGCTAATTTGTGAAGTTCCTTACATAGAATTTACTAGTTTTTACGTGATCTTTCTTTCTTTATTGAGTGATGAGGCCTTCTTGGTTCAGTGGGTTTTGCTGAGAGCAATGAATCTTTAATTCTTAAAAACATATTCATATTTATCTTTTTAATTAAATTTAAACGAAAAGGAAATGGAATTGTTTAATTCGCTTTGTTTTTTGGAATCTGGAACCTTGTTACGAATCTTTGACTGTTTAGCTTAATAAGTAAGCAGCAAGGAGGTTATGAAATGGTCGCTTCTGCTTTATGAATGACCTTTATGGAGATGGTATGTTGTTCCTTTTTGATCCTTTACATGCTAAACAATTACTTTCCGTTGTGGAACTTCCCTCCGTCTCTCATGGTTTGCTCCTTAGCCTTGGCTATTAGCTCTCTCTTGTGTACCTCTGTTTTCTGAATGCATAACATATATTCTTTTTTTATATGTGTTTCTGTAACCCGGGTTAACCCCTACTCTTTACTTGTAATACTTTCACATTCAATTTATTCCCCTTTCTCGTTGCTCTCAGAAAAAAAAATGACTTTCCATTATTTTAGTGCAGAAGAATTTGTATTCTTGCTTCACAACGAAGTATCTGGGTTTAACATCATCGGACCATAATTTCGTTGTTTTACATACTTTTCCTGAATAGATTTAAGTTGGACCAGTGACTCTACGTCTGGCAGCACTGCAGCTTCTGATGAGATTGACTCCTATCTTTCATCACTTACACGTTGAGAAAGACAGTTTTTGTGTTTTTTCCTAAGTGTGAGTTTGTAATTTTTCACTTGCTACTCTGTTGCACTAAGGTTTGATAGTTTTTTATATCCAGCTTCTTTTTCTTCATCATTGTTGCACCAAAACTTTCTTTTCCTGCCAACTAGTTGTTTATTTCTCTTGCTTGTGAGCTGTTTCTGTTGTTTTGCATCCTTTTATGGATTTACTACTTAAAATGAAATTCCATTTTCATCTCACTTGGAGAATGATGAATGATTTGTTTGGGGGGATCATTGATACACAATGCCAATGGCAAAAGTGGAGCACCAGTGTATCTTTAAATTCATAATGATGCTCTGTATTGGTGTCTTTCATAGTTCAATGAAATTCTTGAAAGTAGATCTAACGAGTATTTGACAAAGTAAAAGTCAATTACTAATGCTTGTTTATATGGTTTCATGAAATTTGGACAGGTGCAAATGAATATGTTCAGACATGTAACAGCTGTCACTCAATATTTTCGATGGAATTATTCTGTTGGCAGATCTCCTTGGGAACGATTTAGTTCATTGATTTTCTTCTGTCAGGCTATTCTATTTGGCATTAGTTAGTGAATACTAAGTTGTGTTCTTGCTGGGCAAATCTCCTTTGGCATATAGATAATCCCTTGTTAAGTTTTTTCTTTTTTTTTCCCTTAAAAGAAGGGTTAGTTTGGTAAAGTTGAGATTTACTTTAAAGTCCCTTTCACCCAGATATAAGTACTAAATGAGCATTTGGCATTTGAAAGTCTTTGTTAGAAATTTATGCCTCTGAAGTATATTGCTTTCTCTCTGATTGGGGAGCAATACAGGAGTGTGAATTTTTTTGGGCAAATCTCCTTTGGCATAAACAGGAACATTTGTCTTTCCTGACAATGTTTCACCATTACCCAGAATTTGGCAAAACCATTCACTGGGCAATTCTCCTTTGGCATTATATCTCAAAGCATTAATCCAAAAATTGTTTTTTGAGATATAAATTTATCCAACCAGTAAAACAGTTTGGATAATTGGGTTACACTCCATCTACCTCTTAATAATTGGTTTCTAGCTTTGAGTATCAGAGTGAAGGTACGTGGAGACAATTAGTAGGGTAGGTACTGGAACTGAGTCAATGATGAGTATGGTTCTTAGTGACTCAGATTGGGACTATTACAGTGGAAGTAGTGATGATGAGGGTCAGGACGATATTGAATCCATGTATGGTGGGCATGCTCAAAGCATTCTCTCTAGTCTAAAAGAGAGTATTGGGAAGATTGATGACTTCTTGTCATTTGAGGGAGGATTCCTACCTGGAGATATTGTCTGTTCTGTTGAGGATCCCTCTGGCCAAATGGGTCGGGTGGTTGATGTGGACAAGATTGTGGACTTAGAAGCAGTCTCAGGTGCAGTCATTAAGGCTGTCAACAGCAAGAAGCTTTTAAAATTTCGTGCCTTTGCTTCTGGTGACTATGTGGTTTGTGGGCAGTGGGTTGGGAAAGTTGTTAAAGTTGTTGATTCTGTCACAGTCCTATTTGATGATGGAGCAAAGTGTGAGATAAGTGTAGAAAATCCAGAAATTCTTGAACCTGTTTGCACAAACTCATTTGAGGATGCACAATATCCTTATTATCCAGGTCAAAGGGTCCGTGTTAGGCTTCCGAGCATGATTAAATGCGGATTTAAGGCTAACCAGGAATTGGGAATTGTTTGTCATGTGGAAGTTGGTATGGTGCAAGTAAATTGGATCTCCTTTGTTGGGATTGACATTAACCTGGCAGGGCCTACACCCAGTAATATGCAGGATCCCAAAGATCTAACATTGTTGGCATGTTTCTCCTATGCAAGTTGGCAGGTTGGTGATTGGTGTTTGTTTCCACTTAACGATGATGAGGATCAGGAAATTTGCATAAAAGAGCAGCTCCCAAATAACTCTGAGGCTTCCAGTGGAATGTGCAGGAAACCTGTACTAAAAAGAGTACAGCATGGTTGGGAACAGATTTTTGTAATTGTGAAGACAAAAACTAAAGTTGATGTCATATGGCAGGATGGTAATTATTCCATTGGTCTGGATGCACTGACCTTAGCTCCAGTGGATGATATTGGTATTCACGAGTTTTGGCCTGAACAGTTTGTGTTGAATAAGGTCCTAGATGATAATTCAAATGTTTCCATTGTTCAGAGGGTGGGTATAGTGAAAAGCATGGATTTTAAGGAACGCACTGTGAGGGTGAAATGGATGCCTTTAAGTCCTGATTTAGCCACTTCCCGCAATGAAAAACATGTTGAAGAGATTGTGAGCGCATATGAGTTAACTGAGCATCCAGATTTTTCTTACTGCATGGGGGATGTTGTGGTTAGGGTGGGACATTCTGAAAATTCAGACAGACTTCATCCTAATCATGGAGAAGTGCATGACAAAAGATGCTGCAATTCACAGATTAATAATATGTGCACTGTAAAAGGATCTCTTGCCATGGAACACTTTGAGGGACCTATGGAGAACATAAATGGCAATTTATCACGTATTGGAATTGTCAATGGACTCAAGGATGGAGGGGTTGAGGTCAAATGGGCTAGTGGTGTAGTATCCAAGGTACATAAATAACCTCCATCCTACTTGTATGTGTTTAATCTCTGTTACTCTATAGGACCAGCTAGCTGTGTCACTCAAATTGAATTATAGGCATCCATTGTAGGTCCAGTGCTCTGCACAGTTTTGTTGAATCTATTTTTCCAGGACCAATTGTGTTATCCATTTATTGTCTTTTTTAGGACTAATTTTTACTCATATATGGCTTAGATTCGCTTCTAAACTATTCCAGGTTGAACCAGATGAAATTGTTGGAATTGGCAAAGCTGAAGATGTGATTTCTACTCCACTGTCGCTTGATGATGCTGAGGTTCATTCCACTCAATGGATGCTGGAGAATGAAAAGCAATCTTCTGGCCTTAAGAAAGAAAAGGTGAGTGGTATCTTTGTGTCTGCATATGTCATGCTTGCATGCAGAATGGTCATTGGCTTCCACTGACTCCAATCTTTTTGCTATGGAGAAGGCCGTTGATGGTTCTGGTGGGAAGTTGAACTACGATATATGGGATTCTAGGGCATTTTTACTCCCCCGAGCTGCGATAGGGTTTCTTGCAAGTGTTGCATCAAGTGTATTTGGCTTGCAACTGTCCAGTTCAGACAAGTCAACTTCATTTGAGAAGCTTGGCAAGGGCTACCTTGATATTGAGGATCTGCCATCTACCGTAAACAGCAAGGAAACCTCTGAACAAACTGTTCCAATGCAGGCAAGAGAAGAGTTGCAGGTTGCATCCATCATTGGGAAATCGGGAACTTTCAAGCTATTTGATACCGTTGGGGACTACTTGGATCATCATTTTGTTGATGCTTCTGGTCAGAATGCAGTACTGTCGCAGGTAATGATCCTGTCCACTTTCACAGCCTAAGACAACTGATTTAACCAAAAAGGAAGGACATTATTAGGTATACTCTTGCAGGTAAAAAGAGGATGGATAAAGAAAGTGCATCAAGAATGGCAGATCCTTGAGAGAGATCTACCTGGTTAGTCTTTCTTCTTGCTAATGAAAGTTCTTTTTTCCCAAAATTAGCCATTGTACCTATTTTTACACCTTATTTCTAAATAAATAAAATCGCAAAAAGGTGAGTCTGTGAGGTTTGGTACTTCATTACAGTGATGGGAACCAATTTTGGTTCTTGTATCTATCTTTGGTTCTAGCGGAGGAGTACATCAATATAAAACTTCAACGACTGTCCTGAGATCACCTGGTATCCAGTGAATTTTACTTGATGAAGATGGACTCGAAGTCTATGAAAAATGTTCTTTTGAACTGAGGCATGTTCTTTTTGATAATTAATCTGTAAAGAAACTATGACCATCTGCACAGAGTAGTGTATATTCTGGAGTTACTATTAAAATAAATCTTGTTTGCATCATTTCGTCCTGCTTTCTGTGAACAGAGAATCCTAATGTTCAATATTAATCTTGCTTGTGTTTTTCTCCTTTTATTATTTTTAGTTGCTTTAGTTAGTGATAGTAATCTATTTTTACTTTGCAGATACTATCTATGTCAGAGTTTATGAGGAAAGGATGGATCTTATGCGAGCAGCTGTTGCTGGAAGCCCAGGAACGCCGTATCACGATGGACTATTTTTCTTTGATATCTTCTTTCCTCCTGATTACCCAAATGAGCCACCTGTGAGTACAACAGTTCTAATATTCGTTTGCATGTTACTAATTGGTTATGAAAATAATAATTTCCTTTTATTTCCATTAAGTAGATGCTTCATTTTCTAAAAATACATACCAAACATTTTTGAGTGTTGGAGTTAACTGTGTCAGTTATTTCGAAGATGCGGCTACGTAGCCTGTCAGTACAGCATGTTACGTGCCAATAAACCAAAACCTGCCATTTAAACCTGAATAATTTTAGCAGTTTAATAACACCTAAAGCTGAATGCAATTAATGTAATCACTGTTTGTTGTTGGCCTTTTGAAATAGCTTTTATCATTTTTTGCCAATGTTGGTTTCTTCAAATTATCAGCCTTGTTGTCTGATCTTGTATATGTAACTTGTTATACTCGCTTGTTTTGCAAGAGCCTCTCTTCTTTGATTTTCAGAATTTAGCTTTTCAGCGCCACACGAAAAGTAGGATGTTTAACTTCTAACTATAAATGCTTGATGCAGATGGTGCACTATAATTCTGGTGGACTTCGTCTAAACCCCAACTTGTACGAGTCTGGAAGGGTTTGTCTCAGTCTTCTCAAGACATGGAGTGGCACCAGCACTGAAGTGTGGAACCCGGACAAATCTACTATTCTTCAACTCCTGCTTTCGTTGCAGGCTCTTGTCCTCAATGAGAAACCTTACTTCAATGAAGCTGGATATGACAGGCAGATTGGCAGAGCTGAGGGCGAGAAGAACTCTACAACATATAATGAGAATGCTTTCCTTCTGTCTATCAAGACCATGTTATACATGTTGCATAAGCCACCAAAGGTACAGTTGATGTCACACCTCTTCATTTTCCTGAAAATATATATAGAATTGAAGCCATTTTAACTGGATTCACATTTGATAATAGATGTCAATGATTTTGTTTATCCTTCTAAAAATATTAATGTTATATCACAACTATCATTATTTTTTTAGAGAGAACATTTTTAGGAACCTTGGAGGAGTTTTGTCTCAATTATCTCTGGAAGTTAATCCTTGTACTATTAATTGTAGGAATCATGGATTTTTTATTTTTTATTTTTTTTAAAAGAAAACCGTAGGTTTGTTTGAATTGTCTGAATATCTGGGACAAATCTACCCCAAAAGTACTTTTTGTTGAGGGGAAGAAATCCAGAAATTCATGGGTTAAAAAGTTTAATAATAGGCCTCTTCAGTGGTTTGTCATTTTGGGATAGAACCGTACCCAATATGTAAGATAGTGTCAGAGCAGATTGTGTTTGTGTATCAAGGCTCAACTGTACAGTCCAGTGTCTTTGTGGGTTCCATGAGGTGAAACCCAAGTTGTTTGTGAGATCCATGAGGTGAGACCCAATTTTTTTGTAGCCCCCATGAGAAGAGTACCATTTTGTTTCTGGACTCCTTGAAACTTAGTTTGTTTACTCAATTGGGAGTTTATGTCTACATCTCAGGCCTGTTATGTGTATGATTGAAACTTTTTTTTTTTTTTGGATCATCTTCCAAATTATTATCTCAAGTGATCAATTCATACTTCAAAAGGAAATCATTTTAGAAAAGGTTATAGATGGTGGCCAACTAGGCCTCAGAGTGAGAGGATTTTACTGTCTTAACTAATTGTTTGCAGAATATTACAGCCCTTGGGTTAGCTATTGTTTTGGGAAAAACTAAGTATGATAACCTGCCTAATGAAACAGCATTTTGAAGCACTGGTTGAACAGCATTTCAGCAATCGTTCGCATTCGATTCTCCTTGCCTGCAAGGCGTACATGGATGGTGCTGCAGTTGGCCGTCCTGTTCTCCCAGTTGAGGCTGATGGTGAGGACCAAATCAGCAGTTCCACTGGCTTTAGAATTATGCTGGCTAAGCTATTCCCCAAGCTTGTATCTGCATTTGTTGAGAAAGGGATTGACTGCAACAAGTTTCTGGGGAAAATCAATGAGATGCCAAGAATGGGGTAAGATACCGTCTGCTGGTTTGATATGTCTCCTAATGGTCGTGGAGGTTAGTCTTCTACATGTCTGTGTGATTAAGAATTGATCGAGCTTTGTGTCAATATATATTCCTTTATTTTCTGAAGGGATATTTCTTTGTAAAATATAATGTTTGTCTGCTTGTAAGCTTCATGATGTTTCGTGGGTGAGTGGCCAAAAAACAAAAACGTTGATTTGGCTGATTGTGTTTGAAAATAATAAATGGCTTCGCCATTTGCTGTAAAACATGTCAAGGTTGTTTGCAGCTGTGATCTCAAAAACATTATGTATGGTTGTAATGTTTGTGTATCACGATGCCCATTTCTTATATATGCTGATATCTTGCCTGTTACATTAATAGTGGATCCAGTGGTCAACGCTGGCGGGCTTGAAAGATATCCTTACCACGTACGCAGCATAAGGACATTAAAATGGTGTTATTGATTGGTTTAGTGCAAGTCAAGTCCCTGAGCATTGACAGTTTGATTTGCAGTTCAACACTAAACATATAGTCCTCCATGCAGCAGCTAATATAATCTTGAAATCTCAGTACAAGGCAAATTCAGCTGGCCTTCTCTGCCTCTTGTTTATCTTCTCCATTTTGCTAACCTCCGTCGTTATCAAACTCAGAGGCAAACTCAGTATAACATGTGACCCTTTTCTTCGTCTCTTCCCTACCCTTTTGTGGACACTTGTCTATCATCTGCAGAATTAAATTCCCTTCCTGTTGGAAGAAAATTCTCTCCCTCTTCCTAACTGGAATGTAGGGAGAAGCAAGGATCCCTTCATCTTGCTCTCTCATTTTGTTATTATTCTCACTCGTATGGTCGTCAATGTCCTCCTCTTCCAAATCCTCGTTTGTTAATTGTTACTTTTGTTCTGCTCTGTAATTTACTTGTTTTATTGTGGGATAGTCCGAGACACTCTTTACAACTTCTGCCCATATCATTATCCTTCTTGACCCAGATAGCAAGTGTATATTACCCCTGACATCATAGAGCAGCAGTCTATCTGGCATCTCCATGCTCTAACGATACAGTCAAATAGACATTATACCAATATACACCTTCAAGACGCATCTCCTGGGGGCGTAATATTTGGTGCTACTATCACCAAATTAATACGTAAAAATCTCCATGCTCTAACGATACAGTCAGCTTTTACATTGTCAGCTTTTACATTGTCAGCTTTTACCTTGCGTAGCTGCTGCGTTGCCTTTTTCGGGACTTAATCTCCCACAAGAACTATTTTATGGCACTGAATTTGGATTGAGTAACTTTTATTTACACTTTACTCTTTTGAGATTGTTTTTCTTCAGAGTGATGATACGAGTACGCGAAGCATTACCGCAATGTTTTACATCAGTTTTCTTAATGGCGGATTCATTTTTTCTTTTTCTCTTCTTAATGGCGCATTTGGACACTTGACATGGGACGGACACTATAAAAAGTTAAAACTCTAATAATTAACTCCATTATTTTCGTTTCATGACAGAACGGGGAAAAGAGCTTAGTAAAGAGTGAGGGAAGAAAAAATCATGAGGCCGACGTGAAAAGTGCTCCTTCCTCAACAGGTCCACGTAAAAACAGCTCCTTCCTCAGCAGGCGGACGTACAAGTCTCATTATCTCTGAAAAGCCATTAAGAAAAAAAATCGGAAGATCTTATCTTAATCTTCTCTGAATCGCTAGAAAATCTCTGATTACCGGTGTTCGTCGCTATTATTTCGTTTAAGCCCACACGTCAGCAACCGACTCTTCCACTTATAGTCTTATATAGTGTCGCCCAGGATCCGCGAATCGTCAAAGCGAGCGCCGGGGAGACGAAAACAGGGCGTTCTCTCGTGCCATTATTTACACCGTATTAATAATACACCATTCCTTGCCAGGACGACTCGTGCGCGTGAGAGTCTCGAGTCGTGGGCTCGTGACGACGAGACGCTTCTAATTGTTATATTTCTGGCGAACATTCCTATATTTTAGAAGATAGATGATTTTTTTTTTAATTTTGTGGGGCCCAGCGGAGACTCGTTTTAGATTTATCGACGACTCGACGGTTTCGGAACTTTGCGTGTTGTGAAAGCAAACTCGGTGGCGGAGGGGCATTTTTGGAATTAAATGGAAGGCTTCGTGGGAGCCCCTAATTTCGCGGCAAGAGGACTCCGAGAGCGAATCCGTTTTCCCGGGCTTGAAACTTGCTCGAAAAGGCTCGCCTCGGGGACTCCGAGGGTGATCTCTCAGAAAACGTCGGGCTTGTTTGTTTATTTAAACGCGGAGACGCCGGAGTCCAAGATTTTGTGCCTTCCTCGACTCGCACCTCTCGAGTTCTGCATTTATCTATTCTCCCTCGTTTTTATTTTCTATATAATAATAATTTTTTTTTTTAGCTCCTTGAGTGATACTACTGTTGGTACTGATTCGTGGAGCAGCGACGGCTTGATCGATCCAAAGAAGTTACTCGGGCAGGGGAGCACCGCCACTGTCATGTAGCGTGCCTCTCTCTCTCTCTCTCTCTCTCTCTCTCTCTCTCTTATGCTTTTGCTCTCTCCGAGTTCTTCACTTGTTGCTGTTGCGTTTTGACCGATTCTCTACAGGATGCCAATTTGCGCCGGGAGTTCCTCCAAGAAGGGCGCTGAAGTGATCGATTTGGCGTCAGTGGAGGTTCAGGGATCGAGAGCCGATAATCGGAAGCGCAAGCAGGTAAAGCAAGTCTTTTTTTTTTTTTTTTTTTTTTAATCTGAGACGAATAGCTTCCGATGTTAATAATTCCCGAAATTCTTCTTATTATTGTTCAAGAACTAGGGATTTCAGCAAGTAGCTGGTGAAACCTACCAATGACCTGCACAGAATGTTCTAATCATCTAGTCAAACCCCAAAAATTACTAAGACGAAAATTATTAGCTTCCGTTACTAGGCTTCTGGGCTCTCTCCCTACTCCAGTAGGAGGAGAATATTTCCCCCTTATAGACTACTGCAACAATCTTTGGATTTGAATATGCATGCAGTGATCACTTCAGTCAATGACTGAATGCCTGGATATGAATTAAAATTTTTTATACGAAGGCAATTTTTTTTTTACGTCCTAGAAGATTTACGATTAGTTTTAAGGGATATTTTATTTAAAATCGATTTAGTTTCTTTTATGAAATTGGAAATTTTCTTCAATAAGAAAATATATTCGTAACTCTAAAAATATCAAGGACTCTGTCAGTTAGCCTCATTATTTTTGTTAACATCATACATGATAAATTTTACAAGTCTTATCCTTTTGCTATGGGGAATTTTCTTGAATGGTTCTTCAATGGATGTTTTTTAGAATATCTAATATGTGCTAGGAATTTAAGATGTTTCAGTGATTATTCCGGTTGAATGTCCATCGATTCTATGTATAAGTCAGAGTTTGAACCACTAAAACCTATTGAAACAGAAAATTCTTTAATAATTGTAATTGAAGACTTGTGATGTGACTCTGTTCTGATGGATTCTCCTTCATTTCTTCAGATATAGCTTATTAGTCACACTAATTTCTTTTCAAAATGCTCTAAATTTTCTAATCAATTCTTTATTTTTGTCATCTTCAACCATACTGATGCATTATTTACCCTCAGAGGTAAATGAATTCTCGACCAAGTCTTTCTTATTGGAAATCTTGATTGGCATGTTCTTTTTACAATTAAGATACCACACTATTCCAGTCTTTCCTTGGACATTACTGAAAGAAAGGCTCTCTTCAGGTTATCTCCTGTGATGTTATTGAAATTAATGACAATGAGGTTCATAATGAAGTTGTAATTACAGTGGAGGAAGGCAAGAATAAAGCCAAAATATTGGGTTTGGCAGAGGAATGGCACAAGCAAGTAAAGGTAGATCACCATAACTTTAATTACCATTGCTATTTTATCATTGCTTTTTTTTTTTTGTTTTTTTCAGTTTTTCTTTGATCTGTTTAACTAGTACAATAACAAAAAGGGGTGGTTTAATTGGTGATGATGTCGTTGCTGTGTCAATAGTAGGGAAAACTATATATAAGATGTTTGTAGGCGTCACACCGGACCTTGTTTCAACAACCTATGCAGAGTGTTTACTGGCATTGACACTACTTTTTAATACTAATATGCATACTCTCTGTATTTTGTCCTTCTTTCAGGATGCACTTGCCACCGATCTTTTGGAGTTAAAAAAAGAGCAAATGCTGAGTGACCCTGAGGCACAAGATTTAGACTATTTTGAAAAGTACCATGAGGATTATGCGGATAGTGATGAAGATGCTTATATGTACAGTATTGAGGAGGAGGATGATAATTTTTATATGCATGGTAACAATGATGATAATTCTGCAGAAAATGTTGATGATTTGTATATATCTGCCCAACTAGACGCTGTGGACTTGCCCCCTGGTCAAGAGGCTTCCTTTCCTTGGTTGCAACATCTTGATGCTGGGCCTTCTGAGGCTGTTAAGGGTGCTTCTGCTTTTTGGCTTTCGCAGAGTTCATGCAGAGGAAAGAATCAAAAGCAGGAAGTAAAAAAGCAACTAGGAACTGGATCTTCTAGTGGGCAAAGCTCAAACAACCAAACAGTATTTGAAAAGAAAGAGAATGCTGGTGAATCTGAAGTTGAGAAGAAATTTAATCTGTTTATGCCGTTCGATACAGCCCGTGACTTTTCAGATCACCACTATGCTGGCCCAAATTATTTGTGTGCAAAGAGCCTCAGTGGAGGTTCGTTGGCAAAAAAGGTTCTCTCTTCTTCGCTCGTGTAGTTAGTTTTTTTTTTTTTTTCGCTAAAATGATTTGCTAAGTGTTTTGATGACCCAATTTGTTTTTTGTAGAAGTGATCCATAACATTTTAACTTTTTTACTCAATTGTAACAATGTCTAATAGCCCTATGCTGAGTGGATTGTAAGATTTGTTGCTGCATAGATGATTGACAGTCTTACAGGTGCATCTTCACCAAATGGTTTATAGCTTTTTTGATCACTTAGCTTGTAAAAGGGGTCATCTCACTATAAGACGTTGTGGGACATATCCTCCTAGATAAACGTCTTGTGCTTTTTGCTTTTACATTTTCTTTTGGTAGGTCTCAAATATGTAACTAGTAATCCTCTTTCTTCGCTTTCTGCTTTGGGTGTCTTTTCTTCTATTAACGGATCTTGGCATCATGATTTTCATGGAAAGAAAAGCTCCTGTACTATTTACCAATCTTATGTTTGGGTGTGCCTTTTTTTTTTTGTTGTTGACTAGCACCTTGGTGGGTATCCATGTAATTCTGTCCCATGAATAATCTTTTTCTGTAGGTACCAATGGACTGGTCAAAGACGATTCAGGATGAGTGGAAGCTCTTGAAGAATGATCTACCTGGTTGGTTTTTTGAATTAATTTTCTCTTATTTATCTTTGTTTATTTGGTTAAGTAGACTATGCTTTAGGCTCAATGAAGTGTTTTTTGAGAGGAATTGGGTTCAAGTCTCACTAGGTTTTGCCATGTATTTTGTCTGTTACCCACGTTCAGATTTTTTTTTTTCTGTTTGTACTATGCTTGCTTCAGTAACTGGATAATTATATTTAATCCTGAAAGCTGCTTCATGAATCTTATATTTTTCTGTTTTATAAAACTTAAATCTTTATTTTTCTCTTTTCACTTTTTTGTAGACACAATTTTTGTTAGAGTCTTTGAGGAGAGGTTAGATCTTTTGAGGGCTGTGATCGTTGGAGCAGCTGGGACACCATACCATGATGGACTTTTCTTCTTCGATGTTTGCTTCCCCTCTAGTTACCCAAAAGTTCCACCGGTATGTTGTTAGTGATAATTCTAGTGAGAGTAACGATGCTCAAGTTGCTTTTGTGTTTTCTTAATGCTATACAAAAATTTTGAAAATACATTCAAACATGTGTGCAACTGGGAGAAAAAAACCTATGTTGCAGACCATCCAAAAATCTACTTCTCTACATTGAAAGAACCTTTTGCAGAGGGGAATTGTTGTTACTAAATGCATTATACACTTTGTTTCTTCTTATTTTGAAAGGTAAAAAAAAAAAATTAAAACGGATCTGAAATCTAAGTAATTTTTTTTTTTGTAGTGAAACTTTATTATTGATAAACTAGTGGTACAGTAGTGGTACAGTGATATTACAGGTAGAGGGTCAAGCTCTCTGTGAATGCTATGAAAATCTGGTCTATTACATGCATTCTACTGTTGAACTAGAGACTACAATACCCTCCCTTTGTACTCCATTCGCCAACTTATCTGCCATGGAGTTAGCCGAGCGTGGGACATGGAGCCAAGCAATTCTCCATTCTTTTGTTAAATCATCGAAAATGCTTTTCAATGCCCAAGGAGCCTGACTTTTTTTCCCTGCCCACCCAATAACTAGCTTGGAATCGCCTTCAATGTCCACCGGTTCGTTAAAATACTGCAAGGCTCTAGCTTCGGCTTCATTTGACCCACAAAGGCCTGCTGACCCTGAATAACTCATCAGGATTTCCCCCTGTGAATTCCTTATGACTCCTCCAATACCAGCAGGTCCTGTGTGAAAGCTAGTTTCTTTTTTATTTCCCTATTCTTTATTAAGGTAATTGCTTTAAGAAAAGGAAAACATGCAAACTTATTGTGGAGAAATGAAAAACCAAAATGTTTTACTTGTTACCAACCAGTTGTCTCTAAGAAATTTAAATTGTTGAGATTTTTGATTCATCCTTTCCTTAGTTCTGTCCTACTCACATTTACTAATTCTTGTTCATGTAATTATGTTTCTATCCCATAGTATGATCTGTTGTTGAAATTTCTGGCCAAAAATTTGATGCAGCTGGTCTATTACCACTCTGGTGGTCTTCGATTGAATCCGAACTTATACAATTGTGGCAAAGTCTGCCTTAGTCTTTTGAATACCTGGCGTGGTAATATAGATGAGATGTGGATGCCAGGAAAGTCTACAATGCTGCAGGTCCTGCTTTCCATTCAAGCTTTGGTTCTAAATGCAAAGCCATACTTTAATGAACCTGGATTGGCATCTGGTGCTGGCAAACCTGAAGGGGAAAAGAAGGCTCAGGAATACAATGAAACTACATTTTTGCTATCATGCAAGACAATGATGTATGCCCTAAGAAGACCCCCAAAGGTAAATCTTTTAGTTTTGTCCCGTAGTTGGAGTGCTTTTCCATGTCTATGGTTTAAAACGAGATATGCATATATATTGCCATGCAAACTAATTGAGATATGGTGCTGCCGCCAATCACAGAGGGACACATGGGTAACTCGTGTCCCAGCATGTGAGTATAAATCTCACCCCCTTCATATTCTTGTGATGCATGAGTTATACCCCGGTGTTCAGCTGTGATTGGCCTCAGCAGACAACTGAACCTTCCATTAAAACAAGTTACTTGTACAAAACTTTATGCCTGAGACTTGTACCAAATTCTCACTGTTGTTTTTGCTTTTCTTACCCTACTCATAGGGTCCTTGTTGCATACTTATTGAGGTTTTTTTACTGGCATAGAAAATTGAGATATCCAGTCCAAAGTTTTATATAGCAGAATCATAAGGGCAATTTCCTTTTCTGCAACAGCATTTTGAGGACTTTGTGGCAGGCCATTTCCAGCAACGGGCACATGCCATCTTAGAATCATGTAAAGCGTACATGGATGGGGCCCAGGTTGGATGTCTTGCATCTGGTGGAATCCAGGATGTTGATGAGGGTGATAAAAGCTGCTCTGTTATATTCAGATCTGCAGTTCGAGGGATCTTTCCCAAGCTGATAAAAGCATTCACAGACAACGGGTCAGATTGTTCTAAATTTCTCAGTTAAGCCGAGGACATATAATTAGCCGATTTCATTTTCGAGTACTCCGATGAAGCCTTGGAAATGGTCCGGCAATGATGCCTCACTACTGAATATCCCTCCAAACCAGAGTCACTAAAATTCTTTTCTTGAAGGCTTAGCATGACTTCCACTTCCTGAGATACAATCCTGGACTTGGTAGGTGTAATTACAACATTGCCTCTATTGACTTACATCTCTGCTGTAAATAACTAGGTTTTGTAGGTAATTATGCGGGGTGGAAGACCTGTAAAGGCTGAGCTGCTTTTTTGAGGGGCACAAGCATATACTAGAAACTGTATGATAGAATTAGTTCATATATGCAAATTCTCCTCTTTTAAAGGCGCATTTTAGTTTTTTGTTAGATTTAAAGTGAGACTAGCACTTTGTTGTCGATATTTCCGAGATGTTGGTAGGCGGTGGTGCTCCTTGTAATGAATCAGATTTTTTTGACTCTTTTCTTTCTGAATCTTATAATCCTTCAGCATCGTTATTATTCATATTTCATTTTTCAAGGGCATCGTGCTGTTTTTAGCTTCTAGCCCTTACCTATTCTACCCAAGTACCAACGATATGCATGGCCCAATATAAAGAGTTTGTAATGAGTCGTGTGTTTGTCCTTATAGGATTCGGCCTTGGAACCCGATATTGTCCAGATGAAAATGACTAGTCGGGGTAGAGGGATGAAGGCGATCAAGAGATTCAAAACCAGGGAAATGGGGAAATGGGGAAGTGGAGAAACAGAGAGCTCTTTACCCTCAACCTCTCGATTCCCGCTCTTTAGAGATTTGCGTCTCGATAAGAATATATTTGTATCGGCATCTGTTTCCCCTTACGGTCTCCCTGGGGTAATGGGCTCGTTACTGCAACTCATTACCTGGATGGACACTCGTGTTGAAGGCTGAAGCCACTTCCGTAGCTAATATTGCATAAATTAATCTGAACCTCCATCTTCAGCGAAAGAAAATTAGCAGAAAGAGGAAAGCAAGACGAGAGGCGCGAGAGAACATGCAATTGAATAATTCCGTAATATGTTCAAGATGGTTACGTCGATTGATGACTTTTAGGACGTCTTTTGTTCTTTTCGTGGGCTTAACACATATCCGATTGCCGGAAGCTACAAAAAGCCGGAATGGGGTTTCCGCAATGATCTTCCCTACCAGTTTTTAATTGATTTTGTCCCGGTCAGCAGTCGGTCACTTGATCAAGAAACTGTCGACAAGGACAGGCGGCGGAGAAAACGAGTCGCTCTTGCGTCTTTTCTGCATTTTTCTTTTCTTTTTCTTGAGCGAGGAGAGGAGAAGAAAAATCCCATTTATTTTCTAAATTTACACTTCCTACAGTTCCACTGCTACGCTACCTTAAATTTCTCATAAATTATATATCTCTTGGGTGTTACACCCCGGAATAAAGTTATCCCTCTATTTAGTTTTTTCCATAAAAACTTCATTCTTGTATAAGACTATAAGGAACTTCCTTAATAAATCCATTATTAGGTATTTCCGTAATAAAATCATTCCTCGGGGGTTTTTCTTTCGCGTTAACTTCCACGGTCTCGCGGGAAGGAAGCCTTCGCTATTAGTTTACGCCGGGAAGACCCTTGCAGAGCTGTGGGGGCTTCAGGAGCAATGGCGACGGCACCATTTCGATGCCATTCTCCCTTCCAGTTATCCAGGTTCAGCATCTCTACTGCGTTCTCACGGTCACAGCGGCTATGGGGGATTTTTATCCTTCTGTTGAATCTATGTCCATTGAGTTACTCCATCCCATCTCCTTACTCGCAGCATTGCAATTCCGTCGTCCCTGAATCGATCGCTAATGGAATTGAAGCGAAAACGTCACTCTTTCCGAGCTTCAGAGGTGGGTATTTCACTGGAGGTGCTTTGCTCCTATCAGATAATCCCCAGTCTGCGTTCACCTCACCCAAATCCGTCCGTCTGGCGACGACTCGTCTCACTGAAACCGGTACCCAAAGTGTTCTTAAAATTGAAGCCACTTTATACATCCGCAGCGGAAGTATATATGGAACCCGCTTTTCGAATCGATCACGATTTTATCGGGACCACGGGAGATCTGCTCCCAGGGTTTACCACCAGAGAGGGAGAGTAACCTTCCAGTTACATGGATTCTGGTCAGTATCTTCCGCGGAAATGTGTTTAATCGGCGCGGGTAGCAGCTATTCCAAGGACGGTAACTTTCTTGATCTCCATGCTGTCGTTAAGCTCAATTATACAATGAATTCAACAATTACAACTAGTTTGGTTGCGGGCACTCTGGAAAGCTTAGATGGCATGGGTAGTGAAAACTATTTCGACAAGATTTCAATATTTGCGATTTCTGATAGTTCCTATCGCTATACTTTAACGACGGAGGCTGAGAAGTCTTGTTCTGCAATGGTCATGACGGAAAACTCTGTCAGCTTAGGAAATTATAGCAGTCTCTGCTATCTTCTCCAAACTCTGTATAGAGGGTTTCTGTTGGAGTACCCGAGGGACTGCACAGCACAAAAATGCGGTCCATTCGATGGGTTTTTACCGAGGTTTATGTCCATCAGTGTAATTCATTGTTCAGATGGAAACAAGGTGCATCTGAAATTCCAATTTTATAACTCAAGCACTTTTGGATATAAATACCGTCCTTTGGCCCCTCAAAGTACATGGGTTAGTGAAGGAAGTTGGGATGTTGAGAAAAGCCGGCTCTGTCTGGTGGCCTGTCCATTGTTGGACTCAACAAATTCATCGACTAATCTTTCTGCTGGCAACTGCTCTATTAGGCTGAGCCTGCATCTCCCAGCAGTTTTGTCCATACAGAAAAGAAGTCTTGCTGTAGGAAGTATCTGGAGCATAAAGGACACTAGTGACTCTGGTAACTTTGAGAAAATTAATTTTCGAAGTTTAGACAAGATATCTACAGATTTTAGTGGTCGAAAATATGAATTGACACAGACAGATCGTGTCAAGAAACTGTGTGGAAAGAAGGATCTTACAAGAACTAAAGGAAAGAGGTATCCAGGTGTTAATTCATTGGGGCGACTGAATTTTGACTTTTTCACCAAAAATTCTCAGAAAATATCTGCCGGGGGTTCTTCTTATCTATTAACAGTTGGTGATACTTTTTATAGCAATGCTGGCACATTGATAGATGTTATAGATGAGAACAATGTGATTCCCGTTCAAGATCCTGCAGCTAAAGTGCTCACATCAAGCCCAAATATTTTGAATGTCAGCTATGCAATAAGGTTCTCCTCACCTCCTAATTCCAAATGGGGCAGGGTTTCTGTCACAGAAATGTCTTCATATTCATCGATGGGAGTAGATATTGCTGCCGAAGGTCTGTATGATGTTGAAACAGGAGATCTCTGCATGGTGGGCTGCCATTATGTATACACTTACGATCAAAACTCGACCATGGACTGTGAAATTCTTGTCAAGGCGCACTTTCCTCCAGTCAATTCAAGCACCGGCGAGAATCTTAAGGGTTCTATTAGTAGTATGCGGGATAAAGTGGACCAGTTTTACTTTGAGCCTTTAGAGGTGTATTCCAGAGACATATTTGTGTCTCTTACCCCAGATGCTCGAAGGGTGGATTTCGAGATCACAATGGTTCTCATTTCTCTGACGTTAGCATGCATCTTTGCTGGGTTGCAGCTGTTTCATGTGAAAAGAAATCCCGATGTTCTTCCATCTATGTCTCTTCTGATGCTTCTTGTTCTAACTCTTGGGCATATGATTCCTTTAGTCCTAAACTTTGAGGCTCTCTTCAGAAACCCTAACCGACAGAATGTTATGACTTGGAGTGATGGATGGCTTGAAGGGAATGAAGTGATTGTGAGGGGTATGACAATGGTTGCTTTTCTCTTGCAGTTTCGCCTTCTCCAGCTTACATGGTCAGCAAGATTGGCTGGTGAAACAAATAGGAAGTTGTGGATGGATGAGAAAAAGGCTGTCTATTTGTGCCTATCTTTGTATACTCTTGGTGGTTTAATTGCTGGAATTATACATTTTAGTACATATGGAACCTCACACCCTAAATTCAGTGGTTTTGCTAGGCCCTGGCATTCCGTTTGGGAAGATCTTCGTTCATACTGCGGTTTGGTTGTTGATGGGTTTCTTCTCCCTCAGATTCTTCTCAATGTAATTGTGAACTCCAATCAGAAGGTTCTCACTCCTTTCTTCTATTCTGGAACCACCCTAGTCCGATTACTGCCACATGCATACGATGCTTATAGATCCCATCAATACGCTGCTCGTGTTTCTTATGCTCGGTTTAGGAGGTCATACATCTACGCTGATCCAAGTGGGGATCTGTATTCCACTGTTTGGGATGTGATTATCCCATGTGGGGGCCTACTATTTGCACTAATCCTATTCTTGCAGCAGCGGTATGGGGGTGCTTGTGTACACCCACGAAGATTTAGAGAGAGCCTAGAGTATGAAAAAGTTTCTGTGGTGAGTGGTTAGTGTGTAAGGATGATTTTGAGCAGGTAAAGTAGATTCTGGTTTCCTTTTGATGCATAGTCCTGTAAATTTTTACTGTGTGGTTGTCTCGCTTAAATGGTTGAAAAATAAGATGATTACTTGTGTTGTCCTCTCTTTCCCCCGAAAGTCTGACCAATGAAGTATAGCTCTTTTAGAAAAGAACTCTGCCGTTTGACTTATGCTATT
The DNA here is from genome assembly GCA_022405105.1 of Aristolochia contorta. Classification (NCBI taxonomy): domain Eukaryota; kingdom Viridiplantae; phylum Streptophyta; class Magnoliopsida; order Piperales; family Aristolochiaceae; genus Aristolochia; species Aristolochia contorta. The sequence continues at coordinate 4,487,324 of CM039667.1, read as the reverse complement.
AGAAGTTTTGCATCTGCCTTCGATTCAGGTTAACAATTTTCAATAAAACTAACACCGGGCTGATCCTGAAGTTTTGTGCTTTGGCGTATTTCAGTTAAGACTTGAGTGCAAGTGCCTGATTTTAGACAGATTTTTTTATGGTCATAGGAGAAATATTGCTACCAAAGAGTTGTAGTGGGAGTGGAAGGGAGACTTCTCTCTGGGTTCTCTCTTCCTTCGGAGTCGCTGAAGCTCACAAGCTTCTATTAGAAGAATTGGAAGGATTGTTTAACGTGCAATATCTGATCCTGATATGGTGGTCTCGTACTCTCATAACACCTCTAGAGTCTAGCCTCTAGGGTACTATTGACTACATAACAGATGTTATAGTATAAATACAGAAGACACAAAAAATTAAGTGTTGGGAGGACAGCTTTGAGGTACCCGGTATCTATCTCACGTACACGATAATTTAAACCATTGATGCCTAAGGTTTATCTTTTAGAATATAAATTTTTTTTTTTATATTTTTAAAAACTTAAATTAATATGTACGTAAGATAAATACTATGTATAACTAGCATTACTCTTTATATATATATATATAAATATATAAAGACCTAATGTGGTGCCCTAGTCCATGTAGCAGGTAAAAGTTTGTTCATCTTCCTATTCCAGCCAACTAGGCTGCCTCATCACAATGTAAACCATATCATTTTTCTTATGCCCATTTAAGGATGTGATGATGGATAATCCAGTAGCTTCGAATGTTACAATACACGTGTCAGTAAATCAGAATACTCTTACCGGCGGACCCTGGACCGACTCCTTTATAAAGAGCCGTTAGATGACAAAACCCCCTCAAAACCCTAAACCTTGCAATAGCGTCAGTGAGAGGGAGAGAGGGGATAGAGGGGAGAGAAAGGAGAAGCAGAAATGTTCAGATCCGCTGTGACGGCATCGTCGAGGGCGCTGTGCAGAGTGGCGGCGGCCTCACTTCGCCCTTCGTCCCTCCATCCGCCAGTTGTTTTGACATCTCCCGTTGCTTCTTTTCGCCCGCTACTTCCCTTCGCCTCCACTATTCGCTTCCCATATGATTTCTCTCGCGGTTACGCGCGCCGGAAACAAGCCGTTTGTTCCGATGACGATATTTCCGACTCTGACGACTATTCCGACGTTGACGACGATTCCGACGTTGACGACGATTCCGACGACGACGATTCCGACGTTGACGACGATTCCGACGATGGCGTGGGCTATTCTTCTTGCGACTAGATGGCCGCTAAGTTGCGTGATGCTAGTAGATGTAGAGAATGAGTATCAGGCAAGTGTTTTGAGTCGGTGTTTGATCTATCTCTGTCGATGCTCAGTCTCTGTTTCGTCGGTTGTAGACATTCCTTTTCTTAATAATATAAGAAGAATTCGCCATTGTTAAACAAGGAATGGTGTTTTTTTTAGTGTTTCAGCTGTTTGATCTGGAACTCTTTGTTATATTGCTTTATCTCACTTTTGTGCTAGTCTTAGACGATTACTGGATACAGGGTTAATTACCACGTCTACTTTTTTTTTTATAAAAAGCGTCTGAATCAATTTAAGAAGATATAGCGGCACCTCCTCGACCTTTCTCATATTCAATTGTAATGAAAATGAAATTCTTGATATTTCAAAACTATAGATGGTAAATAGACGAACACCGTGACCTAGAGAATTCCATTTTTCCTGTGAGAATTCAGTTGAACTGTACTTGCTTCCAGTAGGAAGCAAAAGATGATAAATAGTTTTGTAACACAAAGGCCTGGTCGTCAGCAGCCAAATAATTTCACAAAATTGTACATGATTCGAGAATGATGAAATACCTATGACCGTCAAAATGTTACATTAAGGCTTGTGACCGTAAACTAATTTCAGGACAAAGGGCAAGAAGAGCTGAATATAACTCAGTGTATTGTACCATGGAAAGGACAAGAAGAGCTGAATATAACTGCTTGGTGTACTGTACCATAGGAAATTCTAAACAGCATATCAAATCACACTCTTACCCACTAATACATGACAGATCACCTTGTAAACACCCCTTTTCAATTGATTTGAAATTAATTATTCCACTCCAACACACTTGATAGTTGATACTAGAGGCAGAGGCAGAGGCAGAGGAAGAAAAGAAGAAAATCCCTACTCAGTTCGCGGTGACAACCGGCGGTTCCTCCTCCAAAAGCCACATATCTATCGGCTAAGTTGAAACTTCTCAAAGGATTTGATGAAACCGAGAGCAGCGTCCTTGGCTTTTGTTGGTGGCGGAGTTCCGGGAGACCGAGGCTCAAACTCTGCTTTCCACTCGACAATACATCTGCTGCTTTCGTTTCCAGGCATGGGAGAAAAGGAGAAGGTGACCCTGTAAGGGTCGTACATGTCTCTCAGCTCCCCGGACACCACTCGGTATGTCACTGAACGTCCAGCTTTGACTTCTTCGATCTGTTCTGTCGATTCTTTCACGTATCCTCTGACGGCTGCACGAAAGCGTTTTTGTCCATTAAAACCCTTTATTCGCGAAACATTATGGATGCATGAAAAAAGGAATAACACTCACATACTAAAGGTTCTTGAAATTATGAGAAACAGATCTGTCAACTTCACAGATGAGAAGATCTGTTTTACGTCTATCCGTGTAGTAAATATAAAGGGCAAAGAAGAAGAGAGAAGAGGTAAAAGCAGGAAAAGAACCCATAAAACCTACCGGGACCCAGTCTAAGCAGCCTCAAGCTCCCAGGGTTGCCATTTCCTTCAAGATACTCGGCACCTGCAAGCATGTCCGGATTTACCTTGCTCATTATTTCATTGTCTCTGTATATCTCCCAAGCCTTTTGGGCAGAAATGTTAAGAACAACTTCTCCTTTCATGGACCTCATTTTCCTCTTACTTTTTCCCTTTCTTTCTCCCCCTCTTTTTCACAGCTGGAAAGCTCTCTCCTGGGGTCGTCTTAAATAGAAGAAGAAACCAGAGATTCTCGTCTTAAGCTTGCCTACTCGTGGGCTGTGCTACACAGAATATATAGCCTAGGGTTATAAACAACATACATAAAACTCTGGTGCGTCTTTTGACTGGAATCTGAAATAACAAAAACCTTTTGTAACAGAAATTCCTTTATTCCTGGCGCAAGTGGCGTTCATAATTTTTCGTCCAGATCTTTGTATCGAGTATTAGAATCGAAAAGGCAACAGATGCTTCAGCCATATGGTTCGGTATGTTTAATTTAATTTTTGCAAGCCAAACAATTTGTAGCCTATATATAGCCAAAAAAAAAAAAAGGGTGATGATGATGAGCTCGTTTTGGACTCTGGGCGGGTGTGGCTCTCGCCGAAGGACCACCTGGAGCAATTCTGTTATACTTTCTCTGAAGACGGGGAGCTGTGACGTGCAGCTTTCACGATATTTTGTCTGCCGAGCATCTGAACAGTGAAGCAAATAGTTTTGTGACAGAAGCAAACGGTTTTGTGACAGAAGCAAATGGTTTTGTGACAGAAACAAATGGTTTTGTGACGAAAGCAAATCGGTTTTTTCTCGTGAATTACAGTGGCGGATGCTACTACTGAATACTGATAACCTAGCCAACGACTACATTACGATGGCATGGGGATGGAAAATATTAATCAAATTGGATCAAGGGCTCACTGTAGTATAATATTCAACAACGGTTGTTATATGTTGCTAAAAATCACGTGTTAGATCGGGGTTTTTTCTTTTATTTTAAAGTATATAGTGTACTTTTGGGCAGACCTTTACTGAGGACAAAAAAGCAACCATCGTTGAAACCAGATCCAGCACTGGGAGAGACCAATCTCGAAGTTAACCCTGATTGATAGAATGATTTTCTTTGAAGACATTTTTTATGGACTGCTGAGAAAAGAAGCCCGTGGTTTATTTTAACCCCACGACACCGAAGATTAACCACTAATTAGTTACTTCCGGAGTGCCTAAAATTTTTTTACTCCTAGTCCAGCAAAATTAATCTTACCTGAGATCATTTAACTGGGACGCTTCGTGTTTTTGCCTTTTGGGTTGTCGAACTCGTTCTTTGTTTGTTGTTCGACTTATCCAACGAGACAATGCAGTGAACATAAGAGTAACACAGCAGTTGTGGTAAAGAAAAGAAACATTATCTACTGTGAAAAAGATTTAGTACATCAACCTGTTGGTGTCGTCTATCCTATTCTCTCTGGCGGGACCATTTACTGGACTCGAGCAATTTTATAGGTTATCATCAATTAGACACTTGAGTAATGCTATGCGTCTTTGTGCTCAAAGTATGCTGGTCATAATTGGCTTTACCAAACGTAAACTTTAAATCCTAAATCTTAAACTCTAAACCCTAAATCTTAAACTCTAAACCCTAAATCTTAAACTCTAAACTCTAAACCTTAAACTCTAAACCCTGAACTTTAAACTCTAAACCTTAAACCTAACTTTCTAAACCCTAAATTTCAAACTCTACACCCTAACCTTTAAACTCTAAACCCTAACCTTAAACTCTAAATCCTAAACCTTAAACTCTATATCCTAAATCTTAAACCCTAAACCCAATAAACTCTAAACCCTAAAGTGGATGATGACGTCGTAGTTTGCATCCACCTTACAACAACCTTACAGGATGACGTCGATGCAAACTATGCATCCAGGTGCATTTTCTACCGTACTCATATCATTATCTTAGAAACTCTCGTTACTTGGGTGGCAAATATTTATCAAAGAAACTTTCCATGAACCAAAATATACTCTCCTTGCCTTCTGAAAACGAAGTCAAGTTTTTGTTAAGAATTATCTACTTAATTTCCACTAGAAGTGGAAATAAAATAGATCACCATTACGGGGAGCCCTACATAAGAAATCAAACTCATCTTTGGTGCGAAGGCCTGATCATTCATCCAGACCGCGCCCAACGTGCACGGCCTATTTAAGATCACTGCGTGGTTCACTGTGGTCTGCCAGCCGGAGAAACGCTTCAAGCTAGGTACACTTCTCGGTTTAATTTACCAAGAAAAACCTCAAAAAGGGGTTTGGGTCAAACCCGCAAGTTTTCAAACGGCTGCGTATTCCCGAACTAATTCTCGCGGGAGCATTGCAATGAGGAGAACATTCCTTAAAACAGAAGAGAGAATGCAACATCCAAACCATACATATCAACTAACAGAAAATTTCTCACTTATGAATATAACTTATATAATCGAACTTGAGGTGTTAGATTCTTAACTTATGGAGACAAAATATAGCGGGGAGAGGACACCCTACTTTCCAAAGTCATTCCGAGATTTGGCGCCGTATAATGTACACTAGGGTAAACTTCGTGAAGGCAATCCAAGAAAACGGCTCTGCATGAAAGATGAATAATCCGAAAATACAAAAGACCTCTGACATTTACTTTCCCACAAGTCCTGAGAAAAAAAACATGATAACTTAAGAACTGACAAAATAAGTCAATCACTGGGCAAAAAGTATGTTGGACTCGTGACGCTTTTGACCAAGAGTTACACAATATTAGTCTCTTATGGACTGTTGATGTAAAAGTAAGTTACCATCAATCAGGAAGAACTATGCTTCAGAACATTGAGCCTCGTTCAATTCTGAGCTCAGAATACGATGAAGAAGGATGTCAACAGAGCGACTCCTAGTCTTAGAGCTGAACAAATAGTGTAACATGCATTAATATATTTTAAAGAATGTGTAAACCAAAAAATCAACCATGGCCAAAGGTTTCGCAAAAAAAAAAAAGCCATTCATAATTGTAATGAATTGGATGATACATACCCAAGAGCTCTGCGTCGCTTCTTCCTTTCTTTTGTCTCCTGTTAAATTTGCACAAAAGAAAAGGATATGCACAGGAATGTTTCAGAAAGGAGGACAGGAATTTTCCAGAAGGATAAGCAGTAATTCATGCTTATAATTACTGGAAGGTTTTCAATGCAATCAATAAGTATTTCTAAAAAGAATGCAAACAGGAAGGTACTTAATCATAATGACAAGTTTGCACAGATACCTTGGTGTCTCCCTCCATTTCTTCACTGGGCACCTCAACCTCCATTTCAGCAAAGAAAGCCTCCAAGACAAATGCAACAACCTGAAATGCGATACATTCAAGTAATGTATGGACTGAAAGATAGTTCATTATGAAGTTTAAAATAGGGATAAGCAATTTGCTAACATAAAGCATGTCAATAGTCAGGATTCCCAGTTCAAATCTTAAATATTATTTATCCTAAAATATGAGTGCCTACCATTTTATGCTGAATCTTAAAGACTAAATTATTAGTGCTCTTGTCAAAAAAAAAGTATGCAAACACAAAATAGAAAATACAGAACAAAATGAGAAGCTCCATTTTTTTACTCATAAATTCAATAGCAAACACGTCCAAGATGGGGACAGGACAAAATATTACCAGATTTAGGAGGAGCAAAATTGTAATCAAGTAAAAACTGATGAAGTAGAGAAGGCTCCACGCTGTTCCAGTTAAATCTCTGTAGCTCTGCAAAAAATCAAGAAATACATGTCAGATACTGTCATGAAAAACCAGAACTGTGCATAATCTGAAAGATAACTTATTTAAACACTTTAAAAAAGAGGAAACCCAACAGAGACATCATATGAAACAATTTTCATTAGCTTTTGTATGGTCAATGGTAGAAGACCATTATATTTTTACCATTAAGAGTACAACATAATTTAGGCAGCAAAAGATGATGCTTGATGGAAGCTTAAGATGTATCCTTTGGCCAACCAAGGGGTCTTGGTAATCTGTGGGTCACCAGGGAAAGAGTCACTTGTCTTACTCTATTACATTAGTTCCTGTTCAATAGATGCCGAATTATGAGCTCTCCACTGAGAGCTCAGGCTATACTTTTTTTATGACCACAGTAATTATAATAAGCTGGAATTTTAAGGATTTTTACAGAATTATAATTACTGCTCAATGTAGACCCCAAGAAGAGAGAATTATTTTGCTGTCTTGGAATGAGCCTCCTGTTAATATCATGTTGTGAGACCTCATTTCTTTCCCAATAGTTCCGTGCCTTGGCACTTTTTTCTAGTTTTCCCTGGCCTTGCCTGGTTTGCACATGGAAGCATCATGTAGGTTAAGTTCATTTTTAAACTCCTTTCTCACCATGCGTAAGAAAAAGGAAGGCAAAAGAAAAGAAATCCATATGCCTCCTCATAATTTGAAGTGCTAAACTTTGGTGAGCATTAAGACGTGCTAGCAAGGAAAAGAAAGGAAGAAATGCTAGTTGAAGTTGGCTACTCTGGGCACACAGGTATCTTACCTGCAAACTGAGCATTGTTTAAAATAATCCAGGTTTAATCTAAGCCAGAATTATGTTTTTTTTTTAATCAGTGAAATTGTACTTTAATTGCTTTTCAAAGAATCATACAAATAATAGAGTTACATTAGTTACATTTTTTCTATATAAACTAGGTAAAGTCACATAAAGGAACAACTAGGACAGTGGTAGTGCGTTGCCCACGGCTAGGGTATGTCTGTTTGCTCCCTCCTTTGCAAGCAGACAATGGCTCTAAAAAGAAACTAATATAACTGAAGTCCTGTACAATCATTAAGTAGTCAAACAAATGTGACTATATTGAGTTTTCCAGATGACTTTTAATATCAAGATGTCAAGCTAAACCATCCATTTAGGAAATAGTGAACAGATCATAAATCTCCAAAGCCAGTCAAGCAAGAATGAAATGGTTTAGTGTTCATACCTCCATCCAAAGTTGCCAATTTCCCATGACTAGCAAGTTAAAAAGTGTTACCATTCCATTTGGGTAATCATTGAAGTTGAAAAGAAGATAACTGAGTATGTGCTAAGGAGGAAGGTAAAAGAAAAAATGACTTTGTAAAAAAAATCATTTAAGAGAACTCCAACATAATGTTCATCATCATCGACCAGGTTTTTGTAAAAACTAATAAATTTTTTAGAAGATAAAATTTATTGAATACACATAAGAGAGTAGGAAATAGATGCATTTCTAAAACATAAAGGATACTCATTTTCAAAGAGTTCAGTTTGTTCCAACTTCGCGTTCCCATAATTGACCATTCCACCAAAGAGCTATGATAAAAGCAAACAATTAGAAAAATACTGCAAAAAATTGCATCATTAAGAACGTACAAACTTCAGCACAATTTTTTTAGACATGCAGAGAACTCCCCTCCAAATAAAAAAATAAGCACAATCCTGGCCTGGAAAGTTTAGTTAAAGCAAAGAAACAGTTACAAGTATCAAAGAACAGCAAGTCTACCACCTTACAATTGCTAGCAATGGGTACCACCAATTGGAAAAAAATGTTCACACGGTTTTGAATAAATTGTAATACACTCCAAACAAGAACCCAATTGTAATCCACTCAATAAATAGCATTCTGTTGGTGGGTTCCCTTGGTTTAATTTGCATAAAGTACACTGTAAATCCTCAGTAAGAATCACACTTCAGTAAATTCATTACCTACTTCAAAGAAGCACGGGTCTTAAATCACTACATTGAGACATCCATGAAACTCTTGAAAGTGCAGACAAGAGCCCAACCAAATATTTATGAATGCATATTCATTCAGTAATTTTCAAATATTTATTTGTATGTATAGAAAGGGCTCGAATAACTGATAACAACATACATTTGAAGAGTTTGGATGATAACAACAAAGAGATGACTATTTCCACTTGGGAAGAAGATTTTACGGCATAACACTACTTACCTGTAATCCAAGTGAGCAGTAAATACACATTATGCAAAAGATGGTTCCAAGGTATGGCATCAAGCTTGGTATAAGAGTAAAGAACGTTGCTACAAAAGCTTTGTATCGCTGAACATGGAGCAACAGCCTTATTAACCGCAACATCCTAGCAATAAGAAGGTACCTGATCCTGTTTTTAACAAAAATGAAAGCAGTGGATTTGAGAAATTAAAGCAATATTGATTGAAGGCCTCCTCATATCAGGGCATCAATAAATCCTACAAGAAATCCATTCACAATGTAAAGCCTTCGTTATTGCATCCTAGCAATAAGAAGCCAATAAATCCTGTAGCTGACTAAAGCGAAAAGAATAGTTTTCCAGTTTGGTTCCTTAGATCAATCAACTAATTGGACATCTTAGAATAATCTAATGTTTGGCATCTCAGAGTAACAAAGTAATAGTAATGATCATGATCATGATCATATAACCTATATAATGATGTAACTTTCTAAATTACCTTATGTTAAGAGAATTAGTCCCACATTGAATAGAAGTGGATGAATCATGGGCATAAAAGAAGGAACTGACATCTCCATTGTAATGAGGTCTTTTGGTATAAAACCCATTAGCAAAAACCGTGCACGCTTGAGCCCAAAGCGGACAATATCATTTTTTTTTTAAATTTAAGCGGACAGTATCATTACAATGTGGAGATGTGGACCCATCAAGAATTTTGACACCTTAGAATGCCAAAATTCTGATTCTCTTAAAATAAACAAGTATACAAAGGATGTTTTGGTAACAGGACTGTCGAATTCAAGATAATCTTAGTCTAGGACGAGTTATACAAACCATTCTCCGTTTGAGAGAAAAGAATTGCCAGATGGGAGGCTGAAGGTTGCTGTTTCTCCAATAACTGCAAAAACATTGTTACTTAAAAATCTATGACATCGTATGTAACTGAAAAGCAATAATCACATATCCTTAAATAAATGCAAACATTGAACCTACACCAGAAGCAACGAGAATAATCACAAAGATTGCGGCCAGTACACACTACTTCGTAAATTTAAGAGTTCAACATCTTTTTGCTCGGACATGTTGTTGCAACCAAGCCACAATCGGTGCCCTTTCAGTACAGAACAAGAAAATTGAAGCAAAACGATAATTTGTCTCATGCAATGATGAAAATTAATAGTTTTTACATAATTTACTGGAATGGTATTTTTTAGGAGAAATATGATGGGGATCACTTCTAGTAAACTAGTATTCTAGTGTCTAGCTTGTTGGTAGGCTACAAGAGAGTTGTGTCCATGATGCAAGCCCGTTATGTGTAAACCTGGGCATGAGAAGAGTTTAAGTGGGAAAAAGTACCAAACAATGTTAAGAAAAACCAATCAGTCAAAATGTTGAATAACAGGCTTCCATCGTGGCTAGTCATATTGAGATGGAATTGAGCCCAATCTTTAATACTTCCCCAAATCAATCATGAGGATTCTATTCTTTTTTCTTATATAATTTCTTACTTATCATAATTCACCTTCTAACCTTACTACTTGTCCTACTTCCACCAAAATATATTTTATCCAGAGTGCATGTGGAGGAAGAAACTTAAGTTGGGCGGATTGACAATCAAGTAAAACATATTTCACATTTCCAACCATCAACCGAGGCAGGTAAGATCAGGTGGACTCATGGTGACAACTTTCTTCTGATAACAAAATTTGTAGAGGCTTAGAGGGGAAGAACAAGGATTTTTGGTTCAAGACACAGTGCTTCACGAGAATTAATAGTTTGCTTGAGGGTTAACAGTTTCACACATAGCAGAGTTTCTTTATCATCAGATATTTAGTTCAATAGTATAAATTTGTATTTGAAAATAATAAAACAAATGTGGTCAAAGACATATGTAGCACTTATCTAACAAGTGAATGTGTAGATACTAAAATTTGGCGCATATCTACAGTAAAATCAGACTAACAATAAACATACACTAAAATTGGGAGCATAGGTGCGTTAAAATTGGATAAAAGACACAGAGAGAGCTAGAATGGCATTCGCATACAAACGTTATTTTCTTCCTCTTCATTTCCCACTTTCACTCATGAGCATAAAATTGACTTTTTCCTGACTATTGAAGGTGTTCTTCTTTTTTTAAAAGATAATATTGAAAAAGCATAGCACAACCAATATGAGCTCGTCAGCTTACCTATTATCCAAGTGACCAAAAAATCAAAACGGTTTTGACCTTCCATCCAGTAATTGTCAAATCCTGATGCAAAGATTTTAAGAGCCACTTCAAGGACATAAATCCAGCCTGCAAAACAAACACCATGAGCGCCAATACATGTGCCATAAAAATTGAAACCTTCCTGTGCATGAGCAGCACATATAAAAAAGTACAGTTAAAGAGCTTCGACCACTCCAATTCATAAAGGTTATCAAATTTTTTTCCATATAAAAAATTAGATTCAGTAAAGTGGAGTTAAAGACCAAGTATTTCATGCTAAATTTTCTTCGAGGATGTCCACTGCTTAATGTATAGTTTCAGACAGCTTAAAATATCTACTTTTTACCATTTGTAAAATAGAAGCCCCATAAGTTTACAAGGGCACCAACCACTTCCACTACTCAAGATTCAGTAGCTCAGACATGACTTATTTAGACCAAATTGATCTATCAAAGCAGTTAAAAACTTCTGACAGTGTAAAAAATGTAAAATAGAAACAAAAAGCATACAGTTTCTTATTTACAACGATTTTTTTTTTTTTTTTGAGAGTTGTGGTTTCATTCCACTTGCTAATAAGCATTATAATAAAAGTTAGCCCCACCGGGCAGAGTTAGTGGAAACTGAAGGAATCCAAACAACAAGATGTTGCTCCCTAACCCCTTGCTTTTCTAATGAATCAGCTCTACCACTTGCTCCCCTAATTACATGTGACCAACTTACAACTACATTTGCTAAATCATAGATGTCATTCAATATCAACTAAAATTTCCAAGGTGGCTTGAGATCTTTTTTGCACAACTGAATAATTACTTTGGAGTCACCCTCAACACGTAGTGGTCCAATGAAGTGTGAATGTAGACAACACTTCAGACCCTACAGCAGACTCATGGCCTCTACAGCTGTAGAACGGCAATGTCAATCGGTCCAGCGTAATTGAGAAGAATATCTCGACGGTGATTTCTAATTAATCCTCCAACCCCTGCAAGCCTAGGGCAACCCCAAGGAGGATTCATCAAAATTCAGCTTAAAGGAATAGACAAGAGGGGGTAACCAAGGTTAGATTCTAGTCGTATTGTTGCTACCTTCTCGGGCATGCACTATCTACGAATTCCATATTGTGCCAAATTCAGTCTCACTGAATTTTTTTGCAACTTTAGCCAACCAATCACTTTATGAAGTATTAGGTAACTGGTATTCTTTCAGCTTTTAGCAGTATTAAGGAACACTTTGTTGTTCCTTCCTTCTGAATCATCCATGTGATGAAGCCTAAGCAACAATTGTACATCATTCTTCCCTTAGTGTAAAATCCAAGAGAACCGACTAGCTTTGTGATACTATAGAGATCAAGATCAACACCAAACTTCCTGAAGAAAAATCTCCAGATGACAGTGAATTTGGAGATGATTAATAGACTCCAAATCAGTATTGCATAGGGGCATAAGTTGGATTGTTATGCATTCCCCTCCTCTCCAATAGGTTTCAGGTAGGCAACCTCTCTCGCATACAACACCAGTTAAAGGAAGCCTCTTTTTAAGGACAATAAAAGGACCAGTTACAACACCCTGATGGAGAATACTCCCACGATTGAAGACACAAATCGTCCAAGCTAATCAGATTTACCCCCTTACTGTGAGACTTCCACACTAATTCATCCATTTGATCCCTTCTCAAGTACAAGTTGTTTAGTTCCCCTAGTAGCTCGGAAATTTCAAGGGCTTCATCATCTCTAAGTCTTCTTCGAAGAAAGTGGACTCAATTAACATCTCTCAGTTGCCCACTAGTAGTGATGTCTGACGTGAAGCAATTCTGATACCTGGCTAAAACATATAGCCGAGGAAATCAGCAAATAGCAATTCTAATACCTGGCCAAAGTGTTTTGTCACCCTTGCCAGGCTGAAGGGAGAGATTTTGAATAAAGAATGGTAGGAATTTCCAATTCTCCTCCAAATTGGGGATAGTCTTCTTACCCTTGTTTACAATCCACCATTCTCTATGTCTGTTGTCCATCCATTTGGTAATCACTTTTTTCCACGTCACATCTCTGGTTGTATTCAACTTCCATAACCATTTGATCAAAAAGAGCGTCATTCATAGCCCTGATACCCATACCCCATCTTCCCAAGCTTGTTATCTACAACATAAGTGACACTTATGTTATTATTGGGCAAAAGTTTTAAAAGTTCTCTTAATTGAATTGGGACCTTTATTAGGCAAAGGTCTAGAGAGATCTCCAGTGTTTGTTCAAGACCAAACATTAGAATCGAGTGAAACAGCTGAATCAACTCCAAAGAAAACTGTTTCAGTAGCTTAAAACTAATAAGCCAGATAATATTAATTTTTAATGTCAGATCCCATGTAAAAGAATAACAGATGAAGTTCCTAATGAGAAAATCCAAGATAACGCCCCTTATCATAAATGTGTAATCCAAAAGACATAAAAATCATGGGAACATAAGTACGTGAATATGCAACTAGCATCGTGTGACCTAAAGGATGGGAAAGAAGACTCAACTAAATGGTGCATTACAGCAATATAGAAGATATTATCTTCTTACCAAAGACAAACTCGACATCTTGCCAAAATTTTTGAGCTGAATTATTTTGTATATCAAGCTGTCACCAAAGAGAAAGCACTTTATCAATGAATTATCTGAGAAGCGAATTTAAGGTACTTAAGAGGTCAAAGCTTCAGATTGAAATTATGTATATAAAAAAAATAAAAGGAGCAAATGAAGAGTAATCTTTGACAAGAACTTGTTAAAAAAAATCTCAAAAGGGGATGTTCTATCTATTATTCATTTTCCTTAGGGAAGGCAAAGTTTCCAATGTAAAATAGCATGCTCAACAGACCAAACATCCACTACTACCTAAACAATAAAAAAGGTAACTAACCAAGAAAAACATAGATTTATGTTTGCATAAGTATATCAAAATGCATCAAATTGGCTGCTACTACTCAACTATAAGACAGTTCTATAGCATAATAGGCAAATTTCTACGTGAAAAAGAAACAGCAGATCTATATTATCTTACCGTTGTTTCAATAACTACAGCAATTAGATTGAGTAAAAGGATAGCAGCTATTATGTATCCAAATGCTGGACTTTTGATGAAGGCTTTGAGCTTTTCACACAAAGGTGAATGGTAAAATGATGGGTAGTATTCAAACCAAGATGGCTGCACAAATCCGCGCCCCATAAGCAGATAACACAGACAATAGAAGAAAAAAAAAAAAGAGATACCTTCCGATATAACATAGTTTAGAAGGGTGTGAAAGCCCTCATGTATGTCATATCGGGAGCGTACTTACTACTGCTTCTTTTTCAAATCTCAAAGCAATTGCATTGCAGAGATCAAGGAACTCATCCAAATTGATCTACAAGTCAAGAAAAGAACTCAGGAATTAATGGATGAAGGAAAAGAAAATCCAGTATTGCATCAGAAAAACATTTTGACTCTTTTCTTTGTCCATGATGATGATATCAATAAAATTCAGAAGGAAGAGGCAAGGAAATAGACTCATTTTTCAAGAGGTTGAATTTCACATATATAAAGAATCTATCAACAATCCTGGACCACTTCTTCACTTGGGCAGAAGGAATTAGACATTCAAATAAAAATTTGGAAGTCTTGAGAACAAACTGAAAAGTCTCAGTACCCTAGGAGAATGGCTACAATTAAATTGGAGAGAATTGAGGCCAAATAACAAGATGTACTGAGGTATGTCTTAAAAACGAGTATTGACTCAGCCATTTCCAAAATTTTAAGTAGTATAGGTTACCTTGAAATCACCACTATCATCCAGCTCAGTGAATATGACACCATAATCCTCCTTTGAGATTTTCGGTAGGGACCTAGATAAAAAATGCCAATATAAGAGAGATTGTAATAGGGAAGAGGTGACGGTCATTGTAGTAAAACTAAGGCTTAGTATCAATGAGTTCTCACAACAAACCAGGAAGATTGTTAGAAAAAAAAAACAAAACAAAACAAAACAAAAATAGACTCACGGACCTAAGCCGAATATGTTTCGTGTAAGAAGATTAGAGGAATTCCTAAATTTAGAATTTTATTTGGTAAATAAGACAAGGGTAAAATTCAAACGGAAGAAAGTACATACAAAAATTAGTTCCACTCAAACAGCACAATGAAGCCACTGCATTCAAGTCTTGGCACAGCAGTTGGTAGTTTAAGCTTTCCTCAAATCCCCAACAGAAATACATAGAGCCAAAATAAATAAGTGGCATTGACTTCAATGAAAATAATAGTTTAAATTTACATGTACAATTATTTGTTTATAAATCCACGAAAGACACTTTTCATCCTTGTTTCCAACAGAAAGTGGACACTGCAACACCAACTTTGGCTGCTACTAGCAAGAAGAAGATGCAGAATAGGTGTCGCCTGTGCCAAAAGCAGCACCAATAGCGCCAGATGTCTGCAGCACAAGTAGGGCTGGATGTGCCAGTTGCGCCGCAGCGACATGAGCTATAATGAAACTTTCACTGAATTGTCTATAAAACCAATAGCTGGTACTTAAGGAAGAGTCTTCTGCGTGCACTTTGGCCTAATTCCAGACTTCCAAGAGAGACCAGAGACTTTTTGAGAGTATGGAAACGTGAAAGATAAGATCAAAAGGCCTTTAAGGCTTCAGGAATTGGGGGTTTCCTTTGACTGTGTGAGTTCAATGTCAATTTCTCTTTGTAACTGGTTCGCCTTGGTTAGATCAAAAGGCCTTTAAGGTTTCGGAAGTTTTCTTTGATTGTGTGATTAATATCCTTTTGCAATTGGTTCAGCTAGGTTAGAATTTAGTGTCTAAGTTTCCTTTGTGGTTTTGAGAAGTAATTTCCATGAATTTGAATATTCTAAGGACGAATATTTAGTGTCAATCCATGAGTACTGAGTGGTCCCTTTTAGTTTCTAGGGCAGGAAGAATACTTTTGTGATGAAATTATCTATAATATATGTGACATTCATGGTCTTTATGGCTTTATTTCTGTTTTCTCATGAAATTATCAAATGGCTATTCCCCGTAGAGGTTTATCATGTTTTCCCATACTTTGGGTAGATTAGATGCATCGCTTCTTGGTTCAATTAATCTACATGAATTGGAGTACTCCCTATGATGTAAGCCAGTGATATTGAGTAGTTCAATTCTTTTCTTTGTGAAGCTTGAGAAAATATGAATGAGATAGGAGTCTTAATTACTTGTCCATGATCATAGATTAAAGAGAATTACATTGCTCAAGTGAGGTGCCTGTCCTAGGAACTATTTGATCAATTATTGAATTAAACATGATCTTGATTGTTTTGCTTCTTTACTGCTTTGTTTAATTTAGTATTTCAAACCGTTTGACCTCATACCGAGCAAGTAGGTGTGCTTTGTTTATTTTCTTGAACAAGGGTTCAATACTCATTAGTCAGTGTGGGATCGACCTCGCACTCCTAGAACTATTTTCAGATAGATTCATTTACTAGTGATTATATTACAAAGATTACAACATGCCAGCTCATGAGCCATCAAGACATACTTGATAAAAGTCAAAGACAGCCTCATGAAAGCCAACAGCTCTCATCTCTGTTCAAGTTCTAACTGAGATCATCTTAGAATAAACACAATCAAGCTGAACCAAGCTAGTCACGAGCTGGCTGGTCCCAATTCCAACCCTAAGCATCAATTATATGAAATATGTAACTTCAGTTATTTTCAAGTCCTACACTCTTTCTAAAGTGTATGGTGGTCCAAGTTAGGAAAAAATGTAAAAAGAAAGGAATATAAATGAAGTTCGTAAAACATGACAACAAGATTCGCAATGTATTAAATATGGAACATGGTTGGTCCTGATTCACAACAAACAATATCCGCCTGTTTTTTGAGAAAGGGAGAATTTTATTAAGAACCCAAAGGCAAGCCTGAGGGCAGATTACCAGAAAACATTACAAGCAACAAATACACCAGATAAAAATGAAAAACACGATACGGTAGTGATTGCATTCAACAACAGTTAAAAAGCAAGAAGCTGCAGTTTTACCTGTACTTTCCTAGTTCTTCAAACAGATTCAGGCATTGTCCTTTGTCAAGATATCCCCTATTCTGTTATTAACCAAAAACTAGCCTCAATGCACTCTCACAAACAATGAATGTGACTTCATGCAAGTAAAGATTATGATCGATATGTAGCAGACAAGCACCGACTTACATCTTTATCAATAATATTAAAAGCTTTGCTCAAGATCCTTGTCCGCGTGGCATCCGCTTGAGCAACTTGTTTTGCAAGCTGCAAGGGAGTACAACACATGTGAAGGAACATTAAATTTGAAAAATATCAATTTGAGAAATCATCATTAACTTCTCCTTAGCTACAAAGTAAAATACACAAGAGTAGCACCTGTGCTTTGAAGCTATCATATACAACAGCAAGAATCAAATTGGTAATGAAATACACCCCCAACAGAATGTAGAGGACAAAAAATAGGCAAGACCAACGTGATTTCCTGATATAGACAAAAATACCAATTACAACTGGAAAATATGACTTTTTTCAGGAAACAAAAAAAATGAATTTTCAGAACAGTTTAAAGATAACACCAAATTATTAATCTCAGAAATAAGAAGACCTCACTCACTTGTATGCAGGAATCCATACATCAGGATTATTGGATGTAGTGAAAAGAACAAACATTTGATACAATGTGGCTCCATATGAGTAAAATACAGTTTGACCCTGTTGAGTATCTTCAAAGATGACATATCCTATCCAGCTCGCAAATAAGAGGAACAATACCCATAGAGCCTGCTCCAAGAAAAGCATTTGATGCCATTCACAGAAAATATTAAGCTACCAAACAACCAAAATGAACAATGAACAATGATTCAGCAAGTACAAAAGAAGACGAACTTTACCAGGACATTAAGGTACATTCCTGCCATTCCAGCTAATGTAACCATACAATCTCGTAGTTCCCTAAACCATGAAACAAAAGAAATATTAAAGTCAAGGAATACTCATTTTTGCGACAATGCTATGCAACTTAAACGCCACAACACCTATCCAAGCCACCCAAATAAAATGCAGGCAAAATTTTGGCTAAAATCGTGAAGCTGAAGATTAACAAAGTATCAAGGGAAGCTGATGAAAACTTCGTCTGCAAACCCACCTACCCTTTTAACTCTTTTTGATGAACAGTAGATGCATAACAATAATATCATATATGCACAGATAATCTTCAGAAAGAACTAGCACATTGAGGAACAAATCCTATCATAAGGAGAAAACAGAGAAGTGAAAGGTAGATTTATAAACATCAAAAAGAAAGAGCTTGGCTACGTCAATTTAAAATCCATTGTGACATGGGGTTTGATGTATTCAATCAAGACAACTTTCAAAAAAAATGTATTCTATCAAGACTAATACAGGTCAACCTGATCAGACCACATTTGAGGTATAGACCATCAAAAGGAAAACACCACACGTCCATAATTTGACACGGGAAATAATGGTTTGGGTCATCCAAGCATGTTTAAATAAGAAATATGGTATCTGACTTGTCACTTCTGTGTCATTCCCTTGCTAGCAGTTTCACAGATTTCATATTCCTCCTTATACGCCAGATAGATATTTGAAGTTGCCGTAATGTTTATGGCAACATGTGTCTATACCCAAATCTCTTGCCTAGCCTTAACCTGATGGAATGGGTTAACAGACATTTACATCTTCTATAGGATCTTTCAAAACTCAATTGTGCTAGTTTGGCCATCAAAATGTTCAAATGGCACGCCGCCAGTCAATCAATTCTCCTTATATGATTTGAAGCATGTACTATGAAAATGAACTCTACATGATAAACATGACAATTAGATTTATCCATACCTGATATTTAAAATGAAAAAGACAACACGTATATATGGAGCAATTCTCAGTGGCAAGTAATTAAAGGCCAAGGGAGACAAATAGAAAGCATAAACCACGAAATCAGCAACCATAAGCCCCAAAAGCACCACCTGATAACAAATGCAAAAGTAAGCCATCAACAAGATCCACAAAAACAGCTGCTTCATGCAAAAATTTCATTACATCTATGTGCCTAAACAATTTTGAAAGAGAAGATGACTATCGAGAGTATTAATGAACAAGTAATGTAACCAACAATTCAAAGCAACTAATAATAGTGAACATAACCACAAGTATGTTTAACATTGGAGCATAATTAGCACCCTCTTTGAATGCAACTAAAGATAAATGAAGTAACAAAGTTATTAAACACAGAACAGATAATTTAAAAAAAAAACCCAACAGGCATTAGAGTGTGCACGCTTATACTTTGTATGCACATATGCGAGAAGAGAGAAACAGAGAAGAGGACAGACAAACAGTATACGTAGGAAGCTAGGACGAAGGGAATAAAAAAAATAAAAAATAAAAATAATAAAGTTCTTTAAGGATCATGTTATTCCGAATATACATGATCCACCTCAAGCATTGTATTATTTGGCCTGGCACCAGAGATCAATACTTGCTATCTACATGATAAAAGCTATATTCCTATTAACCGTGAACTAGAAGGCTAAATGGAGGTAGACGTCACTCACCTTCAAGATATTCAACAGGTTCTTCCAGTAGAGACTGCATCCTTCATATGATATTGGGAATAGTGTATACAAAAAGAGTATAAATAGCGTTACACTCTGCAAAAACCACCACAAATCACAAATACCGCTTGAAAGCAACAATTGACATAAATATTATATAACACGATGAAAAATATTAAAAATATAAGAGCTGTACTTAAATATGCCAACAAAGTTCGGCTCCATACCCTCTTGTTGGATAACAGAAGACTGCAGTAATGTGCTTTTGAGTAACTAGTTAATTGGCAATAATTAACCTTTTCTCAATAAGTGCAGCTTTCATATACACTGATGCATTATAAATTATGCAAGATCTAAAATACAATACAAACTTTTGGAACTAATCTACTAAGCGAGTAATAATATTCACAAGTGATAATACTAACCTCATAAGCAAGGGACTCTGCACTGCTTAAGTAGGGCAACTGCCCAAGAAAAAAATATTCTCGCTGCTGGCAAGAATATGAAGGGTTTTTACCACACCATAAAGGCTTCTGCAAATCATTCAAAACAAAAGAAAACAGATGAGTAAGATAAATTCAATCATATTGTGCTTTGGTGGAGCAGATATAATGACCAGTCCCTATAAGACATCTAGCCCTTTACTACCTACAAAGTGACATAGCTTTTTATGACTCTTTTCTGTTTCACTTCCATCAGATTAGACATGACACCAGAGAACAAACGTACCTCAAAGAAATTCAATATGATCAAAGCAAAGAGATTGATGGTCCACAGCACATCAAACCAAATAAAGAAAAAGTAATACTTTTCTGCCCTTCCGAAATTTGATTCATCAAGTACTTCCTCGGGCAAACCGATACCATCTTCAGCCTGAAAAAGTTAGGAGACAAGAATATGATATCATACCAAATCTGATTCACCAATTTTAGCAGGGAATTCACATCAATATTTTTGTAGGAAGAACTGAAGAATCCCCAATGTATTTTTAGCTGCTTTAGACATGATCTATCCTCAAGATTCCTAGGGTATCAAAACATATTATTGTTACTTCCTGCAATAAGGATTTCTTTTGAACTTTTCTGCATAATCTTGACATATTAAAGAATCCATATATTGACGACAAAGTAATATCCATATTCAACAGAATCAATAACCTGTGATCATCAATGGCCAATACCGTCCCTCAGGCACAATTGTTGGACTTTTATTGCTTAAAATCATAATGGCACAATCTTTTCTAATTTTCTATTTAAAAAATGGAGAAAATGTTAAAAGAAACAAATCTCGGGAATTCAAAAACATATTACGAATATGAGGAAGGATAAATTGCGACATTTCATGACTTCAAAATTACTCTTAACTGTACGCAAGTTGCAAAAAAGTTCACTCATTTTGCTCCATGACAATCCAAACAGCACAGCCAACATTTGCTATTTTCTGCTACATTTTACAAAACAGTTCGCGAGAATAACAACAGTTGTCTTAGTTCCGGTCAAGCAAGGAAAATGAAATGACGATGAAGTCCAGTCTATTAACCATCTCAAGTAGATCCATCTAAACTATGAAGCTGATAAGATCGCCACTTATGCTATGGAGAAGGCGCAATTCACCACAGTTATCGCATAAAACGCGTACCGGAAAGGATCGACAAAATATAGATAGTAGTATACGTTCAGTTCTGATCATCCCGGAACATGAAGAGACAACACCAGAATCCGCGGTAGAGATTCCAATTCAGGATAGAGATGGATAATTCGTTCTTACATGGAATTTCAACGAAATAAGATAAAAGAAACAAACAAACAACTTACCAGATCGACCAAAGCAGCAGCTTTCTGGAAATCTGTACCATTAATAATTGCACTAGACCTGCTCTGAAAGTTCTTGTATCTGTTACGTATTCCACCATTGCTGCTGGTGCCGGCTTCAGAAACCAATGGAGTGCTGTCCATCGCTCTCTCGTCTCAATTTCCCAAGAGACGAAGAAATTCCTAGCTACTTGGTGTAGTGAGGAGCATGCCTATCGAATCAAAACAATAGAGAGGATCATGCCTGTCAACAGCAGCTGAAATAACACGGGTGGTGACATGTCCAGACGCGGCAGGTACCTTTTCTAAATGCCCATGGACGAATCATCAAATTACGCGACGAAGATACGCGATTTGCTCATTATAGTTCTAGCCATTTGGGAAAGGAGTAATACTAGGCACCTAGTCCACGTACATGTTTGACATACCTGTTAATTTAAAGAATAAAACTTAGCATGATTTAGATTAACAGGTACGTGAGTACGTGAGATAAGTACGTGAGATAAGTACGTGAGATAAGTACGTGAGATAAGTACGTGAGCTAGGTGCAATTAGGATTATTCTTGGTAAAGTCAAAGCGAGTAGAGTAAGGTCTGACCGTTACATGTCGGCAAAGGCCAGAACTCATTGAAAGCGAAAAGGACAAGGTAGGTGATTTAATTAATAAAACTGGAATTCAGCAGTGGTGAGTCTAGTCACCAGTGTCTGACAATAGCGGAAGAGGAGAGCCATAGATGAAGATCCATGTGTCAGCTGAAAGCAGGGCTTGCTAGAATGGAGTAGGTGAATCATTAATAAGAAATATCTAACAATTGTAGATTGATTTGAAAGGGAAGCAAACGGATAAAGATAGATTGCGTTAGAGAGGGGTAATTTTGTAATGCATTCCATTTAGAGTAATTCGCGCGCACGTTGGGTGTGCCACATTTTTTCTCACAAAGAAATAAAAAATTATATTTTATAAAATACAAATATAATTTTTTATTTTTTTATGAGAGGGCCGGTGTCCCTCTCGCACACCCAACAGGTATAAGGGGGGAGCCGCCGAGCGGGGAGGGGGGCCGAGCGGGGAGGGGGGGGAGGCCGCCGAGCGGGGAGGGGGAGGGGCACCATGAGAAAAATGAAATAGCCCATCGTCTTCAACGGAGTTGCAAATCAGCATGACAAAGATTAAAAGAAGGATCTTTGATGTATCAGTGAAATAGCAGCAGAGACAGAGATTAAGAAAATGAAGGGTTATTTTATGACCTAAGGGCATAATTGTGTAGCAAATGGAGACAGGAGGGGTGTTGAGCTTGCAGACGGTGGGGAGACCGAAAGCTCTGGTCTTGTTGAACTCCAGCCCCAGGCCGTTGGAGTTGAGAAGAAGCTGACAGAGGCAGAGGGGTTGCTTTTAAAGATAGTGTTGATGCCCGTGCAACAGTCCTCGCAGGCGCATTCGTCGAACTGTTTGGTTGGACGTAATTCAAACAGCTGATCAAGTACGTGACGACCAGGGTCTGGCAGTCCACCGACGCCAGAGAAGGCGTCGCCGTCTGCGCTACGACCACCGCAGCAGACATGATCACCGACAAAAATAACCCCTATCCGAAACTCCAAGCCATTTTGAGTTTAGGATCGTCTCCCTCCCGCTCCACCGCCTCACTCTCTCTCTCTCCTTCCCACTCCGCCTCCCTCATTCAGCGCGAGAGAGGGAGGACCGGCTAAAGTGAGGGAAGAGAAAAACCAAAACCCGAATCTTCCGGTTTTCTCTTTGCCGAAGTGGCTTTGGATGCCACATAAGACATCCATACGCAAATGTACAATTATAGTAACGTACACATAGTATTACTCAGAATAATACTAGTTGTACTTAATTCCTAGTATCTATGCCACATACTGATGTAACTAGCCGGTATTAATAATTTAATAAAATAATTAGAGTAAGAATAATGCTAGACGTACCTAGGGGACGCACCTATCTGATGTACATGTTAATTTAAGCTCTTAAAAATATTTTTTTTTATAAAATCCTATTTTATAGAGGATAAACCCTAGGCATCAATGGTTTAGATTAACAAGTGTGTGGGATAGGTGTGTGGGCTAAGCGCAACTAGCATTATTCTAGACTTACCTATCCAATGTACATGTTAATCTAATCTCTTAAAAATATAAAAAAATAATTTTTTTATTAAATCTATTTTCTAAAGGATAAACCCTAGGCATCAATGTTTAGATTAACAAATGCGTGGGATAAGTGCGTAGGCTAAGTGCAACTAGCATTATTTAAATAATTAAATATTTTTTATTTTATAAAATTTTGGCTGATTATATACTCAAATAAGTATTATACATAGGTACAACTAGTATTTTCCTTGTTTTAATTTGTAGAATTCATTAATGTACCAGGCACAACAAATGTCCACTCCACTAGGTTGCATGATCGAATATGGGGTTCCATAGTTCCACTTGGGAAAAGCTGTTACTAAGACAAATTGAAAAGAGTAATACTAGTTGTACCTATGTGCAACCTATCTCATTTACATGTTAATTTAAAACCTTAAAAATATAAAAAATATTTTTTATTATTTAAAATCCTATATTCTAAAAAATAAACTCTAGGAATCAATGATTTAGATTAACATACACGATGATATAAGTATTTTGCATAAGTGTAACTAGTATTTTTCAACTAAACAAAGTATTCTACTTACTAATCTAAACTATCAAATTTCTCGAATATCATCAGCTAACGGCTGCACGAATTACGAACTGATTTTGATCCAGATCCCATATAAAAAAACAATTTACGATCCACTTCTCTTAAAGAGAATGTGGAGTCCACGGAGGAGAGAAGTTTGTTGTCATGCAACTCAAACAGATAAAAATAAAGAATAATACTATGCAGTGAATGCACACTACCGCATAACATTACTCAAAAATAAAAGAATAATAATTTGTACATACTCTCTCACAAAATAATAAAATAATATATTCTACATAAACCGAAAAATATATTATTTTATTATCTTGTAAAAGCTCTCTCCGCAAATCATTACTCAAAATAAAATAACATGACATTCACTTATTGTCCCTCTTACGTACACAACTCTTGGAACATTATCGTAAAATGAAAGTAGCACAAGCTGTAAGCTTTGGTCAACAATGACTAGAAGGGATATTTGATATTGCACATTACAAATAACACATGAAATCGTTATATACAGACAAGGAATCTACAAATTTTGAATACTTCTAATGTCTTACATATTCATAATTTACTACAAATGCCACCTACGACTCCAGGCCTCGACACCGATTGCCCCTTTCATTCTATTTGTGTCCAAAAGCTTAAGACGCGCTTGCCGCTATCGAGACCAGAGAGTAGAGTTTAAGATTTCTGAGGTCTTCTTCAATGTCTCACGCTCACTAGAAGGAATAGTCCGCTGGCATGATAGTAAGTAACGAATATTTAACTTTGAGTGCGATCTTGCCACCCTCAACCCAGAGCTTTGCTCCAGTGACGACCCAATGACCAGGCGGTTCCTCTGGGCCTCTCACCGTTTCATTTGTGTCCAGAAACTTGAACAATTTTGGAGCTTTATTTGCACCCGGCGGACCTCCGGGGTAAATCGCAGAATTCAAAACGACTTCCCCGGGCTTATCTTGAGGGGGCTGGTTCGTGTTAAACCGAGTGCTTAAAAATGTAGAGATGGAACCAGATTTTCGGGAGAGGTATGTGGGTCCATCCCATTCAGACCTGCGGATCTTTGCAGATTCTACTGCGGAGAAACCGAGCCTCAAGAACAGCACCTTCTTCATGCCGATGTCCTTCACTTCAAGCCAGGCTTTGGTGACAATTGAGGCGGAGTCATCAATACAGGCTCCACAATGCTGAACAGGAGCAGTGCAGACGTGAGAGAATAAGCTCCATTTGACAGGTTCATAGAAGTTTCGCTCATCCACAGAGTTATCCTCCGTCCCACAGTTATGATCATCTGAGAGATGAAGGATCTTAGGGATGGCAGAGAGGTGGAGGAGATGGACGGCCAAGTGGTCACTCTTCTTGCCTTCCAAGTACAGACGAATTCCGGTAACTGGACGACTTCCAGAGTCAACCTAAAAAGGCATAAACACGAGGATAAATATGTAAGAATATAAGACATGATTTGAATTCTTCTAAAAAAGTGACCGAAATATACTCAAAGAAACGATGAGATAAAAAAAAAAGAAAGTTAGTCCCAGCTACAACTCTACCATGTTACATCTTCTCCACATCAGGCTTTAAGTAGAGTCACTATAAAGGAAATATAAAAAAGCAGTATCTTAACAACTTCAAGTTCTCATATGTAAGAACCAGTAAGCATATTGTATACAATCACTTTCCCGTACCAATATGCAATGTTGGCTTTTGATAATGTAGAACAAGAGAAATTATCCAACAGGCAATCTTCACAAGGCAGTAACTTTTAGTGATTACAAAGATGGGATCTTTCACAAGCAAAATCCGGAACTGAAAAGTTCTAGCCACATATCAATTAAGAGCAAAGCACTAAATTCAATTATGATAAGTGATAACCGCTCAAATATTCTTGGGGAATATAAATTGTTTGAACCAATACCCGTTTATCTTGTTTTTCTTGCTTACTTTATGCTCATTAGTTGGAGACATGCAGAAAGGTTCATCAAAACTTATATCTAAGAAATTATTATTATCATTAATAATTATATCATTATTCTTATTATCAATATTAATATGATCATCACTATTCTCACTTCTCACTAAAAATCGACAGATTTTTTTCTGCATCAATGACCATGGACTGTGTAGGTCCAGAACCTAAGAAGCCACTGCCATAGGAAACCAAAAGTTGCACCAGAAAAGTCTTGCACTTAATGGATAGCCTTGTTGACGTTAATCTTTGCACAAACGCTGAATTAATGGCACAATAGTGAGAAGTCTTTTGAAGAGAACACCCTTGCCCAAGTTATCTGGATGTCTGGCTACTCGGATGTCTGGCTACTCGGATGTCCTTGTTGACTTGTTTTTTTCTTTTCTGGACTTCAATCTCGTCTAAGGCCATGTCATATTGTGTCAAAGTGTTCCTTTCCGTTTTTCTTTTTTTTTTTTTTTGAGGAAATTGGATTTCATTGATTTCTGGATTAAAATACATTTGCAGAATACAGAGTTTCTCAGTGTGGTACTGAGGTTACGGTGGCTCCCTCACCTCAAGATGAGGTAGGGAGACACCTTCTTTAGCAATCCCGTCAACTGCAGCATTAGCAGACCTTGGTTGTGATTCCAGCTGCAATTGGCTTTCTTTCCTAATTCCCATATCTCTCTAAAAAATACAATTAACCTCCATGGGGTGAGCTTCCCTCTTGCACCACTTGATGACATTCAGACAATCTCCTTCAATCACCAGTGGTCCACTAAACTTCTCATCAAACAATTGCTATCCCTTTAGGACAGCAACGGATTCAGCTTCAGTGGAGTATTTGGTCCCTGGCAGCCCAGCATAACTGAGCATGACTCTGCCTTCATGGTTTCTAATGGTGCCTTCAATGCCTGCAGGGCCTGGGTTACCTAGTGATGATCCATCAGTGTTCAGCTTTAACAGCCCCAGTTCAGGTGGCCTCCAAGCAACTTGGATCGGTGCCTGTTTTGGGGTGTTGAGATCAGCAATGGCTGACCAGGATGCCCTGAGGTTCTCTGCACTGAATTCATTGAATTCTTTTTGTGTGGTGAGACAGCTGATGATCCTCTGTAGGGTCATTTCAGCTAGGCTATTGCTGCAATTGGCTTTGAACATCGACATTCTCATTGGTGGAATGATGTGATTTAGCCTATTTGTTAAATGAGAAATAATTTTTCTTTCTGTAGGAAGTAGGTTAACTTTTTAAAGTGGAAAATGATACGTTATACTCTTCGACATCTTTCAGGCATCAGTCTTCTGTAATGCAAGATATATTTCTAGAGGCACATGAACCTCAAGACATTTAATGTAATAATTCTCAGAGATAAAAAAAATAAAAAAAAATAAGACTAATCAAAGTGTGGATTACGTCGGATAGAGAAAAGGACAATCAAGTGAAAAGTCAAAGTAACCACTTAAAATCACAGAACTTGTACTGTAGAAAACAGGATTATCAATTTCAAATTCCAATTGTTCTTATAGAAGAAAAATAAAGCTTGTGACAAATGAAACTAGTTGCAAAGTACCATACAAATCTGCATGAAGGAGTACAAAGAGCAAAAATAAACTATAATTACTAATGAATCAGAAACAGTTTGCTAGGTAAGTAAGAGACTGAAGCAAAAATAGAGAACTTTACCACATTTGTGTTAACATATAGTTTAGGACCCATGAATGTGAACTGGAGGGAAGGCAAGCCATGGTTTTTACGAAGAAGACCAAGAGGCAAATCACCATACACAGGGGCCCATTGCCTTGGTAATTGGAACTCCAAAAATTGGTGCAGCTCATCCAGAGGTGGCTTATCTGTATAATGATATTCAATTGGATCTCCATAGATGGATCAAATACTAGCTCCAAATGTAAACCAAGTGGCTCGTTCTTGAACCGGTTATTATTTTAAACTAGTCCCTGTCTAGACAGGAAGCCATTCTGGCCAATGAGCACATATTCCACTACACTTAAGAAAGAAAACTTACATCTAAGATATAGATTCATGGCATGGGTTAGATATCCACTTCCTCGGACCCCTTCCAGAAGAGAAACTATAGGCACAAAGGACATAGATATGACATCAGGAGCTTGTGAAATAGTTGATAGCCATTGACTGTGTTCTTGACCATTATCAATGCCTCCTCTTCTGACACGGATGGTTACCACATCCTGCATTTCGTAACTCAATAAATACTAGGGACAAGGTCAAGTAGTGATGAAATGTTTACATTAAAGTGCCACAAAGAGGACAGAGATGCTTACTTCCTTCTTGTGGTATGTCACCACGGGCCTAATTGATCTTGCAATTGCAGAATTGTGTTTCCAAGCAACTAATTGCTTCTCATGATACTGAAAACAAAAGAATTGACTGAAATTACTTCTTTCAGAGCTTGGAGACCATAACAAGAAAACCAAAAAGAATGAGGTGCTCTCAAAAACAATAAAAAGAAAAAAGAAGAAACAAAAGAATGAGATGATATGTATCATCAACGTCTAACAAATATTATTCGGGGAATCATCAAGAACAGAATGGAAGTAGATCTGTCCTGGCAGAAGTGACATATGGAGTCCACGGAAAACCAAATTATATTCAGAACTTAAATTAAGAGAAGAACCACTTCCAAAATAATTGTTTTGTTTCATTTTAGGTTTACCTTCAACCTCTTTATAAATTCATCAGAATCCACTATGAAGCTTCCACTGGCATTTTCACAAAATCTCTCATCAGCTAGCTTCTTTAAGAGTTTCTGAACATCAGTTGCTTCAATAGAAGAGCTCTTTAGCTGCTTTATGTGTACTATATCTTTACCACCCATCTTTATACCAACTACGATATGAGTACCATACTTCTCGATAAACCTGGGCACATAGACAAAATAAGAAGAAAGAAAAGGGCATAACCTCTAAATTGGAAGAGCACATCACATATATTAATCTTTGGGGACAACATCAGTGGATTATTCATCTATCATATGATATGATTTGAATACTTTTAGAAATGGAAAAGCAATTTAAAGTGATGGACTACTCATAAAATCATAGATAGCATAGATTCTTCTGGAGTGTAGAGGCTGCAACAAGTTGTACGACAAACTCTGTTGCAAATTCTATTAATGAAAGAGGCACCTATTGTTAAGCACATTTTGGTTTTCAAATGTAAGAAAAAGACAGATATCATCTACTATGAATTATCAATTGCATGGAACTGGTAGTGATGTATTAACCAACATAAATTTTTTTTTTGAAAAGTGTGATTTATTAACCAACATAAATTATTTTTGTATTTAAGTAATTCAAAGGCACATAGTCAGCAACAAAAAATTGTTTGCAACTTTTAATAGGGAATAATAATCCGTATTTATGAACATGACCATGAACTAACCGATCATGCAGTGCTCATTTCAACCTAGAAGATACCAGTTTACTATAAACTGCCTGAATTTGCCTTCAGCCCACAGCTTGAGTGGAACATCCCTACTAATTATCATGTGGATTCATGAACAGGGTAAAAATACTTCATGGTCATCCTTCTCTTATGTTCAGTAAAGGCAGTCTCATATGGAAGACAGATTGTTCTGTGACCATATTATACTCGTTTTCAGAAATAGTTAATCAAGACGAAAAATACTCTTCACTGGAAGCCAGTAATGCTTGAACACAACATGAATTAAAAACTTGTTTATTCAATTTGATGCTTACAACGCTAGCTTGAAATCCTTAAATCTTTTAATCAACAAAAGTGAGACTGAGTTATACAAGAAAATAAAAATGTAAATCTTGACAAGCTCCAAAACTAGAGATATTCTGATGTTGACATAATTTTTTTCTAACTTTTCAAACACAGAATAACAAATAAACAAAAAGGCTCACCCAGCAAGGGCAGCAGGATCCCATACACAAGGAACTTCTTGCTTGATTTTCTCTCGCAATTCTATCTTAGATCTTGCCAGCTCAATATTGTAAAGGCTTATATACCAACCATCATAAGCGAGACTTTTTGTTGCAGCTGCATCCTTTGGCCAGCAGCCAGAGAACGCAAACATTGCAATAAATAGTCCAGCCGGAATTTTACCAGTCAAAGAGAGTTCCTTGTTTAACTGCTCTGACATCTGCAGAAACCAGCAGAAGGATAAAATGCTGTTAGCCTTCTGCTGACATTTATTGGGCATAACAAACACATGAAAATTGTTCATGAAAATTATAACCTCTAAGTGACACCCAATTCAGCAGTTTAAATAAACCCAAATGTTTAAAAAGATAATCATAAACCAAAATCAGCAATTTGCCGAACCGCACAAAATACCCAGGCAGCATCTCCTTACAAAAAGAATTGACGGGAGTAATTTTAGACAAGAAATTCAATACCGTCAACCCCAAGAAAGTTAATGCTTTTGTAGTTTGATATAACCAACACACTAGGGACCCACTGAATGTTTAGTAGTCCAATGCAAGTAGGAAGCAGTAAAAGAATGTTTGTTTTCAATGAGCTATATCTCAATAATTTCAGTTTGTGAAGAAAATGAAGCACTGTCTGAAATTGGATTGATTTTGAAAATGACAAATTGCCAAGACCTAACATCCATGGTAAAAGACTTAAATAGGTTTTAAGTCAGGTTTATCGAAGTTATCATGTTGAAACTAGGTTCACATCCATCCTAGAAGAATTTGCTAAAAGGTCTTTTCCAAACTAATCACTTAGTTATGTTTCTAAACATTTATTTTCTGAGGGACCATTATACAGGACATCTGCATTTGACTCCCAAGAACACTCGCGAGTTTGGTAAGAACCTCGCTAAGGAACTTTACAGCAGCAGGTTTCCGACATTCTACTCTAACATCATCTTAACCAGGCGAAGAACTGAGACCACTTTTAAGTTGTTTAGAATCACTGCACTAGGTATTGTGAGTGTTTAGCGACAACTGTCTCATAAGTAGCAAAAACAAGGAAAATAAAAAACAACGAAAAGAGAGCAACAAAATACATATAGGTAACTGGAGAAGAACAGAGAACGTCAAAAAGAAAGAAAGAACTCAATACCTGGTGAAAGGAAAGAACATCGGACCTAAATCTCATCCTCTCCCCCTTATCGCACTTGATCGACTTGGAAACATTGGGCACAACGATGCCACCGGGAAGGACAAGGTCGCGAGCAAGGTTTTCGTCAAGCTCAACCAACCGCGACCCCTGCTTACAGTAAGAGAGACGTATATCGCTACAGAGATCGTACCCGCAGCCGATGACTGAGACCGCCTTCTCAGCGGCTGTCTGCATGCTAGTAGACGCCATCGGTGTGCCGAACTAACTATCGCAGCTAAGTCTCCTGGTCGCGAGTAAGAGCATAGTTGTGAAGCCCATTGAAATGGTCTTCGAAGGGTGGCAAGGCAGCTGCTTCGGCGTCGCCCCATTTGAAAGCTACTTTACTTGTATCCGCGACCAAAAGTTGTCAACGGGGGGACCGAGTTTTTTTAAAGTTCGGAGGCGTAAATAAAATCAACAGTCTGGCACTCTCCGCTCTACCCATCCGTCCTCGCAAATCGACGCAAGAAAATTGGAGTTACCCTCTGTTCGGGCATCGAGTTCGTTGCTGCGTGCCGGAAAAAGCACGATGATGCAATGCTACAGAGACCTCAGTTTTTTTTTTTTTTTATGCATTTCGGCCATTGATGAAGAAAAAGTGAAAACCCCGAGCTTTGGGATGAACGACCAATCTCGATTTCTCACCTAACCCATTATTTTAGCGAACATAGTGATGCACAAAACCCGAATCGTCGGTGTCGGCTGCTGGGATGGTCAAGAGAGCAGAGCGTTGACGAGACAGAACATTTGAATGGGTCAAGGTCACCGAGAAATTTAGCGGGGAAAGGAAGTGGGAAATTTATGAAAATTTTACTTAATTGATAAGGTTGAGCAATATACTTATTCTACGAATTATACTTAAGAGAGAACTCATAATTTTTTGAAGAGATTGATAAGAGAGAACTTATAGTTTTTGGGGTTCTATTCGTTTCCTCGGGGAGCAAGCGATATCTATTATCGACCTAAAATTAGACAGGGGCAAAAAGGGGAACTCGCTCTTCATTCTCAAGTGACTCGAGCGATTTCTCGCGCTTTTTGCCTTCTTCGGACTTCAGGGAGCCCGAGCCGGCGATATGTGAGGGGATAAAAGCGAAGAAAGAGGATAAGATTTTTTAGTAAGTAGGAGGCCGGGAAATGGCTCTGCAGTCTCTCTCTCCTTGCGTCGCCCTTCCTCAAAAACCCAAAATTTCCGCAGTCAATGCTTCTTGTAGCACTCTTTCAGTTCAAAGGGCTTTCCGGTCCTTGAGCTTCTCCAACAACCTGTCGCAGAATGCTTTCGGCAAAGGTTAGAAGAACACACTTGTGTCTTCCCCGTCTCTTCGAAAAAAATATTCATCTCTTTTTCCCAATTTTCACTCAGACGCGGGTTTTTAAGATGTGCGAATTGAATAATGGCGATGATGGCAGTTTTCTGTTGAAAAGCGAAATTGAATATGAATGGCGATGTATACGTCAGTTTTTTTCTTTTATAGAAGTCGAATTTGAGTGTCAATGGTAATGGTTGCTTCAGGGAACTGTTTCTTGGTACCGGTAGAAAAAACTCAAAGGAGGAATGTCGTATGCGAAGCGGCTCCGGGGAAGAAACCAGATTCCGCTGCAAAGAGAGCTCGGCAAGCGGAGAAAAGACGCTTGTACAACAAGGCAAAAAAATCCGAGATGAAAACTCGAATGAAGAAGGTATGGATTAATTGAACTGTTTGAATTATTTCCTGAATACCAACCTTTTGGTCCTCTTCTGTTTAGAAACTATGATAATGTTGGGCAGCTGAGAACTGATTCATTTGATAATGTAACTTAATATTTAGGCAAAGTGAAAGGACATTGTGGACTGGAAAGGAGGAAATATAAGCTGAGGTTAAGATTCTACCTCCTTTACTGCTGAAGTTATGCAAATAAAGATAGTTGTAAACCAGACATCCAACCTGATCCTAAAGATGGATGTTAATCAGTGTCAATACCGTGTAGTTGAAGAAAAAAGCTGAGACCACGCTCCATGCTCTCTCCTTAGTTATGCCAGCAAACTACCGGTTTAGTTATTTGTATGGCTCTCTGTTGGTATTTCTTATTCCAGTGAAATCTGCTTTCACTCATTACCGTATTGAATCCTCTCCAGGTTGTCAAGATGACCTTGGTTCAAAACCCCAACCCCACTTTTCTCATTTGAACCTTTTTGAGCTAATTGTTTTCTGACCTCTTTGATGTCAGATTCATATATACTCGGATTAAATCTTATAGATTTCTTGCATCAACTAAGTTATAAGTCGGTCGAGTCTTGCAGGTAAGACGTGGGTCTGCACTTGAAATTGTATAGGAATATTTGATTGTTAGCCCATGAATTGGTATTGCCAGATTAAAGGTGGGAATGACTGTCACTGTTCACAGGCAATGTCATCCACGATTCCTTCTAGAAATGATAACACTTTAGCAAGTTTTAAGATATGGAATCTAGTGGGAAGTTTCAACTCTGATCCGATTTTGAAGTGCAAGTTATGCTGTTCGACATGTTCTGTTACCCATCTTTTCTGCTTCACTGAAAGCTGCCAAGTTCTTCATGAACAAAATATGGAAATCTGTTTACCACGTAGCTGGAAGAAACTACTTATACTAATCTGTTTTGACCTGCCCATTTAGATGCAAGGTAAAAGGTCTTGCTCGTTCTAGTCACAGTAATTTGCTTGGAGGGTATATTTGGAGCAAATCTGTTGCTGCTCATGATGATGACTTACCTCTAATGGTATTTAATAATAAAAATGGAGGGACTCATGGATGACAAGATTAACCTTATAATTCTGTTAAGGTCTTGTCACTCACGCCAATACCTCTCCATTTCTTCAGATATGAGTGCTGCTCAATAATTATAGAGGTGGCTGCACTATTTTTGGGGCTCTTAAATGTTCTTATTGCTGCCTCTCTTTTGTTATTTTAGAGCTCTCTGTTCAGCTTAATTTACTTTTCACAGGTATAAATGAAAGTAAACCTTAAGAATGCTAAGTTCATTTTCATGTCTGTTTCTTGCCGAGAAAAAAAAAAGAACGAAAAGTGATGGATTGAGAGTCTTTATTGGTATATACTTTTTTTCTCACCGGCCTTCAAATATATAAGTAAAAGCTGTAATGTGCAGGTGCTTGAAGCGTTAGATACTTTAAAGAAAAAGACAGATGCTCAATCTGAGGAAATTCTGACAATTGAGAAACTAATTGCCGAAGCATATTCGGCTATTGACAAGGCTGTGAAGTCTGGGACCCTGCACCGAAATACTGGAGCCCATAGGAAGTCTCGGCTTGCTAGAAGGAAGAAAGCTATAGAAATCCACCATGGCTGGTATACTCCTGCTGTGGCTGCTGCTGTCGAAGCATGATTTTTGTTGTTGAATGTTTGATCAGTGCCAATTATTTCATCTTCTTTTCTCGTCAAATTTAGTGACTTTCACCCTAGTACCAATTCTGAGGAAATAGCGCACCAGATGGACCACTTGTATATGACTTTCTTGTGCTGTTTTATTGGGAGTCTGATAATATTGTAAGTACTGGCTACTTGGCTCATCTTATGTTGCGAGAGCATTGGTTTGATAATTGCAAGTAGGAAATCTTTCACTCTCTCTCACCCCAAATTTCTTCTGTCAGTTTTGATCTTCTACATTCTCTTCTCCTCACTCCTACGTATCACTCTCTTCTATCTGTTTTGCTCATCACCTTGTATCATACATACTACAATGATGAGTTTCGAAATCACTCTCCAGTTCTCTACATTCTGTTTGTCTTAGTGTAGATCTAGAACAATACTAACATTTAATGAAGATGAGTTCAAAGATTTCAGACCCTGGATCAAAATGCTTCCAAGTTGTACAATGATGCCACCTCCATGAGTTTTGAGATGTGGTGGCATCCTTGGTATAGGTTGATACTGGAGTACAAAACCTGAATTATCAATCAAAATCGTCTGGAAACCCATTCTCAGCATAATCTGGCTTCCTTGTAATACAAGGCCATCTCCTTAGTGCTCATTAAAAAGGTTTCTTAAGAAGCACAAATATTTCTCCAAAACACTCGTGGTTTATTTCGTAAAACCTCTGTTTTTTCGTGAAAAACAGTGTTTTATTTTTCATATCATCCATGTCCTGTAGTATACAGACTTGATCCGGCTTCAGGATCATCTTCATCTTATATCTGGTCGTGTATTTGAGAATGATCTAATATTTTAGGTTTCATTGTACCTGCATTGGTTATAAAGTTACCATTTGGTAGAAATCTTCCAATCCCAAACTCTCCCTTCACTGTCAAAATGATACTGAAGCAAGGGAGCACCTCTTGAATTGTGCCCGCATCAATATTTCTTCCTTTATGCATAGAAATAAGTAATATTGTGTACACCCATGAGGGTACGCATTTGGGCTACCCCACTGAAGTGGGTACATGGTTGCCGCCTCAATTTCTAGACTGGAAATCAATACGAGCCGCCAACTAGCATCCACTTCAGAGGGTAGCTGAAATGCATACCCTCATGGGTGCACCCAACATTACTCCATAGAAATATATTAATATAGATAACACTGATTATAACATTAGAAAAAGCGTTTATATCCTATGAGGCGTGTCAAGAAAATGCAAATGAATCGTTAAATTTTATATTTGGGAATGAGAAACTCGATTTAACTATTCACATTAATCTTGAACAATACATTACTTAGCTTTAGTGGCCCTTGCAATGATGCGCTTGTATACAATTTTAGCAGATCCGGCCCATATATTGATACTTCATGTTCGCGGCTCATCTGCTGCTCAACAGGCTGTGGAGTATCGTTGAGTCGTCATTGCAACCATAAAAATAAAAAAATAATAATAATAAAAAGGAATATTATTCTCTTTCGTTTCATAATTCACAAGACGAAAGGCCTATTTAATATTCAATGCCATCAAAACATCGGTCACCGGATCTCTCTGTACATAACTTGCAGGCATCTCTCTAAATATCATATTTTTGTACTAGCGAATTGGCATCCTCCGCTAAAACAGGAGTACAATTGCGGGGATATCAAACCCAACTACATCATCCTAACGTGTTTGTCGGCCTAGACGTAATCAACAAACTCCCACCATCGATCAGGATTCAGGACTCGGGAGCCACCGGGCTTTATTCATTTCACCAGCCGACGAACCCCAGGAAACTGAAAAGGAAAAGAAATGCACATAAACCGAGAACGATTAATCATGGCCGCTGGAATAGACAAAGGAACGGAAACAAAATAGTGTTTTTATTTCAAATATAAAAGACCCATCGTGAATATCACAATGGTATGAACAATGAAAGTTTTAGATTTTTTTCTTTCATTTCTCTACCTTCTCGGAGAGCATAATGATCGCTGCTGACTAGAGAGCAACTTCGTTTTATTTATCCCAACCAAAACGGCTGAGACCATCGATTGTAAAAATTATGTAATCGATTGGTCCCTTCAGAAAGTAATGTCAAACCGAGATCCGACATTACTCGCTAGATTATCATGAATACCTCTCGAAATTACAGTATCATAATTTATCGCACGTATTGATCACAAGGTCGAAACAGAAGAACGACGTGGAACACATAAAATCGCGAGCTATAAATCGAAATTGAATCTCTAAAATGAGAAGAATCGGAGAAAAATAAAAAACAAATTCCGCGCACTTACCTCAAAGACCGAACTCTTACATGCCGAGAAAGGGAATGGAAGAAGAAATTCGCTCCGTGGAGAAAAACAACAACCCCTGTACAACCCAAGAGAACCAGTTCCAACATCTTTCCCCTCTCCCTCTCTCACAAACAAAAAACCCTAACAATAATTACAGAGAAAAAAGGAACCGAGAACAAGAAAGACGAGACGCTCCGCCAGGGCTCCTCCGACTGCGGCCTCACCTGCTCACCAGAACTATACGGCCCCCTTTCTCCCGCTTTTTGAAGGATAAAATCCACGCAAGGCTGACGTGAGCATTGCTTGCCTTCAGTTTTTTCTCTATTCCCGCTTTGTCCTTACCCACTAACACGCCGTTGCGGCGTCAAATGACCATAATACCCCCACCTGCCTTAGACTACTCCAATGGGGCCCCAACAAAAGATGCCTGCCGATAAGGTTACGAGATTATAAAAACCTTCATTCATGAGGTGGCGCCTGTTAATGATTAAAAGCGCGGTGCGTCGGTGGCAACTCTGGCAATTTCTGTTTTTATATAAATGACCCCTAAAACCGGTGGGGCCAAGATAAAAAAACTCTATCTTAATTGAGTTTAATAATCCTATATTCTTCTGTAGCGATTTTAATTCTTTGAGCCCAACAAATAATGAATTCTAAATTCTTAAACAAATTATTTATTTAGAAATAAAGTATAAAATCATTATCTGCATATTCTGTTATGTCTCTACTGTCGCTAAATTTATTGACCTGGACCTAGCTGGTACGTGAACCACATAAAACGTTAAAATAGTAATGACTGATATAATTTATAGCTATGTTATTAAGTTGTTCAAAGGGGATGATCCAAGTTTTAAGGGGTCTACTTATGTAAACCTATACTTCTGCACCTCGCCCAAATACCCTATGGGCGTACGCCCGCTGGTACGCCAGAGGGATACTGCA
Organism: Aristolochia contorta; assembly: GCA_022405105.1. Classification (NCBI taxonomy): domain Eukaryota; kingdom Viridiplantae; phylum Streptophyta; class Magnoliopsida; order Piperales; family Aristolochiaceae; genus Aristolochia; species Aristolochia contorta. The sequence goes on along the minus strand of CM039667.1, from coordinate 4,449,641 downwards.
CAAAGATGCAATTAGCATTATAAATCAAGTATAATTTAGAACAGAAATTTATTCATTTGAAATAGGGTAAACATTAATTTTATGGATAATGTTGATCTCTTCTATGTTTACGGCTAGCTTTTATGTCGAGTTCACTGATGGGAGTCCCAAAGAGACTTGGAAACTCTAAATCTGTTTAAACGATGACGCGGCAATAAAGGTGGTCCCGGTAATATAAAAAAAAATAATACTAATTACACTTAACCCACGCATCTACCCCTCACACACGTTAATCTAAACGATGGATGTCTAAGTTTATCCTCTAAAAAATAAGATTTTATTAAAATAATATTTTTTAATATTTTTAAGTGCTTAAATTAATATGTACGTTAGGTGCGTCCGCTAGGTTCGTCTAGCATTACTCTAAACAAATTTAATATTTAAAGTTTACCCGGTAGGGTGTAAACCATTAAAGTAAAACTTCCCAATACTCGTATCACCAGGATTTATTAGGACGATAGTACCAGAACTGCCACCTCAGACGCCACGCTGTAAAACCCTTCCATGGCCGTACGCGTATCACCGCTCCATACGATATATTTTGGCTTTGACTAAATCCTGCGATCGCCGAACTCTTTTTTTATTGACGATCCCGAACTTACAGATTGAAAAATTTAATCTTTCGTAAAAAAGAATCTGCCGATCTAATATTCAATGTCGATTCATCATCAGCCAGAGTCTTGCTCTGTGTACATAAATGGAAGAAATTTCGGTACATAAGTCTAACTCGAAAGCAAAAAAATTAAATAAACGACCTTTCTCCGTTGATTAAGAGCAGCCGTGCTCGATTCTTTCACCAGCCAGCATACCCCAGAAAACTGAAAAGAGAAACAAATTCCACGTTAAAACTAAATTTCGGACACAGCCGCTGTGCCTCTATCATTATTCTAAATTCTAAAACTAATCCCGCAGAGAGACCAAGCAGAAGCGTCCGAAACAAATTACAAGCAAACGCATCAAAACCGCATGCTAAAGAGTTGGAAGTTGAGCTTCCAAAACAACGAAATTCTGGGGAATAACAAAGAAATCAAATTCCATACCTCAACTGCCGTGCTGTTCTAAGCTGAAAAAGGCAGCGAAATAAGAAATTGGCTCCTTGGAAGACAAGTACAACGCCAGCGCAACCCAAAACGAAGAATTCCAACATCTTTCCCTTCTTCTGCTCTCTCGCAAGACCCAAAAACCCTGAGAACGACGAGAACGACGACAGAAATCACTGAGAACCAGAACGACGAAAAGAATTAGTCTCTGTCTGGCGTCATTTGGCTACTTTCAGTTTCAGCTACGTCGGCCCCTTCTCTCTCCGCTACATATGGAAAGGATCCATCTTTGCTTAGGAGTCCAAGGAAGGGACAAGTCGGTCCGTCTGTCCGAGTCGGCCGTTCCAAGGAGACGTGCCAGTGCCGTTCTCCAAAGTCCCACGCGGCATATCTTGGTACAACGAAATCTTTATCTAACCAAATTCTACTTTTACATAACGTAATCCCTAATCCTATTCTAGGAACAATCACTTTTATACTCTTATAGATCAGGACTTGAATCAAGGATCAAGTAAAAGTCTTCTTCAATTTAATTTTAACTATCTTTTTCCGATAACTATTTATAATTTCATATCATTGAAAATATAATTTAACTACTTCAAGGACCCTCGTGTAAAATTCTTCCGAATAAATACTATTACCAAGTATGTTAAGTTATAAACTTACAATAGATATATAATGAGAAAAATAGTTTAGGGTTTATCCCTGATATATAATTAAGTCAATTGAGTAATATGTACAAAATACGGTAAACTAGTAAACTTTTCAATGATAATGCAAATGTCCCAGTCCATAAATAAGAGTTTTCTGATGCCATACAAAAAATCAAGTGTCAAGACCCCTTATCTGACCGGTCTCGCCATGGACATACTTACGGGACGTGAAAACCTGAAGTAACTGAAGTTCTTACTGTCTTATTTTCACAACCAGCGGACTGTCGAGTCTACAGACTTCTGTTTTTCTCCAGTGGCACAATGAAGCAGGAATAAAATTGCTAGTTCCTTCCATACCCACCTCAAACCCAAAAGAAAGAGTCTGCAGAATTCCTAAATTTGAAGGGAGCATCGACATCTTTCTTCCTATTTGTTAATTGTGCTTATAGATTGTATGAATATGAAATGGGTTGAGTGACAAAATCCCCAACCCAAAAACAGAGTCTAGAGACACTCTAAATTCTGAGGGCATCAATATTTCTCTTCCCATCAGGACCCTTTGTGTACCATGTGGATACATATTCTCCATAAATGACTTCCCTAAATTTTGGCAGAGAGCTGTGTGTGACAAGTTGTGAAGCTGGAGATATCTTTGTGGCCTTTGATGGATCATAGAAGGTAGCAACAGATACCCGAGATTGACTGCCATTGACCACAGCACGATGCACACAACTCCTATACTCTCCATTGGTTATAATCTACAAACATTTGCAGCTAATTAATAAAATATGCCTTTTAAAGGGGAACAAACAGGCGAAGAGAAAGGATTCCAGGTCAATATAATCACATATCAAGGATGAGTAGTTTTTTGATAGCTTTACCATCATAAAGAAAACCGATATATGATATAAGTAATCAGAAAAAGTTAATAGTAATGAAAAACACAATCTGTGAGTAATGGTTATATAAAAAGGGTCAAAGACAAAAAATCAGGAGATGTAAGAATATACAGGAGGATGAAAACAGAACAACATGGAGCATACATATCAAGTATTTGTATTCGTAGTGATAGATAAACAGAAAAAGTTATACTGCAAGCTTTAACAATATTTTGGCACATTTTAACCTCGAAGGCTATAACTTTGACATACATTCGTTACTCAGGTATGCTAGCTTTAACAAGATGTAGACTCAGAGTAGATAAAAAAGATAACTCATTCTACTGTCTTCTAGGCCAAAACCAGGAATCAATGCGGCAGCTCAAGTGCCCCTATGTAAAGCAAGAAGCCGCATATTGTCATGAACAGAAAAAAATGTTTATGGCTGAAAACCCTAGGTTATATGAACTCAGTGTTGATGATCTTTAAATTTTGTCAATGCAAGAAGAAAGATTCAGAAAGTCTTGCTGCCTAAATCATTAAAGTAGGAGAAATGCCTGCAACGAAAAACTAATGTAGCAGCATTTACAGGGATTTGCACAATTTATTACTAACTAAAGCAAACGCTTTAAAGGTTGTGAAAAGAACGGGACATTTAATTCACAGATAAAAAACAATGTCAGATGTTAGCAGTCCTAAACTTGCCATCGCAATATCAAATGCAAAGGAAATTAGTAATGACCAAGAAGGACAAAATTCAAATGAGGATGGGGGGTCGAGTGGGGAGTGAAGAGGAATATATAAGAGCTATTTACACGAACAACAAAACAAGGAACACCAGAGGTGAAAATGTCGCAAACCAAAAGTAAAACAGAGTAGACTTCAGACTTTACCTCCGTTTGGTCAGCTATAAGAACAACGATAGCCTCAGAAAGAGGCTCCACCAGCACCCAGCCACCGTCCTTCAAAACTTCTAAGCCACCAACATTATCCTGTATAAGCAGCGTGACCGCACCCATGTCAGAATGAGATTGAAGTCCGAGCACCAGGTCGGGCTGTGGGCAAGGTGGATAATAACTAATTGTTATGTTCTGGTAAGCTTCTCCAACTGCCTCTTCAATGTGCGAAGGTGGCAGGGAGAGGCTCTCAGAGATAAATTGCAATAGCTTTCGTGCAAGGTTCTTCATATGATTGCTGTACTCCGCAACAACTTGTCTGCAAAATTGAAGTCCTAATTAGAGTGTCTGGATAAAAAAAGCTCTGCGTTATGTGGTGAAAGACATTTTTGTAAGATTCCAATAGCATCGATGAAATCATTTGACCAAAATTGAATGCCAATTTTCGGGAAATAGAAATAAAAAATTACACACTTTAATCCCAACAGAATGAACGTCCGAAATCTGATGAACTGACCGGTAGAAGGGAGGGAAATCTGGCCACTTTTCCGGATTTCGTCTCGTTTCCGGCAACGTATGGTGATCAAAGTAATCTCTCCAATCAAGGACCCCATCATCCTTCGAGAGCATTCGGCTCCCGTAACCTTCCGAAGCCGCCGAATTGGGATCGCAAGCATATTTCAGCTTATCTTTGTTTGGCGCATCAAAGAAGGATCGGCCCGCGCACCTTATATCATCCAGTAAACGTACGGGGACCCCATGGTTAACGACCTGAAAAGCTCCCCAATCCAGGCATGCCCATCTTATACTCGCACGAACGTCATCGAAGCGGGTCGGATCAAAGTGGAAGAGGTCGACGACCGGCACCCCGGCTTCCGACGTTAGCCGGCGGGATCCAGGGCGGGTTTCTGGGGGTTGGATATACTGAGATGGGAGGTCGGAAAGGCCACGCTCGAGGAGGCTTTGGACCCTCGGAGCCTCACCTGAGATTTCCATCGCACGAATCTTCAAGTGATTGTTCAATACTGCAATCTTTCTAATTTTACAGATATTCTCTCCGTAATGCGATTTCAAAAATAATGAAATGTCATTTCTTAATTTATCTTGTCTCCTAAACTCACGTCCTTAAACAACTGGGCATTTCTAGCTTAAAGAATCAACTTAGTTATTGAATGCCACCTGGCTGTCCTCCTTGGCAGCCTAGTTGGTGGTCCGGATAACGTTTTAGTATTACCTATGGTATGGGAAGATAAATCCGACTTTAACTGCCAATATAGACGCCATGTCACCCCTCAAACACTTCCATGTTTTACTGCAAGGGTTTATATATTGATGTGATTATCCTCTTAGCCACCAATGAAGCTTAGGGACCAGGGAGAGTTAGTCGTAATAGAAACTAGTTTCAGGACACGATGTCTGGAAAGTAACTTTTTCTCCCTTTAGTTGATCTTACCTAGATTGCCAAGGATATTACATCATACTATAAACCTTTACAATTAATTATGGTTGTACATATATATGTGTACTTCCAAAATTTTCTTGTGAAGGGTTACAACATGGCGTGACATCCTAGTTGGCGGTCCAAGTAAGAGATAGAGTAGGAACAATTTTTCTAAACCTTATCTAGACTACCAACTAGGCTGCCAAAAGAACAGCCATATCAGGATATAAAAACTCATAGTAAAATATGACAATATTGAAATTATTTTTCTTTTTAATTATAACTATAAGGATATATCTCAATTAGCCTTGGCCAAAGGTGAATTTATTTTTTTCCAGAATTATTTTTTTTTGCATTATACGACATAAGAATCATGAAAAATCCTGGAAATTGAAAATAAATAAGAAATATTTATTAAAATTTAAGACGGATATTTTTCAAATAAAATTAACAAATAAAAAATTTACTTTAATAAAGAATAAAATACGGATTATCCAGGATGGCAGGCAACGTACACGTGTTATTTTTTCTCACGTGACGTGAGTTTTACTTTTGAATATTACTTTTTAAAGTTTTTTCTTTTGAAAATTTGCAAATATTTGCAGCTTTGGTCAAGACTCAAGAGGCACTGCTGAAAAGAAAGGATATTCCTAATTTCAGCAAAGATTCGAGGAACAGTAATTCCGAAGTCCTGGCCCCCGATGAGAGACACCGTGGGTCCGCGGGCGGTGGGGCCAACAAACGAATCTTCAATCTCAACAGTCGGGACCTACCAAGGGCTTAGATTAGCCTCATCATCACATACTTTTGAGAAAAAGGGGAGAGAGAGTACCATGGGCTTTTAGTGGGTCCCCCTTCATTCTCCAAGAGGCCAACGATAGAGGAGATTAGATAACAAGAGCGCCATCATTTCCATTTCGAAATCGCCTAAAAAGTTCGGGACTAGCGAATGCTAAATGTCATTAGATATTACTTACTTTCATGTCGCTTTCTAAACGGTCTGATACTTATATTAATAACTTCACAGGGGGTTACCCGCTCCTTTGCTCTCGCTGTTTGAATTCAAAATCGCGTAAGGGAAATTCGAACCCCACGCTCCTCTGCACGGAAACCTTGATGGAGGAGATGAGGGGCCACGATTTCCTCAACTAAATCGCCAATTCAAATTGGAGATCTCTCTCGGTCTCCCCCCCTCTTCGAAAGCAGAACAAATACGAGACACCCCGTCTCTGCTCTGCTCCTCTAGTGTCGTTTCATTCCATCTTCTCCCTCATCTCCGTGGTTGTCCGGAGAGGAAAGAAATTCTGTTTGGTTTTTTCTCCTTTTCTTCTTCTCTCTTGTTTTTCCCTGTTTCTCGTCGTCGTTTTTGCTCGATCTTTTGGTCGGGAAGGTCGAGCAGAGCGACCCGTTGTCCTAGGTTTAAGTTGTTCTTCAATCTTCATAGGAAAAATATTTGAAGTTCTTTCAGATAAAAATGGCGACCCACACCCGTCGTGCTTCCATTTCTTCGTCTTCTTCTTCTGTGAAGAGGCGGCCGTCTGAGGACGCAGGAAAGACTGCAGTGAATCCTCTGCAGCAGCCAAAGAAGCGAACGGCTCTATCTAACTTGACTAACCAGATAAATGCTGGCCGAAATGTTATTAGGACCACAGGGAAACAGGTAAAAATGTCTTATACATCTAAACGTCTTGACTTTTTTGTATATTTATCTGGGTCTCTTTGAATTTATTTGCAATATCACTGTATGTGGTCGATTCGTTATGATATTGTTTCTGTCTTAATTCTTTCTGCTCCCCCTTTTGAGCTTGTGTACCATACAAAAAAATCTTTTAGGATATCCAAGTTTGTGGTTTAGTGGGTTGGTCTGGAGGTTTTTTTCTTTTTTTTTATTTTCCATGCCAATTAATGTGATTATGGTCTTAGAAACTTGATACTGCGTTTTGTTGCGTCCGCATGTTGCTTCAAGTTTTGCTTGATAGTCCTTACTGAAGGGATTAGTCTTACTCTGCAAAGCGCATGCAATGCGCTCTATTCTTTTAGTTTACCTAGCGTTCTTTTTAGGTCATGGGCAATAATTTCCTTTCGTGGTTGATATGAAGTAGATTCCACTATTACCTATATACGCAAAGGTGCTGTTGTTTCTTTTTTCTTTATATCACTGAACCTTTTAGTTGTTTCTTGATTTCTTGATGATAATAAGCAGATTTTTTATGCGATTTTCATGTTGTGGTAGCTTTTTTCCCTAGGGGAATCTGGCTTTGACGATTTTCATGTTGTCACTCGCATGTTTGTAATTGTACTTTTTAGAATTCAATCTTTTTGCGTGTGTTACTGGTTCATTCTTTCGTTTGCCGTTTGTTTATTCCTGTCAGGCATAAGCATAAAGTCTGGTTCATAATTCAATCGAATGTGAATTATTTTTATCCATATTTCTTATTGTGTTTGGCTTAGTTGCTACTTTTTATTACCTTTAAATTCCTAAACTGCTCCGAGGAAGATATTAATGCTTTTTCATGCTTGAAGGTTCATGTCACTCCTTCATTGTCGAAGGTGAAGCAGAATGCTTCTTTGCATTCCAGTTATTCAGGCTTGCAGCAGACCAATTTGCATCCATCAGATTTTGTAAAGCAGATCACAGTAGTTTCTTCAAAACATTCGTCTACTGTGAGAAAGGATGAGCCGAAACCTGCCGTTGTCCCTATCCCTCAACCTTGCAGCGCATCTCTATCACCCAGTCAATCAGATGGTGCTTCAATGTCCATGGATGAGACTACGTCAACTTGTGATTCTTTAAAGAGCCCAGATGTTGAATACATTGACAATGCTGATTCTTCCATTGTTGCCAGTCTCGAAAGGAGAACGTGTAACACTCTACACATATCTGAGGCCATAGATGTGAAAGAAGGTCAAGAATCCTTGCCTATTAAATTTTTTATCCCCATCTTCATGAAGTTAATTTTAGAGCTCTTTTATGATCGTGTTGCTTGAGGAAAAGATGTTATCTTTTATAGAAATATGGGAGGAAGTTGTAAAGGGAGCAGAAGGAAAAGACAACGTTGTAGATATTGATGACAATCACCAGAATCCACAGCAATGTGCAGCATTTGCTCGTGATATTTACAAGCATCTACGTGAAGCTGAGGTAATTTTTTCTTTCCAGTCTATCAGTTTATATTGATTCTTTTGCTAATTTTGGCTGTAATCTTTTATCTCTTTTTTTTTCACTAAATGTTTTACTCTCGGTTGTTCATCTCAGTTTTTTCTTAGCACTAGAGTTGATTTTAGCTATTTAGCTATCTTTTTCACTTTTTTGTTCTGACAAAAATGCCAGTAAGGTTGTAACTGATATATGAGCATGCCATTTATCTGGTTATTTTTTTGGAAATGGTCCAAGGTAGTTTGTTTTGTTTCTTAACCAAGATTTTCTGTTTGAGTCATGAAAGTGTTCAGATAGAGAAAATTATTTAATATCAAAAAGCTATAATATTCTCAATAAAAACCACATATATAACGTTCATTACATATATTAGCAGTTATCTATTTAGACTGTCTCAGTTGGCTTCCAGAATGTAAGCACTTTTTTATTATTTGGTTCCTTCAAGCATCTAAACTTTATTTTTCTTTGTAGCTTCCGAGTTTCACCTCATACGTGCTTTGTTTTCCTGCATTAGACCATATTCCCCTCTATCTTCTCTCTGCTAATTCTAGATACTAATGGAATTTGGACAGACCAAGAAACGACCATCTGCAGACTTCATGGAGCAAGTGCAAAAGGATGTTAATGCAAGTATGAGATCAATTTTGATTGATTGGCTGGTTGAGGTAGAATTCCTTCACAGATTGTCTTGCAAATATCTTAAAGTATTGGAGATTACATGTTTGCAAGACTGAAGCTTTGAGCTCATTTATGTGCAGGTTGCAGAAGAGTACAGGCTTGTTCCTGACACATTGTATTTGACAGTTAATTACATTGATAGATATCTCTCTGGTAATGCAATGAACAGACAACGACTACAGTTGCTTGGTGTTGCTTGCATGTTGATAGCTGCGTAAGAATTGTGTATTTGAATGCAATTCTTGTTTATTTATACTCAATGATGACATTGTAAGGGTAAAAAATGTTTTAATTAATTTTTTTCAGAAAGTATGAGGAGATCTGTGCACCACAGGTGGAAGAATTCTGCTATATCACAGATAATACTTACTTCAGAGATGAGGTCTATTTCATTTCTTAATTTCATTGCTATCATTTTTAATATTTTTTTGCCTGTAATACATCAATCAGTTTTTCTTTCTTAGCCTATTTACTGCCTAATGCTGCAGGTTTTGCTTATGGAGGCTGATGTTTTGAGGTACTTGAAGTTTGAGATGACAGCTCCAACTGCTAAGTGCTTTCTAAGGTAACATAACATTTGGAAATTTACTTGATGGTAGTCAATTTTGAAATGGCATACATAGTGCGCTAACTTCTTCTTTTTTGCCAAAAGGCGATTTCTTCGAGCTGCTCAGGGATGTAACGAGGTATGACTGGTTCATTCTGTACTACATCGTTACCTTCTCCTTTGAAAACGATGGGCTGTAGAGAACATTTATTCATTAAGTAGAACATGTCTTGCAGGTGCCGATGCTGCTGATTGAGTTCCTAGCTAGCTATCTTGCAGAGCTGACACTCCTTGAGTACGACATGCTTTGTTATTTACCTTCCCGAATTGCGGCCAGTGCAATTTTTTTGGCAAATTTTATTTTGCTACCTTCAAAGAGGCCATGGGTACGTGTGTTCCAATACAGTCGCTTTTATAAATAGCCAGCTTTTTATCTGTGAAGTTACTCATCTACGTTAGTGCAATAATAACTATCAAGCTTTTTACCAACCGTCTCTACCTTAAAAATGTCCGACCTCTCTTAGCATGAGGAATTGTGTCAAAATTTGAATCATAGAGTGGAAAAGACAATTGAGTGGGGTTCTTACGTTTTTAACATTTTTTATGTGCAGAATGCAACTTTGCAACATTATACTCTTTATAAGCCTTCAGAGCTTTGTGAATGTGTCAAGGCTTTGCACCGGCTCTTCTGCAACAGCCATGACAGCAGCCTACCTGCCATTAGAGAGAAGTACAGCCAACACAAGGTATTCATCGCTCCCCGAGAGCCCTTTTCTATACTTTTTGCTAGTGTTTAACTTCAACCATGTTTGTGAACAGTACAAGTTCGTGGCAAAGAAATGCTGCCCGTCCACAATACCAATGGAGTTTTTTCAGGATTGATGACTCTCTAAGTAGTTAAAAAGCCAGTTACTTGAGAGGTAGCTTCTGCGGTAGCACTACTTGTGCATCATCATAATGGGCCGATGACCTTATTGCGCTAGGATGTCTTTGAGCTCATGCAATGGTCGTTAGGTCACATCAAGAAGGTTGATGGTAATACAGGAGCGATTTGCGATTCACCTCCCGTCCTCGCTTCTGTGCGGACTTGTACATCCATGAATTATCATCAGTCTATGCCTCTAGTTCAAGAATTTGATTTCTTTCTTTTGGTCTTTTGCGACGTGAACTCAAATGGCTTAAACGAATCCTCCGTTTCGTGGAACGAGTGCGTTGCGCTTATGTTTCTCGCTCATGCCAACTTTATAGCCCAATTACGTTTCTACCGCACAGGTTCGTAGCGTATAAGACTGATTTCTCGATCAATATAAGTTGTAATGGTACTGGCTAAGATGGGGGAGCTAATTTTTTTTTTTTATTAATAGAATGAATTCCGAAGTGTTTGATAGTGTATTAGAAAACTTACTCGCATTGAGTACCCGATATGGTGTAAAAAATTCCTAAAGTGAGAAGAGAATTATAGTGTAAAATTACTTTTTACCTGTTTGGAAGTTACTTTTTCATCTTTTTAAATAAGTAAAATTAGTTTAAAAAACTTTAGAGTATATCTACGAAAGAGGTAGAATAAGAGAGGAATTGTTCAGCCCCGTCTATGTTCCTTTTTTATATATTTAAAAAATAAATACCTCCAATATCTAAAAAATAAGTATAAGTTGTTTTACCATCTGATCTCACAAAACTAATAATATATTTACATGCTTCTTTCCAAGTTCTTATTATTTTTGTTTACATAGATATTATATATTACAACACCTTTGATGATTCATATAATATAAAGTTTGTAAAGGTTTAGATTATGAATAAATCCCATTCTTATACCACAAATGGCACTATCCCCTTTTTCAAAGGGAGTAAATCTCATATCCAATCGAGTGGTCAATGGCAGTCAATTATGTCTATCTATTACAATCTGCTATGTTCTATGTATCAAATTAAGGCGACCAACATATTCATCTACAGGTATGCAACTTTTACTTCTCTCAGCCAAATTTCCACGGGTACACTTCCATGGAAATTTGAGTATCGCACACTAAAGCCCTTCATGGAGTGAAACATTGACACTCTTTCGATTAGGACTTCTACTTTACTTTTGATCATGTGTCTTGGATTTTGTTATTGAACCCACTGACCCCGACCCCACTTTGTTCATGTTCATCCAAAATATATTATCATAGGTGACAATAGGGATATAAATTGTAAACCTCGATACTAACTGTCTGAATTTAGGAATAATTTACAGAAAAAAGAATTGTTTTGAGGATGGCAGTTGGCGGTTTGTATTACATTATAATAGTATTAACTTGGTCCCATAATCGTCATAGCCGTCTTAGCTCAGCTGGTAGAGCGCATGGCTTTTAACCATGTGGTCGTGGGTTCGATTCCCACAGACGGCGGGAACTGTTTTTTTCTCTCAAATTCAACCGCATTGCTCCTTTGAATCTTTGACAGACATACATCTACGTGTGTAGGGGACACTAGAACGTGGAACCCACCCCCAGCAGTCCTTCAAAGCATTCATCTGGAAAAGTATCAAAAACCCAGAATATCTCTTTACCCTTTTTCTTCTCGCTCCGAGTGCATGCTTTGAATCAACATTGCTTTCTCTGTCTTCACGGAAGGCCAAAGCAATTTCCCCGGTCCCATTGAAGCAAGGCCGGCTGACCATGCGCAACCCCCAAGTAAAGATTATGTATACCCCCGCTCCGGTTTATAAGATTGTTCGACCTCCATAGATCTTAAAACTATGACCCCATCATCCCGATTCCGAATTTTTTTTGTTTTTTGTTTGCTCCAGAAATCATTGGTCTCCTACGGACATGAGAGATTGCATACATGGAGCTTCAGTGTATCCTGGATTCCTGTGCAACAGCAAGGGCAAAACTGTTATTCCACTTAAAAAGTTTGTAGGAGATCAGTAATGGATCTTTCCGCGGTCCTTCCCGCTTTTACGGCCAACTTTGATCCAACGGTCTGGTGGCAATTACTTTTATCGACGCCGCACTTTTGCTTTTTAGCTCATACGAAACGAAGGGAAGGCACAAAGAAGAGAGAAAATAACCCAATTTCCCACTCACTCGAGAGGGAACGAGCCCGAGAAAGGGAAAGGACGCGCGGATAAAAGGCAAAGTCTCTGCTTACAGCATCCAAGGCCATCTCCATCACTCTGAAGTCTGATATTCTCGCAGAGCTTCCTCTCTTTAATTCTTGCCCGGTAATGAGTAGTGCCGGCTGTAGTTCATATTCCTCTCCCGTAACACCGCACATGAACTCCTTCCAATATTAGCTTCGTCTGATATGATGCCGATCACGATCTTCTTCCTTTCCCTTCTGATTCTTTCTTTTCTGCTTCTTCTTCTTCTTCTTCTTCTTCTTCTTCTTCTTCTTCTTCTTCGTTGAGCCTTCCGCGTCATTCGTCTCTTTACAGACAGGCTTCTGTCCTACTTTCCATCAAACAATCCTTCCAACTCCCTCCGTCTTCTCTTGATAGTTGGAACGCGTCCTACTTCTCGTCCCTCTGCTCGTGGGAGGGCATTCGATGCGATCAAACGAACAGATTCATCGTTTCATTGGATTTATCCAACTCAAACATCTCGGGCCGCATTTCACCCAGGTTTTCTCATCTCAGAACCCTCGTAAATGTTTCTGTTGCTGGCAATAGATTGGAGGGTGCATTCCCTTCCGATTTTCGCGGGCTCAACAGTCTCAAATTTCTAAACATCTCCGATAACCAGTTCAACGGAAGCCTGAACTGGGACTTTTCCCGGTTGAAGGAGCTTCAAGTATTGGATGCTTACGACAACAATTTTTCCGGATCTCTTCCTCTCGGGGTTACCCACCTTCCGAAGCTCAAACACTTGAATCTTGGAGGGAATTACTTCTCGGGCGGGATCCCTTTAATCTACGGAGACTTGAGAGAGCTGGATTATCTCTTCCTCGGAGGGAATGCTCTGGGCGGTTTTATACCGCCCGAGCTCGGTCGTCTCACAAATCTGGCGCAGCTATACTTGGGTCACTTCAATGATTTTGATGGCGGAATCCCACCAGAGCTCGGGAATCTCGTCAACCTCGTTCACCTTGACCTCTCCAGTTGCGGCTTGGAGGGTCCGATACCCCCCGAGCTGGGTTTTCTCCACAAGCTCGACACGCTCTTCCTCCACGCCAATCAGCTCAACGGTTCGATTCCGCCTCAGCTCGGCAACCTCCGCAGCTTGAGATCACTCGACCTCTCCAACAATGCTCTAACAGGGGAGATTCCGGCCGAATTCTCGAAGCTGGAACAGCTCACGCTCTTGAACCTGTTCATCAACAAATTCCACGGAGACATCCCGGCGTTCGTATCGGAGCTGCCCAATTTGGAGGTCTTGAAGCTTTGGCAGAATAACTTCACGGGTCCGATTCCTTCCGGGCTCGGCCGGAACGGCAGATTAACGGAGCTCGATTTGTCCACTAATAAGCTCACGGGTGAAATCCCAACGACGCTCTGTTTCGGGAGGAGACTGAAAATCCTCATTCTGCTTCACAATTTCCTGTTCGGTCCGCTCCCGGAGGACCTCGGCCGATGCGATACGCTCTATAGAGTTCGATTGGGGCAGAATTACTTGAGCGGCTCCATCCCTCCTGGGTTTCTGTATTTGCCGGAGTTATCCCTGATGGAGTTGCAGAACAACTACCTGAGTGGGGGAATCGGAGAAGAAGAACAGAGTAAGGCAGCACCTCTGAAACTGGCTCAGCTCAATCTTTCTAACAACAGACTGTCGGGACTTGTTCCTTCTAGCATAGGAAATTTTTCGATCTTGCAGATGCTTCTTCTCAGTGGGAACCGATTCACGGGCCCGCTGCCATGGGAGTTGGGGGAGTTGAAGCATGTCTGGAAGTTGGACATCAGCGGGAACAACTTCTCTGGTGGAATCCCACCTCGTATTGGCGATTTATCCTTGCTGACATACTTGGATTTGAGCAATAACCAGTTCTGCGGTCCAATTCCGGTTCAGATAACCCAAATCCGAATTCTCAATTACCTCAACGTCTCCAACAACCGATTAAACCAGAGCATTCCCAAGGAAATCGGAAGCATGAAGAGCCTCACTTCGGCGGATTTTTCCCACAATAATTTATCCGGTCGGATCCCCGAAAACGGCCAGTTCTTATACCTGAACGCCACTTCTTTCGCGGGCAATCCCCTCCTCTGCGGGTCCAATTCGAATCCTTGCAACGTCTCGTCCTCGTCGACCTCCGATCAATCGGGCGAACAGGGCGTGGAGGAGAACGTCAAATCTGAGGTCCCCAGCAGGTTCAAACTGATATTCGCACTGGGCCTCCTCGCTTGTTCCCTGGTCTTCGCTCTGGTGGCCATCCTCAGGACCCGATCGATCAAAAGGAAGAACACCAAGTGGAAGCTGACCGCGTTTCAGAAGCTGGAATTCGGGAGCGAAGACGTGCTCGAATGTCTCAAAGACAACAACATCATCGGTCGAGGTGGAGCCGGGATCGTTTACAGGGGAAGCATGCGGAACGGGGAACAAGTGGCAGTGAAGAGACTTTTGGGGATAAGCAAAGGGTCCTCCCACGACAACGGATTCTCGGCCGAAATTCAAACCCTAGGCAGGATTAGACATCGGAACATTGTCCGGCTGCTCGCGTACTGTTCCAGGAAGGAGTCCAAGCTCCTGGTTTACGAGTACATGCCGAATGGGAGCTTGGGGGAAGCGCTTCACGGCAAGCCTGGAGGGTACCTCAAGTGGGACGTGAGGCTTAAGATCGCCATGGATGCTGCCAGGGGCCTCTCCTACCTTCACCACGATTGTTCCCCTCTCATCCTCCACAGGGACGTCAAATCGAACAACATTTTGCTCGACTCCGACTTGGAAGCGCACGTCGCGGATTTCGGGCTCGCCAAGTTCTTGCAGGACAACGGTACGTCCGAGTGCATGTCCGCCATCGCCGGCTCCTATGGCTACATTGCCCCGGGTACGTATCGTTTTTTGTTCCTTTTACATCACACACAAGAAGTCGCTTTGATACTTAAGTGGGACCCACATCATATGCACCACAAAGAAAATGGAAAAAAAAAAGACCACCTTGAATCTGGTTGACGATTTGTCAACCGACATACGAGTCCATGCTAAAAGATGATCCAGGCCGTCCATTTGGGAGGGTTACGTTAGATTGATTGATCGAGTCCAATCCTGGGGCCACTGTGGTGTGAATATCCTCTGATCACTGAATCTCAGTCACTCGCTGGAGACTGATTTTATCGCGAGGAAGAAGCAATCTTCTTTTGCAGAGAGAGAGAGAGAGAGAGAGAGAGAGAGAGAGAGAGAGAGAGAGAGAGAGAGAGAGAGAGAGAGAGAGAGAGAGAGAGAGGAGCACCCACATTCCCCGCTTTTGCTTTATTGCCTTCTCTCTCTTTCCTCTCGATCGGCTATGTATTACGTACGGGACAGCACTCAAAGTAAAGCTTTTCCCTGCCTTGGATGGAAGTTCAAACGGATCGCTGCAAACTTTTTTGACTGAAACGACCATCATCATTCTACCAATAACAAACCCGACTACCCAAGCCCCAACTCCCGAATCCCCTGATCGGGATCTTATAACTCTTCTTCTTAAGCTTTAATTAAAGTCTCCCACCTATACGTACTTTCTGGTGCTCCAAGCCCAAGAAAGTAACGGGGGTTTTATTTTGATTTCTTCTGCTACTCTGATGATCTGCTGTTAAGTTTCATCCTCGGATATTGTATCTTCAACTGTGTCATATTAAGTCGATCTGGATTGTATTTGGATTCGCGCAGAGTACGCGTACACTCTGAAAGTGGACGAGAAAAGCGACGTGTACAGCTTCGGGGTGGTCCTCTTGGAGCTCGTAACGGGGCGAAGACCCGTAGGCGATTTTGGGGAAGACGGGTTGGATATCGTTCAGTGGGCGAAGATGAAGACAAATTGGAGCAAGGAAGCTGTGGTGAAGATAATAGACGAACGACTAAGCAGCGTTCCGTTGCAGGAGGCCATGCAGGTATTCTTCGTGGCGATGCTCTGCGTACAGGAACAGAGTGTGGAGAGGCCTACCATGAGAGAAGTCGTTCAGATGTTGGCACAGGCCAAGGAGTAATACTCGTCACGGATCTCACCCATTTCATGTAACATAAAAAGTCCCATGCACCACCCCCGCGACAAATCTGAGAGTCGTTTTTGCTGAAATTTGAGACCTACCTTCAATGGAATTAAGTACGTTTTTTATTTCTCATCGAGGGCCAGAGCTAAGCGAGGCAGCTGCTGATGTATGTAAGAATCTACTTGGGACCGAGTTATTTCTTTTTATTATATATAATTGAGATCGTATGAGCAAATCAATGATAGATTCTCTTTTCTGTCTACGTAATAAAGTAATTGGACTTCTCTTTATTTAAACTAAGAAACCAATTTCTTGAACTTTCGAAGAGAAACACGAAGAATAAAGCTTGGGGGACGGCACATCTCCTGCTCGAGGAAATGCTGACAGACTTTTATTGTGGGGCGTGAAAGAGCTGCGCGTCGTTTACTACTTTAGCATGAGGGAGGGGGATGAAAATCAAGAAAATACAGGGAAAAGCAGATTTGCTCCTTTGCGTGCATGGATTTCATAGTCACACAGTTGTACTGCGCAGTCCCTACCTCTTTTTTTTCTCTTTTTACGTGATAAGTCGATCGGAGAAGCCCAGGCAAACCTCTGATAGCCCACTTAGTACTGTAAGGCCGCGCGACAGCCCAAACGTCTTGCGAAGAAGATAAAGTTGCTTTGGGTTGTCAGCACTAGCAGCCAAAACGTAGAAAAGTGGGAAATAGTGTTATAACAAGCTGTAATGGCCGACGTTTTCGAAGAAGAAAGAAGGAATTAAAAGGCCTTTAGCAGAGAAAAGAAGCGCCTCACATTTCATACCTTTGATTCGCTGATCAAAGCCACATGCTATATTAAATAAATCGAAGCGATATATATTACGATAGTTCGAAGGAAGTAAGCAAGCCGAAAAACCAATCAATCACTCAAGCTCGGGAGTCCGGTCGTGGTCGGCCCAACTCTTAAGGCCAGAAACGAGAACTGTCAGCAAAAGTCACCGACAACCTCAAAGCGCGCAGAATCTCTGCTCCATCAATGGCGGGGCCCTGGCTTTCGAATCAAAACGGTACTTAGTGTGTAAGGAGCAACACCGCGGCAGCGGATTGGACCGAGGGAAAGATAGAAACTTGGATTGCGCGCGCCTGAAGATCTACGTGCCATCCACTCACTCTCTCCACACATTAAAGACCAGTTCTGGTTGTTGAGTACTGAATCAAACTTTCTCCTTCTGTTATAAACGACTCAAATTATCGGCGAGTCATCCATCCTCCAAAATCAGTTGATTCGGGCAATCTAATTATATCCCCCCGCTAATTAAAGACCAAGTTGGGTTTCAAAACCAAGTAAAAAAGACTAGCTCGTTCTTCCAAATATATTGTAGAGGAGCTCTCGGTACTATAACATGTTTCGGATACGTTAAATTGAATCTTTTGGATCATTTGACCATTGAAGTTGGATCTTCTTTAGCTAGCTAAGCCGAAGGCTTCAACTTGACAAGTGTGTAATCTAATATCTAACCAAATTTATTATAGTTAAATGTAGATATAGTACGATCGATGATGAAATATACGAGATAATAAAATGAATCATCTTGCGCTGAAATAAAGACGTTCGTGTGATTGATCATTGATCTCTAGATTAGTCTTAAGACTAATGAAATAAAATAAGGTATGTGGGGCCAATTAATGGGTCCGTCCAATTCCACGATTTTACTAATCAACAGACGCAACTAACCCACATACTTCATTCTCACTTTTTCATGCACTAATTAAACACCCGGGAGCCTCTTCAGCATGCACTGAAAGAATTTTAATATGACTTGTTAAGATTTAATTATTGACCCCAAAGAAGGAATCCCTCGTCAAGAGGCGTGATCATTAACAGCGAACGGAATCATTAGTGCCTAATTTGGTTGGTTTAAAACAGGATGTGACGTTATAAAACTAGCAGCATTAACAGGTTTCTTGTCTTCATGATTTGGCCGCCTATTTATTTACAGGCTACGCCAAACCTAGAGAACCACCATTAATGAGGTCACGGGGAGCGGCGGACCATTTAATATCGTGGTCTTCAATTCAAGGTGGCTGAAATGAAGGCGGTTCTGCAGATAAAGCCGATAAGAGGGTGAAGGCTTGCTATGTTAACAGCTAGCTAGACTTATTTATGTTACATAGTATTTTTTTTTTCATTATATTTCATCTCTGAACGAATGGGAAAGAATAATGAACGTTATAATTTCTATAATAAGTGAAAATTAATTTATCCGTTAATTAAGCGTTTTTTTTCTAGAGCTATAAATAAGGAGATAAAACTAAAAAATATCTTGCATGATTGCTGGCAGTGAAGTCGGTAGCAGTAGGCAATGACGTTACCTAAAATTCTTGTCAATGTGATTGATATGGAATTTTGTTCTAATGTACATTTATAAACAAACATAGATGACTACAGAAAGCATCATTTCTAGTTTTCATTAAACTCCACGCATCAATCTAACTTGCACAAAGGAACATATATACAATATTAAAGCATCATTTCTAGTTTTGATTAAAGCTAAGGCCATAGATCGATTTCCATTTTCTTTGTTGAATGTAATTTAGATAAGACAACTATCTAACTTAGGCATCTGCCTAACTTGAAATCTAGATTCGAATCTATGTACATTACATGAAAATAGAACTTCTTCTTATAAGAGAGAGTTGTCTTGATCCCTTGGTCTCTACCTACGTACGGACGAACCTTTCATCTCTTTCAGGTACACAAGGGTGAAGGCTTGACATGATTAAAATTTAGCCTTGTGGGAGTCCTACTTAATTAACGTAGAAAATCCAAAACTTGTGATTGATATTCATCCCACTTAGAAACCAATCTCATCCCAAAATGATCTTTAGATAGATGAATAGTTATTTTAGTTTGGTCAAATTTACTCTTTTGCTCAAAACATCTTAAACATAAGCTAGCTAGCCTAGAGTCGAAGCAAAATGTTACCACACTTTGAGTGGAAGATTTGGTCTCATGTGTGTTAGCATTTTGTTGCGAGAACAAATGTAGTGGCCACAATATATTTTAGGCCGCGCGCAAATCTAAAAGGATTAATGTTCAAACTAAATAATTAATTGAGATTTAAAGGGGATTATAAGTTACGCAATTATATTATATATGGACTGGTAATTTTTCATGGAGATGAAAAGGGATACGGAGGAGTAATCGTGCCCAGTCGAGTGGGAGAATATTAGGACAAAATACGGGAAAGAAACTGACGGTGTAAAAGGATTAAGGAGAGACAAAACCATGTGCAAGCAAGAACGGATAAAGATGCACAGCGCCTCTCTTCTTCTGCCACCTTTCTTTCATCAGTTTTTATTTCTTCTCTCACCAAACCTTAGACCTGGCAGCAGCAGCAGCTGCTGCTGCACCCAATCTTCGACCGTTTCATAACCTTAAAGCTCTCTCTCTCTCTCTCTCTCTCTCACACACACACACACACTCTCAGACCAAGTAAGTGCATGTAGTACTTCCAGCACGCCTGACTCCGTCGATATCGACTCCTTTTTCGTTTCTGAAACCTTCCAAAAACAGTTCCCTTTCCTCTCCCACTCGTCTCGTGCTTCACAGCTCGATACATCTACAGGAATCATTCAGCTTTTCTCCTCCCTCTCTCTCTCTCTCTCTCTCTCTCTCTCTCTCTCTCTCTCTCTGAATTCCCTTGTGGGTCCCGCTTGTTTCCCACCGTTTCGCGCTTTAACAGTGATTTGGCGGTCGAGAGCCACCAGCAAGCAGTGACCACCCCCTAGCGTCGACGGAGACGGACGATAGAGAAGGTACGTAGAAAGACGCAGACCGATCGCGGAGTCGTGAGGTTGAAGTAGTGCTAGTACTGGGAGGGTAAATTAAGGGAAAATATGGAAACGTTATATCGAACCCACCAATATATCTTCCCGATCATATTGTTCTCTCCTTCAGGTCATATCGATGGATTGAAGGAGAGGCAGTACTACTGGAATAGTACGTACCTACCTACATATACCTGCAGATCATCAGAAATATGGATGCATATATAAAGATGATATATGATGAACAACAGAAATTATGCTGATCTCTCTAGCTATCTCTATCCATCCCCATCTCTCTCACTAATCTCATGAGTACTTTCTTTCTTTCTCTCTGTACATCATTTATTTTGTCACCTTGTTTTAGCTTTTGGCGATAAGGAGCCGTCAATAATTTCCGTCTAGGAAAGCCCTCACCCTCGGATTGAGTGAGTGGTGGTGGTACTGGAATATATATATATATATATATAAATGATTTACACAAGGCGCATCCCCGGCCCTCCCCAGCTGCTTTATGCGCGCGCAAAGACGGACGCCACTTTTAATGATATGAATGGAACTGAGAGAAGCTTCTGAGTGCGACGTGCATGAGAAGCCCCGGCCCTGGAGTCTGGACCCAGTGCTGGCCTTCCCCCCCTTGACCCGATACCAATTCGTAACCGCAGAATCGGACGGTTAGGATATATCGTCAGTGGTTAATTCGCTGGACTCTCCCATTATCTGGTCGCATTAATGCTTTGGAGGGGGTATCCTTAATTAATAGGAGCCAGCGGAGGAGTGTCCGAGATATCAGCTGACTTAACTGTGAGCTATATATTTACCCTGGCGAAATAACGATGATTAGCTGGGACGGACGAACTTTTTCCTCAATGGTCACGTTCCTCAGGAAAAAAGCACAAAGCTAACACTAGTCGTTAAAATCCTCCACAAACCAAAACCGCTCTGCCCACCAGCGCCACAGCCGACGACGACGACGACGACGAGGAGGAGTACTACGCTGCGGAAACAGACCAGAAACGCTTTCTCTTTGACTCCTCTTCTTTCCTCAGAATTAGAACGACGTTACATGGCTGAGGCAATAATTCATGATCCCTCGCAAGACGACGTTCGTATTCAGGGGAGGAAAAGGTATTTGGGAGGAGTACCCATTAATATGCAGGTACTGATCATCAAGATCAAATTACCCATATTGAGCAGTACTAGTACCCTGTTCGAAAACATGAATATCGACGCGAGGTATTGGATCCTCGTACTGGTGAATTACTTGGCCATGTTTGTCGGTTCCATCGCCTCCAGTTTACTCACGAGGTTTTACTTCGTCCACGGTGGTTCCAGCAGGTGGGTTTCGACGTGGGTACAGTCCGCAGGCTTCCCTCTCCTTCTCATCCCTATTTACGTGATTAAGTACCTCTCGTGTGATGATGCCCGGCCTTTCTCCATGTTCACGAGGAGACTCTTCTTCATCTCCGTGGGAGTCGGCCTTCTTACAGGCGTGAACAACTTTCTAATCTCTTGGGGAATCTCCTACCTCTCCGTCTCAACCTCCTCCCTCCTCCTCTCTTCTCAACTCGCCTTCAATCTCCTCCTCTCCGTCCTCCTCGTCAGGCAGAGACTCCACTTCACCAACATCAACTGCGTCATGCTCCTGACCCTGAGCTCCATTCTCCTGGCCCTGGGTTCGAGCCACGACAGACCCGAGGGCGTGACCAAGGCCCAGTTCTTCCTGGGGTTCGCCTCCATCCTCGGCGCCGCCGGACTCTTCGCCCTCTACCTCCCCATCATGGAAATGGTGTACCGAAAGGTGGCCCGGTTCAAGACGGTGCTGGAAATGCAAGTGGTGATTCAGATCGTGGCGACCCTGTTCGCGACGCTGGGGATGGTGTGCGACGGCGGGGTGGGGGAGGTGAGGAGGGAGAGCGAGGTGGGGTTCGATCTCGGGGAGTGGAAGTACTGGGTCACCGTGGGGTTCACGGTGGTCACCTGGCAGATGTGTTTTATGGGAACGGCCGGGGTTGTTTACCTGACGACGTCCCTCACGGGGGGGATCTGCATGACGGCGTTACTTCCCATGAACGTCCTGGGGGGCGTCATTGCTTTTGGGGATGACTTCGGAGGCCAAAAGGCTATTTCCACTCTCCTCTGCCTCTGGGGCTTTGCTTCTTATCTGTACGGGGAGTATATAAGGCAGAAAAATAACAAGGGTGGTCAAAACCAGATTACCACCAAGGAGGATATGGGGTCGACGGAGATGTCTGAGAATCTCAACCACGCCTCCATTACTAACGTTTAATTAAGGTTACCATCTCTGCTTCTTCTTCTTCTTCTTCTTCTCCTTCTAGCCAAATCTCTCTACCCAGTAGGGTCGGTTTCTTTCGGGGTCCGATTATCGATGTTACCCAGTATGAAGGCTCTGCCCTTCAATTAATGGTCAATCCATAGTTTTTTTTTTCCTGTTTGTGTAGTCATAGTGTCTTCTGTTGCTGTCGTCTTTGTAACCGGTGAGATAGATGATCACCCTTTTGTAATATTGCAGCACAGGGTATGTTTTGCAACTACCTAATTTGTGCATAGTGTGGGAAAGTTAATTAATAGATTACATCTGCTAAATAATCTGGCCTCTCATACCCGTTTGGGCATTTTGCGGATATCTGTCGAGCTCAATTATGAAAAGCTTGGTAATTAATATCCTCTTTAGGGTAATTTCTACAAACATATGTCAGACGCCTGGTCTCCATCGAAATAAAACTGAGTTGGGAAGTTAAAAAGTGGAGAGGGGACTAAATGGTTGTTGTGGATAGCCCAGAGTGGTTGGGGCACGGAGATGAACAGGGGCTTTTGATCAGCAACTCCTGGCCTCGTATTACCTCTTCCGCACCTTTTGGTGCAAAAAAAATCCGCAGAGAATCGCGATGAAATCTCGTGAAAAAAGCACTCTTTCAGAAAGGGGGAGGAGGGAGTTATCACTCAGGTGCTGCTGCCGCTGTAATTCTTATCTCGAACTTGCACGGAGATGCCACGTCCAGATTCATCAGAGGTGGCCACTCTCCCTCTCTTTGTTTTGCTCTCAAAAGGCAAGGGAAAAAAGCGGGGGATTTGATTGAGACGCAACAAAATCTGGATCACTATTTATCGGGTGCAGGTGGCTCTCCCCCGGGTCCCCGGCGAGCGGGATCAGGCTAACTGCCCATCTGCGTGGCCTCCGTCGTGCGCCGTGGCGGGACCCCTGATACCAGAGCAAAAAGATTCTTGGTGTCTTTAGGCCTCCCTCCACACGGTGCTAAGCGTCTCTTTTTTCAATTCGCAATTCGCAATTCTCAATCCTCCGTTCCCCTCCACGTTAAATTTTTCTGGGCTTCTCTCTCTCTCTCTCTCTCTCTCTCTCTCTCTCTCTCTCTCTCTCTCTCTCTCTCTCTCTCTCTCTCTCTCTCTCTCTCTCTCTCTCTCTCTCTCTCTCTCTCTCTCTCTCTCTCTCTCTCTCTCTCTCTCTCTCTCTCTCTCTCTCTCTCTCTCTCTCTCTCTCTCTCTCTCTCTCTCTCTCTCTCTCCCGTCTCCAGTGGAACCAATATCTATGCAACTCTCCACTATCCCCACTTGCCTTGCTGATAATTGAAGGACTCCTTTCTTCGTTATCCTTTTCCGATAGTTTTTATCCATGCTTTAGTACTGCTGCTTAAGCGTGATATCACTCTCTTAATGGATTGCTTTACAAACTCAGTTTTGTGGTTCAGGGCAGAATTAAAGGTGATTTGCACAACAAAGAATGCGCCTCTCACTTTCAGGAATCAAGATCATATATCACAACCCCATGCCTGCCTGCAGCAGCCCAGACCCAGCTTGTTAGGCCACTAGTGGCCGACTGATCGCCGCCTGGCCTCTACAGTTCTGACTTCCCTACCAGCTTTCTTATCTTTTCGAAGATTACGCAGTCTCTTCAGTGATATCAGATAAAGCCGTGGGTTAATGATCCACGGCTAATGCCTCATTTAAGTCTTTACTCTTTCTACCGCCCCTGGTAATGAGTATCCCATATGGTTAAATATATAAAGTTCTAGACTCTACTAAAGGCGCTTTCTAGGCCATCTTTTCGATCGGCTAATGAAATTCCAAAGATTTTCATTTGTTCATAACTCTAAGGTTGGTTCTGATGCGATAAGGCATTTCTGGAAATGGCAGTCGGCGAAAGTGTACAATTGATCCCACTTTATGATGTTAAACCATTCTAATTAATTTATATCAAGAACTTGTACATGGATATGTATATATATAGTTCCCCATGGTACAATCCCCCTCGTCGACGTTAACAGCCATTTTCAGGGCAGGCCAAATCATGCGTGAAGGAAGATTAATGAGAAAAGGAAAGAAGGGTGACTCTAGAACAAATTCTATCTTCTTCACACACACCCACATACATATGTACTTCGTCTGGTTTCAGAAACGGATACAAAATGGCTATTTATAGTGAACAGTCTCTCCAAAATGCCAATGGCATTTCATTAATTGCTGCTAATTACGCGCAGACGTATAGAAGATGATTTTGATATGCTTGGCAGTAATTAAGAAGAAATGGGAAATGGAAGAAGAATCCAAACATCGGCGCCACAAGTAATCCGCCTCCCAATCCTATCAAATACTTTTAAATTGAGCTTCATGCATGCATGAACTTCTTTCTGGTCCTCCTTTAACCTTTCCCTCTTTAATCCTCGTTCGAATGAAGGTGGGAACTAGCCGCTGCTTTCAATGTGTTGCATGTGCTCATTTAATCATCAGCTGAGCAGAGTCAAGGGGAAACTGCCATGGAGTAACCTACCCGCGTGCCTTTTCTTTTTGCCGATGTTTATGTGACTCTGTTTCATTTCAGATAGGATTCCCATGTGCAGTGCATCCTTCTGACCCTTAACTAGCAGCCCACAAAAAAGTAAAGGGTATATAAGGCCATGTATATTTCTGTTTTTCCTCAACTTTCGAAAAAGGAAAACTCTTATCTTAATGCTTAATTCGACACAATAAAGCTGGGATTTAAAAGGTGGAACGGACCAGCTGGTCCAATGCAGCTGAATCAGAATCAAAACTTATTTCGGTTAGGTTTAAGGTCATCACCCAAATTTTCCTCAAAACGAGATCCACCTAGCGGGTTAGTCGGGTCTGAAAGTAAATCAGTCCAGTGCCTGGTTTACTGAAATACACTTAAAAAGAAGGGAAAAAATTCGGCTGCTTCAAACATCTTATTATTAGGAGCAACAGCCTAACCAACGCATTTTAAAAGTTTCTTTTTTTGTGATTTATTATGAATAGCATTTTAAATATTTACAATATAAATTTCATTGGTTAAACCCCAGCTAACCGGTTTGACCAAAATCCGACTTATTACCAGTTTTTAAACATTATAATAAAGTACGAAAGAATAAACTTCTTCGATGGGATACAAATAAATCATCAAGATGATCTCATAGAAAAATAATTTATAAAAAATATATAGTACAGTCTAGACACACAATGGCCCGGGTTTATATTGATGAGGTATATATAGTACTAGTTAAGGATGAAGCCTTGTAGAAACGAAAGCATGCAGTTCAAGGAAGGACAGTACTACTCCATAACGGTAGTAAACGAAAGAAGAAAGACAAACAACAAAAACCAGCAGTCCAGGGTTTTTAATCATGGAGGCAGCCGACCGATAGGTATATGGATATAGTAGTTACCTAGAAGAGGCTTCGGTGAAGCCATGCATATATTTTGGCGGAGCTAGTAATCGAACCAGACGATATCCTTCTCTCCCCATTGGCTGACGGGGACTTGGAGGGCTCTCCAGACAGGCTTAGAGGCGTCAACGTGTTTGTGGCTGGTAGTCGTGCACGGCGTTGCAGCCCGCGGAGTCGCACTCGTCGACGACCGTGGCCTTCACCCTGTGCCCGTTCCCCACGATGGCGATGTTGTGGTGGCACCTCTTCTTGTTCTTGAACCAGTACCCCGTCCACAGCGTCACCACCGGGGTGTTGTCCGAGTGGTACTTGCCGTCGCAGTACTACGACGGCCCGCCGCCGTCTCCGCCCTTTTGGAAGCTGTTCAAGGCCAACAGAGCCTTCGTGCGGCCGGAAACCGGCGGGGAGCTAGCACTCGCACGTGGTGTAGTACTTCCCCTCCACGCAGCACTCGGAGTCGTTCTCCGTGTTGCATTTGCATCGCGGGGGTTTTTTGCCTCTCGGTCTCCCGCTACGCTTGCACCCTCTCGTTTAGGCCTCGGCTGCCAGAGCGAGGGAGAATAAGAGGAGGAGGAGGAGAAGGCTCGCTCTACAACAAATTATTGCCGCCTTTCCCATATATTCTTTTTTTTCTCCAGCAGCGATCGAGTACTGATGAATTTGGGGAAGCGATGGAGCTAGTAGTGGGTATTTATACGGGGAGAACCTCTTCAATTCAAACATTGTGATCTTTCTCGACTGCATTCGGACTTCGGAGCTGGCAGAGGAATCAAAGACGATTTTGATGAGTTCTTTTTTTCCCGGCCCCTTTGGCACTTTTTCCATTTTCACCTGCATGTGTTGTCTTTTCATGGTGCAGGAAACCTATCAAAGGAAGAGGGAATCGACGCACGCTTAATTTGCTACCTCTGTTATGAGAAGACCGACATCAGTAAATTAATTGGCGAGTACTTAATTAACGGGGACAATAAGTTGCATGTGCGAGTTTCATCGCCGCCGCCGAGAAATAATTGGCAGTGCTCATGTTCAGACTCGAAGATCGAGTGGAGTCAAGACGCAACTATCAATGCATTGAACGAACAAATGTTACAGTTACATTCATTGCCGAGTCCCTGTACCAGATTGTTTGGTTAATATCGTGTGATGTTCAGACGTAATTAATGTTCTTCTCCAAGCTGTTACTCTTTAACTGGCCGGCGCAGCCATTAAAAGAACGAATGTTCAATACCCCACTTCTTCAGAGAGGGGTCTACGTACCCAACGTGTACGCAAACAGTAATGTACGTTTAGCATTACACAAAGTTAATACTAACTGCTTGGTCGCCCCATGAGATCAGAAACCTCCATGGACCAAGTTAGTTATTCCCTTTCACCAACTTCGCTTATTCTTCGTTTTGAGCTGCTCAAGATCGTCAGTTCCCTGCGCTTCTCTTAAGGTCAAGCCAGTCCGCGGACGGGATTGTACACCCTTTGCTACGTACTTGGACGTGACATTGCTAGTCCATGTTCGTTAGTTACTTCTGGAGCTAACCCTAATTAAAGGCGTTCTATCGGGAAGACCGGAAGCTAGAGTTGAACAGTCAGTGCTCCAGACCCAAGGATAAGGAAGAGTATACTACCGTCGCCCACTCAAGAAAGAGAGGCTAGCGACTTCTTTATGGTAGTCACTTGTGCGTACATTTGTAGATGCTCTGGTTAAATTAATAGACGAGTACTTCCCAGTGCATATGAGTGCCACCTCTCCTTGGGCAGAAAAAAAATAGAAACACGTGGAAAAATATTTCAAACTATACAATTAATTGAACGCAATTAATAAAACGTTTTTTTTTTCTCTCATTCTCATGAGTACTTACTTAAATGGTCAGAGTTAACGATTAATGTCAGCCAAGTAATTACCTTTGAATCGAAAATAAAGATTGACCAATTAATGCTACAATGTGAAAGTTGGAAGAGGCATACCAGATTCATTTATTTGATCCAAACACAATCCAAGTAATAATTAGGTGGAGTAAGGGAAGGGCCTTGACCCGATTAATAAAGAGAGGTTTGATCCCATGGGTTTTTGTTTAGAGTAACGCTAGACACACTTATTTAAGTATATGTTAATTTAAGTTCTTAAAAATATAAAAAAATATTTTTTTAATAAAATCTTATTTTTTAAAAGATAAACCCTAAACATCAATGGTGTAGATTAACAAGTGTGTCCGACAGGTGCGTGGGCAATGTGCAACTAGCATTATTTTTTTTTTATTTATAAAACGTGAAAAGTTAAAAAATGTTATTATACATAATATATTTATATAAGATTTGATACTTTGTTTTTTTATAAAATTACAATTTCAAATTTTTACATTATTTATTTATTTTTTTATTCTTAAACAGGTAACTCGAAACACAACCCATTGCCGCCACTAGATAAGAAAGACAGCGACGAAGAGTGAAAACAGTTAAAAATGATACCCCATTTTGTTACAGATTTCTGACCACAAATTAACAATTCTGCATTACTAGCTTCGTCATCAATATGGGTTGAAAGAGTCAATTCAGAAACAAACCAAGACTGAGCTTTTATATACTATATTATCTTGCAGAGAATCGTGTTAACCTTGTATTATACACATGGTGTAAATAAACCCCCAAAAACCAACCTTCTTCCCAAAAATCAAAAAGTACTATCCTACTTAGACTAAGCTACTTTATCGTAATACTACTCGTTGTTTAAGACTGAGAAGCAATTGAGAGATCCCATTGCCTCTTCTTGCTTTACAAAAGCTCTTATAAAGCTCTATTTGTACAAACCATATGGGTGGGTGGTTGAGCTCATACTCACTGCTGCCTTGGCGCCTGGAAAGAAAGAGAAGAAAATTAACTCAGAAAAGATATGATAAATAACTTAGAAACTGTGATATTTGTAAATCTATCAGAATACAAGAATGGTGACCGTTAAGCAAGAGCCCTAGATTTTCTTTCCAGATACCAGGTTCTGCATGAAGTCACTACTTGAAGAACCCTATTACAAAACTATAAAAAATTATAAAAGCGCAGATACAAAGAAAATACACGTTAAAGTCCTTACAATTTCAATAGTATGATGATCTAGAGTCCCCACTACCAGAGAAATGCTGAGTACGAAAACCATGGCTAGCATAATCAGCTCTATCATAATCATACTGACCACCGCGTGAACTTCTGTTTAAACAATATAAAATTAGTGCTCAGAGAAAATCGCATGCACAGTACCTTCGATTGCTGACTAGTGAAATTCAGACAAAATCAAACCTTGAATAATAGCCATACGAAGAACCCCCCTTATGTGGATAAGCTTCTATCTCCGAATTAGAGTCTCTTCCACGTCGTCTTGAAAGAGTGTTTGATGGACTAAAATCAGCATCCTAAACATGGAGACACGGAGGACACAAGTTTAATTCTTTCTGTAGGAAGTAAATAAATTAGCCCACTGAATTGAAGAAATTGAGCCGAGTCATTTACGAAAATTACCAGAGCTGAGCAGGGCCGCTTTAAGCCAGATGCTAAAGCATATTTATAAGCTTCTGTTCTGTCACTTCCACTATCTGGATATCGAGAATCATATCTATCATCAACATATGCACCACGGGAAGAAATTCGACAATTTGAAGTTTGATGATCATCTCGTTCATAACCCGCATTGTATGCACCAGCCCAACTCCTCTCTATATACAGGTCTCGGGATTTAGAGCGAGCAAGACCAGGTGCTGAAATTCAAGTATGAAAATAGAAATGCCAATTCATGTTTCCACACAAACCATGGAAATGGAACAAAAAAAAACACCATAACCCGAGATGTTAGATAGAAGCACAGAGTAAGTCAACTTTGCCCATCATTCTCAGCAGGCAACTTTTGCTTAAATATTCAATATAAAATATAAACTGAATTACCTAATATTATAAATGCTCTTAAGATATCTAAAAAGATAACAAGGAATGTATCTACAGGCAATGCTTGGATATGAAAATTAAACATTTATTTATCACTCATTACAAAGCAATTTATTCTCTTCATGGTTACCAAATTTACTTCATTGTGCATCTTCCAACAGGGCACCTTTGTTGCCTTCAGACTCAACTACATTGCAAGAATGCGAACCACACGTGTAAAGATTCAGCCAGTAATTATAGTTTATGAATAAAATTCAGAAACTAATATCCTAAAATAAACTTTCAATTACCATCCAAAATTAGTATATAATTGCTAATATGGTTGAACAAATTAACCAATTTGCCTTTTGCTATCTTAAAGAAGAACATTCTGTAAGTTTCAATGAAGTTGCTAACAGCTGGACTCAGGAATTTCATTATATCCTTCTCTATAATGAAAATTTCGAATCTTCATCTAGTGAGAATCAGAAAGATGTATGAAAGTTGTTGTCTCAGGCAACCATGGACTTTTTCGGACAAAAAAGATACTGCTCTTACCCGTTACATGCTGCATAAGATCTCTTCTATGCCTGGATTGATATCTTTCACTAGGAGATGATGCAGTTTCAAATTCAGTTCCTCGTGTCCTATATGTGTGATAAGCACTATATCCACCACCATGACTCCTCCCTGTTGTTCCAAAAGGTCTAGTAGGCCTTTCAGGGTAACGGTATCTGAACTCCCTCGGTCTTGTGCCCATTCCACCACGATGAGCAACCAACCTACCTCGCCAACCACCTACAGGTTGATGAGGATCCCGCCTAGGAAGTGGTTTCCGCAGAGTAGCTTTCATGGAAACCTAATCTTCCAGAACCAAAACATGAGAAATCTAAATTATATATATTAACAGAGGAAAAAATTGTTATTGAGCTACTTTATAGTACCTTCACACTGCCCTCACCAACACCCACTTTGTTGACATCATCAATGCAAGCCAAAGCCGCATCCCTCGTTTGAAATGTTATAAATCCAAAGTCTTTGCGCTTGGCAGTAGGCATGTTGCAAGCAAGCTCGACATTTTCAATTTCTCCATACTTACTGAATTGTTCGTGCACAAGAGTTTCATCCCATTTGGCTGGCAAACCATCCAGGAAAACAGATTTAACCTGCATTAATGGAAATAGTATATCAACTTTTATTTTTTTGTACGGTAAATCAATTTAAACAATGAGAAATGTGCAAAACCACAACTTTAGAATAAAAACTTGAAGAAATAAGAATATCAAAGGTCGGGCACTTCATAAACCGAAATTTGAGGATGTTAAACTTTAGAACTGGAACAAAGTGGCTACCTGAGCCATAACCTCCTCATCTGGCTGTGTGGTTTTAGCAAAAGCAACTTCTGCCCTTACTTGTGTTCCAAAGAAAAAGCTTCCTTTCTGCAGCTTACAACAAGCAGCCACTGCATCCATATGAGTGCTAAAGTCAACAAATGCATAACCCCTATTCTTTTCTTTGTCATTTGGGTCTTCCATCAGATGAACCTCCTCAAGGTTGTCCAAGTCATAAGCTTTCAATTTATCAACAAGCTGTTCAATGGTAAGATCATAAATTATGGCAGATACACCAACATCTCTGCAGGAAACTGGCAAGAATTTTCAACAAAGAATGTTTGAATCTACACATCAAATAAAAATATGTGCATCATTTACGAATATCATTTCTATATGTTGCTTATACAAAATTGATCAAAACAAACAAAACCAAGTCATTAATCTAGACACTCACCTTTTCTTTAGTCCATGTTGGGCAAATGTTCCGGAGGTGAAGAGTCTCCTTGTCGTTAATTCTAGTCACTCCACATATCTTACCTTTAACCTGCAAATATTTATTTCACTCAAACTCAATCATTTGTGAGCATTGAATTAAGAGATCTCTGAATAGCTTAGAATTTCTCTCATAAAGGTTGTAAATAAGATAAACTCAATCATTTGTGAGCATTGAGAAATAACAATTTTTTGGAGTACAATAAGTTAGAGAGTTCGCAAGAAATAATCCTATCCTTCCACTGAGCTGAGACTATAAGATTACGATGCCGAATCATCTCTCTTTCAATGTACTTGGTGACCTTTCCCTACACATTCAACAGCTCCAGAAACTTGTTCATTGTCTATACCGTTTTTGGACCCTGTAACAAAACTTCCTGCCTGATAATTCATGGTTCATACATACGAAATACTTCTCAGTGTAAGCGAAAAATAAATTTATAATATACGCAATTCGGAAAAGCACCGGCCTAAACAAATATAAAATCAGTAAAAAAACCCTTTTACTGTAAAAAAGCAAGTACTTCCAACAGTCGAGACAAAGAGAATGTAAACACCTGAGTAAATTTCAACTCTTTGACAGCCCGTCGAGCTTGATCGACAGTAGCGAACCGAACAAATGCAAAACCTTTATTCCTATTAGAATTCGGGTGCTTCGCCAGTCGAACTTCCACAACTTCGCCCACCTTCATAAACACTGTCTCCAAGTCCTCCTCCACCGCCTCCCTATCCAGCCCCCCGACAAAAATTTCATAGTCCTTCTTTCGCCTCCTTTCCTTCACAGGCCCCGAAGACTCTCCAACTTCCTCAGATTTCAATTGTATCCCACCATCTGCTTCACCCGGGTACTCCTCTTCTTCTTCTTCAACTTGCTGTGCATAATCTACTTTCTCTCCTTCCACTGGTTCCGCTATTATCTCGCTCTCCGGTCTGCCCACAATAGTTTCAACAAGAGCATCCCCATGTGCATCTCCTAAAATAATTCAAACCACGTAGTGAGACGAAAAGGAAGGAACCGATAGTAAATGTCAAAATTAATAACAGCACTGCTTAAACTAACAAAAGAAAGCACTTTTCACAGTACTTGGAGAAGCATCTGCATTAAGGGGTTCAAAAACGGCCCAAGCATCGTCAATGGTAGCCGTGTTAAGATCGATGAGGAGGCGAGGATTCTGCAGGCGAAGGGACTCTCCTCTCATTTCAGTATCGGAATGCGGAGGGTTTTGGAGATTAGAGATTTCAGCGGAGGCTTGTTCCGACGACTGCATGGCAAATGGCTCCCTCCAAAGTGATAGAGGTTGCGTTCTTCTCGCGTAAAGTAATCAAAATGCGAACGATTGTAGGGCTTTTGCACAAAAAAAAAAAAAAAGAAAGAAAGAAAGAAAGTACAGAGTGGTGAAGTTGCGAAGGAGGAGCGGACTGAGGCTTCTTCGTCGGTCACCCTTGCAAGCCTCCAGAACGACTTGGAATTTGGAAAAACGGAAAGTCTCCGAAAAAGAGAGGGAGAAAAGGCAAGTGGGTGGGTCCTACCTAGACTTGGATCACGTAATTGTCCGTGGCCATCTGAGCTGCGCCCTGGCTCCTTCACTTACAGGCCGAGGGCCGCGTCTCTGGCGGACCGGCGGTGCTAAGCACTAGGTCGTGGACCCATGATCCCAGATGGGCGAGTAACTTCCTTGCCAAAACCAAAATAGGCCGATAAACTCCTTACCCTACCAAAATGGGCCGAATCTGGGCAGAAGAACTAAATAGGCCCCAACTTTCCAGATGAAACCCAAACAAAACGTCAACCAAAACCAAAATAGGCAGTCTCTTTCTGCCCATAACAAAAATGGGCAGGAGAATCCGTTTGATTTTTAAAAATTTCCAATAAATAAATTTCCAATAAATAAATTCTTATGATTTTTAAAATTTAAACAAAATAGCCTCTAATTATTTAGTGCAGGAGAATCCGTTTGATATCTTCCAACAAAAAATAACACCCGTCGACCGATTTAGTTAAGTTAAATCTGTTATCCCGACTATTTCCCCTCCGTTAATTCTCCCCAACAAAAACCATCACTCAACCGCCCTCCTAAAAACGGAAGATCGTGTAACAGAAATTCCCTTTGTATTTCTTATCTTCGTCACTATAAATGGTTGCCCCCGCTTCCTTCACCCTCAGGCTTTAAAACACAAAAAATCTTACTATTTGTTTCAAAGTTTTTGAGCCCAATCGATTTGGTGATTTCCTCCTTCCAGGCCTTTTTTATTCCTTTCGAGGTTATCACCAGATCATTCAATTCATCACCGCCATGGACATGAAGAAGATCTGTTTCGCTCTGCTCCTCGTAGCCATGGTTGCTACAGCTGTTCATGCAAAAGGTGCAGTGACAAATGCACCCGAAGCTGCGGCACACGATGGAGCTGCTGCACCTAAAGCGCACGCCGAAGCTCCAGTAGCGCATGCTGATGCTCCAGCAGCACACGCTGATGTTCCTGAAGCACACGGCGCTGCTGCACCTGATGCTGCTATTACCGGTGGAGCAGTGGCAAATGCACCCGGAGCTGCTGCACCCGGTCCTGCTGTTACCAGTGGCTCGACTAATGTGGCCCCAGCCGCTGCCCTCCTTGGGGCCTCTTTCTTCTCAATATTGATTGGTTTTTATTTACAGTGAGCCTCAAATGAATCGTACTGTGAAAATGTAATAATTAATAAGATGGGTTTGTCTGTTTTTCAATTTGGTTATTGTAATTGTTAGAAGACGTTATTATTAAACCATTCGTTTGAGCAATTTCCATACAATAAGGTATATGATGATTGCATTTATTTGGTACGTCTTCTAGTTTAATCGTGTCGAGTTCTGAATGCGAAAAGTCTGATCGATCCCCACCCTAGGAGGACGGATAAATCCGGAATAGGACGGGTCTCCGTCACAGGTTGCTCGTTCCATGTCGTTTCCCGAACATGGAGGATGTACAAGACGTATAAATGTTTACTCGTCGATCATTACGGCCTTATTTATATGGGGCTTTCCGACGAAGGACGACGAAACACGGCTCTTCTGTCTGTCTAAATCTAAAATTTAAAATGAGATCCGTGTGTGACGATTTGGCGTTTGTTGAGGACATCCGCAAGAAACAGAAATTGGCTGTTTCCGGTGGGAAGTTACGCGAACGGAAGAAGGCGATGCCACGACAACAAGTCTGGAGCTCCCGATGCGTAACGCCGTAACGGAGAGAAGCCTTCTTCTTTCTTCTTTCTTCTCGTCTCGTCCACAGCCATTAACATGTCTGCAATGCGATGACAAAAGCATCAACAAATAAATTAAAAAATAAAAATAATTGCCCGGAACTGCGATTTGTTAGGGTAACGCACGTTACAGGGTTCTGTCTGTCCCCCATCTCGGATTAATAAAAAAGAAATCGTAACAAATATAAGAAAATCGTACACAATAATGAACGACGAGGCGCCCACTCGCGACACACTCCATCCTTTTCTCTTTAAATTAAAGAAACCCATGCACCAGATCCTTCAGTTGCTCGGAGGGAATTGAGCTCTGAATTCACACAAGTGACGAGCCTCACTCTTGCATGCAGTCCACTCTGAGACCCCCCCTTCTCTCAGAATCCGATTCCCAGAAGCTGCCAGGAGTTAATTAACAAGGTGTTGAGTATCATGGAAGCGAACCCTTCCTCGGAATCAAATCCTCCTCTTCTCTTTTGCGGAGATCTCTGATAATTTAATTAATTTCTATAAAGGTCAATTGTCTGCTAGCAGTTCATCTCCCCGGTAGGGGGTAACGCCGCCCGATACTAAGTGTTATACGTCCAACGTACCGGGAAACGGAACGGGACGATGACGAGAGAGAGAGATTTTGGATATTTGATGGTTAGGAGTGAGGATTGTTTTATCGTTATTCAATTCAATGATACCATCTCCCACCGACTGCCACGCGTGTTATCTGTTTGAAGGTTAGCCTCTGTGTAGTCTCTTATGCCACGTGTCATTTTTCTGAGTGGTTACGTGGAACTGACACGTGGTTTTTTCCGGCTCCAGCAAATTTTTCCGTGGTGGGGTTTGATCCGATCGAAACTTCTTGATGAAGGGGATACGGTCGCCCGGAAAACGACTCCGGAAAAGGACTTTCACCGGCTACAAAAAAGTACTAAATAATGTATAAAGGAAACCCTCCTCTTTTCAATCCTTACGGCTTACATAATAACACGGTTTTCCCTCGCTGTTTCCGGATTCCTTTTTCAGAATTCATGAAAAGGGATCTGAACCCGACGTTTCGCCGTCTCGGACCCGGGACCACGAAACGCGGAAACCGAGAAGGAGAGGTTGATTTCACAATTTCAAAATTTTCAATTCAATTCGTCGGCAGCCTCTCTCTCTCTCTCTCTCTCTCTCTCTCTCTCTCTCTCTCTCTCTCTCTCTCTCTCTCTCTCTCTCACCCGCACCTCAAGGTCCTCAATTCAATTCATCCAAATAAGGTCCAATGCCCTCCCCATCGACAACGCATTAATGGCCAGCAGACTGCGTAGTATTATTCCCTTCCGAAAATGCGCCAGACAAGGATGAAGAAACACCAAAATCGAACTGAATCTGCTTCTGTTTTTCTCTATAAGAAGCGGGATTCCTTGTTGCTTTCTGCACATCTAGAGTCACCACCCATCTCGTCGCCTACGCCGGGTCTGCTGCAACGCAGCAACCGAGCGAGGCGATAAAATCGACGGCACGGCGGTGACGCCGGTGAGAGGAGAAAAAAAAAATTAGCGATTTGAATTTTGTGACCGGCGACCATAGGCGGGTCTCCGGCTCTGAGTGCATTCGACTGAGTTGAATTACTAAAAGAGGCTTATCAGATGCTCATGTGTAATGAAGGTATGCAAGAAAAAGAAAAAATTGAGAATAATTGAAAAATTGAACGTATGCTCAGAAGGGAAAGAAGAAAAGCTTGACGGGGGATATTTTTGTCTACTTATTTACGGATTCGACCCTATCTTTTGGCAGTAGAATAATAAAAGAGTAATTAATACGATGTCCTGGGAAGATGGCATCCGCATCTGATCCCACATCATGCATGACATACAACCCTTGTGCGCTCCCTCGGTTCAATCGGACGGACAAGAATCGCCGCTTTTGTAAAGCGTGAGTCCACATTAACCGTCAGATCGGAGCGGCTCGGGTGACGTGGGAGGCAGACCACCGTTCCTTTCGCCTTGACTTTCCAGCTCCCAACAAAAGCTGGTTCGCCCTCCTCCTGCGCCTTCCTCTTTCTCCGTTTTGGATCTCATCCTGCTGATATTCCAAAGCGGATTAGTTTGGCGCCGGAAAAGCGGTCCGCGGCCGTCCTTTAGATCCGACTTGTTACCCGTTTTTGCCTTTTGCTTTTTCTCTTACCTCTGCGGATCGGAGGCGGCGTTTTCTTCTCTCGGAGCTGAATTTTTGTCTAGGTTTTGAGAGATTTTTGTTTTTGAATTCTTTCGAACTGGAGAAAGGAAATCAAGGTTTCTTTTGTGGAGATCTCTGGTGTGGTTTGATGGCGAAAGAAGCACAACCGGAAAAGCGTATCCTATATCTTATGATGTTTCTTGTTTCTCTTTCTGGGTAGTGTCTGTTGCTGTTGCTCTTCTATTTTTTTTTTTCTGCCGGTGGATTTTGTTTTCCTGCCAATTATTTTCGTTTACGTCGCGAGTATTAGTTCGTGTTTTCTGGCTGTATGTCTCCTTTTAAAGTTAACGGGCCTAGGGCATGACTATGTGTCTTTTCTACGTGTACCTTTATTGTCATATCGTTCTGAATTAGCTCAAGGATCCTGGCGTCGTCCAGGAGAAGTTCAGCTCTTGCTTGAAATCATATGATTCACGGGTTCTTCTTTGTGGAAAGTCCGTGGTTGTTCATTTTACTGCAGGCGAAATGATTATTTCTTATTTTCAGCTTGTTTATGGTTCCGGTAGTCTGTTCGGCGTCCGATCCGTTTTATTTTTTTGGCATAACATGATAGACTTCGTGTTTATGGGGAATCCTTGCGGTTTTTGTTTTCCCATATATATTAGTTGACATTGATCGGTTAGGGCTTTTTAAGGATTGTGTAGATCTACAAGGTCGTATAACTCTTTTGTTGTTATAGTTGAAAAGAAAGGAACATACTCGTGCAAACATGGAATCGTGCTATTTGATAAGGTTTTTGGCATACTGCCTGCGATGGATAACAGATCTAAAGTGTTCAGACGGAATTTGTTTGTTGCTTACTTTTTTGGCGATTGGAACCTTGACTTTCTTGTTATTTAGCTCTGGAGGCTATGATGAAGAGTCTCAAAATGGATCCTTCCTCTGAAGCCTACAACGGTAGTACGGTAAGTTGTCGTTGCGTCTCCGCCTCTTCCTTTTTTCAGTTTGCTTTTTATTCTTTGAAATACAACCTTTGCAGGTTAATCATATTTTGAAACCTAATATATTTTCTCTGCTCATGTGTTTTTATTTTATTTTTTATTTTTGCAGGCTCCCTCAAAGGATGGCAATCCGTCTGATGCCACATCATGCATCTCCTCCACAGGTGATGCTACTAGTAGTATGAAAGAAAGCGAGATGGATCAAGAATCTCTGACGGCAGAGCAAGGCACATATTATCCAGCTGGTGGCTACTATGGATACTACTATCCAGGTTTGTGATTAAGGTTCCTTATTTGGTTAAAATCTCAAATTCCTTTTTTTTCGCGATTGAGGCTACTGGCTTGTATTTTTTTCTTATATGCTCCAGTATATGTTTATGGTGGAATGATTATAGGTTTTGACGGTTCATTTGGAGAGTGGGAAGATCAAGGGTACTTTGTAAGCACTGATGGAGTGGACATTCAGTATCCGGTAAGTATTTATTATCCCGTAGTCTCACTATTTGTGTTGATAGAGATAAATATTAGGGTTTTTATGTGTTTTCTGACAAAGGTTCTCATTTTGATAGCCTTCCATTTGAGTATTTTGCACCATATCTCAAGAGGAGATCTAGTTTTGTGCATGATTACCTAGTACATTTTACATGTTTTGTTTGTTTGTTTTTTGGATATATTTAGTAATTCTATTACTCCGATGATTTATATAGGCCATTCCTTCGGACAATGGATCTCTCTTCTATTATGCGGGTGGACTTCAGCCAGGCTACAATGCATACAGCCCTTTTGTTCCGGGGGCAATGATGGGTGTCGATCCACAATATTTGGGTCAACAGCCTGTTTTTCCTAACCATGGAGTTCCGCAATCCTTTGCTTCTCCAACTTATTACCCATCTCATGTTCCTTATGGAGAGGTATTTCCGTTTTATCCTTGGGATTCATCTTTATTTTATGATGGAACCCATGGAAATGGTTTTGGTGGAAATGCCACTGTCTCTGGTCCTAAGACAAGTTTTCCTTCTGGTCACACCCTTTCTCCATCAAAGACAGTTCCGTCATCAAAATCTAGTAATGCCGTGGAAAAGAAGGACTCGCCACCGGTGTTGGGGCTGTCACCAAACAACCATGCTCTTAAGCCATCAAATAAGGTACTGTGTCCACTGTTACCTATCAATGAATTGATTAAGAGTTTAAGATTTTCATTACTGAAATTTGACTTGGTTTTACCTTGCACAGGTACCACAACCTGGATCTACGTTTCCTGCAGCCACTGTTCTGGCGAAAGGTTATTTTCCTATCCCAAAATTCCAGGGTAAAGGTGGTGGGTTGTTGTATCCGACTAGCCCATTGAATGTGAAAGCTAGTGAAAGAAGTTGGGTTAGTTCGGAGAAACCAAAAGCAAGAGGAAGGTCAAATGGTATTAGTGATTTTGACTTGCTGAATGAACAGAATCGCGGTCCACGAACAAATGGTGCAAAGATTATGATGCCTGGGGTTGATCCAGTAGCATCTGATGCCAATGGTGATATTAATTTATCGAGTGCTGTAATCAATAGGGATCTATATAACCTTCCGGACTTCCCCACCAAATATGAGCATGCCTTGTTTTATGTGATAAAATCATACAGTGAGGATGACATTCATAAGAGCATCAAGTATGGAGTTTGGGCAAGTACTCCAAATGGAAATAAGAGGCTTGATGGTGCTTACCAGGATGCTCAGCAGAAAGTGGAAGAGAAGTTAATCAAATGCCCCGTGTTTTTTTTCTTCTCGGTAATGGTTAACTTTTTAACATGTCATTAAGTTTACGTGGTGCTGAGTTGGGTACACTTTACTGTGTAACTGATTGTAACGTTTTTCTGTTTGAATTCAGGTTAATGCAAGTGGTCAGTTTTGCGGTGTGGCAGAGATGACTGGGAGAGTTGATTTTAACAAGAATATGGATTTTTGGCAGCAGGACAAGTGGACAGGTTTCTTTCCTGTTAAGTGGCACATCATAAAAGATGTTCCAAACCCACAGTTCCGGCACATATTACTGGAAAACAATGACAACAAGCCTGTGACTAATAGTAGAGATACACAGGAGGTACTTTTTCTCACTTCTTTGAAAGCCACAGTTACGTAGTTCTGTCTTGACCGCGAGTTATTGATAAATTGTATCTTGTGTTATAAATAGGTGAAATTCCCTCAAGGCATTGAAATGTTAAACCTTTTTAAGAACTATTCTGCCAAGACCTCCATTTTGGATGATTTTGGATTCTATGAGAGCCGGCAGAAAGCAATGCAAGACAAAAAGATCCGGCCTGTTATGCCTCATGTAGAGCACTTGCAGGTATTTTACTCCAACGAAAACATAGAATATTGATGATCATAGTAGCAGGTTTTTTATCAAATCCTTCTTTACCGTGTGTGCGTTTTTCTGCAGGGTCCTGTGCAAGTAGCCAAAGTAGTTGATCTGAAACCTCCGCCTGTCGTTCGACTGCCTGATGAAACTCCTAACAAGAAGATCAATGAAGTGGCTGATTTGGTTAGTGAAGCGAAGAAATGAACAAAACTTTGGTAAACTGGGAAGAAAATTTTGGATGCAGCAGCTTGTGCAGAATGGGTTGTGTTGATAACACAGGAAGCTGCTCGGAAGAAGCATAAAATGTGCACTTCCTTGGCCAAATGTCATTTGGTCTTGAGCATATCTAAAAGAAGAATTGTGAAAAAGGCAGCCGGCGACTGGAGGACTAATAGATCGTGCCTGGGGGTGGATGACTGATTGCCGGCAAGGTCCTTTGTGGTGGGGGAGGCACTGTGTAACAGCTCTGTGTGCTCGTTTTGGTTTTGTACTTGATGGGTTCTGGTTTTTTATGGGGACTTTGGATGTAATTTTGGCGCTGTTGGTCCGTCTCGGGATGGGAATGGAGGGTTTTCTCTTTGTTTTATATCTCAATTTTTTGTTTAGTTTTTTCTCTAGTTCGAGCCCTGAGCTTTTCTACGGAAACAAGGGCTGGTTTTACTGTTATAGAAGTTTCAGTGAAAGGAAAAGAAATGAAAAAAAAAAAGATAAAAAAGAAAAGAAAAGAGTAAAGTGGTGGACTTTGGGATCAAGGTTTCTATTTTGTTTTATTTTTTGTTTGTCTTTTCGGGCTCATATTTGTGTCCATCTAAGCAAGTCTCTGTCTTTCGGCTTAAATGCGCAGTTTGATGCCAACAATGAACGATTTGAATTGTGTATCCCTCCTATCTGACCTCTCTATAAAGTTATAACTATCCCATCCGAAGTGCTTGTAGAAAACCTCTCTATCACTGCCGCCGTCTACTTTCCTGTGAAATTTTGTGTTAATCTAACCACCCATTTTACTGCAAGCCTCCTGCAGAAGCTTGTTATTCGACGTTGTGGTAGCTGCACTTATTGATTCTGTCACCGGTAACAAAATGAGTGTGGGGCAGAGTCTAGAACAGAATGCCGACAGAATAGATTAGCTTCTTCTATGTCCCAACAATATTCATAATGAGAAAGCAAACCTAGAACTCAAGATAGTGACGGAGCACCTCAACCTGGCTCACTTTTCACTGTCTGATATCCCTACAATTTACAGAAAGTTAGAGCATTTCAAGGCACCAGTGATTACACAGTCCTGTATCAAAAACGTCAAAACTCTTTCTATAAGGCTGAACACTAAACCCTGGGAATGAAACCTACCATTAACTTGGATCAGAAAATGGTAACTAGAGAAGTGGTTGGAAACTAGAGACTTTAAATGGGAGGGGTATAAGAAAAGTAGAGGGCCCTAAGGGAGCATTTGTTCAGCTCTATAAGCTACTGGGTATATCATGCTCTATTCTATGGACTCATTCTGGGTATGTGGATAGACGACTGGGTAAAGTTATGAGGTTTGGCATAGTAAAGAGCATATGTCACAGCCCATGAACTAGACGGGTATTTAATCAGATCAAAACAAGTCTCTTTACCTCCATAAAAAATTGAGTCTCAATCTTGATTAGTAAGTGTGACATTTTTTTAATTTTAGATTAAGTTTTTAATATTCTAATCTGGTTTTATTATTCTAAATTAATATTTGGGATGGCAATATTATTTTTCTGATTTTACTTTCCTCTATGGTATTTGATTTCAGGTCTTGGAGACCGGTGAAGTGCATTGGAGTTTTGTGGTTGATTTAAAAATAACAGTTTTCTAGTATACATTTCCAATGATTTTAGATGGACTGACACTGGAAAACTAGAGTTTTTTTTTTTTTTATGTCTGATCCAAATTTTATTTCGTTATTTGTGTTATCGTTTAAAGTTAATTAAGTTCTCCAGTTCTTATTCTATCTAAAGTCCCCTTTAAAAAGAGTTGGATTCTCCCAGTTTCAAAGATAATTAAGCAAAATTTTATGTAATTCAATAAAGATAGTTGAAACTTGAAACTTGAAACCAGGATTTAATTTGGCTACTTTAATTGAATGAATGAGAAAACGGTCATCCCCACAAAACCGATCAGAATCTCTTTATGCATCCGTTCCTGGAAATATGCATGATTGAGTCCTAAAGCAAGCCTTTCAGGTTCTTATCAATCTCTTTAATTATAATTTCGCACGACCACCAAACGCAAAAGAATCTGAATCATCAGGTTTCCTCCACTCCTAATCACATTATTAGCCTGATTAATCACCAGACAGACACGTCAGTGTACCGCCAGGGTCCACCTCATGTCGGGCCAAAAACATAAAAATGGGCCACTTTGGATTTTCGTCAATATTTTTCTGTTGTAGGTCTTGGAGCATTTTTCTTAAGAAAAGACGTCCGACAGCGAGGCAGGGTTTCGGTATTTGTTGGCATGGCATTTCGGTAAATAAGTGGGATAAATTGGACCGTTTCAGTAAGGGTGGCGTCTCTTCGGTGTGAATCAGAACCAGCGAAGCCACGTGCGATGTGGAGTGTGAGGAAGAATACAGCGGGAACCTGTTGGACATGTCAAAACTGGACCGTGGGGTCCACGAGTGACGCTGCCACCTGGAACGACGCCATTGCCAGCTGCCACCCTTCCAACTATTTACACATCGATTACGCTCGAATGGACCTAAATGCCCTCCCCCTTCCTCGCGCGTCTTTCTAATATATGCGCCGTGGAATTCAAACCGACTCCCCGCGTTGGAAATGACGGTGTTAGCCCCGCGCCGGAAGAAACGGAATGGGAAGGGCAAAATGGTAAAGGTGTGGCTTTCGGGAGCCGAAACCATGGAGGCGTGTTCTAATCAACAACCTTCTGTTTTTATTTGATAGGTTATGTTGATAATTTAAGGGTAAGCTCGTAGTTCGGCGATGTGGGAGGGTTATTCTCGGGACAAAAATGGGCGGGTTGTAAATTATGTCAATTTGGGACCCGTTTCTGCTCGCCGTCTTTCTATATGTTCCTGTGTAGGGGCTGCTCATCTCTGACAGGCGAAGGTCTCGGCTTGACTGGAGACGAGGAGAGAAAAGATACAGAAAAGCCTCCGGAACCTTTTTCTTCACTTTCTTTGTATGTTTCTCTCGTTTTTTATTCTCATATTTTTCATGAATATTATGGATGCTTTTCATTTCGGTCTTATGATACCAAACTTGGTGTAATTTTTCGTATTCGTTTCTGATAGTAGTTTTAACTAATTCTGTGGTGATTAATTTTAGAGATCAGTAAGGAAAGATGGGTTACTGGAAATCGAAGGTTCTTCCGAAGATCAAGAAGGTGTTCGATAAGAACGGTAAAAAGGCTGCCGCCGCTGAAGCTTCCAAGGGCTTTGAGGAATCTAAGGTGGTTTGATATCCTTTCCTTTTACCTTGGTATATGCTGTTCGTCGCTTCTCTTTCTTTCTTCTGTCTTCTCCAACGTTTCTGCTGTAGTTTCCGATGGGAAAAATGAAATATTGTTTTTTTACTCTTCTGGGTCTGGTTTACAGGAAGGGATTAATAAGGAGTTTGAAGAGAAGAAGGACGAACTCCAACCTAAAGTGATCGAAATCTATGAAGCTTCGTCGGCTGAAGTTAAGGTGATGAGCTAGCTAGCTTCTTGTGGTTCATGTTAAGTTCTAACTAATTAAACTCGATCCTCGATCGTCTCTCCGTTTACATATCGAGACGTAATTTCTGGGTTTTGTTTATGTAGACTATCGTCAAGGAACGCAAGGAGTCAGGACTTAAGAAGAACTCTGCCGGGGTTCAATCTTTTCTCGAAGAGTTGGCCAAAATCGGTATGATGCCTCTCTTAATTAATATATTTAAAGTCTCTGCCTTTCAAGCTTACAAACTGAAGAAATTAATTAACCCACCATTTAAACGGATCCCTGTTGCTGTTTTTTCGTAGATTTCCCCGGATCGAAGACGGTGAGTGAGACATGTTCACAGCATGGCCCGGCCTTGGTTCCAGGCCCTGTCTTCTTCGTGTTCGAGAAGGTGTCGACCTTCATCGTAACAACCGAGAAGGACACTGCACCCACCGCCACGGAGGAAACTGCTAAAGAGATAGATGTGGCAGCGGCAGCAGCAGCAGCAGAAGCGACAGAGGAGAGCGGTACTAAAGAGAAGGAAGTGGTAGCCGAGGAAAAGAAGGAAGAAGGGACGTCTGTAGAGAAGGAGGAGGTGGTGAAAGAGAAGGAAGAAGTCGTGGCCGAGAAATCCGAACCTGCTCCATTGGAGCCCGTCAAGGCCGCCGGGGAAGAAGAAGCTCCCAAGGCATAGAAAGAAATCAATCACCATTATTAATTAATCGCCCTGCTCCCTCTCCTCTTCTGTAAAGAAGTACAGTTTTCTTCCCTTACAGGATTTGTTATTCTTTCGCCTTCAATATGATCCCCTGTTTCATAAAATGGTTCTGTGTGGTTCTTTAATTTATTGCTTCTGGTTCTTGAAAAATTGTTTCTATCTACCCCTGTTCGTAAAGATTCAATAGAACTGTATTTGTTTGGGTGTTAGGTTCTATA
Organism: Aristolochia contorta; assembly: GCA_022405105.1. Classification (NCBI taxonomy): domain Eukaryota; kingdom Viridiplantae; phylum Streptophyta; class Magnoliopsida; order Piperales; family Aristolochiaceae; genus Aristolochia; species Aristolochia contorta. Next base: position 4,404,651 of record CM039667.1, on the reverse strand, counting down.
TCTACCGATTAATTATTCGTTTGATCTTCTATCCATGTTTTTATACTTCAATCGTACGTAGCCTATTCTGTTCTTCTTTCTATAGATTGTGGGCTCGTAGCTAGGGGTAACAAGAAACTGATTTGTTTACGTTTTGGAAGCTTAACTTTTCAATCAATGGAGCGCGCCCTCGATTCCTCTCTTCCAAATGAACTGTAGAGATTAAAAATGAAGAAGACAAAACCACGAAGAGGTTCTACTAGAGTAGAGGTAATATACTACATGGTGGGTTCGCCAGCACGCAACATTTTTAATGCTTAACAGAGATAAGTAGCAAGAAAAACTGAAGTCAAAAATGAGTGGGGGATGGTATGGAATCAAATCAATGCGCCTAACCTATCAAATAATCCTTTTACAACTTATCAAGTCATAATAACTCGACTTGGATACTTGGATTTGGCTTTACTGGTGGGCCATGGCGATTGGCAGAATAATGTCCGGCCGGCCAAACGACGGGACGTAATGGCCCACTGCATGTGCTGTGTGGAGTAAGGTGCCCCACGATAGTTCGCTTCTGAGGCCCACGTGAAGAATGGTGATCAAGCCATTAGTTTGATGCTGTGAAACACGAGCTCTGATTGAAGAAAAGAAAGACGTGGGTTTACTTATGCATGCAGACTATTTCGAGTAAAATTAGAAGTGGTGACCAGTCAGTAAATATGAGTTAAATCGTACTATTCGTGGCCTCCTCGAGGCGCGCTAGATTCTTCTTTCTTCGGGAAGTCTGAATATTGAAAGAGTAGTCAATTAGGTTCATCACCAGCAGAAGCGAGGGAGGATTATTATTGGCCGTGCGTGGGCTCCAGTAAGTTAACTTTGCTGAGGTTGAAAGGGAAAATCAAGACGCATAAAGAAACAAGGGAGGGTGAAGGATATTTTAAGTTTTCTCCGGCGTTGATTGATTTGATTTCCGCGGGAAGGAAAACGACCCCGAACAAGTGGATAGGCTTCTGCTCTGCCATATCCCTTTCCACGCATTTACAAGCTTGGTTGAGTCGATGAACACGACCCCCCTTGTGTCCTCTCGTGAGTCATATGGGATTGATTAGCTTCGATATTCAGGACCGACCCATCTCGATCTTAATTTTAGAGGGATATGACCGGTTGGCGAGATTAAAGAGTGTGTTCAGGATAATAACGCAGTGAGAAGATAACGATCAGCAGAGGTGTGTTCGTACAAGTTTAGTGAAAATATTCTTCTTGAAGGAGTTGATCAATAGGACATCTTCCATACACGCGAATGCTACAGCAGAGCATTTGAAAGGTTCAATGTTTTGCTGATTTCAGTGGGTTGTAATAATAAATGAATAATGAAACGCAAAGATGGAATTAGGAAGAAGAAATGAGATCGCTTGTCATTCGTTTCGTGGATCGAAGTGAACGAGCAAAATCCACGAAATAGATTATCGTTGACTTGAATCGGGGATGGGCTATCTTTACAAGTTACATGATTAATTTCGTGATAACGCTAATATCTTTAATCAACAACATAATTTGGAGCGACGGCCAAGATTCTTTTCTCGGAAGACGATCGTGACGGTTCGTCGCCGCCCTCTTGGGCGTCCGTGGCGCTCGTTCCGTCGTCTACGACGATCAGATGCCCTTCTCTTTTTACCAGTTTCTGCAAGGGAGAGAAAAGGGAACGCTCTCGGAATTAGAGACAGTTTATGCAATGTGTTGAGCGAGGCTCAAACGGACTCGAAGGTTTTCGCCTCCTTTGTCTCTTACCTCGATGATGGCTTTGAGGCATCGGACCTCTTCCACGACTTCACGTTCAGATGAGTATGCCCCTTGGGCGTTCTGCTGCTCCACGTACCAACGTATCAGATCCCCTTGCTTCATGCCAGCCAAGCCGCTCCCTGAAAATATTGACCATCACCAAAAGAACACAAGTGAGATTCCAGACCCCTTCACGGGCTTGATAAGACAAAAAAAACAACTGTTTGAGGAGAACATGTAGAATTACCATCCTGCATTACAGTTTCCTCGTGTTGCCTAAGGCGCATAACCAGGGCTTGTGTGACCCTCTGGAAATGCTCCTCCGTGATAATAATTTTCTTCGTGGGTTGTTGGGATTGTGCGGGATGATCAGTAGCGTCTCTGGCTTCCGCCTCTTCGCCGTCTTCTTGGAAATCAGACAGATCTACCTCGCTCGATTCAACGCTGCAGTGTTCGAAAACAAGAATGAATTAAAAAGTGAATCTCTGCTTCCAAACGTTAATGTAGCCTACAAAACAGCAACCGATGAATTATTAGCGCAAACGACCGAATGAAGACACTGCCGAACCTGATGACGGATGTTTTGAGCAGTCTAACAGCCATGCGCACATGGGCTGGCCGCACCTGCAGGGGCATAAGGAAAAATAAGTTAATAAATAAATTAAATTCTCGAAGTAAGGCATCAATGATCACATTGACAACCCATAATCCAGATTTGGTTTTAATATGCTGCGAAAACCTTGAAAGAACATGGCTATAAATCGTTCAAACATTTTTTGAAACTCAACTACGGAAAGAAACTCGATCAAATGATAACAGCTCTTATGAAATTCCCACAGGGTCCAACTGTCACTAATCACTCTTTATAAAGGGACCGGTCCTCGCCAGCCTTACCTGACTCTCCAAATGACATCGTGCGAGGGATTCCGAAAGTCTGATTAGAGCCTCCAGCTGTCGTACTGTCATCCTGTAAGCGACTCTACTGCCAGGAGCTGCGTCCCCACGTCGCAGATCTACATAGGACTCCACAAGCACTTTCCTTGCTTCTGAGTTGAGCTGCACGAATGCAGAAAAACTTATTAATTCACTCCAAGAATCAAAACAAGAGACAGAATTTTCAGTGGTCTCTCTTCAACCTTGGGCTTTAGAGTCTTGGCATATGCAATATAACGCTTTAGCTGGGCTGTGCTGAAGGCTGGTGAGAGTGCTTCTTCGCGTTTCTGATGAACTCTCACAATGTGTTGGGCAATGTGGTAATCCGTTGTATCATCAGGTTCGTCAATCATCACATAAACCAGATCAAACCTTGAAAGAATAGCTGGGGGTAGGGCTACATTGTACTGCAACAGTAAAGCAATGATGAGTAGTTGATTGAAGTGGGAGTCTGATAGCTCAATAACAAACTGAGCTGCCATTTTGAAACTGACTAATCTAAACAACCTCCCCATCCTTTAACAGGAGCCGATTAGGATGCAAATTACAATTTCAAAAAATAAATTAGGATGCTATTTAAGAGCCCACTCTTCTATGCAAAACTTGATGCAACATAGACTCAATATTTCACCTTGAGTGGTTTTGACTTGTCATAGCGCCCACCGGTGGGATTCGCAGCTGCCAAAATGGATGTTCGAGCATTAAGGGTGGCTTGTATGCCTGCTTTCGTAATGCTTATCGTCTGCTGTTCCATTGCTTCATGAATAGCCACCTGAAGAACTCCAATCAAGGGTAATAAATCAGAACAAGTAAGCTACATTATGATATAAAAGGTGGAAATACAAATACAAATAGAAGCACCTGATCTCTGACATCCATTTTGTCAAATTCATCAATGCAACATATGCCATTATCAGCAAGCATGAGTGCTCCTGCCTGCACGTGGTGGAAACACAAGTGAGTCCAAGAAAAAAGACTGCAGAAAGAATAAGGTCGAGATAATATAACTCTCGAGAAGATATGACTACCCTAAAAGAATTAGGACACAATCACGGGGCAAAGTCGAGGAATTAGAGGTTTTAATATAACCAGATTCCCTTGAAAGGGCTTTAGAGGAGCATAGATATCATTTAGCTTTCTAGCTAAACTTTATCTACCAGAGACTCTTGCATAACCTGGAAGAATTTATCATACAAAGACTTTTGAATTGTGTACAGCATCGACCAAATGAAAGAAGATTTTCGAGCTCCCATAGAAAATCAACTCATCTATGGAAAAACTATGCACGCAAAGATAAGTAAAAGAAATGGTTTCCGTGTTATTTAGTAACATAATAAATGGAACACTATTTTGGGAGTAGTTGAAGTAATCGACCGGAATTCATCACCTCAATGCAGAATTCCCCTGTTTCTGGCTCTTTGGACACTGATGCTGTCAGACCTGCTGCTGAGGATGACTTTCCAGATGTATAGACAGACCGTGGAATTAGACTAGAAGTGTACCTGCAGTATAAACAAAGTCTTTTCTCAGGCAACATTACACAGTATATGAAGACACTAAAAATTTCTGATAGTCTAGAAACAATGTAAAAAGACAAAAGCATATTGAGACCATATACTGAGCTTGACAAACATACTTCAGGAACTGAGACTTTGCACAACTTGGATCTCCAACAATACAAACATTAATGTCCCCTCTTAGGTTGATGCCTTCATGAGTGATCTTATGCACACCACCCATTAGCATAAGCAGGACAGCACGTTTAATTTCTTGGTGACCAAATACAGTAGGAGCGATGCTTTCCACAATCTTATTGAAAAAATCAGGGGTGTTCCTCATTGTTTGTATTTCCTCTAACTCTTCTTCCTGTCAAATATAAACAAAGTTTTTTTTATATAAAGATCCATTGATTCATCATATAACGGCTGCAAATAAGAAGTCTATAATGTATACGTGCAACAGTGAGTAATCTAGACACCACAAGGCTTTCAAAATCGACATTAAATCTCCAAAGAAAGATAGTACAAGAACCTTATAACCTTAAAAAAAATTTAGGTGTCAAATCCAAACACAGCAACAAAACAGAATTTTTCTGAAGCAAGAATGATGAATAGATAGGAAATAAAGAGTACAACATAGTGTTACAACTTTGGCTCAACTTGAGAAAAAATAACATTTTTTTTGAAAATGTGATTCAAAGCTTTGAGAAGCAAACATTATAGGCTTCAATGCTGAAATCCACATTAAAGGCAAAGAATTCATTAAATATTTTTTTAGAAATAATTTAAAAAAGAAACCATGATAAAGTTCCCAATGGAGGCCATAACATTGTGATCAAATCAGTACAAGCTAAATGCAATAGTACATGCACAAAATATCACTTTGCAAGTTGGTTAGACTGAAGAGAATAAGAACCTACAGTGAACTGAGGACTTCCATCTTCCTCCCCATCCTTCTTCCTGCTTCTAATATCAGTATACCTTGTTCCATTATACACCTGAAGATTCAGTAGGGAATCAAGAAAAGACAATCATGGCTAAATGACAGGACAGAACTTTGAAATCCTCTTACGAACTCTAACTAGATAACCGATGCAAATTTATAGTAGACAAATCCAAAAATAAAAATCATATATAATAAAATTGAACTTGGAAAGACCTGCACAGAGTTTGCAATAAAAGCAAGACGATATGAAAGATCTCTGACACCCAAGGCCTTGAGACCCCGAACACCCTCATTCCCAGCAGAAGCATTCTGCCTCTGCGATGCTTCTCGTCGGCACTCTGCTCTTTCACCAGTTGAAGCTAATGCCATAATGTCTGGCACAACAACAAGAGTGCCTGTGAATATAACCCTACAAAATTCCAAAAGGAGCTTTCAAGTCAAGTAAGTATAAAGAGTTTCACAACAACGAAAAAGCGAGACTTGATTTTATTTCCAATTGGAAAATGGTGTAATCAAGTAATATAACAGTATTGACTAGAATGACATCCGGAAGGCAAAGTGAGAGAAACATTTGAAGAAAAACTCCAACATAGGCAGAGAGAATGACATCATTGACACATAATTGTTATATAAAACAACCTCAATCACTTGCACCAGTTAGGTTCCAACCTTTTCTATAACAACTTAAAGGAGAGCATTCCTATATCCTATTCCAAGTGGACCCATATGGTTGCCAATACCCACATTTTCCAGTGTACAACCTCAAAAGTCTCTGTCAGCTCAAACTGTGGTAGCAAATAATGTGGAAAATGTGTATTTTACTTAACAAGTAACCCAACTGGACAAGCACAAATGAAGAGAAAAATGGAATTTAATTATAATAATTATTAGTGACCCGAATTAAGTGATATAAGATAGAATCAGGATAATAATGCTTTCCGGACTAATTTTAGATACAAAGAAGAAGGAAAATGAATTCCAAATAACATAGTTTAATTCAACAGCCTTACGTGTCTCCTGCCCTAGCCCGCTCAACCATCTCGTGACGGAGGATGACATCCAAGGAACGGGGAAGAGACCCTGCTGGTATCTCTTTTGACGTTTCTTGCATACGTACTCTTTGCCAGTCAGTAAATTTGCTTTCTTGTCGCAGCAAGGCCCAATTGTTCCGATTGTGACAAGTTGGGTTGACACAGAGTATTGGCTGGGGTCAGAAGCAATAAATAATGAGATCAATCATAACAAATCTACTCGACAAGCATTACTTTGAAACTGTAATCACCTCGGTGTATTTGAACTGTTGTTCAACATTCTTGTTTATTGTGCCACATTCTAGGCACTTGAAGGTCCCTTGAAGAAGTTCAGGCCGGACCTCACTGGTTCGAGTGACCACCCCCTTTACTGAAACTAGTTTCCCTATCTCAGCTGTTGTGAGATCCCTCAGTCTGCAATAGTTGATGATATGGGGAGAATTGCGAAGAGCGATCAAAAGCTAGCCAATAGAAAGAAAAAAACTTACTTCGAGGCAGTGTCGTTTACCTCTTCAGCAATGGAATGTTGTAGAAAGCAACACAAATGTCTTTATTAGGGTTATCATCGGCAATAAAATTGGGTTTCCGCTCCATAATGAATCGTTTACAGGCATTCTTCAAGTAAGGCTCGAATCTATAAGAATCGAGATAAAATTAAAGAAAAATCTATTTTATTCCTGATACGGGTCGAAACTCGCGATTTGGAAGTGACTTCTCACCTCAAATACTCTTCAGAAATGGCTTTTTGGAGCACATCATTAAATTGCATGACATGGGAGAAATCAATAATCATAGTGGTCGAAGTCGAAGCATCGTTCATATTCTTAATCTCAGACTCATAGAACGGCTCATTGGCGTTCCGATCCAGTTTGAATCTGAAGAGAAACCAAAAAACGATGTGGAGACATTGACCCGACATAAACCCCATACTCGGTCAGTAGTAACAAAGACGTACCTCTTAAGAAATTCTAAGAAGCTGTTTTCCACGGGCACTGCTTTCTCATCAATAAAGAAGCCGCCGGCGTTCATTTTTTCCTACTCACAACCTAGAGACGCTCCGCCGACCAGGGGTAATACCAAGCCTTGATGGAAACAAAGGTAGTTATCTATCCTCGCAGCTTAGGCGCGAGGGAAAATGGCGGGAATGTCTTCCCGCCAAGATGTACTGAGTGGACCGCGCTAGAAGCCGTTGAGTGGGTCAGTAGCTTGAAGAGTAGCGATTTGGGCTCCAACTTGGTGTATTTATATGGAACGAGCGTCTTGAACCAAGTTGGTCCAGAAGACCTCTACTGTCCACGTTATCACGAAAATCTGGTTTCACCAAAGACGGTCCCCAGATTTACGACACCCAGTAACTCAAGAAAATCTTTATGAATTAGTTTAAACTCTAAGTAGTCTATTCTTGAGAAAGCACGTGAAAGGTTTGGACGCTATACTTAGTGAAAATTGAAAATGGTAGTCTCCCCGTCTTCATATTATAATTTCTTACGAGACAAATTGAGAAAACCATCACATTTATATGGCATCTTTGTAGGATCAGCGGGTCACAATCGAGGATATCAGTATTTTGTAACATGCATGATATGACTAATCTGTATCTGTATGACATATTAACTTTTACATGAAAATCGTAGATTAAATTAGAGATAATACAATGAAGTTAAGATTTTAAAGCAAAGAATAAGGAAGATGCATATTGGCCTTTTGACGCTATTAATCTTCACATTGGTATATCCTTTGTTGAGTAATGCTATATGCCTTTTAATATACATGCACTTTGTGCACTTCCCTTTCACTATAGCGGTGGGACATTAAAATGAGTCGTGATATACCAAACTTTCCTGGGTTTACATCGTGACGTGGCATCCTCATTGGCAGTCCAGATAAAAGATAAAATAGAAACTATCTTTTTATTCTATAGGTAAGCCTAAACCCTAAACCTTATCTGGACTACCAACTAAGCTGCCAACAGGACAATTTCATCAGGATGTAAAAACTCAAAGTACTTAAATCATTTTTCTTAAAATATTTCTGGTATAAGTCCCACCGCTACAGTGAGAGAGGAAGTGCACAAAGTGCATATAGCATTAATGTCCTCTATTTTACCCATTGTTTGGCCTAATTTTTTTTTATTCGAAAAAGAATCAGTGCATTGATTTCTTGTTACCCTTATTATGACATGTATAGAGAAAACTTGGCACTCTCCTATCTAATTGTATTTGTCCAAGTAGATAAATATCATTGCAAGAGTGGGCTTTCCTAGGTAATGTGATGGTAGCCGTTGAGGTACCTATTAGTGGTGAAGCAACTAAAATTGGCAAAAGCAGAATATTGTAATAAATGACTCTAAAAGCAGAAAAAAATGTATTTTTGTTAACTTCCTGCAATCAATCCAAACTCTACCTAGTGATATCTGTCTTCTTTCATTTCAAGTTATTGTCTTGGTAATCTTAGTATTTACGATAATGTGAGTCCTTTGGTTAAGAGTCAAATTAGCAGATCCACTAAGACTTGTTAGTAAATCTTGGTTGTTCTTCAATGGCAAGGGCTTAACAATTTGTCAATGTACCTTTGGTTTTATTAAACAAATGAGATTCCTTGCTTTAACTTTTGCTTGATAATGTCTTAGTTAAGCATACGGTGTTATGTAATAGGTTTTACCCAAAATATTTCATACCGATAAAAATGTTGTCATCTCTTATAAACTCATAATCCTTGCCACTTTTAACCAATGAGACATTGTTTGCATATCCAACAATGTAAATGTAACAACTCATTTTTTCACTCATGGTTCACTTCAATTATAGAGTCGATAAGACATGTGCATCTGTATTCCAGCTACAAATTTATTATGCAAAGACCTAGGTACTCACCAATCCTATATGCAGTCATTTAGTTTTATCTGTTCGTCTTTTTTGAGCTTCAACCTCGCTGAAACACGACATTACCTTATTTCTCTGGCTCCTCTTCCAATCCCCCGAGCTTTTTCCCTGTCATTCTGTATGCGAATTTGAAGGATGACAGGTTTGGTTCTACTTACGGGCGTCGTGACTCGTGAGGCTATCAGGTTCCACCCATTCGGACTGAGCCCGAGAGGTTTGGTGAAGACGTTTCGGCTGTCACACAGCTCAAAAAACGTCGAACAGGTTCAGCTTTGGTTATTTCTTCACCGCTGCTTGCGCCTTCTTTCAATGGCGATATTTACCCATAACCTGCAGCGGTTTTCACTACATTAAGAAATCGAATTTAGTAAACTTGGCTGAAACTGTTCATGCGGCCCGGAAGATTAAAAAAAGAAAAAGAAAAAGAAAAAGAGAGAGGACAGTCCAAACTCCAAGCTGGAGTCCTGGAGATACATTTCGGTAATGGGCGAGCCACTCTACTGGGGTCCCACGTCACCGTGACTTGGCTTTCGATCCAAAGGATGTCAACCCGAAGTACTTGGTCCTTGATCAACGTACTCCGTCAAAGTGTATTTATTTCTTGTTAGAGTGGTGATTCGTGCACTTAACCAGTGCCCGACTCGTGCACTGGTCCTCTCACAAAATATGATAATTGCCCAAAAACCGATATCATATCCGTCCTTTGCTCCTTTTCCCTAAACACGTCAAGCTAAGTTCCAATCTCCTCCTTTTTCTTAACGTTAATTACTAAAGAAATTTTTATAATTTCACCCAGCTGCTGTAAAGTGGACGGCAGATATAATCAATTTGTTTAATCAATAGAAGATAAGGAATCAAGATATCTATTTGGTCACTCCGTGGCAGTACTCTGTAAACTCGACCGGGTAAGAAACTCTGTAAAGACGAGCTGACAGGTAATCCAACATGTATCCGTGGAAAAATAAAGGGTAAAAGCGCGACGCATGGACAAAGGCTCGTGTTTGGGGCTTTGGGCTGTTGAGTCGACTCCGCCGTTGGAAGGAAAGGAAGATCTAATGGAATCTTTACTCAAAGTGGGAAAACCTGAAATCGCCGTTAATTCGAGCTCGGCTGGTGTGACAATGGCGTGGGGCGACGACACTGGGAGTCCTTGAGTGCAGGTAGTACAAATTATTTTATTAGCACACGCAGCATATCGCGTCTGCGAACTTGATGATGCCACCGGCAGGAAGGGCCCAGCGAGCACTTGATCAGAGAGAGAGACCCCGTCTTCCCGTCTCGCACTCAAACCGGCCCAACCTGCTTTCAGAAAAATTGTTGAAGAGGAGAAGACGAACAAAAATAAAAAATAAAAAATAAGGGAGAGAGAAAACAAAGAAAGGAAAGCGAACTTTCTCCATGCGGTCTTCCTTATGCTCAAAACTATTGCTGGCCAGCGGTTGTCCATGGATACCACTAGTTGAGAGAAAGTTCGTTTCGTCAAATCGCCTTGCTGACATAGGCATGGTTTTGCTCCGGCTACAAATCAGTCGATCGCCGGACGGCTATGAAATTTCTGCAGCCTGTTGATTTTCCTCCTTTTAGCCTGACCTAAGATTCTAAGAGATGAGATCTGAGTTGCGGAAGAAACTAGAGTTGATCGTCGGCGTCCCGCCGTCCTCATATTCCTTATGCGCGAATCGCCTCTGCAGAGTCCAGCTTCGGATCTTTCGGTCTGTTCCTTTGGGCGAGATCTCGACTGCAAATTGAAGCAGGGCACAGGATCTGATACGGTAAACATGGAATCCAAAAACCATATGACTTTGAAGTGTTTTATCAAACCTCTACCGTTTGGCTTCCCAGTTACCGGAGAGAAGTACAACTCACCAGCTCCGGACGCCGAAGTGGCTCATCTTAGATCCTTGGATTCAACGGAAGCTATAAATCACATGTTCCCGCTTTAAAAGAAAAGAGAAGGAAATGGATCGACCGCCGGCGACAGAAACGGCCATCGCGTCTGCTCCAACTCCGGTTAGATCGGATTTAATTATAGAGCCTCCGGAAAGGAAAAGAAAAAAAAAGTCGTCTTGAGAAGCACCTTTAAATTTTTATATTATGTGGCATTTCAATTTTCAACTCAAACACAGACCATCGACCAACACTTCAATTTATTACCATTTATAACTCAGATTCCTTTTCCTCACCGCCGGTTTAATTGCCCCTCTTTGTGACCCGCTGCGGGATTTGGAATCCGTGACCTCCGCTTCCACCGGTGTTAGGCCGATTAACCCTAGTTCCCTCCAGGGAGCCCATCTCCCTCGTCGGTTTTCGTTATGGCCCACTTGATACGATCCGACGGTCTGCGTACGAGATGATCAACGTGGCGGAAGTAGGGACCCACAATTGGGAGGTTCGTATTTTACCGTCCAACGTGGAGAAGGGGGAGGTGGCGGACGCGGTTACCTACAGAAACCCCACAATATAACAGCTCTGAACACGCGAACCCTAGAAAGTCTCTCCCCCTCTTTCCTTTGATAAAAAGAATTGCCTAATCTGTAATGACGAAACTACCACCGGAGGGTAGTTCTGTCCTTTGAACGAGTTTTTTTGCTTCGATTCCTCGACGAGTACTGAGAGGGTTACGGGATCCCGAAGACCAAGAGGAATTATTTGTATAGAAAGACGATCGTAGCCCTGTTGTCTCGTTTGAGGAATCGGGAAGCGAGAGACGACGGAGGGATGGTCTAACTGAGAGGAGTTCCACTCGGGGACGTTTTATGGTCCAAAAGTCCCTTGTTCGTGGCCAAGGTGGGCGTTTTTACAAAAACAACTGAGAGGGGGGTGTGCGTGATATTTTCATCTTATTAAGGGGTATTATAGAGAATATAATCTCGATAAAGCCAATATTTCACCACCATTTCTGCAACTCACCTCCTCTTCTTCGGCACAGACGCTTCGTCGCAGTCTCTGTTTCCTCTCTTCTTCATCTTCCCTTGGAGAACCTTGCTGCCTGCGCTTTGTTTCTCTGTTTGCAATTTTGTAGTGAAGGGAACCGGAGAACTCTTCTTTTATGTTCGATTCCTGAAAACTATGCGACTTTGCGCCCGAGTGCATATTTGGAGAAAAATTTGTGCGACGAACAGTTGAATCTTCTTGCCGTGATCTCATTTGGCATTGGACATGATGAGGTTCGATGGTTTCCTCAAAGAACCGTTGTCTTGTGAAATTCGGAATTCCTGCACAACTTCCTTTCTGATTCTGTTTCGTAAGATCCGTGGATTTTGTGTTCTTTTTCGTATGGTTTGGAGAAGCTTTTTTGATTTCTTTTCCTTCGAAATAAGTATGGATTTCGATACGTATGGCGGGTCGAGATTACGTTTCCTCGCTCTTTACGAGCTGGAGAGATTTCTGTCTTCGCAGTGTATTTCTGGTGCTTTTCTTCTACATCTGTCATTTCCGTTTGGTCATGACAAGAATCCTCTGGTTAGCTTTTGTACTAGAAAATATCGATTGATTTCGGCGAGGAAGTTTATGAGTTGAAATCTCCGAGTCGATTTTTTAACTTTTTATATTTTAATTTTGTCTACAATTTCTGTTGGTGTTCATTCATCAGCTAGGGCCAAGGATCGGTTGCCCTGGATCTTGTAGAGGGATCTTCAGCAGATGCGGCTCCAGGCAGTTCTGTCTTTGGTGAATGATGCAGGAGAGAAGCAGTTCCGGTTTTGATTAACCCAAATGTCTCTCTTGTTTTCTTTCAGCCGAAGAAGTCGAAAGGTCTTCTCCCTCCCTTGATTGTCTCAGGCGGAGGGCTATTACGACTACTCTTCTCCGACTCTTGAACATTTTCAAATTTTGCCAGCCGGAGCTTCCTTTCGAGCTAATCGCATTCTTCTTTCTGCCTACAACGACTTCAATGTCAATCTTGTTGACAGACTAATATTTCCTCATTTTCAAGTTCGTACCAACCTTTTCTTGTTCTCGACGGTAGAAGTTGTATTTGCGGCATGGTTTCTCCGGCGTCCTTTCTACTCCCATTACCATAATTGGCGGGTCGAATCTTCTGCTCAAGAATATGTTTTGATTTCCGAAGTAAGATTTGAATCGCTTCTGTTGGATGTTCTCAAAGGACATCGTTGTATACTCTTGGGGGGGAGTACCAAATGAGTTTCATCTGTTCACAGGGCATGGCGACCTCCGTCTTTCTTCTTTTCTTCAATTTCCCATTCCCAGGTTGACTTTCTCATTAATCGATCTCAGGTCGACTCCGGTGTCTAATTTTTCTCTGCGGGTTCATACTCTTCATATTAGCCAGTTAGTCTCCCCTGCCTCGTTTCCGATGACCTTTCGCCATTCCAGAGAGCAGGTCACTGTCGATTGAAGCGGCTAATGTGGGCTAAGTATCGTTTACATAGTAGTTCCATGGATTCAAGCCATATGCGCTTTTGAAGCACCAATTTCTGCGTTTCTTTGTTTTTCTACCTGATATTTTCCTCAACGGTAGACGAGTTTTGAGGAATAAAATTTCTTTCTGTTTCCAATCGCTCGATTGTTACCGGAAAGTTAGGAATTTTCAAATCCGTTGATTTTCTTTCTGGGTTCTTATTCAATGGATGAACTCTAATGTTCCGGTAGGGCTCTTATCCTTTTTTCTGATGGAGATGGAATTGAGAATCTTTTTGAGTTATCTCTTTGTGCTGTCTTGCTGTTTGAGTCTGTCTGCGTCTGAAGTATCGGCGGGTTTGTGCTGAAAAGAGAGCGGTAGCTCCGTGTTTCTACGTTTACGATGCTTTCGTTTATTGTTTGTTCTGATTTTTTTTCCCTTTAATTTCGTACTCCCGACTGATGTCTCTGCCTCTGCCTCTGGATGTCCGAGACCGAAGGTATTCTGAGTCTTCCGACTTTCATTTGCGGGTACGGATTTTCGTTTCTTTGCAGATCACGGACTCGCGCCGCTCATGTTTGACAGTCTTCCGATGGACACTCTACGCTGTAGATTTGTTCAATTTGTCAGCGTGGTCGTTGATTTACAGGCGGAGGATTTCGCTTTGAACCATCCTTCCCCTGGTTTTTTGCTTACCTATATGGTTTGGTATATGCAGCTCAGTCTTACGACAATCTTCCCCATCTCCGGGTGAAAGTTGCCGCCTTATTTGTGTAGCGGAGAGTGAATTTTTCGCTCGCGAGGTGACGAAAGGATAAATTGGTTTTTGGAGTCATTGTTGTGTTCTCGACCGTATCCTCCAAATCTTTGTGTCTCAACGGTTGCTGATAATCGGTTCGGCGTATGAATAGTTAAGAAGAGGAAGGGACATGAATCTCTGTCATATATCTCTGTTTTCTCGGTGTCTACAAATCCCTGATTGCAATCTCCTTTCTCGAACGACTGGAATCGAGGTTCCTTAGTGATTTTCGTTTTTTGGCTTGTTTTTCTTCGAAATTATCACTCAAAACTCGCAGAAAAAAGTCATTTTCTGTCTATTTCCTCTGTTTCCCGTCAAAGTTCTAAGGCGCGTAAATCTATTTTTCTCATCTGGAATCATTGTTGGAACTTGGAAGTATTTAGATCTTTGTGATCGTTGTCATTAATATTCTGATCCATCTGTTTTTGTGTTTCAGATACCAGAGAGTAAGCCCAGATTGTCTTCCGTTAAGCACAGGAAGAAAATCCAACTTGAGAACGTGTAAGGAGGTCGAGGCAGACAATGGACGGATACCAAATTACAATGGTTTCGACGGGAAAGCCTTGAGATTTAAACCCGGAAGCACCCCGTCGAGCAGCCAAGATCATAACTTTAGCCCTCAATTTACTTCTTCTGGTTCTCCGCAATCCGAGAATCACACGACGAAAGCCCGTGAGAGCAGTCCTGGGGGAGATGTCATCCTGCAGTGGGGGCATAACAAGAGATCGCGAGGTTCCAGAGCTGAGAGTCGAGTTGTCGGTGATGAGTCGTCGGTTCAGGCGAGGCAAGTGATAAAACTGCATCGTCGAGCAGTCTCAGGGTTGGAAAAGCCGGCCTCAAATCAGACGACTGCGATGCCTCCGCCATGTGGGACCACCTCATATAGTCGCGGCACTAACCTCAGACCGGCCTTGCCTGTCCGCGAAATGTCGGGCTCAGTTCTGAGCAGGTGCGGGTCGCTCATCTCCCCTCTCGTCTGTTCTTCTTCTGTTTTTCCACTACTTAGATTGCTTTTCTTCTTTCCTGTTATTGATTTTCTCATGATGCCAGATCTCACCATCTCTTTAGAAGGATTTGAATCTCGGTCAATTTTTTCTCTTCTATATTTTTCATGTATTGCGATAATTTGTTCTTTTTTCTCTGATTTATTGGTGAAAGGGGCGGCCATTGGCCGTATTAGGTTTTGTGATCGGTCGTTGAATCTATTCATTGTCGCCCTTTTGTTGGTGAAAGCTACGAGCGTACAGATTACTTTATGCCATAAGTTTATTGCTCTGCGCTTTTCACATTGACTGGCATTTGCAGCGAGGACGCCATGACTGCGTTTCTGTAGGTTTTCTGCGTCGTCCATTGCAGAAGATCTTTATTATTTTCCTGGATTGGTTTTACGGAAGGGCCGCTGAGCGGATCCGCTTCCTTCTCTCGATTATGTGTTCGAATCTTGTGGGGGAGTTTTGCTGGCGTCTCTCCGGTAGAACAAGGACACGTCTTTGGAACTCGATGTTTTGTTTTTATCTTTATTTTTCCCCCTTTTCTACTTTTGGCTTTCGCAGCGTTTGGTATTCTGCTGCTAATACGAGGACGGCGAAACCCTAATGGCATCTATGACCAGGCACTGAGTAGCTTTGTGGCTGTGACGACTGGTGAATAGAAATAATGGGTCTTCTCCGCTTCTCCCCCTGCTTTTTACTGTTGTATCCTCAGTATATAACCTAATTCCTATGGAATTTCATTCTGGTCCTCCGAAGCATTAAATGTTCTCTGCTTTATGTGGACGTGGTAGTCGTTTTGGTGTCTCCCTGATTTTGATTTTTGAGTCTGTAATTTGTATCATTACTTTTGTTTGTGGTTGGATTTCTAAGATTTTCGCTTTTCAATGCTCTTCCCTTTTCTGGGTTTTTCCAGTGTTGCATTCCATCTTCAGGGCGCCCCAGTTACGACATTTTGGTTTGCCACGCGTTCTTCGATCTTTCGTCTGTTCTAGATCACTGTGCATCTCCGTCAATCAAGTTCATCATTGTTTCGTAGTTTCTGCTATATATATGATGTGGTTCAACTTTTCGGTGTTTATTTAGGTGAAGATCACTTTTTTTTTGTTCTTTTTTTCTGTTCGTTGTTCCCTCTCACCCCGTTTGTTATTGAACCATGATCAGGAACTTGGAAGATCGGCCGGGTCCCGGAAGCAGGTCGCCCTCCAGCAACGGGAACCATCGGAGTCATCCCCGCTCGGGTGCGGAGAAACGGCCCCCTCCGTCGCCTGAAAAGACAGACAAATCGGCGTCTTCCTCAGGGAACCAGGCCCACGAGAAGGCTAACGGTTCTGTGGCGAGAGCTGATCCGATGAACGTTGAATCTGTACCCCAGTCTGAAGCCGAAAACGGGACTGCTCCCGAGAAGCTGAACCTTGATCTGTTCGAGTGGCCGAGAATATACATCTCTTTGTCGAGGAAAGAGAAGGAAGATGACTTCCTCGCGATGAAAGGCACGAAGCTACCTCAACGACCCAAGAAGAGGGCCAAAAACGTGGATAAGACACTTCAGGTGTGTATTAGATGCGAGAAAACAAAATGAAATTAATCAAATTACTTCCCCTAGTAGTCTTGACTCTTCATCTGCAAATATTGTTTGCGAAATTAGTTACTAGCAATTTCTCTTATTTCTGCTAACATTTCTCTGTTATCTATCTTTTCTATCGCTGTAAACAGTACGTCTTTCCAGGGATGTGGCTGTCTGACTTGACGAGGGGCCGGTACGAAGTCAGGGAGAAGAAATGCGTGAAGAAGGTGCGTTACAACTTAAAAACCCTCTCCCTTCTTTATTTATCAAGACACTTGTTTTTTACCGGAAAAAAAGGAAAGAAAACTCTTTGGATGTTTCAAAATTTCAATATCACAGTTTTGGAATTTGGACCTTTCTCCACAAAAAGTAATAAACAAAACGCAATGCTGGTTGTAGCCTCGTTGGGGTATATACATTGGTAATTTGTTAATAGTAATCCCTTTAGGCCTTTTCGGAACTTGATTCGCCCCATAATCAATGTGGCATTTGTTTTTTTTTTCCTTTCGGTCCTCTTTCCCTTTCACGTGGGTCCGTGTCTTCAACCGCCTGTGGGGAACCCTTCTTGCCACCTTTTTACTCTCTCTCTCTCTCTCTCTCTCTCTCTCTCTCTCTCTCTCCTTACTTTATATATAGAATGGTCATTAGAAAAGTCTGCCCGTAGTGATCCTTCTTGATATTTCAAATTTCTCAATCATTTATGATAAATAAAACTGTACATGGTCTTTGATATCTTGAGGTAACGTGGGGAGCGTGGCTGTTGCAGAAACGAAGAGGATTGAAGGGGATGGAAAGTATGGACAGCGAGTCGGAGTAGTTGCAGTAATGCGGACGTAGTCGGGGAATCTCTTTTGGCCTCTTTCCGGAGCGCTACGCGCGCGCGCACGGTGGCCCCCCATTATCAGCGGCCGTCGCCCTTACGCATCCAAAACCGGCGCGCCTCGTGTCTACGAGCTATTTGTGTCTTTTTTTCGCGTTTTTTCTGCCAAAATTCTCGGCTGTCGGAGGATTTGTTTGCCCTTACTTCCTGCCTTCTCTTTTATTATTATTGCCCCGTAGATCATCTCTGTACAAATTGTAGCATGGTCAATGAGAAAATTTTCCTTCTCTTCAACCATTTCGTTACACTTCTTTTTCCTAGTGCTAGATTCCATTTATCTCCCCCCCCCCCCCTCGGTCTTCTTTACCTTTTGTTATCTAATTGGCGGCAGTTTAGATTTTTAAACCTCAAACACGAAGCCGCGAATCGTAGATGCGTCAGTTGCAATAGAACCAGAGACGGTGGAATCTGTTATTAAACTGATGTGACTCTGTGAGGTGGTTTCCACACGGGGCTGCAGTTTGAACTTGTGGTTGAACCAACTCCCAGTCGAATTAATTACCCTAGTCTGGATGTTAAAGTTTTGTGAGTGGAGGTGACATGCCATTACAGTACTGAATCTCGACAATGCGCGGCTCTCATTTGATTTCCAGTTCGAAGAAACCAGTTACATTAACTCAGAAAATAAATATTGATGGATGGCCCGGAATTGACAATGATAGTGAGCAGAAATAGTTGAAAATTTATATATTGAGGCGCCGATGGCACAATCGCACGAGGAGTCGTGCTGCTGCCACAAATAATGGTGGAATCGGCATTATTAGTCCGATTGCAGAGAGGTGTATTAAAATGTAAGAGACAAAACCAAATGAGAAATTTTCGATCGAGACAGTTATATGAGAAGTCCATGTCTTTGGTCTTTGGTAAAGAGGAATATCATTTTGGTCTTAACACCCACCCAAGTGTTGAGGCTGCGCATTATAATTGAAAAGGTAGCAAAGTCACAACTTTGGGAATGAGACAGACTTAAAGAGCCTCCAAAAACAATGGTAATGGCTTAGACTTGTCCCTTATGTGTGTGACGAGATTAGCTGGCTCAACAGGTAAAAGTTAAAACCCTTTTAAACGTTTCAAGGTTTTGATGCATTTAACATGACCCAAGGATTTTCCCTCCATAGAAAATTCAACGAGTACCCTTTTCCTTTTTCCACTCCCAGTGGTTAATGCTTGGAAGGAAAAGGGTTCGTCCTGCAATTTCCACCAAAGTACGTGACTGCTAGACATATGCTTCTTCATAAAGAAACGACGTTAATTCCACATTAAAAACGCACTATATACAAAACCAACAATAACAATTAATACTACTAGTGTACTTTGTACAAAAAAAATTATAAATATTATCAAAAGAATAATACGATGACTAAAAACATGGTTTATCAATATCATATTTACCACATTAGATTATTTGGAGTTTGCCAGTCTTGGCGCAGTGATGACAGTTTGGATTCGTTAAAAAGAAAATGAAAACAAGAGAAAGAGGGAGAGAAATATGCTCTCTTTTTATATTTTACTGTCACCTCTATATTATAATTATAAGTAATATATGCATCGTTTGAAATCAGAGGTGGCTGTTGTGGTTCAGAACCTATATCTGTATGTACTAATACTATTACCAAGGATAAGGATTCGTTTCGTATTTTTTTCATGTCTACTACAGGAGAAGGGGAGGCCATATCGCCTATCGGCCTCATTCGTCGTCTCGGGCCTCTCGTTTGTTGCCCCTCTACCTGTGGTCCACTGACCTCGCTGCATACGTTAGCAAGGAGAGCCGCTTGCCGAAAACGTTGAGATGCCCGCAGTGTGCTGTCCTTCCCCCCAGCCTCAGGTGGCCACGCGATCGTTCACAGTCATCATGGCTCACGAGTCACGACTCATCATGACTAATGAGTTTGTAAATTGTGAGTCCTGCGATACGAGTTCGGTCAATGAAGAAGGTCAGGGAAAATGTCAAAGATGGGGGTGCCGGCAGAATCCCTCCAGCGCATGTTAGCGGTGTTCGTTTGGCCTTTAATTTCAAAGGTGTCTTACTCCAACTTAAATACCTCCACGGGAGTCGCCTTGGTCAGTCAGACCTGATTTTCGTTTTTTGGTAGGTGAGATCAAGGAACCACCGATCAAACTTTGCTCCGAATACCTCAAATTACTAATTTGTCCATGCCTTTTAATTTATAATACTCTCAGAAAACATTAAAATAGTGACTACTGACTACTACTCACCTGCAACACTTCTTTTCTTTCGGTCTTTTTTTATTTGGTTCTACCGTTCAAGTGGTTCTTTCTTTGATTATCTTTTCTAACATATATATTTACTTTTATAACCTTTTGAAATTTTAGCGTAACCCGTCTTGTTAAAAGATATAAAACCATAGGCCAGAGAACGAAAACCTTCTTGGAGGCCATGAAACTTTACTGACCTTTCCAGTTTTACCTTGATACTAGCTAGATCAAGGGGATCCTAATTCTACGTTTCTTTTCTTTTCCCAGACTTCTGCGTTTCATATCAGTGGTGTTTTGGTAATCTGTGTCTTGGTGCGCGTCTCTATCCGAGCAGCCGTTCAAAGTGACCGGCCCAGGCCGATCCGTGCCTGCCGCTGCCTATAAAGGATTGTGATTCTGTGCGTTACGCGGCTTCGTCGACCAAACTCCTGCTGTTTGGATCCCAGTCTCCGTTTGGCTTCTCCTTGTTTAGAAGTCCCTCGAGACTCAGATCTCGTTGTCTTCGTTTTGCCCCTACAGCTTGTTCCTTCCGCTCCAATGGCTTTCGAGAAGATTAAGGTTGCGAATCCCGTTGTTGAGATGGACGGTGAGTGGTTTTCACATTTGTTCTGTGATCTCCTCCTTCCATCTCGATTACAAACAATAGAGATACAATGAAAAAAGGCTTAATTAATATTTTTCGGATTGCTCTCCGCTCTGTGTCGTCTTTGTGATTTGAGTAATCGATTTTGACCATTGCGGTTGAGATCTGACGCTTCCATACGATACGATTCATCTTTGACTGATGTTCTCAGCATGACTGCTTCATTTAATACAGGATTATTGTCAACCTTCCTCTGTGATTTTAATTAATGTTCGTGTTTGGTCTTGGATAAGCTGTAGTGTCTGGGAAGGTTATTTTTTTCTTCTTTTCGGTGATCAGATATAGTTATTTCATTGTAGATTTAAGTTCATTTCTATCGTACCTGATCGAAGACTCCATCTGCTTGGTGGTTCTCGCGTTGGAGTAGTCACTAATTTCGAATATTCAAGGCTTCACTCAGAAATGAAAATAACATCGAACTATTGCACTGAGTGCTTCGAATGCGTGATACTGCAATTAAAAAGCATTTTAGAAGAATATGTGGAGCACTGAACGATGATTCTGAGCTTTTTAATTAGGCTCACGCATGAGCGTCAATTAGAAAAAAAAAAGGCTTAATGAAATCTATTGTTTATCGTGAATATTGCGGTTCAGTACAGCTCAATCTTCTCATTTGTTTCGTATATTCTTAAGGTGAAAAAACTGTGAGGAGAGAATTGACACTAAACAATTTTCTTTTATGAGATTCTCACGTACAGCATCGTGATACTAAGCTTAGCTTGGTTTCTTAGAGTTGAATGACTGCAGAAAATTTTGTTTGTAATGTAATCTTGCACTTATTTCCAAGGCTTCTGGTGTCAATAAAGTTTTACTTGACAGAGTTGCCATTCCAGGTTGAAGCAAACATACTGTTTCTCCGGAAGGGAACTGTGGAATCTGCTTATAGATAAACTTTTATGTCATTTGCATGCCTATGCTCTTGTTACCCTGTCGAGGGATGGGGAAGAAGAGGAGATTGGTCCAGAACTGTTTATTTTGATTCAGTTTTTGCTTTCTACTCTCCTTTTAGTAACTGGAATCAAAAGCTTGTACAGCAGTTTTGGGTCAATTACGACAGGCAGATAGCAAAAAAAAATTAGTTACTTCGCCGTTCAGTGTTATTGGTCAAAATGCCTTTCTCATGTTTACAAGTGGCATTTCAATTATAATTGTTTCTTCTTTTACACTTATCTAACTAGTTGAAATTATGGCCTCTTTGTGGTCCTTATTCCTGTTTACCACAATAATGTGACTGTCTGGATTCTCCTTTTAACTTTCCTAGCAACATTTCTTCTGTACAGGGGATGAGATGACTAGAGTTTTTTGGCAGTCAATCAAGGAAAAGGTAATACCTTTTTGTGGAAGTTGGTTTCTTTTTTTTTTGTCTGTTCTATGGTAAGTTGAAGCCTGAGATGATTGCTTGCAGCTCATCTTTCCCTTCTTGGATTTGGATATTAAGTACTTTGATCTTGGTCTTCCAAATCGTGATGCTACAGATGACAAAGTCACAGTTGAAAGTGCAGAAGCAACACTTAAGTAAGCTTCAGTTCCTCATTTTTCTGCTTGTAATAATTGATTTTACTGAATTATTGACATCATCTCTTAGTTAACACGAGTTGCATTCATTTTTTCAGTTTTTATTTTTTACTCTTAACTCGATCTTACTCTTACATCACTTTGTGATTCTGTAGCGATTCAGTCAAGTTTCGGTATCCTTATTTCTTCTATTTAAGTAATATGTGATATTTTCTCCTTTTCATAAATCTTAATTTTTCCAAACAGCGATGGCAGCAAACAGTGGACAAATTTGCATTTCCATTTTCCTTTAATGAAGGAAAAAAATTGATGTTGTCTTTGAACAAAATACATTGGACTTATATGGAAAATTGTCTTTTGTCTATAATGCAAGTCCACTATAGACCTTTCTTTTACTTCTTACTTCTACCTAATTTTCATTCAGATCCTTAAAACAATTTAAACGTTAAATTTTTCTTTATGCATGTTTTGTTGTCAACTGTTTTGCATGCAGTACTGAAGAACGATTGATCTTATTACAGGTATAATGTAGCAATCAAATGTGCAACAATTACTCCTGGTATTCTTTTTTGTACATGATGAGATTTTTTTGCCTTTTAAACTAGGAATTCTTTTGAACAGTTTACTGATTATTTATTTGGCTTGAACCTGTCATGGCTGCAGATGAAACCCGTATGAAGGAGTTTAATCTCAAATCAATGTGGAAGAGTCCTAATGGGACAATCAGGAACATTTTGAATGGTCAGAGGCAATTGACTGGTTCTTGTTTAACATACATCAAGATATGTCCATAACCCCTGCTTAAATTTGTCTATTTTTTTAACTGGTTGCAGGAACTGTTTTTAGAGAACCAATTATGTGTAAGAATATCCCTCGTCTTGTCCCTGGTAAGAGACATAACTAGTTTTTATTTTATTGTCACTATCTTCCATAATTTTTTTGAAGAGGTACCTTCCATAATTTTTCAGGATGGACAAAACCCATATGCATTGGAAGACATGCATTTGGTGATCAATACCGTGCTACTGATGCAGTAATCAAAGGACCTGGGAAGCTCAAACTAGTCTTTGGTATGAACTAAATTTTCGCCTGCATTATGAAAGTAATTGCTATGGATCTATGATATTTTCAGTTATTTGTAATGTACAACTCTTCTGAAATTTCTTGATGTCTTTCTTTTTTATCAGAGGGGAAGGATCAAACCACTGAGCTCGAAGTGTTTAACTTCACTGGTGCTGGAGGAGTGGCACTGTCCATGTATAACACTGATGAGGTTGAAACTTTGCTCTTCCCTTTTATATGAGCAATTATTAAATTATGAATTATCTTATTTTTTAATGTCAATGCTTATTTTCCACATTTTACTGTGGCTGCAGTCTATTCGTTCTTTTGCTGACTCTTCGATGAATACTGCATATGATAAGAAGTGGCCTCTATATTTAAGCACCAAAAATACAATTTTGAAGAAGTATGATGGGAGGTAAGTGAACTGGGCAGATTTGTTGATGCTCTTTTATCTGAAGAACGGTTGCAAATTTTACAGATAATGTGGACACGTACTTTATTAGTACAGGTTTAAAGATATCTTCCAAGAAGTATATGAAGCTAAATGGAAGTCCAAGTTTGAGGAAGCTGGAATTTGGTGAGCAGTCTTTTGTTGGTTGAGGCTAATTCAGTTTACTATGTGCATGGTTTCTCATGTCCTACCAATTGTGTCAACAGGTATGAGCATCGGCTTATTGATGATATGGTTGCATATGCTCTTAAAAGTGAAGGAGGATATGTATGGGCATGCAAAAACTATGATGGAGATGTCCAAAGTGATTTCTTGGCTCAAGGTTAGCAATTGCATATTTGGGGGATGTACTTTGTTACACGAGCAATTTATATGATTTCTAAACTATTTTCTGGAACAGGTTTTGGATCACTTGGATTGATGACATCAGTGTTGGTATGTACATCTTGCCAATTACACTTTCCAAAATTCTCAGTTAATTTATTTGTTGGAACTCACCATTCAAGATGAAGATTTTGCATAAAAAATTTATAAAGGACATAATTACCAACTCCAGCCCGATTAGTCCAAAACTTTTCACTGCTCAATTCCCTTCTCTAGGTTTGCCCTGATGGAAAAACCATTGAAGCTGAAGCAGCGCATGGGACAGTGACCCGTCACTACAGGGTACACCAGAAAGGAGGTGAAACCAGCACTAATAGCATTGCTTCGATCTTTGCTTGGTCCAGAGGGCTAGCACACAGGTAGTATTTTTTGGGTCATGTTTTGATATGAAGAACATATTTGTCCAAAAGATAAGCAGATTAAGACCAATCAATTGGAACTGTGCCATTTAGTAAATTAACAAAACATTAGTGAATATTCATTCCACAAAATCATTTAAGTACTTTAGTCTTTCATATGAGAAACTTTAGTCCACGATTTAACTAATCTGCATATAAAGCTACTTGACATTGGTATGTCTCTTTTTCTTATCTGACAATGGTACCTTGAAACAATTCTTTATTTCTTGTGTCAGGGCTAAACTTGATTCAAATGAGAGACTGCTGCACTTCACACAGAAATTGGAAGCAGCTTGCATTGGAGCTGTTGAATCTGGAAAGATGACCAAAGATCTTGCACTCATCATACATGGACCTAAGTACACCTGATTGTAACTGTATTGTGTTTTTGTTTGTGTTCTCGATGCTAGATATTTATTACCGGTATTGTGTTGTGCAGGGTTGCACGAGATCAGTATCTGAACACTGAAGAGTTCATTGATGCAGTGGCAAATGAGTTGAAGGCCAGATTGGTATGCAAATCCAAGTTATAAAGTCCTCCACTACTTGTCGACTTTCCTTCAGAATAATTTATTGCATTGAATATTTATCAACTATACTTTATTCTACTAAAAACCCAAATTGCAATCATTGGGCGACCTCTAAACCATGGTTTGTTTCACAAATTGAATTGTACTTCATTCTACTAATAACCTAAGTTGCAATCGTCTGGCGACCTCTAATCACGGTTTGTTTCACAAATTGAATTGTATTGAACTGGTTATGCTATTCATGGATATGCCTTAGCTTGTGCTTTTATTAGTTCCTCTTCAATACGTTTTTCTTCCATCTACTGTTTGTTAATTCCGGAAGCAATGAGTTGATGGACCACGTAGATTCCTGGCTTACTCATGGATTTGAGGTTGTGAATGCTTTTCTAGGTGCGTTTCAAATGTTTAACTGACTCATACGAAACATCATTTGCTTTGTCATGAGTCAAATTCTCGTCTCGCTTTTAGCTACTTGGCTTGTCCAATTCTGTTCGTTTCAGTGACAATGGCAAATTATATTTATGTTTTGAATGCTTTTGTATTTGTTGCAGGTGTGAGTAGAAGTGGCTGATATTTTCAGGTGAAATAATGCTAGTGTCATGCATTCGCATTAGATGATTAGGGCCGACAATTATTTGTATGCCCCTTTTTCTCGGCAGAGTAATGTCTTTATGAATATTAGTCTGGGATGTTTTTTGTCAAAAAATATTTAATGTCTTCGCACGAATGGCATCGCTTCCTGTGGTGCTGTTTCAGCATCGTGACTCGTTCGTGTAAACAGGGGCTCGAATCTTGATGATGTGGTGCCATTCTACCTTGTCTGTGTGCGACGTCCTTGCCATTCCATCCCCTCTATGATTTGTGGTAAAAATTAACCAGATTCTATCTGCATTCTAGAGGGTCCTAATGGAATTCAAGGTTGGATCATATATGAACTACAGTATCCTAAGAAGTGAGGCTGTTTTTTTATAGGTATTGATCAGCGGAGTACAAAGTGAACCACTCACCGACCTGCGGTTGAGGAATAAGTGGTTGCCAGTAGGTAGAAGTAGGTGACGTCTTCTGTCAAATAGTTGGGAGTTTGTTAATTTTAGTTCGACAACAAAGAAAGAACGATTTGGTGGTTTATCTCAGTCCAGTATAAATCGTTGCATTGACGGTTGTATTCGCTATCACGAAAAATAATAAATAGGGTACATTATAATATAGAATAATACTATGCCCAAACTGCAACCGGCTTTTCACAAGCCGTTATACGAAAAATAATAAATAGAGTCTGTTCGCTTCATTCTGAGGACACATCTTTTAGATTTTGCTCAAGAGGAAGTTCACTGATGACCACATCAACTAGCTTTCTCCAACTTGAAATTGTAAGTCAATGCAAATGTCACAACGTGCCATGTGCTCCCTCGGAGAATTAACCGGAGAAAGGAGGGCCGTGTAAAACGACCGAGAGGCCAAAAAATTATATCCGTTGTATGCGATGAAACATCCGTGCTCCACCCGCAAGTTTGTATTGAGATTTCACTCTGTTGACTTCATTCACGGATAAACCAAACTTTTACAGACTTGCAGTTTGCTTAGGACGACCAGCAGAAGTAATATTGACGGAAATTTAAAGAGTTTTAGTGGCAGGTCATATTCTTTCCCTTTTTTTCGTCTCTTGCGACATCTTAAATGGTACGAGAAAAAAAACGAGGCACCTGTTCCCTTAGGACATCTCAAGGGGAAGAAGAGGGAGCAGCAGTCCTCTTTCCTTGTGATGTCTTCAGATGAACGCGGAGAATCAGCCAGCCTTTTTTAGCTTTTCTTGTAGCTACTTCGAGATACCTCCCAGACACGAAAGGGAGAACGTTCATCCCTCCTATTGAGGATCTTCAAGTGGGCGTACAAGGAATTTGTTTCCATTTTAATGTTTAATATTAAAAGGCGGGTTCGATTTGAAGGAATTCTAACGCAAAGTCTGCAATTCATATAGCACGATTTTACTAAAATTTACAGATAAGTTGAGAAACTCGGCTCCAGATAGAGCTAGTACACAAGCATCTATCTGAAATAGCAATACAGAAAAAAACAAGAACTACAAAATATGGACGAAAAGATGAACATGCATGAAAGAAGAAGGCTTAGAGCTCCTCTTCTGGTATGCTTCCTCTGACGTCTTGACCGGTCGAGACATCTTTTTCCTGGGTGGAAGAGATCTGCTCCTTAGCCCTGTTGAGAGTCTCTCCGGTTTTAGACTCGGTGGTATCCATGGTTTCGTCGGCCTTGGACTTGGCGGCGTCGTATCCAGTCTTCGCTTTCTCCTTTGTCCGTTCGACTTGTTCTTGGCCTGTTTTACCAGCTCCGTCCATCGTCTCACCCGTCTTTTCCTTGGCAGCGTCGTATCCGGCCTTGGTCTTGTCCTTGGTCCATTCCGCCTGTTCTTTGCTCCCCTCGTCCACCTCCGTCTCGCCCCCTTCGTATACTTCCCTGATTTTGTTCTTCACCCATCCCGCTTGTTCCATCCCCTTTTCTCCTGCCTTCTTCCCCAGTTCCATGGCGGCCTCCTTAGCTCCCTTCGCTTTGTCTGACGCATCTTTTGCCGTTTCCCCCATCTTCTGCCTCGTATCTGTGCGCAAATGCACGTTGTAACAGTACTAATTAAAGGAGAAAAAAGGACTTATATACATCGAGGTTGGAGTCATGTGTTACCTGGTGGAACTTGTCCAGCACTCTCTGTGAACCCTTCGGCAGCGTCTTCGGCCTTTTTGGCAGCCTCTTTGGATTTGTCCTGGGGGCTGTCGTCTGGGCGTTTACTGAGCTCTTCCTTCACTCCTAGCCCCCCCGATATCTTCTCTTTGGCCCACTCCGTCCACGACGCCGAGGACTCATTCTTGGTTTCGTCCTCCTCCCCTTCCTCGGCGTGGACAGCAATTCGTTGAAAGGCGCCGCTTGCCACCAACGACAACGCAAAGAGCACCAAGAGAGCAATTCGAACTACACGAGCCATGGGTAGGCAATGTATACTGACTGACCAAACACTAAGATCTAAATGTTGGTATGTCGTTGGAGTTCCGATCACGAAGAATATTGCACAGGCTGATGATGATGTCCATGAAGGGATGAAGGCCGAGGGAGTTATCCCGTTTAAAAAGAGAGAGAGAGGGAGACGAACGTGGCGGTTCTAAGTCAAGGAGAACCCGTGGTGGAGACACCTGTCCAAGCCCATGTTCCATTTGTCCACCGCGCCTCCATCGCCAGAAACTTCCACTAGTTTGCAGTGAATTTGATCTTTTACAGTTTACACCAGTCGGTCTCTCAAGAACACTCGAGACAGATATCAACAAGTAAAGATAGACACGTACACGGTACACCTGCTCTCTCTATGGGCGGCTTCCCTCTTTTTCTGTGAGCGTCGTGTCACCCTTTCTGCTGGCATTTACTGTTTTGAATTCTTAACGATTCAAGTCGGTGAGGTCGTTGGGTCGACCTACGTAGCCTTGAGCGCTGGAACGATCTTATGGGCTAATAAGCAGGAAAACAAAAAGGTCCGGGACTAGATTATGCTATATAATTTGGCATCGCTTCATTAACTAACAAGTGTGAATTAAGTGAAAAATGTATCACTTCTCAAAATTTCATGATGTGAAAGAATGAGACGACTAAACTAATCACGTTCATGCATCAACGATCGAACTTTGATGTAGATCAACCCTCAATCTCTCTTTGATTATATATATGAGTAGGGCCCGATCCCTGGACTTCATAAATCTGAAGTGGAGCAATCTGTCTTTTGAAATCATTATTGTTGCTTAAACCATTTGTCGTACAAAATGCCACTTTTTGCCGCTTATTAGGTATCTAATTCCCCCGATATTATATTATATTGTTGTCTAAACAACAATATTATTGTCACTCTGGCCCATAGATTAACCAGGTGACGTATTATTATATGTTTCTACATTATAGAGAAAAGTACCATCCACGATAAACTAAGTGTTATCTTTACCGTATATTTGTAGATGAGTAATGCCATATACATTTTACTATATATGCACTCTTTGCACTTCCTCTTCACCGTTGGATGTAACAGCGAGATATTAAAATATTTCTAGTTTATGCACTTCCTCCTCAATGTAGCGGTGAGATATTAAAATATTCTTGGTGTGGGTTCCACCTCTATGAGAGGAGGGAAGTGCACAAAGTACATGCACAATGAAATGCTTGTTTGTGGATAGACAGATACATTTAAAAAAGTTCTATAAGAACTTTCCGTCGATCAATCAAATAATACTAGATAGACAGATACATCTTTACCTGATTTCTGACTTTCCCGTGTTTGCTTTGTTTTTATTTTAATGTTTTTTTTTCTAATTTTTCTCAATTCCATGTTAAATTATGTCCGTCGTCAGAATCCAACGAGGACTCCACCTCAACATCCACGTACCCCACATTAACCATTCCGAATTAGTACGTAAATTATTACTCAAATTTAATGGGTTAATTCAAACTCCATCGAAAATGAATTGGTCGCGTAACAGTTTCTGTGTTACACCCATTAATAAACCGATGCATCGGTTGACCTGATTCAAACTCAATCGACCCGAGTCCCCTAACCCATTGCATTAATCTTTCGAAAAGAATGACTGTTTATGGACGTTTTTTACACCATTTGTACGATTATATATGATAATTTTGTGGAAAATACTAATTGCACCTACACCCCATTGTATAGAAAGATAATATTTAAATTAAAAAATAAAAATTTATCAATTTTATCTCCAAATTTATCTCTTTGTCTTTACCCACATAGGCTCCACATCAGAATGTAAACTTTTGCAGTAATAGTTTGAAGTACTCGTACACCCGTCTATATTTATACATATAACACTATAATTAATGTCAAAAATTCTTTTTCCAATTCTTTTTCCCACTCCTAGACATGCATGCATGACAACACGAGGTTTTTGTCTAGATGATCCTGCAGAACAAAGTAATAAACTACCGAATATATACGACGGATTTAAATTCATTCTAACTCTTGATTCTTTGTTTTATCATTGTTTGCTATTGTTACTGAAAATTACAAGCTGCTTGCATGCGTCATATTTCGGATTCTTGTTCATCGAGAGGAACTAATCAGGTAGAGCCATCCTCTCGAGTTGTTTGTTTGCGAAGATGATAAGACATTGAGAGGGTCGTTTCTGTCTGCAGGGAGCTTGAGTTCTCTGCAGCACCGAGCTATTTTGCCTCGTCTTCATGTTAAGCTGCCAATCCCATCTTGGTTCACGTAGGACTTCCTGTGGTGCTCATCTCGGAACTCACAGACTGATCTTCAGCAACGGCGTACCCTCGTCTCCTTTTTTTAGTTTATCCGTCTATTTTCCATTTCATTTGGCTTTCATGTGCGGGTTTTTCCGGTGGGCAGCTAACAACCGTTTCTGGAGCCTCCTAGAGAGCCGAACTTAATTTGGGTGCTTCAAGCATGGCGAAGCCCCTCCATCAACGCTCCCCAGTACTGTATATGTTTATTTTAATTTGAAAGCAAAAACGAGAAAATGATCATCGATCTTTTGAAGAGGCACTGATAAACAAGATTTATTTAATATATATACAACACGTCAACAAACCAAACATTCTATTCTGATATAGAGTAGTACAGACGATGAGTGAAATTAGAGAGAGGGAGAGATCGGAGTTTCGGCCGAGCCGTAGAATTAACATATACACAATATGCAGGATAGAGGTACGTAGCTAGCTACAAAATTAAAAGGCGAGTAGATTTATATGTATGCTTCAGAGCTCTTCTTCGTCGTGGGTTTGGCCAGCTTGGCCTTGAGGACTGCAGATGCAGCGCCTCATTTTCTCCCTAACGGAGTGTACAGCGTCCTTGGGATGTAAAATATTTCGACGGATGTCTTTGGCCTTGAGGTTACCGTTGACGGCGAAATCGATGGCATCCGCAACGGTGTCCACGGCGAAGTCCTTCTTTATCTCCACCGCTTCGAATGCTTTGCCCCTTGCCCAGTCCCTCCACGACAAGGGAGGCAGCTGATCATCATCGTCGCTCTCATCATATTCTTTCTCCCCCGCGGCCGAATTATTACATACCTGCACACCCACCTCCACCGCCAGCAGCACTAATACTACTGTAGGCACCACGAACATTAACAAGCGAGCCATATATATATGAATAATGATTCGGGAACAGCCGCTGTGTCCGAGTCGGGCACAGCGGCTGTTCCGTATCATTACTCTACTCTATATGAATAATGATATAGTACTACTGCATGCATATATATATATGCCGAGTTTTTATACCGAAAGCGGCTCCTGAGCGAGTCCATATTTTCTCTCACACCTGTAGTCTCGTTTGCTAAGCCTGATGAGGGCATGGCGGTGCATCGATCAGACGACCCCCTCCCCTGAATTAACTTCACATCACGAAGACCGTCCGGGAGCAATTCGAAGACAGTTTTTCGTCTCCTTCCGGTTAAAGTAGTGTTTCGTTGTGGATTTCTTTGTCATGTATATCTACATTACTGGACCTTTTAGTGCATATATAAAGCGTATATTGGATTTTCGCATTTTCCCGAGGAAGGTGAAGCGTCAATATATGCACCGCGAATCTTTACAACTCATGCCTGCGCCGAATGCATCATCTATTGGCCATTAATCTTTACAGACAGATTCGACAACTCCGTACGGGCGCAGGTACTAATGCGCTCCAAATATGGAGACTCACCACATGAGATGACATCTCCACAAAAAACAGAAGAGGAGAGTCCACATTATATATGGCTGTGGCGATTAAACCTGTTAGTGGAGCAATGTCACAACCTGTTGTTGTTGAAGCACCCTTCTTTCAAGCTCAGACATGTTTGCCGGGAAGTAAACAACATGGCAGACAGGCTGGCAAAAAAAAGCTCGTTGAGGGCTAACAATGGCGACTATATATGACATTATGATTTGGGAAAACAAACTATCACCTTTTTTGAAGCAAGTAGTTTTGGAAGATTGCACTAGAAATGAGATTACCCTGAACTTGTCTTTTTCTCAAGAATATGTAAGCCTAAACAGTCTCGATGAATAATGCCCGGCCGCCGCAGGCCTGATTGATTAGCGCTAGGTAGCTGGCTCCTTTATAAAAGTTATTCTCGCTATGTAGGTGACAAAGAAGTGCTACTGCTAGCGCCGTGTCAACCTGGCTCATTAAGTTGGTGGAGGTGTGCGGCCACGTCACGCCTTGTCTTCCATGCTTATTTACATTTTTCTCTTCATCAATTACGTTGATATGATATAAAATAAGAGTCCAACACCATACGATCCAGAGGAAAAGGAGATTGAAGCCCCGATAATGAATGAATAATTGGACGAAGACTACGAGGAAGTGAAAACGAGGAATAATATCTGATTTTGGTTGAATGAATCGGATTCAACCTGAACCTGATCAACGAGACTGAGGGGTGAATACCTACAGAAATTAAGGGTGTATTTCTTATCTTTAGGGTTTAAACCCATTTTTAGGGCAATGGTAATTAGACTGGTTGAATGAGTTTGGTCGAACCAAGAGTACCAGCCAGGTCAGTTCGGTTTTTAAAATACAAATAAAAAATTCAAATTTTTAAAAAAATAAAAATAAATCTTTAAAGCTTTAACAATCATTCCTCCCAAATATTTAATACGATTGAAGTCTTTCCCGTCTCCCCATTTCCAATACTTTTTTTTTCTCTTTGTTTGCTCAGCTCATTTCTCCTCTTCACGTCTGCAAAATTTGTGCATTGCATAACGAACACAATGAAAGCACATTTAATAAGTTTTATTAAATTAATTCATACAAAAATTAATATTTAATCCGAATTGAAATCAGATATATTAAATCAAAGCAATGTGCTTAACAATTTTAAGCACATTATTTTGTTAGATAATATTATGTAAATTATTAGGCACATATGAAAATTACATTAACCATTATTGAGCACATATAATGCAATGATCTTATGGTATACTTACATTAATACTAATAATTTGTGCATCAACCTCCATCTAAACAACAAAATTAGTTGGCAGGAAAGTGAGAGGATGCTATGCGTACCTTCTAAAATCTAATACTGAAATAATAATTTGCAGAAAAACCTGGAGAGTAATTTTCACATTTGTAGGTGGAAAAAATCTGTGCAGTGGCTACAAATTTGAGTCACGCTGCGAGATCGCTCTACTTCACATTTTTTTTCTTCTGCCACCCTTCCTCCACGATCTTCTTCAATCTTCACCAGAAATTTGGCGAAACAAAAAACGCAGAAGCTCACTCCGTCTGGAAAGTCTCCGAGAAAACAGGTGTTGAGACATCCAGGATTTCACGATAATATGTTCTCTTCCTCTTCCGCTGTGGCTTTTCCATGTCATCTTCCGCAGGCCTCTACGACCCACAAGCTCTTCAAGGTCAGGTCGTATACCCCCAAAAGGACGACGACGACTCCTGTTGTCTGCCTGAGGATTGGAGTCGAAGAAATTGCAGAAGTAGTCCATAACAAGGTACTCCGATAATACTTATGGAGTAAATATGAAATATGAGTCAAGCGTAACAAGATTTAGTGTGCTTATATGATTTTCTCGGGTTAGGTTTTGGTCTCTGCCGCTGTTGCTTCGTTAATTGGACAGATTTCGAAGCCTTTCACGTCTGTACTCTATGGGAGAGGTTTTGATATTCAGGCTTGTGTTCGAGCCGGTGGCATGCCATCGACCCATTCGGCAGTAAGCCTATTTCGCCCCTCCGAATTCTCTCTGCTGTATTCCAAATTTTTTGGCGTTCCGCGTTTTTTGGATATATGATTTAAATGTTAAAATTGAGGATATGCTATTCGTTTTTTCTGTCCTGAACTGCTACTTCTTTTTTGTAGAGTGTCGTGGCGATTGCAACTTGTCTTGGGTTAGAAAGGTAAGCGAAAGGTGTCTGTCAGTACTAGTTTAGGTGCTCTACGAATGCGTTCACGTACTAATTTAGGCGTTTTTACTCTGAAGTAGTGCCACATGATCTTTGTTTTCTGAATTGATTCAAGGTATTTGACTTATTGTCAATTGCACAATTCATTACTTTGTAGTCAGTCGTTTTTCCTGATTGAAAGAGAACACCAATGCAGGGGGTTTTCTGACTCGATTTTTGGCATGTCTGTGGTCCTTGCGGGTCTTATCATGTATGATGCTCAGGTGAATGTGATATGTTTTTTTCTTCACCTTCTTATTCATATATAGTGTCTCCCCCACCCTTACACACAAAAAAAAGAAAGAAATATGGAAGGATAGTAAAATTTAAAACTGGATTTTCCAACAAGGTGGTTTCTTGGTTCTTTGATCTTTTCTTTTTTGGAAGTTCTTAGATCTTACAGCTTCACCTCTACTGAGAATGCTTCTACCTCCACCATACATAGTATTTTCTATCAATGATTGTAACCGCACAAGATTTTGATGACATTTTAAGTTTGCCACGGCTCTTTGTTTAATTTGTTTTATGTTTTTTAAGTTCGCCGAGCCATTTCTATGATTCACCTAACCACGGTTGAAAAGCACAATATATGCAGCCATTTTCAGGTTGCAAAGTTAAAGTTTTTAACTCGCCCTTGATTTGAACAGAAAGAATGGAAGGTTACCCTTTGGCTTGGGCAAAATGTCTATTTTCATGTCTAAAGCGAATTAGACTGATGAAACTACCTATCTAACTAAGCAAATCCGTACCTCATCTTAGTGCTATTCTTTATGTGGATTTAAGATTGTTTCTTTTTCCAGAGAACACAAAAATCCAGTATGTTCTATGAGTTTAATGAAGCAATTTTAATTGCTTAATCAGAGCAGGAAAAACCATACTATGTCAAGCTCATGTTATGGAACACTGGTGCAAGCTATTTATGTGTGTTTCCGACCTTGGAGAAGAGGCTTGCTTTTATGGACCTCAAAAATCTATCCCATTGCTGCTGCAATCTGAATTATTTTGGCTATTTCCATTATCTGATGACCTAAAGTTCATGTTAACCTTTAACTGAAGCAAATCTTCTTCTTGAAACTGCCTTACTTTGTCCAGTTTAAAAAAAAAATCGGTTGACTAGATTGTTTGTCCGTCTGCAACTTACAGGGCGTGAGGAGAGAAGTAGGTATACATGCAAGGCTTCTGAACAGGACTTTGCTGAGAACAAAGAACCTATTGGAAGAAGGGTGTATCTGCGACTCTGAAGAGGTCTCCTCGATCAATTCTGAGAGCCTCTCTCCTCTTTTATCTGTTTCAAGGGATGTCGGATCTCCATCCAGTCCACCTTCGCCCTCATTATACATATCAGAAGACATTAGGAAGCGACCAAACTCCAATTCATCTAATCTGGCTATTAACAGCAAAGAAGGACCACAATATCTTTTTGTCAATGATGAAAAGGAAACAAGGAAACTGTTCGTGAGTGGATATTTACCACTTAAAGAATCCATTGGGCATACGGAGCTCGAGGTTGTAGTGGGAGCCTTGCTGGGTTTCCTAGTGAGTTTGGTATTTGACTCGATACTGTAAATATAAAAAAATTTACTCTGTACTTCTATAAATCATTTAAAAGTGAAGATGGAAATAAATGAAAGTAGGGGTTTTGGATGGAATGACTAGTAACTCTTTTTTCCCACACCCTCAATGCACACGTTATAGATAACTCTGGACGAGTACATT
Organism: Aristolochia contorta; assembly: GCA_022405105.1. NCBI lineage: Eukaryota > Viridiplantae > Streptophyta > Magnoliopsida > Piperales > Aristolochiaceae > Aristolochia > Aristolochia contorta. The sequence goes on along the minus strand of CM039667.1, from coordinate 4,369,123 downwards.
CTCCTTAAGGTAGTAGATCTTGACACGAACTGCAAACTATATGCACCGAAATTCGGTCAATTAGGCATTAGCAATTACAGGACGAATAACGAGCAACGTGTGCAATTACACGCCAGAATAACGGGACAGGCGGCTTCGGCTTTTAACAGGTCGCGCAGCAAGACGAGTACAACCAAGTACAAATTATTTTCTGAAAGCGAATACACAAGAACACTGGAAACAATGTTTTAACCACTGGCTGATCTATAGTCAAAGATTCCAACTCCACAACAATCGTATAACACTCTAACGGCATCTACGCAGATACAACGAGGACTACGTCAAAAAGAAATGAGGCTTCCAGATGAAACCCGCTCTGAAGGTCTCGAATGAGATTTCAAATAAATCAGAACTCGTTAAACAGCTCAAGGACTACATACACAAAAATGAGACCCAAGATTTAGCCATTGCAATTGCGACTTCGCAACTTCTCTACTACCATCTCATTTCTATTCAGGTATCATTTGCTCATTGTCAGCATCCCCTTCTTCCTCAACCTTAGGCTTCTGTGGAGCTTGCCCAGCGCCAGGAGCCGGCTTCTTTTTAATTCCACTAACGATATCATCAATCCTGAGAAGCATGCAGGCAGCCTCAATGGCAGTTTTGAATGTCTGAGCCTTCACATTGTATGCATCCCAGATCTGAGAAAATATAAGCAATTTCAACCCTGAATCATGTTAACATCTCCCATACAAATTATAGCAATCGTAAAGAAAACAAACAGTTGGAATTACCCACAAAGCATATAAAACTACAATACCTTCCGCTCTTTCATATCTGTGATCTCACCAGTGTTCCCGTCGATGCCAGTCCACGCATTTTCGCCATTTGCATGCTGGCAACGGTGAAGGGGGAGAATCATTTTGTAAGGAAAATGGAATATTTGCATTTCGAAATCTTAGTGACATGTCAAAAACAGCTATCTCAAGAACATGCTTACAACTATACCTTTCCTTGTAAGGCTGTCATAGTTCTGATAACATTAACACCACAATTCTGTGCCAAGGTTCGTGGAATAGCCTCAAAAGCTATGGCAGCAGCTTCATAAGGCCACTGTTTAATACACAATAACAGGCATTAAATGAAGTAAAATAAACACAACAGATGCCACAAATAAGGAAATTGATGCAGGAAAAAGAAACGGATATTAAAATCATACAAATTGCAAACTATATTAAATAAGTAAAACATTTCAGAAAGCTCCATAAAGTGTTTCAAGAACCAAGAAGAGAATAAACCATTTAGGAAATTAGAAGAAAAAGCTATTACTAGTAACAATCACATAGTTATAGGATAATGTAAGAAATGACTTTTAAATAATTCTAAAATTTCTTCGGAAAAACATCCGTGCCAATTTTCAACAAAGGACCTCAATTTTTCAGTTCTATCCATTTACTTCAAAGCACAGAAATATTCCATTTGTGCAATTTTTAAGAGTGACAAACAGAAATATAATGTTCAGTTCCCAACTTATTTCAGCAAAAGTGGATAGTTTCAGATATATTACTTTGGGGTTTCAGAACCATTCACAGATCAGCTACCTTTCTGTTCCAAGAATGTTTCCAAATAATAGAATTCCTTCTATGAGAAAAGAGCTCATCGCAAGTATAGATTACACTTAACTTATACCTTGCATTTTTCGGTGAAAGGACTTGAGAATGTAATCAGCTCAAAGCAAAATGAGACATAATCATGCAAGCTTTCCACCTTTAATTTAGCAATAAAATATATGAATTTCAAAGAAAAGAGTACTACTGTCAAACCCTGGAATCTTACCTTCTCAATACCTTCAACAGATGAGCTTTTTTGCTTCAATGTTGCAGATACAGTTAACTCTGTAGCGCCGCCGCCAGGAACTAGTTTTGGATTTTTCATAATATTTCTTGCCACACACAAGGCATCCTGAAAACAAAAATTGGATTCAAAATGTAACTTTTCTCTTGCAACTGACTGTAAGTCCACTTGATTTTTTTATTATTGCCTTCTTTAGTCCAAGCATGCAGAGCCTTTTACCTGCAAGTTCCTCTCTACTTCATTTAGAAGATCCTTGCTGGCACCTCTAAGAAGAACAGTACAAGCTTTTGGTTGTTTGCATTCCACAATAAATGTGAAAAACTCATCGCCAATTTTCTTAACCTCAAAAAGCCCAGCTCCAGTTCCAACATCTGACTCTTGCAGCTCTTCTGGTCTATTAACAATAACAGCCCCACAAGCTTTGGCAATTCTATTGTTGTCAGTCTTTCTAAGACGCCGTATGGCACTCACACCGGCCTTACTGAAGTAATGGCAGGCAAGATCACTAAGGCCCTTCTCTGTGATTACTACATCAGGTTTTAACGACAATATCTGCTTGCACACGTTCTCAATATATTCTTCTTCCATTTTTAGAAGAACCGCCCTGGCAAATGGATTAGATAATAAGTAATAACATGAAATGTTGTAAATGAAAATAGACATCAAAGAAAAACTAGATGCAAAAAAAAATAATCAGCTACTTAAGAACACTTAGTTATCATAAGGAAAGAATGTTAAATGCAAAAACTGAAGTATTACCAATCTTCTTCTTTAACCAACTCTGCATTCGTCTGGTTTTCTCCTTTCTTATATTCTAGTGGGCAGTCAAGAAGAATAATGCGTGGATTGACAATCTTCCTTCTCATCTTTCCAGGAGCAACAACATCTTTGTTAAACATGACTCCTTTAAGAACCTTGGAATCCTCTAACTGGCCACCAGGAACCTTCTCAACTTTGATGTACTTCTTGATATCCACTTCTTTATACCCTTGCCCAAGGTCGACACCAACTATAGTAGTGGCATCAAGTGCTAGATCCTGATATAAAGAAGAAAAATAAACAAGAGAGAGAGAGGGGGGGGCAGAGATAGAGAGAGAGAGAGAGAGAGAGAGAACGTGACCAAGTGCTGGACAAAAGATTAAATCATGTACTCACAGAGATGAGATTTCCAAATTGACTAGTAAACTTTGTGCCAATGCAAGATTTAACCAGACCCAGCATTGTTTGACCTGATAAATGAAGAAACAAATGAACAAAAAAAGAAATGTATACTTATACAAACCGCAATTCCACATGCAATTATATTTCCTAAATTGAACAGCATCCTTTCTGCTTTCCAATTTCTGACTCGTTCAAGAACTTTTAAGGATTTCTTGGAGCATTAGAAATAAAGAAGATCAAAACCATCTATAATCAGACTAGTTCACAATCTTCAACAGAGAGAGAGAGAGAGAGAGAGAGAGAGAGAGACTAGTTAACAATCGCATCAAGGAGAGTACTGATTGCATTGCTATCATGGATGGAAGCACCCAAAGTGGACAAATACAGTGTTTCAACACCAGACAATTTTGCAAACACAAGACAGACAGAAATGTAGATACACACACACACACACACACACACACACACACACACACATATATATATAAAAAGAGAGAATCTTACGCTCATTAACATCAATAGACACAGCAATCTCGTCCAGCACTGCAAGGGCATCCTCAAGCGCTTGATTATAGGCTGCAAAATTTGTGGTGCATTTTAGATCATCAACATACCAAAGTAGAAAAAGACACCTTGATACAAACTAGTAAATCTGCAAATTCTATACCAGTAAGACACCAGTTTACATAAATAAAAGAAGGCAAATTAAGTATTACCTCGACAAATAACCGTGGGATGAAAGCTCTTGTTGATAAAAGCTTCTGCTACGTGCAGCATTTCACCAGCTATATTACATTTAATTAAAAAGAATCAGCATCAGCCTTATTCCAGAGTACTAATGACTATAAATTTACATATTTGCAACTTACCCAGAACAATGACTGATGTTGTTCCATCACCTACTTCTTCATCTTGTGTCCGACTCAGTTCGATCATAGACTATAACAACATGGAAGAAGATCAAAATTTTAGGAAGGCATTCTAGATTGCAGTTAGAAGACAACAAAAGATTCTAATCAGAGATTGACTCAAATGGTAGTGCAAAAGAGGCTGGACATAAATTAAATGGCAGAGTTCCTGCAGAAATTAACATAGTAAACTCCAAGACGCTAAGACCTAGTTAATACATAGCTCAAAAAGGATATTTCCAAAGTGGTCTAACATCTTTCCTCAAAAGCTTTTGAACAATTACCTATTTAATCCTTTTTAAGTGTTCTATATCAACCTACACAACAAAATAGGCCAACATGACCCCAAATGTTATGCATAAACTTTTCTATATCGGAAATTAGCTCTGGTGGGTTGACCAAGTGACCGGGTGACCGGGTCCAGTAGACAAAATGGACAATCCAGTCATTAACAAAATTTTGTTACGTTAGAGAGTTAAAATTGATTTTTTGTCAATCCAGAGATACCTAAGAATATAAAATACAAAGAAATTTGATCTGCTTCCTTTGTTTCAAAGATAACACTTCTACCAAATCAAGCTTGGTGACCTGTTATTCTTAATCCAGCCTTCTCACTCCAGCCTTAGTGTGCAGGTTTCAAAATCAACCTCAATGAGTTGTATGTTATCAGTTAAAGAAAGTGAAAAAAAAAAAACAGAATTTTAAACATGATAGTGAAAAGTATGACTCTAATTATTCTTAAGGCAAGAAAAAACAGCTAATTTAGTTAGCGTACTTAGACACATTTTTATAGTTTTTATAACAATGAGAAAGCAGACTCCATAGAGAAAGTGACAGAGAAAGTCAGGATAAGGAGCACGCTCATAGGGAGGGAAAAGTACTGAAGAGGGGACTTCCTCAGCCAAAGTGCTAGTGGTTCTATTACTGCTTCTGAGATATGCAACCACAATATACTCAAGTATTAAGGAGCTCTATATCATGAAAATACCTCAAGAGGATTCTGCTCCCCCTAGCCCAACTAACAACACAGCACTGCTATCTACTATGAGGAGCGAAATGAACAATTTTGAAGCATAAAGCAGGAGAGCCCAGAAAAGAGCTCTCAACTCCACTGTAGCCTCAAAAATGTTCAAGGGGGCAAGTAAACATTGGTAATGTAGAATTTAAGGTTTCAAAGCCAATTAAACAAAACCATAAAAATATGAAAGGAATTCTTTTCCCCCATGGCACTTCCATTATACTCTTCTGTATCTTGCCAGTAGAAAAAAAACAAAAATTATATGCTGGAAATTTTCAGTTTTTCTAATACCACCTTCCCTCATTATGCAATTTCTAAGGCAACAAATTGTTCAAAGCACTACCTTCGCAGCAGGATGAGCAATGTCCAACTCTCGCAGTATAGAATTTCCATCGTTTGTGACCACGATACCTGTCAATGGGACATGATGATCAATGTTCTCAGAAATATATGTACCAAAGGGAGACCCATGCAAGTAAAATATGCCCTAGAAAACGTACATCTTAATTACAGTGTATCTCAAAGGCTATTGAGTTGTTCTTTCTCAGGTTTCAGAATAGAAGACGGGTTACAAAACAAGGACTTCTGAGGAGATGACCCAGCTGAAGAGACTCAGGTCAACCAGCCAAAGAAACTGAGATCCCCCAAACCAATGAGGCTTCTTTACAAGATATCAAGGAGATCCCGCAGCCAAAAAGGCTGATTTACAAGATTTTGAGGAGATCGCCCAGCCAAAAAGGGCAATTTGCAACATTAAGTCCATAAAAGAATACGAAAAAAAATAAATGAAATCACCTCCTGCTGCATCAAGAAGCATCTTCAACATGGATCGTGGACCCAATGTAGTGCGGATTATATCAGCAACAGCCTGAAATATACGAAATTATAAAAATATGAATGCTGATATATATGATCAGAAGAATAAGAACAAACAAAAAAATCCAATTTTAACCCATTGAATTTGGATAAAAATAGAAGTCTTCCTATTGGAACACTAACACATAAATATTAGCTTCAAACACCACGACTGCAGTTCCATGTGCTTGCAAACAGTATGATAGCCATAAAAACATAGGAAACTCAAAACTGTAAGAAGTTACTATTGCAAACTAGGAGAAAGGGAAGACCAAGGCTCATACAAGTTATATGAATACTTCTTGTGCATGTAAAAATATGATCTCCAATGATCAAGCCAAACCCAGTATGTCCATTTTATAATTACCATATTCAAAACTATATGTGATATAAGGATATATTCCCACATCCATTTCAATGCTTGCGTCGATTTTTTTTCCACTGCTGATAAAAATTTAATGAAGTGATAAGAGGAGGTTACAACAAAGGTTGCCTTCGTAGCATGATCCATTAACTAAAAGGCTACAATGCTTTGCTGATAAAATCAACCAAAAATAAAACAGAATATCATGAAATAAAGTCAAAATGACAAACAAAGATCCATATGAGACAAATTTGAAATAAGTTATACCATAAGAATACAGTTTGATAAGTAGCCAAAATTTATGAAAAGATAATATTTTACCTTTGCTGCTTGGATATTTGCATGGTGGACCTTACTTCCAGATTCACGAGTCAACGAATCTTCTGCTTAGTTCAGTCCAAACATACAGGAAAATTATCAACCAGGAAACTGGTAGTTTTCATCAAAGACAAGATGCCCAGAATATGAGACAAATTTTCACCAAAGAAGATGAATGGAAACAAAATCATCAAAACACAGAATCGAGAATCATCAAGACAAATAGCAAATAGTGGAATAGAGTGGCAGACAGTCCATCTACGAAAGATTACAGATATCATGTGCACTACTTTTTCTATTTTAGGAATGCCTTAGCAGGATAGATGATGTTTAAAGAAGCATACCAGTTACACCGACAGAACATTGATGTTCTCTAAAAACAAATGGAAATTTTCCCCTTGGAATGGAAGCTGAAGCCTTCTAAATCAAAAGTAACAACTGTGAAATCTTAACTACAAAAAGTCCCGAGGAATTGTTGAAGCATTCATGAAGCTACATTGAATGAGATCCCAAAAACCAAGACATTCCTTAACCATCATCCTAACATTTGCTTAGGATATTGACTATACCTGCATGCAACAGCCCTTTTACCAAGAAACTTGAACCTAACACCCCACCTCAAGAGCCTCCAATGAGGCCATTGAGCCAGAGGCGTCGTCCACAAATCCATGCTGAATTCTGGGCCCACTTCCTTTAAAAGCTTTTTATTTTCTGTTTCACCAATCCCAATTCTTACTTCCCCCGTTTCAAGTGAAAAAGGTCAATTTCCTGATTTATCTTCAATGGCAAATTTCTATGCAGGTTCAAATATTCCTTTTTTATGGAAAGTATCAGATATTCTAATTTATCAAGTTGCAAAGAAGTAAATAGCTTTAACCTCCAGAACGCTTGGTCCAGACTGGACCTGACCAGGAGACCAAGTATCACAACTGGGATTAAAGAAGCCCACTAACATGAAGCTATGTTAGTCCAACCTCATCCATCGGAGCTGAAGCATATCGAGGTTACTAATTCAGTTTTTTCCCTCAAGATACTTAATCAGATGATTTATTTGATGTCAGTAGGACCTATGGAACCTTTAGAGAGCTCAGTAGGGCCAGCAACATAAAATTGTTTTATTTGATGTCAAATAAAACAACAAGTATATGGACCACTTCCAAATCCATATTCATGGATTATACAAAAAATAAAATATATAAATAGAAGAAAATGCATGAAAAAAATGCTATTTTACAGAAGTAGGAGAAAATGCCCAATGTGCACTTTCCTTTTTCATTAGTGTGATAACTGACAACAATCCCAATGCATTTCTTCCAAAATTCTGCAAAACACTTCATCTGACTCTAGCAACGACAAGCCATCGCCCTCTTGAAACATAACGTCCATAATTTTCAAACTTAAATATCTTAACCCACTGAACCAAATGAAGCACGTTGTCTGTAACATCTTAATTATTCTTCAACCTTAAATAATCCATTTGATATCAGTCCAGGTAATTTTTTAGTAGGATGTAAATTAATGAATTTAATCGACATATTTCATCTCCACAGCTAATTCGACATAGTAGAAGTTGGTTGATTAGGAACGATCTTGTTAAGGCACCAAACACTCTAAGATAAACAGAGCAAACTTCTACCCGAGCTTCATAACGGCGAAGCGCCAGAAGCTCTTTCTGCAAGCATGGAAAACCTAAAGGCGAGCTTAGATGCATTTGTACTGAAAGTTATACATTATTACTACAGAACCGTGCGGATACCGCAAGATAAAGCCTTCAGAACAGAAATATGTGCCCATCCAGAGCATGAGTTATGCTGTACTGGGCTTACTTCAACATCACACAGAAACACTTCAATGTTTTGGAGTTTGTCAATATTTCCAATCTTAAGTAGGACGTCCAACACATCCCACGCCAGGCGAACATCAATACAGCCTAAACTCAAAATATTTTACCGAGGTTTATAAGAAGTGTTAAGCGAGAAGCTCTTACACAAAAACGTCCAACAAACAAATGAACATCGATAAAGAGAGAAATAACCTAAAATACTTCGGAAACTTACTGAGGGCAAGAAGTGGCGCTTGCATGGCTGGAGATCGGAAATGCAAGCTTGCAGAAGAAAAAAACTGACCTCCGACAGCAGGAAGAGAAACAAAGAGTTGCGCGCTAGAGTGTTCGGAATACTTATATAGATCCTGCAGTCAGGGCGCCCTTACTACTTACTGTTCTACTGTGGGATCTCCTCGGAGATGAGCACCGAGTCGGGTTTTTGTGTAACCCGACTCGACCCGGTCAAACAAAATCGGGTTCGATATTTTATTTCCACCCCATTTGTTGGGTTCTGCTTAAAGAATAAGTTAAAGCCTGAAGGTGTATCGACTTAGGTCGAGTTGGGTCGAGTGAAACAGGTCGTGTCGGGTTTGATTCACAGACGGGGTAAAGGGGTGAGACAAACAACGGGTCGAGGACGGGGCGGGCTTTTAAAACCTGATCGAGTGTTTTGGGGGTCAGATTATAAGAATAATAAATCGGTTCGTTTAAAAAAACCCAACTCAAACCCAATTATAAGTGTCCGACAATAACAATTGTGTGATCGCATAAGGTTATTTTTTCTTTAATGACAAGATATATTAATTCGTAAGATCATTAACTTTACATTAATTAGGTATATCTTGTCTAGAATATATAACATCTTAGTGTTAATTTCAAACATATTTAACGAATCTTTGTAGATATAAGTACATTCCTTCTAACTAGTGATGTTTTTATAAATATAATAATTTGTTGTTCTTACGCTAATTAGAGAGTAAATTCATGTATCATTCCTTTGCCAACTTGTACTTTATTTCATGCTAAAGAGCTTACAAAAAACTCGAGCATTCAATAACCGCGATCAAACAAGGAATCTACACAGGCAGATTAATTTAAATCAATTATTCACTAAAAATCTAAACTAACCGCATTTAATCCGTGGATACTAAAAAATACGAGATTTTAAGTAAAAGAGAACTTCGAGTTAATCCTTGGGAGCAGGCACAGTGGAAAGCCTTCTGGCTACTCGAGAAAACGCCACCTCTTTACACATACAAGGCCAGATATTATATATAATCCACACGTCGCCAAGGGGGGGAGGGGGCAATACTTTCGCGCATCGTGTCAATGTGGAGCAGAGCCGCCTTGCCTTTTTAATACGAGAAGAGGAATCCAGACGAACCGTAACCCGTTCAAATTAGCTAGGAGCACGAGACGTGAGAGAGAGAGAGTCTAGAGAGAGAGAGAGAGAGTCTAGAGAGAGAGAGAGAGAGTCTAGAGAGAGAGAGAGAGAGTCTAGAGAGAGAGAGAGATCAACCATGTCAGGAGCGCAAGGAGCAGAGCCGATGGGGTCGAGAACGGCGACCACGTACGAGTCGGTGGAAGGCGGGAAGAACAAAACCAGGACGGACATCCACGTGCCTCGGGACGAAGGCGGCATCGAGGTGGACAGGGCAGACGAAAAGGTTAAAGATGCATCGGGCGAGGGGGGGCCGGTCTTCGGCGCCGGCAAAGACGAAGACAAACAAGACCTGGGCGTCACCGGCACGGGCTAGGATCGGAGGAGGATCTGTCGTCAGAGCGCGGCTTCTTCTGTTCCTTTGTTTCCGTAGTACATTAATGGTGTAGGTAGTATCAATGTCGATGTGATTATACTGGTGGCCAGGACGGACGCCTTGTGTATGTTTGTGATTTCGTGTTGCTGGATATTGTGAATAACAAGTAGAAGGTCATGGCCTCGTAGTTGCAGCTTTCGTAATAGTCCTTGTAACATGAGATCGATGTGAGGGATAAATTGATCAGACATGAAATTTGTTTGAGTTATAAAAGATTAATCTCCTTGATTTATTTGATAAGCAAACAATATGTTCTATGACTAAATCTCCTTTTATTTGGGTTTCACTATGTAATTGACTATTGAGTGTTGCCAAACTTGAAGCAGTTAAACGTTTTAGTATAATTTTTTTGTAAACTAAGGTTTATTTTGTAATTAACTATTGTCTATTAACTCTGTCAAACTCAAACTAATTAATACTTTGGGTTTAAATTTTATATGATCACGTGAATTGCTAAATTAATTATTGGAACTGGAAGACAATTTTCATTTTCAATATATCCAAAAAGTTATTTTTGATAGACAATCATATTCAATTGCAGACAATAATATAAGCGAAAATTAATTAAATTTATGTAGGCGTAAAAATCAACAGGCGCTTATTAATGACAGATAAAAATAAGGATTAATAGAACGATTTTTTTTCGAGTTTGCTAAATGAATCCGGCAAAGGAGCAGCTGAGGGAACGCTTTATTTTATTATATAGCCAGCAAACGAGCGGAAATGAACAACAAGAGCGACAGCTATCCATTATCGTGGCCGCAGAAGTCTTGACTCGTCTGTCGGTCACGATTTAGGAGACTCGCGAGTATCATTCCTCTATGTTTTTGTCGACGCCAACTTTTTACCGCTAAGTTTGATCTCAGCTCCCGATTCCCTCTCCTCTCTATCTAAAAAGCGCATTCAAGTCGATATGATACTATTGCAGGCGCCATCCAGGTTTCTACTCCAGATCTTGCTTAATCGCGTCAAGAAGTAAGTAAATTGCTTTTCTTTTCTGGCCGGTTTCCAGTTCCGATGAATTTTGTCTTTCTTTGCGTATTATGTTTTTTTTTTCCCCTTCAAATCGGATCGTTAATGGCCTGGTAGCTGAGGAAATGATGTAAAGGTCTGGACTCGGGCGGAGAAAGGTCTCCCGTAGCTGTACTCTGTTAGCATCATGGATATTCAGATGGTGGGACCTAAATTGAGAACGTAATATTTTTCTTAATGTTCCGTAGTGACTTAGTGTGTAACAAAGAGCTAATATGTAACAATCAAGCAACAATGAGTTAATATGTAACAATCAAGTACAACATAAAAAATAAAAAATAAAAAAGAGTTAGTTTGCCTATTTTTTTTCTTTCTTCTTGCATCCATCTCGGGCTGACGAACATGATTTGGTGTGGTTCAAGACAGTGACAGCCGCTTTGCGTACTTCTGTTTTTATCTTTCCAACTCTACTTAACCTCCTTAATTGTATGGTCTTTATTTGGCAAGATGACCTCACGGAAAGAAAAGTAGTAATAGAAATATTACGTCTCATTCATCTTAATATCTATCGTTTTGAAGGTGAGTAATTCCTCGCATTAGAGTTTTTGGAAATTTTATTATGGTCATTTTGATACTTTACATTTTCGTGCAGTCCAGATAAATTAGCTGAGTTAGATTGCCATTCAGTAGAATTTGGTGATGTTCGGTACCATATCCAGGTAAAAGTAAAGCTGCTCATGTGTACTATTGTTAGCCGGAACACTTTTCAGTTTTCAAGAAATCGCATTATTCCCCGAGTCATTCTCAGTGTTTCTCTTCTGCAGTTCTCACCCAAGTCTCCACAGTTCCTGCTTCTATCAGTTTCACTTCCCACGCCACCTCCAGAAACAATTTTCTTTGGCGGGCTTCCATTCGGTGCAATAGAAGCTGTAAAAGCAGCATATGGTGGAGTTGTGCAGATTCTTGATCCGCCTAAAGATGGATTTAACCTCACAATGAAAGTTAATCTCTCAAAACTACCATCAGATGAAGGTTCAACGAGTTTCTTTCCCAAGGTCATTGTGACATTGCTATGTCTGTGTCTATGCATGTCAGTCATTTAGAATCATATGCTTAAGACTTGCTTCTTTTTCTGCTCACGTTAGTTGTGTCTGTTTGATGTACCAACTTGTTCCCACACTTAGCTTCACACGAAATCGGTTCTCTGCCATATTTATTGTTCAGTATGCTGTACTGATGCATCTCACACTCTTCTCAATCCTTGAAAGCAAAATTTGGAAGTATAGTTTGCATATCACACTTTTGACCCATTTTTAAAGCATAATTGCATTCAAAGGCAGAAAATTATTATCAATAAAACAACAAGGTAGTGAGATATATGAACGCTTGTTTTAGTTTATTTATGAAATCATAAATATGAACGTTTGTTACTTTATTTTCTAAAAATATTATGTAAAGGTGCTTCACTTATTCCTTTCCTGCTTCCAATTCCTATTCTCGGCATTAAGATTTTAGACTGGTTAGGTCCTAAAATTTATTATACTGACATTCATAACTTCAAGTATCCTGATTTTTTTATTTTAGACTTTGTACAATATCTTTACTTTTCTATACTATGCAGAGAAGCAACATAATTTTTTGGTAAAGCTTGCTTCTGTCAGAGAGGTGGTACTAGGTGCACCACTGAGGGTGATCCTTAAACATTTGACATCAAGAACAGTTGCTCCAGATGTAGACCGACTAGTTGCTCTAGTACATAAACCTAATGAATCATTCTTTGTTGTTCCTCAGGTAAATATTCTAGTTATGTTATTATCATATGATAATTTTCTCTAAAGTGGTTAAACCCTTAATGATTGTTTTCCATATATTTGGTATCAAATACACAATCGTGGTACTTTGTGTTTGTTCAAGATCGTATAGTTAAGTTCCGTTGTAGTGAAGGATATTGTATTCATAATTTATTGGTGTAAGTTACCTGATTAAAAACAGGCTGACAAGGTAACATTAGTCTACCCGATGAGGTTCAAGGATCCTGTTAATATTGTTCTGGCAACATCTTTTTTGCAGGTATAGTGGCACTTCTTTAGGTTTTCTATTTTGTCATTCGATTGGATGATCTTGTGTAAACTTCAGATTTTAAGAGATAGTTCTGTTTACCATATCATTCAGGAATTTGTGGAAGCACGGCGAACAACTGGAATGAACAATGCTCCACCTTGTCAGTGGTCTTCATCTCCTCCTCTAGAGTTGAGAGGAGCCACAGAGCAAGCTTTAACTGCAAATGCAGGATTTGTTACCATTGGTAATTGTAACTTATTAAATAGAAACTTCTTTAGGTTTTCTGTCTTTGCACTGATTCAGAATTAATTCTGCAGTAATCTTCCCTCGTCATGTAGAGGGCAGAAAGCTGGATCGAACTGTATGGAGTTTACTGACATTTCATGCTTATGTCAGTTATCATGTAAAGGTAAGTTTTGCTCATATTCACTTATAGGGGTCATCTGATGCAGGTTGCTGTTTTTAATATCTATTCCGTTAATTGTTTTGTATTTGACATAGTAGTGATACTTGATTTAGCACTAATATCACAAGCTATTTGAGCACCCTAGCTTACTGGGAATGTCTTATTCTGTTAATATTTATTCATTTTAGGTATTTCTGTTAGCACATTAATATCAGAAACCACTTAAGCACTCGTGCCAATTAGTAACAACTTTTGATTATTTGGGATGGATTTGTTTTAGTGGAACTCTAGTTGTGTGGAATGAGGAACTGGGTCTTATTTTGAAGGTATAGTTTGATTTTTAACTTGATATCAGTAAACAACTTGGATACTTGAAAATCCAAGTTGACAGGTTGATTTTCTGATTCGGACTGGCCTGAGTCAAAGGAGCTTGTCCCTTCATAGAAGAGACACGTTTGCCCCCCTAACTCCAGTCAGAAACCAAATATCTGAACTGACTTGGCCAAGTTGTAAAACCAAGGGTTTAGATTCATTGCAATGGATTACACTCACTTTCCTCCTGAAGAGGAGACATCCAACTGCAAAACCTCGCTCATCATCACTGAGCGTCAGCCAAGTATATCATCAGAGTTGCTGCTTACGGCAGCTAAGCGTCTACTGCCCCCCAATTGGCAATAAAATTAGTGATGCTATCTTGTTTTCACCCTCACGGAAGCCCTGTTAGTGTTTATTTTGTTTTCCTCTCACACAATAAAGGATGAGAATTAATCATGTTCTTGCAACCAACCTCTTTACAATTATCTCTTTGTCACTAATTTTTAATTTTCTGATCAGTGTTCAGAAGGTTTCATGCACACCAGAATGCGACGCCGAGTGGAGTCACTGATTCAGGTTTTCTTTTTCTTTTAGCTTGTTTGGTTTCTTGTATTCTTTTTTGTCAAGACTTCTCAGTGTGTATGTACAAAAATTGCTATGGTAGGTAGCGTTAGGGACAAAAATGCACATCTTGGAATTACTTGCGGAGGTTTATTATCAAGATTCTTTTCCGCACTGTGCAAGTTGGTAAAATGTCATAAAAAGTCGGTGTAATCACATTCATGTGTAGTGGAACTATGAAATTTGTGATCAACTTTATGTTAATATGTTCTCAATCTTTGCTTGTGAAAGAATGGAAAATTGACTTTGAATGAGTTAGGATCTTGAGTATTGTTACAGGTGAATGAACCTAGCATAGTTTTTCTTTGTAGCCTCCTGAAAATTTTAATGCTTAAATAAGTAAAATGAGCTTGAAAATCTTGTCTCGATCCAAAACCCTCTTTAGTGATTTTTGTCCTAGGATATTTGGATGGCATAAACTTAACGAAAATTGCCGTCACTTTTCTTTTGATGTTAGAAATTTGAAATATTGCCACTGACTACATAAAGTGGCATATTATGCTAGGACAATCATATTTGTTGTTCTCTGCCTTCAAGCTTTAGAATAACTTGAATAAAAATCTCCGACACTAATTGACAAAAAGGCTACACTGTTGTACTGCTGCTGTAACCTGGTACTTTTTCTAAGCAGATAAATAGATAATATATTGCATCTTGCCTCATTTTCACGTTGGACAATGGGGAGGTATGTGCTTCTTGGGGTCAGTCCCGCACGTTTCAGTGTGGTACATACCGGTCGGAACATTGGTTAGACGAAGTTGAGGTAGATGTCTCATAGACAGATCATAATTAACTCTGTCATTGGTTTTAAAAATTGTCGTTTCTTTCTAATGGTTGTATCTGTGAGTAGTGGTTCTCTCATAACATCCTGCTCAATGGTCAAAGCTCTCCAGCGAGTTAATCTACTGAGAATTGATTTATTTTGTTAAGGCTTTTGCTGCTGTTGTGTCTCAGGCACTGGATCGAGCCAAACCAGACTCGGACAAATCAAAGAAAACAGCACTAACCCGATCCTTCAAAAGATTGGTTTGTAATCTGAGGTTACTTAATTTTTCAAATTCATTGTCTACTTGATAGAAGATGATCTTACATGAATTTATTTGGTTGCAGAATCTTAAGGATGGACGCAGCAATTCAAGTTGATTCCCGTTTCACTAGGTCCCTTGTTTGTGGGTTGAGTTACTCCATTTGCTAGAATGTGATCTCACTATTATTTTCTGCACAAAGAAAACATTAGTTGAAGTAGATTCTGAAATTACCTGAAAGAATGCATTATTTTAATTATAGTTTTGCTTATCTTGATTGTTTTCTGAAAAAAACGGCCTCATTAGTAATTAATAAAGGCGAAGATATATAACTAATCGCCCCTCTACAGATTTAGTCCGTCATCCAGAAATGTGTTAGAAAGTAGTCTCACAAGAGCTGATAGTGTTTGTATATGTTTTTCGTAAAGAAATTCTCGAGAAAAGCCTACTTTTGAAGCTCTGCCGAAGTTATTGAAGGGAAAACTTTATATAGAAGGTAATTTATACAAACACGTTTCTATGCAAAGAACTGCTCTTTCACTCAGAGCCCAGAGGCTTTCACTTTCCACAAAGCTCAGCTCAAAACTAAATGGATTTTCGGTCTAAATTTGCAAAAACGAGTGTTATTCAAGCGACTGCGGATGTTCAAATCACTAAGACCTTGTAAAGGGGTGGTTGGAAGCATACCTTCTGCACGACCCTGCTTTTGACTATATCGACTGATACAACATGAACTTGTTATATAGTGACATGTAGGGCGTTACCAACAAAAATTTACTAAGGGGAGAGAAACCTCAAAAGGTAAAGATGTGCTACGTGCTTTCTCATGTTGATTCTTTGGTCTATCGGATTGAGAGTTCAAATGTAAAAACAAGAAACTAGACTTGGGTTAGGTGAGGATAAAAAATTTATGAATACTATTAACTGTTTTGCGTATGTTACAACCAATAGTGATCATGCCATTCATTAAATACAACAATTTGTGAATCAAAAAATCGACGTTGCTCTGTTATTACACTTCTGCTGGGCTTGTGCTGATTGGCGAATGAAAATGCAACCAGGTCGATGGAGTACGGCTTTGATAATCAATTTGTTGCTGAAAATGATCAAGGGTCATAACCACGCACTCATGAGCACAAAAAAATACATGGTACATGGTTAGCGCCGCCGGTCGGCTCATCAAACTTTCCACTTGTTTACATATTTGAGGAAAGGAGGCACATTACCATCCTTTGGAGGTACCGAAACACGAACTGATCTTCTGAGAACAGAAGTATCTAACACCACTTTTTGAGCTACTTCTTTTGCTCTTTTCTGCATTGCAGTACTACAAAGACACCGAGGAAGTGAATCAGAACATCGCTCATTACTTTGGTGTACAGTTCAAGGAAGAGAATCTCACCTTATCTTTAAATAGTTCTTCTCCAGTTGCATCTTAAGGGCCAATTCCCGTTCACCTTTTGGGTTGAGTGACCCAATCAAACCGTCAAGCTGAAATTTCAAAAAATTTAGACCTGTTTACACAGCATAGGAACTACAGAGACGTTTAATACCTAAAAGTCAAAATGTTACCTCATCTTTCGAAGCATAAAATCCCCACTCTTCATGATTTTTGCTCTCCATAAATAACCTGCCTTCCCTCTGGAAGAACCAATACCTGTTGTGATCACGGTCCTTCCCCAGAGCATCTGTTCGTATAAAAATTTTTTCCATCTCTCGATTGAAGTGCTCTTCCTGTAAAAAGAAAGCATTGCAAGGTAGTCAAATTAATAGCTCGTTTCATACCAGGCAATCAGCTCTCTCAACAAAACTTGGTAGACTAACCCTCAGAGCTTTTCGTCTCTTTTCTTTTGCCTCTTGCTCTCGGGCCTTCTTTTCTTCTCGCAGCCTTTTCAATTCAGCTGTCCTGGATGTCTCATGTTCCCTCTCCTCTGCAAGCTTCTTCTGCTCAGTTATCCTGGAAGTTCCTTTTCCACCTTTTTTGGGACTTTTATCATCTGACTTGTGCTTCACAGGTGCCCTTCGTGATGTATAATCAAACAACATAAAGAAAATCAGAAAGCATTTCATTGATATCAAACACAATGAAAGATGTTTTTCAAGAGCAACAAGTTAAACAAATTGAACAATTTTAATCATATCCATCAACAAAGAAAACTGCATTGGCCCTATACCTTTTGTCTGAGCCAACTGCTTTATCATTGAAATGTTTCTGAAGTTCTGTATTTTGCAGGTGCCTGTTGGGACCACCATTCTCTTGGGAGCCTTCACTGTTGGCAGTTTTAAGCTGTTTCTCCTCTTTTTTTTTTCTTGCTTCCTCCAAACTTTCTTCTCTTTTAGCTGCCAGAAGCGCTTGCTGTTGTTCAATGCACTGATCCAATTTATCTCTGATAGCATCAGTTAGAAGAGCCCAATGTACCAATCTACCCAAAATGTCCAGTTTGACATGAACCCCAAGTCTAAAGTATTCGCAATGTTTAATATTCATCAAATCACCTATTACATTTGATTCCTCTTCCAGGTCTAGAAAGTCAAACAAATAATCTGTCCAGTTCTTAGACGTAATCTGTCAAATAAAGAACTATCACACGTCAGATGAAGTAGAGAGAGAAAGGGAAGCAAAAAATCACAATTAAGCAGCAACATTACCACATCCTTCCTCTTCTTTTGCTCAATCAAGTCGTAATACTCCCCATGGTCCTTTATAAGCAAAGTGAGGATTGCAGAATGGATTTCCACAATCAAGTTTGAATCCCCTTCGTAGACAATTGCGTTTTCAAAATCCCCAACACAAAATGGCGACAAATGTAGAAGCCTTCCAAAAGAAGAGCAGAAGTCCCACACCATTAACAGATCTCCTACACTGGCCATAGGGACAACAAAATTGGTTGTAGGACGAGGCCGTTCACAGAACATATCACTAGGGTTTGGCTTCACTAACAAATCCTCTATTGGGTACTTAACTACCTCCTTCGTCTTCTTCTCTTCTTCAGCATAGTAGTGAATAGCAAGCCAAAACAAGAAAAAGTAAGTCATTAAGCATAAGAAAAAAATCTTTTCAAAAGTGAGCTATTCAAATATTTGCAAAGCTGTAAATTAATTTCCAAAGTTAATTATTTTCTTTTGCTTTTCCCCCCTAAAGATGCCCATAAAGAAGAATTTCAGAGAGAACATAGTATGTAAAAGACCTGTTTTTTGCTTCTTTGCCACATGTAAGTCATCACTTCCGTTCTGCAAACTTTTCAGCCTATGGGCATTCTTCTTTTCTGGCTCCTGAAGATGATAGAAACAGCAGGCTTACTGTCTTAGAATATTATAAAGAATTAATTTTTAACCAGGTTAATACACAGACAGCACAAAAAATCCATAGCTCAAAATAGAAGTCCTACAACATGAAGCCCCCCAGTTTCCCTCAACCACACAAGACAGACAAAGAACAGGGCAACCATTATACAATGCCAATCAAGTTAATTTTCATGTTTGATCACTAGAGATCCATGATACAGGTCAACTTACCAACTCCACTCCTGAACAACCATTGGACCTTTTTGCATTCTTGGCAATCTTTTCTTTCAATTGCTCTGGAGGTTCAACGGGTATCCCATGCTGCTTTGCTAATTTACTGTTGACAACCCATGGCAAATTTTGAATGGTTGACTTTTTGATAAAGAACCTCAAAAATCGTTTTGAAAATGGTGTCTTCTTTCTGACCAAATTCTGTGAATCCTCAATGGACATCGAGGCCACTTTTCCTTCTTCATCAAGCCACCCAACCTTATATAGAATGCTCTTGGAACTTGAAATAACCTTGACAACTCGGCAATGCCGCTCAGCTTTTTCTTTTGCGCCTCGTAACTCTTCACCTTCTATAAAGCAATCCATCATCTTCTCATGTATCATGGCTACCAGATCATCTAAATTTAGTGTGCCTGTAAATTTGCATTACATGAAAAAGATTTTTGGCATTAGACTTGAGCATCATTGAAACCCTTACATATAAAAAGTAAATACACAAAGGTACCTAAAGAGTAAAAAATTAGAAAATTGAAAAAAACAGTGGAAATTTGCCAAAAGTAACAAAGTGAAAAGCGTTAGCGGGAAGAAGTCCTTACTGAATTGGACAAGACGTAAAACATGTGGAATAAATTCTTTGGGAAACTCGAGAGTTTTCTCATTTGCTTGGTTTTCTGATACCAAAGCTTCCTCATAAGTCAATTGCATCTTTCCAGTGGCTTTACAGGTCCACACTCTTTGGCAGTATAATCTCATACTTTTCAAGTATTCTCTATTGGAAGTTAAGAATTAACAAGGGGTAACCACCAATCACAAGGACAAATTTAAAACTCAAAATAATAAAATTAAAAACATTAAAATTTTGAAAAATGAAAAATATGGAATCACTTGATTAGAAGGGACCTTTTCATGCGCTTGGTCGAGATGTTTACAATTTTCATGCAAAAGGATGATTGCAAGCAAAACTCTGAATGCATACATGCAATCGAAGAAACTCTAGATAACAAAATCTATATGCTATGTAGATTTTCTTTTTTTGACATACAGGAATGGCCATCCAAACAGAAAAATACGAGACAAACTTAGGTGAGATAAAAGAGGTCTACCCTACGACACAATCGTGATTGACCACTAGAAATTGTAACTGTAACTATTAAAAGATCACACTGACAATAGGACTTTCAAAATCAAATTCAGAGTCGAAAATTAAATAAAGAGAATATAGCTCCTTCAATAAAAAGTTTCTGAGACCATAGATGTGAAATCGCCAACAGATAATACACTGTGGCATGGTTTGATAACTGGATTGGAAAGTCAGGGGAAGGATTTTAGTCCAACTCGAGATTGCAACCAGAAAATAGCTGGTCTGACCTCTTCAATACCAATTTGTTATTTTCTTCCTCTTTGAACAAAGAGGAGAAAAATTAAAGAGTTGAAGAAAAAGAACAGGCCTACTTGGATTATTATATTTTTAACCAACACTCCAAATCCAATTGGCGCTTCCGCTATCAGTTTCAACTTTCAAGAGATGTAACTACTCAGAAAGCACATTAAGCAGATCCAAGGTTTCAAAGGCAAGATTGCCAGCACATTCTCCAGCAAATTCTGAAGCTGAAGAAAATAGCTCATTGCCTGGAACCAGGTTCCTGTTCATATGGCTTCTACAGGACTTGCTTTCACATGTTAACGATTGCTATATGCGAACATTTGCGTCAGTAATCACAATTAAGCATTCATTGCATTAGTCACCATAACTTCCTCCATCGACTTACGACATGAAAATCTCAACATGCCAAATGTCGCGACAAAGTCAACTATTTCGACAATGCCAAATAAATTTGGTGACAGAGAGACAGAATCCGCAACAGATTGATGGTTCAGGCAAACAAGATTCAGCAAAAAATAACCAGATGAACCAAAAAAAAAATTGACGCAAATGACAGGATACTCGTAGCTCCTAAAGATCTCTTTCGTGAATCGAACTTGCCAAACTCGTTCATCGGGCCGCAAATCCGCGGGCGGCTCCGCAAGCTGAAAGTGCTTTTTCTTCAACAAAGGCATTCTACAATTCTGAAGTCCAGATTATCCTACATCACGTACAAAATCACAAACGGATCGAAGAATGAAAAAGTTGAAACAAAAAAGCCCTATTAAGCAACGGCGCCGGTAGAAGAAGACGCGTGCCAAAGTTACCGAAAGGAACCTACCAGTCTCGGACACCCTCCCGACGACGGTGAAAAATCGTGTTGATTGTTTACACCACCACGAAAGTGTCTGATTTTTTGAAAGCTCCGTGCGGAAACGGCGAAAGAAGACTCCGCGCGAAGATTCGAAGACGAACTTTTCGTTTGCCGCCTAATGTTTTCACTCGCTTCTTTGGAGGACCAGTAGGTCTTATTACGTTTCAGTAAAGGACGATTAACCGACACCGATACCTCCAGTCCAGAATCCAGATAATACTACTCGGCTCCGTCATGCTTCGCCTCTCGAAACTTGCAATTCTTTTCGCCCTTGGCTGTCCTCTTAATTAAGTAAACCCAGTCCACTCTTGACTCCCCCCCCCTAAACAAACGGATTAATTATTAGCATTACTCGTCGTAAGGTACCATTACAATCGGGACCTTATTAAATTCTAAATGTGGTCCTTATATTAATCTTTCACCCATATATAGAGTTAATTATATGACATTTTTCTAAATATGGGCTCGTAACAAAAATGCTAGACACACTTAGCCAACGCACGTACATGTTAATCTAAGCCTTTAAAAATATATATATATATATATATATATTTTTTTTTTTTTTTTTATAAAATCCTATTCCTCTTAGTGCTTATCTCGCTTTAGGAGGTTGGTTCACAGGTACAACCTTTGTAACTTCATGGTATACCCCACAAAAGCAAATTTGAAGGAAGTTTCCATCTTAGATATTAGAATAAGAGATAATAAAATTAGTTAGTCAATCATTTCATATTTTATATCATTAATTTTATATTTATTTCTACAGTAAATAGTATCAAATCTAATTAAATGTTTAAGGAATGTCTGCCTGTGGACTTGCCTTGTTTTTAGGTATAACAGAAAGCGAAGTTACTAGTTTCCAACAATAAAGGAAACATTTGCTGTTACCAAATTGTTGGCTAGGGAAGGGCCCACCAGTCCACCATTTTGTTTATTATGTCCTTACTCCGTGTCAAAGACAAAGTGGTCCTTAAGTATAAGTGTGTTGAGACACACCAACAATATTACCTTAGCTGTTTTAGGATGCACTTAAAGAAATATAATTCAGCAAAACTTCCAAATACATGACAATATGACCTTGTTATAATAAAAGATTGCATTCATAGTCCAAGAGGACAAGCGTAAACAGGAATGTTGTATTATTCTTTAAAGTTACATTTTCACTCAATGATGCGATCGGAGGATGAATGGATTTGTACAGTGCAACGAAAACAATTGAATCAGAAGAATCAAAGACTCTCTTCAATTAAAACAGACATAACATATTTTCCGCCACAGAAAATGCTCCACAGAGTGGAAGGTGCAGAACCCATTGCCTTGGCAACTCCTCGAAACAGATCGTCACTTTCCTGTCAAGGCGGACAAAGTCTCACACAAGACTTAACTAAGCTTGCCATGTAGTTTCGCTCATGTTAGTTTCCCTCTTTTTACCAATAATCACCACATGAGCACTCACCGTCTCGAAAGTGATGGTATCTATTAACATCCCTCACCACAATTTCTCTCCCCACAATTTTGGAAATGTACTTAATAGCAACATGGCAATCATCACAGACACGGAGATTTTTAGTCACCACAAGCCTTGTTCCAGGAGGTGTACTGATGAGCCCAAATGCAATGGCCAGTCGCTCACTGTGGCTTTTCACCATATTCATCTTTTCATCATCCTCAACATCATGAAATACAGGCTCAGTGTTGGGCACATAGCCCGCCTCCTTCAATAGTCCCCCCAACCTTTCCAATTCCTGGTAAATGTCACTCGATTGAGGATGAGAGAGATCGCCTACTAAAAAACCATGAACTTTGTTTTTAACTTCGATCCAACTACAAGCTATACTCTTCTTCAATCCTCTCTCAGTCATCTGTTTCCTCACCCTGGCAACTCCCTCCCATTTTCCAGATTGTGCATAAATATTTGAAAGCAGAACATAATTGCCTGCATCATCGGGCTCGAGTGCAATCAACCTCTGCAGAGCTATCTCTGCCAACTCTTCTTTTTTATGAAGTTTGCACGAATTCAGCAAAGCACCCCAAACACCGGAATCTGGACGGATGCACATCTCAGTGATGAGACTATAAGCTTCATCCAGCTTGCCAGAATGCCCAAGGAGATCAACCATACAAGTATAATGCTGAACGCCGGGTTCTATCGAGTAATCTCTTGTCATAAGCTTGAAATACTCCCACCCTTTATCAATCAAGCCTCCATGACTACAGGCGGACAATACTCCCACAAAAGTTATATGGTCAGGCAGAAACTTGTCCCTCCTCATGTCCTCGAATAGAGCTAAAGCCTCGGCAGCATGACCATGCATTCCATAGCCTGCTATCATGGCATTCCAAGACACAACTCTCTTTTCGTCAAGGCTCTCAAACAACCTCCTTGCAACAGTCAATGATCCGCACTTGGCATAGAGATCAATTAGAGCTGTTTTTACCTTGCCCAAAGGATCGAGCCTGCGCCTCCAGTTAAACCCATGAATTTCCCGCCCTTGAGGAAGATTAACAACATTAGCTGCAGCAGAGATCACAGTGACAAGAGTGGCCTCTGTTGGTTGGAAACCCATGGAATTCATATCACGAAACAGAGCAATAGCTTCACTGGGGTGTCCATTCTGATTGTATGTGGCGATCATGGAGTTCCAGAGGACAACATCCCTTTCTGTTATCTTATCAAAGACTTCCCGAGAGCTCTGGACACATCCACATTTTGCATACATATCAATTAGTGCAGCACCTACGAAGACATCAGACTCCCAGCCCGAACGTACAACATGCTCATGTATGTCTCGCCCCACCTGCAGAGCGGACAGCGTTGAAGAGGCTTTCAAAACGAAAGGAAAAGTGAAATTGTCTGGCTTTAGTCCACATTTCAACATTTCATAGTAAAGAGAAAGCGCGACTTCTTGGGGTCCATTCCAGGCATACCCTCGAATGAGAACATTCCACAGGAAGACACTTGGGTTAGGTATTTTATCAAACAGCTTGTGGGCATCACATAGACAATTACAAGCCGAGTACAGGTTGACAAGCTTGGTTCCAAGCACGGGATTAAAAGCGCTACCTACATGGAGGAGGCGCGCGTGGATCTGTTTTCCAGGTTCAACTGCTCTTTCACTAATACATGACTGAAGAAGAGACGCGTAGAAGATAATCGTGTTATCTTCACCACATCGAACGCTCTTTGAAGAGGATTTGCTGTAGGCGTTCGGGCTTCGTTTTGTCTCAAGAGGAGCGAGACAAGAAAATTTTAAGGAGACCAAGGGAAAACGAGAGACGCCTCTTCTGGAAAGGAGCATAATATTGAAGGACGCCTGAGGGAAGTTTCAACTTTCATTGAAGTTGAAGTTGATTCAAAGAGGTGATCCAAGAATTTTTGGTGTGACGAACAACAACCAGACACGGCCGCGCAGACGGTACGCGGAACATTTGAAACTAGCTTACTCATGTAATTTCGCATTAATTCGTTGACCTATTTTGTTCGGTCATTAATTAGTAAACCCCGAATTTAAAAGTGTGGTAACTTCCATATTTACCCCTTCCATGCCCTGCGGATTGCTTTTGAAGGAGTGCTAGCCGCACTCGCGGTGCGGAAGGGCGTTTAGATGTGAGTGAGAATTAGAGTATAGAAGACGCAGACCCTTAATCCGAAGAACAACAGTGTCTCCAATGGATGACAGACTGACCCAATTGCCTCCGCCCTCAAGGTTCTTCAACGACGACCTTAACAACTTCGCTTCTCCATCTCCGCCTCTTCCTTCGCCCTTCCTTGTCCTCCAAAATGCGAGGCGCAACCCTGACCTCCTCGTGGTGGCGATCTCAGCACCGTCCGTCTTCCTCTTCCGCCACGCTACTTCCAAATCCCTAGTCGGAACCCTAGTCCTCCCCGAGATATCTTTTTCCGCCAACCCTATCACCCCTTCTCTTCGAGATAATTCCTGCAACATCTATGCCCTAGATGGTACCCCTTCCACCCTCGTCGCGGTTGTCCAGTATCGTGTCCCAGCTGATCGCTCCCACGCCTTGGCGCGGTGTCTAATCAGCGAAATTCGCCCTAAGAAGGTCCTCATACTGGATTCAGTCCAGAGGCAGAATTTCCGAGGGAGACTCTCGGTGGACGATACCGTGGTATATAAGCTGGAGACGTCGGAGCAGAGGACGAGTTCCGAGGGCCCAATGGTGAGAAATTTGGAGTATTTCCCATCGGGGAGTGTGATTGATGGACTCGGTGCTGCACTTCTTGCTCGCTGCCAGATTGAGAAGATGAAGGGTACTTTATGCGTCTCTTGGCCTGATATCGACAGCTCCGCGGTTTCGTTGTTGAAATTCGTTCTGAAAGATGTCTTGCCGAGCGCCAAGTTTGACGCATCTGCAGAATCATTTCACGTTCGGGACGCTCGAACCGAGTGGGAGTTGTACGCTTGAAGAGTCGTGGATTCTTAGTACTGCCAGTGTTCACCTCCGTTCGTTTTTTTTATCAACTCCAGTTTCCTGTCGGCCTTTAGGATTCAGTTTCTTTCACTTGGGAGTTGGGATGAACGTATTGTTTTCTTTTGATTAACGACATTCTAGTGTTTTAGGCGTTAACTCAGAATTTTGAAATCGACACCGGTGCCTAATTGCGGATTCTGATTTTGTTCTCCCATTGTTTAGTGATAGTCATTCGGTAAACTCCCGGCTACGTCTTATTTCTAATTCCATATGCAGCAGATAGAAGAAATTTGATAACAGGCATCTTCACGAATTCCCCCGGTATTGGGATCGCCATACACCGGAGACGCTTTCGTCTATTGGAGTACGTCTGTAATTTACCTTTAACGAATTTGCCGGTCGTGCTGCTCGAGCACATGTACTCAACAAATTGTTCTCTGACAAAGGCAATAACTTTCTGCCTCCTAGCGGGGCTAAGAAGAACAATGACCTTAGGCATGTCAATGACTCCTGACTGATGTGGCGTTATTTCCTGACTAGATCTGAACGAGAGCAGGGGAGTGAATGTATACTAAAAGCGTATTGAAGACTTCAAAACGGAAAGAAATCAAATTACTCGACCAGCATTTGCAACGCAAAGCATGTCTTTCTAAGATTTGCAATTTGCATAGTTATAAAAAAAGAGAAAAATTTATTAATGTTTTTTCATACGCTAACAACAGTTGCAGGCTCCTCTGTGCCTTCGGTGCCTTCTGTGCCTTCGGTGCCTTCGGTGCCTTCTGTGCCTTCGGTGCCTTCTGTGCCTTCTGCCGTTGAAGCACTTGCAGCAGCTTGTCCAGTAGCCATCGCTATGGCCTCCCCCGGGGGTGGATGGTCAAACTTACAAGCTGGACCAAACTTGCATGTGCCCGTTTTCATGTAGAATGCGCAAACAACTGCACCCTGCACCGTTTTGACTTTGATCATCAACAATTCATTATTGAAAAACCACGAGTGAAACATAACAATTAGATTTACCACGCTCCACAGAGGAAATGGTCCACCAGTCACCGAGACAGATTTTTTGCATAATTTCAGGATATACAAGAGCACATGGAGTGAGTGCTCTATTAACAGATTGTGATGTCAATAGCATGAGATTTAATAAAGTAAAGAAGCTCTTGAGCTACCAAAGAGGACTCTATGAGAAAAAACATTGAGCAGGGAGTAACAATATCATTTTTTTTTTTTAATGATGAAGCGCAAGTGGTTGAGAATAGGACAATTTACCTCTCTTCTCGGAAGCCCTGCAAGAGTGAGCTTCACATTTTGTTGAAGAGCCTGCTGCATTACTGATGGTGCTGGTGCTGTTCGGTCAACAGGGTGGTGGAACTTGCATCTTTCCGCAAACTTGCATATCCCAGTTTTCATGTAGTACTGCACAACCAAGGAAGTACCAAGGACTTTTTAAAGGAACAGGGACAAAGCATGAAATACTCAAATGTGTTTAAGCTCTAATTAAGTATTAGTCCAGAAACCCTATACATGCAATAGACAATGGTATCCACAGCAGCAAGAAGCAAAAGGCTTAAAAGGATAGAAGCTCTTTCTCAAATAAAAGCTACTCTTTCTTTGATGAAAGAACTTACATGCCCAACTAAGGCAGAAGGCCAGATAAAGGGCATAGAAATGTCAGTAAGAAGGCTCATCTCTGTAATTTTACAATTCTCACTCATGAATGATTACAGAATTAGAAAGATTCGGGAGCATCATTCTTGAAAAGCAAACATCGACCAACAAATACATTCAGAATACCCAAGGACTCAGATAATGCTGGATAAGATATCAGGAGGCTTCTTCCACAACACAAAAATTATTTATTTTTGCTGTAAGAAGTAGACATTATTTTGCTTTTAACCAAAGTTGGTACCCTCTTCTCAAGTTAGAAACAGTAATTACAAACTAAGAAATAATTGATTTCGGCCATCCATTTATCTATAAAAGATAAGAGAAATGGTCATAACATACATCACATTCAGTCTGCCCTGGACGTTGAGGGTAAATAGTAGGACCTGAAGAAAGCTGCAATGATACAGAAGAGAAAATTTATCATTTATCCTTGGTGAGATACTTGTACCATGAAAGTTGAACGCATGTCAATGAGCTACCAATATTAATGATATAACGTACAGCAGTTTGACCCAACCAGGGATCAATATTTGATATTGAAGTGCCTGCATTTAGAACTCCTAAGGTTGCAGAAGCCGTTAGCGAAGGTATAAGTGCTTGACCCAGAGCAGCAGCAAGAGGTGGATTTATAGCTATATAAGATTCTCAACCAATTACAAACCTCAACAGAGTGATAAGTTCAACCAAACAGAAAGTAGAATCAAGCATGAAGGATACCATATCTGTCAGGATGGTTGTAGCGACAATTGGATCCATATTTGCAGCTGAATGGCACCAAGTTGAGTTAGTTAAATATGAAAGCTAACAAAAATAACTTTTTCACTGACAATTCGACAATAATCAAACAGCTATGACTATGCTCTTGCAACAATCGTGGTAACAAAAGCTTCACCTGCCAGTCTTGAGATAGAATGGACAATCCATTTCACCCTACAGAGTAATTAAAAGCCTCAGTTCATCTGCCTGGCTGTCTATAAATGATGTGTACATGTAATAAAGTTATCTTACTGGTCGAACGGGCAACCCCTTGGTGTTATGCATCATTGCTGGGACAAAAGGAGTGAACGACTTGGAAGTCTTTGCAGCTTCAACAGGTTGCTCTCCATCTTTTTCAGCAGAGTTATTCTCTTCTCTGCTGGTAGGTTCCAGAGCCACAGGTAGAGGGACATCCTTTGGGTGATCAAATTTGCAGTTCAAACCAAACTTGCATTGTCTGGTTTTCATATAAAACTGCCATGTATTGTGGGTAATATAAATAAATTTTAAGTAAAAACTTGTAACAGCAAATTCACAAGATAAAAAACTTACTGGGCAAGGCGGCTCAGACGGCCTTTCAGGCAATAAAGATTTGTCAAAAAATTCAGAGACACCCTGCAAAGACTACTAATTAAAAGAGAATCTGCAATATGCTTATATAGAAGCCACGAGATAATTTACCTCTATCATTTCAGGTGCATTGTCCACTCTATCTTTTGGATGGTTGAATTTGCATTTAGGACCAAACTTGCACTTCTGTGTTTTCAGGAAATACTGCCCACAGTTGAAGGAATAATGAATCACGAAATCTAATTTAAACTATTCCAAAGAGGGAGGGAGAAAGGGAGAGAGAGAGAGAGAGAGAGAGAGAGAGAGAGAGAGAGAGAGAGAGAGAGAGAGAGAGAGAGAGAGAGAGAGAGAGAGAGAGAGAGAGAGAGAGAGAGTGACAAATCAAGGCCACCAAAGCTAAAATGAGCAAAGAGAGGACTTTGAGTGCCTACAGGACAATCAGGTTCTCCGGGTCTTTCCGGGAGTGCCTCACTTGTTGGGATGAGTGGGACCTGCAAACAAGAGAAGGAGAATCATTAAAGGGATTCTAACAGATGCATCGCGTTTCTCATCATATGCCTGGTTTAGGAATCATAATCACCGTGATTGGAAACAAATCCTAGCATATTTTGATGTAAAATAATGCAAGGCTTTTTCTTTTCATTCTGATATACTCTTGATTTATGTCTTTTAATTAAAATTTTCTGTACCAAGTCTTTCTTGAGAACATTTTCAGGTTTTTAGAGATCCTCAACTTCTTTACAATTGTGCATTATCAGATCCCTAACATTTCATCAACTTTGTGACAATTGTGCATTATTTTACTTCAGAATAATAATAACCATAATTGGAAACAAGGTCAAGCATATTTTGATGTAAAATAATAATAGACTTTTTTTCATTCTGATATACTCTTGATTCAAGTCTTTTATTTAAATTTCTGTACCAATTCTTTCTTGAGAACATTTTCAGGTTTTTACAGATCCTCAACTTCTTTCCAGTTGTGCATGATCAGATCCCTGACACTTCAAAAGCACCCCCACGGGACAAACTCAATAGGTCATTCCCACTTAATCATCTCTAGAACTTGATCCATCAGTCACATCCTTATTTTATATAAGTTTTTAAAACTAATTAATCACATTAAGCAAGGTAACACAGTTCTGCTGCAACAAAAGAATAAGCAGTAAAATACGATTGTGAATGCTTTACTCCAAAGCAAGATGCACCATATGATGGTATCAGACGAAACACTATACCCTATGCAAAACAGTAAAATATCCTCCATTAGAAAAATAGTAACTACCTTTGGTTAAAGAAATAACGAGTACATTACCTTGCAAAAAACATGGTCTTGGGAATATATATGAGTATGAGATTCTTTACGCAGGAAAAAGGAGTATGGACCTAAGACCAAATAAGCTTAGGTCCACCTAGTTATCAACTTAATTAAAACATTTGATTGAATTACTTAACAATTAATGTATCCTTATTCTACATTTACTTATTATCCCATGTATTCATATTCATGTTACTTCCTTTTGTTTCGTATTTCCATATAAATTTATAATAAAAAAGATATAATGATTATGTAATCATAATGATGTGAATAAAGTCATTTTTATATGAAAACAAGGACGCATGCAGCCAAGGTTGGCTAGACTTGAGTTCAGCCTCTCACTCAAAGTCGCGTACTTAACAATTCTACCCAAGTGCAAATTATTAGTAATTCTGCATTCAGATGGTAAAAGAAATGACTTAGAAAAGGAGATAAAGATAAACAAAGATACGGAGAGAGGGAAGACTCTAAAGTGTCTTCTTTTCAAGAATGTCTGAGATGAATCCTGAAACAACAAAATAAATATTTAAGACTGCTCAATTTCCACTATGCAGAAAATCTCCAAATCAGCCGCCTTGTCATGTCAAAGCCAAAAATGATAATTAATAACTAAAAATATTGACCTACTGGATCCTTTAAATGATCAATCAGTAGGTTGTCCTGCATGAAATATAATCTACCACTGATATAAACCTATTTCAGGAAAACTGGATATTGGTGAACAAAATCTCAAAATCTAAACCTTTTATATGAAATTCAGAAGGTTCTTATCAATAATTTAAACTAATGAACTTCGATAATATCAAACTAGAAGGTCTCAGAGTAATGCTAACAGTGCGCTTAGTAATTTCTGACTAAAGAAGTACTAGTAATATATTGCTACAGAAAAATGACCAAAACTTTTAAGTTCAAAGGTATAAAAATAATGTAATAAAAAGTCATACATTACTTTAACGTCGTAACATAAACATATAAAAGAAACAGGACAAATGATAGAATAAGATTTAAAAAAACTTCAGTGCCTCTTTATGAAGCTAAACAATAATAAACATAGTGCTAAACTCATGAAAAAAATATAAAAAGATTGAATATGTATTACAAATAAACTGATAAAATACGAACAATTAAGTAGTTATTTCTGTAATAGAAATAATAGTAGTTAGCGATCACCTCTTTCCAGTCTGGAATTCCACCCTCTGGAACCCAAAGAGGGTGGTCAAACTTGCATCTATCTCCAAACCTACACGTTCTTGTCAACATGTAATGAGCACAGTCCCTTTCTCCTGGTCGCTGGGGATAAATGGGCAAGTGACTCGTAGCATCGAATCTAGGACGTTTGGCCAAAGAATTTGTAGCAAATGAAGCTTCATTTTGCTCAAAAGTGTTATGAGTTCCCAGAACAGTAGGATGATAGAAAGCTATAGGTAGATGATAGAAAAGATAATCATAAGAAAACTACAATAGTATATAATGATTTCTTATGAAAATATTATCTATAAACTTGAACCAAAAACTACTTAGAAGAAATCATAATGAAACAAAATCAACAATGACACTAATACTTAGACACAACTGACTTGCTTTGCAAGATTATTAGTAACTATTGTACGAGTATAATACTTCTATTACGATCTATACTCTAAGCAACTATAGACTTGTCTTAACAACAACAGACAGAAATTAACTGTAGCTTTGTCCGTGACATGCCATAATATATATACAAAAGCTACTAATATGAAGTGAGTCCACTACTTAAATTACGTGGCCAAGTAAATGTTATGAAATGGCACAAAAGCGTTCTTTTAAAGCAAACACAAGCAATATGAGGGGACTACATGAATGATGGTTTAGTAGACTCATGTGGTCTTAGAGACAATTTTCAGGAAAATGTTCTTAATTAGTGAGTAATTATAAATTTATCCTGATAAAAACTCGCAGTTAATAAACATAAGCATAATCTAATTTAGTATGATAGAAAACATTATTCTCTAAAAAAACCTGTGAAATTTCCTACCAGCCTCCACAAAAGAAATGTTTAATTTAGTGATAGTATTCTTTGTCATTGACATGTAAAACAAAGATTAGTTATTGTTATGCAAATTTTTATATCAGACAGTTTCACAAACTATCCTTCTAGTTAACGTACAGACGGTAGAGAACGTGACTGTGGCCTAGAGCCAGAAGCATCCCTCATGAAATGTTGACTCTTTCCTATGAAAATATTCTTTTCATTTGCAACGGGCTAAAAAATAAATTCTGAGCTTCGGAATACAAAATGACATGTAGAGTCACATCATATAGTTACTTACTTCAATTTGACATTAATAGAGAATTTGAACACCACATTTTCTAGATAGCACATTCCACCAAAATACCCCATAAAGAGTCGATTAGAATAATTTTCAAAAAAATAATCAACTAGCATTAACATATCGTCCTGAAATATTGGTATTTGCAATATATCTCATTAGCATGATATTACTAAAAAATACATTTTATTATTAACACATAAATATTTCAAACAAAAAGAATCAGAATCGTACTTCGGTCAAGAAATTAAAATAAATATTTGTTTTTGGTACGAGTATGGAAAAATATTGACACACTAACACACAGGTACATCAATTCAAGTACAGGTAATCTAACTGGGGTGCAACCTTTGAGCTTCCTATTTCCAATCTGGTTAGCAATGACTAACGTAGAAATGTAAATAAGAATGATCTGGAGAATGAACTAATTCATTGGCACATAGTGTAGATGTGAAGATAAGCGTACGAGTCTACAAATTTTACCAAAAAAACTATAATCTAGCTACCTCGTCCCCAGATCTATATTGAAGATTCAGCCTCGATTTAAGTTATTGGGAGGCTAGTGTTATATATACAATGAAAATGCAAAAAGAGAGCATATGTTCAGTAACAATTCCATGAACACAATGTCCTTTCATAAACATCTTAAGCCAATAGAGTATTTCAATATTGGTATAACAAAATTGCTTTCACAAAAACAACTATTAATCCTTTATTTAAAAAGAAAAATATAAGAATTTTACTGTGAGCATTCTATAGAGTATATTATCAATCTACTGAATAACAAATAACGCACTGAAGACAAAACAGGAGAATATAAATCCCTTGGTCAGCATGCCCCATGCAGATTTAGATAATTTCCCAAAAGTACGCCAACTCGGCCAGATTCAATTGATAATGAGGCAGAATGGTATCCTACAGAAACAGCGAACTCCATTGTTGCAATCCCAACCACTCACAATGCCATTTCTGAATGGATTGCATGTAAATTATCACGAAAATTATGCAAATAAGTTTTATTTTGCGAAATATAGCATGTGAGCTTCGAACAAATAGCATATACGAACAACGAACTTTAACGTAATGATGCGTGTTTTCGAGTTTTCCGAAGAGAGATTCTCAACGATACAGGCTTAGAGAATTTAGAATGGCTAAACTAAAATCTCATAATCATCCTCTGACACTCTTACAAAGGAAACCAACCCGTTAAACTAACCTTCGTTCGTCCTTTTAACTCCGGAAACTGAAAATTCATCGGCGGTGGATTGCAATCCTTGTACGCCGGCCCATGAGGACTGATTAAACAGTGAGTGTGAGGGCGTCAGGGATCCCGCAGAAGCGGCAGCATGACCGGTCGAACTTTTGTTTGTTGCATTCCCCGCTTTATTGCCTAGTCCACTGACATCGATGCTACTGGCATACCTCAAAAGATCGATGCCTGAGAGAGGTTCAGAACGGAGGTATTTCGAAGGAGTCGTAACCGAAGAGTCAACACCGCCTAGCTTCGATGAGTATACGCTGGGAAGGCTAGCGCCTCCCCGGGATGCACTGTATAGCTGGTTCGCCATTACTGTGATTCAAAACCTGACTCTCTGCAACGCCGACCCACCTTGGAGTGGGAATGCCCGCGAAGGGCTGGAGAGAGACACGCCTACTTGAAATTTGGAAATTTGAAGAGAAGAAAACCCTATATGATTATCAGTGGAACCTCCAACCGATTAAACGCAAGAAAAGGCGATTCCGGGGGGGAAAAAAAAAAAAAAAAACAACTACAACAAAAAATATACAACTTGTAAAGTTGTAGTGAGGTCTCTGCCTAATCCGGTCCGAGCACTATGTATTTCTATAATATTGTACACTAGAGAAAATACACGATCTATGCGGCTGTGGCCGCTAAAACACGGCAAATAAAACTCCTGACGAGAATCGGAGGCGCATGAGTTTTGTCTGGTAATTATTGATTTCTTTTATGTCATTCTTATGTTAATTAGTTGAATAGAATATAGTCTAGGAGTCTTGGACATTTATCTAATCTTTATAATTTCGACGAATCCTTTTATAAATTAAAGTTTTCCGTTGCTACTAGCGATTTTAATGATATTTTATTAGTGGGCTAAAGAAGGAGACTTGCAAGCACAGCCTATTAGATAGTCGGGCTTTGACACAGCCCAAAACAAGCCTTAATGTTTTACCGTAGTTTATACCCCCTTTATGAAATGAGTACTTCATGTTTTTACTTGGAAGTTTTACATTGTGACATGACTCCATAGTTATCTGTGTAAGAGAAGATCTTTTTAGGGTTTACCGATAATATAAGTAGATAATATTTTATTAAAAAATAAAATTTCACATATTATATCTCCTAAATTATTTCTTACTTGGGCTGCAACTTGGATGCCACTGGGATGTAAAGCTTTTGAAGTAAAAAAACTACAATACTTATATCACTGCTCATCTTCAATACGCATTCGATGTACCAGCCAAAAGAATAATGTTATGGGTATTCTCGTTTCAAATTCTATGGTACATTTGATAGGTATTGTGCCTAGGTGTTGCTAGCACTTGCCCCTATTTATAGGCTAGTGATACAAGTGTATCTCCCAAAGTGGTATGTTAAAACACTCCATAAAGAGACCTATATTAACTGATGCTCCCAATTGTTCCAAACCAAATTATAAACAAATTTGAAATAAAACAATGATGCAATTAATATAATCCCATAACAAAAAGAGTGGTGATATACCTGCCAAATTTTATTAGTAGGGTTTGTGACGTGGCATATTGGTTGGCAGTCCAGGTAAGGGATTAAGTATGAATTCTCTTCCTATGGTATTCCATAGGTAAGCCTAAACCCTATATAATATTGGACAACCAATTAGGCTGCTAAGTGTCAGCCACACTAGGATGTAAAAACTCAAAGTAAACTATGGCAGTACTGAAATTATTTTTCAAAGAAAAAGTTGATTTTGTCAAACAAAATCGATTAGTTGAAACTGATGATTCATTGGAAGTACAATAATACACTAAGATTTAGGATAGAAACTATATGCCATGGGTTTCAGACTTCCTGTCTCAACAAAAATACTCTATTCTCTGTAGGACTTTTTATATTATTTATAATTTTCTTTGCCTGTTTTAATCTATTAAATTTGTAAATTCATTAATAACGTATCGGCTCTTATTAATTTGATGTACTTGGTTTAGTTTTGATTACATCTAGTAAGACTCGAGAAAACTTATTGATTATGTATTGTTTTATTATGAATTATATTGTTTATATTACCTGTCACTCTATTGTTTCACAACGTTGAAATAGCCTCAATAGGATGTTTGTTTTTTTCAATGAAATTTAGTTATAAGTGCGAACAATTTCATCCCAGTATACAAGACCTACTAAAGTGAAAGGTAACACACAAACAACATATCTCTATAATAATACGGTTTACAATTGATACACTTTTCTTTTTGTCCTGTTAGTCCGTTCCGCTGTCAGTATTAGCAATCGCACGAGTCTATGCGCAGCTTGGTTTCCACCTGTATCTGTTTAGTATTCCAGTTGCCGTTCCATCGGCTACCGGCTGTCCGGTCTGCTCTTCGCAGCTCGTTACGGAACGTTAGAACGAGACGAACGCTCGATGGCAGGGAGGCGGGGAAGACGGAGAGGATCTCAGACCTTACTTCCACTTCGGTCGACACGTCTTCTGCACTCGATTTCTTGGTGGTCTGTTTATTTGTCTCTGTTATTACACAACAACACGGAGTCCTTTACTTAATCCCAGCCATTTTCGCACATCTTTGTCATTCGTTTTTCGAGGGGACGCGTTCACTTGCATTTTGTTATACTAGGTTTAGTAGCGCTGGAAGCTCAGGACTTATAACTTGTCATCATCGCTTACTTACGTATGACAAAATTGGATGCCGGTTATAGATGGAGTAGTTGTCTTCGTTGCTTGAAGTTTTAGTGTGGAATATTTATGTTCCGTCTGTCGTTGGGAACGACTGGAGTTCACACTGCTTTGAGTTGACCACTTCCATCTATTGTGTCTCAATTTCAGGTACTGCGATTTTAAGATTTCAGTTTTCAATGAACCACTCTTTTTATTTGGACGAAGAAATGCAAGGTATGCGAACATGGTGTAAACATCTTACATTTTCTATTCAGTGATTGGCTCCTTTGTCTTGGGCAGTTGCTCCCAAAAACAAAAATTACATGACACGGAAAAAAGGCAGAGTCTTTTATATGCTATATTTGGATATCATGATTCTCGATAGGACCATTCACGACCAAGGTGTAAGCGCTGAGTTCCTCAAATAGAATAATTTTGAAGTGAATGCTTGACGTAGACAAGAATCCTGCTGTGCTGTTTTTTAGGTTTTATGAATCTTTTCATTAAAAAGATGCATGAAGATGATTGGTAGTTCTAGAGACAAGGCACAAGACAATTACATTTTATCATTCAATTAAATGTGCATAATTCCAATTAAAAAACTTCATTTCTTTTCTTCATCCATTCTCTGTTTTCCGTATCTTTTACAAGAGAATCATGTATTACTATACTTAACAACCAAGGAACATCAGGATTTCTTTTTCCGCTGTGCATGCGCTCATGAACAGGACATTGCTTCATAGTTAAGTTTGTTTACCATTTTAGAAACTCTACCTATTTAGTATGCTCATGCCCATATTTTTAATCAAATATATTCGAATTTTTGCTTCAAATGTTTAATACATATCACTACATTTTCATCTTCTGCAGATTTCTACG
Source organism: Aristolochia contorta (assembly GCA_022405105.1). Taxonomy (NCBI): domain Eukaryota; kingdom Viridiplantae; phylum Streptophyta; class Magnoliopsida; order Piperales; family Aristolochiaceae; genus Aristolochia; species Aristolochia contorta. The sequence goes on along the minus strand of CM039667.1, from coordinate 4,332,053 downwards.
TATTTGGTTCACGATTGGAGTTGGATTCAGTCTCACCGCATTGATTGGATCAACTCTTGTAAGCAGCATGAATCCTGCCTCAGTTTCATCTTTCCTCTGGAACTGCTTCCATATCCTTCTTTTTAGATTAAAAAGCCCAAAATGTTCTTGTCTGATTGGTGTCAGCTATGCTGCAAAGCACTCTGAGATGCTAAAGCACCATCCATCTTTGGTGGATTTCAGTAATCTTAAATTATAGTGTCTTTGTGATTGGCATCTCTGAGATTTGCTCTTGTTTGCCATCACTGTTTTTAATCATATGGTCAGCCCATTTACCACGATACTTTATAAAATCATGACAGAAGAGGCCTGCTGTTTTCATGTTTGTCAGATTTTACTCCAAGAATTAGCCGGAGCTTTGGATATCTGGAACGGGGCTTCTGCTCTTACAAATCTTTCACAATGGACATTGTTTCGTCTTTCTCCCCAGGTTGGCGTTTCCATTTAGTATTTATAATGTTCTTTAATATTTTGTGAAGTACTTAATCTATTATGCTTTCAATTGACACTGTATCATTATTAAAAAATGGATTATGAGCAATATATTCATTTTATTTATTATTTTCATCTGCTTGCCATGAAGATTCCTGGTTTTGGCATGTCATTCATGGAAGCTGGATATTGGATCTTCTCAACTGTGATATCTGTAACCATCCACGAACTTGGACATGCTATTGCTGCTGCAAGGTCAGTTTTTTGAATTGAGCCTACTCTCCATTGATGGTCATTTTAACATAATTGAGTAGACACATATCGAGGCTGTGGTATTTTTATTAATGATTATTTGTGAAACTTAAAGCTTGTGAATGTATTTGCTGTAACGAGGTACTTGATATATATTTTGATGATTTTGGAATCTTGTTAAGGTCAGATTCTCATTGTGTTATTGTAGGTCACTCCACAACAAAAAGCAGTGAAGGTGTACGCATCGAGTATATTGCCATTTTTCTAGCGATCATGTTCCCTGGAGCTTTGGTTGCTTTCAACTATGAAATGCTGCGGAGTTTACCTAAGGCTGCCGAGCTTCGTGTATATTCTGCAGGCATCTGGCATAATGCTGTGGTAAGTATCATTTTTTTTTCTTTTCAAAGCATAAAAGCTGGTTGAGAGCATAACTAACATATACCACTGCATTTAAAAAGAAAATCATTACTTCAAATTATGATTTTTTGAAGCATTTTTGTTTTTCAGACATTTGAAACATATTTTTTGAAGCAAATTTGATGTACTACTTTGTGTAAAAGTGAATGTCACCTGTTGGAAAGTTACTCTCTGTGGATTGTCTTAAACGTAGTAGTGTATATGAACATCTGATATAAAATTAATAAACGGTGTTAGGGTTTCCCTGCCATGTTATGTGGGACAATGGAGAACGATAGTTGTGATGTTAATATTTAGACAATATATTCTGTCCTTGACAATCCTGTCAAATGACTATAAGAACTGCACTATCATAACCTTAAAAATATCCGTCTTATTTGTGGTTGCTCTTTAGTCTTCTTTTTCCTCCCTGGTAATTTACTGGTATCTTTAAAAATATATTTGTGCAAATTCCTTGCCTTTTGGTTTAATAAGGAAAAACCTGTTGATCATGCTGATTAGAAGTGCAAAATTCCTAGCCTTTTGGTGTAAAAGGGAAAAAAAACCTATTGATTGATGCTGCTAATTAGAACAGTTTCTACCAAATCTCAATCTCTAAGCTCATTCCTGTTGTTGCAACAGTGTTGTGCAGTTTGTGGTGGAACACTGTTTCTTCTGCCTCTACTGTTGTATCCGCTTTATGCACCCACTGGGAATCCAATGGTATTTTCACATTTTATAAATTATTTATGTGCATGCCGATGATTTTTTCACTTTGTTCTGTTTATATTCTGTTATATGTCAAATCTCTTGGAATTTGATCTCTTTCTAACTGCTGTTAGTGGTACAGGTTGTGAGTGTGAACTCAAGATCAGCTTTATCTGGATACTTATCTCCTGGTGATTTAGTTCTCTCCTTGGATGGGATCCCTATACATGATCGTCAAGAATGGATGGAGAAGATGGTTTTGATGGGTACACAAGGCAGTAGCTGGAAGGGGTATTGTGTACCTGATATTTGGATTGCTGAGGGCTGGAAGATTCAACCTTTAGATCAGTTTACATGTCCAGACGAGTTTACTGCTTTCAGAGGTGGGCCCTGCTTAAATTCTAGTATCTTCGAGGGAGATGTTTTTACGGAAAGCAAAATAGAAAATACTCGTTGCTTGGCTGCCAAGGAAGTTGTGAAGCTTAAGAAATGTGGCAATGGATGGCAAACTTTAGCAACTAACATAAGCAATTGTCCTTGTTTGAAGGTAAGAGAACCTGCACCTGTTTCAATTATCTAAACATGCAAGAACTGTGCAAAAAAGGTTATATATTTACATCTGACAGACATTATATTACTACAGAAAATGTGATCTGTTAATTTTTTTGTGCTCTAAATGGATATTTATCATTAAGATGCGGCGAATGGATGAAGAGATGTTGCATATCATTGTGGAAGGCCTGTATTGTAGGTTTAGTTATGTAGCATTTGAAATACCTGAAGAAGAAGAATAGCATTAGTGGCATTTTAGTACTGATATCTATTTTGCGAAGGAAAGTTAGAAGACTTGATTATGCTTGTGATCTACTTGGTATCAGACATTTAGTCTTATAAGTGAAAACATTTTTATTTGTTTGAACAGGATGAATCCTGTCTGGCCCCTGTCCAGCAGCCGGGTGTAACTTGGGTTGAGGTCACTTATGCTAGCTCACCTTCTTCACATTGTCCGCAGTTTGGGGGAAATTTATCAAAAAGTTCTTTTGATGTAGAATTTGGGCTGACCAGCTGCATCAATAGTTTTATCTTTGTTGGAGATGTGCTCTCTGAGGCTTTTGCTGTTCAATTGACTTCTTATAGGCCGCGCTTGGCATTCAGTTTTGGTGTATCATTTCCGAATGTGCTGGAAAAGATATTGCTTTACACATTTCATGTCTCTGCTACCCTGGCTCTTCTCAACAGTCTGCCAGTATGTTTTTACCTATTATTTGCATATTGGAATTTACTCTTAACGTTTACTTGATTACCTTGTTATTTTGGGGAGGGGGTTTCACAGAGGCAAATATAGCACTATTAGAATAAGTATATATAGTATTCAACTCAGATTGATCTGTGTACATATGGGCCAAATCATTGGCTTTTATCTGATGAACCTGATTTTTGTGTATTGGTCTGGAAATTAGCATAATTGTTTAGAAACAACATATATTTGTCAGTGATATAATTATGTGACCATGCAACATTTTCATAGACTAAGTTTGTGCTAAACCACTATTATGTTAGTTAATTAAGCTTAAGGACTCGTCAACCATAATCCAAACGATTCTAAATCAATTTTGCCAGGCCTGGTAATCTTGCTATTTTTTGCAGTATATGTTTTTCCATTCCAACTGAATGCAAGGTACCAAAGAATGGTACCAAAGAATGGTATTACACACATTGTTTCACAAGTCCAAGTTCCACCTGGAATACAACAACTCAATATTGATGTTTGTTTTGGATATGGTTTTGCCATCTTGCCTATTAATTGTGCCATGTCATTATATTTGAATTACAACACTTGCTATTGGGTGCATCAGTTAATAAGCTGGTGCATGTTCAAATGTCTGGTATGATAAAGATGGAAATTTATCATGATTTCTTCGCATTTCCAACGCAGATATGAACTTAGCGGAAATTAGATACAAATACTTATCAAAATCTAATCACATTCATCCTAGTGGAGGTACTTTTTTCTTTACTGAAGGCTGACAACAGTATGCATATGCAAATAGACAATGAGGCTTTGTAAGCTCAAACTGTTTTTCCTCTGGACTTTGGAACGTTATGTATAGATGGAATTATTCTTTGGCATGAGAAGAACAATGTTTCATGTTTTAACTGTGCAAAGTTTCAGGTGTATTTTCTGGATGGAGAGTCCATTTTGGAGGTGGCTCTTTGCTACGTCACTTGGCTGAATCTTAGGAGAAGACCAGTCTTACAAATATGCCTTTTGGTTGGTTCAATTCTATCCTTTCTAGCGTCGATACATGTTCTCTTCACAATTGTGAGGTTGTAATTTATCTTCCGCTCTCCTCATAGAAACTATAAGTTCTGGGCCAGCAGCTGTACATTTTGTATTTTGATCTAATGTTTTCACTGATGGGTTTCCCCAGGAATGGAGAGGATATCTATGATGTTCTTACACTACTATGAGACTAGGGACTCAAATTTTGTCTGTAAAGTGCCAATGTGGTGCAATTTTAGTGAGAACATCATTACGGATAGACGTGGCAGTTTAGAGTAATATTTTCCTTATCTTTTTCTTGGGAAGTTAATTGTATGCAATTTTATTTATTTTTATATAGTTCTACCAAAGGATGAGATGACGATGTTGGGTCTATGCAGATGAATTATGAAGTCCCTCATCAGTGTTCTTAAAAGAAAATCGGCTAGCAAATCTGCGGTTAGTTACTTTCAGTCGGGTTGGCAATGGTTGGATGGGGTTGGATTCGAATTTGGTCACCTTTTAAATGGGCTAATACGTCCTCAATTCGTTTATTGAATGGGTAGTTCGAGTTCGGGAAGGGTTTAGGTAAACCCATTTTAGATCTAGAAATAAAAAATAAAAAAATATAATCATTTAAATTTAATATAAAAAATAATTTTATTCGTAATATATTAATATGAAAAATGAAATACTACGAAATAAAGAATAAAAGGTGTAGCTTAATATCTTGGTGTCTAATACGTATCCTAATTCTTATCCGATTATATTTGTCAATGAACTCGGTTTGCTTATCCTATCCGTTTGGGCCAAAATTTCCCTCCCCCTTGCTTTCGAGTGTTGTAGACGTTAGATTCTGCACAGAATCGTGGACCCGCGGTCTCTGCGAAAGCATGGTTCCACTAAGGGACCCATTAAAAAGATCGCGCGGATAAATGGTTGGTGGCTGAAATAATTTGGTCTATAAACAACTCCGGCGCGCGTAGGGGCTTAAATTGCTTTGCTTCGCCTGGATAGAAGCGAAAGAAAATAGGAGGAAATCCAGAAACAAAAGCAAAAGATTTAAAAACCGGGAAAACGGGGACGTCCGAATCTTTGTAGTTCTATCTCACCATCTGGTTGTATTCAAATGCATCACATGATGCTTAGTGGCGCGTAATAATAGGGGCCGGCAGAGAGAAAAAGCAGCAACTGAATAGAGAAGTTAAAGGAACGGAAAAATGCTTCTCTCATTTTCCAACAATGTGTACGGTTCTTATAGACAGCTGTCGCAGAGTTCTTCTTCTGATTGCTCCGTCACATCTAACCCTCTAATCTCCATGCGTCGGAGGAAGTTTCGGTCAGTCTCGAGGATCAGATCCTCTATGGTTACTGAAGAGTCTTTACTTCCCCCCGATGAAGATAAGGTAAAGGATCTCTGATGGCTTTCGATTCATGGATTGGTTGCTTTGATCTCTTTTACATAAAACTTTTTAGCCGGAAGGCAACTAGTTTTTAGTTGGATATGCGGAGGACTTGATACTTCTGACACGCATGCCTTTGTTTAAACCACCGAACCCACAGTTGGCCGAAGAAACGAGTGAGCTAAGTGTTTTTCAAAAAGAACTGCTTTCGCCACTTTTGGAAGAACGGAGAACAGTAGTTGTGTACTAAATTCTACATATTTCCCACCCATTACATGGCGCATTTTGAAGTTACCAGCCACTTCTTGGTTCTTACCTGAGCTTTTTTTGGAGTGTTGCAACTTGCAACGCGCGGGATTGGAAAAATAAGTGTATGGTGGAAAAGAAATAGATGTGGAGGCGCACATTGATGTGGGAATCCGAAATTAGTAATCCAGTTCCGTCAACTTCTTTGAATTAGCTCATACTCTACTTTTGGAAGGTAGGAATGGCCGAAGTAAAAAAAAAATATGACTACCTGATATGTTAAATTGATTCATGGAGGCAGTAGGATTTTTTTTTTTACTTATTTTTTTCCTCTTCTGGGATTAAGGAAATCCAAAAGTTAATTGTAGTAACTCCTTCAATATATTCTTTTATTATGATATGGCAAGATATCTTTTTAAAATTCATGATTGGTTTTGAAGTTGTTCTGTTGCGCCTGTGGCAGTGATGGTGGTGGTGGTGGTGGGGCAGGGGAGAGTATTTGTCACTGACTTATATCTTACTACTGCATCAGGATGCTTCCAGAACCAGTTCAGATCTTCAGACGCTTTTGAGAAGATGCTGGAAAGTGGCTGCTCCATATTGGTCATCAGAAGACAAAGTTCAAGCCAGGCTGAGACTTGGGTCCGTGTTTGCACTCACTTTAGCAACAACTGGCATTAGTGTTGGTTTTAATTTTCTTGGACGAGACTTCTATAATGCACTTGCTAGTGAGTAGCTCTTTTACCTATTCCTTTTTCACCTGCTTTCCCTTTTGACAATTTCTATCGACTTTCAACTTACTCTAGATAATACTTTTACCAAATAAAATCTTCGTTCTTATTAAGTTCTGTTTGTGTTTTCTTCTGATTCTAGACAAAGATCAAGAACAATTTACGAAGCAGCTTCTTTACTACCTTGGAGGTTTTGCTGGAGGAATTCCGGTGAGCATATTGCTGCACTCTTGTAGGTATTACTCTTAAATCCATATGTTTTCTTTAGTTATTTCATCTTGTACTATTCCTTGATTTGGATTACATGGAAGAAGAAAATGTATTTTTGTTGTGTATTCTTCTTTATGTTTGCGGTGGTTTTGGTTTCTGTATTGCATTTTGGAATATTGTTCTGACTACTGGTTGATGAATCTGACCTTCTATGGGCATCAGATTGAAAATTTGAATGTTCAAATGGTGGCTCCATAATGATTGTGAACCTATTATTTGGAAAAAGTAATCACCAATCACATAGAAAATGGCTCCCTAAATGCAAATGTGAAGAATGTCTTGGCACTGTTTAAATAAAAAAATTGCCAGTTAATATAACAACCAGCGACTAGTGGGCTCCCTCAATAGAGAGGTCTATTCGTTTGCTTGAGCAGGGAATTGTTTGAAGCAATGCTGTGGGGACTGGTCTACGCTGCCCAGTTAGGGGAAGCCTGGTTTGGCACCATATTGGAATTTTGTGCATTACCATAATCTCAGTAATTGGTGTTCCAACCTAGTTGAACCCCACCTGGCCTCTCAGTATTGAATGACTAAAGTTGAACATTTTAGAGAGGGCGTTAGTTTCTCATCTATCAATTTAAACCTGAAATCAGAATTTAGTTTCTATTCATTAATTGCACTGTAGTTGATTGTAAAATACTAATATGATAGGTTGTTTAGCTTGTTGCCAATGGAATTATTTGTTTCTTAATCTTTATACCCCCATCCCCTCCTTTTTTTATTCTCTGTGTCAATGTTACATTAGGATCTTATAATTATCGTTCATCTTAGTTATTTGTTATGGCTTTGATTCTTCTGATCACTATGTCTATTGCAGTTTTTTGTCCTGAGAGATTATGCAAGAGAGGTTCTCTCATTAAGATGGAGATCATGGATGACCGGCTATTATCTGCGACGCTACTTTCAGAACCAAACATTTTATCAAATACAATCCCAAGCTATCATTGATAATCCGGACCAGCGGATTGTTGATGATCTAAGTGCTTTTACTGGAACTGCTCTCTCTTTTTCTTTAACACTTTTTAATGCTGTGGTTGATTTGATATCTTTTAGTAATATTCTCTTTGGGATCTATCCACCACTGTTTGTTGTACTTCTTGTTTACTCACTTGGTGGCACTGCGATAAGTGTATATCTTGGAAAGGTGATTTTCTAACCCATAGCCATCCTTAACTCGGGTATTTTCCATAGAAATCATTTTCGGTCCAAATTGAGTGAATCAACTGCTCTCTTCAGGATCTAGTCACCTTGAATTTCATGCAAGAGAAAAAGGAAGCAGACTTCCGGTATGGGCTTGTACGTGTTCGAGAAAATACTGAATCAATTGCATTCTATGGTGGTGAGGGTAATGAAATGCAACTTCTTTTGCAACGGTTCAAAGTAGCATTCGAGAATCTAAGTGTATGTGAGCTACAAACTTTCCTGGTTTAACTTTTCTTACAGCTATTGCAAGTTTTGCTCTGCAAGGATTGAAGCAGTTTCATCCATGTTCTTGGTTTTACTGCAACTTTGTGAAGAGGATAGACAAGTGGGCAGCAGGAAGGGGTTGTGTCCTTGCTCTTGCTTTTTATGTGGCGACAGAAAATCCCTCCCCTGCTGAAAAAAAATAAAAAATCCCCTTCCCCTCTGGTTTGAGGTGATAACTAGGGGGGTCTTGTCTTCTATTGTTTAGAAAAAAATGCTATCCTGATGACTTCACTTCTTATCAATGTCTTTGCCTCGTGCAGAAATTGTTGATTTCCTCAAGGAACCTGGAGTTCTTCACCAATGGCTACCGGTATCTGATTCAGATTCTCCCTGCTGCTGTTGTTGCTCCCATGTACTTTTCTGGGAAAATAGAGTTTGGAGTTATAAACCAGTCTGTTTCTGCATTTAATCACATACTTGGTGATTTTTCTCTTATTGTATACCAATTTCAAGCAATCAGTGCCTTTTCAGCTGTTATTGATCGACTAGGTAAAATTTCAATATTCAATTTTCTTTGTTCACATGTTTTTCTTTTCTTGAAAGCATTGAAAAATGAACTTTTCTTTAGTACAAGTCTTGCTAGCTGTTTGAATCCTATACAGATTGCTGAAATTTTTTTATATTGTGAGGCTAATTCATTTTGCTGGATGATTGCTACATGCAATAGGCTGATTAATCTTCATTGTGAATTCCGATCATTTCATTGATGATCTTGTAATATGTCCTACAGGTGAGTTTGATGATGTACTAGAGAACAGCATTGCTTCACCTGTACCTGATAGCACACAAGGAATAAGCCTTCAGTTTCTTGATGTAAAGAGGTCATCTGTTATGCAATCTAATGGATCCTTGCTTCTGGATAAAGGCCATAATGTTTTAGTGATTGAGAATTTATCCCTAGAAACACCCGGAAGTAAAAGAACTCTTATAAGGGACTTATGTTTGGAGATTAACTATAAAGATCACTTACTGGTGAGTTGTTTATCAAGTATATACACTTCCCTTTTTATACCTTGCATCCTATGTAAAGACAGTTACTTTTGTTGATATTTTATCTGAATGATAGATAACCGGACCCAGTGGGAGTGGTAAGACTTCACTATTAAGAGCTATGGCTGGTCTCTGGAGTACCGGAAAGGGCAGGATCTCATTCTATGTGGAAGATGCAGATGATTTATCTGATGACAGGCCTGCTCACTCGAAAATTCAAAAGAGGGGAAGCATATTTTTCCTTCCTCAAAGACCATATATGGTTTTAGGCACACTTCGCCAGCAGTTGCTTTATCCCACATGGATTGAGGATTTTCCTACCATTCCAGTGGCTTCTCAAAATTCAGGTATCTGCACTCTGCAGTCAACTAAAAACTCTGACTGATTGATTGTTTTAGCAACTTCCGGCTGAAGGTAGACTTTGTTGTGCAGCTTCTGTTCCTTTCTTATCTCAAGTGACAGATCTATATACAGGTAAAAAACTTGAAAGACCTACTACAGATGTTCTGATTCAGGTCCTGGAAGAAGTCAGGCTCGGTGATATTTTGTTACGCTTTAAGGGGTTAGATTCAATTTGTGACTGGTCAAGTGTACTTTCGCTGGGAGAGCAACAGCGCCTTGCATTTGCCCGCCTGCTGTTAAGTAAACCAAGACTGGTTCTAATGGATGAATCAACCAGTGCTTTAGACGAGATGAATGAGGTAAGACAGTAATTTATAATAATTTTCTATTTTAAAAAATAAATATAATTTCCTCAAAAAAAGAATAGTACAATCATTTCCTGTTGAGACAAGTAGACTGAGTATTTTCTTTTCTTTTTTTTTTTTTGAAGAGATTGATAACTATACTGAGTATTTTCACCCTTACGGCTTAATTACATAACTTGGTGTGGTTTATTTCAATGGATTTGAATGTGAAAAATCCTTCCCATGACGTGCAATTCATGTTTGGTACATAAACTTATTTAGCTTAAATAACTTTGGAATGCATATTATTCTTATGCAGGCTCACCTGTACAAGCTAATTGAGGATGCAGGCATGACATTTATCAGCATTGGCCACAGAAGAACTCTGTACAACTACCATGACAAGATCTTAAGTGTATCCAAGATAGATTCTGGAAATACTGAAAGAAATTGGCAACTTGGAAAACAGAAATCTGGTGAATACACTGGAAAATATTGACCCAGGCCTAACTATGTGAACGAACAGTGAAGAACCCTTGGAATAGGTTGCTTCACATTTCCTTTTTTGCACAGGCATTGAGCCTGGTCATTTTCTTTTTTTCGTTCTCATAAATCAACAGCCCATTCTTCGGCAGTTTGTTCATCGCACTAGAACCAGTAAGACTAAGTTCTATAGTATATTAAAACTTGTCAAGAGACATCGTTGTACAGTTTTATGTTCATATCTGATTGGATGTAAGAATTACCTGTGCACATGTATGCCATTCGCGAGTTTTCTGGACAAAAGTCTATTGCTCGTAGGACTCATTATCTTGCAGTATCAACTGTCAAACTCACCTTTTACTGGTGTTGGAAGACAAGAACCAGCCAGAAGCTCTTATAAGCTGATTGATTAGAATGACAACTTATGTAGTGCCTGGAAGTTGCTTTCTGACAGGGCATGTTGTTCGCTTTCCAGCTATGTCCACGGCGGCGGTGCTTATTTTTCGCCCATGGCCTCTCACTAGGCATTATTTTAATGTGTTCTATTTTTGCATTAAAATAATGCCTGAGAGGGGCCGTGCGCACGGCCGCCGTAGTATTATTATTTATTCATCAGATAAGGGAGCGCTTGGCCGCGTTGCTAGATATATTGCAACGCTCCGAATCTTACTGTGGTAGCCTATTCAACTGGAACATGAGAGTGGTGCATCTCCTTTCTTTTCAGTGTCTCGTTCAAATCGCAAGAGCATTGTTAATGCAAATCTAAGTTCACAGCTGTTTGTCTCGATGTATGTAAAAAATTAAGCTGGCTACCCTACTTAATATGTGAAAGGACGGTGTGATCACGGTTTGTTTCCTTAGCTGCTGATTTGACCTAGTTTTACTGCTCAGAGAGAAAAAGTGGGAGCTGTTTAATAGACAACTTTGATTTATTGATTTGTAGAAGTCTTTATAGATTAAGGGATAGACCTTGTAAGAGTGTCTAAACGAGCTAGCTGGATCATCTTTATACGTAGTTGTTCAGCCACCAAGGTGGGTCAATCTTCCTATAAGAATTAGAAACGATATGGCTTACGAAATTACGGAGCAATCAGTTCTGTAGTTTGAGCGTATAGAACCAAAACGCCTTTCCTCTTCTCCCTGTAATACTGTGTTATTTCCTAATTTACAAGAAAGGCAACAAAAAGGTCTGATAACAATATTCCTGTCCAAAAGGAAAGGAGAAGGAAAGAAAAGGCCCCAAAATAGGCCCAACGCAAAAACACCTAAAACCCGTCCTTCCCTAGATTTTCAACATGCTGGCAAAATACAACAGGCCTTCCCTTGTTAAAAAAGCTCGGAACCAGGCTCTGAGGCATTCGTTCCACTTCTCTGAGTTACCCCTATAAATCTCTCTTCAACACGGCTGTACAGAATACCACTCTTGGAGGACTTCACGTCAAACTAGCCCATCGCACAAAAACCAACTTCAACTTCTAACTTGACGACAAGTAGCTGGAAAGAAAACAGGCAACAAAAAAGGAGCTGCCTGCTTTAATTAGACATGCACACCATTTCCGTTCGCATAGAAGCCATTAAGTGAACCGTTGGATTTGTAGTTGCCATTTTGGTAGGCTTTCACTACACCATTAGCGGGGCCATTTTTTGTGATCAACTTGCTGCTAATGGAGGGGGGAGTCTGTGTAGGAGCATCTACCTGACGGCATGCGGCTGCTATTAGACCTGGACACCGAAAAGGCAGCAACTTTTAAAAACGGCAGGAATTTTGAACAAGAGCAGACAACATCAATTAACTGGTCCAAGAACTGCATCATAGCTTGAGAAGTTCATGGATAAGAATTACCTAAGAAAAGTGGGGAAGGCCTCCCGGGTCTTGACTTGAATTCCGGATGAAACTGTACTCCAATAAAGTAAGGATGACCAGGTAACTCCAGAATCTACAAAGCCATACATACTTTAACACAAATTGAAGGAAGCAAATCATTTTATACTACTCCAAACAAGATGCAAACTTTAATAAGAAAACTCGCAAAATGCAGACCTCCATGCGCCTTTTAGTCTCATCCTTGCCAACAAAAGACAATCCAGCATTTTCAAGAGCAGCTATCATATTCGGGTTGACCTACACAAACAGTTATGTTAGCTAGACTGAACAAAATCAACCAAAGTAACACGTCAAGCTTTAGAATAAAAATGATCCTTGAGGCACACCTCATATCTATGTCGATGCCGCTCGTCTACAAATTTGACATTACCATACCTGGTACGTGGAGAAATCGTTAAAAGTGAGAATACTTAATTTATCTAAACAAAAAAGTTCTAAATAAAAAATAAGGGTTGTTTATTCTTACAACTTCGATGATTTGCAGTTCGCAACCTGAAAATAAGTCCTCCTTGAACCAAGCCGCATGGTTCCTCCCATATGGGTTTTAGAAGCCTATAAAGTAATGACTCGGTTAAAGAAACCCATAAAGGAAGAAACTGAAAGTATCATATTAGTGTTTGCCGAGCCAAACAAGAAGAATGCATCTAAAGTACGGTGGTTTGAATAATTTGTCTACCTCTGGCATATGAACCACACATGGCATGCTTGTGTCCGGATCAAATTCTTCACTGTTTGCATCCTGAAAGCCAAGAACCGAGCGCGTGTATTCAATGACAGCTATTTGCATCCCCAGACAGATACCCAAGAAAGGTATATTGTTTTCACGAGCATATTTGGCAGCAAGAATTTTCCCTTGAACCCCTCGGTCACCAAATCCACCTGGAACTAGAACCCCATCCGCACCCTGAAGTGAACAAACATTCAGAAGACTTAACCAAAAAAGTACAGTAGAAAAATGTGATATATGGACATTCAAGCACTAAATCCGCAGAAGACCACACCTTCAGCAAGTTCCATGCAGTTTCATGAGCATCAGGTGACTGTACAAAAAAGAAAAATCCTTGTTACCTATTCGTGACTCGGGAAAACACAAAATACAGAGCACTTGAAGCTAGAGAAAAACCTCTTTGGCAGTTTGATCCTCAAGATCAGTAGATGGGACCCATTCCACTATCATTTTTCTGCGACATGCAACAGAAGCATGCAAAAGGGCCTGCAGTAGATAACTGTTCCTTAGCTTAAGGTAATAGGCATCAGAAGTTGTGTCAATAACTGTTCCTAAGCTTAAGGAATTGATGTTAGAAACTGCAGTTTTGAAACTTCAAGTAATTACTAGCAATTTGATTTGCTAATCAGGGATTTTTGTACACCTATGTAACTAAAGAATCCTGGGTTGACAAATTAGTTCACCTTTAGCACAGAGAGGTAAGAATCCTGTAATCCAGTGTACTTTCCCACCATGGCAATTCTGACCTGTAAAATCATATTTGTAAGTATAATAGTTTACAATTAGCATAGCACCCTCAAAATGACCAACATGAGAAATTTTCGAAACCTACAGGGTTATCAAGCATGTCACATAGCTTGGCACGGCCTGTCCATTCCTCCAATGAGGGTTCCCTTGAAATACTGTTACATAGTAAAAGGAATGTATCACGACTTTGATGCAGTTCATCACAGAGGTAAAAGAAAGAGAAATCATAGACAAGGACAGCAGCAGAACTAACCCAAGAAGGTTCAGTCCCTTCAGAATTGCTTCATGTGCCTTTTGATCCTATAAGACAAAAGAAAGCCATCTTGAGTAATGATGATCAGGCTTGAAATATCTTTGTAGATAACGGTAAGAAAAGGGAATTTGAGAAAATTTAGTATAATTTTGTAAATAATCACCTACCCTTAACAGCAAGGGTATATGCCAAATGTTTGAGACATCATAGAGAGTTACAATGTTAGTTTCCTGAAACATTTAGAACAAAATGATGCTAATTAGCATTGACATACACAAACAACAATTATATGAAGAAATATCATAGAACATTCTTCTCTTTCAAAAAAAAAAATCTACTCCCAGTACCGGCACATGGCAAAATTTTGAGAGTTTTTCTTTCACGTTTTCATCCAGAGGCTGCACATAAAATCCACAGTGGGTATGATAGATAAAAAGAGGTAAGAGTAAGGGGAGAGAGAGAGAGAGAGAGAGAGAGAGAGAGAGAGTAAGATATAGCTAAATAGATAGAGAGAGTGAGTGAGAGTGAGAGAGAGAGATGCAGAGAGGGGGACCTTTGCACTGCGACAAGCTAAGATGTTTGGTGTTAGCCCCTGACCTCTCAATCCACGAACACTGTGTTGTGTAGGCTTTGTTTTCTGGAAATTACAAAAGAAAATCAGAAGTGATTGTGCTCACGAGTTAAAAACAGAAAAAGGTTTAAACAGTATGCAGAAGATATCTTGATCAGAAAAATTAAAAAGATATATCTATTGAACATACTTGTTCGCCAACAACATTCAGGACTGGAACAAGACTGACATGAACAAGGCAGAAGTTGCCAGGGCCTGGGGAAGATGGAAATAAACAATCAACTACAAAATTCATATTAAGGGTGGTGTAGGAAACTAAAACCCACATACTTACCAACACGATCAGAGAACTGAGCCAAAGCCTCAATAAATGGCATCGATTCAATATCCCCTGTATCAATCATGTGAGTGGAATTAGACCGTGCTAAAAGGAGTGTGTTGTAAAAATACTGAAGTACACAAATAACCAACATGGTTAATACCTATAGTTCCACCCAGTTCTATGACACAAACATCCGCAGGTCCTTCTTGTCCATCCACTGGTATCATAGCAACACGTTCAATCCATTCTTGAATGGCATCTGTTATATGTGGCACCACCTAAAACATCGACATAATAAAATTTGGGATTTAGCAACGGGTGAAAAGTTCAAAAAATATTATGATAGTGACAATAAAGCAATAAGACATGTACCTGAACAGTTTTTCCAAGATAATCACCCCTTCTCTCCTTATCAATAACAGACTACATGATCAGTCAAAACACACATAAAAATTTGATTAGCACGTAGAAAAAAAATAAAAGGAAACTAAGCTAAAGTATTTTAAATAATTGATGCCTCTCAAGCTTGTCAAACTCTTTATGAAAACAGGCCTGGCAAGGATATAGATGCAGGCATAAAAGTAGAATACCTGGTAAATTTTCCCTGTTGTGATATTGTTATCACGAGTCAATTTGATGTCAAGAAATCGTTCATAGTTCCCAAGATCCAGGTCCACCTTAAAAATATAGCAAAATTTACCAATTTATTACATTTAAGTACAGGTAAATACCTAAACAACTGGTTAGCAGCCTAACCAATGACAGGAAAGCAGTTGGCAAATGTACAATTTGAATAAGATTCTAACTAGAAAAGTCACGTAGAAACAATTATATAAACAAAGACAGTGCAGTACACGTCCAAAAAAAATTACCTCCCCTCCGTCATCTAAGACAAACACCTCTCCGTGCTCAAAAGGAGACATCGTTCCGGCATCAGTGTTCAGATATGGATCTGCGACAACATTTTATCATAGACTTGATCAGCACGGACCCATTAAAGCTATCAAAAGCAGGAAAAAACCATGACCACTCAGAAACCTCCTTTGATACGGAAGGTATTGAATACAAATTCATTCCCACGAAAAAAAATTAGGATACGGGTAAAACACTGCTATATTTTCAGAAAACCTCACTTGCATGTTAAATTCGACACTGGAAAAAGTCAAAATACGCGAGTAACGATAAAGAAATATCAAGTTCCCAATGTCTCGACGTCCAATTAGAATGGAACGACATAAAGAATTCATAGTCAGGTTAACGCAATTTCTGTAAATATTTTAAAAAAAAATCCAGCTTTTCCTGCTAAGAGGTATATTGAACAAACAAGAAACAAATACTCGGCGTCTGAAGGTTTCACTCTCAACGTTGTCCTTACTATTCTAGTCAAATTACTTTCAAGACAAGGAAGAAACAAAAAAATAAAAACACTCAACCAAAATCAAAAGTGAATACACAAGTACGAGGAGCTCTTTGCAATTGTTACAAAGCAAGAAACAAAAAAAATCATTTTCACTGGAAGCAACTCGCATCTGCATCCATGCAAAAGTACAGAACGTTTAAATCTTCAAGAAAAGAAATCAGCTCCCATCCCCACTATTAGAGAGTAAAAGAGAGAAACACAAAAGGTCAGAACAGAACATTTTCTTTCCGAAGAAAATAAATCCACGGAACCAGGGACCTCATACACGCTTAAATCCCAAAAAAAACTCACTGGAAAAAGAAAATGCGCCTCCCTTGAAATAAAAACCGAGTAAATGGTTCGCTAGATTCTGTTGTATAGAGAAATCGAAGAAAGAAGAAATGAAAGATCACCAATCTTAATAGAAGTAACCCGAAGCCCGCAAGCCTTCAGCACGACCCCAATACTGCTGGCAGTGACACCTTTCCCGAGCCCGCTAACCACTCCCCCAGTCACCAACACGTACTTCATCTTCTTCCAATCTCAACGAGACGCCAAACCTATTTCCATCCACAGACATGCCATGAGAAACTAAGAAACCAGAAAGCAAGAATCAACATTCACCATTTCCCACAATGACTCTCAACAGACCTTGGTTCCTCCCGTTAGTTTCAGCGTAAACGAACGGAAAAAACGATAACACCAAGGAAAACGAAGAAGAAGCAGAGGCAGCGCAAACAAAAAAGAGCTGTCGCCTCCGCTTGGCTCCTATAACCTCAATCGAAATCAATATACCAATCTATATGTTAAGTTGGTCGTCGTTCTTCACTCTTATCTCAATCTCAGTCTCCGGAGAGTGTATGTGAGTGCGGCGGCTGCGGGGGGAGTATGTTGCCAAGAGCGTGAGAGGGAGAGAGAGAAAAGGGAGAGGAGAGAGAAGAGCGGGGAAGAGAGGAAGCAGGAAGCAAATGCCAAGTGATGTGAAAAACGAGAGAGGGGTTAGGGGGGTTTGCTTAATTATATAGAGGCCCCCCACCAAAGGGGTCGCTTGTCCTCTTTATTAGATGCCAGGATTTTTCAGTTAGGGTTCCTCTTTTTCTCATTCCCACACCATTCCTTTCTTAATAAACCCCCCTACTTAATTTCCGCCCCTCCACTCCCCTTCTTTTTTAACCGCCGTCCCCACACCCACCTCGTAACAAATACTTTTTTATTATATTTAAATCCTCCATTGTACTATCTCTTACTTACTACTACTACTACTATGACATATCTTATTACTTCCCGCGCGAACCCCCCCAATACTTCCGCACTGTCACGTCCGTTTGCCTCAATTCGCCCCCGTGGCGCCGAGCTGGCGCGCCGTCCCTGCTCGGCTCCTCTCGCTCAGCTTCCTCTCCGTTCTCGTACGGACCTAAATACTCCCGCGTATTTATAGTTTATTTGAAAAATAAGCAAAAAAATGAAGTGACGAAAATACCCTCACTACCCCTGTGCCGCGCTGTGCTCTGCTCTATGTTCGACTGACCTCCGCCAGCCCTACACCTGACCTCGAGAAAAAAAAAAACAGAAAAAATTACACAAATGTACCCCTCAAAAGTTGTAATGTCATCAAATCCTTAAATAATGGATCATCTTATTGTGTGCAGTAGTACTGTATTTTATTTTATTTTTGACTAAAAAGAGGATCTTGTTAGGCTCAATTGTCCTCGGCATGTTCCCACCGTAGGATTGGAGCGAAGCAGTGGACCCACCAAAAGAACAGAGATTCTTGGAGCGTGTCCCTCGGTTCCCACTCTCATTGAGTGCCGTCAAGTAACGTGTGAGTTATGAGATAATCTCACTATTAGATCCTGATTAGTATAAAATAAGGTCCATTAATTGCCTGGGAAAACCTTCCCTGCTAATGCATAGGGATTGCCGACGGGGCGTCATTGAGGACGATTCCCAACTTCCACTAACATTGCGTCACGTGGACTGAGTCAGTTTTTTGTTGACCTGTCCGTGATATTATTTTGC
Source organism: Aristolochia contorta (assembly GCA_022405105.1). Taxonomy (NCBI): domain Eukaryota; kingdom Viridiplantae; phylum Streptophyta; class Magnoliopsida; order Piperales; family Aristolochiaceae; genus Aristolochia; species Aristolochia contorta. The sequence continues at coordinate 4,313,764 of CM039667.1, read as the reverse complement.
TGATCTTTGCATGTCGCCCCGATGACTCGGACGTCTCTAACGCAACTCCCGAAGAAATCAAAAATAAAAAAATAGCCCCGGCTTTTACGACGATAACAATGGCCTTGTGGATGAGTTATTCGTAATCCTTCCCATTATGCTTATCATTAGCCAAAGATTACTCCCTTGATTATGGCTTGTATTGAGTGTTCATGGCGTGAAGTGAACGAAGACCAGGAAATCCGTCCATCTATTGTTTAATTCCGTCTGGGTTAATAACAGAGTTAATTTCAATAATAGGCTAGGCATTTTGATGGATCCCAAGTCAATGAGTAATAAGAATAAGTACTTCATGTCAGATGTATCTCTAATTTACGTGCATAAAAGCCACAAAGACGTTTACCTAAAATTAGCGATTTAGAAAATCACTGTGAGAATGAATATCAAACGTCTTTAATTAATCATCCTTATCAATAGAGGGGAATAGGATACCTCCAACATTTAATTAATTCTTGCTTGAAGTGAAAGTCTGTTTTCTCTTAATAGTAAGGATGGTATATAAACATGATTAACGTAAGAAAAACTACATAAATAAAAATTTACTAATTAAATTTGATTAATCATTCTCGTGGATCTTGAAGTCAATATAATATCAAAATATAGTATTTTTCAGGATGTCTACCTACTCTACTCCCGTGTACAATAGCCACACGAAAGTATGGTAGACATCTAGTCAAGATCACCAAGCGAAATAAGTCAAAATGTGAATGGAATATTAAAAATATTTCCATTTGTTAGTATTAATTGAGAGTATAATTCCAACATTTGTTTCGTTTTATTTGCGCTATCCGAGTAATTAAGGTTTTTCTTTCCCTTAAATTGATGTCTTATGCATGTAGCAAGGATTAACACAGAGAATCTAGACGGGAACAATGTGTTGGAACAAGTCTCTTTACATGACATCTATCTAAATTATCCACATATTTAGTCATTAGAATGGTCTACTGCATTAAAAGGGGTTATAAGAATACTTCCGCAACTATCCATTAGTTAGGAATATATCTCGACAACATTTAGCATGTACCAAAGCTTCAACTGCACAAAATCCCTATATCAAGTGCTGGTTAATTCTGAAAAAAAAAAATTCAATATTTAATTCTGAAATATCCTCTTTAAAAGGTTGATTAGAATTCTTTAAAAGCACTAAGGGTGCATTTGGTTAATTCCCCGGTGTGTTGTCTTCTCCGGTCTGCACTCACATGGCGGTGTCGTTTCCCCGAGAATCACGAGGCGGTCTCGATAGTCAAGGAGAAGGCGAGTCTGAGGAGAGGCAAGAGCGACAACATGTGACTATGTGAGAGAGTCAGGCAGTAGAAGAGACCTTTAGGTGGGTTTATATTGTTTTCGAAGATTCCCGCATGCTCAGATATCGATTCTCATCACCTCCGATTTAGAATATTCATTTTCACTGTTTGGAGAACAGATCCACGTGGGCCCACGGATAGCTCATTGGAGGCCTAGGAATTAGGGTTCCCCGATCGGTGCCGGCTTTTCTGTATAATTTTTTTTTTTTTTTTTGACTGTACGGGGAGTCGCTAACCTGGTTTTTAATATGCCAACAGCGAGCCACGTGAAGCCTTTAATTGACAACGTCGTCCCCTACTGCTCCATTAATAGTGAAGTCAAAGCAAAACACGGGCCCACCAGGCGGTCCGATATCTCCACCCGGGTCCACATGTAATCTGGGTTTGACTACCGGGACCGGGCTTCGCAAAATCAAATCACCCGCTCGGCTACGTTGACGTCACTTCCTCTTTTTCGCTCGCCGGAGCCATAGATAGAATCCGGGAAAAGAAGAGGGTCCCTTCTCTCTCTCTCTCTTTCGAAAAAGAAAAAAAAAATGGAGGAAAGAGATAAAGAAAAAAAACTTTTCCAAGGATAAGGTTCTGGAGAGGAGGGGGCTCGCACTTTCGGAAAGGGTCATCGACATCGAGTTTTTCCAAGGATTCATTCAAAAGGCGGAAATATATATACGAAGAAGCGTTCGAGAAGGAAATGCTTTGATTAGAAGAAAAGCATCATATCCAACTTTGGACGCGGAAGAAAATGTGGAGCCTCTGGAAACGGTGGCCAGGACCGGTGTGAACCGAGTGGCGAAGCTCGGAAAGTTTTTTTTTTTTTTTTTCTTTCCTCGATGAAAAGGGGAAATAGGGACAGTGAAAAAGAGGAAAGGTGAACGAGTGGAGAATTCAGAAGGGTCTGAGCGTTTTGAACTTTAAAGAGCCGAAAACCACGTGTGAGATGTGACGGGTCTGACCGAGTTGGGTCCCGTTGGGTCGACCAACTTGTGGGTCGATTCTGAGGACACGACGCACCGAATCGGGGCGGAGGGATGGGGAGATTTTTGTACAGGTTAACGGAAGCAGGAGGACACGAATAAAACTTCTCCGGACAGAGATTCTTGGACCACACCGGTTCGGGCCGCAGGTGATTAGACTCGTTATTAGGCCACTAATTTTGCAATGGATGGGTCAGTTTGAGTGCGAGCTGAGAATCCATGTTTGACTCAATTAACAGTCTTCATCGGAATTCTTTAGACGGGTTCGGGTCCGAATCTTATCGCTTTCAGAATTTATAGTCCATCTGTCTTGTGTTTTGTCCACTACTACATGGGATCTTTTATCTTGGTCGATACGTAAGTGACTAAAGAAATGAGAATAACTCATCATGAGAAGTCTAAGAACAAACCTTACAATTTTAACCTAAATCCCAGGTTAACTAAGGCTTATAATTCTCGCTTAATTACACATCGAGCCAAAAGGACGGCATTCGTCTACTACATCGTTGGGCCCCAGCAGAGGCAAAGGGAGTAGAATGAGAATTTAAAAGCATATCCGCCATATATGCTAGTATCAGGTTTGTGGAAAAAGAATAAATGAAATGGATAGAAAGCCGAAAACGGATATTTAGTCTACAAGACGGTCGTCCTGCTTTCTGAGTTTGAACTTTATTTTGGGAGAAGAATCTCGGAAGACCATGAAACGAACGCGTTTCATACGGGGGTCTCTCAAAGTCTCGAACTTGCTTCTTACTCTATCACGTTCCAAAACCTAAACGTGATACACATATTATCTTCTATCTCCGCTAGCTCATCCTAGTAAAACCACCAATCTCAGTAATCGGAAGGAACTTTTACCTGACTTTGTATTGGGGTCTTAATTTTCTCCCCAATCCCCCAGGAATCCCTATACCAAAAGTTGACATTATTAATGGTCAAGGGACACTGAAGAGGCTACGTACAGCAGTACCCAATTGCTACACATATAGTGCTACAAGTCATTTTCTTTGTGAGATACATAACTTGTTGATTTGAATTGAGTTTTGCTCATCCACGAGATCCCACCTGCAAATTCTTTTTCTCATTAATTAGTACCATTAATGCAGGAAGAATCCATTATTTTGCCAAAGGTAAATATGATAATGAAAACACTTTTAGTAGAACATTAATAAACGTATAAATGGGATATATATATAAATCGTGACTCGAAGTACCTCATTAATTCTTGTCAGTTGTCACCCATTATTGCAAGTGAGTTTGTGAAAGTTTTTAGCAGATTAAACCAGATTTGAAACTTGGTTCCAAAACGTAATAGACAGTCAATTAAAACTAATAAAAAAGACACTGGTAGTGATCGATCAGTCATAAGACCTGTTTTCAGGTACATGAATCAAATCTTTTCACATGCTATAAAAACAGTGAAATTAATTAAAAACTCGATCTAATTGAGAACGCGCCGAAACTTCTTTATAATGTTAAGCAATAATTGACCCTTTTTATTGGAGGAAACTTTCAATCGATCGGCAACTTATTTCATTAAGATGATTCGTTTTAAGTTGTCCTTATGATTAATATCATCTTATTGACAAGTGAGTACCCCTTCTTAGTCAAAGTGATCTCACGTGTATAACAAAAAGTTAGACGAATAAAACTTGTTTGTAGTATTAAGCAATATATAATTGACCCATTTTTATTAGTGGCAACTTTCACTCTGCGAATTATATCATTAAGATGATTCGTTTTAGGTTGTCCGTAAGATCAAGATCATTTTATTGATACTTGACCCCTTCTTAGTCAACATCTCAATAATTAATAGGTCACTGTTGAATGCAATAATGAGATATTTAGCAAAATCGATCATTGGGTTTTATCAGGTATGGCTCTTGGGGAGGATTGATAGCCTGATACAGGTTTGTGAGTCAGTCGTCTGTATTGTAGCCTTTACTTTTGTGGGATTTTTCATGATGCATATGATATCATAGAATAGAAGGTATCCATTGGTGTCATCATTTTTTTAAATGATAAATCGATTATTGAGGGAAAAGTTCTTTTGTTTCACTCCAGCGAGCCGTGCAATAGTAACCACCTCATTGCTAGTACTGATCGTTTCTGTCATAAGTTAATCCGTGAAAGCGAGATGTTGCCGACGAATCTTCCGCTATCGTATCACAATCGCTGCTAATGATAAGAAATCGACCTCGCTGAAGGTTGAAGATAACACCACCACACTAATTAGGAACCAACATTACGAGAAATCGTCAAATTCACCCTGTTGTCCCAGCAATCTTTCTGCGAGAAGCAAAAATAGAGACAACCCTCGAAAGCCAATATTGCAGAGTTGAAGGACCCGCTTCGAGCTTCCATGATTACCGAAACGACGTTGCTGCCGGGGTACTCGTCTTCTGCTGCACTACTCGTGTCGGTCTACCATAAACTACTTAATTAATGGCTCTTAATTAATCTTCAGTGGAAAGAGATATCGCGATAGTCACCCGTGCTTCTCCCTACCAGACGTAATGTCAACATATTAAAGCAAAGTGATGATTTCCGCGAGGGTTTATAGTTTAAAAGTATGAGAACAGTTGAGAGCTTACATTGCGGAAGCGCAGATGTTGACTATCGACTACCTTGATTAATGTCGGTCTGATCGATCCATTATCGCGCGCTATCACTGTGGCAAAGCCATGCAGTACTTGATCCCCTAATTAGCAGAAGAAACGAAACTCAAGCGACGACAGAGAATCGACACATTCAATAATTGAACTCTCCTTCCAAAGCGGAGTTTTGATTCGTAAAGATGGTCAAAGAAATACGAGAGAGAATGGACGTGATTAGATGTATGGCAACAAGAAGATGATAATTGTGCGGGGGGGAAGGGAGGAGATACTGGAAAGAGAAGGGCAGTGGAACCCGATCCAGATGTCGAAGGTGTCCGAGTCTCACATGGGAGTGTCTCCGTTAGAGCAGTTTCGGCGGTTTGGCTCCACGTTATCAAGGGCATATTCATCTCGATCTGATAATCTTTCTACGTACGTGAAGGTGATGAGGGTTTGGTAACATGGGGAACACACAATCTCAAAGTTCAAACAGACCCACCAACTCCTTGACGTTGTAAGGTCACATCGGCATGGGCTTCATCTTTCCCTCCACCAGATGAAGATTCGACGCTCAAGTCGAGTCTTTGCATGGTTGTTGCTAGGTATCATTAGTATATGTTTGATATGATCAAGTGAAGGTGGTTATATGCTGCCCAGCGGACTCACTGAGTTGACTCTACTACTAGATCATCTTCGTCTTCCACAGTAACAAATCATCATCGTTAGTACTCCTTATTTAATTTTGTCCTTCCTTGCCACCTTCCAAACTTTGTCGTCTGATTCAATATTGAAGTTCTGAGAGTCTAGCATTCAGCAGCTTTTTGACTGGCCCCTACCTGTTACGTCTCTACTGGGATCACCACGTTGACTCTGAACCAAGTTACACTCAGAGAACGCATGGACCTCCTCGATCTCCCATTCTTTGTTGTTTGGTCTTTGTCTTTTCGGGTTCCTGCGTAAACCATATTCGACCCCGACCAATTTTCGCCATCTACTTGTTGTATTTCCCTGTTTGGCGCTTCCCCTTGAACATTTCCTCCTTGTACGTACGTTTCTTCACGAGTCTCTTGATCGGGATCCCCCCTTCCGTTACAATAATGCAGTGTAATGGGTATGGTAGTTAAAGGTCTCGTCATTTTAATTTCTTACGCATATATAACTCGCAAGGTAACAGTTGAGCGTACCGACGACTCTGGTCTTGTTCCCGTTTTTAGTTTCAGAGACTGTTTTGAGCAGGAAGGACAGGAGGAGCTGAGTCAGAAGAGTTATTTTACCCACCACGTGGAGGGTAACCAACTACCAAACCGACTTTCCTCAGTACAAAACTGCAGATGCCGATTGAGTATCCAAGAACTTCTGCGCAGATCCTCATCTCAGGGCAGCTCTGCTTCATCACTGCGCCATGACTTGAAATCAACTTAATTCAGAACTCTACAAAAAGCAAGAGAACGTACGGGACCGCGTCAGGCACATGGCCGCAGAGTCACCGGAATTGCCATGCAAGGCTTACATATTTAATGCTTTAATTAATAACCCTCTGCAACTAGCTATTTCTTCTTATCGTACACGTACATATTTTCAATCTCTCGCCCTCTCTCTAGTCCTAACGTCCCAACAACTCGTATCATTTTACGCCCAGAAATTAATCTGGGCGAGAAATTAAAATAATATGTATATATATGTCTGCTACCTAGCTATGGCTGGTGACGTATACATTTCTCTTCGTAATTAACTTAGAAGGAGAGTTTGGGAAATTCGCTTTAAGAGTATTACGTACGTTATTATTATTATTGAAATGATGGAGAGAGGTGAGAGCCGCGTACGCAGGAACAGGAGCAGCCGAGTTGGAGCAGGAGCCGGCGTCGGCGGGGACGACGAGTGAAGCCGGAGCTGTATGTATACCTAGAAAGCTGAATCCAAGAAGCGACAAATCCTTTATCCAAAATCTGGAAAAGTAAAAATATTCTTTTACGATCGGCCGTATCGATCCGGTCAAACCAAAAAATTAGGTAGCAGTACAGGTAAATAAATAATAATCCGGATTAAGATATAATTGTTTAGCACGAGTTACTGTTAAGCAAAAGAACAATTACTTTATGGGTTTATCAATTATCCTCCTCCGCCGGAGTTGAGCGGGAAATATTCCACTTCACGATTTTTCGTCGTTGACCGGGAGGAGACCGGGCCGAGGACACGTGGGTGGGGGGTCGAGGTGGGTGGGGGGGGGGACCATTGATGTAATCGCCGTCGTCGATGAGGATTATGCGGGTACTTAAGAATCTCCAGTAGAGGCACTCGCGCGCGAAATAAATACGTTGGAGCGCGAGTTATCGGAAGCCACGCCCATCGGGACTAGCGGCGGCCGGGGTGGAGAGCGGACTCGAGGGTACACGTGGTCCCCACCGTCGCCCCTTCGATACCTTGTCTGCGGAAAAGTCCAGGGGGTTCGAAGGCGCGAGTACAGTAGTGACGTGGCGGCCGTTCCTCGTCGACATAGGGACCGAGGGAAGTTAACGTCGGTTTTGACGGTTGATACGCTAGTGACACGTGGACGCCTTATCTTCTAGCAGTTGGTACGCGGCCGAGGGAGAGGGGAGGGTCCCCCTCTTGACGGTTGACGAGTTGGGTGACTCGGACGAGTCGGATGTGGCGGCGGCCAGCGTGCCTCGCGCATCTCGTCACATCTCCACGTGACTGGTTTTACTCTGGACAGACACGGTGTTTTGACTCGCAGGAGCTTTTTTTTTTTTTTGAGTAATGTTAGGTGCACTTACTTAGCCCACGTACAACGTACATGTTAATTTATGTCTTTAAAAATATAAACAAATTATTTTTTATTTTGAAAAATTTTATATTCTAATTGATAAACTCTAGGCATCGATGATCTTAGATTAACATGTACCTAAAATAGTAATGTACATATATTTTTTTTCAGTAATTGTTTTTCGTGCAATCACGGGGAAGCTCAATATTAATAAGGTCTCTTCTTTAATTCCCTCGCACGGTCGCATCCCTTTCCCAACCCGGAAATCTACCATTTTATCCGGTATATACGCAATTCATTTATTGCGAAAATGGCTAAAATTGATCCAGATTCCAAAGCTCTGGTGGCTACTGGGGTAAAGAAGACATGTGATGAGTAAGGTTAAAAGAAAAGGGTGCGTGGACATTTGAATGCGTGCTTCTGCATGGTAAATAATTAATACTTTAACAGGATTGATGAAGCTGGTTATAATTCATTACCCAACTGCCCTGAAGCATTTTCAGGCGGAGATCAAGGAGTGGTTTATCCGAAAGGGGAAATTCATAAACACGCAAACAGGTAATTAATTGTTGGGTGCGCACGATCATGGATTCGCTCGGGACGGGCATTTCTCAACAAGAAATGTTGGGAAGGGATACTACTACTACGTACCCCTCCCTGTCTAATTATCATTTGGGTCCGACGTTCCGTGTTTTAAATTAAAGCGTTAGAGCTTTAATAATAGAGCGGGAAATTATGTGGGAGCTGCAATCCGATGACGCGGTTAATAATTTACTGCAGGGATATCGAAGCGTGTGCTCTGCACCAAACCTTATGATGTCTCTTCTGAAATATAAGCTGAGTGGCCTTCAGTGCACTTCCGCGATACATTTATATCAGAGTCGGTACTGCTTCAAGAACAGAAACATTCGAGGACCTTTTTTATTTTCTTCTTCTTCTTCGTTCATAAGGAAGTGCTTTAATTAAAGTGGAAGAAATGGAATATTATATATAAGAGCCACCTAGCACACCCACACAGTAGTGTTGACAATCAACAGTGGTGGTAAACATGAAACCCAGTTATATATCCATGAAATTAAAGAAAAGGACGGCTCGAGTACTAAGGTTCAACTACTAACTACAAGGCCTCCACTGTAGAGTTTAAGGCAAATTTCCTGCAGCTATATTGAAGATCGAGGGACTTGCCAATCTTGTCCAAATATTCTACAAACATGAATGTCATGAAATGCAATTCGACGTGTCCAACGTCCAGCGGTCTGAGTCATATCCATTCATCCTTCAGCGACCGAATCCATGCTTCGAGATATGGGTGTGGGACGACGAAACAGGAATTTAGAACTCTCCAGCTCACCAGACTTGAAGGCCATTAGAAGGTCCCCAATGCTCGATCCACACGTACGCATGCTCGGCAACGGATCGATATCACATAAGACTTTAGGGTTTATAATTAATTAACATGATCATGAGGTCACATATCCGAATCTTATTTTCTTGCCGCCTCCCGGCGTTGATTCGCCAAGGAGAGGGTGGACGAAAACGAAATCTGCAGCTAGCTAGCGACTTTCTTTGTGTACGTTTGTGGAATTCAAAGCGGGAATCCTTTAGAGTCGAGAGGGAGAGGTGCCCACGTTTCCATACGAGGGCCACGCAATGCAGGCGTTTTTCACTCGGGAATATTAGTTTATTGCCCTTTTCACTCACAAGAGGATAATGTGCTTCGTCGGCGACACGTCGACGTGCGCTGGAGTCGGCAGGCCTGCCTCTGTCACCTTGCTTTTCCCAGAAATCCACCTCATGATCTCATTATATATCCACGGCCATTGCTATTGTCTATATGTATGCTACTGAAAAGAATAGTCGAAGGCGTCCGCAGCTCTCTCTTTTCCAGAATTTCGGCTCTTTTTATCTTCTTTTGCCGTAAGGAGAAACGGGCTAGCCGACCATGCACGACTCTAGTCAACAGGGATCGCCCCAGTTCCTTGATTTCTTCTCTTTTTTTCAAGTTTTAATACTTTCGCCTGACCCTGATGTGAACGACCCCGAAGACCACGAATTAGTTGGAAGAATATTAATTAATAAACGCAACACTACTCTTCTTTTCTTTCTCTGTACTGGCTTCCGTGATTATGATTATGAAGAATGTAGGTGGTGGAAGAGAAAGGGTACTACTAGTGTATGACTAGTTTACTACTAGACTTGTTGTAGCTAGTGAATCATGGCGGCGATGAAGGTGGTGGGGTGGGTATAAATTTTTATTTCTTTTTGCAGCAGACCTCAAGATAGCATGTGGGTTTTGCTGATGAGGTTGACTGGCTAACTACTATACCTACCAGCCACTGCCTGTATCACGCATTTATGAAACCGATACTTTGTTTGGGAAGGGCAAGGGGACATGTGAATGAGGGAGGCACGTTAGTTTCTCTGATCGCCAGAGTACCAGCCACATGCCTTGGTTCGCCCCAGCCATGCAAACCTGCTGAGAACCCTTCACAGTAGTAGTACCATGTACCAGTGTTCTCAGTCATCATACATCTTTCTTCCTCCATGCACCCTGTTCCCTGTCATCGTCTCTGGTTCGCTTTTAAGCAAACTGCAAAAGCTTAAGACGAAGGAGGAAATTAAGCCACCCACCCACCACCCACTGCGTAGTAGTAGTACTGCGCATGCACGCCATGAAAAAAAACCCAACTCGGGAGTACTCGAGGAGTCGAGATAACGAAAGCGAACGGAGAGAGAGCGAGAGAGAGATCTAGAGAGAGAAGATTGAGTTAGTTTTTCTGGTTACTGGGGGGGGTTGGGGAAGTTGAAAAGTGGTATTCACTGGAGTGAGGGGGAGCCCTGTTGGGGCTGGGCTGTTGGTGATGTGATGGGGACGGGGAGATTCTTCCGTTGCTGACCGTCGCATGTGAAGTCATATCCGAGTGCGTGGCCAAATGAGGCGTATGCCGACACAGCATTCGTGGCTTTCCCTCTACTTTATATACAAATTTCTAGCTTTTTGTGGTTTGGTAACAATTGTCAATCATAGTATCATATCTTCTTCTTTACACTTTTCCAATGCTTCTTCCTTTTGGTTAAATCTCTCTGATCTCTCTCTCTCTCTCTCTCTCTCTCTCTCTCTCTCTCTCTCTCTCTCCATATAACTTTCAAAAAAAGAATTTAAAAAAAAAACATTATCCCGCTGCTGCTAGCTAGCTAGTTCCTCCAATGTTAATTATTTGGCTCAGGTCGAGATACTTGGTCGGGGCATGCAGGGTCATTTGAAATACTTATAAATGTTATTAAAATGGGTACGTACGTAATATAATAGACCCCGTCTGAAAGTCCTATAACTTTGTAAAAGGGGACAAGGGGAAGGACATATAAAAGTAGACCACATGGTCCTACAGGCTTCACTTTTATTCCAGGTCGGACACAAACAGGGTCTGCTGAGATCTCCTACACAAGAGGGTATCTTTGTGCATGTGATAGGGTATTAAACCAAGGGTCCCACTCGATAGGACTAGTCACCTCTCAAGCGATCCAAGTGATCAGGTATTCGAAAGCTACTCAGATCAGAATCAGCACCAGCTCGATCGTTAGTACTGTTTATATTAGTTTGTTATAAGAGCAGAGAACGTACGACGTAGATCTACATGAATTCATGTGGGTGGGGGGTCATTTGCCTGCGGACCAAGGCATATATATAATATGAGAGAGCAGCTAGAGACACGTACGTATTTGCTGCCAACCCGGGCGTCTCAAGATCAGGTTTGATGGGAATTCTGATGAGATGCATTTATAAAGGGAAAGATTGGACGAGGGAACAAACTTCTCAAGAGGTTGTAATCAGACGTTGTTTTAGATTGATAACGAGGTGTTGGTGGGAGATGTTATATATAATCTAATATGCTTTAGCTCGGTGCGGCATCTTTATCGTGTAAGGAAAGATATAAATGGCCATTTTTGTGGAAACAGCGAGTAGTAGTTTGGGAGTAGTATGGGTGGACGGTTGCTACTGCAACTCTTCAGCCGGCAGTCGTTAGGTGCGTGTGTGGTCCGGGGTTTGGGAATTGGGCAAGTGTGTCGGCCACATATCTGGCCCAGGGAGGCCCAGACCTGCTTTTTGATTTTTGATCTCATGATGTGCTCAAGGGATTGGATGAGGATAGGATATTAATTGTTGGGTTAGAAATGGACTGCTGCCAATTGAACGTGCCCCGTGCTTTTAGTGACCACTTCGTTCATTGTTGTTAACGTGGCTTACATCAATTTTTTTTGTCCTTTTAATTTGATTTTCAATCTGCGAGGAGGTCGCCGCGTGTAAACGAGTGAACGTATTCAATAGGTCGGCCAAGGGGTGGGCGTCCGTTGTGAAGTGTGGACGAGTGAGAGACGAGATTGCGGTGGTTTAGAAAATTTTTATGTTAAGAGGCTACTTGGCAACTGGCCCGGAAAGCGTGGATTTGCTTGTACGATGGGAATATTATCCAGCCGCCCTGCCGGCCGAATCGATGTCCTTTTTGTTTGTTTCGTTTTCAGGTGCGGTGACCGCTGGGTTTTTACTAGTATTTAAAGATGCGTCAGGATTCGAAAGAGTGCGTTATTAAGAGAAAATTTTCCGGTCATAGTAGTCTTTTAAGTCGGTTTCAAGTAAATTGTACTTGTAGTTTTTTTTTTTTTTTTTTTTTTTGTTTTTTGTTCCTTATGGTTTAATTTTTTTCGGATCTCAATTATATCTGTAGGTTGGATCTGACAAGAAGAGAGTTTCTAATAGAAAACGATTAAGATAAATGCTAGGGCATAAAGATAGCTCACTGAGCTTCCCAACGGGGGTCCTTTCTGAAAATTTTACTCGTTACAAACAAGCTTGTCAGCCTGAGCACTTTAAAAGATGGGACAGCTGGATCATAAAATAAACAAAATTTCGTAGGTGTAACACATCCCATTCAAAATAATCGTTTTCTTCTCATAGTCACAAAGAATATATATCAATACATTGCCTCAGCGCAGAGAACAGTACAATCCAGAAGATAACTAATAGAATACAGTACACTTGAATCATATTTCTCTCCTCCCGCTAAACTTATAAAACACTAAACGTCAAGACTATCGACCCTAAAAATCAAAGAATGCAAAAAATTTACAAAAGACCCAAAATAGCTCCTCGAGGAGGGGAAGGTTAAAAAGTTCCAGGTACAATAAATATCTCCCGCTGTCTCAGGTACTGACCTCTTGAGATGGTGTTATTACGCTAGAAGTTGGAAGTTGGTCCCCACTAGAAGGAGGCCCAGCATCTGAGACTCCAACGGGTGTGGCAGGAACAAGTGGGTCACCGACAGGGGGAGGTGCAAGTGGGTCATTAATTGGCTTCGTAGTAGTATTGGCATCACTGGCTTGGGGTGCCGCCGCTGGTTGATCACTCGCTTCTGTAGTGCTCTGGGGGTCAGTGCTTGCTGCAGAGTCACGTGGATCAGGTGTTGCCGGTGGTTGAGTATTGGCTGATGGTGAGGTTGATGTTTGCGGGGCTTCAGTGCTGGGTGCTGGAGCGGACACCTGTGGACCTGATGTTGGGGGACCTGATCCCGGAGGAGCCTCTAACTGTAAAGGTACACTGGGCTGCGGCGCTGAGCTTTGTAAAGCAGGAGGAGGCTTCTTTTTGATTGCCATCGTAGCGGCTAGAGATGGCATTCCCGGAGGAAGAATCTCAATCGGCGGTTTCTTTGCAGCTTCAGCCAAACTCGTAAGTTTTGGTGCTTCTAATGAGGCTAAGAATGCAGCAGTTGCATCTGTTTTTGTGCTTGGAGCGTGCTCAAGTTCCTTTTGCAGCATCTTGTTCCAAGCCTCAACCAAGCTCTTTAGCGTTGGACGTCCATGGGCCTGCATTATAAAAAAAAAACGTCAGACATGTGGACTCCAGCCCACTGTCAAGTACCCCCTGACGCTTGCCATTTAGAACACGACAGGTTGAATAAAATACAGATAAAACAACTTTTTGGGATAAGAAATGCAAAAGTAGCAGCATTTCGATATACGTAAGTAACGCAACTAAGAAATAAAAAAACAATATTCTCATATACAGGAATAGAAGATTACATGAGCATGCAGTACTGCTTCTGCCAACATTCCAGTATCCTGCCAAGCTTTCTCCATCAGCACATTGTCACCTAAAATCGCAGCCGCAAATGCTGCTTCACGACCTTGTCCAGCTGCTATCAGATTATTTACTAGGCCCTGCAAAACAAGAACCACGTTAGCAGCAAATTTTATATCAAAGAGTCAGCAGTCTAAAAAATTGACTCAACCAGGTGCCTTGAAGGCACCTAAACATGAAACCAGACTAATCAAAATCCTATAATTTATGCATTCCCTGTCCTATCTGTAGGTAACCCAGAAACTAACGACAACCCAAACCCTGACAATATCTCAGTGCAACAAATCTATGCAGTCCTGTTAAAAAACTTGGTCAGTAATGTAATATGACATTATGAATTACACAGAAAAACATACACTCAGCCGGGTCAGTTCCCCATGATTCCCGAGACGAAGAGCCAGCCCTCTCAGCTCTTGCCCCCGCAAAGTTCCTTTCATGGACCCTGCCGCAGCTAGTCTCTTGAGAGCCTCGCGAGCAATATCAGGTTGCCCGGTTGCATCTGCAGCATCAATCAAATCAAGAAACTCCTTTGCAAATTTTACAATCCCTTGAACTGCATCCATGAGGTTTTCCTGTTTAGCAGATAAGTTTAGAATATCAGTAACATTTGGGCCTGCTACTTCTTGCCCAACATCCCTGCTATTGCTCATTGTTAGAAGGCACTGCAATGCTCGCTTCAAATCATTGCTCTTCAATGCCAGGTCAAACTCCAGTCTGTAAAATGGGGACAAACATGAGTGTAGTTATTGATTTGATTCATTAAAGCCTACCAACAAATTCTGGCATATTTTCATGCGAATCTTTATTCCCCTTCCAACCTCTTAGATATCCCAGGTAAGTGAAGAGCCTCATTTGCATATCCCATCCCGAGCATGAACTGTGCGAGATCATCATGGTGCTCCCTCCCAAGTCTAGTTGCCCTGTGTAAAGAATGAGAATTGCAATCCTTTTCTTTAGGTGTTTGAAGAGAGAAAAGTGATATCAATTATCCCTAAGCTTTGACATACCACTTCACTGCACTAACTGCATCACCATAAGCTGCAAGACACCGACAACGGATACCTGGATGACTAAGTGATAACGCATGCGCACACATGTACCTGAAAAGACGGTAGTAAAGTGTGAATGACATTTCCTACATCGCTACAAATTATCAGCTCAAGCTCAAATGATGCACCAAAGACATGTTTGCAGGTGTCACAGAGAGGGGGGGTGGGGGGGTGAAGTGTGGGAGGGGGCGGGGGAGAAGTGCGGGAGGGGGCGGGGGGGAAGTGCGGGAGGGGGAGGGGGAGAAGTGCGGGAGGGGGAGGGGGGGAGAAGTGCGGGAGGGCACGAGGGTGAGAGGGCCAAGTGCGCGGTGGGTACGAAGGTGAGAGGGCCAAGTGTGCAAGGGCACGAGGGAGGGAGATAGACAGGCGCAAGCATGTCCCCCACAAAGATTTTTTCTTAACAGCAGCAGCTGGCCAGTTACCCTCTTTCTGTAATCCTCTATCATTCCCTTTGCGCTCTGTCCTTCCACTGATTTTTACACAATTCTGTGCAAAACTTAGAAAAGAAACCAGAAACTGACCAAGACTTGGTAACATACGTTTATTTAAATGATTATATTTGTGTTTGTATCTGGCCTCAACGTGAGCAAGCATTTGGAGTGGCCAAGTCTTTGCCAGGAATTGATGCAACAATAAGATATATAGGATTACAAAGCAAAAAATCATGTGACTTCATTACCTATCAATGAGCCAAAGCACCCCTTCTCTGACACCAACCACAACAAGGGGACCAACGGGACGTTTTTGTTCTTGAGGAAAGCGAGTTACGGCCACAGAGACACCGCCACCACCAACAGCTACCTCACTAGCTTTTCTTTCTTCAACTTCTTTAGGAGGAACAGCCTCTTCCCCTTCCACTTTGGATAGTTTTGGTAGAGAAAGAAATGGAGGCACTGATGGAGAATGTTGGAAAGAAGCTAATCTCACAACCTGGAAAAGAATATAGAAAGTTTAATCAAATGAACCATCCAAACCAACTTTTACATTATAAAACTTGGGAGCTTGAGAAGGCCAACAGTATAGGATAACAGAGGAGGGCTCATCGGAGAGTTCAACCCACTCCACAGGGATGGGTTCAGCAACTCACCTGGCACGGCAAGCACAGCATTTACATCTTAAAACCCATGCAGAATGGAATCAGGTAGAAACTCATCATAAAAATCCCAATACGACCCAATGTTTATGTAGCTTTTGTTTTGGTCATAAATGTTCCCTTTGTCATAGTACTTGAAAATACAAGGAAAATGTATGGATGTTCCAGGAAAGTAGAATTTTTGCCTCAAGCCAGTGATTAAATTCTTAGCCTTTAAAAAATAATATAAAAGTGAAATTATTTTCACAAAACAACTGCATAAAAAATAAGCAAAACAAAAATTGTAAAATTTTCCAAAAGTAAAAGTGGGAAAGAGTGTGTGCTCATGAAATGAATGGAGGTGGAGTAGGTAGAAATCTAACCCGTTCATAAGTTTAAGCAGGTGGCAGTTAGGGAAGCAGTAGAAAATTTCCCAAAACCCAAACCTGACCAAGACTATCCTATGGTCATCCCTTTACAGATACACCTAAAATATAAGAAAATACTTTTTCCTGAGTGAACACAGAAAAACAGTTGCAAAAAATTTACAGAAAATTAAAAGGAAGAAAATATAGATAAGGATCTACACAGTCCCCTAACTATCCAATCGTTCTTGAAAACACATGACAGAGCACAAAAAACGCACATTTTTGAATTTCAAAACTGAAGAACAGTAAGGAGAAGAAGAGAGACAAAAATCCTCCAACTGTAAATACCTGCAGCATTGGAGGCCTCAATGAAACCCTTTCATGTGTTGAAACTTTTGGGCCATCAACCGAGATTAGTGCCAACACCCCATGCTCCACGACAGCTCTAGATTGAGCTTCTTTGGCTCTCATTTCATCTTTTCTTCTTTTTGTTTCTAAATCGATGGCTGCAACTCCAGCATCCACAAACACACACCTAGAATACTCATATTAGCTTAACCGTGAAATCTTAAAAAAAAAGAAAAAGAAAGCACTTCAATTACGCTATGCTTATAGTTTCTATTATTAAAGTGTTAGAGATTAGTCCCACATTGATTCGTGAGTAAAATGTTGTTAGTTTATTAATGGGTAAGAGGCTTCTTAACTCCGGCTAGTGATTTTTGACAGGCTTTGGACCCAAATTTGCATGGCATCAAAGCCAGGTACTGGTATGTGGGCCTCCACCCATGTTATGCACGTGTAGGAGTCCAAAAGAAGGTCCACACATTGGGGGGAGTGTTGGAGCCAGGCCCACACGTGTGGGGGTGTTGGAGCCAGGCCCACACACGTGGGGGTGTTGGAGCCAGGCCCACACATGGGGGAGTGTTGGAGCCAAGCCCACACATGTGGGGGAGTGTTGGGGCCAGGCCCACACGTGTAGGGGAGTGTTGTAGCCAGGTCTACAGGTGTGGGAGAATGTTGGGGCCAGGCCCACAAGGGTGGGAGGGAACAGTGTTGGCGCCAGGCCCACACAATTGGGGAAATGTTGGAGCTAGGCCAACACGAGTGTACGAGTGGGGGAGTGTTGGAGGCAGACCCACACATGTGGGGGAGTATTAGAGGCAGTCCCACACGTGTGGGGGAGTGTTGGATCCAGGACCACATGTGTGGGGGAGTGTTGGAGCCAGGCCTACACGTGCGGGGGAGTGCTAGAGCCAGGCCTACACGTGGAGGGAGAGTTAGAGATCAATCCCACATTGATTCACAAGTAGAAATATTCCTAGTTTACTAAAAGGAAAGAGGTTTCCTAACTTCGGCTAGTCATTTTGCGATAGGACCAGACTCAATATTTAATATAAACAAAGAAATTAGAATTAAAAATCAAATTTCAATCTAAAATGGAAACCACAATACATTAAAACTTACTCGATGGTAGTTGGTGTGGAGACAAACAACTGCCTACGATGCCAAACTGCACTAGTTGCACAAGGTATAGCCACATCACCAAGATATCTATACTGAGGACGCAAGGATGATATGACAATGTACTGAGGGTAAGCAAATGCACAGTATTCAACTGTCTGGTCCCATGCTGCCCATTCTGGTTGAGAGAGAAGCCCGCTTACAGGTTGAAAAGTTTCCCAGCTGCAATAATTAACAAGTATATTGGGCAGCATTCTAATAAGCCGACATTTATCTTTTTTTTTTTGTTGAAGGAAACCTAAATCTTGTAACAAGTAGCCTTTCAAGGGGAAAGGGGATGAAACCATGCATAAACAAAAAGCCAAACAACTACATATGGATTTCAGAAAGATAGACGTCCAGAATTTGCTTCTAAGAAAAAGTGCATACATTACTTTTCTTACAACAAACATAAAAATAGAGTGAATCCATAAGTTGAAGGAATCTCAAGACCTGTATAACTGAAAGTTTTGTGGTGCTCCTTCAGCAACTGGACCATCCAAAGTTGGAAGGACCCCACCGCTGCCAAAGCCTGATAATGGCATGGACTGAATTGACGAGATAGCCGTTGCTTGAGCGGGGCTGATTCTCCGGGATGTTCTATATGCAACACCTAGTAATGCACCTCCATGCAGGCCAATAACCTTCCAGAAACAAATATGGGATGAAATAAACCCATTTCAATTGCCACGAAGGGAACTCGAAGTAATAAAAATTATATAAAATGACTTCCATCTAATAAGAAGAAACCATACAGGTTCATTACGCCCATCAATAGACCTTGTAAGAACATGAGATGTCCCATCATCTAGTAAGATTCGCACTTGAACAGTTGCAGAAGAAGCAGCATTAGCAGCCGCTGCGGCAGCTTGGGCTGCAGCTGCAGCAGCTTCCTTTGCTTTCTTTGATCCCCCTTTGGGAATAAGAGGTACTCTTGGAGTCAAAGCCGTCTCAAGTAAAGCAAATCTATCACGACACGTATCCCAAGCAAAAAGCCTTCCAATTCCTGAATCTACAACTGACCAGTCATGAACCTTGTACACAGAAAAATAAGGAATATCTGGCCAAACAACTGCAACATATCTGCAGCCAAAACAATATAATAACAAAAAAAACTGAGAAAGTCAAGCTCTACAGTATCAGGCAGGTCATCAAAGGTGACAGACCAGGAACTGAACAAGACAAGCTAACTACGATATACGAAAAGAACTACCAAAGCCGTGCATAGAAGCAAGATCACCTACTTACTTTCCCGAACTGCTTACAGAAAGAACAGAATATGAATCATGTGGAACAGGTGTACTAATATGCTTCTTTATCTGCTTCACGTGTAAATGTTCTGATGAGTCAGGTCTGGTCCTTCCTGTTTCAGATATTGATCCACCGGGTCCAAGAGAAGGATTGGTTACATTAGACAATTGAAACTGAAGCAGTTTCAGTTCCCTTTCGACCAAAAAAACGGCAGAATGCTCCCTGCTTCCAGGAGGGGATGGCAATGGAGCCACTGCTGGAAGAGATTTAGGATCAAATTCACTAAGAATGACACCGATATTGGTGCCAGTTGCGACTAAATGTGGTTGTAGAGGATGTGCAACCATACAATAGACCTGAAACAGAGATATAAGATCTTCCACTCAAATATAAAAAAAAGGCTTATAATTGGAGTATAAAAGCACATTTAGTCCATATGGCATATAGGGAGTAATGTTAGTTAGAAAAATTGAGGAATCCACCATAGGCTTAACAATTTCATTTAGCTATAAACAAACATATTAATCATTTAAGAAAAATATTTCAAAGAATTCCAGAAACAAAAACATACTCTTAGTTTCTTATGAGAAGCGATAACATGAGGGGGAACAAGTGAAGACAGCTCACACAATGGTCGTGTCAGTGCTGAGTACGTCGGGTGTTCAATAGCCCTGCAGAATACCAAAGACACTTTTCAATAGCATAAAATTGAGCAAAAAGTGAAAAACCAATTTCAAGATTAAACACATCACATCAGGCACTTGTATCTATTATTTATTAAAATCCAATATAACCTAGCATCAGCTTCCTGCCAGATGGCTTTTTATTTAGTACGTAAAAAAACTAAGCACAAAATAATCTACTTATTGTTTTAAAGATTATATCTTCACAGAATAATTTCGGGACAGAACCAGCGATTGAAATGGAAAAGTGTGCAGTTCCAACTGAACTGGTTCGACCAGGTTTAACCAATATGCTGTATAATTTATGGTAAACCTTTACATTGAAGGGAATATAAATCCTACACTTTATACAAATTTGCATGCCCAATATTTACTATAGTACACATTTTTTTTGAAAGTTATTTACTATAGCATACATAAACACTTTATTTTATGAGAACATTACAGGTCACAGATATATTATCCGAAAAATATACATGCTATTACATTTCTTTTTTTCTATAAAATAAGGTGTTGGTCTAGGTGTCTTGGGATCTAGGTATGTGAAAGGACCTCCACACATGTCAAACTTAAATAGGGAGAGATCAGTCAGGTTGGATGAGCAGGTTGATGATTCAGCAGTTGAACCGTAGCAACCTGCCAAAGGACTAGGGTTCTCTCCCTTTGCCAGGTCTGTGATTTAAAAACCAGAGAAGGGCTCAGTCCTACATGACCCGACTCAAACATGACCTCTGGTTCAATTTCAGAAACGCTTACACCATATATTAGATAGGCAGTAATTGAGAATCATATGAAACAAAATACTTGTCTAGCAATATGTACAACATTGCTGTTCAAGTAAATTCAAAGTTAAACTTATGTAATAAAAAATCTAGAAAGGAATTTTTACATACCAAATATGAGAATCCTTCACACAGGTTAGAATATCCAGATTTGGAGCTCGAGGATGGCACCAAGATGCCACACTATGGCAGGCAAGTTTAGGAACAGGTTTTATACGCCTCAGCTCCTAAACAAGAGACAAGCAAGAGACAAGTTCAAGAACCACCCCAAGCCAGTAAGAGTGTCTCAAAGAACTGTGGTAAGAGCAAGTGCAGCACCTTAAATGAGACAGTGTCCCAGATAGCTAAAGTTTTGTCGGCACCAATAGTAATTAGCTGTGGTGCACTTCCCATTACCCTAGAAAGCTCAACTGCTACAACCCCGCCATCATGAGCCTTGAAGAAAAATCAATAAAGGTAAGTAGCAAAACAATAACAAGATCCATGCGCCCACATTCAGCAACCAATTCATCACTAGCATACAAATTTCGACAAATATTTCCCATAAAAAACAATTTAATTAGAAGTATGGAGCACAAACTTATGGCGTTATTAAAAAACCAATAATAAAATTAAATTTTTTAGAAAGGTTACAATACATAAGGTGCCTAAATGCCAAGAAAAACAGACAATGAGAAGAGTTCTCTTGCAATGAGGAAGTGGACAGAAATCCCTTTTCTAGAAATGTCTTTACTTACAAGAGAGGGAGAGAGAGAGAGAGAGAGAGAGAGAGAGAGAGAGAGAGAGAGACACAGAGAGAGAGAGAGAGAGAGAGAGAGAGAGAGAGAGAGTAGGCATGTTACCTTCAAACTCAGTTTCGGTACTAGCTCACGTGAATCGTGAGCATGATCTGCACTCCATACTACAAGTAAACCATCACTAGCACCAGAGACTAATACTGCCTGCAAGTAAAGAAAAAATTGTGAAATATGACTTTTAGGGTTGATTTCAGGAATAGATCCAAAAAAACATTTTACAATTAAAGCTAAATAAATTCAATTAAAGCAATACCTCACCAGAAGAGGCCATGAATGTCATCAAACAAGATATTGATCCCTTATGTCCTCCAGTATACCTTCTAACAAGCTGTAGAGAAGAATTTAAAGGACTTAAGTCAACACAAATAAGAAAACCAGTAAAGGAGACACTTGAGATGATGGAAATCAGGACCTTCCATGTAATCATTGAAAGAACTCGAATTACACCATCTGATCCACCAAAAGCAACCAGGGGCCCATCACCAGCTGAAGATCTAGAAAGGAACTCCATACTGTGAATTTCAGAAGACAAGATTCACACAATCAAAAACGTGGCAACAAAAAAAAAAGAAGATTTTTGTTCACAGATATCCCAACCCGATCACAGGGAGTGTGCAAATTCAGTTTATGAGTAAGAATCAAGGACATAAATACTCATGAGACAATCTGACATTCTAGATACGTACCTGGTCAAAAGCTCCAAAACCAACAAAACACATAAAGTTAATTACTTGAATCTATCACATACTAGGTCAACCTACTGGCAATCAAGGTATTAAGTACCTAGTCAAAAGCTCTAAGCAGAAGCATAAACATTACTACTCCTTTATATTTGTGTGCATCATGCACAAAACATAAACATTACTAGATCTTTCCACATTCATTGAGTGTCTAATATCTCTAATCCTAACTCCCACAGTTCTGAGTCACTCTCCAGATACTGTAAAAGGAAAAAAATAGAGAAGAGAGCCTAAACCATGAGAAATTACTAGCAATACGTTAAACTAGCAGGGATCTGATAATTGACGGAGCAAATCCCAGCAACTAGGATTTTTTATTCATTGGAATCATAGAAAGACTGTTATAACACCTTCACCACTGTGAACCAATGACTCAACAGGCACAATTCTAGCACTATCTCCAACAAAACGGATATTGAGGTACCCAAAACATAAACGGATGCCAGTATAAAGAACTGATTTGGTGAACCACAATGTGATTTTTATTAGTTTAATCACTTCCAAATAGCTATACGGTTGTACTTGTTCTTCAATAACCACTTTCAAAGATGACATGAATCACACATGCCGGCAGCTTCAGATTTAGACAGCAAACAGAGACCGCATTGCAAACAGAAATTCAAATTTTATAGAATAAGTAGAAAAAGTACTTGGACCAAGTCAGGAGGGAGAGATTCGAAATCTGAGAGGAACATTCTCCCTCTAATCTTTACTCCTTTGAGACTCGAACTCAAGACCTCCCACAACACAACCCTCGGTGATACCACTGAGCTATGCTCAGCTTCACCTTTATTCAAGGAAACTCAAGAGTGATTATCACTTAACAGGAACAAATCTCCTCCAATAAGATTCTTCATCTACTTTGATGAGAATTTATGGGTTCCCTATTGTTAGATGGACGTATACCCCTAGAAACGCTTATCACTCACCTTTTATACATTTTTTCTCAACACAATGAGAATGGATATAAAGCCAGAAAAGAGTAAAATAGATAAACGATTGTAAAGAGAAGTTGACAATCTGGCAAAGGGAGTCTCCCATCTGCTCCTAACTTTCAGACACTTTTTTTTTTATAGTTCAGACACATTTTATTATTTTAAAAAGCAATGAGAATGGGAAATTCATTCCTCAATAATAAAATGAGCAAATGGATACCCAGCATGGTGGGCCACCTTCCAAGTAACCTAAACAGAGAACTAAAGCACCAAAAAAATAAAAAAAATAAAAAAAAAAAGGCCAAGAAAAGAACAGGGAGAAAATTAAAAGGAGATGGAAGTATTAAAAGTGAGATGTTGGTGGCTAACCCGTTCCCTTATCAAACTATCTGCTTTCAGTTTGCACCCAGCCAAACGTGCTGCCAGCAAATGCATTCGGACATTCTAATCCCTTGTGACATCATTGGACTTTTTCTTAAAAAAAAGTCTCCATCTATCACTAGTGTTATGTGCATTTTCTCTGCTTTGAGCCCTCTTAATAAATCCTCATATTCATATATCACTCCGGAAAAAAAAATTACACAATCAGTCCACAAAAAATTAGATGGAAAAGAGAGGAGTTACCAGAGAAGTGATTTATTATCAAGCTCTTGTTTTGGTACATCACGACCCCGCATGGTGACCAAGTCCAGAAAGATTGCTTTATTCTCGCAGCAAATGACAAGAAAATGCCTTCCTCTGGTAGCCGGAGCAGGTGGACTGAAAGCAGAAGACTGTTGATGAACTGCAGATGGAGCCTCAGCAGCTGCAGACCGATTACGCCATAGTTGCCAAAACCGTACGTCATCATCGTAAAAAGTGACCTGCTTGACACTTAAGGAGCCAAATGCCACCAATAGTGAGGTTCACTGCATTAAAAGTAATTGAATAAAAACAATAATGTCTCAAAAAATGCCATTACCTGCCTCCACGCATGGCCTCAGTAGGCTTTCCTTTGGGCTCTGTCAAGCACATAAATGAAAGAAACGAATAAGTCACCTACTTTCCTTAATAAAGACAACTAGTGTAAAGGCATATAATGGATTACGAAAAATTGTGATACAAAGGACCAGAGAAGAAATAATTTATAAATAGAAGGGAAAGTGATTCCAGCCACTTCATGGCACAATTTTGAAGTGAACAATAAATTGTTCATTTACATGATTCGGCAGCATTAATACTTTCCATGAGTTGCACATTGCTACTCCCATTACATCTAAATATTGAGGCAAGTAAAGTTGTACACTTCCAATAGTAAAGCTCAGCTACTCCTGGACTAGAGTACAATCTTTTTACACACAATTACTAGTAGGAAGAATTAAATAAGACAGACATAATATAGGTGATGTGTAGTCGCAAACATGAACCATTCTTCATTTTTTTGGCTGAGAAAACCGTAATGCATCACCATAAATTGCAAAAGGTGTCACATCTAAGAGTTTCTTATTATATTTGGCTCGTGTATTGTGTAAACTCCTCTGAAGAAAAAGCAAGGATACTACAAACGATGGCAAATGTTAAGCAGGCAGGAATAAACAGGATTTATGCCCAGCCTTAGTGGACTCCTGTTTCTTAAGAAAAGACCACGCTCTGCAGCAACATAAGTAATATACCTTAATGTATATGGACTCGTAGATTGGGGAGCAGTTGTTACACCACCAACTTACAACACCGCACCAAACAGTTGAAGCATGTGACCATGGATTTCATGATACAGAATTTTTGCTACTGATAGAGAGCCATTTTACTGTTTGAGGTCATTAACAACCCAATAGACTCTGCATTTGCTTAGAACATACTTCCACGTTAACGATGTATACGTCCTTATCAAATTTATTGCAATGATACTACACTGGAGGTAACTAGGAACCTCAAGCTTATTGGTTGCGCTATAACAACTGGAAGCTCAACGCGTACTGTCTTCTGAAACGACAATATCTCCAGACGTGCATATCTAAATCATGTCTGAAAGCAACTTTCAAAAAATAAATAAATAAAATTTCTTAACCCAAAAAAGCGCAAGCTGAAAAATAAGATAACTAAACCCTACCGGATTCTCCCTCGGCAAGCTTTTCTAACTTCGCTCCAACCAGGCGTCTCTCATCCACGCCACCTGCTTTAAGCTCGTAAATCACCTAAGCTCGGGAAAAAAGAAAAAAAGGATACAGATTAGACTACAAAATTTTATAAAAAAATTAAACAACGACAATTAAGAGAGACAAAAGCCAATGAAGCAAACCTGGCGATGTTCCCAGTTCCATACGGACACGTGATCCGATGCATCAGCCGTCACTAGCCATGGATGCGTTGGATGTAGCTGAATTTTTACGATCTTGTCACTGGAAGGGCGAAACGCCCTCAGACGAAGCATTTTTCCAGAGATCCAATCAATCTGCGAATCGACAACACGAAAGAAAAAAACTAGTGCCGAAACAAACGAGCCTCCTTTGAATTAAGCATCAGCCAGATCTCTAGTCTTGTTTCACTTGTACTTTCAATTCGGAAGGGACCGAATCATAACCTCCAGCAAATGGAGGTTCTGCATCTCTCTCCAAAATTTGCCGGTAACAGAGAAGGTCATTCTCAGAAGCCTGCGCCGATCGTCTGCTACTGTAGACATTTAGATCCCTCTCTGGTCAGAATTTGACGATAATACCCCTTCAATTTGGGCGCCTTGAGTCGAAGCTGGACAGCACACTGAGGATATTCTAGGCATTGAAAACTGTAAATGAACGGAAGTGCAGTTGCAAACACAAATTATGCATCAAATAATTTTAGCGTATATCTAAAGTTAATTATATAGATTATTATATCTTACTTTAAAATTATATTGACCAATGATTTTTTAATGCTGATGTGAAAAATATATTTTATGATAATTGTTTGAAAATAAATTATCTGAATCCTATGTGCTTCGTAATATAACAATTAATATTTTTTATAGGGAATGATGGTTGCATTTGCTAGACTTGTCTACCCCTTTATCTTTTAATTTTAAATATTGCTAAATGGTGCCCATTATCCACCAAACCAGTTATCTTATAAATCTTAGAGTAAACTTTGATAAATCATAAGTTCTCTTTGCCTC
This sequence comes from Aristolochia contorta, assembly GCA_022405105.1. Taxonomy (NCBI): domain Eukaryota; kingdom Viridiplantae; phylum Streptophyta; class Magnoliopsida; order Piperales; family Aristolochiaceae; genus Aristolochia; species Aristolochia contorta. The sequence goes on along the minus strand of CM039667.1, from coordinate 4,287,649 downwards.
GTTTGCCTATGTTCGTTAACAAGAGGTATCTAGTTAACTTTTGAAATAGTTTAGTTTTGAAGTACTTTTTAAGATGCTAAAAAGTAAAGAACAAGTCTATGCATACAACATTGTACACTTACAATGGAGTACATTTACCTCACTGTAGCAATGGGACCCACACAAATAATATTTTTATGGGCGGTGATATATGTACAGTAGGTTTTTACTTCCAAGATTTTTCATGTTGAAGCTTAGTAAGAGATAAAATCTATATTTTAATAAAATATTATAAACTTATACTATGAGTAAATCCTAAACTTTATATTTTTTCCTACCTAGACCGCCAACTATAAAGCCACGTCAATAAGTAAAACTTTGAAGTAAAATTAAAAAGTACTGATATCATTTTTATATTTTAATTCCACACCACTACACTGAGGGGGATATACTCACTATAGCATGTTGTGCTTACAGTATTGTCCGCATAGCATTACTTAAAAGTAAAATATTCTTTTTAAGAAAATATTTATTTGAAATGAAGCACACCCAAACACATTTGTTGTCTTACAAGCGCCAAAGAGTTGTTTTTTAGACAACAAAGATCTTAATCAAATTCCAAATGCGTTGTTATCTAAGAAAAACCTTCCTAACATGCGTTGTTCATTTTGGAGTAGTTCTCAAATCACTAAAAACTCAGAGCAATTAATCTAAATGAAAGTTAATTCAAACACCCTCGGGATAAAAAAAAAAAAACAACAACAGATCTTACATCCAAAAAAGAGCCTGTATCCTAGAATACCTTAGCTAAGCATACAAAAATGTAACATATCTCTTAAAAAAACAGAGTATGTACAAAAATGTGTAGTGTACACGATGGCTATCCGAAATCTTATAGCAGCATGGTACATTCTCTCATATAACCATATGAAAACGATTGGATTATAAATAGTAATTGCTCTTGTTTAAATTTTTCGTAGAAATTATTTCATGTGAAGAGTGAAATATTATTTTCAATAAAATCCAACCCGAATCCAAAATTGGTACCAATATGTCTTGGGATAATCAAGATTGGTTATTAGCGATAACCTGTTAGTCCTGCTCCTAACCCGGTCCAAGCCTTATTACCCCTGAAAAAACCATCTAATTTGTTATGTTTTTATTTGTTTTATTAATTTATTATTTACTATTAAGACGTGGAGTAATGCTAGGTGCACCTAGCCCACGTACATGTCTGACGTACATGTTAATCTATGACATGCTAAATTGCTAATGAGTATTACTAAACCATACAACCGTTATTAACATTTCACAAGTAAAGGTCAACAGCCATAAAGAAAAAATGATATTCCCATTACCCTATCTTTTGCAGCAGCCAGACTTAGAGCTTGTAGTGTTTACAAAGCGGGAATTTCGTCGCTGATTCGCTTGCAGGAGAGGGATCCGCCAGCAATCTCATTGAATGTACAAGGAGTAATATCGAATATTTTCTGCATGTCAGATTCTTCCTTACCTTCGTTTTTGCATTGCTATAAAAACAAATAAGAAACAAACAACAGCAGAACTGGAGCATGACGAGTGCAGCGAAGTTTCCGTTCTTTATTGTGCTTGCAATTGCTGCGATTTTCATTGGATTTGTTATTCGGTTCTCAAATAAGCTGGAATATACTTCATCCGTAAGTTCTTTTATTTTCTAGTTCGAAGTGGTCGGGTACTATATATCAGTATTTTGTGCATTATACGTACAGAGATTTCAGAGCAGAAAAGACCCGCGAGCAGGTTAACTATATTATCTATATTTTTTTATTTTTCTCGCTGAACTTATTTTTTCAGAGGCTATGGACAGCAGAAGAACTAAGTATGTATAACGGTACTGATGATAGTGTGCCTATTCTCCTTGGAATTATTGGGTAATTCAAATGCACCCTATGCGTGGTTTGCATGGTTTCAATTGGCTTTGAAGGGTATCTGATGTATCGCTGGATGGCAGGAGCGTGTTCGATGTATCTAAAGGTAGAACACATTACGGTCCAGGGGGTGGTTACAATCACTTTGCAGGGAGGTTAGTTCGAGCTGTCCACCTGAAACTTCTCTGCTCCTATGATTGTCTTATAAATGTTTTGAGTTTTGTTGGGAGAAATCCATTGAGTCATTACTCGAGCGTCTGAAACCTTTGGCATTTTTTAGTTTGTTTTTACTAGACCGACATTGGCACTTCGTGCTTATTTCAGCCATCTATAATCTTGTCTTTTACATTAGTAATCTTCAAGCGTTTGAGGTTGCCATTCTCTCTGCTGAACTGGTGTGGCAGGCATCTTCAAGATGAAAGCAAAACCATGGCCTTTATTCTTGGCCATGAACCTCCTTTCGTTTTTTGGATTCACTCAATTTTCTTATTTTCAATCCCAAACTGATGAGAAGAAAGGAACAAAAAACCAGAAGTTTCTAACTTGAAACCCTATACCCAACAATGAATATGTTACATTCCATTTCAATCAAAAGAGTTATCATAAAATAAGTAATACGATTTTTTTCTAACTACTTCTGCTCATTGGTTTGACAATATTTTGTCTAAAATCAGTTGCAAAGTTGGAACAAGCCATCCAATTTTTTGCTGTCGCTGATTGTGTAGATTTAGAATATTTTTTTGCAGTGAAACTATGTGGGAAAGAAATAGGGAAACTACCAGAGACTGGGTATCTGAAACTCCAAGACAAGCATTAACCTTGATCTCATTTGGCTGGTAGTCTTTAAATTTTAAGTCACGGTAATAACAGAGATTTGCTATGATTGCTCAAACTTTGGTTCTATTTTAATAAAATGTAGCTGACACTTCTAATTTACCTCAAAATTGTTAACGAATTTGCAAGGCCCTGCTTGTCAAAACAGAAAAATTTAGTCCATTATGTCATAAAAATGTTACTATCAAGCTGGTTGTGAAATACTTGCTATATCAGCTCAATTGAGCTGCCTAGTTACTACGCGTACTATATGATTTACTCATTGTACAACTTCCTTGTGGTGTACAGAGATGCTTCTCGTGCATTTGTTTCCGGAAATTTTACAGGTAAAAGTTAGTGTTCTTGCCGGTTTATTGAGTTCCTTAAATTCCTTCGTTTTTTTTTTTCAGTATGGTTCTTTGTATGTTTGACTTTTGTGACTGTAGTTTCTTTTGATTTCTTGCTATAGGAGATGGATTAACTGATTCTTTGCAAGGTTTATCAAATACAGAGGTAACTAATCTTTAAAGTATGATCATTTGGCCAATTATTATTCTGAAATGATACTGCATCATGAATATCATAGTAAATTACTTTAGGACCATTTTTAGCATGGCTAATTGCTGGAGAGGATATTGTATTTTCTCTACAAGGTTTAAATAGTTTACCAGAAAACCATGCAGTTAAACTGAGGCTATTCATGATTTCTTATTGAATAAATTCCATACCCAACAATATTGGTTCCAAATTAGTCGAATGTTATGGTAAAGCTTCACTTCTAACGACACGAGGAAAAGCAATGTGCAACATGAAGGACATGATTGGTTGTGGTAAGTAGGAACAAGAAGCTGGTGACTGGGGAAATGACTCAAATCGACCTGAGCTTCTGTATTTCTCTAACTATGCTCATGTTCAAAAACTAGACTTGAGCCTCATAATTGAGCTAAACACCGAGTTTACGCAAAAATTTATGCATTTGAGCTTGGTGTAACTTCTCAAAAATTTCGATTTCGCTTCGCAAAGCCATGACTTGACAAAGTAAGGATTGACAGAGCTATGGCTCTACAAAAGTAAGGCTTGGCAAAGTAATGGCTATACAAAGATAAGGCTCGGCAAAGTAGTGGCTATACAAAGATAAGGCTCGGCTTGCTGGCTATGACTGATTTAAGCAATGCTTATGCTCTTTTAGGATTAGAATTGCCGAACCAACAAGTCAAGGCTGAGATACTTACATGCTGTTTACCTGAATGCCACCGTAAGAAGTACTATGTGAATTAAAAAGATAAATAATTATGATATTCTTACTATCAATTGTGTAGGGGAGATTTTCCCCATGCAGAAATGAAGTAATGATGAACTCTGACAATAAAGAAGTTGGTTCAATATCCACATTTACTTTTGCTCCTTTATTTGTACCTGTTTGGCTTGTAATTCCTTGCCTGGGAGTTCTTAATAAGTTCATTTTTTTCTTCTCATTGTCATTAACACACTCACACGCATCCACACGCACAGAAACCTAGACATACACATGCATCATCTTTTTAGTTCTTCATAGTTATATGAAAGTTGCCAGGCATATGTTATGTAATGGCTGCTGGAAGTTTGATTGCATCTAGGTGCTCCATTTCGTGGGGCCAAATTTCACCGAATTTGGGCATACTACTAAGATATTGTGGTTCTGTGTTAAAATGGTCAAGTTTAAGGTTGATGTCTTAGCTAAAGAAGGAGTGGTTCTACTCAACTCAGTTTGTGGTCCAATTTATGATGTCATATTTTCTGTGCTTAAACATAGTCCGCCTCCTTTATGATCACCAACCTCCTCCTTAGGTCGTTTTTTAGTCACAATTGTGCTTCAGCAAGTTGAAGAGGAATTCTTACCTTCAATATTTCTCTTCATGTTTTGTTTGTACAAACTGTTTGTAGGTAGGATTTGAGCTCCACATGTTTGTTCAGTCTCTATTTTCTACTTGAAAATGTTATTCAGCTATTCTTTTGCAGGTTAAAAGTGTTGTGGATTGGCGAGATTTCTACTTCAGAAGCTATATGTAAGTTATAAATTTCTCTATTCACTAAAGGACATGGACTATAGGATTTTTTTTTCAATTTGATTAGTGTATATCTCATTAGTTGAGAAAAGCTTGTTCTCTTCAACAGAGATGTGTCTGCCTCATACTTAATTTGGTTAGAACTAGGGAACACAACAAGCTTAGCCAACTTCAACTTCGGTTGGTTTGGGATTGTCTTTAATCACGACTGGAGGTTAGAGCTCAGGCCTGAGCTCTACCTTTGATCCTCTGCAGGTAGCTCACTCTAGGCTTCAAGATGACATATGTGCTCATATTTGCCCTGAGTTTGGCTCTGAGGGTCTTCGTTTCAGTGCCAAATGTTATGGAATCCTCAGACGGGACCTTGATCTACCATTTTGGGCGAAAGTTGGTCTGCAGGGGAACCAGGTGCATAAAGTTAAAGAGTGGAATTTTGAGAAAAAGCAAAAAAGTGGAAGAATCATTGTCAAAAAGGGGGAATTCCTATCTGGAGTGTGAGGAGACTATTCCCACCTAAATCCAGACTTAAATATTAGTAAAATCTGGTTGGCAGCCCTACTTTTGAGGATATTTAGGATGGAAGACTCAAGTTCTCCTGATAACTGATCTAATATGTGTCATTTACAGATTATTTGCTGTACAGGGAACTTTTATTCTTCATAATCAAACGAGTCATGCTACATGTGATAGGAAATAAATAGAATAGGGGGAAACTTCTAGGCCACATTGATAATTGGATGAATTTGAAGAATGGCCATTTTACAAGAGCTCACTGTATGTGATCGGTGGGATAATTTTCTTAAGAAATAAAATGTCGCTTAGCCAGCTGTCTGGTCACCCTGTGTAGAATTAAGTCGATGCTCTCCTTTGGTTCTGATTTTTCCAATATATTCTACGGATTGAGAAATCAATTCAGCTAGTTCTATCTTATAGTTTCAACTGAAACATAAAGAGAAGAATGTGTACTTTGCCCCGGTGAATGCACTCATTCAAAAAGTTTGTTATGATGCGGTGAAGATAGTGCTTTGAAATTATGTCAAACGCGATGGTCTCAGGAGGTCACATCTCTAATGGGTTCGCCCTTGCTTGGTCCAAGATTCACCTGGTGTAAATGAGATTCATCCATAATGGATTAGTACCGCTTGTTTCTTTCTTGTCGTATCCACATGAACTATCTACATGATGACCATTGCTGCGAAGCTCGTAATGAACTTGTGTTGCCAAGTGTGTTATAATACCCTATGGCCGTGCCATTGATCAAGAAAGTGTGGCAATCTTACTTTGATTTTCCCCAAGAAAACATGCATTTCATTTTCAAAACAGGAGTTGTAGATTCTTATCTCATTTTCTCCTAAAATTGGCTTTTGAATGCTAGAACGGTTCGGTGGTATGCATATAATATAATGACTTTTGCCTGCTTTGCATGATTTTGGGGGAAGGAAATGGTGGTGAAAATTTTGCATTTGACATGCAATATATATTTGCACATCAATGTTTTGATTTCAGATTTGCTGGTAAGCTTGTTGGCCGGTATTATGATAGCCAAGGAAACCCAACGAAATATTTGAAAGGAGTAGAAGCAAAGGCTTCCCGTGGTGCGCAGCTTTTGGAGAAACAGAAGATTGAAGAGGCTAAACTTCCAAGTTGCAACTCAAGGTGGAGTCAAGACGAAGGAGGAGAGGTAATTCAAACCTGCAACAGTCGTTTAGTTTGGAATGCTTTGAATCTGCAATGATCGGGTTTGCTGGGGAAGCAACCTGACAAAGGCTGCCCATTATCTTATTTAAAACAAACATTTTGTGTTCAGGTATGGTGTGATGAAGGTTATCCAAGGTTGATTCAGAGACCTTTGGATATTGCTTTGACGGGGAAAATGAGCAAGCGATGTGCATGCTTCAAAGAGGAAGAACTAGACAAGCCTGGGCTGGAGCTATACGAGGGCTGTGAGAGGCTGTCCAAAGTTTGCCCAGTGTAAAATTTTGTTTGCATAGTATCTTATCTCTTATATCAACGTGTGCTAATTATATTTTCGTCCATCTTCTAAGGACATCCTTGATTGATCCCATGTATTGGTATAACTTTTTGAGCGGCCTTTCATTTACTAGCCGATGAATCTTTTGCGAATGATTTTGTGCTCGATATCCTTAGAGTTGGGACACGCACCCCAAACTAAAAGTGAATACTTCTTCCCTCCGCTGTGGTCTGTTTGATTGCTTTGTCGGAGTAAGGTGTATGGATGAGAGGGCTAGAGGGTTATTGTGAATAACCTGGTAAACCGTGTGCTATGACCCTGCAATGTGCCTGCCAATTACAAAAGGACACGATTAAAATTGAAATGAGTCTATTGAAAAGCTTAAAAAAATAAATTCTATTATAGTTTAAATTAAATTGCTTTGACTCTGGAGCTGGTTTTATTTTTACGGTTTTTACTGCCAGTCAGTCTGCCACAAATATGAAACCCGCCTCCAGTCTCTGGTCTACGTCCTTTTATTAATGTAGTTTTCTGCCGTGCAAGTCTACTGGTATGCGTCACATCTTCATTTATACGTGGCTCTTGTCGGTGAGTCGCACTAAGTTTCCACCATGTAGCGTTAGTACGAATCTGGCCTTTAATAAATTAAAAGTTTTAGTCTACGAAGCTCTCTTCGACTTAGCTCCTGAGTGGGCCTTTTGTTGAAACAGAGACCCTCTTTTAGTCCCTTTTTCCATCTCCACTCGCAGCTTTGGGTCCCGCAGGGGTCGGGCCTTACTTGGGTTGGTCACACAGAATAAAATCACATAATTGCCTCAGCAAAAAGCTGGCCCCGGCTTCTGTTTCCTGCTCGCGCGCCGTTGGCCCTCAATGCCGCTACCAAATGCGATATGTAATGGGTCCACATAAAAAGCCAAAGTTGGTGAAACGATTCTTTCATCTTTCAAATGAGTAACCACATGTCTCGTTTTTACGTGTGGGCTGCCTACAACTCCAATATCAGACGTCTCGAATCAACACTTTTACCTCAAATTCTTTAATAATATACAACACGATCATTTATGAGGTTTCCTTGCGTCAGAATGCCAACTCAAAATACTGTTGTTTAATGTACGTTAATGCTGTCTTATAATATAAGAATCAATACTTAGATGGTTTATTTATTGGGGAATTATTGACTTCAGGAAAGATCTGAATCAGCGAAACAGTTGGCCGCAGCCAATCAAATAACAGTCTTCTCTCAATTTAAGGCGAAAAAGAAGGTTCTGACTTCTGACTTATAGGGATTGAACCACGGTGGCTAAAGCTGGGAAACCGGACTGTACAATTTAATCTGTGACCTAATTAAACCGGTTCTTGTCGTGGAGTTAGTCCTTAATTAATAAATCCCTACATATGTTGCAAATTTACTAATTTTTTTTCATCTTTAGCTTAATTTGGGTGCATGACGAGTCAGGAGTGGGTTGGATGGGCGAGATCGGGTTCTGTACACGAACTATTATTCGTGGCCGTCCCTAATCGTCCGTGGAGTTCTTGTTTTTACGTGCTACAAATTAATCTACAGATAGTGAAGATTCTTGTTACAATACAACATGTGCAGAACGAGAATCCATGGTGGGTGAGAGCCGGCCGGGCGGCCGCAGCAGGCCAAGTGGCGATCTTCTGGTGGATTAGAGAAATGTACTCTGGATCTTGTGGCGCTCAGGGCCGCGATTCACGAGACAAATTGGGTTCGTATTTGGACACTTATGTAATAATTTGCTGGTGTCATTAGATTATGCCATCTTGGTTACGTTAATGGAGTTTGATTGGCGAATTATTTATACACGACAGGGGAAAAAAAAATGGGAGTGGGTGAGTAGTGTTAGAGAACTAAGAACATGTACAGCTACTCTGAAAAATTCTCGATGCTTGTGTTTTCCAGCTCTGGGTGCATTTCGCAGCTGCTGACGCTCAGAGAGCGAGAAAGAAGGGAAGCGATTAGAGTACTTTGCAACAAAATTTCGGTCTGATGTTCTTGAGGAAGCTCCGATCTGCAGCTCTAATGGCGGCCGACGAGAAGCTGTTCGTGAAAGACAAAGAGATCCGTTTCACATCCCTCCTTGTTAATTACCCCAAAGCTCTCGCCTACGCTCTCCTCTTCCTCACTCTTTGGCTCCTCCTGTTGCTCGCCTGGTTTCCATCCAAACGCACCGCCGGCGACTCTCAATCTCACCTTCTTCTCCGTTCCGCCGGGGGAGGGAAGAGCGAGCGCAAATGCGGCGGCGACGGAGGGGACGACAGCGCGTTCTTTTACATGTACGAGTTGCCGGAGAAGTTCAACTCCGGCCTCCTCCGGCAGTGCCGGAACCTGAGCGTGTACACGGACATGTGCCCCCACGTCGCGAACCGCGGCCTGGGCCAGCCGCTCCCCTCGCTCGGCTCGCCCAGCTGGTTCGCCACTCACCAGTTCATCGCCGAGATGATCTTCCACGCCCGGGCCGAGACCCACCCGTGCCGCACGCGGGACCCGCGCTCGGCGACCCTCTTCTACGTCCCCTTCTACGGCGGCCTCCACGCATCGAGCAGGTTCCGTGAGCCGGACCGGCGGGAACGCGACCGGATCGCCGTCGAGCTCGACGAGTACCTCGGGCGGCAGCCCGCGTGGCGGAGGTTCGGAGGCGGGGACCACTTCCTGGCCCTGGGCCGGACGGCGTGGGACTTCATGCGGGACGACGACGGCGGGGGGTTCGACTTCGGCGCGAACCGCCTCCTGAGGCTGCCACGTGTCCAGAACATGTCGGTGCTGACGGTGGAGCGGCACCCGTGGCAGGGGGTCAACCAGCACGGCATCCCCTACGCCTCCTACTTCCACCCGTCGACGACCGAGGAGATGACCGCGTGGCAGGAGGAGACTCGGCGGGCCCACCGTCCCTACCTGTTCTCTTTCGTGGGGGCCCCGCGCGTCGGGGTGGAGAAGGCGGCCGTCCGGGACGCGATCCTCCGGCGGTGCGAGGCGTCGCCGCGGTGCCTCGCGGTGAAATGCGGCCGCGGGGCCAGCGCGTGCCACGAGCCGGGTCGGGTTCTGATGGCGATGAGGCAGTCCATATTCTGCATGCAACCCGCCGGCGACTCGTTCACGCGGCGCTCCGTGTTCGACTCGGTGCTGTCGGGTTGCATCCCGGTGTTCTTCTCGCCCCACACGGCGTACACGCAGTACCAGTGGTTCTTCCCCGCGGAGCCCACCGCGTACTCGGTCTTTATACCGGAGGAGAAAGTGGACAGAATGGAGGAGGAGCTGATAAAGATCCCGAGCTACAAGGTGGAGAGCATGAGAAACACTTTGATCGGTCTCATCCCTTCTATCACTTACGCGCACCCAAACGCCACCGAGATCGGGTTCAAGGACGCTGTAGATGTCGCACTGGAGCAGTTAGTGAAGCACGTCAGATCGAAGCTACTACCGCATTCACAGTCCACGTAAGACAAACGACAGAAAAATGCATTGATGGGTTACCGAATTGCGTACCGCTGCTTCTTCTACGCGCCGAGACCGCGCACCATGAACGTGATTAGCTTTTATTGCGCCACCCAACGTGCTATCTGCATAATGAAGATGACCAGCTAGGGAGTAGGAAGCAGAAGGAACAGATAGATGATTAACATATATAGAATTTTTGTTTGTAGCATATATATATATGTTACCAATTATACCATACATATATATCATATATCCAGGTCAACTATTTATTTTTTAATTCATTACTCATGTCTGGATTGGAGGATCATGGAACTTTTTTTTTTTTTTTTTTTTAGGAGAAACTAGAAATGTTTCTTGTTGCACGTTTCTAGCACTTTTGCATTAATGGAAGTCATGTGAGAATTTTGGAGAGCGAAGGGGATGGGCGGCTGTCGCATGTGTTTGGGTGGAAGTGTGAGCAATGTTGTCATATTGTTAGCACTTAGCAGTGGGGCTTACGCGGGAAGGGGACAACGCGAATGTGTTAAACATCTGGAGCACAATTATATACGTTTGATATCATTTGGTATGATTAAGACGGCCTTCACCCATGTGCGTTCACCGTTCACTGGTACGAAGGTTGCCGCGAACAAAACTGACAAACTATAGACACGAGAATGGGAGGGTCCCTAGAAGATATCGGTTGCTGGAACAGTTCGCTCACTAAAGGGCTGGGCCGGTTTCGTTGTTTCAAGCTGGTCACAATTGTGAGAGGGTTTAATTTGGAACATTAGTCTATGAGTTTCTAGACCCCAATTCTCTCGATCGAATCGACTGGGCGAGATATCTCCATTTATTTGATGCGCCTTCCCGAGCTGGGACGTAGGCTTTAATCATTCATCTGGATTTGTTTTTATCGCCTCTCGAAAAACGCCCAGAAACTTATCTGGAGAAACTCAGCCACTTTTAGTAACCGAAAAGTGGGCTTAGGGGAGATGATTGACCTGAGTTCTGGGCCTCAATGTAAGAACCAGCCGTACAACTTTCTCACATTGTGTCTCACAAATTAGTTTCCATAGCAATGTTTTAAGAAAGAGCGGTGATATGCGTACTATGTGTACTGCCATTTTTAAATGTGAAACTTTATAGTGTGATGTGCATGCAGTCCAAGTAAGAGATAAAGTAAGATCTTTTTCTATGGCCACCCTAAACTCTAAACCTTATTAATTGGACTGTCAACTAGGACAACTACACCTGGATGTACAGCCTCACAGTAAAACATGGAAGTACATCATTTCTCTTTGAGAAAATGGGTAAAATTATGTATCATTTGTGGATTAAATCAAATGACTCCAGATCTTATATATCTTACTGATTATTTTATTTTTAATGAATGCAGCTGATGAGTAAATCATAAGAAGCAAGAAGCAACGTTGCTTGTACAAGTAAATGACTTGGTAAGCTAGGCTTGTAGATTTACTAAGGGAATGGAAATAGAAGATTCAGGACCTGGAACCAGCTTAGGGGCGAAGTTAATGAAAGGAGAAATATTAAAACCCTATATATATAAGTGTCACGGTGACAAATGTCTTCATGATAATGAAATAACTCATCACGATCTACTCCATGTTGAAAAGGAAAGATTAAAAGAACTCCATGTTCTTTATAGCTGTTAATGGATAGGAAAGATAGCCGGCCCTGTGCTGAGTTCTGATACCTTGTAAATATATATCACACACACACACATATATAGCTAGGTCAGATATGGTATAAGCCACCTTTACTGCAACTCGATAGTGATCATTCACACCCATGTTCCAACTACAAAAAGGTCATGGTTAGAGTTTTTCAAGTACCGGCTTAATTAAATTACACCCTCTCTTAGTAAACCTCACAATTCTATCTTACTAGGTAAGATAAATCGATCTCCTCCAATTACTGGTTCATAAATATTGGTACTTTAACGATCTTAACAGGGGTAAAGCTTTTCTCTAACCTCTTTTGGTTGTTGTTTGCATGAAGATCGAGTACTCAACAGTACTTCAAGCCATAATTCTGGGAGGCTATCTAAATGGGATAACTATATGTCTACAACGAGGTGCCCAGGTATTTCTTACGGAGAGCTTTAAACATCAAGAAATCAACTGAGAACGATCGAAACCGCGATTTTGAAAAGGCACGAATTACGAAGAATAACGAAATAATCATATATACTCTAGCTAAACAGTACTTCAGGTGTATGTATGTATATATACAGTTAGGCACTCACCTTAAACCATCTAAAACTAGTTGATGCTTAAACATCTCTGCGAAAAGTTAGTGATCTTATAGAGTACAGCTCGATCACTTGGAAAATTTCAGAAATTCGGACTCGCATCCGAGATAGTGGAAGGGAACTTTTTGAATAAAAGAGCCTATCTCCAGAGCTTGAGACGTCGAAGGGTTCCATTTGTTACTATGGCAGAGCTGATCTGGATTTTGATGGGAGGCGAGTAGCTTGTCCAAGAATGACCAGTCACCATGAAACCTCTCGTGTTGAACCACTCCAGCTGCTCCTCCTGATCCACTACCAGTACTTCCTAGTTTCATCAAGTTCTGGGAGCACTCAATGTCCACATTGTTCAGGCTGATTGTTTGAACAAAAGGGGCGACGGCAGATTCGGGGCTCATAAGCTGTGGAAGATGCATAGAGTTGTCGAACCCGAGATCGTGATACTGCATCTGATGAACGTTGTGTTTGTGCTCCATACAGCTGTGACCCGACCCGCTAGGCTTCAAGTGATTAAAGTACTGTTCGTGATCTTCAGCCCCTATCTCCGATATTTGAGGGCTTCTTTGAAAGTTTTTCTTTTTAAATACCCTGCAGACGACCCACCCATCTTCCTGCTGCAGGATCAAAAGGAGATAATTAAGCTCTAGCCTTCAAATCAATCTTACTTATATGAAGAACAAGTTACCTAGAGCAAGAAATGTAATGGTACCGAAAAGTTATATAACTTTTCCGTTTACTAAAAGGACCATTTTCCGTTCTTTTGATCGTATATACCTGAACTTCGGAGTTATCATCGTCTAGACGATACTCGTGCATGATCCAATCAGTCTTCTGGCCATGAGGTGCCCTTCCTGTGTAGAAAACTAGGGTTTTTCTCATGCCAATCCTCTTGGAATTGCTGAGGTGGATGGCCTTATCCCTCCCCGTGGCTTTCCAGAAACCTGCTGTGGTTGCCCTATTTGTCCGAGTCCCTGTTGGATATTTCTTGTCCTTGTGACTGAAAAAGTACCATTCGTTTTGTGGACCAGACCCAATCCTGCATTTATCTGCAGATGATAACAAATTCATTTTCAGAAATAAGCCATGAGTAGATATTGTACTATTTCCATGCAAACCCTAGAAAGCTTTTTATTCCCATCTTCCCAAGACAGCAGTAACTGCAGCGTCTGCATGGTGTGAAAGGTTGAGAGACCTTTCCATGGAGCTGGGTTATTGGGAAGAGGGAAATAGGACGACGAATGTGTTTAAAGTCAGAGTTCAGCAGCAGCAGAAGAAAAATGACTTAGAAGAAGGAGAAAAAGAAAAAAAAAAGATCAAGAAGAAGAAGGGGAAGAAGAAGAACAAGAAATGCAACCTTTCAGGTCCCACGGCTCGAGCTTGTTCAGATCTACATCACGGATCACATCCAGGTCTATGGCTTCATACGCAACTTTCTTTCTCAGGTAATAATAGAGAAGCTCCTCATCTGTAGGGTGAAAGCGGAAACCTGGAGGAACTGTGACATGTCCATTCGCTGGCATCATCTTCACTTGTCTGTAACCCTACAAGATGAATGAAGAAGACAAGCATTATAAGGAGCAGCAGTAAAACTCTTCCTACTTACAGAATTTTATATGCATCAACAACCTCTCTGCAAACATACATCCTATGTATTAAAATACAAACACAGAACAAAAAATGCAGTCTATTACTGAAAAAACACCAATTGAGAATCCTAAAGTGTAAAAATTTAAGCAAGATGATGAAGAACTCAGTTACGTCTTCTTCATAGCAGGTAAACCCTAGGATTCTAGCATGGATCGAGGGACCAGCACAACCTTATCTTTAGTCAAAAGACTACTAACGCGTTGCGCCATATAGCGGTTTTGTTGAAAATGGAGAAAGTGAACGGTGAAGTCACATTAGAATCATTAATTTCAGCTGAGCCAGATTTGAAACGTTGACATATATGAAAATCTGATTCATACGTACATAAATGCCACTGCACCTCTCTTTTTGAAATCTGAGTCATTTGTGAAGATATAACGACGACGGAAAGAAAAAAAAAAGCCTAAATTTCTAAGAGAACAACAAAGTACTGCAGAGATTAATACTCAACTCTAAGACGAGGAATCGATTAACCAGATGAAAATTTTAAGCGGAAGAGAATTAAAAATTTCATGCAAATTTCGCGAGGATATCCTTTTTCGATCATATATAACTCGAACTCCATGATCAGTAGTAGTTCACCTTTAAACAGAACTCGTGAACATAAAAAGCTGAACGGAACCGTAAAACAGAACTCATGATGAACATAAAAAGCTGAACGGAGAAGCACTATAAAGTCCAACTGAAGCCGGAGATATATCTCAACTCACCAAGAACAAGTCGAATAGAGCCAAAACCCAGATCTAATTCAAACTGAAAATCGAACGCAGACCTCTGTTTTCCGAAGTGCCTCACCGAGTCTCTGGTAGAATAAGCTCCAGAATGGGTCTAAACGGAGAAGACTGGAGGCTTAGATATACAGTGTAAAACTCATTTAAAAAACAGAGCGATCAGAAAGCTGGAAATATATATGAATCATTTGTATATATATTTAAACGTAAGAGGAAGTGATTATCCCTTTGGGGCATGAGAAGACTGGGATCATTTGTCCGTTGAATAGGGGACCTACCCGAAAATCGCCCCAGAAGGAGAAGAAAAATGCAAACCTGTCAAATTGGATCTCTCACATCGATCCTTCTATTCCTTCTTAAGAGTCAGAGTCAAGGGAATGAAGGAATTTCACCGCTCATTCCATATTCCCATGATCTTTCATGCTACTCAGAGTCTGAACCCTTCTTTATTTTTTCTTGACACTCAGACCGTTTGATACTTAATTCTTTTTTACTATTATCTAGAAGAAATTACAGACGCAAATGCCCCTCCATATATACTCTTCCAAACTACCTTAATGCCTCTTGAACGAATTTGATCAAAGGGGGAAAGCTGGGAAACCAACCCTTCCTCTTCTATCCACCTTCTTGATCAGCGGCATACACATATATAACAGTTTTTGATTAAGTTTGTATTAAAGGCCAAAGAGCCGAACCAATAAGAGAAATTTACCATAAGTAAAAAATTATACCAAAACTTAATTAAATAGTCAGTAATACTCAATCACTTCTTCAATTAAGATTGAATAGTACCCCATATATATATATATATATACTTGAATAAACAAAAAAAAAACAGAATAGTACATACTCCAACTATAGAAAATTCGGGTTAATTGGTTTCGTCTGGTTTTACCACACAGGGATCTTGGTTACTCACTGCTTGCAACATCAGAAGTATTTTTGGTAATTTAGCCTACTCCCAGGGTTGAATGGTGAATATGTGTGGGAAATTATAGGCAGCTAGGGTTACAGATAAAGAAGGATATTAAGAAGGGAGATGGTTAAGCACGTGATCAGAGGGAGGTCAGGGTAAAAAGGCAAAATCCTCAAAGTCCGTGAGCCATGCACGTGCAGAGCCCACACCCTAACGCGTTTCGATGCCTCGGTCCCATTAAACAAAACAGCCTCGCCTTTATTTCTGACTCGAAGGGATTCTCACGCCATTGTCCCTCTCCTTCCTCCTCCCCTCCTCTCTCCCCTGGTCAAACACGGAGATATCGCATCCATGGCAAAAACCCACATTATGCGCTTCCTCATGACCCAGAACCTGATTGTAATCCTATACGCTTAATGGGCTCCGCTCTTCAGTACTGTTGACACAGAATCAAGTGCAATTAAGACAGTATAGTTAAATGAACTCTTGCTCGATCCTCCTATACAAGCAGCTTGATTTCTGAAGGTAAACGGTGTTAATTAGTTGTCTTTAATTCCCACCTTCACTTTTTAATTATAGCTCAATGTTAACGTGTCAGACCCAGGACTCAAAGTGGCTGTATTAATGGTTAGATCATACATGTGTACGAAAGAGAGCTGCAGGTGGAAGAAGCTAGGTTAATTGCGTAGCAGTTTTCATGGGATTCCTTTGTTTCGGGCATTTTCGGAAGGAGGATTTAAGGTCATGTTTACGAAGTCAAGAGGGTTAGAAGAGTAAAAAGGGTGGTGGTTAAGGTTGGGGGGAGCACTTACTTTTCTTTGAGGTCTGTGAAACGGAAAAAGGGTTTAAAAGCGGTGGCCTCGTAAAGAGTGGCCAACAGAAGAGAGGATGTGACAACGTCAAGGCTCCTCTCCTTCTTCCTCGCCTACATTTCTGTGCTCTGTCTCTTGAAATTGATGGGGATGGGCGACGGGGATTTCCCTTTCATGCATTAGCAGTCCCTAGACATTGATAGAGTCCTTCTCACTCTTTTCGTCTCTTTCTCCAACTTCTCTGTCCTATCTGTGATATACGTGAAGAGGTTGACAAAGCCGTGTCTTTGTTACGTAAGTGTGACTGTGTTTTCCATTTACAAAATGTCGATTAATATTGTACTCCATTCCAACGTCTGTGCACAAGGTCAAAACCTGGGCGTAGTGGGTCACGCTATCCATCTGATCATCGCACTGCTGGAAGAAGCACTTTTCCAGCTCGCGCGTAGTGATACACAGCTTTGTTCTGCCTTTTGAGTAAGTTTCTGTATATAAATATGGTCGACTGTTTTCAGTACTGGCACCGGCATCTCTGTCTGGGGACAAAAGGAGGCTTGCCGGGGACGAAGAACAGGGCCTTGCCTTTATTTCTTGAACACGGTTATGGTGATGATTGGAGTGAAGATTGAGAGAGAAACCTACGCGGTATATAATAGAAGTCAGAGGAAAACTCATAATAAGCGTAATCTGGCAGTGAATCCATAAAAGTTCAATCAACTGCATTTCTAAGCAGTACTTTGCGACTCCATGCATTTGTACGTCCATATAGCCAACGCTGGACACACTGTGCGCTGAAGTTTCAGTGGGCAAGTTAAATTTAAAACTCTTGAACACCAAATTATAATTAGGAAAAAAAAACCTAAAGAGACCAAAATGATCTATATATCAACTTAGGGATATAGGGATCTGCATGTGACAAGGAGTCAAAAGCATGCAATTGATCAACAATTTATTTTGCATTAATTCATGCATGCCCATTCTAAGGGTATTATTTATTCGATCAATTAGTCATTAGTTAGCAGTTAATTCCATGACGAGTAATCATGTAATATTGTCCTATATATATAAATAACACGAACCTTATCCAATAGTGTTCCAGTCAACTGAGCATTATTGCCAATACTAACACTTGAAGCAATGTGTTTTAAAAGTTATACACCTGCATGGCAGATCTTAGAAGAGAGCTGTAAGATAAGTAAATCAGAGCATGACAAAAGATTTGCTGATAAACTGCTTAATATCGGTTGAGGCTCATTATCGAATGATCGATCAGATGGCTAAGGGGAAGTTACTTGTCAAAGATTGATGCATGATAGAATGTTTCCATACTTCTCTCAGTAAATAAATAAAAATTATGCGATATTGAAGTATAAAATGAATCAATTGGTGAACAAAATAGATAATCTTGGTAGTTAATTAGTGATCGAAACGTCTCCTATATTTATATACACATAAAGTCATGGTAACTTGATGTCCTAAAGAAACTATGTTTTACGTTCACAATGTATGCTTCTTACAGTGATGTTGCTTGAACCTAAGACCATGAATCCTAATTGAGTGTAAATTACACAGTAATCAGTGATTAAGAGTTTACGAAGCAAAGTGTTCATTAAATTTATATACTCATGTTCTATATGTTCTATATGTTACTAGAAGATCAAATTTATTAAAAAAATGGATCGACTTTCAATTGGCCAGTTCAGTGATCTTAACATTGTTAAAGATATGCAAGATTGTCTGACAGATATTTAATGATATTTTTAGGCTTTTGATTTGAGAGAGAGAGGGGGATTCAGGGACTAGTGAATGCTCGTTTCTCTTTTGTTTGTGAACAAATAGGTAATAGCTAGCTAGATAGGGTAATTAATTACTCAATGAAGCCTCCTTTCGTTCTCGATGAAATTCATCATAATCCTCTTTAGAGTTCTACTTCACCAAAAGGAAATGAATCAGTACTGTACATGTATATATAATTCAATAGCAATTGATTGTTGCGGTGTGTTCCTTAAAATTGAAGCAACGGTGGTCAGTGCTGTCTTCGCAAAAGAAATTAAAAAGAACTTCGATATCTTCGAGATACTAAGTACCTAAATCAAGAACTTAATTGTCTGGACTGTTTAATATATGGTGTCATGGCATTATATATTTAGTATTATTCATTTATATTTTTTCGAATAAATAGATTTTCAAATTAAGTATATATTTCGATATATAGCAGATATTTATTCATGTCAAGCGGAGGCCCTACATAAGTTCTATTTCTCTCTCTCTCTCTCTCTCTCTCTCTCTCTCTCTCTCTCTCTCTCTCTCTCTCTCTCTCTCTCTCTCTCTCTCTCTCTCTCTCTCTCTCTCTCTCTCTCTCTCTCTCTCTCTCTGTGTACATAATATCCTTGATTTTTTCCGAATGCCATGCATTACTTCATGCTCAAGGAAATGAATCCATTCCATGTATTTATATTAAATAGTAACAACATATTGCCGCGAAGAATTTGACAAGTTTGTTTCTTTGACCTAAAGCAACTATGCGTGTTACACGCTCTGTTCATAAATGAAAATCTTAAACAATGCAATTCCTTTCCACGATACAAATACTTGTCCTGAAAATTTTTGGTGACTGGTACTTTAAAACCATACATTCTATCCTAGAAAACAAAACCCAGTACTACCATCTACAAGGAATTAAATAGTTGTTCATAGGGGGAGTGGTGGCCGGGAGCAATGATATGAACCTGAGCTGTATAAAATTTTCATATATAGGGTCCTAGTGGCTCTACAGGCAATATATGCTGTAAGACTTCACTCTTCACTCCTCGGAGAAAGGTGGTGGCTTCTAACCTAAGCAGACTGATCACAAACTTTGACGAAGAATATAGTACGTACACGCTCCTTTAAACTTCTCATTGCTTCAGCTCAAAGCTAGGCAGGCCATTATAACATGTTTTAATGCTCCCCCACTTCGTGGCCACTACGTGATCTGCTCTTTGTTTCCTTAAAATTCAATTGCATCTGATCTCTCTCTCTCTCTCTCTCTCTCTCTCTCTCTCTCTCTCTCTCTCTCTCTCTCTCTCTCTCTCTCTCTCTCTCTCTCTCTCTCTCTCTCTCTCTCTCTCTCTCTCTCTCTCTCTCTCTCTCTCTCTCTCTCTCTCTCTCTCTCTCTCTCTCTCTCTCTCTCTCTCTCTCTCTCTCTCTCTCTCTCTCTCTCTCTCTCTCTTCGTTTATATGGAGCTCTGATTATGATCAAGTCCCGAAACACCGAAGGAGGCTGGAAACCTATGCAAGCTTGGGAAGCGGGCGAGAGAGAGACTGAGCGAGTCAGCTTAAGAGAGAGTGAGCTGAAGGCCTATTGAGATTGTAGCCCACAATTCTCTCCTCGAGTCCTGTGTTGGAGGAAGGAGCGTTCCATTGAAATCGAGTCCATGTATGAATCTCTACGCGAGTCCAACCAACTTGAAATACAGCATATTAGATAAGTCCAATTCGGGTTAACAACGGATTACTTGGGCCCGTAGACGGGCTCGTTCTTTGCTTCTGACTAGCTGTATTGGACCAAGTAAGGACGGCAAATGCTTGATTTCTTACGAAGAAAATGAACGAATATATAAAATTATAGATAACAATAATGTACATTATGAACTACATAAAAATATATATTTAAAAATAACGAATGCAATAAAAATTAATAAATATAACAGTAGCTAATAAAAAACATGAAATTTGTTGATTTTTAATAAGATAATTAATTATATTTGTTATACAAAGTTAAGATAAAATAAATAATTTATTATAAGTATCATTTAATTGGTTTAATTAGAAAAAAATATCTTAAAATCTCGAACAGTGTTTTAAAAACTGGATCGAATCGGTTTAACCAGGTTGAACCTGAATAGATGGCTTTTCCGATTTTTTGTTCAAGTAAAAGAACAAAATTTGCTTAATCACCGTGTGAACCGACCGGTTTGTCCGCTTCGATTATAAACCAACCCCGTCTCATCGATATGGGTTGTGGTGATCTACCTTGAAGCCCTACTAGTCAGCCATTGCAGTAGAAATTATAAAAGCACTGGTACTGCTTTGAGTAGTGTAACCGCCTGAGTCATTAATTAGAAACGAACTCGCCAAACTTGTTTCTGACTGCAACTCCCCTGTTTTCTCTAACAAACGAACCAATGGCTTTGTAGCTTCTTACTGTCTTCAGTTTTTGGAGGCATATACAGTTGACGGAGTTGCTTCAACGCCCGATTTTTCCTTTCGAGTCTATCAACTCTCCCGAATTTTTTTCTACTATTCACTCAAATGTGGAGTTCCTATATAAATAGGAGAAAACAGAAGAGAATATTTTGATACCCAATACCTACGGAGGCGTCTTTGGCTATTTTTTTTTTAAAGGTTTTGAAGTTCCAAGGTACAGTGCAGAGGGTCCAGAAAGCTTCGAGAAGAAGAAAGCCGGGCTCTGCTGCTTTCTCGAAAAAGTAGTTTTAGCGGGGGAGAGAGCGTTTTGTGTGTTGATTTCTTTTCGTTCTTTTCCTTTGCATAATGTTACCGTACTGTTCCAGGGTTTCATGGCGGAAGCTGGCGCTCCTGGGAGCCCGGACAGCGGGCACTCAGGCGATCACAATGCGCAGTCCAGTGCGGTACGCGATCAAGATAGGTTCCTGCCCATCGCCAACATAAGTCGGATCATGAAGAAAGCAATCCCAGCCAATGGAAAGATAGCCAAAGACGCCAAAGAGTGTGTGCAGCAATATGTTTCTGAATTCATCGCCTTCGTCACTAGCGAGTATGTTTCCAATCCAGTCCCGTGGTTTCATATGGTTCTCGCGATTCCCGTATTTTTATGCCCCCCGGAGCTTCTTTGATGCAGTAAAATAATGTAAATAATGCAGGGCGAGCGATAAGTGTAACAAGGAGAAGAGGAAAACCATCAATGGGGAAGATTTGTTGTGGGCAATCACAACATTAGGGTTTCAGGACTATGTTGAGCCACTGAAGCTTTATTTGCACCTATACAGGAAGGTGGGTTGTGGATAATTTTTGGTTCTTTTGTCATTTTTTTGGGTCTAATCTTAGCTTTTACGTGCTTTGATTAATCTAATTAGTTCTTTTCTACTGCTATGATTCGCATGGTTGCTGCTCGGGTAGTAGATGGAAGAGGTACTATCTACGTTTCTGAATTTCCATCAAATCATCTGTATGATACTTTTAGATCATTAGCTCTAAATTTGAGACACGTGATGGGAAAATCATAGGGCCAACGCGGTGTGGATCAAGCAGGTTGGCATGATGGTGGAAAATTGAATGTTGATCAAACACGTAGGCGTGATGGTGGCACAATGACCATGGAGCAAGCTGGCTGGCAAGATAGTGGCGCGGTGGATGTGGATCAAGCAGGTTGGGATGATGGTGGTGGACATGGTGGGGATCCTGTGAGTAATTCTTATTTATTTATTTTATTTATTTTACTTTTAACTGCTCGGTTACTCTTACATTTTTCACTATTCTTTTGTGATTATTGGCAGGGATCCTTTGACCCAGCTTCTTTTGATCCAGGAATGGACTACATGTGATTCCAGGTGCCTGCAGGTCTTATTGTAATTTTCGCATATGTTTGTTTTTACATAATTTTTTATCGAGACCAAAGAACAAGGTCTGGAATACTCTATTAACCCTGTCTAGCCTTGTAAAATACAAAGAAAGATTCATTGAAATGACAACGTGCTTATTGTTGTATGAAAAAGAGGGTATCTGTGTGCATGTTGAGTTTTTTGGTTTGATTGAAATACTCAAATTATTTCATACGTAGACTGAGCGTGGTTGTACATAGGTGTTATTAATTATATCTAGGCACCAGCTTTTTGTTGCGAAGCTTATTATCCTTTATGAAGAGGATTTTGCCTCTAGGTGTTAGTGTTGTAGTAAACACCTTACAGTTGCTGTTCCCATGAAACAGGAGCATCTTTACTTTGACAGATTGGCCAGGTTGCAGCTTTCACATGCATTTCTTGTGTTGGATTTTTTGTTTTTTTTTCTTTCATACTTCTTTTTCAAAACCAAAATTGATTTGAGAGGTTTTGCTTGAGGAAAGATGACAAAATATGTAATTTACAGATTACTTACAAGTACATCTAATAGATGTTTGAGGTTTTTACCCTTGAACATAGCCTTTTTGTTTAATTGGCGTTGCATCTTGTTTTGTTTTTTAATGGAGAAGTCTGCTTCAATATTTCAAGGCAACAAACAGGTCAGCCTGTGATTTTTGTCAGTTTTATTACATGGTTTTTGTATCCCATGGCATCTTTCATTATTCCAATGGGTATCGCGTGGTGTTCACATTTATTAGAGAATATCTACTTTCAAAACGAAGTTGATCGGATGCACCTTATAACATTTATTTGTGACAGAGATGTTTCATTTTCTGAAGTTGTATCGATATTTCAAGTCAATATTTATGATGTTAATAGGATGAAAAAATGTTATTCATTATAATTTGTCGTTTTAAAATGTAAGGTGTATGTGCATGAATATATGGAACAGTTTGTATGGAAACAATGTGACATCATTGGGATTCTGTGTTTCGACTGTAGTCTACATGCCAAATTCACCATGAATATGACTTCTTGTGTGGGAAAAAATTGACAAAAAATGGAAAACTGGACATTTTCCACATGTTCCATTTGTTTTAACTTGAAGGTGGCTTTCTTTGAAATTCATCATAGAGCACTTAATTGGACTTATTGGAGCAGAGTCTTTGAAACCCTGCCTGCCGTGCAGGCTTTTATGATCTGCGTGGTGACCATCTTTGTGGTCTACTTCTTTAACTTTTTATTTCTTTTTTTCATTTTTACAAAGTATTTACAGACTATAAAAGTATTATTTTGTTTTTGTCCTTTCTTTCTGTTGAATCTCCAAATCTGCTACATCCCACGAGGGTGACTGGATCAGGGAGTAAGTTTGAGATGTCAAGTGGCCTTAACTAGTTTTATACTATTCTGATTAGCATGTCATATGATTATTAGAATCTGGTTTGACAGGATCAGGGAGTAAGTTTGAGATGTCAAGTGGCCTTAACTAGTTTTATACTATTCTGATTAGGATGTCGTATGATTGTTAGAATCTGGTTCTCTATCATGGATATCTTTAAACTAGAGAGTGAACCAATGGTTTGAGTACATTTTTTTGTTCTGAATTTCCTTGTTGTTTTATGATATGGATAAAACTTCATAATGTTTGGAGGAATATTTCTAAGACATTCCTCTTCTTGGTTCAACTGTGACATAAGCTCTGCCATTTCGTTTCGTTTTGTTTGTTAGGTGGATTGGGAGTGTCTTTGACTGAAATTAGAAGACCTGAACATATTTGTGCTCAGGTACACCTCATAACTGGCTCACAAAAATATTTTTCCGGGGTTCAGTAAAGATTTATATATATCTGGCAAAATATATCTATATACTATGCTTAGGAGTAACTTCTTGAAACCAATTTCTTACCTCTTTCTCTGTTTATCTGTGCAGTTCAAGTAGGAGAGGGAATTGGATGTTCAAGTTGCAGGGAATGGGAACAAGCAGCGTAGTTCTTTCGTTTGCTGCTGCTGGGAACTTTCCATAGTTTTATTCTTTTTGGGCTTCGACATTGATTTTCTTTCAAAGCAAAAATTTACCAGTAAATAGCTTTACATGTCTGCATCATAGAAATGTGTTGAAACTTACTAATGTGTACGAAGTGTCGATACCACGGTGCTTTCTTTATGAATAATACTATGAGTACAATACTGTTTGAGTACATCTGCGTACAACCCTCCCATGCTATTCAATAATGGCACTTCAATAGTGTTTTTTATACACCGAATTTCTTTTTTAAGGAAAATCATGCATCATGGACCATTGAATGGCCCTTTCATGATTTACCTACCAAAGTTCAAAAGCTTACCTTTTATCATATATGTGTTCATCTGTGGCAATAAAACTGTCTACTTGTCTCGTGGGATCGCCGGCTGTGACCCCAGGGCCATGGCTTCTCCATTGCTGCAAGTATCAATTCTTTCTCCTCAATACGTTCTCTGGGGGAGTGGCAGCCTCACGGAAGGGGTGACCGGTACTACTGGAACAGGGAGGGAAGCCACACCCCCCACCCGTGCTAACAGCCTTCAGCAAAACATGTAGGTAAACTCGGTTTTGAATTGTTCTGGGCATCAGACGCGGTGGCGGCGTGACTTGTGCAGTTCAACGGCATATTGAACTGAAAGAGGGCAGGGGCGGCGGAGAGAGGAGGAGCATATATTAGACGAGATAATTGGTGAGAACCGAGTACAGATGAGTTAAGGTTGATGTTTAATCCACCATTAAGTTTTTGACATCTCTACCTAAGTAGAATTATATAAAACAAAAGAAGCTCGTCCCATCATTTTTACTAAGTTTACGTAATTTGTAGGAGCAACTGATAGTACTTTACCGGCAGCTTGATGTTAATAGCTCCTCTCTCTCTCTGCCTTGGGTGGGTCGTGTTCGACTTGCGACCATGAGATAGGAAGTTGACAACTGGGGACGTGGGGTCCCCTTTTGTTTCAGACGACAAAGCGACAAAACTGGACAGGTTCTTCTCCTCCGGGCCGAGCAAGTTGATCCCTGATTCGGTCTTCGAGTATGGGTTAGTTGACCGTCTTCGGGTCCTTTCGGGACTGCGTGTATGAGTCAAACCTTTTGGGAGCTGACGTCTGCCGAGCAGCTTCCTCCTCCATGTATATAAAGAACTATCTGAGAAAGCTAGAGCCACTGAACAGCAAGAGCAATAGCATGAGCGCAGAGAAAAGAGTTTGTTTCGTCAATCCTCGTTCAATCTTTTAGTTGCCATAGATGTCGTCATCGATTCCTCCTAAAGTGCCGGTTAAAGTGAAGATGATCGTAACCCAGTACGTGGAAACAGACGCCCGGAGCTTCAAATCGGTTGTTCAGGGCCTAACTGGGCTCAATTCCAGTACGAGTACTCGGGAGGCGGAGATCAGGCGTGCTGCAGAGGCAGCGAGGCGGGATAAGGAAGAGGAAGAGGAAATATTCAAGCGTACTGAGCAAGTTTCTGGCGTAGAAGGTTATAATAACCTATCTGTGGAGGACTGGGAAATAATGCTAGTGGATCTACCGGTCACGGACGAGTTTCTTTTTCCTTGGAACGATTCAAGATGATCATGAGTTCCCACTAGTACTACAGTATTTTCCATCTCGTATATATGTATCTTGAATATCAGGCTTAACAACACGTACGAACCTTGAAATTACGTACATTCTCGGCGCCTGGCGGAAGTAGTACTCGCCCTAGTTTACTAGCAGCGGGGAGCAATATCGTTAAAGTACTGCACATATAGCGACTGCAGGTGAAACCTGATCAAGATCATATAAACATGTAAGGAGATGAGCTTGCTTTGTTCAATTGTTTTGGCAGCTCCCTGAGATTTACAGTTCTATTGATTAATTCTCTTTGGAGAGCTACGTAAGAATATCTATTTCATCATCTTGTACTTTTCTACTATTTCTTTGCGTCTTTAATTCTCTTAATATTGCCGACAATTTCAAGGCGTGACGAAACAAAAGCCAACCTGCCATGAACGTCGTACGATCGAGCTAGTGATGGATGTGACCACTAGCTAAGCTAGCTAATCACGCTCTGGAGGCATGCATGAAGGTGATTCGATATAATAAAATTAATGACTTGTCAACTTGGCTGTTCGGCTGTCAACATTCAGGGATAATTAATGTCCTGGTCCATGGTGTCTGGATTTATACACACGACCACAGCTTTTGCGAGAAGACTTGTTTCTATCGAGAATTAAAGATTCCTTGTACGAAATGAGGAAAATGATTACCTATTTAGTTAATTAACCCACTTGCTACATTACATGTCTGAATTTTAAAAATATCGATAGTCGAAGTTGGTACTAATTATGAAACACGCTATTGCAAGTTTGGTTTTAATGTCTTTATCTCGTAGAGTTATTGAAGACGAGAAGTAGTGATCCTTGCGGAATCTTCATCTTTATTGATTTCGTGTAATGCTTATGAAATCAGAGGTCGACGGTCAATTAGTTGAAGCGCGACTAATCGAAACTTTTAACTACGTAAACCCAGCTCCGGCATCTTGTAATTTATAGTGCTTGCAGTTAGCTGATCAGAAGGTCGAACTTAATTTCCCATCCGGGCCCAATTCATATTGTTGAAACTAACTTAACGAGGAGGGGTCTTTAATTCTTTCGTCCGCTAGCATGGAGTCGGAGCGGTGGTTCAACCCAGTTTACAATGGATGGCCTTGCCTTACCTAATGATAATTTATATCTATAATTAGTCAAGCAATTATAAAACGGGCAAGAACTGATCACCAATAAATCTAATGTGCAACCATCGTTACCAAATTAATACGGTCCAAATTAAATGCACCACATAATTGCATGGGAAGAAAAAGGTATTTCTTAAAAATTGCGGACTGCTTACACGTACGTGGATATATATCTTCTCTATTTTGATATCTATCCTCTCTTTAAATCTTTCTCGTTAAAATAAGGGGGAAGTGATCTTAAGTGGAACGCGCTATTGCATTAAAAAAAAATTCTATTACAACTAGAACCAAAAGGGCCGCGGGGAAATGTATTTAAAATGATATTCATCCATCTCTTTATATCTTTCTGGTTTAATTCTAAATAAAATGCAGGGGAAACGTTTTAAAAATGGTCAGTTGGTCTTATCCACGACTGCCAATTTGCCACATTATTTTTCGTAGTAAACTATGATAGATGATTAAATACGTTATTATAAGTTTTAATTACTACAGTATCCACCATGCTTCTGAAATTTGGCCTAGAGCTAGCTAGTGACATCTCTTTCGGTTAGACTAAAGTAGGCCTTTCATCCAACTTGGTGGCTTGTTAATTTGGCTTTCAACAACATGGGATTTTCAGTCATGGATAGGGGCCGGTGGCAAAATTTGACCCGGCCCGAACTGGAGGAGTCCGTGTATGACTAATTTACATATAAAACCCATTTAATCAACGGGTTTTCAGTCCATGGATCAGGAGCTAGAGGTGTTTCGGTCTGGCCAGGCCAACCAGTTTAGGCCAGGCTAGACTCCGGCGGGTTGGAGGGCGGCGTCCGTACTCTTGCTATTGAAGAGCAAGTGATCATCTGACCCTGAATCGACTCGGCCCCATGAAAATGCGCGCGGGAACCGGCCGATTGAAAAGAAATCGCACTTAGTTCTAGTAACTCGAATTATTAAAGAAACTCCAACCAGCCAAATTAATCATCGCGAGACCGCTGCTTTAGTACCCTATCCAACAAATCCTTATTACAACGACCAATGATCAGCTGTGGCCGGCTCTAAATATATATATTTTCAGAATTCCCACTGTCATGTGCATGATGTCCTGAGACTTACGAGCGGGCCGAATTAACTACGGATGAATAAAAAAGAGAAGAATATTCACGAGTCTTAATTAAGGAGGACCAGACTTGATTACTATAAAAAGCTCCTACCAAATTCAACTTTGTTATAATCTATGAGACCCTTTATTTTCCATAATAGATAAACAAACTCCAAAATGACTCAAAAGATTACAAAAGAAGGAACGGAAACATGCCATGCCATTGGCGTCCGAAAAAGAAAATTAAAGACAGCAGTCAACGAAAAGGAGAAAAAAAAATTAAAAAAAAAAAAAAACTGAGACACACCCCAGCCCACCCCACGTCCCTACAATTTGGTGGGTCCAACAGACGAGGACCACTTTTTAAAGACAGGTCCACCTGAGTGGGCCCACGTCATCCTTAGTGTCGCATTAGTGGCTTGCAAACTGTGCGTTTAGAAAATACTTACTTTCGACCGTCCTCGAGACTATTTGCATGGTGACTCTGACACAAGGGATGGTCCAACCCGTTGGGCGATGGCTGGTGTGTAATGTAGGACGTGAATATATCGGATCAAGAAATGATAAAAGAATAGGGACGTGAACCATTTGAATATGGGTCTAAGAAACCTCTAAACATATCAAAGCTGCGATCAAATGGGAGAACATTTTCGTTACTTGTTCTCTCTTCATGGGACTCTAGCAGAGATTTGATAAAGAAGAGGAAGAAGACAAGCAGTAGTGTAGTTTTCCATTTCTCGATTACGTGGGTTAATTGAATGGAAACTAGACTTAAAAACGAGGAGGCTAGTTAGAGATCAAAACTGCTTTTATTGGAGTATACGGCGAACGGGAACAATTAGATACATGGCCGCTTAATTCGTTGTTATAATTTGATAAGGGGAGTGCATGCCGACCTCGTACGGACTGCTGCTGATCGAGTATATCGCCGATCCCCCCGTGTCGATGCAGCGAGGGAGCTTTTTGACAACGTAGGTCGTCTTTTGATCTTTTGCGGGGAAGCATCTGCTTTCCAACGTAATCCCCGACTTTTTCTTTGCGGAAAAGCATTGACCAGCTAACGTGGACACGTTGGCCATGGACAAGTTTTTTCGAGCTCAGTGACAGAAAGGGCGGAGGATTTGCTGCGAATGTTCCACATTGTGCATGTTCGCGTCACCTTTCTTAATATGTGATGCAGTCCTTCCATCTTCCCCAGTTTTGCAATTTAATTAACGCAAGATTAATTAATAGGATCCACAACCCCCTCGACCTATCGACCCTCCCCCTCCATGCACTGGATATCCTTTTCCTCTTCCGTTATTTCAACTCTTGCATGCATGCCAAGTGCCCATGACGTTCTTAGTTGGTAATGGTAGCTTTGCGAGACACGGCATCTGTGTAGCAATTAAATGCTGCAGACTTCACATGGAGCACCCTGAATGATCAAACAGCTAGCTCGAGAAAGTAAGACTTAAAAAGGAGAAGGAAGAGCTACGTATCTCCTCAAAAGTGGGTGGGATTCCTTTTGAGGATTCTTTGTGAATCAACGTCGTCCAACGAGCTAGCACTGTTGTCCGCATCACTATATATATTTTATCAATCTCAGGTGATACATATATGCATGTATCAGATTTCAAGGAAAATATATTGTATACATTATTACTATATATATATATATAATTTATCGACCTCAGGTGATACATATATTTGTATGCATGCATGCATCAGTCATATTTCAATTAAGTAAAAAAAAAAAAAATATATATATATATATATATATATATATATATATAGTATTGGGACATATTATTACTATTGTTGACTTTCTGTTCTCTCATCTCAGTTAATGATTGCATACAATATGCATTTCTGTGTAACCTTCATCATTTAAAGATATATCATTGGCACCATGCAAACATATTTACGCGTGGGTGACAGAGAGAGGGATATGGAAAAGAAGGACGGAAACAAGAGAGGGTTCGGTACAGATAATTAATATTTTTCCAAAGATGTATCCATCCAGTCCACAAAAAACACAGTAGTCCAAGTTGCATTTCTTTCATACACAGTCAAGTTGCACTTCTTTGGTCAGACTTTGAAGCGAGTCAGTGATCGATCAGCCTGCCAACCTTTGGCCGCAGAGCTTCAATATGCTTTCCAGTAAAAAGAGGCCTTTTATTTCCACTTCCTTTGAAACCCACAATCTGATTTTATTTGTTTTAAGAGTTATTACGATTGGACTGTGAACGGCAGAGGGGAGAGAAGAGAGAAGAGGGGGGATGTAAGCTAGATTGGCGCCTAATGCACCATCCTCTACTAGTGTGGAAGAAAACGTAAGCAACTTTTTCTTCGGTAGATCAAAAGCGGCAAACATGCATAAAAAGAAAAAAGAAGTTTGGATAAGGAAACTTATACTTACGTCCCATCACCACGTATTCCATTCGTTATCCGATTCAGCTGCTTTCTTCCTTAAACCCATTTGGGTCCGAGTCTTCGCTGCTGAAATTCACGAAACGGGATGAATTCATATGCTTTCTTTGTCTTCCCGTAAAAGGATACTTCACGGACTCTTCCCTCCACAACTGACCATGCAACAACGGCTTTATTAAATTCCTTTCAAACCTGTTTTGTCTACCACCTGAATCATAGAAAAATGGGAACGAGGTTAGGGGAGAAACCATTTTCTGATTCCACAAGCCTCCAAGAAGCAATTTAAAAAATTATCTTAATCAACTTGGTTGTCCTAATAAATTGTGATACGTAAGATTCATGTAATTAAACCCAATTGATATTGCCATATTCTTAAGAAGGTTTCTTCCCAATTACCTTTAGAGACTGCCAAAAGGAAAGCTTTCCTTTCTGCATATTTTTTGGAATCAACAGAGAAAGTGGATTTATTTTTGCTAATGATTTAATTTGTCCAGGGATCTGCCAAATGCAGGGAAAAATCTTTACTTTCTTTTGAAGAAACTTCTGAGGGCATTATGGTCTGATATGGATGATCTGCTTATCAAGTTGGTGTGATGGTTGGGCAAACGGTCCAAAGTAGCCGTCGCCCAGGAGAGGGAAATAGAGAATACATCAAGAGTTGAAACCCGAAGTATTTAAAATGAGGAGAGCAGGGGAGAGACACTTCTTAATCCCATATCGTCAAGGCAAGCCAGAGCAGAGAAATTTGCAGACAAGGAAAGAAAAGAATTGAATTTCTCTCACTTCTATCATTTCCGCTCTCTTCCGCTAATTAATCGCCTCTATAAGTTCTTTTCTTTCTTCCCCCCCTTCTGATCTCCTTCTCATGATATGGCTACCATTCAGTACTTCTGCTCCATCGTCTTCCACGTTTTCCTACTACTCTGTTTCTCGCCTTCAGGTACCCCCC
Source organism: Aristolochia contorta (assembly GCA_022405105.1). Classification (NCBI taxonomy): domain Eukaryota; kingdom Viridiplantae; phylum Streptophyta; class Magnoliopsida; order Piperales; family Aristolochiaceae; genus Aristolochia; species Aristolochia contorta. The sequence continues at coordinate 4,256,357 of CM039667.1, read as the reverse complement.
CGTTCTTGAATTTCTTTCTTTCTGCGTATACAGTAGTTCAATGCCGAGTAGTAATGGCGTCGGCAGGCTTAGTTCTTGGTTCATTTTGTGTACCCATTTGGGTTAATTTCTGTGCTGAATGTTCGGTAGTGTAATGATCACTGGGTTTAATTTTGCAGAACAGGGGATTCTACGAGGAGCAACGGCACTGGGCATCAACTACGGCCAAGTCGCCGACAATCTGCCGTCGCCGGAGAAAGTCTTGACTCTGCTCGCCTCTCTCAGGATCACGAAAACAAGAATCTACGACGCGAACCCCCAAGTTCTAACCGCATTTGCCAACTCCGGCGTTGAACTCATCATAACCGTTCCCAACGATGCGGTGACCCAGATGATGGACCCATCGCAAGCCCTGCAATGGGTGTCAACGAACGTGAAACCCTTCTACCCCGCCACCAACATCACCGGGATCGCCGTCGGGAACGAGATCTTCACCGGCGACGACGCCGTTCTCATGTCCAACCTCGTACCCGCCATGGCGAGCCTTCACCAGGCGCTACAACAGATCGGCCTCGACAAGTACATCCACGTCTCGACCGCAAATTCGCTCGCCGTCCTGGCGAATTCGTACCCGCCGTCCGCCGGAGCTTTCGAAAACAACCTCAGCGGAGTAATTGCACCCCTGTTGAGTTTCTTGGAGGAAACAGGGGGCCCATTCTGGATCAACGCGTACCCGTACTTCGCGTACAAGGATGACCCATCTCGGATCTCCCTCGATTACGTGCTCTTCAACCCGAATTCGGGAATGGTGGACCCTTACACCAAATTACACTACGACAACATGCTCTACGCGCAGGTCGATTCGGTGATCGTCGCCGCGGCTAGAATGGGGTACCAGAACGTGGAAGTGAGAGTTTCCGAGACGGGGTGGCCGTCGAAAGGCGACCAAGATGAAATCGGAGCGACCCTGGAGAATGCAGCCACGTATAATCGGAATCTGTTCCGTAGGCAGATGCTCAGCGAAGGAACACCTCTGAGGCCTCACCAGAGACTGGAAGTCTACTTGTTCGCCCTGTTTAACGAGGACATGAAGCCCGGGCCGACCTCCGAGAGGAACTACGGCTTGTACCAGCCTGACGGAACCATGGCTTACAGTGTCGGACTCAACGGAATGTCGACGACATCCACAGCTTCCGTTACTCTCACTAACTCTGCAACTCAGGTAAAATTCTCATTCTGTCTCCGTACGTGCTCTGTTTCTGTAGCTAGTACGAAACATATTTCATTCGACTTGGAAATTCTTTTACATATATGCAACGTTTATAATGTTACGATGATAGATATATATATATGATTCCTCTTTCTTTTCTTTTTCCGTTTCCTTAACGGATTTTATTTGTGAAACAGGCAGCGAGGAAGGGAACTGGGAGCTTGTGGTATTGGGTATTGGTATATCTACTGACATTCGGAGCTTTAATGAGACGGCCAGTTTAACAAGAAGAAGGAAATCAGACAAGCAACGGGTTATTATATTGTGGATATTTTTTTTTTGGGGGAAAAACAATTAGTAACAGCTGAGGGGTTCATTTTTTTCAAATTTTAGAGTACTATTGTTTATATATATATGAACATTCAAATAAAAAAAAAATTTACGCAGATTTTACTTCCTCCCATGATTTGTGCAATACAGAGTCATATGATCAGGCCAGGAAAAGTAGTCCAACAATGGCTAGAAGAATGTAGAAGGACCCTACGCTCGGGTGTTACCTTAATTTCCTGTCTCCAGAATGACACGTATACACTGGGCCATGGAGAACGAGAGCCTCGACCACCAATAAATCAAAAAAATCTTACATTACTCCCTGTTTGGGGCTCCATAAGCCACCCGGCTTTAACTTAGTTTCATGCTTTTTCCTCTTCATGCTTTTCCTTCTCTTTTGTCGAGTTCAACTGTATCCCACTTTAGCATCCCGAATTCTGAAACCAACGCGCGCTGCTCATCCCTTTTGATCTCCTCCCCATCTGATTCAAGAGCATCTCATGATCTGCTAAGATATAATTTATTTTGAGGGTGCTTCGTGTGTTGTTTCGTTGGATTTGTAGCTCTTTTTGATTATTCTTCAGAATATTAAGCTTTTCCTTTTGAAGGAATATATGTTTCGTATAAATGATTCGGTCGGACGACATATTTGTTTATCAAGCATTGGGATGAGTAGGTAGAGTACCAGTCCGAGGCAGGCAGGCATGCACTTGAGATTTGAGTGGGAGTGGGGTGCACTTTCGAACGTGGAAATGTACAAGGCAGGGCTGGTGCTTATAAAAATTAGACTCGCTTTCTCCAACTTTCACTTCGCTTTGGCTTGATGTGTCAGAAAAGCGAGAGAATAGAAAGAAAGAAATTTTGAAACCGGATGCAATGAGAAAACAGAACGTCGACCCTTTGTGGGTGTCAATCTAGCTTCCTTCTCCCGGAAGCAGAAGAGGGTGGCCGTTGCTTTATTCCCTGGGCTTAATTACGTCCTTCAGCTAGCATTGGATCCTTTACAATACACGCGAGTCCTTTTAGTTTCGTTCTTGCTCTTACAGAGAAGCAAGAACTTCTTGAAAGGAAGGCTTCTCTTTCCTAAAGAATAAATCTACTCGTGGGTCTCTCTGTACGGAAAAATGGGGCTAGCTGATTTGAGCTTGGTCCTGTACTAACCCAAAAAAAAAAAAAAAAAGAGTTTCCTGGTCCTGGTAATGCTTTAGCTTCGGCACTTGGGACCAATATGGCCGGTCCTCTGCTGTCATTTCAAGTGGACATCGAGCACCCAGAAGTGGTACATAGCTTGGATCACAATCTCCTGAACAGAACATGGTTAAACGTACCGTAACAGGAACCTAAAAGATTAACGAACAAGAGTAACTGATCATAAACTCTTCTCTCAGTTAACCCATGAAGCAGTGTTTTACGTTTTCAGCTGTACAATCCTTCAGAGTTCGACCGGAGGCATTAGATAAACAGAATCATGATTACTAATGGCGAAAAAACAAGATTATCATCAGTTCAAGAATAGCCCCGAAAAGGAGTAAACCGCCACTTTTCCTGGACAAATCACGAGGCAAGTAAAAGCAAAGAACGCCATAAAGACGTGCATTGGGATAGAAAACGGAAAAGAGAAAAGAGGAGAAAGACACACTTTCCTCATCTTTTTTTATTTTATTTTTATTTTTTTTCCCTGCTTGTTGAGCTAGTTGGGGTAACATGATATGATAAAGGGAGAAGACAAAGGCAGCATTTGCATATGAATGGCTGTAATGATTTGGGCTGCAAACTTTTGTGACGTTTTTATTAGGGCATCATTCACAAGCAAGGAGCCAAAAAGGTTGAAATCTACACTCACTCTCTGGTACCCGAGTTCTCTCCATGTCAGTCAATTTACTTGAGTGTTTTCATTTTGTTGACACAATGACGGCCAGTTCTCGTCACATGCCATTGTCAAATCAATTGCTCCACCGTGACCAAATCGCAGTTTATTATATCCGAGTCGGAGAGTTCCGACTGCTCTCAAATGTTGAAAGCAGCGTTACGAATCAAAGCACAGAAACGTCCCCCAGTGGGTCTAGTGCAGATAGAGAGGACCATGCAGCTTCGTTACACCAAAATCTGGCGTAAAACTTTAAAAAGGCTGAATAAAAAGTTACAGGGAGTGACGGATTCGGGGCTTAAGCTCTAGTCTTCACTCCTCCAACACATAAAATATCCAAAGTATTGATAATCCGAACATAGAACCAGTCCAATTCAAGCCATCACAATCAGTGTTAATAAACCCAGACCAGCGGGGCTGGTCGACTGATTTGGGTCGGACGAAATCACTTGTCCTGGCCGGGTTTTGCGGTTTGACTAGAAACCATCGACCAGGGAGGAAGAGAGGGGAAGAAAAGGGAAGAGAAGCAAAAGAGGAGAGGGGAAGAGAAGTAGCCAAATGAACATTATTACTACAGCGAGGCGGTTTTCAGCAGCGATCTTCCGCCGTTCGGATGACACTGTGAAAGGCTTCATTGGCCAAGGCCCACTCTCCCAGCCTTGGCGCCAGCAGTCGCAGCGAGGCATCCGCGTTTTTGTGAAGGATGGCAACCTGGAGCAGGCGCTCTCATTCATGACTAGACGGATGGTTGAGAGCGGCGTGGAGAGGCTCATTGTAAGACAGACGCGACACCATGTCAAGAACTCCGAGAAGCGAGTCTTGGCTCGAAAGAGACTTCAGAACAGAATCCGTAGGCAGGATTTCGCTCGCAAGCTCAAATCCATCCTCATCAATAAAGTCAGGTACGTATTTTAAGCCCAAAGGCCCTAATTTCTGTGTATAACGTTTAAGTTAAGTGTGTTTTAGAATTCTTTGCGATTGGAGAAAAATTTTGTGTTTGTTTAAATAAGTGATAGGGCCACTTAGCCCTGGTAGGTAATGGTCTATCTTTATGAACTCTTTAAGTTTGTATTCTAACTTTAGAATTTGATTTTTGCTGAGACGAGAGATAAAAATTTACCAAACTGTGATGCCCTTTTCATTTATTTATCTGTGTTATTCCAGTTTTTGAGTGATAAAATGTGAGTCGTGGTTTTTGGATGTTTACATAAACATTTGTACAAAGTTTTTATCACACCAATTTGGATATAGAAGGTGAGTTGAGTTGAAAGTAAGGAGCCATGTATGTGTGCGTTGATTCTGATTGAAATATCTCATAATGCAATGGCAACAAGAATGCATTGGATATTCTAATGAGTTGTTTACCTTACCGTGTAAAACATGTTTGCATTCTATGGTTTGTAGTATGGGAGTTTTATCTCTTTGTGGGATAGAACACGGACAGAACACTTTGCAAAATCCGTTGTCATTTACATTTATTGGAAATGTATTATGGGAGTTTTGTTAGATCTCCTTTGAGTTTTGTAGTAGATAAGATAATTTAAACAAGGGTAATCCTTCAATAGATGATGTGGAAATGGTTGCCAGCGGTGTGGAGGTTATTAATAGACTAAACTTAAACTAAGAGAAGGTAGGTCAGACAAATGAAAATGATTTATTGTTTCAAGTCGTAATAAAAATGGTGTCTCATTTATTCGCGTATGCAAAACGACATTATTATAAAGAGGAATTGGCTTTAGATATCTTGGTTATTGGTTTTATGACTATTGGGAGGGAGTAATTCTGTTTTATCTAACATAAAGATGCTTCTGGCACTAATATAACCTGTAAATCAAGTGGTAGTTTGTGCATTTTTAATAAGTTTTCACGTAATGAATATTTGCACCGATTGTCCTCTCTTGAGGCCCACATTCCTGCTTTAGTTTCATTGTTTTCTTTTCCTTTGTGATTTTTAAACTCTGCTTGTATGTTGCACATTGAGGTGCCTGGTGCAAGTTACCAATATATTGACTGGATCCTGTGGTTGCAGGGGTCTACGAGTTCAAAAGGAATGCTTTGCGCCGGAATTTGCTGTTTGAGGTTATGGATGGAGAAAGTTAATGTTAGAACTTCTGGCTTGGTCCACCCGTGCATCTTCATGTCTGCCCTTGATTTCCTTTTGTGACGTTCCATTGTTCTGATGGTAATAGGAAATTTTAGTAGTATTCATTTGGCAGTTTTTTCAACCTATACAGAACTTTTTTGTTAAATTGTGTTCTCGAAGTAAATGATGTCAGCCTTGAGAGAGATTCTTTTAGGGAAATATTATAAAGATGGTTCAATATTGTTTTCTTTTTCTTTCTCTGCCAGTCTCACTATGCTTCTAAGGCTGAGATATAGGTAATTTTACTTGCATTGAGACTTTTCGAAGCACCATCTCTCTAGCCCTGTTATCGCTGAACGGGAGTCCATTTTCATTTTCTACTTCTTTGTACTTGCATTCCTGTAGGTCGTTCAACAAACGGGATGGCTTATGTATATCAACTCTTCAGCAGCTTATTATTGTAAGAGGCCTGTTTTTATATTTATCGGATGTTTGTGTATATTATGAGAAGCACATTTTAAAAAAAACAAAAAAAATCTCCCCATGCCTTAGACCCGTCTTTCAGAAATTAATATTTTGAAAGACGTACCTTACCACCTCCTCCTAACATTATCATTTCTTGAAGACCACCTTGTTCTAGGTTCACACAAGCCACTTCAAGCCTCACTAGGTAATGTGTCACTCAAAAACTTTACACTCACAATATTGCTCATTTATGTGAGCTTAGGGTTGTTGCAATAACGGCTATGCAACCTAAGTTCAGCTTAATTGCAAAGTTTGTTACTTTGAGATAATGATTGCAAAAGTTAATTAAGAAAGATACAAAGTTACATTGGTAATGATCCAGAACACAGTAGCAAATGTTGCGATTTGGAAATAGATCAAAACACTTGAGAGTTGAGACTAGTTCTCAACGTTAATTTAAAAAGATCCTTAGAGCTACTCGAGTTTCGGTATAATAAATTTTATAGTAATTGAAATCACAGATCTGATCATGAATAATGTGAAATTAAACAAAATTTACAAAGCATGTAGACCGAGCCGAGGTACTATTAGCAACGGCTTTGGGAAGAGCCTCTGTTCAAGGGCCAGAATGTGACGAAGAGGTGTCATTTCTATAATTAAAAGCCCTTAAGAAATTCATTTAGCATGTCAGGAATAGACCTTAAGAGTGTCAATTTGAGCTTCTTGAGGTCTTGCGTTTGAGTTTCTTGAGCTATTACGTTCGAGCTTGTCCGCCCTCGATGTGATTTTTATTACAATTTTTACAAACTTTCTTCGTTTGTTAAAGTGTTACTATATTCCGTGGCAGAAAATTTAGCCATAGTGACTTGACTTTAGAAATTAAAATTTAAGTCTAAGTGAAATTGGGGAAGAGTTGAGATATAAGTAGTGGGCATTTTACTTCCAAGGCTTTCCTCATGTCGCGTCCATGTCCACTTAAGAAATAAACTCAGAGATAAAATCTGTAAGATTTTATTTTTCTTATAAAGTATTATCTATATATTCTATTGTTAAACCCTAGACCGCCAACTATGCAGCCATGTCACGATTTAAAACCTCAAAGTAAAATAGGAAATACTGATATCATTTTTCAATTGAAAAACTAAATACTTATCAACAAAGATGTGTTCATATTTCCATTTGAGTAATGATAAGTGCACCTAGACTCTTAAATTGATATCATTTTTTCAATTGGGAAACAAGATAATTATCAACAAGTTGTTCCATTTTAGTAATGCTAGGTGCACCTAGACTCTAAAACCCAAATCATTTGCACATGAATGCCGTGGCATATATGCTGCTAATGTGCTTTTTGAAGTATAGTGTGATTGACCAAGGGTTGAACTTCAAAGATTGCATCATGCCGCCTAGTGTCCAATAACTTCTCCAATAATTATTAGGGCAGTATCGCTTTGTTTTAAGTGTTAAACCACTTTTAATTCTGGGACAAAAGCAAAATCGAGATTAAAAAAAAAATTATTCTAACCAACGAAAAACAAAGAACGACATAAAGCTATGTGCATTGGAATAGGAAACGGAAAGGAGAAAATAGGAGACAAACCCACTTTTTCTTTTCAGCTTGTTGCGTTAGTTGGGGTAACATGATATGATAACGGGAGAAGACAAAGGCAGCATTTGCATACGAACGGCTGTAATGATTTGGGCTGCAAACTTTTGTGACGTTTTCATTAGGGCATCATTCCCAAGCGAGGAGCCAAAAAGCACTCCACTGAGTCATCTCTTATCCATCAATTTACTCAATTCCTTCCATTTTGTTGACACAATGACACCCACTTGTCACATGCTGTTGTCACATCCGTAGTCGTAGAAGAGTTACGAATCAAAGCAATGAAACGCCCTCAGTTGATCTGGTGTAGGGCCATTTAGGTTTCGTAATACAAACTCGGGCGTAGAACTTTGAAAAGGGGGAAGAAAAGTTAAGTTTTGCGAGTGAGACTTTGTCGTTGAAAACAGAATTATGTGGTCACAGAGTTCAAATCATCAGCGGAAAACAAATGGTTGACGACGAGAGATGAATCCTATCGTGGGTCGTCAGCTTCGTCACCAACACGGGCACCCATTTCAAGGAGGTGACATTCTGCCGTCATGACAGCAGAAACGGCAATTCAATTCATTCCGACAGATTCACAGGGCACATTGTCGGAACTCAGAAAGCCTATCGCCTTAAGTTGTGGGATTGAGAGCCAACTGCTTCGGCTTCTGAAAGTTGATCCTATAAAATTTTGGAAGAGGGAGAAGAAGATACGTCATATCTCATTAAACCTCAGGAGCTAGCTGTTTGGCTGAAATCACCAACAGCACGAAGAACCTTCAAATTTTACGGATCATTCTAACATTATCAACACTAATGTCAGATCCAAGACAAAGAGAACAGAGTTTGGTGACACTACAGGTTCGTCAAGTTCTGTTACATAAGATTTTTTCCCATTTCCTCTACTAAGCGTCAAAACCACTTTCTAGTGCCTCCACTGTGATCTTCTCCTCAATGCATCCCCGGTCTTGGGATCCGAGGCCTCACAGGCGTCTTTGAAGGGCTCACCCTAGAAAACCCACAGAAAACCTCAATAATCAAAGAGAGCTTGCAAGTCAAACAAGAAAAAGAAAAAGAAAAGGCAAAAAAGAAAAAAAGATTTGGCGTTTCTTATCTGGCCCACTCTACCTGATTGGAAGGGTTCCCAGAAGCATCCCACTGCAGTTCAAAGCACCGATTGCACTCTCAGCCTGCCAAAGTGAAACAGCAATAATCAGAAATTTTTACAAATTATGTTTGCAAAAACAAAAGTTGCAAGACCGCTAAAAGATGGAAGTGCTATGGGTAAAAAGTAGAAAAGCTCAGTCAGCAGCGGTACAAAATCAATGTGAAGGATAATATAGTACATACAAAGAAAGTCAATAAGACAAGTGCAATAAATGGAACTCAGTTACCAAAAGGTATGCCAACAATCGTGTGTGATCATTTCTGTAAGCATGAAATAGCAAAGCTATTTAACAACAATATGTTGTCAATACTAACCAAAGTAAATTCAACAAATGCAATGCGGGTCGAGTGCATATGATCTCCCAAGAGCCGCAAGCGGGAAACCTGTACACTACACACCATGCCTATCAACGAGAAACCCCTCTTGAGAACTAACAAAGAAAAATAACAGTTCTTTGCCGTTTCCTGACCTCACCACAAGTCGATTCGAAAAACATCTTTACATCAGTCTGAGAAACCTGTGACATGATAAAAGAAAGAATCCTTCGTGACACAAGTAAAAATCTGTCAAGCAAACATGAGTTCTTAAACAAATGAATGACAAAAAACAGGCAGTCTACTGGCAGTAGCATAATATTGAGTTACCTTCTTATCAATGTTAGTGCAATAAACTGTCCTCGCACACATTTCTCGTTCATCTTCTGACTGCAATGAATATAAAAGATCAAGACCCCAAAAGAAACTCCTCTACTCTAACAAGAAACATCAACTAAAAACAAGATACACTAAGAATCACAGGTTTTAATAGAGCATACCCGTGGAAGAAAAGTTGGATTTACAGGCAGAATAGCAGTTTTGGATGGCAGAACTCTGACAGGATAATAACCTAACATGGTCCCGGCAAGATTCAAGGCTGCCTTTGCTCCTTCTGTTGGCATATATTTCAATATATTTGTATTAAACAGGCAAAATCATATTATGGATGTTTTTCTCTCAAATTGGAAAGTGTAAGAAGAAATGAATCAACTCACCCTCATCTGCAAATTCTACAAAAGCAAAACGAAGTACTGAATGGGGGTCACCACAAATACGACAATCAACTACCTTCAGCACAGACATTATAAGCTTCAGACTAAATTTTTTTTTTTTGAAGATTAAGCTGTAGACTAAATTGCACCACATTCTTAATCCTAAGTAAATGTTCTGCTCAAATCATTATCAGGGAACTTATTTCCCTTCCAGAATACGCATAGGAAAAAATACCAAGGATCTGCCATACACAATCATACACAATGAGAAACCATACAGTCACTAATTAAACAAACAAGTAAATGGAGTCGGCAAAAGACAATAACATCAATGCATCAAAATGAAGAATGAACAATGATAAACTAAGAGATTATAAAGAAACATAATAAAAACAATGTAGATTTCTTACAATATCACATGAATACTAAAGTATAGTAGTGCAAAAACATCAACCAGATATTGTTGTCTTAAAAAAGATGCTCGTATGAGAGACGATAAAGACTTAGGGGTATAAATGCAGACATCTAAAGTAAAGCTCAAGAGTTGAGAGTGAAATGTTTATTTGCTAGTAACAGGTCTTGAAAGTAAGTTTTTTACTTGCTAATTACAAGTCTTGAAAGTGAAACTTTTGTTTCCTAGTCACAAATCTTGAATGTAAAATTTTTATTTGCTAGTAACAAGCCTTGAAAGAGAAATGTTTATTTGCCAGTTACAACTTTTGAAATTGGAGCGTTAATATGCTAATCAAATGCAATTTTATGTCTAACATAAAGTTGATTTAAGGGAGTTAAAGTCATCCAGGTTTTGACTAACATCACTATGGACTCCCTATTACATACACAATTTTATTTTTGAGATCCTAGCAGGCAGTAAGCTGGTTCTACTAAATTTTTGGGTTAACCACATACAAAACAAAATAAATACTCTGAACCAAAGAGAGCGCCCACCTCCAATGATCCAACTGACCATTTAATTCTGAAAATGTGATAGATAAGAACACCTAATTGGAAATTTTCCAAAAGCCAGTAAACTGTTTTCCAGTTTAAAATTTTTAAATAGGAGGTAATGGCTCTTTGTAAAAAAGGCAAATAAATTTCTTATCAATGGGATCCCATGTCAGAGTCTTTTCTCACTATTTTACAGTAGTTGCTTCATCCATCAAAAGTTCAAAAAGTTGCTTCTCCCAAAAATTAACACCATCAGCCAAGTCAATTAATAGCACATCAGTGCAAATGTCCCAAAATCCCAAATGCCAAGTAGCTTAAGGAGTAAAATGGAAATTATAACCTTAACAATATAATGCTTCGCGTCTAGTATGGAAAGAAGCAAAGACATCTAAATTTTCACTTCATGAAGAAATCGCATATGTTTCTGAAAAAATTCCTGTTACGAACACTATTGACAATTTCCCAAGTGAACAAGAAACTCATAGGCAAAGTACAATGGAAAGGGAGCAGGTGCAAAAGGACTTGACAGCATAAAAAATATATCTTCCCAACTAGGTTGACAAAAATCTTGAAGCCATATAATATATAACTAGAACACGTCACCATTCATGTGATTCTGCCAGCACATGCTTCTTCCAGAAACCAACACGAACTGTCTAAACATAAGACATGGCAGGTAGCTCATGGGAAACAATTGCACATTTCTTATGAGAAAAGAAGGCTCACTTGCACAAAACACGGGATGGATAGTATACCTCATTAAAAAAGGCAAAATTCCAAAATCATAGATGAATCAAGCCATGAAATTAATCTAGATTATCATCTGACTCAAAGCTTTCAACATCCGCTAAGTTGAACATTTGGTGTTTCCCGTTACATTCCCTTTTAGCTCTTAAATGAACATCAGCGTGAAGGGAAACATTAAATGATAAGCAATAGACATTGAAACATGGCTCCCATGTAGACTTCTGTAATCACGGAAAATACTTCAAATATTACAATAAAAAATTTATGAACCTACTTGTATTCAGCGATTCCACGTGTCAAATACCCTTAGTCACTCATCGTAAAAGAAAAGTAATGGACAAAACTTCATGGTAAAAAAAAAACCATCCAATACTTAGGAAAGAGTGGATCACATGGACGACAAGGAAAAAACACGAGAATGTTAAATTAGGATCAACATAATTGAAATGTTAAACTAGGGTTAACATAATTGACTTCCAATCAAGCTACTAGCTAAGGACAGCATCTAGTGCAAACAGCATGGTACGAGAAAATGTACAAACAAACTGCATTGCCAATTGGCTATTACTAGCCCATGTTTTCAAGGTTGTACCTGAAAAAGTCGCCCCCAAAGCTGGAAACACGAATAATCCACATGACTCAAAAGAGGAGATGTTAAAACGGCAATAACCTCTGACCACATTGGATCCTTGATAACAGTAGGATCCAAAAGAGAAAACTGAGATCAAGAAAGAGATTCGAGCGAATCATTGGAACGACCGCTAGCTCCAAGAAATCATCGAATTGCAATTAAAGCTAATTTTGATGAAGCCGGTTGGAGAAGGCAACCAGAAGGCACGCAGTTGTGCTTTCCTATTTGTCGTATTGAGAACTGACAATTTCTACATTGAGCCACCCACATGTGTGGTTCACAACGGATTCTTTTCCATAAATACATGGAGAAGACCTCCACTTACAGAAGCTAACGTTATTGCCCAACCAAGCTTCTAAAGATGGAGAAAAGAATAAAATCATAACAATTAAGTACTCGATAAACAGTGCCTTACTGTTACTTAATATTTATTTTGCCAAACATGCCATGCCCAGATAGGGCTTAGTTGTGATTCACGCATGTAGAAGTTAATAAGTTATATAAAAACGACAAATTACAATTTTCTATAAACTATAATTAGAAGAAAAAATAAGTACACCCATTTATAGAGAACCAAGAGAATATTCCGGGAATGAAATCTCGATCGGGCCACTTACTTGTCCACAGTTAATAAACAATGCAGCAAGTCGCTCTTCGGTAACCTATTTCATACAGTTGAACAGTCAGAATAGCAGGATGATCTGAATGGAGAGTAAAGATTTCAGAATAGGTCAGCACAGCGTTATACATGTATAATTATCGCTTACATGCTGGTCTATATCGGAAACATATACAGTTCGTCTAATACTGTCTTCTCTCTGCGCTCTAAGCGCTCTCCCGTGCAGCCTTCGCCTCCACTGGTTGTGATAACTTTTCCTCTAGAAGAATAAAAATGGAAAAAGAAACACCTTCATCAAAGTCCACGTCAATGACAGAAACCATAGGTAGAGAAGATAAAGAAAAACGAGAAATTTCAAAAATTTGGAACGCGTTGATCAAACAGGCAGGGACATGCATTGATCGACACAGCAAGGATTGAAGAAAACACGCCGCGAGGAAGGAAAAAAGAGAAAGAAAGGTACCCCTGATGGGTCGACAACATGAAATTAAAGGAAAGCAAAAAATTGCCATAGATGACCTTAAAGAATAAGAAAGAAGAACAGTAATCGAAAGAGATTACACGAAATGGAGACGAATTTTGCCACCGGAAAAATCATTGGATACATTTAGAAAAAAAAAGGAGAAAAAAAAAAAGAGCAACTTGACTTGGGCCAAGAACCACCAAAAACCATGTTTAGAATAAGAAATGGAAAATGAAAAGGGCGGCAGAATACCCTTCTAAGATTAGCGGAACCATCAGTGCTGAAATCCTTGTTGTCAGGGTGGTTGAGGCCGCCATCGCCAATCGAGGTGAGGGCAGTGCGATCACCTTGAGATCGACGATCAGCTGAGTAGGAAGAAGGAAAAAATTCCTTAGCGGAAGGGTTCAACTTTGAGAGCAAATCTACAAGCTTGCAAACGTCGCGTTGGAATTCCGATTTAGTGTCAGTGGGCGGAGCAGAGCGGTGAATGAACTGATCATCGGAAGCCACCGCATTCTCCGCAACCGCAGCCATGGCAAAAAACGGAATCCTCACTCAACACCCAGAACAAATTCCTTCTCAGTTCTCCCCCTCTCCCGAGAGAAGAAGAAAGACCACAAGCAGAAGATCACGCTTAGGGTTTAGAGAGACATTAAGGAGCGAGCAAGCGAGAATGAGAGTGATGGGTTGAGAACAAGTGTAAGAGAGGGACAAGGATTGCCAACAGCCGTCCTCTTCCTCTTCTACAGATGCCTAAAAATAGGCGTCCATTAGTCGCCAAATGGGATTCGATTAAATGCAGAAAAGAATGAATGCAATCCGCCAGATGGTTTATACAACGCAATCCTTCAATTCCCTTCCCTTTTTTTCTTTTTTCTCCTTTTCTCCCTCTCTCCCCGCCCTCTTCTCCTTTTCTCCGTTTCGTTTGTTTGTGATGTATTATTCTTCTCTCTCTCTCTCTCTCTCTCCAGGTCTCTCCAACCCAAGAATGCGCAGAGGAGTTGAAAGTCTGAAGCAGAGGTGGCACGTTTTTAGAAATGAAATGGGAGGCGCTGCGAACTTTAAAAAGAAGAAAGGAGTCGCCAGTTGCGACCATTCGCTGAGGAACGTACCGAGTCGCACCGAGTGGTACTGAGTAGCGACCAGAGTCGCGGCGAGCCGGGATCTAATAACGTAAGGTGACGTTATCAACCCCAGCAGAGGGTTGTTACTTTTGCAGCAAGGGATATGTCATGCGTAACTACTAGCGGAGGATTCGTTGGGATCGCCAAAAAATTTCTTTTTGAACTAAAACTGAACGTACACTAATAAATTCATATTTAACTTAAACGGTTAAACTCCCACCCCCCCGAATTAATTAAATAACCCCAAATAAATAAATAACCAAACTCTGCAATTTTTACTTTACTGTACTGCGGTTTGAGTCACAGACGCTTCGTTTCCATTAAAAAAGAGAAGAAAGGGTTGATGAGTAATATTGGAATTGGAAGCGAAGCGCTGTTTCTTAGGTTGATTTGGTTTCAACGATCCGAGGTGAAAGGGATAAGAAAAAGTTTCAGTTTTGTTTGTTTCTCTTTTCCGTTCGTTTTCCGGCCGCCGGTACCGGCTCATCATTATCGGGGTCCCACCGACGGAGGGTCCCACTTGGCGGGCCCGCCGTTTCATTCTTTATCTTCCATCCGTAATTACGCACCTGCCTGCCCGCCTGGGGTTGGTAATTGTACTCTCTAAATCGTAATTAGATTTTGATTAGTGGTGATTAATGGAGTAGGGGATAAAGCGGCTGGGCCCCGGATTGCACGTGCGTTCTCGAGATTCGAGTCTCGTGTCGTGAAGTTGACCGGGACGGCGGGAAGACGCGCAAGGGCGGCGAAGAGAGAGAGAGAGAGGGATTCGGGAAGAATTGATTTCCAATTTCCGCCTTGGAGATGGTGTGTTTTTTTTTTGACTTAGTGTTTTTTCTCGTTCACGGACAGCCCATTTGTAGGATATCAATCGGCTTGCCTTGTCAAGTTGTCTTCGTATTACTTAATTTTCACAGGACGACGACGCGTCTTTTCGGACCCCCAAAAAAGAAGAGAAAAAATTTTAGTGGGTTTTTAGATTTTTGCCCTAAACATTTTGCCACACTAAATGGGGACCTCATCGTCAATATTTTAATGAGTCTTTTCGTCGTATCACATTTTCAGTTCAATCATCATGTTAAACTCGAAACCTCGTCTCGAGGGGAATTTTTGGTTTTTTAAAAACTGATTTCCACGGTACTCAAAAATTCACGTTTCACAATTGAACACTGAGAAGAAGCTAACTTTTAAAACCCTCCAAAAAAGTAAAAATGAGGCTATGGCCGATGCAGATTGCAACTTCCTTTAATGGAATTTGGCTCTCTTTCTCTCTCTGCTCTAATCATGGACGGGGGAACTTAGTTTGAGGGCTCTAACAACTTTGTGCATTTAACTACACGGACCCCTGTAAAGATTTCGCTCTTTTTATTGCGAAGATCGAAGACAGATTCCTCTAATGCCAGAAATAAATTATATGTATCGCTGAAACGAATTTTATAAGAAAGAAAGGTTGTCAGAATATTTATTTCTTCTCCTCTAAAGCCAGTTCGTTGCTCTGTACTCCCCCGTCTTTCCAAATCTGGTGCTATTTATAGCCATTGGCCTGTTGTCCTTCCCTCCTAAGGAAAGGCCGCCTCATTTGTCCCTTCGAGGCTAAACCACAACAACTCATCTACTTGATTTATACATCACTTTGCCAAGAATCAATGCATTCAAAAAAGCCATGTTTCCCCACCTCTGCCGTCCTTTCGAATTTCCCTTCCCTTTTCTCTGCTTCATTTCTTTTCTTCCTTTTTCCCCCTTTTTCTATCGCGGTCTACCTTCAAAGGATTGGAGAAGGGAGATGGCGAAACAAATGGAAAAGCAGGTCCCTCCCATCCTGTCTGGAGAATCATTGTCCTAATTAATCCAACAAAAAAATCACATCCCCGGCATAATCTAATGATTCTTATAAAAAATTGTCAAAAGCTGGTGCTGGGTCTGCGTGAATATGTTCTTGTTTCTAGACCGAACTTATCCCAAATACTCAACAATTGGTTATCTTCATCTTCCTTGTTTAAATTATCTGAACTGTCTTAAAGTTTGAAATCTTGGCATTTCACATGAACAGAGAGAGTGAGAGAGAAACAGCTTATGAGAGAGAGAGAGAGAAGGGTGGTTGCGAAAGATGCTTTTAAGATCATGGAGTCATCAGTGTCATTTTCTCTTTTCGGGTAGAGTCATGTAAAAGTTTGTATAACGTAAATCCACAAGCTCCTTGCACAATTTAAGCTTGGATTCCTCTAGGTCTCGGCGCTGGACAAGGAACGTGGAATCCAAGCTAAAAGGCATTAGTCTAGTTACCTTCTCCACTGGTTTTGTCCTTGCCATTCCTGGAGAGATTTACAAAACCCTTTCTTGTTTTTCCCGTTTTCCCCTTCTCCACTACCGCCTACCTCACTAAGTAATGTTTCCGTTTTATACATATGAGAGTGGACAAGACGGAAGAGTAATGCAGAATTATGCATGCCTACTCTTTCCTGCTTGGCGTTACAAGCGGTTTTTCAGTGAAAATAACTCTTCGCAGACGGGAAATTTGGAAGGAATAATGAATGGGGTCGCGTGGCCGCGGAGAATTTAAAAATAGAATATTATGGTTTCAATATAAAAATTCAAGATGGGGATAGAATATATCTCCGAACACTCCAATGACTATTAAGACGATGAAGAACCTTTGCAATAATTGATCTTGGTTAGTTGAAGTGAAAAGTCAAGATCATATGGTAGCTCTTATGTCTTCTTCACACCGTTTACACTTTTCATTTGATTAAATTATCATAAAGATGCCAACTAAGACTGACACTATTTGTATTATTTAGGCCAAGGTGAATAAATCTCAGCATTCATCTTCAGAATACATTTTTTTTTTTTTTAAAAAAAACAGCATACATTCAAGTGTATGGCCGAACCGATATTAATTTTCCGAAAACTAACTAAAAACGCAGCTTTTGATATCATGGTAAGCTCAAATACTTGACTTTTTGCTAAACGACTTTCTGAGATAAGACTCTTTGAGAACTCTTGAAAACAGGAGATGATCTTTGGTTATATTTATTAGCAGAGTAGATAATATACAACTATAAATTATATTTGATAAAATAATTCTAGTAATAATATTTATATATAACGGTTTTCTGAAAATGAATATGGTATTCTGAAAATAAATGCCGTACGCTTTTGTAAACTTTATTCCGAAGGAATCGCATCCAAACACGTTTTCATTTCTTGAACTGCTTTTTCTATCCAGAAAAATAATTTTTTGGGCTCCCAGAAGCCTAAAACACGCCCCAACTAAACAAGCACATGATAAACTATTAAACAACACCACCTTCAAGAGGAAAAGAAAACAAGCTTCTAAGAAACTGTCAAGCATACGGAACAATTGTCCTATTTACCTCAGAAAACCACATTAACTTTTCAGAGTTGTAAGGACAAGCTCATAAGATAAAGTTGAGCGAAACGAAAAGTTCAGAAGATTAACTCCATCTTCAGTTCCATCCAAACAAATCACTAAACGATACAATTGATCATTGGCCAGTCAATTCCCAATAAAAATTGTCCAGAGTATACAACTTTAAAGACCCAATAGGCTACAAATGGCATGAAAATCTAAAACCCAAAGGTTACAAATGGCAGAGCATATGTACATTGATGAACAAAAACACGATACTTTGGGTAATTCCAATCCCGGGAACAAATTACACGGAGATGACACGAAGATCCTCAGCGCGGCAGATACTCGGGATTAAATGCAAGGGCCTCCCTATAGATAAGTTCCTTCATTTGTTCTTCTGTTAGAGCATGATGCTCGAAGTCAAAGCTGAAGAGTGTTGTGCAGACCGGCTCATCACTACTATCATGTAGAGATGCCAAGTATGGATGAGCCAAAGCGTCTTCAACTGCGAACAAATTGAACTTGTTCAGAGACTTCACATGCAATCAAACCAGAAGCAAAACCATTCAACCATCAATAGCTAAGATTTGTTGTTTCAGAAGTTCTTCATAAGAAGTAATAACCAAAACGAATGAATTGTTTCTTATACTGGCAATAAAGTGGCTCAAGTCGTAGACCAACATAAGCCCAGATAAGTGAATCAAAATCAACAATTATGTATTGTCCATGGAACGTTTTTGCTACAAATTAATTCCATACGGGGCACTTTTTAATACCATGACAACATGAACCTTCATAGTCCATGTGCATTCTACGGAAATAGAATTATCAATAGGGAAAGAAATCACTGCAGATAAGCGACACTCGAGTCCCGCTATTACATGACTCAGCTACTGTAAGTTACTCTAACGAAAATAACATCAAAATAACATGCAGTAATTCTTCCAATAAAATTAATGCAACTGAGGAAATTGTATACTATTGTCTTCTAACTGAATATCAACACTGCAAAGTGGCATTGAAATTTTAGTTATTTTAACATCCCAGTTCGAAAATCAACGTGAGGCTCTAAGACTAGAAGAAGATATTCCTTTGTCATCTTCTCTTAAACATAAAAGAGAATCCCTTGCAAGTGCAAACCCATCTTTACTGTTGCCGTAAGGGCAACTGAGCACTGAGATTTGTAATTCAACATAGATCAATATACTTCCACCCTTCATACCCAGCCCACAATTTAAACAGCTTTCATCACATAGCTTGTCCTCCTGGTTCTTATTACTTCTTTAGTATACATACGACGCCAACATTTTCTGTATTTTATTTCCCACTCATAACAGTTCCAAGGAACGTTCACATTCTACTTTGAAGAAATTGAACCAACTTAAAAAATATCATTGACACCTCCATCAGAGCCTTATATAAATGTAAGAGTGAGCTGTACACAATTCTCTCCTCCACTCTGCTTTAGTTCCAAGATTAGATTGGCATTGCCAAGTCTTTCAGCATTATTTTCATTTCTGTCATTTTTAACTTCTCTAGTTCTTACGACCCACACACCCATTCTGTTGGCACCTCTTACTCTTAAATACACAACTGTTAACACCCAAAAATGTTTGGAGCATATTACACGATAGTTTTATAATATTTATTATAAAAGCTTGGTAAACAATATAGAGAAGTATTAAACGAGATTTCATACCTTATATTACTCATTTTCATAAAAAAATTATATTACTTCGGAGTGATAAACACAAACTGTACCCTTAAAACAATCAAACGAGTTTCAAACCCTAATCACTTGAAAAATCACATGCTCATTCCCACAAGGATGTACCAAGTTTAAATAAATTATAAATACTATCTCTGATATATGAGGACCACACATTGCAAATGCAACCAAAAGAAAGGATTATAGTAAAAAACAATGTCTCATGTTCCGACGGTTGACATCAATGTCAGCTTACTAGTAATAGATAAAAAATTCAACAAACTCGAAGTACCAGGAAGATAAAAATTCACCTGTAATTCTTTGCCCAGGATCAAAAGTTAGCATCCTCTCAACAAGGTCAACAGCTAAAGGATGAACATTTGGAAACCTCTCCTTAAATGATTGCCTAGGATGACGGGACAGCTGTCGAATGTATTTTCTTGCATTCTCGGACATAAATCCCATATCAGCTTCAGTGGGTGTACCGATCAGCTGAAGTCCATAAAACAAAATCCCATAATTGAAGTATGGCTTGAGTGATCATGCAACAAAAGATCTTTTCTGCATGGCCATGGTGTATGAGCCATGAGCTTTCAAGTACATTTTCATGAGTATGAATTAGAATAGTCATGTGCTTACTGCAAACATTTAATAGCTGGTAGAGATAGATACTTGAAATCAATATATATTTTGGACTTTCCAACACATGTAAAAGGAGGAATCAACTGACATGCAAAAGCTCAGATAAACAGTTACATTAAGACTTAATGCCACAATGAGATCTCTTTCGTGTTAATATAAGATCAACAAATATTTATGCCCTAAATAAGAATAAAAATACTAACAACAAAGCATCAATAACATGCAATATAAGAATGTTCATTTCTAATGAACTCAGAGAAATATTGGACCTCAATACCAACCTTCACACTCCCTGGCCTCATGTAGCCAGATATGCTAATAATGAAGCAAATATACTTACTAAGAAGGTTCTCCCTCCAAGACAGAGGTGTTTGGGGACTTCAAACATAGTTGTTTGTCTAATGAATTTTGTATATTCTGCTTTTATTTTATTTTTCTTCCCACGGGATAATAAAAGTTACATCATTCAAAAGAAAGAATTTCAGAAGATCAATGGACTCATACTAAAGAATGACTTTTGTCGCTAACACTTATTCGGCAGTATAATACATACGTGAATTTCGACAGTTTTACCAGAAGGAGATCGGGTCAGTTGCATCAGAAATTGGCCCACTACTAACCCTCCATTAACCTATTTAACCGACTATTCCATGAGACTGCAATTGTTAACTCCATCTGCCTAACAATCTCATAGATGGTAGTAGATCAATTTCAATCTACTCCTCTCTTGAGGAAGAAGTCCGATTGAATGATCTTTTTTTATTTTTTATTTTTTTTTAAGAGGTTGATTGTACGATCATTTAAAAGTCCTTAGAGCTTTAAATTTGAGCAGAGCTCAGTGGTCACATGGGGGAGTTTGTAATGAGACGTCTTGAGTTCAAGTCTCCCTTAGTGACGTAGGAGTAGGGTGAAAAAAAATGCTTTCATGAATTAGGGAAGAAAAAATGTCCATGGAGCTGAATTTGGACAAAGATAGGAACCTTGACTGCATATAGGCAAGTGGGCACAAATGAAGCATACAACGGTATATCAATCCCTGGAAATGATCTACTGCCGCCAGCCAAGTTTAGAAGGAAGAGCTCCAGCAACGTCCATTACAGTCACTAATACAGCTTCATAAAGAATCAGAATCCTATACAGAAACATGCTCACCTCTTAAAAACTTCTCATAGAGTACAGCAAACAATTGAATCCTCACAGTTGATCAACTAAGAAGGGAAAAATGGTCAGAACCAATGCCAACTTGGTTGAAAGCACCTAGAAACATTGAAACAACTCTTCCCCCATTGTTCATTGCACGCATAGAATGTTTTTCTCTTAAAGTTGTCTTTTGATAGGTTCTTACATCACCCTTGAGCTCATAGCTTATGCCAACAACTTAAACCCCCGTGGACAACCATGGGGAGGAATTTTTTAAATCAGTTCTTTGCTGCAACCGTTTTGGAAAAACAACTGGAGAGAAAGGAACTGGAAGACAACGGGGGAGCACTTGAAGCTACTATATACTATGTGCCTTTCCAGCTGAGTAAACTTGATGTGGATTTCTGACTTGCCTAAAGCTTTAATTAGAAGGAACTGGAGTATCAAGAACTATGATACTCTCTACTTCACAGCTCAATTCCCTCCATAGAGGTGATCGAAAAACAAGGTCAAAAGCTACTTTACAACATGTGACTAGTGTCAGGCTACTAGAATATTAAAACGTGACTGGCCAGTACCTCACTTCCAATTTGCATCTTCTATTTTGTGAGCCTCAGTAGCTACAGCATTATTCTTCTGCATTTTCCTATTTGGGAGGTTTCTTAGGGGACTGCTTGTTATTATTGTCGTACAAAAATTATAAAAATAAAAAATAAAAAACAATGTGAAGGAAAAAAAGAAAGAAACAAAGAAGAAAAAAGTCAGGATTCACTCACAACTCTAGGAAATCATCGTCATAAAAAGAATAGCTAGTTCAAAAAAGTAAACCTAGTTAAAAAAATGTGAAGGAAAAAAAGAAAGAAACAAAGAAGAAAAAAGTCAGGATTCACTCACAACTCTAGGAAATCATCTTCATAAAAAGTATAGCTAGTTCAAAAAAGTAAAGGACAAAAAACAAAGAAGTTGGGACTCACTTACAACTCCAGGAATCCATCATCAGGACACATGCAGGTAATATGTCTTACTTGATATGACCTTTCAATAGGTGTGACTACACTGAGGTGGAAGGGCACAACTCCAGGTTCTTGAGAAATATTCAATTCCACCTATGGTGGAAGGGACATGAGTGTCATCATCAGCTTTGGCATCAATACTGGAATCTCCCATGGACAATGTCTTGATGTACCTTAATGAATTTGCAGTAATTGCATAAACTAATCTATATCTCGGTCATACACACCCAAAAAGGTCATATGGCACAGGTGATTCCTTTGCTATAACTGGGACGGACTGCAAACAGTATGTTCTTGAACATTGCTTTCCACTTACAGAACTTTGGACTCATACTTAGCTTCTAGTGTTTGTTTCTGGCATAATGTAATCCTAATCGTACTCTTTCTCTGCCAGAAAACTCTTTTATAGAAATTTCACTCATCATCACCACAAAATAAGTAAATAGAGTGTGAATTTCTGAAGTTAGGTTCATCAATCTGAAGTGCTGTAAACAACAAAAGCCATGCTTAATAGAAAATTTATTATTCTGGGGAATAAGAGAGAGGTGCAGAGTGGATTTATAACAATCTTCAATAATCATGAAAACAACATTCGAAGTGTTAAAATAGGTTTATCCTATAGAAAAGTGTCAACAAAGGTAGCAACTATACCTCCATTAGTAATCGTAGCTGTTGGACTTGATCTTTCCCTGGAAATAGAGGCTTTCGATCCATCAATTCCATGAAAATGCAACCAACAGACCAGACATCAATTGCAGCAGTATATTCAGATGAGTTCAGCAACAGTTCCGGTGCTCGATACCATCTTGTGACAACATACTCTGTCATGAACTCACTTTCAGAAGTGATGCGTGCAAGTCCAAAGTCACATATCTTCAAGTCACAATTGGCATTCAAGAGAAGGTTGCTAGGCTTTAAGTCCCTGTGGAGAACATTTGCTGAATGTATGTACTTCAGCCCACGGAGGAGCTGATATAAGAAGTACTGGAAGAATAAAGCAAAAATGCTATCAGATTTATTTCAGATAGAAGCCACTAAAATTTTCGTGGAGAGCAATATCTGCAACGATCGCATGAATGGAAGTATTTAACAGCACAGATGAACTAAAAGAGAAATGATAATAGCAAAAGAAGAAAATAAGAGGAAAAGCAGGAAAGGACACCTACCACACTAATGCTGCTTTTTCTCCTAGGAAATCAAGCCAACAAGGTTTGACCATAACTTCTCATTTCTAAATCTTAATAGCAATAACAGATGAAAGTTGCAAAGAGGTCGCATTCTAATCACATACAGCAGTTAAAAGTCGTAAAGTATGTCAACATAAGTAATAAACAAACTATCTTACATGATAATCATCTTTCAAACCACTTACAAAAGATCAAGTATGCCACTCCAATCACAAACCAATTTTCAACAATTAAATACCGAATTGCCATATAAGATCCATGTTTCGAACAGCTATAACCTTTTTTTAAAAAAAGGTGATTTCTTTATTGCTTAGAAAAAAATAATAGAGCAAATGAGAGAGTAAATGGACAGCACAAAACTAGATTAAGGGCAGAGAGGGCCCAGATACAAGGCAGGATTTATGAATTCCATCCGTAGCAAGGCTTTCTGCCCTAGAATTAAAAGATTTAAGAATCTTTGACCAGGCAATGCACTAATCTCACCTAAAATCTGTGAGCACATCAAAGATAGTCCCTAGTCTCCAGGGAGGCAATTAAGATGACCATCTCATTAACTTATATATGTATTATGATAAAATGAATCCCAACATTATATCAGCCTTAAGTTAGATTAGGCTCACAATGTAAATAGTAATGAAAATGTAACCTGGCAGTGTTCCTCTGACAAAGCTTGATTTGAGCGGATTATTTGATGAAGATCAGTGTCCATTAGTTCATATGCAATATAAACGTCATTAAATGATTCTCTGATAGGAGGAGGTATAATATCTCTGATCGCCACAACCTGTACAAAAATGCAAAGACTGCTTTATTAATTGCATAAAATGAGAACTGTAAAGTGAAGAGCATCAAAAGAAAACAGAGGGGCTGTCTTTCTACTCTGTGCATATATCCGTCTGTGAATGTTCATTCATTTCATATAACATTATTGAATTAAGATTCTTCAAACCATTATATCCTAACAGGAAAGACCAGTAAAATGATTCTTGCAAAAAATTTCACAGCATCCTTTTGAGATTTCATCACCTTTTATGGCTCTGTTGTTCTGAAATGGTGAGCACTTTTATTGATCAATAGACCAGTTTACAGCATAGGTTACACAAAACTACAGAGGCAGTAGCCATCTTAAATATCTAAATTATCTCCAGGTTGAACAATAACCATGGAGTCTCAGTTTACACCAGCCTTTACCAGCTTGTCAGGTAGTGAATTGGCTGTTAAACCTTTCTATGGCTCAGGAAGGTCAAGCTTCTTCACTAAACAGGTTAGAAAAAACTAGCAAGGGATTATGGGCTGAAGAGTTTCACATTTAGAACTAAAGTATCAAGGTTCTCCCTTCTGGTGCAACCTCAACACCATCCTTCGGAGTTCCATAGCTAACTTTTGACACCAGTTCAAGAGATTATCTTGTCCCATCCGGCATTGAAGGCGGAGTCCTTGAACTTCCCACTTTCTTAAACCCTCTTGGCATCATTGACTCCACTGGAGCTGGACAAAATTGCAAGAATTTTTGCTATTTAGGCAAACTACACCCACTGCCACAAAGAGAATTATTATTAAGACTCACACCAGAAGCCCCTCACTTCATGCAGCCAATGAGCCACCGATTAAGGCAAAATATTATCTAAAATTATTTAAACAATAAGAAACATAATTAGAGGCACTCAAAAGAGCAATTGATACAAGAGAAAAAAACAAGAAAGGTCAAGATGGAAGCCCATCGAAATAAAAAGGAAAACCACGCATCTACGACAAAGATCACACAGAAATGAGCTGCCATTAGTGTGATGCCATCATGTAACTCCCTCTCTTGTGAGTCACCTTTTGACAGACCTAGAACTGTGATGCCAAGAAATGGTCAATGTCTACATATGTACTGTATCTCGTCTATACACAATAAAGCTCTCCCTACTGTGCCTCTCCCTCTCAAACATTTCTATCATTTGATTGGAGGTCATTTTCAAAAGTGATATCACCTTTTAGAGTTCTGTTTGCCGCGAAACAGAATCATATATTACCCAGAGAAGAACAAACACTCTCCAGCCGAAATGCTTATATTTACAGCATTAGAAACAAATACTCTGATTCTTATGTTGAATTACGGGTATAAAGAGAAGCTTATCTATCATCGAGCACGTCATATTATAATATCCAAAACGACTAACTACCAAGTACAAAGTTAAAGAGGATGAAACTTTTAAACGAAAAATTTTAAAGCAAGGCAAAGAAACACACACGTTTTCGTGATCCATATGCCGTAGAAGCTTTATTTCCCTTAAGGTTCTTTTCGCATCAATTCTGTTGTCGAAGGCATTAGCAATCTTCTTGATCGCAACTTGCTCATTGGTTTCTGAATTCAATGCGGAGCTGAAAAGAAACAAGCGAGTGCCAAATCAGAACACAAACGACTCGCAAAGAGGATACGATCGACTTAACTGAGATGACTGCAAAGGAGAGTGAAAAGTTAAGCTGGAAATACCATACGATCCCGTATGCACCTTTGCCGATAGGCATGATCGGCGGCTTGTATTTGGCCGTGACTTCAAACACACTGCCGATAATGTTGTACTGTATAAATCGACCACCATGACTAAGAGTCGCCGGAATATTCATCGATTCCGTAGGTGGCAGCGCCTGAGCTGGTTGATGTTGCTCCGACGGCGGTGGCGCTGCCTCGGACATTTCAGCGTCCGGCGGTTGCGAGTCCATTCACCAAAACCCTAGAGATTAAAGAATGAGGAAGAGAAGAAACCGGAAAGCCAAACGTCGAGAGTGAGCTATTAGACTTGCTCTTTGTTCCTCAGCAGGCTCCCGTTCCTCCGTTTCTAATTCCCTCCCCTGACCTGCAGATTAAACGGGGACAGGGAGCCGCAACACTCCCCTCTGTTCTCTCCCAGAGCTCTGTTTTCCCTCTTTTTTCTTTTCTTCCTTTTTTTTTTTTGTTTTTTGCTTTTCCGTTCCCTGCTATCTCACCCTGTGTTGTCTTGATTCCGGGAAACTTGAAAAGCTCGCCATTTTATACGAGGGTTTGCGGAACGCGAGATCGGGAGGCAGAGATCTCGTTGGGGAAACGAACGGACTCGATCAGACAGCGGAAATCATTTGCCGTCAGTACCACGTGGGAAAGGAGTACGGACGCACAGAAGCCGGCGGAGGCGATCGCCGATTAGAACGCGGTTTGCAGGTACGACGTATCGGTTTTGTCCTCGTAATAACTCTGCTTAGCAGAGCTGCTTCGATCTTAATTCCGGTAATCATTTCCCCGGCAAAAACTAAGAACGCAATAATGAAATGGAATTTGAATAAGATATGATCAACCGGCGGCTTATCGCTGCAGTTGGTTATTCGTTACCAGGTCTCCAGATACGGTTAGTGAACTGAACAGGAGATAATAAAAAAAAAACAAAAACAAAAACAAAAACAAGAACAGAGGAAAAGGGAAGATTCTCTCCTGGAGGAATCATTTGTACAGGCTGTATTCCGTTTAGACGACGAGGCGAAAGGCCAGAGTATCAAAGTGCATTTGGTGCGTACAGGTACAGCCCTTTTTCGAGGAATCTCCGAACATACAGATGATAACCGGTATTAATTGCCTTTTATGGGTAAGTCTACTTTACAGGAAATGTCAATAGAACCATCTAAAGATAGGAAACTCTCTATTCTATAAAACTACCGACATATAGAATACAACGGTTTGACATCATAAAATAATATTACTAGTAGATTAAACAAACTCTACCGCATCTTTAAATGTTTTAAAAGACCCCCTTACACGCTACAACATCCTATAAATACGAGGACAGGCCAAAATTAATCATAGGTCTCCCATCAAACAATAATGTTAATAAAAAAATTCTATTAACGTATTTATCAGGTCAGCGCTTATAATTTAATATAATCATCACATAACTTTACGACTCCATTAACGTAATGAATGCATTTATAAACGGTTATAATAGGTAGTTCTTTAGCAACATTGATAGGGCACCAAATTAATGTTGTGAAATGTTTAATGATCCTTTGGTTGCCTGGAATATTTTGTTTTGCGGAAGATACGTGAGATTTAAAACCCCACGCTCACAAACGCACAGTAAGACAAGTTCCTCGTCTACTTCCCGAATAACCTTGCACTCTAACCTCACACTCTAACCTTGCACCCTAACCTTGCTCTCAAGTTGATTGGATAGAGATTAAGCAGAACATCTTTATTTTATTTCACGCACAACGTTCAGTATTTGCACTCCCAATTTGCCAAAAGCTCAATCCAAGACAATCAACGCACGAATTCCTTAAAATGTGGCACAGAAACACAGATCTTGGAGCTGCCAACCGTGGTCT
The DNA here is from genome assembly GCA_022405105.1 of Aristolochia contorta. Classification (NCBI taxonomy): domain Eukaryota; kingdom Viridiplantae; phylum Streptophyta; class Magnoliopsida; order Piperales; family Aristolochiaceae; genus Aristolochia; species Aristolochia contorta. Next base: position 4,228,704 of record CM039667.1, on the reverse strand, counting down.
GTAAGAGAGAAACGGGAAGGTATATTACAAGACCCATAATTCTCCCACACCTGCAAAAACAGGATAAGTTAACGCAATACTAAGGGAACGTAGAGAAGCCACATAGAAATCTCTCTTACAAGATGAAACGGGGAATGTGAAGCATGGGGCCCTTACCAAGAAATGAATGCCGAAACATACAGAGAGATATCGGCAGTTACGATGAACTCTAATAAAAGCACTCCGGCGAAAACCAACTCGGCCCACATCAATGATCCAAATAACCATGGATAACATGTTCGGCACGGGTTCACTAGCCTAAGCCACGAAACGAAGCATATCATGTATGCACCGAAGGCAACTTGCAGAGGATTTATGATCCTTAAAATCTGAATGCCGAATTGAAGAAACTGCCAGCATTGGGTGCCTGAAATTTGTTGTCCTCGTGAGAGGAAAATGGTCTAAGAAATCCATATTGTGAATCATATCCAACTCTTCCATTGTTTACAATCCCGGCTAAGCTCGATTGACCTCTTCTGGCAAGAAATGCAGAGTCAATTGCAGTACGGCCTGGCGAGTCCCAAGAATTCCATGTTCCACTAGAGGTCCTCATGCCCTCCTGCAAAGTTACATCCTGTACATTGTACTTGCTCTGGTCCATCACTGCCAGTGTATGTTGGTCAAAACTCCCTTGCTTCGACATCAACATCTGGAGCCTTTGGTCAGCCTCAGAGAAACAGTCAAAGCCACGATTGGGAGAAATCACATGCGGATCTGACAGTGGTACCTTTCCTTTACCGACTGCCATTATTGCTGGATCAATAAACTCAACATCCAGGTAACTGCTTCCAGTTACTTGCAGAGAGCTTAAGGAGGATGAACCACCAGGAAACTGGGGATGAGAATTAAAACCTACAAGTTGAATAACAAAAAATGATTAAAAGGACATCAAAGAAAGAAGCTTTAATTAATGCAGAAGAATGCAGTAGTAAAACATACCAGACACGGGTTGAGCTGAAAAATATCGATCACGATCAGTCTGTACGGGAAAACCTGGAGGTGGAATAGAAGGGGATTTTCTCTGGCTCGGGAACCTTAGAGGTTGAAACATTTCAGGCCTTGAAGCGGCAGGTGAAGCTGCAGGAACCATCAAATGAGCAATGTGATTTAAACAATAGAATGGACTAACAAAATAATGTAAATAGGCAATAAAGGAACAATATCATTTCACTTTTTTTTCTAATCATGATCCATTGATGATCTCTTTCCAGACTAAAAGCATGCATCAGCCAATTAAATGAGAAAACATACTGTCCAACAGAAAGGCAAGTACCACTTTGCATAAAGGCATTTCGTGTACAACAATAAGTCAAAAACCCAAACATATTATTTTTTTCTTTTTGAAAAAACCATACAAATCATTCTGTATCAGGAATCCATAAAAATGAACTGCCATATAGTAAGATATCAAAGAAGAAATCATGAAGAATCTGTAAGAAAAGAACTGAAAAACGCATCACTAGAAAAGAACAAAACGGAGAAATTAGAACTCACCAGAAACGTCAGTGCTAGACAGGTGGTGGTGGTTGTTACGAGAATCAAACTCAAGAGAACTGAAGATACTGCCTCCATTTGCAAGTTGATTGGTGTTTGTGTATTGGACTTCTCCAGGTTCTAGCAGATAACCATTTCCTTTCTGCTCACTTCTATAATTATTTACAGAAAATGCAGGGTCATTATTGTTTTGGCAGCATTCGTCCATTCTAGCAAAAGAAAACCTGGATTCGCTGCTGCCACATGACTTCCATGGAGTGAATAGCCTTGTGTACCCAGATGTCGGATCATTATCACCAAGTAAGATTTTTGCTAGATTATGAGGGGTAGCAGATGGATCATCCATACCAAGATCCAGCGACAAAATATCTGCTATAATGCTGTTTTCACCCTTCTCCGGCTCTTTATTTACATTATATGTGTCGCAAGCACTAGATTTTTTAATTCCATCCTCCAATGACTTGAAATTTTGAGCAAGATAATTCACTTGCTCACTGCCTAAATTTTTGAGATTTTGAGAAAGATAATCCACATGCTTTGTCTCTAAGTTCCCATCTTCATGTAAGTTATTATGACTTTGTGAAACACAATCGACAAGCTCTCTGCCCAAGTTCTCAACATCACATTTAGGAGTTAATGAAACCCCCAGATCCAATGACCTAGTCTCATTTACTGTCTCCATGATGTGATCACCATAAGCATCACCAACTGTTGATACAGGGTTCGGAAGCAGATCCATAGTCATCTTTGTTTCGGTTTCTATAGGGCCAACAGACTTCTCATCTGCAATAAGCGAAAATGAGCCAATTGAGCCAACCCCTGTTATGTTACCCCCATGTAAAGCTCCCACTCCCGTTTTAACAATTTCTGACATTTCATCACCGATCATGTGGTCAACCTTGACTGCAAACTGCTGAGATGAATCACTGGAATTTGAAGGTATGTCAGGGGGAGTGTTCATATCAGATGAATCTCTACATGTGGAAGGATGGTAGGTTTCTCCAATATCACTAGTATTAACTGCAACGGTCTCATGAAAGCCAACAATCTGCTTCTCAGGTAAATTTGTTTGAGAGCATTTCTTGTTGTAAGATGTCAATGATGGAGATGTCTCCAGCCTACCATTTGAAACAGGTCTTAGCCCTTTCTTATCTTGTTTATCATTAGAAGCCGTCAGGATCAAACTTTTTGCAGCTGAACCAATAGATGACGCAGGAAAGCAATTTCCTGAGTTTGAATTTTGCACTGTCATGCCTGAAGAAACTGCAGCGTTATTGACTGACGACTTACTAGATAGAATTCTTGAACCCCTGACAATAAAAAATTCAAAATTAGCAAAGAAAGAATCGCTCCTGAAACTGGAGAAATAAGAAGAAAAGGAGGCCACTATACCAAGAAGCTGCAGCCGGCAGACTGCCAGATTTCGCACTATCACTAACTGGAAGAGAGCTTTTTGCATTTCCAGTAATCTAGAGGAACAAGGAGAAACAACTATGATGTATTAATAATCCATAAGAACCGTATACACAATTATACATTCACCAAATCTAGTGGGATGGAATTGATACAGTTAAAAAAGGAAATCAAGATAAATAAAAAATCAACGGAAAAGAGTTGTTTGAACTATGGCCCTAAGTTTAGTCTAAAACCCATACACATCTATTCAAACGTCAAATTTCTTATGAAAGTCAACTAATAGAGATCCATTAGGCAAATGCAGGGAGCCGACATCTACACTTTACTCTTCTAGATAATTATATCAACAACAATCAAACAAATGTAAATTAAAGAAACAGTACACTTAATTATAACTATGCCTGTTCAAATCAAAGAGTAAAACCATGCAATAAGCTGTTGTCCCGAGGTTTATCATATTGTTTGAACTAGGTTGACCTATATATTAATATTATTTGTATTTACATTTTAAACGTTTTCAAATGAAAACATTTTAACCTCTATTTTATTGCTTTTAGAGTCATAGCTGTTTTCCACCAGAATCTGTTAAACAGTACAAGCACTTTTAAAATGAAATTTGGTGTTTTTATATAAGAAGAAAGTCACACGTGGTTGCATTTGGATGTCGACTAAATGTTTAACGCCATATCTTGAAATTAAATGAAACAAAACTATGCAGATTTCATGCTTCCCCTATATGCAGAAAGTGAAGGACACAGTAAGGCCTTACAGAAATTGCTGCCTTTGCCAACAGTTTTGCTGAAACAATGCCGTTACTCTTGGTAAAGATGTCATCTGGTGGAGGAGGCAAGAAATTCCCTGAGCGTCGCTGTAAATTATTTACAACACTCCCAGCAGACTGCTGAAGTTTACTGGGTAGCCAAAAACAAAATAAAAAGTAAATAAATTTAGAAAATTAAATGCACATGCAGCTTATTTCAATACTTAACCAAAAGAAGTAGATTACAAACGAAGAGAAAATAGAAGTACCTTCCACAAGTTGAATAAGCTTCCTCTTTTGAGTAAGTGACTTCTTGTGACCCAGTGTCATGCAAATATAAACAGTCCGGATTTCCACAAGGCTGGACCAGGAAACAGCCTGCGGTTAACAAAACTCATAACTGAAAAAAAAATAAGGAAAAAAACAGAATGTGGAACAAAGAGCAAAGGCACACCATATTTCTCAACCATGCATGGCAATACTTTGTGGTGCCAAAACATGCTCTGTATACAAATAAATCAAAACAATCAGTAACAAGAAATGCTAAAGAGTAACACTGGATAAAAGTGAAAGATTGAAGAGATACTTGCCTCAAAGGTCTACCATCTAAGATGAAGCCATTCACAACTTGTATACAACGAATAGCTTCCTCATCCTTTGAAAATGTGATATATCTGAGTAACATGAATAACAAGTGACTGGTAAAGAAAATGCTTCAGAGCAATGATAAATACTTTCATGAAACCTTTGTTGAGAAAAAATATGCCAACAAATTTGGATTGAGAACAGGTAAATACTCACACACTACATGAATTGTTAGAAGATGGATGCTGATTGCCTCCAGCAGTACGTGATATAGAAACCTTTAGGATTTTGCCGTATTGTCCAAAATACTCTTTGTGCTGAAGAACCTGCACAAGAAAAGATTTTAGTGAACAAATCCAAGATATGACCTAGAAGAACAAATCGAGCCACCAGCTGAGTTTAAGATAAAAAATGTGGTCCATATATACAAATTAGAACTTTAAAGTATATGAGACACTAAATCCAAGTCCAATGCATACCTCTTCATCAGCAAGATTTGCAGGTAGTCCAACAATATATACAAGATTCCGTTGAATTACTCGAACAGTACTAAGATGCTTCCTCGATTCTGAAGCTTTCAACTTTGTCTTCTGTGACTTTTGCTTCTTCTCCAAACTTAATTCAGCCAGCCTGGACAATGATAATAAGACAAAGTTTCACTAACTTAATGTACAATTACATTGTTAAAATGAATAATGAATTATGTATTAGATGTGTGAGATGTATATCAGCTGGGATGAAATTTTATTATTATAAGTGATGTCAAAAGGCTGTCATACAAATTACAACCATGACGAAAAACAGGTGAATTCGTGCATAAGTTATATTAGTACATCCATATGTTTAGGGGTTTGGTCACTGCACACAGAAAAAACTTGGTTATGCTGCTCCAAAAGGAGAAGGGAACCTTCCGTCAGACCAATTACAGATGCCACCCTCTAATCAGTCCAAGTATGGGATCAATCATAGGTGTTATTAGTGTTTATCTGAAGGATGGTTACCAACTGATAGAAATGCATTAATACATTGCAAGAGATGTTTAAGTGCTAATATAGAAACATAAATGAAAATAAAGACAAGAAAAAGAAAAAGGAACCTTTCACAGTTGACTGTCATGCCAACGATCCTTTCTTTGTCATATGGCGTACGGCATGCAGGACATTTCCCTTCAGTTCCATCTTTCTCAGCCATCTCCGTTATATGATGCCAACACCAAACACATATCTGGAATAAAGAAATCAACCAAGGCTCGGAAGTAAACAATCAAGTCGTTGTTTATTTTATTTTTGAGAGAATTTATTAAGAAAGGAGAAAAGTGCAAAGGAACTTCCCCTTGGCAGGAAGCAACCAAAATGATGTCAAACCTGATATCCACATCTGCATGGTTTCAACTGCTGATCAGTCAGATCCATCTCTTCCATGCATAAAGGACAAGTTCTTTCTCCTTCAATATTCATGGTGCTCCTGATGCATGTATGCAACATTAACTCCATTAACTCGAGAAAATGGAGGAAAGAAATGTGTAATGAGAAAACCGTAGAAATTTTAGTTTTAGATGCCCTCTCATGAAAAGATCTACTACCAATAAACTGCAATCATTGAGAAACCCAAGCCAGATTGTAGAGAAGATTATAGCACGTTAAAAAGTAACACTTGGGCACTCTGAGGGTATTTCCACTGTTTAATGGACTCCTTTAAATAAAAACAGATAAAACATGAACTCCGAATTAAGCTCGTAGAAGTGCTACGTCATATGAACATCAAGAATCACAAACGAACTAAAGAATAAAGAATGAGGAAGAACAAATTGCATACAAAGTTTATGATAAAACAAGAGCTAACTCATACTGTTCTTGCCAGCTCAAAATACATCAAAATAAAATCAAGCTAAAAAAAATATCGAGCAAAAAGCAAAAAGAAAAAAAAAAGAATATGAAAAGAGTAAAAAGAAGCAAGGATTCTCAGGAAGGAATATATAAACTCAACCAGAACATGTTCGAAAATACGAGTGTTAAATAAACGAAACCAAATAATGGATTTCAAGTGAATTGCTGTTTATATAGGGGGTTTGTTCTTGGTGCCTGTTCTATGTCTAAATCTTCCTTCCATAGAACTGAAAGGTTTGGCCATTCACACGTCAAGAAAAAATAACTACTAGTAAAAAAAGGTACAGAGACCATATTGCAGTGTACCTCAGCGAGCATGCTTTCTCAAAGTTGTTTTTAAAAACAAGTTTAGTTTCACTGGTGGTATTAAGACTGGTCACATTTAGACAAGGATTCTCAGGCGCCTTGCCGACCCACGTTAAGCTTCACTCTCTGAATGTACGTCAAAACTGCAGTCTCTCCAGTAACTCCCATTACGAGTGGATGAAACAGCACGAAATCCCCCATTATCAAATCGTTAATAACCTTAGCTACCAATAAGCCTGATGCTGTTTTCCAACTTAAAAACGAATTGGAATAGAATAATTAATATTTTTTCTTCATTCCAACACAACGTCTCAAACCAATTTCTTTCTCTCTTTTTCCTACTCGACAACGATTAAAATCGATACCGTGCAAAAAGCGCCATCGGCGAATAGCCGATTCCATTATCTAGCGGCGAGTTTCACGCAACGCTCAGCCCGGAAAACTGACGTTGATAAAACAAAAAGGCGTGCTTTTCTGCTCTACTTCAAGGCTTTGCCATGTCTATCGATGAAATCTTACATCTTGCAAAAATAAAAACTTTCACAAATTCAACCAAATTACGCCCTAAAAATTCAACCAAAAACAAACTACAAAATAACAAAAAAATCATGCGCACAGAACACGCCCAATAAGGATAAAAAACAATAAACCTCGCCAGAGTTCAAGAGTACCACCCGAGCGATTTTCATACTTACATTGAGAGATCTTCGAGATCGACAGAAGTCGCTAGGGATGAAACCAAAACCTTTAAATCTTCGCCTAAAAGAGATACACAAAATCCCACCTTCAGATCCTCTCTCGCAGCAGTTATGTGTCCCCCCTTGAGGAATTGAATTTGTGTGGCGAATGTCCCAGACTCCCAAATATAAACTCACTTTGGCTAAAGAAGCGTCACGAGGGCTCCTTCTCAGAAACAGACGATTTTGACGCCTTGCCGACGCCCTCCGGGTCCCCCCGTTCTCTTATATTTATACATAACGTCCGATCTCATTTCGTTTCGGTCTTATATTAAACATCTCTTTTTCCTTTTTTTTTTTTTTTTAACTTTTTCTCTTCTGCGGATCACATAACGCTGCGTGAGTGCGAAGAGGAACCGTTTCGGAACAGAGTCACATCGTTTTTTGCCGGTGTGCGTCGTTTTGAGAGCCCTCCAAATTGGTGAATTTTACTATTTCGAAGCTGTAGAAGGGGTACTTAAATGCTGTTCAGTCTCGGTGCTGGACCTCGTTACACGAAAGAAGCCGTCCACCTGTCTCTCCTCTCGGCTTTCAGTGGATTGCTAAATAAAAGCCAGAAAATTAAGTGCAGGCATTGACTTTATTTTACAAGTTACAACAGATTATTAACGCTTGTGGGATTCAAACCGTAGCTAGATGTAGAAATTGAAAATACCTTCAGCGCCCTCGGACCGAACCCAGCCGGACCGATAAAAATTTACACGGATGTCGACTGGGTTCAGCTGAATCCGATCTTGGGTAATGGGTTATGCCCAGTCGAGCTAGGGTTTGTTGGTCTCACTATTGATTAACCCGAATGGCGCAATCAAATCATAATTATTTAGCAATATAGAATAGGCCATGAGTCATGACAGCCTTTCAATTCCTAGTCCTTTACCCGATAACAAAGAGGTCAACAAAATTATGAGAGAGAGAGAGAGAGAGAGAGAAAGCGGACAACGAGTTGGACAGGGCTTGGTATGGGATTGGCCTCTCTATTTTTGCATATTAATTTGATGCTTACCAAATAACGAAAGGATGACTCAGCAATTCTGTCAAAAAGAGTAAAAGTCGTATTTAGTATTTACCAGTTCTCTGTTTCGCTGGAATTAAATATATATTGCTACAAATTGAAAAATACTACTTTATTTCAACTTTAGGTCACGTATTCAAGTGAGGTGGGTGTGTTTTTAAAAACTAATATGTGTAATTAATTTTGGAGACCTGTAATCGTGTTTTATTAGTAATTATTTCAGTTACATCACCCGACTTTAGTTATACTAATATTTGAATTTTCTCAGTGCATTTTTTATGTTCTGTTAACCCGAGTGATTTGTTGTCTTGTCATTTTTCCTCAACAATTCCACAATTTGAATCACAATATTGTCTAGTTGTGTTATGTTATGGATTTGCTTAAATTATTTAATCTCGTTCAAGTTCTTTTATTAGCAAGTGAAGTTGAAGGTAACAAGTAAGTTAACCAACAAAAAAAGTTACACAAAATTTCACAATTGTCCACTCTGGTCACGAGAAATATACTTGGTATGGGTTATCTTCATTGGAAATCTTATCAATTTGGTTTATTTAATGTTTTTTTAACCGAGTAATAAAAAAAGTTTTAATAAGGAAATTTTAGGTGTTGCCAGTATTTGTTAGTTTTCCTTGTTTTGCCATTTCGCATATTTTTTCATACAAAATTCACTAAAAGGCTAATAAAATTTAATTTAATTATATGAGTTCCACAATTACCTTTCTTGACGTATCTAAAGTACTATCTTCACCCAAGCATAAAAGGGATCACAAACCATTTTCTCCTATATTGACTTGGTCCTAACCAAGATTGATAACATTTGATAATGTCCTATGCTATTTGGGTAAATTAGGTAACATTGTAATAATTATTTTATTAGCCTGTGTACATTGAAGTTCTCTAAATTATGATTTATTATGCAAGCCGAATTGATAAACTCATGAACCCATTAGTTTTAATGTGGATTATTCTTTAGTATGCAAGCCCAATTTAAGAATGTCTTATTGTTGTATCATCTTGTTTATTACCTTTACACTAATTAAGTAGCACTTATTGGACTAGATGGTTCTTTTGCACATGATAACGACATTACTCTCAAACAAAATTTTTCTAGTTGTTTTTTTATAAAATAGGTTATATTTTTTTATTCATTTTAATTTATGTATTATAAAATTATAATTTATAAAAAATTAGATGGTGTTAGATATCCAGATTTAGAAGTGCCAGCGTGGTTTTTCCCCATCTTTTTATTATATTCTTACCCCGCCCCCTCCCCCCCTATTCCGCGGAGGAGCGCGCGAAAGAACTAAGAATAAAATTTGAACTCGAATCGTCCTTTCCCGGTCTCGAAGCAGTTTAATCGGTGTATGTAAGATGCACACTTTCACCTATAATTGTTCTCTGCATGTTCTCTCCATCACCAAACCCATTAAATCAACAGATTAGGGGCTTGTTCGCAAGTTGCGGCCGTAGCTCCGTGGAGACTTATCTGCATAGAAACAAATTGCATTTCAAGCAGATCCTCGTCGGAGCGAGGCAAGCAATGGCGCAACCATCTGCTTTCCAGGAGAGGCTTCAAGAGATGGAAGAAACCAGAAAACAGAGGCATTCTGTTCTTCAGGTGCATTGTAATATCACCAATTCCAGTCGTCCGAAGATTTCAATTAGTAATTTCATCGTTTTGGCTCCGTTTTCTTGGTAAGATCTGTATAATTGATCGATAGCGTCCGTCCTCGATCGCCAACATTCGTCAATCTTTTCTGTCGTGAACTCGCATGAAACCGTTCGTCTACACTCCAAATTTTGATGGATTTCCATGTTGATTAGTCTAGTCTAGGTTCCAAAGCATTCTAAACGGACAGTTTTCCTGCCATCCGAACTCATTACATTCGATTGCTACTCACTATTAGTTGTCATGTCCTTATAAAATCAGGCCGAGAAAGAGCTCCAGAGCAAGAAATTTATGCTCCTAGAAGCCAACTTTTCAAACCTCAGGCATTCGGAGCGACGGTGCTTGATCCTGGAGCAGCAAATTGCGGAGCTAAACTTGCATATATTAGCCAAGAAGACTGAAATGGAAGCTATCGAAAGGAATTACCAGAGTGCCGCTCAAGAATTCAGGTAATTGCTCGAAGCTAAGCTTTGTTTCCATTTAATAACGAAAATACTAGTAACATTCCTCTAAAAATAACTGGAGTAGATCTCTGAAGAGCGAGATCGATTCTCTAAAAAAGCGTCAGAAGGAGAAGGAGAGATTTTACGAGATGAAGAATCTTGAGATGAAGGAGTTCAGGGACGAGATAGAGAGATTTCTTCACGAAACTCGTCAGCAAGTATACAAAATGAAGAATACAATCGTCGAAGTAAGGGATTCGAATCTTGTTAATCCATCCCGAAAATGTTCTTGCTGTAGTTGCACTTCGAATTCCAGCAACTAATCATCGATCAAATCAAACTGAAATTCTGAGAAAGCGAGATTATATTATCCAGTCGATGACTCTGTAATATTATCTCTGTTTTGAACGTTTTTCTTCTTCAATGCATAGTCTCACTAGAATCAAATAATTTTCAGCTCAGGTCAAACTTGGTAGAATTGCAGGCCACTGATGCATACTTAAATAACTCAGAAATTGCTGCAGCAGAGAAAAGAAATGCTGAACTATTGAGACTGAAAGAGAACTTGGACAGAAGTTTGAAATCAAACTACCAAACACGGTCTGTATTGCTGAAGCAGCTTCAGAATATGCTGGAGTGCCAGAGAACTCAGAAGCCGACTAAAAGCGATTGGAAGCAGGCAGGCTAAACTGCATCCCTATTCTCGCCCTAAGAACGATTTCATGTACATCAAAACATATCAAATGTTTCTTTTCAGTCCGCTATCTTCATGGTTCAGTTGTAATGCTGCTAAGTTTTACATGCATTCCTCCTACTGCAGCGCTATTCCCGGAATCCCAGGCTGCTTCGAAGGCACTTGGTCAAGGCTTTTCATTATTCTAGATGGAGGAGCTATGCATGATTCCATATACTATTTCAGTTATGGGCCAAAGAAGGGCCTGTTTGGATCCTCATTAGAATCATCTGATTGACCAGTAACTACTTGTTTTATTGGGTCATCCACCTCGAAGTACCAGCTGACTGATAGCACCCTAAAACTATTCCTCTGAAGCCCTTTTTTTTTTTTTTTTTTTCCAATTGAAAGCTGTAGCTTACAAGTAATTTGCTTTGTCACGAAAGAGGACAAACGATAGCTAACTCAATCAAACCTGAGTGACATTTTATAATTCTTTATTCAGCAGGTGTTTAAAAAGTTTCGCATTGTTACATCAGATATACAAGTAGTATACTAGTAAAAGGCATTCAGACAACAAGGCTCGAGTTGTGTACCAAGCAAAAAACGCAACTACGAGTGCAAAGGTCAATGAGATTCATTTTCAACGGCAAGAAATGATTCAGTCGGAGGATGTGTCTGTACTAGCAAGAGAAGAAATGGGATGCGTCTAAATAAATCGCGTCAATGAGATTCATTTTCAACGGCAAGAAATGATTCAGTTGGAGGATGTGTCTGTAATAGCAAGAGCAGAAATGGGATGCGTCTAAATTTGATTCTAACCCAAACTCCTACGGTCATTCTTTGTTCAGAAAGTAGCTCACACGTTTCACTTAAAGGAGCCGTACAGGAAACTAGAATTCTAAGACTACACGAAAATTTTTGATTGATGTAACTAAAGGAATGTGGACACTCAATTACGCTCTTCAGATCCAAGGCTTTCGTTTTCCTCTTCTCATCACGGTTTATCACACAAACGCCTGTACATTTGAAACCGTGAAAAAAAAAAGTGTCTCTGAACGTACTTACCTCCTGAGGTCCGGTTCACGGGTTGGGGCGAGTTGCCCCACCGGCGCACTCGACGATCGAACGATTGGAAGTGGGAAGCGGGAACCCCATCACATCCCGTGAACTCGACCGGGTACGGTTTAGAGTCTTTAGACACACATGCACGCCAGGTATCTTACTTTGAGATCATCTTTCTTTGGTCAAACTCCACAGTAGCCAATTCACAAAAATGAAGAAAACTAAAGGTAGTAAAAAAAAGACAAGTCTCGGAAGGATAGAGAAGACGAAACGGGCCCAATGCTGCCACGTAGGGCCCAATGCTGCCACGTAGGGCCCAATGCTGCCACGTAGGGCCCAATGCTGCCACGTGTAGAAGCGAGGGCCGTCGATGTGCCGCCAAAAGCCCCACCGGAGCCGCTGTGACGAAAGGAACAATGATAAGCGGACCCACCCCGTGTCGGGTGGCTACTTGCTTATGCGAGAAGGTCAGCTTGCCACAACGCAAGTGACTTACTTCCGGTGCTTCCGACGACCGCCGCTCTTCGCCGACCACTTCAGTCATCTAACTCCGGACCTGTTTTTACTGCCACCGCTTCCTTCCCCCCTCTGCACCGCATACGACATTATTGTCACCCCCATTTTCCCAACATTCGCCTTCAAATTCTTGTCCCTTCTCCTCCAAATGCCCTCCAAACATCGCAATTTTACGGGGAAAAAGAAAAAGGCAAACACTAAACAGAGCGGGCTATTCAGTATTCGCAGTTAGTCATGCTATGGTACTACTCGTAGTCAGTGTTCAGGAGTCAGATAGTCACTAATCGGCAGTACACGGTAGTCACCAGTCACTACTCATCGCTTGGTAGCTTTTATGGACGGACGGAGCCGATCGGGTTTAGGAATCGGCTGCTTGGCTTAAAGTACAAGTCAGTAGCATTTTGTTGTAAACTTTCTTCGGTTGTGTGGCATGGGGATATGAAAAAGAAATTTAGACGAAAATCGACTTCACAGATTGGTTATTCATACGTACGAGAGTGGACAAGAGTGGTTGATCTGCCGATGTAAGAATCTTTGTCGATTCTCTCTTCCACAAGTCATTTGCAGTAAGACGTGGAATCTTCAAAGCAATTAGATCCGTTTAAACTCTATGCCGTGAGGGCCTCGGTGCCTCGAGATTGCTGCAACGGTTGTGGGTCCTGATGGATAGGGTAGTTTCTGTAATAAGGGATAAGTTTCGGACCCGATTCATCAGCAGGAAACCGAGAAGCTGAGCCAGTATCTTGCCGGGTCTACTCTCTGCTGCTGCTGTACTCCCCCTGTCTTCGTTTCTTTTCCGTCCTCATATCACCCTTTTTTCCCTTCTCTTTTTTAAAGTCCTTCAATTCTCTGCGCCTCACAGGCTAATTGATCTTCGCGGAGGCGACGGAGAAACGGTGAAACGATTGGAACAAAAAGGGTAAAAGAAACCCTAGAAGTTCGTTTCCCGCACAAGAAAGTTCTGCTCCAGCTCCTGTATCTGTCGGAAACTTCCTTCAACTCCTATCATTTCCATTTCTGCTCATCGTGTACTCTGAATCGTACGGTCACTCCGTGAAAGGTACGGTCTTTGAGGGCCAGCTTTGGAGATCGCTGAAGTAATTCCAATTTTGTATTGTGGTCTTTAAATTCCTGAAAGAGAGCGGCTCGTTCGTCGTCTCTGTTCGCGTACAATTTTTCGTGCGTGCCCGACTTATGGCAAGATGTGAATCTTTGAAATTCCATCTTTCTGGCAACAATTGAGTTTGTGTTGGCCGTGCTTCAGTTTTCTCTTATGTGTTTGATTTGCAGATTCCAGTGGTAGTGTCAGTGGAAGCCGCGGGATGTTTGAATTTAGCCGTGTGGTGCAACGATTTCTCTTAATGCGTGAGGAATATTAGGTTTTGTTTCATCTTCAGGTTGAAATTGGTTAGAGATGCATTTTCTAATTCGGTGGAGGCGTTTCTGCAATCTTTGGCGTTAGGCTGAATCGTGTTGGAATTCTGTTTCTCTTTTCTTTCACCGTCCTTTACGAAGAAGGATGCATTTGATTAATAACGAAAATTAAGAGGACAAGAGGCGCGAGGTTGAATAATATGGGCAATAAGTTGGGCCGGAGGAGGCAGGTGGTGGATGAGAAATATACTCGGCCTCAGGGTTTGTATCAACACAAGGATGTGGATCATAAGAAGCTCAGGAAGCTCATTCTGGAGTCTAAGCTGGCACCTTGTTATCCTGGAGGAGAAGAGTGTACCGTCGACCTAGAGGAATGCCCTATCTGTTTCCTGGTTGGTGTTGTTATTCTCATTCCTATCATTTTTATTTTGTTTCTTGCTGTGTTGGGATTAAAATGTTCTTCTTTCAACTAACGATTTGCGTCAAAATTAGCTTTGTTATTTATATGAGATTCTTGATATTGTGATTTTTTTTACTTGGAGGGCGTTTACTGGCTATAGTGTTGGGCCATGGGATGACTTACATTGTTCGTGGCAAATGTGGAATATAATTCAAAATTGAACTGTTAATCGAAAAAAGAATCTGTCAATGTACCATGATGTTAGAATGGAATGAACAGTTTAGGTTGCTTAGGTGTTGCCAGGGGAGGTGCTATTATGTCATGGTTTAGTGAGCATGATTAGGTAGAAATTATGTGTCATTTCATTTCACTAAGTTGGATTTACAAGCTTTTTAATGTGTTTTTGAAATTTTACAACACTTTGAATTCAATGCTGTAGTCTTGATTTTGTCTGGCCTTTAAATTGTAATTTTTCTCCTTTTGTAGTGTTATCCTAGTCTCAATCGCTCAAGATGTTGCTTGAAAGGCATATGTACAGGTACTCCTCTTTGTTAAAAGCACTAATTTCCTATATGATATCTAATATGCTGTTTCTAATTTTATAATTTAATACATTTTCACAATAAGATGGTGCTAAGTGGTATTTTTTCCAGAATGTTTCTTGCAAATGAAGCCTCCACATTCTACTCGTCCAACACAGTATCCTTCATCATCAGATTGACTACATTCTACTTTCTGATAAGCATTCATTTGTTGGAACACATGTTTATTTATTTATTTTTTTTATTGGATTGCTTAATTTGTAAGATGTCCCTTTTGCAAAACCTCCAATTATGCCGTGGAATATCGTGGGGTGAGGACGAAGGAGGAAAAGGGAATGGAGCAAGTTGTAAGATTTCTATGCTTTGTAGCTGTGGGTTGCCTCCAAAAGGTTTGTCATATCAATGTGGGTTAATCTAGTTGAGGTTTTACTTCATTTGCCAATGTTCCAGGAAGAGCAAAAGGTCATAGAAGCACAAATAAGGATGAGGCATCAAGAGCTTCAAGATGATTATGATAGAATGATTAAACGCAAAGAGAGTGGTTCTTCAAGTATGAGAATGGCTCATGGGGAAGTTGAGTATAGGGATATATCAAGTAGCTCTGTTGCAGGTTTGTGCATGGTATCAAGTTTCCTTTGCTTCGGTTGCTGACTATTTTTCATTCTAATGGTTTTTTACTGTACCTTGTCCTTTTATGACCTTAACAGCGGAATCTGTTAGTTTTTCTGGACAAGCTGATTATGTTACTCCTTCTCAATACTCATGCACAATGCCTTCAATTAGACATTCTTCAAGTTTGAGGCAGAATAGGTTTGTACAATACAATATTACAATTCTGTCAATCTTGTCTGCTTAATCTCTCTAATTGTCTTATATATCTTGTAATCTCTACTATAAAAATATTATGTTCATTAAATCATGCAATTTGCTATTTACCAGCACTCTCGAAGTAGTGCTGGGCTTGATTCTGGCGCTTGCCTATGCAAAACTCAGAAGCTCCTTCTGTGTACATTGTAAAAAGAATAAGTAGAAACAGTAGTGTTAATAAAAAAATTGGATCTTAAATTAACCATTGGAGACTTTAAATTGATGAAGACTGATATTTATGTTGATGGGTCAGGATAGGCTCTACGCATAAACGTGAAAGATTTTTTATGTCTTCTGAAGAGTGCGAGTTTGAGCGAGTTGGCCTTTCAAGGATAAGTTGTGGACCATTGATCAATGATTTGAATCTAACTTTTTTGCATATGTGACCCATGAATATTTTTAGAATGCATAAAATGTGATGCCTAAATTCATGGTATTCATTATGATACATATATTTATTGTTTTCAAAAGAATATTTATGTTTTTGTTTTCTCCAGAGGTATGAGAAATGTTTAGGGATCCTGAGCGCCTCTTTCTTTTCCAGAGGAATTGGCTAGTGACCTTAACAATGCTGATCATGATACAGCATAATTTTGGGTGGAAATTTAGCTCTTTAGAATATGCCTCCAGATTAGCATTTCGCTGATAATCACACTGGTTCTAAATTTTTTGGATGAATGTACTTAACGTTGAAGATATCTTCTGTTGGCTTTGATTTTCCAATCAATAGCTCTGAGAAGGCAGTGATGAATGTGGCCTTGTCATTCTACTGGATGCAATAATTTGCAATTTTTTTTATCGTTTCTTTGCCTTAATGTGAGGTCTTCTGGTGAAGGTTCACCGATATCTTTGGATATGTGTTTCATTACTTAAACTCCGAAAAGTAATTCTCTTTATTGGGAAGAAAAAGGTGGGGAAACAATGCAGAGAGAATATTTTTTGATATTCCATTTGAAAAGTGTTGTATGGTGACTTGTTCCTCAGAAAGTGTGTGGTTAAATAACATGTTATAGATTCCCCGTCCTCATGACACATAAAATGGATGCTAATAACTCACAGCCAATAGTCTCTTTGATCTTCTTGCTGAAGAAGGAATCATTCAAGAATATCTTGTTATTGGGATTCCTTCTTAACATAATCTGTGGAAATGCGCTCCTTGTATCATGTGTACACTCGATGAGTTGAATTCAAAGCTACCAACAATTCCCAACAAAAGACAACCCACAGACTTGCACACTGAGCACACAGACTCACACGCTGAGCACACAGACTCACGCACTGAGCACACCGACTCACACACTGAGCACACCGACTCACACACTGAGCACACAGACTCACACAAAGCATAGACTCTCAGAGCAACAGACTTATGCAGCTCGGAAAAGTCTAAAAAATAACAATGCACTTTGTAGTCCATTTATGTTAATGAACCTTAAGCTGTGGCATGTGAAAGAAATGGTAAAAAAATGTTCTTGTTTATTGTCATGTCAAGTCACCGGTTGTGTGAAAACTATCGATAATGTTAGAATGCTTCTATTAGATTCTTAAGTTGAGAATTAAATGCTTTATATTTTGGCTATAAAATGCAGGGAAGAGGACTTTGACTTGGATCTTGAAGACATAATGGTGATGGAGGCAATCTGGCTCTCTATACAGGTGACAGTGCCATGCTCATGGTTTCGTTGTTTAACTTAGATGGAAGAAAAATGAACGAAGATAAAAAAGCATCAGATTAGAGTCCAAGTTTCAATAAAAATATCTATATTTTTGTGGTTTCAAGATGCAGAAATCACTACAGTTATTGCTTATGGTATTCTGCTTTAGTTTACAGTTGCATAATATTTAACGGCTCGGTTTGAGCCAAGTCTTGACCCATTATTCACATAAAACTGAAAATAAAGTAAATTTGAAATTCTCATATTGGCACCCCGCCTTACTATACTATGTTAGGAACACTTGGGCATATAGTGTTGGTGATGCCCTTGTAGTTGTCTGGGTTAGTTGTTAATCTTAAAAACTTCTTTCATGTATTTTTCTTTCATGTAATTTTTCTTTCATATATACTGATCCTCTCATTGGATTGGTTGCCTTTGCTTGATCCTGTTTCTTGCTGAAAATGATTGTCTTTTTTTATAGGAGCAAGAAACCAACAGATCTGCAATGCAGGGAGATACATCTTCATCAAGACCTTCTATACCAGACGATAGTGACCTCATTCAAGCCACTTCCCCTGACGAACCATCTCCCTCAGCTGATCTAGCTTGTGCTATTGCAGCACTTGCAGAGCGTCAGCAACTGGATGGGGATCCATCTAGTAGTATGGCCTCGTACAACATATGTGCTGCAGTTGGTAGTATGCCACTTGGACATGAAAGAGTGGGGTTCAGTTATCCTGCAGAGAATTGGATTGAAGTATCCCCTGATAGTGGGAGGGCAGTGGTAGGAAGAGAAGATACTGAGTGGGCATTGGATCATGGTTCGGAGGTGGCTGAAGCAGGAACCAGCTATGCTAGCTCAGATGTAACACTTGAGGCAGGTGGGGCTGAGGTAGGGGCAATATTGCCACTAAATGATTGCGGCGAGGAACATTTTCAGCCTCCTATATCATGACATTTCTTGCCTGAAAGTTTTGAAGAGCAGATGATGCTGGCAATGGCTGTGTCGCTGGCTGAGGCTCGGGCTAGGCCTAGCTCGCAGGGAGTGGCATGGCTTTAGTAAGGTGAGGAAGGTAGTAATATGCAATTGCAGCTTATTTTTGTCGTTTGGTTTCCAGTAGTCATTCCTGTATGTTGTCGTTCTGATATTGCTCTCCTATTTGTTTCTGGTGAATGGTATAACCATGTAAAAGAAAAAAAGAAAAAAAAGTGAAAACAGCATTCTTGGGAGCGTGGGTTGGTGCAATTGCGTGCTAATTCTGCTTTGCTTGAGAAAAGCGTATTGGCCCTGTTAAAGAAAAAATGTAGATAGCTTCAACCCAATCCTTGGTTTGTTCCGCTGCATTGGTGGTTTTGTAGGCAAACACCTTTTAAATTGAATGTATGTGTACTAGAAGGTTTTGAATAGGCGAACCTGGTTGCTATATGCGTTCCTCTTTCAAATGTCGGACTCACAGCAGATGGGTCGCCATTAGGGTAACGCATCTTCTGTTTTCTCTGGAGTGGTCATGGACCTTTCCAGTGGAGTGCAACTCGCGCAATCTGTATTTTATCGCCTCTTCTTTTGTGCCTTGCTTGTTTTAAGTGAGCTGTTTAAACCGCTAGTTGACTTTCCACAGCTGTTAAATCGTGTCGAGCGCGACCAAAGCTGCGTTAAATGTGATTTTGGCCAGTGTTCGGAGTGTCGTGAGGTTGTTCGTATTTGGAATATTGATTTGATTTAGACCTTAGAGTCGGGGGCTGAAGTCACTTTCAATGGCTGTTATAGAGAGGCTGAACGAAATTCGATTTACACGGTGAATGCAGCTCATCGATCCTTTTAGATGAATATTAGATGCTTTCGTCTTAGTTCTTGGATTAGTAAATCGTATTGAACACTTGGATTAGTAAATCGTATTGAACACTGCAAGGAATCAGATAGACTTTTTGGAACGAAAAATGATATCCGTACTTTTTGATTTTAATTTTAGGTTTTACATAGTGTATGCCATAAGATACTGAAAGATGTGTATCTAGCATTACTTTTTAGTGAAAGAGTGTAATTATATCATCAAAATAAACTAAATAGATATATTTCTATTTATTAAAATTTATATAAATTTAAAAAGGATACAGTTTTGAAAAGAAATAAGTTTTTTTTGTTGTTTCAAATTTCAATTCTGGTTAAAGTTTGAGATGTGTTTACTTGTATAAGTTAATGTCTGAACCAAAGCAAATAACAAATTAAGGAAAATGCTAATTGTACCTATGCATAATAGTAAGTAATTTTCTTTTTCTTTTCTAAGTTAAGATTTATTTTTAATTCTATTTATTAGCACCCAAAAGGGCTGAATGAAAACCATCAACATCTTGGGTACTACGTAGTACGTAGTTTCTATATTATGAAGGTCAATTAGAAGAGTCGAAATAGAAAGAGGTCACCAATTTCTGAGCGCGCTAAGGAAGCGGATAATATTGAGATTCGGAATAAAGAGAAAAATGTAGTAGTCAAAAACAGATTTAGAAATTCTTATATCACTGGATTTTAACTCTGAACTACGTATACGTGAATCATGTTGGCGGAATATATATAGATGACTTCAACCGAGGCTTGAGCATGCTGGAAAAAAGAAAACCTTAGCAGCTTTTCTCGCGTGCGTCGAGTTTTGGACTTTCGTTTCGAAAGAATGACATTCAGAGATACTGTTCGATTTTTAGCTGATCAGAATTGTTTGCGCCAGTCGCCTTTGCAGTCGTTGTAGTACTAGTACAGACTACGGCCTACAGGTGATGAGTTCTGCCGAGGACCCCTTGGATTAATTTGTCTTGCCGCCTGCCGTGACAATAGTACTCGAGCTGCCTCACCTGCGTTGCACGAGACTGCTCCCTGACATTTTCTTCTTGGCATTAAGCCGATTTACTCGTCGTTTGTGAGTTCTTGTGTCTTTATTTAATGTCAACCGAGGGAAAGACGAATCTGTCAAAATTGGTCGAAAAATTTACGTCTTTTCATCGTCCCCCGCTTGTCTCGTGCCCGCGAGATGGTGGAAATCGACGGTTTTTCAATCGAGAGTCCATTCGGGTTGCAGATCGTTTTCCTGCTTAATTATTTCCACCTTCGATACAGCGATGTCGGGAAGCGTCGACCTCGTTTTGAGAGGTTTGAGAGGCGGATTTTTTCGTCTTCGCTCCAAGGTCCGACGGAGTAATTAATGAGCGTTATCTATGGTAGGTTTTAGGGGTTTAAATGAGATGTGTTGACAGGTAAATGGGTGAGTACCCACACCAACCCGCCACCACATGCCGTTGTCTTCAATCGCCCCACGCCCACATGTGATGTGGGTTGGCTTCCCATGCTTTCCATTCAAGGAGAGCGAGCAGCAGGTTACTGAAAGAGATGGATGGGGCGTTCCACTGATCTCTTCTTTCTTCCTTCCTCTCCCCAATTGCTTCACATTTATGCAAGCAAACTCGTCGCTAGAATGTCTTTTCGGAGGACGTTTTCTTTCCCTTTTACTAGCCTTCTGGAACGATAATGTCATTGTTAAAAAGCTTGGGTGCTTTTCCTTTTTATCTCGTCCTTTTTTTTGCGTTTCTATAATGAGAAGATAGGAGACACTGACCAGCAATGGCGGGCAGTGATTCAAAGTGGGGACCCGGATATCGTCCCCACCCCCACAGTTTTCTTCAGAAAGGAGAACAAACCAAAATCTCTTCTTTTGAGGGTTTATTATTATTATTAGCGCGGTGGTCAAGTGCTGCTAACCCGTAGACTACCGAATAAACTACATTATGTCATTTCATAGAATCCGACCTAGCTCGGAGAGATTATCTGCTTTTGCTTGAGTATAATGTACTGATGATTTTTTTTTTAGCTCCGTCAAATCCGAATTATGGGAGGGTTCATTTTCTTTCATTGAAGAGAGAACGACGCACAGGTAAAGTGAAGTACGATGGAAGTCTACTTTTTAAAGGGGGGAGCTGTAGAAAGCTTGAAAAAGGCTCCGGATGGATTCTCGAGGCTGAGATTTCCTCTATTTTAATAATTTTTCACTGTCTCTACGTGCGGATTCTTCAGGCTGCATTGCTCCCTTCGTCTCTAGTCTACTTTAATTCGAAATCCCGACAAAAGTCAGAACCACTCTCTCTTTCACTACCGAGTGCTCCAAGGAAAAGATCTTCCGCGCTGGTTTGAGATTTCGTTCCTACTATAAATACCTCTGCATTACTGCAGTCTCATTTCCTGTCTCTGTATTTTATTTTCCCCTCTCTTTCTTTCTTTGTTTCTCTAGGGTTTCCTGGATGCTTTGGCTCCCTCGATAATGGAACTGTGACATTTTTCTAATCTGGTTTGAGAAGGCTATCATCGTTCGGGCGATCTATTTCGGTGAGATTCTGCTCATCTCTTTCAGTCCGTGCATTCTACTTTTTTTCTTTTCAGTTGCGGTCGGCCAACTCCCGTTCCGGCAAGCTGGTGTCTTTCAGATCCCTTCTCTATCTAGGTGGCGCGTTGAGTGGGGTTTCTACCAAATATCAATGATGTGCTGTGAGATCAAAAGGGATCAAGCTTTATGACTAATGTTCTTGTTGCTCCTTTGTTGTTCATTTGTGAACTGCAGAGAGGTCGAGCTCCCCGGGTTTTGCTTACAATGGCGTCTGAAACGGACTTTTTATAAGAAGCTGCAAGCAGTGTTTGAGGTAGGAATGATTTATCTCTTCAACGCATTATCTTTCATTCCGAGTATATTTCTGTTAAATTACTTAGGTTTCTTTCTGGTTATGGAATTTGTTCCCCTGATTTACTTTTTTTTTACTTTTTTTATTTCACTTCGTTCTGAAACTGCCAAAAAGAGAAATAAAAAATGGTTCCTTTTGTTCTTAGTCCTTTCGGAATCATTGTCAAATGGCAACTGTAGGGATTATCTCCACGGATTCCGAATCATAGTCACCGTTACGAAAAATCACTGAGTCCGTTCTATGAATTACTTGCTAGTGGCCAAACACCGCAAGGAAACGTCTCTAGATGACTGCAACCAGATGTTATTCTCTCTCTCCTGTTCTCACCTCTTCAAAAGATGGCTTCAAGAAACTGCTGAAGGTACAGCAGATTTACCTCTCAAGGCACATCTTGGTGTTAATTTCAGGCTATAATTCACGAAACATTCCGGCCACCGGAGCGGAGGCTGGAAAACGTCAGCCGAAATTTTATTTAAGTCTTCAGTTTTAATGCTTATAAAAACAACATAGTTTGTTAAAATTGAAAGTCGTTTCGCGCATTAATTATTCTCTGGAGGTGGGGCATGAGATTCTTGTTTGAAAATCTTTTTCTTCGTCTTCGAATTTGAATAAATATCAAAGTACAGGAAATATTGAATCACCAGAACTGCTCTGGAGCCAACTGGTATGTGAAATGGCCTTCCTGGTTGTAGGTGGACCTGAAATGAAGTCGTTCTCGCAGACGCGTTTTTTTTTTCCTTTTTGGCGACCTGTTTGGCAATAATTCTCTGCTCTGTTCCGTCTTGTACTAGTTTTTCTAAATCGAAACAATTTCTCCGGGCAGAGTAGTTGGAGGAGATTTACTACAAACAGTGTTGAATAAATCCCGTGGAAGAGCTGGCTCGACTTGAAAAGAGAATGCCAAGATCAAGGTAAAGTCTTCTTTTTATGACCAAGTTTTTCGAGGGGGACGCAGGACGCTGTGTTCTCTCTCTCTCTCTCTCTCGCCTTTTTCTTTTTCTCTGACGTCTTTTACCTTGTGGGCGACATTGCCGAGATGGCCCTCTGATGAAGTCCTTCGTTTGAGGCCATCTGTTCGCGGTCTCTCTGATCAATGGAGTGCAAGTGTAGTAATGAGGCGCGTAACTGATCATGACTTAATTAACAGTGAGGAATCTGAAATTTGAAATCTCCTCTGATACAGGGGCTCGGAAATGCCGCAAAGACACTCTCCTCGGGTTCCTCTCCAACTGAGGACCTCGAGCTCGGAGTCGGACGGCCATCATCCCGCCAACCGCCCCCTTGTAGACCGCACTCCCAAGCTCGGAGGAGACCGTCGATCACCTCGAGCTCCCGTAACCGAGGTGGGTTTCGCTTTTAAATTTCAAAATCGACGGACCTGATGCTCTGCCTATTTATTTTAATTAAACGGCGGGAATCGTTTCGATGAAAAAAAATGTTTAGCAGAAGAAGCGAGGGACTCGTATAGCGGACCTGGAGGCTCAACTAGGCCAAACGCAGGAGGAGGTGAAGAAACTGAAGGAACAGTTGGCCTCATCTGAAGCTGCTAAGAAAGAAGCTCAACAGGAGCTTGAAAAGAGAAGCAGGGCGCAAACTCTCGTTGAGGAGATTCCCGAACCTCAAGAATCCCGCGAAAAGACGGTGGACGCCACCGTCGTTAAAACGCCGGAGGATATCTCAAACGAGGACAGCTCTCCAGAGACTGACGTATTTGAAGTACAGGTGCTGATGATGCCTGCCGGCCCAAAACCGGGACCGGTTCAAGCGGGCACGCCGGAGCAAGAGAAGGAGACTGCTGAGGCGGAAAACTTGGTCCCGGAGAAGCCGATGATAATGCCGGAGAACGCGGAATTGTCGGAGCTGAAAGCCAAATTGGCAGCCAAGGAGAAGGAATTGGAGAGGCTGGATTCTGAGAACGAAGACCTGAAAAAACAGGTGTCGGAAGCAGCGGCGGATGCCTCGGCCGCTCGAGCCAAGGCAGAGGAGGCGGCTCTGAAGCTGACCCGGATGGGAGAAGAACTGGACGAGACAAAGGGAAAGGTAGCCCGCACCAAGGCAGATTTGGAAGTGGTGGAGGTGGCAAAAGCGGCGTTGGAGGCGGAGATGAAGAGACTGCGAGTGCAGACGGAGCAGTGGCGGAAAGCCGCGGATGCGGCGGCGGCGGTGTTGGCCGGCGGGGTGGACATGCACGACGGCAGGAAGATGGCGGAGAGGTGCGGCTCCATGGACAAGCACCTGGGCGGTTTTGACGTAGATGGCTACCCCGGGCTGGGTTCCCCAATGATGGGAGACGACGTGGACGATGGCTTTGGTGGGGGTAAGAGAAAGGGGTCGGGGATACGCATGTTCGGTGATCTGTGGAAGAAGAAGGGACAGAAATAGTGGGGGAAAGAAGAAAAGAAATGGTCGCAATTCAATTCCCTCGTTTGCTCTTCCTCTCCTAATGAGCTTTTCTTGATTCTCCTCTGTTTTTCGTGCTTTCCTTCGTCACTGGATCTCGTTTTGACCGGCAATGTTGCCGCTGCGATAATGGAATAGCCTTTTTTTGTGTTCGATAGTCGAAGCTGGCTATGTAAATTATTAGTGTAATGGTTTAGACGCGCCGTGAATGAATGAATGGATGAATGAATGAATGGATGAATGAATGAATGGATGAATGAATGAATGAATGGATGAATGAATGAATGAATGAATGAATGAATGGATGAATGAAGCTCCGGTTCGATTATGTCACTCTTGGTGCTTTTCGTGCACCTTCTATTTCGTTAAGACACTCCGCCTCTCCTCGCAACTGTTTCCACTTTCCAGTCGTTAAGACACCTCCGCCTCTGCTCGCAAAGGAAAGAGAGTGCTGCATGTCAGTAAGTTGCAATCTAATCCTTCATTACAATGGGAACGCACAATGAAATGGTCTCTCTACTGAGTACTGAGGGAGGAGCTTCTTTGACACTTGAGTGCCCCCTCAACTAAAAAGCCTGCAACATTGAGCTGGGCCGAACGGAGATTATTGAAACGGTGTCCCTCTCACTATCAAGCGCTTGCTTGTCCAAGTCTCACTTTGAATTACAAATCTGATATATATGTTTATACAGGCCACAGGCCCACAAGGCAAATATGCAGTGGCTCAGAATTTATACTTAATTAATGTTTATGCGGGAGGAGGGACCCCAAGGCAAATAATATGCAGTTGATAAAACATATCTGATTTGTCTCAGATTGGAGGTGACCCCCACATGACACGTGTCTCGCATTTGGCCTTTATTGGAACTTAGGCAGATTATAGGCACTAGGGAAGGGAGGGATAAGCAATTACGAGTTTCTGGAACATTACCGCCGCTTCTTCCGTCGATTAATCTTTCCTTCCCTCTTCTTCTCTTCGTCTTAAATTTCCTTTCTCTAGAAACTTCTGCATAAGCCCTAGAGTACGAACTCTCCCGCCATCGAGTGAAGAAGGATCGGTTCATTCTCTTCTCATCGGCTGAAGTCAAGCAAAACCAGGATAGCCGCGATGGCTGAAGATTACTCTCTCGTTCTTGAGGAGCTTCGGAGCCTCCAAAGCATTGCGAAGAGGCCGGGGACTCTGTCTTTGATTGCGAATGAAATCCAAAGGCTAGAAAAGGTGAGGCTCTCTTCCTTCGGGTTTACTTTTTTAGATTTGATGTCTAGTTCCTTCGATTCCGCCGAAGCAGCCGACTTTAAGTTGCATTTGGAGTTGATTATCTAATTTTGATGGACGAGCAGCCGATGAGAAGTTGCGTTTTGGAGTTGATTATCTTACTTTGGTGGAAATATCATATACTTCCTGCAGAAGCAAACAAATGAAGTTTATTTGGATTGGATTTCTCTTGTTTTCTCGATGGAAGGATAATCGATTGCGTAATGATTGGCTACAGGTGTTTGTATCATTGGACAGCATTTTAAACTTGGTTTTAGTCCTCATGTTTTCATTCTTTAATTATCTTTTGAATGCCATCTTATGAACTTTAAGCATAGGGAAAATGTGAGTTTGGTTTTACTTGGTCCTTTCATTGTTCTCTGCGAGCTTTTTCATGCTCTTTAATTAGGTTGAGTTGTTCAACATTATTGAATTTGGACGCGACGTTCTTATCTCTTTGCCTGTATCTGATTCGTCTAGGTTATTTCCGAGTTATAGGGGCTGGCTCCTTGTGTCCGGCTTTTGATTTTTTTAAAAAGTTGCTTTTATACCTCATTATTTGAACCATAAAACATATTATTCTAATCAGAGCTTTTTTTTTGCTTATTTGCTATTTCTTAATAGTTGTTACAAGGTGGTGTTTCCGGCACAGTTGCCCCAACTCCTATCCCCATTGCTTCACAGGCTAAGGTGGTAAGCAACCCCTCTATCATCTATACTACTCTTGGTTCGTTCAGTTGGGATCAAGACAACGACAAAATTAAGGTAATTGTTCCTCTCCTGCTAATGTTTTCTTTCAAGATGCTGATTGATTCCCACGGACATTAACAAAAAGATTATTCATTTACAGATATATGTGTTCCTGGAGGGGGTAGATCAAAATAAGGTGGAGGCAGAGTTTAAGCCAATGTCTGTGGATATAAAATTTCATGATGTTCAAGGGAAAAATTATCGTTGTGCAATACCAAAATTGAGCAAGCCAATTGTTCCTGACGACTGTAAGGTGGTTGTGAAGCCTACAAAAGTTATTATTACACTGGTTAAAGCTTCGAAAGGAAACTGGTTGGATTTGCACTTCAAAGAAGACAAGGTAATCACTTAGCCTGTTATGTAGTTGACGCGTATAGCTTGTTTACTGAATTACCCGTATAGCCTGTTAATAGTACTGGACTAGGAATATAATGTACCTCTGCCACTTTTATTCCATTTTTCAGGCATTACTGAAACTGTATAATAGAGTTAGATTATCTAGAGCCATATTATTTACTTTTCCAAGGTTAGGAACGTTGGCCTTTCCTTTTGTTTTTTTTTAAATGTTCCACATAATCTTCCCCCTAGGGAGACTTGAACCACCTCCTTCCTTTTCATCATTGGGTTTCATATTATGCCTCATCCTTATCTGAATTAATAATAATAGCCTAATCTGTTATGTCGATGACTACAATGTGGAGAAGCATATTTCGTATTCTAGTGGAATTGAGGAAGTTTGGTATAATATTTCTAAATTAAAAAGGGATATTGCTTTGTGCTGGTGGGTGACATTGCAAGTTCATCCTTTTGTGATAAGGAAAGATTTTCTGTGTCTAAGTTTAAGTTTTTATTCGGGCTCGTGGCACTAATCCCATTTCACTGTGAGATAATTTCAGTTCAATAGTCATTTTTACCGCTTACCTGTACGTTTCATTCACATTTGTTTTCATATTTTTTGTTCTTTCCTATAATCGTCAACTAGATTCACTTTACTAATAAACACCTCCAGTTTGAATTCATAGTCATTAAAGTTCTGCATTTATTTTTCCAGCTGAAGCCAAATATGGACAAAGAAAAAGATCCAATGGCTGGAATCATGGATTTGATGAAGGTGAGTATTTTTTTCGGGTTTATTCAAAATCTACAATTGTAGCTCGAGCACTAAGTCAACATGTTCTGATTTCCTCTTGTTGTGATGCTTATAAAAAATCTCAACGTAGTTCTTTGTTAACTTAAAAGAAAATATCTTAAAAAAAAAAAAAGATGATTGGCCTAAGTTTTGGATTTTCTAGTTAATGGTGGACATGCTGTATGTGTGTATTATTTCTTCTAGGATACTCCAGCGATTCTGCTTTACTTTAGCATTAACTTGTAGTTGTGCATTTTACAGAACATGTACGAGGAAGGAGATGATGATATGAAACGGACGATTGCAAAAGCATGGACAGATGCAAGATCTGGTAAAACGGCAGACCCATTGAAAGGCTACCGGTAAAACTTCTTGTGGTAGAGATCAGCTGTTGTGGGGCGGTTTGAGAGTCATGGAAACTTTGTATGATTCGGTTGCGTAAACCTTTAAATTTGCTTACTCGAAAGTTCTCTACCGGATTGCGTCAAATATGGTTAGACGGGGTTGATGATGTGCATGGTTATAAAAAACATTTGTTGCAGTGTTTTTTTTTTTTTTTTTTTTGTTACTAGCTTTAACTCACGTTAGAAACACTGAACCGGAATCAGCCAAATCTCTGAAGAATCAAGTCCGGTTGTTTTAGATTTCGATGTTTCTGTGCCTTTCTCGTTACTTTTAAATTCGGATGGATGAGGTAGATATGTACACGGTTGAAAGGATCATTGTCGCTGTTGATTTTGTTACAAGCATTTACTCAGGTTAGAAACGAAACTGGGATTAGCCGAACCTGTGGTGACGCAAGTAGATCTGTACCGTGGTGGCATTCGGTGCTTGTATATATTTATTTGGGAGGAGATTTCTATTGCGGTCCATAAAAGTTAGAATTTAGATTATATATTGAGATGGGAATGTATTATTTTCCGGACTAGCGAATTCTGTTCAATTTGTGCTCCCGTCGGGAGCTTTAGCTTCGTCGGAATGTATCATTTTCTATTATAAGTAATACATTTTTAATCTTGTTCACTAGATTTGCTTGGAATCTTCTTACACGTGGCGCTCTGTCACAATGAACAATTGCGACTTGTTCCAAGCTCCTGCTGTAGGGGCAAAATGTGCCTAAACGTTTCGTTGCAGTGAGTATGCATAAAAATGTAGTCAACATACATTACCCATGAAAGAAAACAAGGACCTTTAATGAA
This sequence comes from Aristolochia contorta, assembly GCA_022405105.1. Lineage (NCBI taxonomy): Eukaryota > Viridiplantae > Streptophyta > Magnoliopsida > Piperales > Aristolochiaceae > Aristolochia > Aristolochia contorta. The sequence continues at coordinate 4,199,816 of CM039667.1, read as the reverse complement.
GGACTTGACTACCATAATCTGCGTTGAACTTGTCATAACGATGAGCATGGAGATGTGCTGATGGCCTTGTGTTTCTCAGAGCGGTTTCAATATCCTCTGAGTAGATTGGACCAACTGGTGGTAACTCTGCAAGCAGTGTAAGCCAACGTTTAGGTGACTGGAGGATAAACTACAAAGTATATGAACCACAAATCAATAAATTAAAGCAAATTAACTCTATGAACCAATAAAAAATAAACGCTCAAAGATCTAGATTCTAATCGATTACATGAGAGATGTCCATTCATATGTGAAGGTAAGGGCGTCAAGCAGTTTCTGAAGAGACTCATATTTTGAAAGTGTATTTCTAAACTTCTTCCAATTAACTTTTACGAAATCAAGCATATTGCTCACCTTCATCCGGAACCGTTTCCTGCTTTTCTTCCAAAAGTGTCATTAGGCGTCTCAGTGGCTGCATTGCAGCTTCCTTGCAAAGTAAACGGATGTCTGAACCAGAATAACCTTCTGTCTGTTCCACCAGTAAATCATAAGGAAGTTCACCTTCACCAGGCTTTGACGGTAGGAGCTCCTCAAACATGGCTCTCCTTGCTTCTGGCTCTGGAAGAGGTACAAGGATCTGCATTTTTTGAAAATTATTGTACTTTTATGTCTTTCGGCAGCTGGGAAGGTCTCAAACCCCATTTCTGTTCTGTTCTAAATAACATAACTGCACCTAAATATACAAAGCCAGAAAACCCATGATAATATCACATAGAACTCTGTAACCAGAAAAATACCCGTTTCTCAAGACGTCGGAGCATAGCTGCATCAAGTTCCCAAGGGAGGTTTGTAGCCGCTAACACAAACACTAGTTCATCTGTCCGCGTCAAACCATCCATCTGTAATCTAAAAAGAATCATCAACTTTAAGAAAATAAACGAAAAAATATCCAAAACATGCACTTCTGTTGTTCTGATATAAAAATTTAAATCCCGTTACGACCAATAAAACAATTATATAATAGTGAATTAATCAGTCTGAGCGTAATAGGTGCAGAGAAAGATAAAATTATTCAAAAAAAAAACTTTTATGATATAATCAGTTGCAAAAGAACACACCCGTAGAAATTAACATTGCTCTTTCCATTTGATCCCGCATAAATCAGTTTTACCAATTGGAAACGGGAAGTTAGTAAATTGAAGACATTACCTGTATAAGAAGCTCAGTCTTCAGCCGTCGACTAGCTTCATGCTCACTACCACCTCCACCACGTTGACTAATGATTGCATCAATCTCATCAAGGAATATGGTTGACGGTGCATGGTACCTTGCTAGCTCGAATAGTACTTTAATCAACTTCTCTGAATCACCTGAAAGCATGCAAAAGCTACAGGACTAAGAACAGTTGTCAATTAAATATTTCAAATATCAACTTCTTGGAATCACCTGATGGCATGCAAAAGCTGCAGGATTATTTCAAAAGTCCGATGATTACTAAAGGTTGAGAAGTAAAGTAAAACATCAGATATAATTACAACAAAAAATCAAAGAGTAAAGCTAACGGTACGTTACTGTAGCTGTACAGTTGCATACCGTCTGACGTGGATGTCTTATGTGGCATCCATGTCAGCTGCGTCTTTGGCAATTTCCGGTTTTCTCTAAGGAGGGAGGGAGGCCGGCGGGGAGTGGGAGGAGGAGGCCGGAGCGGGAGCGGGAGGAGGAGGCGGGCGGGAGCGGGAGGGGGGGAGGAGGTCGGAGGCGGGAGGCGGGAGGGAGGAGGCGGAGCAGGAGGCGGGAGGGAGGGAGGTCAGAGCGGGAGGGGGGAGGGAGGAGGCCGGAGCGGGAGGTGGAGGAGGAGGCCGGAGCGGGAGGCGGGAGGAGGGAGGAGGCGCCGGAGGAGAGGAGAGGAGGAGGCCGGAGCACTCCAGCAGGGCGGCCTCCCTCCCAGCCAAGCGCCGGGCCGCCCGCCTCTCTCCCCTCCCGCTCAGCAGCTTGGCGGCACCTGTCCTTCTCCCTCCCGCTCGGCAGCTGGGCGGCACCTGTCCTTCTCCCTCCCGCCCGACAGCTGGGTGGCACCTGTCCTTCTCCCTCCCGCCCGCAGCCTCCCGCCTCTCCTCTCCCGCCTGGCGGCCTCCCGCCCTCTCCTCCCGTTCCGGCCTCCCGCCTCTCCCTCCCGCTCCGGCCTCCAACCCTCTCCGGCCTCCCTCCCGCTCCGGCCTCCCTCCCACTTCCTCCCGCTCGGCAGCCTCCCGCCTCTCTCCTCCCGCCCGGCCTCCCTCCCACTCCTCCTGCTCCGGCCTCCCGCCTCTCCCTCCCGTTCCGGCCTCCTCCCACTTCCTCCCGCTTGGCAGCCTCCTGCCCTCTCCCTCCCGCTCCGGCCTCCCGCCCTCTCTCTCCTCCTGCTCCGGCCTCCGCCTCTCCCCCCCCGGCTCCGGCCTCCCGCCTCCCCTCCCGCCCGCGCCTCCCGCCTCTCCCTCCCACTTCCTCCCGCTCCGGCCTCCCGCCTCTCCCTCCCGCCCAGCCTCCTCCCGCCTCTCCCCCCCGCCCAGCGGCCTCCCGCCTCTCCCTCCCGCCCGGGCCTCCCGCCCTCTCCCTCCCGTTCCGGCCTCCAGCCCTCTCCCTCCCGCTCCAGCCTCCCGCCCTCTCCCTCCCGCTCCGGCCTCCCTCCCACTTCCTCCCGCTCCAGCCTCCCGCCCTCTCCCTACCGCCCGCCCGGCCTCCCGCCCTCTCCCTCCTGCCCGGCCTCCCACCCTCTCCTCCCGCTCCGGCCTCCCGCCTCTCTCCTCCCGCTCCGGCCTCTCGCCCTCTCCCTCCCGCTCCGGCCTCCCTCCCACTTCCTCCCGCTCGGCAGCCTCCCGCCCTCTCCCTCCCGCTCGGCAGCCTCCCGCCTCTCCCTCCCGCTCCGGCCTCCCGTCCTCTCCCTCCCACTCCGGCCTCCCGCCTCTCCCCTCCCGCCCGCCTCCTCCCACTTCCTCCCGCTCGGCAGCCTCCCTCCGGCCTCCCGCCCTCTCCCTCCCGCTCCGGCCTCCCTCCCTCTCCCTCCCACTTCCTCCCGCTCCGGCCTCCCACCCTCTCCCTCCCGCTCCGGCCTCCCTCCCACTTCCTCCCGCTCCGGCCTCCCACCCTCTCCTCCCGCCTCCGGCCTCCCTCCCACTTCCTCCCGCTCGGCAGCCTCCCGCCCTCTCCCTCCCGCTCCGGCCTCCCGCCCTCTCCCTCTGGCTCCGGCCTCCCTCCCTCGCCTTCCCACTTCCTCCCGCTCCGGCCTCCCGCCCTCTCCCTCCCGCCCTCTCCCTCCTGCTCCGGCCTCCCGCCCTCTCCCTCCCACTTCCTCCCGCCAGCAGCAGCCTCCCGCCTCTCCCTCCCACTTCCTCCCGCTCGGCGGCCTCCCGCCCTCTCCCTCCCACTTCCTCCCGCTCGGCAGCCTCCCGCCCTCCCGCTCCGGCCTCCCCCGCTCTCTCCCACTCAAGAGAAAACTGGAACCTTCGGGTTCCGGTTTTCTCTTTGCTAAAGAGGCAGCTGATGTGGATGCCACATAAGACATCCATGTCAGACGGTACGCAACTGTACAGCTACAGTAACGTACCGTTAGCATTACTCAAAATCAAAACATGAGAACAAGAACAATCCCTTTTCGAGACTAGGAATCTTCACTACTAAATGGATGGATTGCAATAAAGGCTGATTGTTGGAATCATGTTCTGGGATAAGCCAATTTAAAAGGATTTCCTGTTGATACCTCATTGCGAGAGACCCCTTTTTAATTCTTATTCTGTTTCTCCTAGCTTCAAAAAAAAAAAAAAACGAAGAAAATAATTTTGGAAATTCATTGCCAGGTAAATAGACATAAGGATAGGGATCTACCACGCCACTTGCTCACAACAGATGAAGCTGAAATGTTGAAAAACGTTGTCTTGCATTCGGTTGCAACAGCCTTTGCAAGCATTGTCTGCAGTAAAAAGTAGCAAGCTCCATTTACATTCAACTGTGGAAAGCTAAATTCATGAATAAACCAGAGAATAGTCATGCAGGAAACAATTCTTTAATTTCTGTTATCAGCAGTATCTACAATTAATTAGTAGGTCTTATGTATTACTTTTTTTTGAAAAGAAAATTCAGGTCTTATGTATTACTGGAAACTATAATCATGTGATGTGGAAGCGATATGCGTACCCTAGTAGCACTAACTTCAGAAAATAGATACAGAAACAACACACTGATGCAAGCAAGATAATGCTGCCTCAATAAAGAGAATGATGTAACCTTTTGAAGAATTACATTTTGTTCAGTCTTCTTCACAATCATACTGTTGGATTTACAAGTTGTCATCTTCAACAACTTTTTGGACTCATTCAGAAAAGCTTCTGATTTCATTCACACATGTAGGAGAAAATCACCTTAGCAGAACCATAGCCGATAAAAAAAATTGAAGAGCAGGATCTTCCTTTTGTTTATCTCACTCAAATTCAACAAAGTTTATATAGTGATGTGAGGAAAATTTATAAGCTTACTTTTAGAGACTCTAGTACATAATTAATAGTTATTTTACATAAAAAGCATTGTCTCAGTTGCCATGTGCAAACCTTTCCTGTTCCTGGTGGGCCAAACAGGAGAATTCCTTTCCAGGGAGACAGAAGACCTGTGAAGTACCTGTAATTCATAAAGCCAGTTTTCATAATCTAAGTCTCGCTGTAGAATGAAAATGCAAAAATACTTCTTTGCCTATCGACATTAAAATTGCAAAAACAATGATGAAAAACAAATGAGGACCCCATCACGAAAAGTAAAAGACGTGAAATATCTAATCTTCCAAAATTCCTATAGAAATTTCACACAATTAGTTAAGAAATGAGCTTAAAATGATACAGGCAGTTGGTATCCTCTTGCATCCAGTATCTTTGTATAAGAGCAGATCTTAATAAATGATGCCATAAAGCCACATACTCAAAACATTAGAACCATTGAAGAGTTTTAGCATATGTACTTTAACAGAAATTTATCATTAAAAATAATCATTTTTATTCTTTTCCAACCTAAATTTTCTAAAGACTATTCATGCCAACATTGGCAGCCAGCAAGTAATTGCATTATGATTCAACTTGAAGCATTGCTGGTCAAGTGTCCAAACAATGTGGCCAAGGACAAGAATTCTGGTGTAAAGAATAGACTTATCTTTCTTATAAAGTTTTACAAATAAATTTCCCATCATAATATCAGCAGTTGTTTTTTTTTTGAAAATTATATCAGCAGTTCTTTAAATAGGCATTAACAGTATCAGAAGTCCCTCCGTATCTTTCCAAGGTAAATGGGTAACCAGGACCCCATGCGTAAGCAGCTTCTTAAAAATGGGCATTGGCATTAACAGTGTCAGAAGCCCCTCTGGATTTTCAAGTTAATGTGGCTTAGCCAGTAGCCCATGAGCAGTAAATTGTCAACTAAGAATATTGGTAGGTTAAAACGTCTTCCAACCAGTAGCTGTAGAAATGCTCCAGGTCTTAGGGCAGTTGTACGAGAGAGTTACTAGGTCACAGAATGATTCTGATTCAAAAGATCTAATACTTGAAGCTTCCCAACTTCAACCAATCATTTTTGAGGAATCAGAGCAACTCTAATATGGTATAGATCAGTCCAAGTTTGTAAACTGTGGCCATTGTGTTTTCCATTCTGCATACATGTTTGTTCAAGTCTCAAGTCTCAAGTCTCAAGTCTCGAGCAGATAGCAAGACTTGGATGCCGAAGGGTGTTGGAGAATAAACAAATCCAACAGACTAGTTGTGCATGCATTTCACATCTTGGGAAGGTTATCCGAGAGTAAGAGCTGGATGCAATACATAAATTCCCAATAGCTTAGATCAAATGGATTAGCTGGAAAAAAAGGTTCCTAACTCGTTTTCTTAGAAGGAATACACATGCTGAACAAAGGCGAAACCAAAAAACAAGTAGGTTTTTTCCACCCTTTGCTGATTGTATGATACCATAGGTTTCTCCATTCTAAATACTGGTCATAGATCTTATCAAACATGGAGCAGAGAGGCACAAAGGATTCCTTCATAGTTTACTCTCTCTCTTTTACTCTATCACAAATTTCTATTCAAAGAGAGGACCTTCAAAGATCTCTTTTCCTTTATCACATTTTTCTACTCGGAAAGAGGACCTTGAAAGATTTCTTAGTACTGTTTACAAAAGAAGAAACCAATGCCAAACAATGAAGATAAAATAATGCCTTGAAAGTGGATTAACGCTATTTCTAATGGAAGATCTTGCTAGTTTTCAAATTGTATGTAAAAATGAAAATTGTCATTAAAAGAATGGAAGAAACAAAGAACTTTATCTGGCACATATGGGTGAGAGAACAGAGATCTGTTCCTTAGTGAGACCATAAATGCGCAAGGGGAGTACCAAACACTCTCGGAATTTAAAAAAGAAACAGATGCCCAAAGTGATAATCATTTTCTAGATGACAGCATTACTTACTTCGGGTACTTTATAGGCATAACAACTGCCTCCTTAAGAAGACGTTTAGCATTCTCCAACCCCTTGATGGTTTCCCACTTCACGTCTGGACTCCCACGTATTATATCCCTGGAAGAAGGCACAACACTCTTTAAAATAGCCACACTTTTTTTTTGCCATCAAATTCTTTGTCTACAATGGTTCAAACACTTTCCCGTTAAAACAGGCTGGAATTTCTTGCCTATTGTTTAAGTGCTCATAGTTGCTCTGGTGAAGAATGAAATAAAAGAAATGCACGACTACAAGGATGTTCAGATTAGAAAACTTCAAAACCCAAATGTAACTATTCAATGTACACTTACCTACATAAGTTTTCTGCTAAATTGCGCATGTCTGCCGATTCAAAAGGAGGAAGTAGAGACTTTTGTCTGCAAGATCATACAAGAAGATAATTGAAAAGCAATTGTAAGCCATCTCATCCATTACCAAAGCATATAGATGCCTTGGTACCTTGTCCAAGGGCCTATCATAACATCAGTTCATAAAGTCTATATATGATAAAATGAGAGAAACATATGCCTAAACTTATTTGTTTACCAGGAAAAACAGACACTTCAAAAACAATATGAAAATAAATAAAGCACCATGCTCATCTAAGTTAACAAATCAACTACAAGAAATATTAACTAGCAGAAAGCAAATAATGAGCAAATAAAGTCCAATCCTGAGGTAAAAACTACAAGATATCAAGATGTTTCTTGTAAATGATGCAAAAGCGATCCTCAAGTAGAAAATACAAGCTATCAAGATGTTTCTTCCACATGATGCAAAAGTGATTTATTGTCATCATAGGAGGACCTTGCACTAAGCTTTTAATGAAAGTTAGAAAAAAAAATTCGGAGAGAGGACCCCTGAGGATCAGATTACCCATGTACAGAGATACTACAAACATACTATCACACTTTTACAAGCTAATGCTCCTACACAAGTTAAACTACAGCAGCTCGAGTGATCATACGGTCTTTCTTGAAAATTTTCTTGAATGGCTCCCGCAATCTGAGTAGAACTTCTCATATTCTGAAAGTTTAACAAAGTTAAGTATTAAAATTCAATAAAATACTAACTCAAAAAAGAAAAATCTTTCTCGAGTCACTATTAAACTACTAATAGGACATACTTGGCCTTGGAACTGCTCAAAAACTGATAATTCTGGTTTTGTTGTGCCGTTGATAGGTGAAGCTAAAGAGTGTCCGTTGGCAGCTGCCACTTGATCAGACCGACGGACTGAATCATCTTCCTTCACATTCTCCCGTTTTCTTCCAAATTTTACATCATAAAATTGCTTAAAATCCTAAAAAGAAACAAATAACCAAGATATTCAGTATAAGTTCATGGCGTCTCTCATTCAGAAGTCACGATCGATTCCTATACAAAATTACAAAGGAGGGAAAAAAGAGACTCAAACAAACTAGAAAAAAAGCTGAAACAAACCAAAGAGAAGACCAAACGTAAAATGACAGTAAGCCAGCAGAAGGAGGATACGGAACTCACATAGTAACGAACAATGAAAGACGAAAATCATGACCAAGTGAAAACTAACGAGAGGATGGTAAAGGTGCTATTATATTGAACGCGAAACGTATGCGCACTAGGCCGTCTAGGAGAACTCATCAGTAACGAAAAAGATTAGAATTCAAACCAATGAAACTAAAACTTAGACCTCAGACAAAGAAACGAGTAAAAGTGAACTCGACAAAAGGACAACATTGTTGAAAAAGAGATGTTGGCACAAGGAAAAATCTCCAAATCGACAGGTTTATTCACTTGAACAGGTAAATACTCGATAAATACCGAAATCTAGAAATAACTCTACATCATCACGAACAGTTAATGTACTGCAGACACATTTGGCAAAAAATTACTAGGAACACATAACACAATTTCTTACAAACCAGATTGAAATGCATAGGACATAAATGTCACAAGACCACGCAATTAATCCTATAAAAACAAAGCGCGTTCGAGAGTCGTACAAACAAGAGATACGCAGGAAAGCAAAAACAGAATCAGCATCAGAAGATGGAGAGAAAAAATACCTCGAAGGACCAACGAGTAAGAGAAGGCTCGTCTCCCATTCTGATCCAGTAATGGCGCGGCCGAGAGTCGAAGGGAGCGATCTCTCTTACTCGTGTAGTCGTCGGCAAGGATCACCGCTTACAGCGCCGGAATCCGGATGGAAAGCGACATAGATAAAATAAATAAATAAATAAAAAAGCGGCTCCTATTATATACCTCTCTGGAATATGCACTTGTGTCATCTTTCTGCGATGTATTTTTTCCTTTCCATATTTTATTTGTTGCCGCGCTTAATTAAACCTCAGAAGTTAGACTATTCGATCACACAAATGAAGTTGCGCCGGTAATCAGCATCGCTGGAAATGACATTCCCAGGGATCGAGACGCCGCAGGGGGTTTCTAGTAAAATAGCGTCCGGACCGTCCGGTTCCGACATCAGCTCGAATCAAACTCAAAAATGAAAAAACTGTGAAGGAAACGTAGAATACAATAGGGGAAAAGGTCGATTGAGAGAAATGGGTCGACCGAGGTGGGTCTGAGTTGGACCCGGTTTAGTTGAAACACTCTAAGTCCCTGTGCGTTTTCTGCCACTTTCACTACGGCCTCCGGCCAAACTTTTCGCCCACGCTTAAACCTTAAGAGTTCGATGCATTGGACAAGCACGCCGAGACGTGGGAATTCTGGCTTTTGAAATTCGCAGAGCCGCATGCCATGTGCAAACGTAGATGCGGTGCCTCAAATAATTGGGGCAATGGTTTGCGGAATAAATTATGAGGAACTGCACGTGGAGTAGGAACACCACCATTATTAATACAAAAGTAGACCTGCAGAGATGCGTAATAAAAGTTCACTACTGGCTATATGCACACACTTGCTAGTTGCTAAATACAAGAGCCTAGATGTCCTTTTTAACTTTTTTACCAAAGTGAAGTTTGATTATTTGTCAACAAATGCTGGTCGGATTCAATTTTATATCGGCACGAGTAAACGAATACAAACGACCAAACAGATACAATGTTTCAGCTGCAGATATGGAACTGCTGAAGCCCACCAGAAACCGGGGTGTCATGCTGATGATTAAGAAGAGAGCACATCCGAGATATCAATCGCTTTCATCATCGCTCCCGTATGTTTGGCATAGAGCCTGCAGTCCTGTATTTGTCTCGCTTGTCTTTGCTTCGTCTCGTGGCTTCTCTACCTTTCCCTCCTTGTTTTCAACAGTCGCATCCTTCTTAACAACTTTCACTACCACGAATGGAGACTTTCGAAGGGGCTTGCTTTTTTTATCGCCTATGGTTGAGAACAAAACAACAGTGGAACTGTCAGCAAAAAAAAAAGACAGAACTGGTAAAGACAACTGGTTACGATCAAACTGAAAATGTAGCCTATTATTTAACATTCTAATTGCAGCAAGATCAAGGAAAAAAGGTTCCTAGCTTTTCCCTCTTTTAAAAATAGCATAACGTATTTGTGACAGACATAAGGTAGAGACAGTTCAAGTTAATCATTACCATCACTCTTCTCCGCGATGTTAGCATTTGTCAGTAAGTCTGTCGGCCTGGCAACGCTGTTAGAGATATCTTCAGATGTCTTTTGCCTCTGCATAAAACAAAATCATGAGTTTCAATGGGGGTACAGCCATGGACTGTGGTTTTGACTTTCTGATAGGAGCCATTTACCCTAGAATAACAAAGGTGAGACAGCTGTCCTGTACTAATGAACATCGATGTTAGGATGAAAAAGATTGATATAAGACTAAAACTTTTTTCGTATCTTTTGATCAAAACAGTTACTGCTCAAACCTTTCAGGGAAATTCCACATCAAAGGCATGTTAAATATTATTCAGGATCAAGCATATCATACAGATATACTATATCAATTATTTATGCATGCGACAGCCAAGAATAAGCTACAACAAACATTTCCCTGAAGAAACTAGAAAATATTGAACGCCATGATGGCTATCCACTTTGTGAACTCCGGAATGACAACCTACTTTTCACATGATTATCCATCCATTCCACATGGGATTAAGAGTTTTCTGATTGCAAACTCCCTAAAATTACAGAAAAATTACTAAAAAAGACAAACTTCAGCTCTGAATAACTATCATGCTGATTCATCAAACAACACAATAACATCCAGTGTATCATTCACCAGAAGTTACAGAAGAGCACCAGCCCTGCTCATCTACTTAACAAAACAACTACAGACTGCAAGTTGGGGAAAAAAAAAGGCTAGCATGCAGATTTACTGTAGGTAGAGTTGAAGGGTAGCAGGACGAAAACAAAGGTACTCAGATAAAACAGCTTCGTATCATCCAGTGCCCCTTCTTCAGTAAATGACCAACCGAAGCACGGGAGCATCTTCTAAATAGTCGATGCTCCAATAACCAGGCATTCAGAAGAGAGTCCCTAATTTTAGCAAGATTTAATTTCATATTTTAGTGGTAAGAATAACCAGGATTACTAACCTAAAAATTGACATCTTGGCAATTTCAAGGATTCAATAGAAGTTTGTGCATAATTTTTATTTAATTTAGTGAAATCAAAACCTTTATGCACTTGGAGTTATAACTTTCACTTTTTACATCACCAACTCTTTATGCCCTATTGTTCCCAACAAGAACTCATCATAAAGGATCTACTGAAAATCAATCAGTAAGCAGCACTTGCAGAAAACTGTGCTCCGCAGATCAATACAACCCAAACACAACAGTGTGGGCTAAACAAATAGAGGTCATGGTCGTTGTTGTCAACATTCAATTATTCTTCGTCAGTAGCAGAAGGCTATGCACACAACAGCTGAATCGTCACGAATCGTTTAATCTGCAACTTGACATCTCTTCTCTTTTCTTTCATCTTTTGGTAACGCTCACTCACGTACATTTAAGAAATTTTTTTAACAGATCATGTGATTTGTGGCACTCACTGCAGTACTCCACACTTATAGACTAAATTGATATGAGAAACCTTTGAGCAGATAGAGTGATATATTTTTCGCTGCAGTACACCACACTAACAGACTAAATTGAATGATTTGACCAACATTGCACAGTTTCTGACATTGGTGCATTTGTCTAGAAAGATAAATAGCATAAAAAAGCTAAACTGCAAATGAAGCAAATACACACCTTGCTTTGATGGCTTGGTGTTCCACCGTTAGTAGAAAGTGGTTGAGTTAAATCTTCATATAAATCATCGTCTTCTTCATCTTCAATCCGGTGAACAAAATTTTCTGAATTCTGCATACCATTATATTACAAAGACTATATCAATTAGTAACAATAGATGTAGCTATTTTTACTGGCAACTAAGCTTACAAGAAAGACAATGAGGATTACACTTACATGGAAGACTATTGACCTTAGGACAGCTTCATCCTCTTCTTCTAATTGTTTTTCCTGTTAAAAACAGATCTTCAGATCCCATCCTAGATACAAGCTCAAGCTTATGAGATCACTTCAAAATAAAAAGACCACCATACCTTTTCTTCAGCAGTCCGTTGCAACATTCCCAGCATTTCATCCACACTAACAGTTGAATGCCTTGACTGCATCAAAGAGGATCACTAAGAAAAAAAGAAAAAGAATATTGCTTCATTTAACAAAATTTAGAAACATTTAACTCCGTATTACCTTCATCGATTTCATTTCATCCAGTGCAGCAAGTATGTCCATCTCCCTTTTTGAGTCTAAGGTTCTATTCTCAAGTGATTTCATGGCATCCCCCATTTCTTCTGCATCCCTCTGTCTCTGCTCTTTGTCTGCCTCCTGATTAATAAATTCAAGTAAAAAAGCTAATAAGCAAATCACGAAACAAAAAATGGGACAGAAATTAGATATCAATATGCGCAGCTTACTTCATCTTCAGCACGCCATGGCTCGAAATTGCGGGTGGCACCAGACTCAACCACATAATCAGAATTTTGGGGATCAGTCTTCATGGTGAGTTCTGCAGAGCACTTGGTACATTTGAAATAAAACCTGAATATTTGGATGCCCAAATAGGTCTGCACAAATTTCATTGTTAAGACAAGTAGGTGAGTTCGTTGATAAACAGAAAAACATAACAAGCCTTTCTACTCTCCAAAGCAACTAGCTATATGACAAACTTGATGACACTAAAATATTTTTTTATAATAGATGACAAAATGAAAAAACTTGGTGACAATAACAGAAACTAAAAAAAGAATATGATCAAAAGATATTTCAAGCAGACAATCTCTACAGGCCTAGAAGCTGCAAAAAATGTACTAACCTCACCAATGACATCTTCTTTGCGTGAATTGAACTTCGTCCCCTTGTATATATAATTGCCACAGGTATTGCATCTGATGCTCATCGGAAGCATCATTCGCACCTTAATCTGCTGGTTTTTGGGTACTCGACGCCTAGGGATTTTTGCAGGGTCAAAATCAGGAGGGTAATACTTGTTCAATACCTTCCTCTCACCCATATTTTTATCAAAATACTACAACCTGTGGAAGAAGGTCAAAACCAAAAAAGGTGATTAATAAAAAGAAGAAAACAAAAAATAGAGGAAATAAACACTCAAAAATGAGAATGAGAGAAAGTTAAGAAAAAAGCCAAAAGCAGTAATTGGAGAAATGATGGAATGAGAAAAATAGTTTCAATTGGCTGTATAATTGTTTTTTTGGAGTTGTCCGCATTCTAACTACAACCCACATCGAAATATACATAGCCCAAACAACTGGAGCCCAAAAAGCTTCTGTAAAACACCATCGAAGCCACATGTACTAATAGCCATTTAAATTATTTTAAACTAGTATTATTTTCCTAAGGACAGATTACATACATTCTAAATTATCACAAAAAGAAAACAAAAAAGATCATCGACATCCCAGCTATCCTATATCCCCGAGAAAACCACACATATAGAATGCATCATTGAATACCACCAGCATGGATGTTGTCATGTCAACATTGTAGTTGTACTGGTACTGTCTGTACTGTACATATGCCTCCACCACATATGGTATCAATGATTGCTACACGTAATGAACCATATTAATCCAGCTTAATACAAATTAAATTTCCAAAGATAACTTGTCCAAAATGATACAACAATATCATTAAAATTTGGCTTATTAGACCTAATTTTGGAGATTAATTTAATTTTTTTTAAAACAGTGATTAGTTTTATTTAAAAATAAAACTTCGAGCTATTCTGAGTTTTGGCTAAAAATTGGTATCTTAAAGTGTACGATACTATTATAAGATGACATTGCAAATGGAAACATTACCTCTGTACAGAGAATCTACAGAGAAAGAAGTCATACAATTTGATCACAACATCAAGTTCTTATTATCAAAATTTGTTTACTCTGTTGACAACAAGTTCTTATTATCAAAATTTGTTTACTCTGTTGCATATTATTCCTCCCCAACTCAGACATCAACTCATGCTCCCGGTCCCCCCAACAAAGAGTCACTTCTGGACATTAATTTGTGGAAGCACAAACTGACATAAATTTATATTTTAATCTATATTAATGAGAAAAAACTTAATACAACATAAGGTCGGGAATTTGAGCTTGAGAAAGACAAAAATAGAAAAGCATAGGAAAAGATAGAAAGTTCCCTGAGACATGCTCTCTGAGTCCCCCTTCCTTTGCATGGTGGACAGCTAAAGATATGGCTGACCTGGGAATTTTGGACCCAGCAATGCGTCAACTTATAAAGACGTTGGGAAATCTCATAAAAAACAAAATTAAGTTTCCTATGGGGAGGAGCCAACAAACTAGCTCATTAATAGAGGTGGTACCAGCGAGATTATCTGACTTGAGCAATCTCTAATGGCTCCTTCCGCTCCAGAAAGTACCCCCCTCCGCTCCAGAAAGTACCCCCCTCCGCTGTCCCTCTCTCTCTCTCTCTCTCTCTCTCTCTCTCTCTCTCTCTCTCTCTCTCTCTCTCTCTCTCTCTCTCTCTCTCTCTCTCTCTCTCTCTCTCTCTCTCTCTCTTCCTTTCCTCTCCCCCAGTCTCCCGTCTTGAGCCTGGGACCCGTTCTCAATCACCAGTTCCATGATCGAGCCAGGTACATGCAAAATGGTCAACATATTATGACCATTCAGGGCTTTAGTTGACTCAGATCTGGAAAAAACTCCGAGTCCGAGCCAATCCAATCCCACCAACTGGCCAGGCTGGGTTTTATAATAGAGGTGGTACGCGCAGGATGAGATAAACCTTTTCTTAAAAGGTCAGAATGAGCAAGCTGAAAAACATTCGTCCGAGAAAGACTTACCAACCACCATTGCAAAAAATGATTTGGATGATATTTGATTTAAAATCTGTTTTATAATAACAATAATATAGGCACTGGACCATTCAAGAGGTAAAAGAGATCCAATTCCCCAATAAGACATGATCCAGCAGGCCCTGCCATCATGACTACAATGAAGAAATACAGAACCTGGTCAGAACTTTTCTTTTTTTTGTGAGTTGGAATCTGTGACTTCAGGTACTTTTTGCTTAGAAAGCATACTAAAGGATGAGGTAGAGTTTTACATAAATTAAAATCAAAGAGTACTGAATACTACATATTCTAGCAATTATAAAAGAATTAATCATTGATAACCACTTATTTTCATGAAGATAAAGGGAGCTTGGCTTATTTCAAATGTATAACAGTCACCCAGATACTTATTCACACATTAGCTGACAATCACCTAAAGTGCAAACTAAAGAGTAATGAAAAGTTCCAATCAATGATAAACAGCTACCAGAGCAGGCAATTTAACACTCAGTGATCAAGCATAATTCATATAAGATCACTGATAACAATGCTATCTCGAATTAATGCAAACACTCTCTTATTAGATTAAATTAAAATAATCAGATGTATTTACATACATAAATCACAGTTGGCAGTCATTCTAATATTTTATATTAAACTAACAAAATGAAATTGCCAACCTATCCATACTCAACTGAGAAATATCAAATTCATAAGGCAAATACAGTACTAGACTCCAATTAAGAAAAAAAAAGAATTCAATCTTACATGGGAGGGATTAATGTTGACCGTGAAGGTCTCAACCTGGCCCGAAACAAAGGAACAACTCCTCATAATTTCAACTCACAAACACACTCCACAACTCAAATCCATTAACTAAAATGTTCAAAACAAATATTTAAACTCTAAAGACATCAAACAAAAGAGAACAACTTAATTCCAACGTCTAAACTAACAAAACATCTCAAAACGTTATAGCTCAAAATAAAAGCAACCCCAAACTTTGATGAAGTAAAAATAACATACCCGAACTGAAATGGATCCAAAAACTCCCTTTGCGTTTCTAGCACTGGGGCACGTCAACACGAAATACAACTCTGAATTCTTCGCAAACCACCAAATTTTGCTCTCACGCAACGTTGTGCGCTGAATGGAGGTCGCTTTTAAAGAGAAATTGAAAAATTCGAAACAAACCGGTTAGTAGAGTTAAGGAGGGAAATACAAACAGTTGCTCACAATGAGAGAGAAAGAGAGAACTCGAGACCAGCGGCGACGAGTCCCGGGAGAAGAACGACGGAAAATAGCTGAAACTAAAACACCGTCGAACACTCGGGGATTGGGGTCAGCCTCTTTGGGCCCGTTTGGTAACGCTTTTGGCAGCCTTGAAAGCGGTTTTTTGGATTAAAAAGCGGCTTCGGACCCTAAAATCGGGTTTGGATGACAGTCCTTCCAGATAAAGTTCGCTTTGATAGAGCGATTTTTCGGCGCTTTGAGAGAGCCCAGAAACGAGACTCTTTGAAAGAGGCGAAAACGTCTCTTACGGGCTGCCAAAAATCGCTCTATCAAAGCGCAAAAAAATCGACAGTAAAAAGGGTGAATAACAAAAACAGAAAAATAAACATAGATCAATTTGATGATTAAGAGTATGAGATTAACTATTAGAACACATAGATCAATTTGATGATTAAGAGATAATAATCCCGAATGAATGAGAGAATAAACATTGAACTATAAGAGAGGTGAAGCAGACAACAGAGAAAATAATAAGAGAAAAATAGCAAAGACAGAATAGAAGCTATAGTAAAACAAACTCGAAGGGCAAAAAAATCGACAGCAAAGAGGGTGAATAACAAAACAGAAAAAAATAGGGAGGATAAAAGAGAAAAATGAAAACACATTCCATAAATCAGAGAGTACCTGGAAAGGATTTCGACGAGGGAGACGACCACTTCTGCAATAGCGAGGACAAACGCAAGGAGGAGGATGCGCGTCGATGTAACAATGGTGTGCAGACTCTGACAATAGGCCAACGGAAACGAGACTGGTAAGAATCGAATCACTGAATCAGGAATTCCATAAATCAGAGGTAAAAGAGAGAGAAATCAGATGGAAAAGAGAGATGAATCAGACGGAAAAGAGAGATGAATCAGACGGAAAAGAGAGATGAATCAGACGGAAAAGAGAGATGAATCAGACGGAAAAGAGAGGAATCACACGAGAAAGAGAGGAATCAGAGAGAAGAAGAAAAATACCTCGGCTTTAGACAGAGTTTGTCCAGCGGTGAGCGGTACGCCGGTAGCTCGATGGTCGCCCCTGACTCGCCTCTCCGTCTCGGCTGAATTTAGGGTTTGCACAGTTGCACGGGACGCTGGATTAGGGTTTGCACAGTGACTCAGTGAGTCACCGAGTGACGAGTGTAGTTCCTAAATGTTTATTTGATTCTAAACCAATAAGATTGTTTATTAAATATTTATTTGATTTAATTAATGATGTAGACAGGTATTAAATATTGCTTAATGTGGTAATTTTATAGTCAATAATAAGTTTAATAATTTTCATTCAATTATAATAATATTATAATTTGTGTAAGTAAATTTAAGAAATTTGGTGGATTTAATAAATATTTACATATTCTAATTGTTACAAAAAAGTATTAATTATTGCATAATAAAAACCATAATAGAAACTTAACTCGTATTGCAAATATATTATTTTGACAATTGTTATGTATAAATCTCTAAAATCTCTAAGCCAATGTGCAATGAGTGATTATATTCAATAACTCATATAAGATATAGCCCAAACGAAATTAAAATTCTAAACCAATAATATTGCTTATTAAATATTTATTTTATTTTATTAAGGATATAGACAGGTATTAACTATTGCTTAATGTGGTAATTGTATAGTCAATAATAAGTTTAATAATTTTCATTCAATTATAGTAATATAATAACTCGTGTAAGTAAATTTAAGAAATTTGGTGGATTTAATAAATATTCATATATTCTAATTGTTACAAAAAAGTATTAATTATTGCATAATAAAAACCATAATAGAAACTTAACTCGTATTGCAAATATGTTATTTTGACAATAGTTATGTATAAAACTCTAAAATCTCTAAGCCAATGTGCAATGAGTCATTATATTCAATAATTTATATAAGATATAGCCCAAACGAAATTAAAATACTAAACCAATAAGATTGCTTATTAAATATTTATTTGATTTAATTAAGGATATAGACAGGTATTAACTATTGCTCAATGTGGTAATTGTATAGTCAATAATAAGTTTCATAATTTTCATTCAATTATAGTAATATAATAATTTGTGTAAGTAAATTTAAGAAATTTGGTGGATTTAATAAATATTCACATATTCTAATTGTTACAAAATAGACTAAATAGTATTAATTATTGCATAATAAAAACCATAATAGAAACTTAACTTGTATTGCAAATATGTTATTTTAACAATTGTTATGTATAAAACTCTAAAATCTCTAAGCCAATGGGCAATGAGTCATTATATTTTATAATATTTATATGATATCTCATTGTGTGAAGAGTATACTTGGCAAATTAATCAATTAATAAAAATAAAATGTTAAATATAAAAAAGATTGATAAATTTACCATACTACCCTATTTAAACGGTAGAACGGTAAACGGATAATATTATTTTATTTGTGAAAACGGTAGAACGATAAACGGATAATATTATTTTATTTGTGAAGACGGTAGAATGATAATCCGTAGAACGGTAGAGCGAAAAATCGGATACCGTTTACACCCCTAATCTTGAGCGCGTTTTACTACACTTTTTTATGGGCTAAAAGCTGCTCTTTGGGACGAACTCCATTCACTAAATAAAAATAAGGATCTATCATATACCTATTTTGTGTATGTTGTGTATGGAATTTATGGTTTCCATTGGTGCTAATCCCATCACCTCAATTTGAGATGAAAAGCAATTCCCCATTGGTAGCAAGTGGTATCCATTAAGCATGGAAAAAAACTGTTTTTTTGGGATGCATTTACTATTTAAATGAGCCCAACCAAGTGTCTTAGAATTATAAAATCTTTACCAACCGGCAGATTGATAATCCAGCCAAACAACGAGAAGTGGGACAAGTGGTTACAGAATGTGTAAAGAACTTAAGATTAAGAAAAGAGGTGTGGAGGTACTCCATAAACTTCTGGTAGACTCATTCTTCCCCAACGTCCTAATCAAGTATTCATAGAAGAAGGTAAATAAGACCCAAATGGGATCCATCCATCCATGGCAGACAAGGATAATAGCGCATAAATCAATCAGAATTCTGAACCAGGACGGCCGAGTCCGGTCCTTTTATGCAAGTCTTAGCTTTTAACATCAGGTCATCAGGTCCTTCTCTCCAACACGAAACGAATAACAGCAGAAGCTTCTTTTACGATCAAGGGAATGGGGGCGGTCAGCCGTTGAAATTGGGTGGGCAATACCAAATTAGCAACTTCTCCGAGAAAATGAATGCGCGCACCAAAAGGATAAAGTCGTAAACCAGTACGTCGGTGATATCACATTCACATTACAAACTTTGTTCAGGCCCAGCAGTTCATGCGGGCTAAACAACATTGCTTCCTAGAACAGTGGCGGATGTCGACACAAACGACGTCTTTCCATTGTTCCCACGATCGCCGTCCCATTGATTGAAAAAAATAAATAAATAAATAACGTTGCTGTAAAGAGATTAAACAGGGAGACGGGTTGGCGTTGCCCATCCCCTCACGTAAACCAAGAGCATCAAATCAGGACCAACAACCCACCTGAACAACTATATAATATATAAGGCCATACGGGAGATAGAACCTGTGCCGTTGGTGCCTCTCGTTCTACGTTGCTATCAACGAGATGTTTAATATACTGTCCAACACAATGGGATTCTCACTCTACCACGAAGACTTTTTGGGTTTTGCAGCTTTCCGTCTCCACTTTGGAGCAGATGGGGATCTCCTGGTTTCCTCCTTTTGTTCTGTATGTCCGTAAAAGGATCTCCCCCGGAATAGCATATTCTTGCATTCCCTTTTCCACTTTCATGGCGAACTTTTCATAGATTTCAATAACAAAAAAGGCGGCAACACCAGAGAGGTCCACAAACGAATAAAAGAATGAAGCCAGCCATTGCTGTGGTTGGTGTCCCCATTAATAATTCATTCCTATTGAAAGCCTTTTTAGTTATAATAGATATGAAATTCAGACTAGCTGGTTCCATCTCCAACAATCTTTTTCGTTTCTTTTTTTCTTTTTCGTTTCTTTTTTTCTTTTTCCTTTCTTGGAATCAACCCAGAAAGCAGAACCGAAAGCTTTTACCAAACGGATCAAAAGGATGAGGAATTCGATCACGTAATGAATCCACGTATCAAGAAGATCTTCCCCATCCGAGACATTTGACTCGTGGCACCGTGGTGTCCTCTCTTAATTCCCCCCACCCAAGCAGAAGCGTTACGCGCAAAGCGTCGAAAAGCACCGAGTCGATCTCGAAATCCGGTCCGTTACGGCCTGTCTGACCGCAGGGGCAGTCACCGGTTTCCCCTTCGCTTTGCAATAGGGAGTGCCACATATACTCCTGCGATCAAAATTAAAACAACCCCCTCGCGGCCACCGCCGATGAGATAGGAATAATCCCAGCTCCTCGCCTCGTATTAAGAACCCACAGCGTCCGAGTTTCTGAACCCTGGGGGGGTGGGGTGACCCATGTGATTTTTGACGAGCTCAAGTCGCTGGCATGGCATGTGAACTCGGGGGTTCAACCGTTCCCTTCCCCATGTGCATATTGAAGCGGTTTCCTTACCGCGAAACCCCACGAGTTAAGTCCCACTACGCCCCACGTTTTGAGTCTTTTCCGTTTTGTGAATCTGGCTTCATTTGCAGCCTTCGCGATCATACGTGGCCACTTTATTGCCAAAAGGCACCTGGCGATCACACGAGCTCACACGAGCTCACTCGAGCTCACACGAGCTCACACGAGCTCATTCTGGCATGTCGCACCTGCACAACGAAGACGGATTGGTGGGGAACACTCTTTAATGCTAAATCGTCATTTGCCAGTGAAAACGGCCACTGAGGTGCAGCGGTTATGGGCTTACCGCAGTGGTGTCAGCCTGCAAGGAAACCACCTGCAGGCAACCCCCCGCGCCCAGCTTTTGTAATTCCCGGAACTTAATTCCCTGCTTGCAAGCCCAGTATTTACAATTTCCACCTCAGAAGAGATCAGGATAAGCTTTCAAGTTTCAACTATTCCAATCTCTTCAGACTACAGTGCCTCTACCATTTGAGGAAATGTTTGGTTTACTCATCATCCAGAAACCCGTACAAATAGAATAAAGAAAGACCTTTTCTTCCCATCTGTATCACGACTTCGTTTTCTCTCTGTTTTTTTATTTTTTTTATCTTTATTTTTTTATCTTTATTTTTTTCCCAGTTCGTTATACTAGTAGCATCACGGTCTCAAAGGTCAACTTTGTGGCTTTCTTTATGACAAGTTGCTTGAGTCTTTTCTCTTTAAATACAGATTTTAAAGCGGCCAGAAGAAGACCAATAAAATATATAAACTATGGAGTACTTGAAAAGGCGAGGACCTCTGTTCCAGATTTTGTTGACTGGCCGTAAGTTTCACACCAGATAAAACATAGTTGAGTTGGAACTAACAAGTACGCGTTTGGCCAAATGTCTCCAGCTTCCAAGACAATCCCAGACTGTTTTAATAAATGATGTTACGCATTTGAACCGATCTGTAAGGGGAGAAGTATTTTACCAAACCCTTCGCTCTTTTACAGTTTCACGAGCACGCTTTGTCACACACACGAGGGTAGAGTAAGACCAAATGGGTCCCGGAAGAAGAAAGAGATAAGAACTACCACTGCAGCGCTTATACCCAATGAATGGTCTATGAATCCATGATGCCCCTCTGGGAGAAAGCCAGGCAAGCAAGCCTGTACCTAATAATTGATATATGAACTCACTCTGTGAAATCTTCGTAAGCGGATGCGGCCATGCTATCAACTCCGTGGCTTGATCGAAATGTCAGTAGCTGTTTGTAGGTGGCAATGGCATTTTATTCCGTTTCGATAGAACTATTATTGAGTTGTTGGTTGGTGGAATGCCCCGGGCCTTTCTAGCTTGACAACCCTGACCATTAAAACCTCCATTAAAGGTTGCTTGAATAAATCATTAAAATGGATTCCCGGACATGGTGACCGGTTTTTCAACTAAGAAAACATACTCAGAACGCTCATGCTCCATCAGACAGCCATATTTTTTTTTCGCCATTGAGACATTTCACCGAATACCTTATCTGCTCTGTGCTGATCTCGGAGTTGGTTGCCGACGTGAAAGCAGAGAGACTCCATGAGAAAATTTAACCATTGATCACGAAGCGAGTTTTAAAGGTGCCCACGAAGAGACTCTGGGTTTTCACAGGGGGTGGGGAAGCAGTCTGCAGGATTACAGAGGACTGGACATGAGGAAGGAAGCGATAAGTTAAAAATTTGTAAGCAAGTATCAACTGACGAGTTCGCAGCTCGTCGTGCTGAGGGAGTTGAGACACGTTTACATTTGAGAGTGTCCATTTGTGGGTCAAAATCCTTCGATAACTTCTACTAATTTACAACAAAAAGCAGATGTACCAGGATGAGGATGATTATGAATATTCGATGGCATTATCCGACACACAAGTCTTGTACTAAAAGATAAAAATCTTTATTTATTTATTGAAGTGGGCAGTTTCACAGAGGAGCAGGGCTATATTTTCTTTTTTTCCATCTTTGGTTAAATATGGTCAGCAAATCCAACCTATTGACCGAAGCAGTTCCTGAAAAGGAAAGCTTTTGTACATCAGACTTCATTAACCGACTTCTTCTCAAACAGGGAAAGCCTGTTATCGGCCAACCGCGACTTATAAGCCGACGTTTTGTACTCGGACCATGTGAACTCCTTGTACTTGCTCAACTCTCCCTGGGCGGTCAGCGATGGCAACGGCGCTATCTTTTCGTGCAGAGGAGGCGCCCCAAAATAGATCATGGACAGCCGAGATTTGGAGCTGTTTGCGAGCACCCTGTGTCTTACGCTCCTGAACCTCCCGTTTGTGAGAACCTGCGATGATTAAACACCAAATTAATGTTAATTTCAGTGGAAGAAGACAGGAGAGGAGGTCATCTAAAGGACCCATATTGAAGTGATTTGGGTTTAAAACGAGGATTGAAGGGCTGAAAAGAAGGAGAAAGCTGCGGAAAGATGTGGTTGAAACGGAAGAGAAGGGAAAAGTTGTGCAAAGGGGACATCACGCTCAAAAGAATAAAAAATCCAAAAAAGTATCCAGCCTTCGCCCTTTTAGCGGCCTATCCTTCTTTTCTTCCCAAAAACGAAACATCTCCGTGGGTTGCAGAGTTTAATTTACCTGAAGAGAATCCCCAACGAGGATGAAAAAGGAGCTCTCGTCTGGTGGGACTGAAACCCAATTGCCATCTTTCAGAGAGATTTGGAGGCCGGTTGAATCATTTGATCTCAGTACTGACACTATCTGTGGGTCCGTGTGCTCCCCGAACCCGATCATTTCGAGAGATTGAAAGTCTGGGTATGGAGGGTAATGGTTGAGCCGGAATACAGAGTCGTTCTCTTCGTCCGTCAAAAGCTTACTTAACAGGTTCTTGGGTTGAAGCTTTAGCCCTTCCGCCAGGACTTCAAGAACTTCGCAAGCTAAGTCCCTCACGCCTGATATGTAATCAGTCACAGAAGACCTGCCAAAATGAAGACGAATACGTGTTGAATTTTCGGGTAAAACGATGACAGAAATCATACGAAGACACGAGCTATATATATCAAAAAAGAAACAACAGACTGTCTATGCTTAAGCTTTAAGAAAGAAAGAACGGAAGGAAGTCCTATTGACATGAGGATCATCAGTCAAGGCTCTGTCCTTGAAAGCCCAGAAAAGAAAAAAAAAATCCTATGCCGACACGACGAGTAAAAGAGTGACAGGAACAGAAAATGAAACCGAAGAACTTCGTGCTCCGTGATCGTTCTTGGTACTTATATATAAGTATGGAGAACGAGCAGAGGGATGAACATAAGTGCGTTTTTGTGCGTACCGAAACTTCTCCGGGTTTCCTCTGCAGACGTCCAAGGCGCTCTGGTGGACAGATTTCTCATCGGTTTTCAAGAGGAGATATTCCACCCATCCGACATCACCGTTCGGGCCGATTTTTTTATTCCCGTACCCAAAAGGATAAGCGGGCCCTGCTTTCTCTTTCTCAGAACGAGGTAAAGAGAAAAACTCGGCCGCTTCGCGTTCCAATCCGTTCATAACTTCCACCGGAACGTCATGGTTGATCACCTTGAAGAATCCATACTCCTCGCAAGCATGCAGAAGAAGGGATTTAGCATCTGGCGCCGAGAGGTCCACGACCGGAATGGCGGAGAGCAGGGTCTGTTTGGGATTGTTCACGAAGGAAATTTCATCCAATGCGGGCCTGGATAACACCACCATGGTGCCTTCAGAAGAGAGAATCTGGAAACGGAGAGAAGCTTAGTAAGAAAAGGGCGGAGCCTGAAGAGAGAGAGAGAGAGAGAGGAGGGTGAACAAACGGGGAGGCGTGGCGTTTAAATGGAGGCGGGCGAGTGGGTAGAAACAGGGGTGAGAGGAATCAGGGGCGGAGTTTCGGAGACGAAGGTGAACACGGGGCGTAGCGTTTAAATGGAAGTGGGTGCGAGAAAATGCATGGCCTGAGTCCTGAGGCGATAGGCACGAAGACATCTGGTCTCACAGTCCACTGGCAATTTATATTGTTCCGCGGAGAAACAGAGGACGATGCAAAAAAAAGAAAAAATTTTAAACAGATATTTGCAGCTAATTGCCTTTTTCTTTCTCTCGGGAATCACAGACTCACAATAGACTACTAACGAATGGGAGGCATTCGCCCTGCGGTTCAACAGACTCTTACTGTTCTGTGATTGGGAGGAAAGAAGGCGAGAATTTGGGAGAGTGGGAAGACAATTGAGAGATTTTAGGAAAAAGAAAAACAAGAAATACAAGAATAGAGGATGGAGGAGTCTCAACACGATTTATTGCCTATCCTTTAGGCCACTTAACAAACTATATATAGGCACTATATATACTCCATTAACGTTCACACTTGCCATATACCATTCTCACCCCTATGTATCTCCCTAAACATTTTAGACTTAACCTCATGGATAAATGTTGGAAAAAATTTTGCAAACTTAACCATGACATCTTCCATCCCAATTGACTTAAACTTGCTTAAATGGCTGACTTCTTGAAGATTTTAGAGGCACATCTAGTGTGTGTTTTGGCATTGGTGTCCTTATATCATCCCTCGAAAGTTGTGGCAGATCAAATAAATGAAAATCTCTCTTCTTGAGAGCCTATTTTAATTCATAAATATGAAATGTTGGATGAATCCGGCTGTCATCAGGAAATTGGAACCTTTAAGCTATTGCTTTGACCGTTTCCACAGTAGGGAAAGGTTCAAAGAAATGCGGAGCCACTTGGTATAGTGACTAAACTTGAGAGTGCTCTAGTAATAAGGTAGCAGTCGTAAATAGACTTAGTCACCTACATTAAAGTGATATTTAGCACGACCTCTATCTACTATCTATTTTATCAGGTGTTGAGCACTTCTTTGATTTTCCTTGAGGAGATGTAAAACTATGTCGCGTTTGAGGGGTAGCTCATCAACATCAAGGACGTTCTCAGACTAGGAACATGGAATAGAAAGTGAGGTGGTAGAATTTTGTAAACCATCGATAATAGACAAAAATCCCGTCGAAGAATTTGGGTTGGTGTTATGCCAATTATTAGTATAATACATTTCATTCACTTTGGGTTGGTAAATCCCGCCGAAGAATTTGGGTTGGTAAATCCCGCCGAAGAATTTGGGTTGTAAATCGTAGAAATAATCAATCTTACACTTAAAAAAACACGAACAAACTCCTGCCAAAGTAATGATATGAAATCTTGTCCCTGTCCAACATAATAGATTTAAGTAACCTATGGAGCTTGAAAATATGGTAAGGAAGGCTGAATGACAATAGTGCTAGGTAGTTTTTTAGATTATGTAAACTAACATTGTGTTATATTTTCCTTGAGAATACGACAATTTGTCCACGAAATGCATAGAAACAGCTTCCCAGTTATTTTATGGGACTAGCTAGTAGGTGCGGGATACAGCATGAAGGCTTCTAATTATTAGTTTTCATGGTGTAGCATGTTTCACAATGCTTAATGAAGACTCCTCAAACGAATTGGCATTGCGCCAACTAGAAAAAATCACGAGCATAAAGGACCCAAGTATTATAACCTCCTAAATGACCACCCTAAGCCCCTTGGTGGAAGGCCGCACTAACTTGTTCTTATAAGACAACAAGTTATCTTTATGTGTATGCATTAGGGGATCCAAATTATTGCTCTTTAATTGCTCTAGCAATTAAATAAGAGAAGGATTAGTCTCATGCAGATAAACTTGTTAAATTATTCGATACCATGTTGTTAGAAGTATCTCATATATCATGTGTAGCCTGGAAAATATGTCAGCCGCATGTTAATTAGTGGCTCCTTTTTTATATTCCACCGAGAAGACATACGGATGAGTTTGGATGCACAAGGTTATTATAAGTGGGTATAAGCTTCAATGGTTGAACCATTTGTCCAATACGTCTTAGCGGGTTTGACCAAAGCCAGGCTTAGTACCACTTTAATGGCCGGTTCAAATTTTATAACATAGCTAACACAAACTTCAGAAGAAAAAAAAAAAAAAAAACCACAGCCTCTTTTAAGAATCTTGTGGTACTCTCGTGCCGTGCGGTTGAACAATGTGCGCAAACTGCGGTCGGTCCCATATTTTCAAAAGCTAAAAGAAGTATATAAAACAATTCTAAACGGGTCATTAATGCAAGGAAGAAAAGTCGGTCGAAGAAGATTCCGAGAGCAGCACTTGTGAAAAAAAGGTTGTCTAAGTGAGAAGCACTGGGTTTTCGGCCGAAGAAAGCACGTTTGACAAATTAGGAGTGCGAAAAGGGGGTGTTGCTTCCAGCTACAGCCACCAGAAGTTACTCAAACCGTTCAATGAAAATGACTCGGATAATTGATCAGAAATCTCACTCGTGGCAAGATTGAACGCTGGACCATCCCACGGAATTTATAATTTCAGAGGCATAGACTCTACAAACAGGCGTGCTCTTGCTGTTTGTATCAGCAATGACATCAATAATTGATCAGAAACCTCCGGTCTTAGAAAGCTAGCTATTCTGGGTTGCTTCGCTCCACAAGGAGTCTAACCTTACTAAAAAACCAATCCTCGTCAACCCCCTCCATCAATTCTTTACTCAACAAAGCGGTGTCGGCGTTAATGTCTATACCACTAATAAACAAGGCGTAAATTTCACTTTGCCCAAAGAGATTAACATGGACGTTGCTCCAATAATTGTCGAATGATAATTTAAGACAATTGAGATGTTATCCTAATCGGTACGATCTATCCGGTATGCCTGTGTTGTGATCCCCTAAGATGTCACGTCCAAGATTTTGATCTCATTATTGGCAAAATAGTCCCCCTCGGTCTCACCCGTATGTGACCATCTACAACCACTTTTGCAGCATTTTTGGATTAGCATCTTCATATCCCCTCTCATTTTCCTCTTTCGTTTTGATCACTGATAATGACTCAAACCTAGAAGCGGAATCCGAGGTGGAAAGGAACCGTACAGGCAAGGAGAAAAAGAATATGTGAGTGAGATACCGCGCGCTGTTGCCATCGATATTTAACAGCGACCCAGAATCTTAAGTGGCTGCAGTCATTGGAGTTTAACGGCGATCCAGAATCGTAGCGTGAGACGATTTAAGTGGCCATTATTGCTGCTGCTTCTCGAGCAATAATAAATACCCGGTGCCCGCTTTCGAGAAGAAGAAGAAAGAAGGAAAGAAATATGAAAGAAGGAAGAGATTCCTTTCGTAATCCTCTGGGTTCAACTTCATTTTCTTTTCGGTGTTTGGTTTAGTGCGTTGCGAGGAAAAATTAGATACGTTGAACGCGACGCGATGCGCTTCTGGCTAGTCTAAAGCGCCTCCCTCTCTATATGCAGTAAATAGTTATGTCCAAGTCAATTATGATCGCCGGAGTCAACAAGCCTCGTAGGCAAGAGGGACAGTGGGGTGGTCCCCCGAAAAAGGCCTCGTGAACTATACAGAATCACAGATCAAGAAATCAATATAATTTGAACGAAAAAGCTCGTCACGCTCATAGCTAGCTAGTCTGGTAACGATCTCTTTTTGAGTTTTTATAGTCATAGGATGGGTTGAGGCGTCCAGTCCACACAAGTCTAAGTCAGTGTCAAGTGAAAACAGCGAAGACACGCGTGGACATGGGTCCCATGCCCCCCGCCGTCCTTCCCTCTTCTCCAATCGTACTTTTTTTCATCATTTTTTTTATATTCGTTTCCCTAAAAAAACAAACAAAAAAAAAAGGCCCAATTAATCGCAGGGATGGCCTCGATAATTCTCATGCAAAAGAATAGTGATGGGCGTTTGTTTATGGTATGGGACATATGTGTGCAGTTCTTGGCCTCTGGTTTTTTGAGCCTGCAGTGGAGGCTGCAGGAGAGGAAGTAAGGCGGCAGCAGAGCTGAAAGTGAAAGAGAAGGGAGATATTTATTCTATTCTCTGTCACTCTTCATCACCAAATCAATGTCTGTGTTTTATACTGTCATTCGCCCGGTGGTGACTTGGTGACTCGTGAGCGAGTACTAACTACTACTACTACTACTACTACTACTAGTCTTTCTGGAAAACATGTTTTTATTTATTTTTTTCTTTCTTTCAAGTCGAAGAAACATAGGCAGCTGGGCAGTTTTAGTCGGAGTTCCGTAAATGAAAGGGATGCAATTAGTCAAAAGAATAGCCGCTCAGTTTAAGACTTTCGACTTTAGACTTTAGATCGGAATGCGTGGGCGGATTGGCTTCCACGCCTCCACCTTCCCTTCCAATATCTTCATCCATCCAATTCCTTCTTCTTCCATGGTCAAAAAAGCAAGGATGAGGGCCAGAGGACGGTGGGCCCCGCTCTCGGCAAGGGTCGGACGGCAGAATATATTAAAGAAACACGCGATGATGATAATAAATTAATAATAAAAAAATGGGAGGTTGGAGGCGGGAATATATTATATATTATATACATATATGCCGTGGCCCGGGCCTAGGCGGAGAGAGGAAGGGGGGGTCGTCTCTACGACTCTTCGGGAGAGGAGAGTATGGAGACCCTGGTCGGGGCTGTTGTCACTCAGGCGCACGTGCACCCTGTACTCCGCGGGTCGGCCGCGTGCCACGTGGACGGCCCGGACCGACTTATAATTCAGAGGTTGTTATTGATTGCGTGGTCCGCTCCCGCTCCTATCTTTCCTCTCATCATATGTCGGCATCACTCGCTGTTCCTCCCCCTTCCATGCTCTTCCCGCGCCAGGTTGGCATTTCGATAATTCCATATATTCCTTTTCTCTTTCTTTCTTTTTACTTTAAAAAAAAAGAAAAATCGGACTGATTTTTCTCCCCCTTTCTTTGCCCCCATTCGTCCATTATCCATTGTGAATCTGTGTTTTTTTTTTCTTATGAACGAAAAGTGGGCGCTGCAGCCATTATATGTGCATCATCGGTATCTGTGCTGGTCCGAGGGTGTCAGTCAGATTTTGAGTTGATAGGGACGAAAGGGGGGAGAGGAGGCCCGGGTGGTGGTGACCGGTGAGGAAGAGTGTGAAGACCGAAGAGTACTCAGAGCCGGCCCCCGGGGGACTACTACTACTACTACTACTACTACTGTTACTACGTCGTCGTCCAGTCCACAACGCCGACGTCGACCTCACCTCCAAAGTTGAACATGATTGCCTATTTTCAGCTCACTACCTGTCGACCCACAAAGTCAGCCACGTCTCGCAGAAGCGCTGGGGATGGCGACGCTTGGGTCGACCGAGACCGAGTCAGCTCCCACCACGGACGGACCCGGGTTGCCATCTCATTTCATTCCTGAAATCATAATGTAGTTGTCCGGCCCGCCCGCTCCTCCCGCAGCGGCAACATGTTACATGGAGCCATCGGTTGAAACGCTTCTTCTTAACTCTTACTTCGCGTCCCACCTGCGCGGCTTTCTCTGGCCGGAAGTGACACTTTTAAATGGGGAAGGGTCCCCCCCCCCCCAGTTTCTCATCAGGTGCACACCCTATAAATGCACATGATCAGATAAGCTCAGGTGGTTGATCAGAAAAGGGAAGGAAAACGCACAGGAGGTAAATTAATGACGAGGCCATGATGCAGCAATTAAGATCAGAAACTGGATGTTGTGCTGGTAATTAGAGACTCCTAACTGATAGGTACCAATATGGGTTTGACAAAGTTACAAGTATATATCATAGTAGTACATCTCTTAGGTAGCTCAGTCATTCCTGCAGCCCAATTCAAGGAAGGGATCGACCTTCAGCGGGAACATGGAACTCATGTACGAATGTTGTTGATAAGGGCAAAGTTGTTTAGTCGGCTCAAACTTAACGATATTGCTTGTGCGAGAGGGATGGGAATCCCATGCGAAGATTTGGTGGACCCCCCTCCCCGCGGGGACTTCGACTCTTCTTCTGTACCGTGTGGGAATCCCGGGGTCGTGTATCCGACAGGACAATCCTGGTTGCAGATGACAGGCGAAAGGACGAGTCGAAATATCACGTTCATTCATCCAACCTAGCAGGAAGAGAGGAGAGAGGGCCGTAACCTGAGCGCACACTATTATTATCACTACTACGAGTTGGGACTTGCGTGGAACCGGGCCCCAACGCGCGCGCACCCGCCGGCGAGGCGGCGTCTGGAACCACTCTCTTAGCCCATTTTGGTTTCGGAATTCCATCGAACGCTTCCGCTGACGGAAACGTCAACTCGATCGAACAGATCACTCCGCAGGGAGATGCCGTAGTCCTTCCCCAGCAGGGGTGTCACCCGGAGATGTCACCCTTCGCAAGGGTCCCCCCCTCCCAAAGTCCCAAGCCACGTTTCCTTTCCTTCGTCCTCCCGCAACACCCCTCCCTCTGATTTCAATCCCCTTCTCATTTCTTTCCAGTTCACACACATGGCTTGTCCTTTTCAAGGAACACATGTCCGGCCGTTATACCTTACTAAAGACCACCTCCACGCCTGAGAAAAGATCATGAACCTGAGTGCGCACACACACACACACATGTATATATATATATAGACGTGCAATGAGCTAAGTACCTGATTTTATGCCTTCGTGGGCTGGCTGCACCTCTGCCTGCAGTTAATTAAGCCAACGAAAAAAATGTACCACCCTTATTGGACGCTGTCAGGATTGTATCTTAATTTCTACTGGAATCCTTTCACATTAAGTTGCAGTTGCAAGGGGGTTCCTTTTCACATTCAGCTTCTGTTGGTGTTAATTTGATATCGTTCTGCTTGCATCAAACGAAGATGGAAAACGTGGAGAAAATAGCTCTCTGCCCTCTGTAGTCGTGCCTTTATGATCCCGGAGACACAACACAACTACACGTTCGCACTTGGCAATTTTACAGCTTCCGGTGTCACCTCCACGGACAGCTCGCGACCAACACGTGAAGTATTCTATTATTTGTTTATGTATGGGAGGAAAGAGGATATAAATATCTTTCCTTTAGTATTTTGAGATTCAACGGATTAATCATTGTTGAGATGAAGTTAGTTCAAGAGTTCGTTGGTTTTTTTTTTTTTTTTTAACTTTACCAACGCACGCCTTGCTCTAGGCGTGACCTGTAGTTTTACACTGTTACTGCAGTACTAGTCCTTTCTGATTCACAACCATCCCATCGTCTTTGAGCAGCCTTTTTGTCCTCTCCCACGAGTTGGAGTCTGTCAACCTCGATCAGGTTCTGGGGTACGTACTGCACTTAAATTTGAGCGAAATCTAGTTAGCATCTGGTACTAGATCTGGTTTGATCCTGCTTAAATTAAGACCGGTGATACCAAGACTGTAAGTATTACTGCTAAAGGTTTATATCTTGACGTGACCTCCATGTTGCAGTTCAGTCGAGATATAAACTCAGAAACAAAATGGGCAAAATTTTATTCTTTTTATAATATTATCTTCCTAGGGTAAAACTTAAACACTACATTTTCCATTACTTGGACCGCCAGCTAGTTTGCCAAGGAAAACCACGTCACCACGTAAAACCTTGGAGTAAAATATGTCAATACTAATATCATTTTTTCTTAACTTAATTATAATCAACTAGAAGATGTAGCATTAAAATTATAAGTAGGTCTCTGTTGATTGTAATGCCGACAAGATCAAAGGGTAGCTAATACTGACCAATTCAAATTGGCGTGAAGAGGAGACGAAGCCCTGCTCTGGAGTCCTTACACCCTTTATCAACCAAGGGGATTAAAGACATGTTGTGCACCTATTTCTAGTGATGAAGCTAGACACTCCAAACAAAAGGGTATCAGGTGGGATGGGGAGGAATCGGGCTCGATCAGGTGGAACGAGTGAATTGACTTTCATATAAATAGGAAACATTGATGAAGGCCCATATAACAAGAAATAAACCCACGAATTTATATTCAGCAATATACTTTCCGATAAATAAAAAAGGTCGAACTAATTTCCTGAATTTCCATTTAATATGATTTTGGAGAAAATTGATTTTGAGGTGCAAGAAAGGAGTTCATTATTTCAGCAACCCTCAAAATGTATTAGGTATTGACATGGAATAATGGCTGTGGAGGGTAACTTCGGTCAATTCCAGGTTTTTAGGATACTGGTGAATGCTGCCAAGTAAGCGTATAAGGAAGACGAAGAAATGGAAGACATCACGTTGTTGTAGCAGTAGTTTGTTTATCTCAGTGGCGTATATGTTCTTCATACTAGGTTTTGGCAGAAGAATGTTTTTTTGGTAGTGTGTATTACATAAATGTTCTTCGTAGTGGGTTGTGGCAGAAATATTTTCTTCTTCCTAATGTGTATTACATACATGTTCTTGGTATTGGGTTGTAGCATAACTGTGTTTCTATAATAGTGTGTATATATTTTTTGTAATGCTTGTTATCTTTGTTTTGAGAAATATTCATTTATATATACAATTGATAATGTGTATAGATATTGTGCTTCTCTTGATTTGATTGGACTTAGGGATATCTTCTACTTCATTTTAAAAAACGTTTGAAAATCGTGAAGGATAATTCGGATGTTCTACACTCTTCTATTGTAGATCAATGATAATGTGCATCAGATATTGAGGGAGATTTCCGCTCCTCTATTTTGCTTTTGACTTTTTGGGTGAAGGTTCAGAGGGGCGACCCATGATGGATAGAGTGATTTCGAGTGATGGTGTTCCTGGCTTCAATATTGCAGGTGTTTTGATGTACAATAGGACTCTCCCACCCAACCACCGTCCTGCTTCAAGCTAGTAAAAGGAAGTTTTTCAGCTTCCATTTTAGTCATTAGGAGGTGAAAATCCGGTTTGCAATTGTGTTTAGTACCAGTTTTTTGCACATAAGAAACCCCGCATCCTTAGGTCGTCACGACATCTTCTTCCAGACTATGCAACGTTTGAAATTTTTCTTCCAGAGAAAACCACATATATGGGTAAGTTTTTCATTTATGTTAGAGTAAATAAGAGTGTGTATTCTAGAAAATTTGATTTTGAAGTGGAAGAATTTAGATTTCGTTATTTCAGCAACTTTGTTCAATCTCTGGTTTTTAGGATACTGGTGAATGCTGCCAAGAAAACGTAAAGGAAAAGATGAAATGGATGACACCGCGGTCCGATATACGTATCTACTGTAAACCGTAGTTGGAATCGTGTAGAGTTGGGTAGTTTCCCCCGGGACCATTCTTTGATTTCAATAGTTGGCAATGCTCACCTCGTAAAAAGTATAAACCGATCTGGTGTAGATTTTTTCATAAGATTATTAAAGAGAACCACTGAGGGCATAACATCGACTTCTTAAAAGGTTGTACGTACAATGCAGTCGATGAAAAAAAGTGGTGTCTCCATACCTGATGGGTGGCAATTAATGGGATGGTCTTCGGGTCTGCCCGCGTTCGGTGGCCGAGACGCTAGAACAGAACATGTGGTAGCACAGTACAAATTCCGGCCGAGGTTTTTGGACTAAATCTTCGGTTGATCCGTCTTTTCCTTCTACTGTTTATATCGAAGCATTTCAACGATCGAGAGAAAACGCATCTTCATCAATCATTAGTCTTAACTGTTTAATGAACCCACCAACTTGGGTATCCACCACCAACGCGGGATATAATAAGGACGTCAAATCATCAAACAAAAACAACAAATCATAAATAATATATGCGTCCAATCCATTATTAATTCCAAACAATACAATGTACATCAACAATCAATCAATGATAAATAATACTGGAAAAGAATCAATTCAGCCGCCCGTCTAATAAATTCAGTCGCCCGGAAAACGAAATAATTCCAGCCCCCCACGGCGCAGACACAATAAAACTGCTCCCCTCCTGATCGAATCGAATCAAGGCGAACATCTCATTGCGAAAAGAGGGCGAGGATGGACATCAAAGAAGCGAAGAGAAGGCCACCCAGGACTGGGAACGGTGAGTTCGACGAACTCGCCATAGTCGGCGACGGAGCAATACTCTCCCCGCCGTCTTGCGCGGAAACTGCGACCGCAATAACCAGAACGAGAAGGGAAAGAAGAGAGAACTTCATCGCTGCAGCCATTGATAGTGAGAGAGAGAGAGAGAGAGAGAGAGAGAGAGAGAGAGAGAGAGAGAGAGAGAGAGAGAGAGAGAGAGAGAGAGAGAGAGAGAGAGAGAGAGAGAGAGAGAGAGAGAGAGAGAGAGAGAGAGGAAAGGGAGGCTCTTTTCTTCTCTATCTGCTCTGGGGAAGGAAGCTAACTTGATGAATTGGGGGAGAGCAAGGGGGCGGTATTTATAGGAGCAACCCGCGAAGCAGGTGGGAGAAAATGTAGCCGTTGGGAGATGGCGTGTAATGTTCTAGGACGTTTTTGAAAGCTGTCGCATGTGGCCATGTGCTACCAACTAGCCGTTAGCGTCGACACGTGGGGTGAAACGAGAGGGCCGAGTTTAGAAAAAGAAATATTTTCCAACTGTGAAGATTCATATTACCTGTCAATCAAATAAAAGAAGAAAACAGGGGGGCGGGGCCCGGGCGGACCCTGGCCGAAATTAGTGCGGTGGGCCCTCTGCGACGGACGCTGTCGGCCTATTTTTGATCCATCAGGGTCGGGCTACAATTTCAGATAACAGGTGTCGACAGGCTTTTACTTGCAAATATACGGAACTTCTGACTCGATGAGTTGTATGGTCTTCCACTCTTTCGGCTCTCTGCGCCACGACGGAAGGGGGCGGTTGGTGTGGTTTGGTGGTGGTTCGCCCTTCTCGGCTTCACCTTCTTCTTCCGGCCTTATCTCACAAGTCTCTGCCGAGCCTTGCACGCAATCAGAGGTGGAGCTACTCAGTCCTCAAGACTCCTCACGCAAGTGGAAAACCCCACAATTTGTTTCTTGCGAGTAATGAGCATTTTATTTTTATAATATAAATTTAATTAATTATGGAAATATTAGTTATTAGGAAATACTCCCAAACAGAGCTATTTCAAAACGGACTCTTCTTTGGAGCTATCTCAAAGGTTCCTAAGATCATCTACTCCCTTGAAGAGAAAAGACGTCTGCAGAAGCCTATAACCCATTTATTTAATTGCACGAGTCCCCAATTGTCGAGGTTTCCACAAGTTTATCAAAGCACAACTGAACTGCCTGGCTAAACCAGGTAAACAACAATGAAAATACTTCTTATTTATTCTTTAACTGACCAATTTAATGGTATAGTACCAACAATCAAATATGAAGGCTTTAATCAAACATATAATAGTATAATAAATCTTAGGATAGTAGCAGATTTTCATTAGTTAGGTTGAACAGAAACCAATAATACTTCTAGTTTCTCGGGCTGATTCAATTTCAACAAGCACTGCCTTTTAACCTTTTTCAGGAATTACCGACCTATTAAGATGGGTTAATCGTGTCAGATCAAATTGAGAAACCGCAGATCCTAGTAAGCATCGATGAATAGACGATATAGACCTTAGCTAAATCAGCGGGCGTTTTAAGGAACCCGTTGTCATTCTAAGAAAACATTGTTGGGCTTTAATTGGTTGTTGTTCTCATTGTAATGGTGCCTTTGTTTCCCCTGATATAAATGTGATGGGCCGGTGGCTTAAGTCTTTTCTCCGTTTTCACCCAATCATTTGCCATAGGATATACATAGCAATTCTTTTGTCACAATTACAAATCTGGTTGGGTAACCCAGCTGCAACACTCTCCACGACACCAGGCCCACTGTACAAAATTTTTTGTCATAATCTAAAGTTATTCAGACTGTATCAACCTGAAGTGCGAGTGCATGTGTGTGTGTGTGTGCGCGCGTGCGAGTGTGTTTTTTTATTAATGGAATATAAAATGCCCATTTTTGAAGAAGCTGATGGCTTCAATTTTCGTTTCCAGTTTTCAGTTTATATTTGATATGTTCAATTTTAAAGTGTGGAAAACGGTGAGAAGATCAGCCTATCTCGCAGCTCGTAACAGTTTCTCTCCTGTCCAGGCCTGCTAAATACCTAAAAGTAGATAGACTACAATCCAAAAAAAGCTCTCCCATTAAAGAATGAAACAACATTCAAATTGGTATACGAAAATGAGGAACAAATGCAGCAATGGAAACAAATAAAAAGTCCAGAAATGAACTAATGAGGTTTCTATAGATAAAATTATTCCACATTTAATCTAAAAGACGAAAATTATAAGGAGAAAAAGCAAAAGAATTCTGTCTTATTGACAGAAAAAGAAAAACTGTTCTAAACTAAAATCTTGAAACCCCTGAAACAATTGTCAAACTTGTGTATCCTAACTCTTATAGGAAATTGGCCCTCTTCTATACCTTCTGAGCTTCTGGTGCAATCCGCTGGTGAGCCGTGTCAAAGGTGGCATGAAGGCCAAAGAAAACATAATAGAGCAGCATAACAAGAGTGCAGATAGCAAACCTAATGAAAGCTTGTTTCCCAAGGGACCCCATGAGAAACCAATTTATTGCAATCGACAAGGAAGGCAACCAAGGCACCAAGGGGACACCCCAAACTTTTGGGGTGCGCTGCTGAGGAACCAAGACAGCCATTCCCAACGTAGCCAAAAACCAGACTGGACCAGCAATTGTGTAACCAATCCATCCCCCAGAAGTAGAGCTCCAGTAAACCATCAAACCAACTGAAGACCCAATGATGACCGCAAGGAAGGAGATAAATTTAATGACATCAGATTTTGGAGTGACATCTTTCGCATAGTATCTTCTTACCAGCAGTGCAACGGCCATTAACATGAATATGAAGAGCGTGCTGATGGCCGAGACACTTGAAAGGACATCCAATCCGGTGAAGAAGGCTAAGCAGCAGCTACAGATAGTTACCAAAAGTGTGGCATAGACGGGCGTTCCTCTCTTCGGGTGGACAAGCGCGAAAATTGGAGGAATCATGTGAGACCTTGCTATCTGTGTTGTGTATCTACCTTGGCCAAGAGCCCCAACAAGCAGCCCAGTTGTCATCCCTTTCAGAGCACCTATTGCTACCAAAGTCTTTGCCCACTTCATCCCAATATGCACAAACGCAACAGAGTAGGCTGCATTGACGTCCAGTTCTGAATACTTCTGCATCATGCAGAGAGCGAGCGCCATGATACAGTAGACAACGGTTATGGACGACATGGACCCTATAAGGCCAATGGGTATGTCCCTGGAGGGGTTCTTCGTCTCCTCCGCCATTGTGGCCACCATGTCGAATCCCGTATAAGCCCAATACACAACGGCAGCGGCTTGGAACATACCTTGAGTGCCCATGGGAAGAAAAGGAGTTAAATTTGCAGCGCTTCCCTTCACAAACCCCACGACTATGATGAATACCAGGAGCAGAGTGCTAAGCAACGAGGCAAACCAGTTCGTCAGAGAAGTGAAACGAGTGCCATACATGGCTACGGAAGAACAGGTGAACAGTACCACCACGGCCATCGGGTCCAGGAGATTATACCCTTCCGCAAACCGACTTACACGAATCCGTAGCGAGTCGGGTTCTCGATTGATCAATGTGGCAAAATAGGAAGTCCAAGACCTGCCGAGTCCGGCGGCCCCCACTAGGCTCTCCAACAAAATGTTGCCGGCGGCAATGAAGGCGACGAAGTCACCCAGTTCAATCTTGAGGTAGGAGAAAGACCCACCTGCGACAGGGACTTCAACGGCGAACTCAGTATAGCAGAAAACAGAGAGAAGCGCAGAGAGTCCTGAAACAGCGTAAGAGATAACGATGGCCGGTCCGGCGTCGTTACGGGCTTCTTGGCCGGTGAGGACGAAGATACCGGTTCCCACGACAGCCCCGAAACCGAGCCAAATCAGGTCCCACCAAGTGAGGCAGCGTTTCATCTCGTTCTCGGATTCCTTCCGGAGGACATTCAGCTCCGTGGACTCTTCGGGTCGGCCGCCGAGGCGGTCCTTGAAGCGGTGAACGGTTTGCGAAAGCGCAGATTTGTAATTGGACCAACTCTGAAAAGATTCCTCCGGGAAGAAGTCATTTTTGCTCCACCTCCAATAGCCCCGCGTTTGGGCTCCGACGTCGCTCCCTGTTCCTTCCATGCCCACCATTGAAACAAAGCTCCTCACTTTACTCTTTCCTGGTAGAAATAACTAACTATCTATAGACCGTCGTCGTCACACTCACTGTTTTTCCGTGCCTTTCTTTCACTGCTGCGATTCATGCGACCTCCATCTGTAGTCTATGTCCGTCTCCTTCCTTTTAGCCTTTCTCTCCTTCCGGGGGATGGAGGTCACAAGCGCTCTAACGTATGTATCATCTTAGAGGCGCTCGAAGATTCTCTTTGAGGACTGCGGATCAGCATTGGGTCACGAATCCAAGCCGCGACCCTCCAACCACGTTTTGAACCTGGTGAAAAACCTGCAAGATGACACAAACAGAAGCAACAGATCGACACGGAACGTTATTGATAGTAAGTATATAACAAAAATTCAAACTTTAATATTCCGATTTCATGGATTTGGAAATTAAATAACCGGCAAGCATACTTCAATTCAATCTAGCACGAAGAAAATCTGAAACAGACATAAAAAAACATCTGATTTGGAACGCGAGAATATTTAATATCTTCACGGAATGAACAGGAAAATCACGAGGGCATAAAAAGATTAAAGTAAGGAAAAAGGTCCTGAATTGAATCTTACCCGGAATAAAAAAAAGAATTGAACCTGAGAGTCTGGATGAATCGTCGCCCCAAAATTCTGCAGCGGACAAGAGAAGAGGAGAGCGACTTTATGGATCGTCGGGAGGCTGATTTGGCAGGCCAGCAGAAACCCGGCGCTGAATGCAGGGCAAAACTTGTTGTCCAACTGGTTTTCTGGTCAGGTACAGAGCTTCTTCTTTTTATGTCGAGAGTCCCAGAGTCCTGAAACAGAGGAATTTCTGTTCGAATTGGAAACTTGCGATCGGAATCGAATCCCCGAAATGGATGAAATTGCTGGAATATTTGCCGGTTTCACGAATCCACCGATAGAGTTTATCCATGGAAAACTCGAATAACTATTGAATCTTTAATCGTCTACTGTTAATGTCATGACGCTGGATTTGGTCACTTAATTGTATTTTCTGATACAATTCAACCAGCTGGGCAATTGAATCTTTGTTATGGTTTTTGGTATGTATTTTCTAATAAAATAAATTCAGGGCTGTGAGTTTTTATCTCTTATCTGGACTGCTGAGGACTCCACTTTATGCTGTGAACCCTTGCTGTTAATCACCACTCTTTCTAATAATACCCTCAGGCAACAAGTAGCTGAAAAGGATACGGGGGCATTCGTCAACATGCAGACATGGTAAAGTATAGATTTATTAGGTATATTTACCAAAAAAGAAATCGAAATTTGGGCACCTACTAATTAATATATTTCTTCAACACATTAATCCTCGCATTTATTTCAGATTAAATTGTGTATCAACTATCAAGTCATTTAATTTGTTGCATAACAGCTAGCCTAGCATGAGACATTGTGTATCTGTTTTAAATGTTAATTTTCCTGTCTAATCGGATTAGCTGTAATGCCTTGTATTCCTTTTAAATAAATTCATCAATTATTTTTATATAATTTTATTCAAAAATGAAAAAAAAACAAACTCATCAGGCCTACTTATCTAAATGGATAAAGAACTTCTAACTATTCGTTCGTTGAAGTTTTAGAAAAAAAAAAAAAGACTTCATTGAGTCTTTGACATCGTTCAATCAGTTGCATAATTGCTTCAAAAACCTTTTCGTCCACTAATCTCAATCTTTGGCGATGAAGGGATTACTAATGACACGGGGGAGTGAAGTTGTGAACTGTTCTGTTATGCAACCTTCAACGATTGGGAAGAGGAATTACACATTCGAGGCCCGACGGTGTGGCACAAATGTCTCTGACCCCATCGACCATGAAAGCCACGGCGTAGCAGACCCAACGGTTCTGACGACTTTACTGGAGCTGCTGCCATCCCAAAGGTTTGCCAGGTCATCGGTGCCTTCGTCAATGTTAGGTTCGACGAGGGCTTGCCGCCCTTATTGACGGCATTGGAGGTCTTGGATAACTCGGTCCGTCTGGTTCGCCAAGTGTCCCAGCACTTGGCAGAGAACATGGTGAGGACGATCGCCATGGACGGAACAGAAGGCCTTGTCCGGGGTCAAAGGGTTCTTAATACGGGTTCGCCCATCACTGTAAGCTATCTACCCTCACACCATTCGTCTCACTTCTGTTTGTTAGATCTTTCTTTATAGATTTTTGTTGAATCATCTGCTTTTCAGAACCCATATTCATTTTCCTCTCCCGATCATAAAGTTCTATGCTGTACTTATTATTTTCATGTTCGTAAATATAGTATCAGTTTACTTATGTCGTGAAATACTTGATTTTAGTTCAACCATTGCAGAATGAACTTTCCAGATCAGCAAGATTATCTTTTTCTAGAGTTCCCAAAATGGGGTCCAGAAAATGTAGTTTGTGTTTTTTAACTTCTAATTGGAAATGTAGCTGTGATTGAGGTAAATTCAGTGTTTGTAAAAGCCAGCCATCAAACCGTAGGTGTTGCGGATTTCGGTTTATCCCCAGCTGGAAATGTGCTATAACTATAAGTCTTATTACATCATTGACATTTTTTTGTATATTTTAAACCTTCACATCACATGTGAATTTATTGGTCCTAACCCATAAAGCTCCATAAAGCTTCTTGGTTCAGAAGTGAACTGGAAAATGTTTCATTCTGCTTTAACCAGTGTGAGGGCTGTCGCTTCTGTTTAACCTTAATAATACTGGGTAAAATTCTTTGCAATAGCTGGGTGGTTTTGGCTGGGCATTGTACTTCACGTTGATCGTTTGCCTCTTATTATCTTCTTGTTCACTTTTGGACAGTTATCACTTTTCTCCATGTTTTCATATTAGAAACTGATTTGTTGTCTGGATTTATCTTTACTGAAGGTTCCTTTAGGTAGGGCTACCCTTGGCCGTATCATGAATGTTATTGGAGAACCTATTAATGAAAAAAGAGATATTAGTGAGACTACTAAAAGTCTTATAAGGTATTACATCAATGTTTTCTTTGTGAGAAGGTTTCTCATTTGGACTGTTTTAAATAAGTTACAATGTCTTCATTTTCTCTTTTTTACAGAGACTGATCACTACCTTCCCATCCATCGTATATCCCCTGCTTTTGTTGAGCAAGCAACTGAGCAGCAGATCCTTGTCAGTGATATCAAGGTGTATTATCGTAACTCTCTCTCTCTCTCTCTCTCTCTCTCTCTCTCTCTCTCTCCCCCTCTCTCTCTATATATATATTTATATTCTGGAAGTTTCCTGGTCTCTTCCAACAATTTTCTTTGAAATTTTTTCTGTAGGTTGTCGATCTTCTTGCTCCATACCAGAGGGAAGGAAAGATAGGGCTCTTTGGTGGTGCCGGTGTAGGGAAGACAGTGCTTATTGTGGAACTGATTAACACTGCAAAAGCTCATGGTTGGAACTAAAAGAAAATTTCTATCAAAAGAGCGTACTCGAGAGGGAACCAGTGCTTATTATGGAACTGAATCTTATTTTACCAGGTGGTTGCTCTGTTTTTGTCGGTGTTGTTGAGCGTAATTGAGAGTGGTGTCATTAAGCTTGGAGAGAAACAGGTAC
Organism: Aristolochia contorta; assembly: GCA_022405105.1. Classification (NCBI taxonomy): domain Eukaryota; kingdom Viridiplantae; phylum Streptophyta; class Magnoliopsida; order Piperales; family Aristolochiaceae; genus Aristolochia; species Aristolochia contorta. The sequence goes on along the minus strand of CM039667.1, from coordinate 4,157,731 downwards.
ATACATAGAAGTTTTAGTGCCGTCTTTTATTTTATATTATTGCTTTCTGTTAAGTTCTATGCAGATCATGCTGTCATTGCCGAGTGAAATCTTACCAGAAAAAAAACATTGCAGAGTGAAAGCAAGTGCGCTCTTGTTTATGGCCCAATGAATGAACACCCTGGTGCTCGTGCTCGTGTTGGGCTCACTGGCCTGACTGTTGCTGAGCACTTCAGAGATGCTGAAAGTCAAGATGTGCTTCTCTTCATTGATAACATTCTCCGATTCACACAGGTGAATATTAGCTTATTCACAATTTTGCTGGTGTTTTTTGTGAAAAGTTTCTTTTCCTTTGATTACTTGTTTTCCTCTATTTGCTGTAAAGTTTGAAAGTCATCTCTCTCTCTCACTCTCTCTCTCTCTCTCTCTCTCACACACACACCCCTATTTGATTGCATGGATGAGTAGGTGAAGTGTTTATTCTTGTCAATGCTGCAGGCTAACTCTGAGGTGTCTGCGCTACTTGGACGTATTCCCTCTGCTGTCGGATATCAACCCACTTTGGCCACAGATCTTGGAGGTGTGCAAGAGCGTATTACCACTACCAAGAAGGGTTCCATTACATCTGTTCAAGCTATATATGTTCCTGCTGATGACTTGACTGATCCAGCTCCTGCTACAACTTTTGCCCACCTTGATGCAACTACTGTGTTGTCACGGCAGGTTTATATTAAAATCTGATCAGAAATCACAGTGTCTTGTCTGAAGTTAGCTCCTGTATCTCATTGATGTCTAATTCTTGGGTACAGATCTCAGAACTTTGGTATCTATCCTGCAGCGGATCCTCTTGATTCGACCTCCGGTCTCATACTTGAAGAGAAGAGCACTATAAAACTGCTCGTGGTGTACAACAGGTCCTTCAGAACCATAAGAATCTTCAAGATATTATTGCAATTTTGGGTATGGATGAGCTCAGTGAAGATGATAAGTTGACTGTGGCTCGTGCCCGCGAGATCAAGCGATTCTGGAGCCATCCTTTTAATGTTGGCTCGTGCTCCTGGCAAAATATGTCGAGTTGAAGGAGAGTGTCGCCAGCCAGCTTCCAGGTATTTCAGTCTCTGTTTATTTTTTTATTTTTGAGAAAATCGAGGTATTCAAGTCTTTTTTCCCCCCTCCCTGTGCCTCATTTCCTGATAACTCACACGCACACACTTGAAATCTTGTGAAGAAATTTTGAAAAAAAAATAAAAATAAAAGCTTGTTAAAAAGTTTTTTAATTTTGAAACTTTCAAGGTGAAGAAAATAGACACCCAATGATGGAGGTAAATGAAGTTTTATGATAGTGGACAAGTTGGGTCTGGTATTGTCCACGAAAAACATATGGTTCTGTCCATTTCTGCATGTATCGGTACATGTGATGGAATTGAGTTAGCATTCTAGGAAATTTCTTGTATCTTAGTTTGACAGAATATCAATGCTGTTATCTAGCCTTTTTTACCAGTTACCTTCTCATACTCCACAGCCGGTTTTACCTTTTGAGAGGAGAAGAAGAGTTGTTTCACATTGCATCGGGCTGATCTCTCCGAAGACTCTTACTTCATATTTGCCGTTTTCTTGGTACACTCTTTGGGCGGTACCTTATTCTGTCTCCCTATTTCTTTATGTTTAATATCAGGATGATGTTTTGGATGGTAAATACGATGATCTGCCGGAGCAATAGTTCTACATGTTTGGAGGAATTGATGAGGTGATTGCCAAGGCCTAAAAGATGGCAAAAGAATCAGCTGTTTGAGAGAAATTAATCTGGTCTGATCGCCGGGGGAGATGCAAATATTTGACAGTATTTGACACAGATTTTGTGATTAAGTGTTCAAAATTTTATTCTCTCTAACTTTCAAAAAAAAAAAAAAAAATTTATTCTCTCTACGCAATATTGTGAGATCTTGAGTCCCATTCAAACACAATTTCGTTGTCAATATTCAATCCTCTCGGTTCTTTACTTTTCTTGATCTTATACCAACCGGGTGGGCAGTTGATCATCTCCTTGGTCTAATTTAGAGGACTCTCTAGTCTCGGCAACCTCCGGCGGGGGCGGCTCCCGGGCCACGTCGTACGTGGCGTGCAGTCCGAAGAAGATGTAATAAACGAGCATGCATCCTGAACAGATCCCAAACCTCACAAACGCCGCGGATTCGAGGGAGCCCATGAGGAATATGTTGGTGGCGATCGACAGCGACGGCAACCAGGGCACGAGCGGGACCCCCCACACCTTGGGAGCCCGGCGCTGCGGCACGAACACGGCCAACCCCGTCGTGCCCAAAACCCAGAGGGGTACGGCGATGGCGTAGCCGACCCAGCCGCCGGTATCCGCCGCCCAGTACGCGGAGACGCCGATCGAGGCGCCGACGATGACCGCCACGAAACCCGCGAGCCTCCACGCGTCCGCCGCGGTGGAGACGCCCCTCGCGTGGTACCTCCTGACGAGGAGCGCCGCGGCCATCATCATGAAGATGAAGAGGGTGCTCATGGAGACGAGGCTGGCGAGGACGTCGAGGCTGGAGAAGAAGGCGATGGCGGCGCTGCAGACGGTGACGAGGAGGGTGGCGTAGATTGGGGTCCCCGTCTTGGGGTGGACCAGGGCGAACAAGGGCGGGATCATGTGGGCGCGGGCGATGTGCGTGGTGTACCGGGCCTGGCCCAGCGCCCCCACCAGGAGCACCGTCGTCATCCCTTTCAGCGCCCCCAGGGCCACCACGTACTTGGCCCACTTCATCCCCACGCTCTGGAAGGCTATGGAGTAGGCCGCGTTCACGTCCAGCTCCGAGTACTTCTGCATCATCGTGAGCGCGAGGGCCATGAGGCAGTAGATGAGGGTGATGATCGTCATCGAGCCGATGAGTCCCAGGGGGATGTCTCGGGACGGGTTGCGGGTCTCCTCCGCCATGGTCGCGATGTTGTCGAACCCGCCGTAGGCGAAGTACACCACCGCCGCGGCGCGGAACACGCCTTGGGCCCCGTAAGGCACGAAGGGCTCCAAATTGGAGGTGTCCGCGTGAACGAAGGCCGCGATTATCACGAACACGATGACCACGGTGTTGATCGCCGAAGCCACCCAGTTGAGGACGGACGTCTTCCTCGTGCTGCTCATCGCGATCGACGCGGCCAACGACAGCACCACCACCGCGATCGGGTCCAGGAGGTTGTAATTTTCCCTGAGCTTGGTCGCGTGTATTCTCAAGGAATCCGGCTCCCGGTTCATGAGCGTCGCGAAGTACGACGTCCAAGCCCTTGCCACGGCCGCCCCTCCGACGATGAACTCCAGGAGAAGGTTTCCGGCCGCGATGAACGCCGCGAAGTCGCCCAACTCGACGCGCAGGTACGCGAAGGACCCGCCGGCCACCGGAATCTCGACGGCGAATTCGGTGTAGCAGAACACGGATAGCATCGCGGAGAGGCCGGAGGCGACGTAGGAGAGGATTATGGCCGGGCCGGCGTTCAGCCGGGCCTCTTGGCCGGTGAGGACGAAGATTCCCGTCCCGATGACGGCGCCGAACCCGAACCAGGTGAGGTCCCACCAGGTGAGGCACCGTTTCATCTCGTTCTCGCTCCGCCGTCGCAGCTCGCCGAGCTCCTTCGAGTCATCGGACCGGCTCGTGAGACGGTCCTTGAACCGTGGAAACGTGTGAGCGAGAGCGGATGCGTAGTTCCCCCAGCTCCGGAAAGACTCCTCGGGTATGAAATCGTCTTTCGTCCATCTCCAGTAGCTCCTCCTTCGCAGTCCATCGCTGGGTACTTCTTCTTCAACCGATCCCATGAAAAAATGGCTACTAGTACTACTATTTCTGGAAGCTGGAGTGTATGCGAATTGGGTCTTCTTGGATCACTAGGACTCCTCACCCCTCTTACTTGAAGACGATGAGGGGTCGGACTGCTGCTCCGAAGAGAAACGAATAGCGGTCCAGAAAAAAAAAAAAAAAAAACACTTCTACTAAGGATGAAGCAGGGAGTGGCAGTGAATTGCTGATAATAACTAGGAAGAAGACGAATTGCCTGCTTTGTTTTTAACGATGCAGACCGTCGTTTGTTTTCCTGCTAAAAGACAATATCTCCCATACTGATATTTTGAATCTCCCTGCAGCTACCCTGAAACGGCAAGTTGTAACTTTTTGCATCACCCATTTTCGTGAGAGCAAATATTAATATTCCAACGTCTGTAAATTTATCTGGTACCTGTAAAATTCAATCACACGGAATCTCAATTAATGAGAAATTTCACAAGTTAAATACTCTGGGAAAATGTGTTATCTTTATAAAGTTATAGAGTTTACTGAAGAGAATTACAAAACAACGAACTGCATTCTCCATCTATTCCGGTTTGCTGTCAATATGCATGCTTTTCAAATCTCGGATGTGGACTTCATGGAATCTTGGCCCATGACGGGACGTTCCCCATCAATGATTTTAGTAGAATTTTCTGCTCGCCGTTAGCGCTTGGCCGTTTTCTTCATTCTTGACTTGTCTTGAGAACTGATTTCCAGCTTGCCGGCTTCTTCGCATCTCCGAAAGTCCAATCAAGGAGTGCGTGCCGGCAAACCTCTACGTTTACAAGTCAACAAGCTTCGCTCTTTGTTCACTGTTTTGGCTAGTTGCTGACGGAGCGTCCGAATTCGGGGGTGAGAGAACCTTGTTTTATCTTTTGGTGTTTTCAGAAACTGACCCGGAATTTTCAAAGGCTCGCCGTTTTGGATGTGTCAGTCATTGGTCCAAGCTTGATTGGTTCCATCAATCAGTACTACACTGTTTCACTATCCATAAAAATCTTCAACGATTAATGCGTCACCTCAAATAGATGATTCCGGAAGAAATTCTGCTAGTTTCTCAGTGAGTAGTTCATAGCTGATAAGCGAGCATTTTTCTTCCTTTCTTACGCGGTATGCATCATCTGCAGCTGCCACGGTCTAACACTATTAGGCCCTCCCACTTCCCCACCCCTACGAATTCGGTTTACGCAGTGCATGTCAGAACGTTTTCTGGAGCAGCTACGAGTTCAGGGTCTCTACCCGATCTGCACATACAGCGTGTGTCGAGGGGCAATGATGAAATTGCTCGGTTTACCGACCCTCAAACTCAAAATGACAAAACCAAACTCTGTGATGCCAAAATCAAAGACCAACTTGAGAATGGTGATTGCAGTTCATCCCTCTCCCTTAATTACCACCTGATGCTCGATGAAAAAATCAGCCCAAATGCTACCACTTTTTGCTCTATGCTTGAGGCCTGCTCCTTGTCAAATGATCTTAACACTCTCAGGCTTCTTCACAATGACATTCTACGTCTTCAACTCCATTCCCATGTCTCCGTGGTTTTTGCTCTGATGCTTGCCTACGCGGAATGTGGCCGGAATGATTTAGCCCACCAGGTGCTCGATAGTATGGCTCCTCGAGATGTTGTCTCTTGGACTTTTCTCATCCGCCATGGTATCCAAAACCGTCGATTTGATTTGGCTATTTGGATTTTTGAGAAGATGATATTGGCAGGAATTTTACCGGATGCAGTTACTCTAGTGTGTGTGTTGTTGGCTATATCGCGTTCTGGCCTTCTTAAGCAAGGTAAAGAAGTACATGGGTACGTGATTAGGAGAGGGCTAGGAGCAAACAGGATTCTGCTCGGTTCACTAGTAAGTATGTATGCAAAGCTTGGAAAATTAGCGTTAGCAGATCGGACGAGTCAGGGTGGCAGAGGAAATGTCGTGGTGCTGACTACTATGATTGGCGGCTTTCTTAACGCAGGTGACCCGAAGGGGGCGATCAGAATTTTTCTGGAGTTGATGAATTCGGGCAATCAACCTACCGAGAAAACAATTAGTTGCACTCTCCGAGCGGTCGCCGTTCTGGGTTCTTCCCGAATAGGCAGTCAAATGCATTGTCAGGTGATCAAAAGAAGCTTTATAGCTGATAAGTTCGTCATGAGTAGTTTAATGGACATGTACGCCAAATCTGGAGTGGGCTCCTGTGTTTGTCGAAAGCTGTTCGACGAAATGCCCCAAAAAGACGTCGTCTGCTGGACGGCCTTGATATCTGCACATGGCCGGATGGGTGAGGGGTCGGCTGCTTTACAAGCATTCGACGATATGATTGAGGCCGGAGTTTTCCCAGACTCGATCACCTTCACGTCAGTCCTCCAGGCGTGCAGTTCATCAGGCATGTTGGGCGAAGGATTGAGATATTTCGATTCCATGATCAGGCATCATAAGATAAAGCCAAGAGAGGCGCATTATGCTTGCTTGATGGATTTAATTGCCAAGGGAGGGAGACTAGGGGAAGCTTATGAGATCGTCCAAAGCTTGAATATGAAAAATGACGGTAGGGTGTGGGAAGTTCTCCTCTGTGCTTGTAAAGTTCATGGAAATGTAGGCTTGGGCGAATTGGCTGCAAGAAGAATCCTGGAAAATGAACCGGGAAACCAAACTCGCTGCTATCAACTTCTTTCTGATATATATGCTGCCGTTGGGAGATCAGATAAGGCCAGGAATTTAAGTGCGCTCACAGAATCAACAGGAGAGATATAGTGCAGAATCACGACATGAAATTAGAAAAAGATATTAGCTCTTAAAAGATACGGGTATAAGTTTTCATGGCGCTAATTTTTCCGATAACGGGGGATTATTCGATTCGGTATCGTTGTGGCGAACGGTTCTCATGCACTCTGTTTAACGTTGCCTCAGACACGATTCATTCTCTGTGCTTAGACGGATCGTATGTGGTTCCTTGCGTGCGACTTCGTCCATTTAATAAGAACACTAATATGCTTCTCTTTGAGTGAATATAGTTTTGTCGTAAAAGAGTTTAATATACGTCGATTAATTCTTACAAAGATTGTCTTCCCCAGATTGATCATTAGGCGTAGATGGCCTGATATATAAATACCTGAATTAAATTTCTCTTTTTCTTTTTACTTTGATGAAAGAAGTGAAGAATACCTGCTTTGAAAAGAAAAAGACAAGCTAGGAAAAGAAAGGGGAAAAAAAAGAAAGAACAAAAGAAGCCAAAGCGAAGAAAAGAGAGATAATTGTGATCCCCGTAGAGGACGTTTCTCTTTCCTTTTTGACGTTGCAGAGCTCATAGTACTGGAAAATTAGGGATCATGCCAAATTGACAAAGAACTACCTGTTCAAATTAAGCGATGGAATCAACAGCGCTCAGCTGCTTACACTGCCGTTTCCCCTACAGTACCAAACCCTTGGCATCAAGCAGCCACCTATGCCGCATTTTGGGCCGGCTCAAGTACCTGAGGTCCATGGTATTTCCCGGCGATCTCGTCTTGCCCATCAAATTACAGGGTAACTGCAAGACGTTCTTCTTCCAGCCGCTCAAGCCTCCGGTGGCGATCAATTGTTCCCTAGTCTCGTCAGGATTAAACAGTAAGGACGGTGAAGACGAGGAGGCCAAAGGGAGTAACACTCACTGGGTCGGAATGAGTGTGGCAATGGCATGCGTACTTGGGGCGATAGGCTTAAGCGGGAGGACGACCTGCCCTCCGGCTTTGGCTTTTCAGTTTTTCCCCGCGCAAGACAGATGCTTGTCCATGAGATCCTTATCTCTGGCCTCCCTTAGGAGCGGTAAGGAGGCTTTAGAAGGCTTGCTGGATGCGAAGAAAGCTCGACTGGATCCAAAGATGCTGGAAAATTCAGAGAGTGATTTGCAACAGCTTTTGAAGCAGGAGAATAATTTCGATCCGCAGGAATTGCAGGTTGGGTTAAATATTCATCTTATTAATTTTGCCATGCTTAGTAATTCCTTTTGTAAGTGTATATTAGATCAAGATTTCATGTCAAGTACTATTCCTTTATAATTACTACGAGTAGTAGTAGTACTGTTTTATATGTCAAATTGCAGAAAGTTGTATGGAAGCTGGAGATGAGTGGGAAGGAGGATAAAGTCGTGAAAACGTTACAGGAGAAGTTCGAAGAGGAAAGCAGGAAGCGCCATCCTGATCGTGCTTATGAACTGGGTTTGCTCTGGGTGGAAATGCTCATCTACCAGGTAGCTGCTAGCAAGATTTATTCTACATTTCGCGTTTAGAACATGAGAATGATCTAATTAATTAATTCAATATGTGCTATCCCAGCTCCAATATCAGAGATGAACTTCATTAATAATCTAAACGTATATGACTGGTCACCCGCAGGGGAAGTATTGGTACGCCAGAAAGATTTGCAATGAACTGCAGCTCTACTACATGGAGGTGGAGAAAAGGGCAACTGATGCCAGACCTTCACTCTACCTGGTTGGAGTAGTACTACTCCCCTAGCTAGCTACTCGTCTTTGATATCTATGATGAACAATTTGCTTAAATTTTTTCTGTTTTTGCAGGCTGCGACGAACTTGATGTTGGGAGATATGAAAGCCGCGGAAGAGAAGTGGAATATGTTTACTGAGATTCAGAGGCGAGTGAAAGGAGAGATGATGGGCCTCATTTCAAGCTGTGAGAGTATCAAACCAGAAGAAGCTGCACATTCGATAACTTTCGAAGAATTCAAGGAGCACATGGAGGTGTTAAAAAGAGAGATTGATGAAGCAAGAAAATAAGCAAGATAGATATTTGTGTCCAATTATATGTCGTAGCAATATATCTCTAGTTCTTCTGCTGCGTTTGGTTGATCTGACCATCTGCTTCTGAAATTACCAGCAACACCAGATTTACTATATATATACCTTTTATATAATTTCATCTTTTTCCTGCAGTACTGTTCAGATGTAATGAATTAATTTGATGATTCTAATTAATTAGTTGTTTTCCCTATGGTTCCAAGGAAGATTACTTGGTCTGCTAGTGATATTCCTGTTCAAGTCCATATTCCACATTAAGCAAGTGGAAAAAATTGCTGAGTACGTAGGAAGACTAAACAAGATATAAAATTGCTGACATCCATCAACTAGTAGAACAAAAATAACCTACTATTCTAAATCTTATAATGTCAATATTTTCCTCATGATCTAAGCTGTCTTCACATATGATTTTATTAGTCCTGATACATTGGTCGGTTCAAAAGCAAACCAGATTATATTTTCTTTTTGGTTGCTTCTATCCATCCGATATATCGGTTAGAAAACCAAAATTGTGCCATGGAAAAAACGCCGATCGATGCAATATTCAACTAATTACTTTTGTAATGGATTTGTAATGGGATTCATTAATGCTTCATGGTTTAGTACGTACTCATGATCTGGATTTGGATATTGGACGAATGTAGAACAACGATAGTGCTAGGTAGTTTAAGGCGATGATGTGATCTAGTGGACGTCGCTCCTTGGATTCGGTAAATAACCAGATTAGTAGACCTGATAATTTAATCTTAACCCCTTTAATTACTATACACAAGATCCATTTGAATTCAAACTTTCTAACTTAAAAATTAAGAGCGGTGATATACGCGTCCACGTAGCAGTTCAGGTAAGAGATAAACATAGATATAAAATCTCCAAGATTTTATTTTTTTAATAAAGTATTATCTAACTATTTTATGGATAAACCTAAACCTTAGATTTTCTCTTACCTAGACTACCAACTATGTAGCCACGTCATGATGTAAAACCTCAAAGTAAAATCAGGAAATATTGATATAATTTTTCAAAAAAGAAATGATCTCAATATTGTGGGCTTTTACTGTGAGTTTTTACAGCCTGATGTGGTTGTCCTGTTGGCAGCCTAGTTGGTAGTCTAGATAAGGTCTAAGGTTTAGGCTTAGCTAAAAAATAGGTAAATAGTTTTTATTTTATCTGGATGTCCAACAAGGATGCCACGAACTGTAAACCCTAACGTTAAAATTTCGCAATGAGTAATGCAAACGGTACGTTACTGTAGCGTACAGTTTGCGTACCGTCTGACGTAGATGACTTATGTGTCATCCACGTCAGCTGCTTATTTGGCAAAGAGAAAACCGGAACCTGGAGGTTCCGATTTTCTCTTGAGCAGGAGAGAGAGGGAGGGAGGCCGGGCGGGGCGGGATGGAGCCGGGAGCGAGAGCGAGGGAGGCGGGAGCGGGAGGAGGAGGCGGGCGCCTCATGCGGCGTCCCTCCTCCCTCCTTCCAGGGGCGGGGGGCCGGGCCCCCCGTCCCTCTCCTCCCTTCCCTGCCCCGTCCCTCTCCTCCCTCCCTGGCCCCCGTCCCTCTCCCTCCCGCGCCCCCGCCCTCTCCTCTCGCGCCTCCCGCCTCTCCTCCTCGGCGGCCTCCCGCCCCTCCACCTTTCGGCGGCCTCCCGCCCTCTCCTCGCCGGGCGGCCTCCCGCCCTCTCCCCTGCCTCGGCGGCCTCCGCCCTCTCCTGCTCGGCGGCCTCCCGCCCTCTCCACCTTTCGGCGGCCTCCCGCCTCTCCCCTCGGCGGCCCCCGCCCTCTCCCTGCCTCGGCGCCTCCCCCCTCTCCTCGCTCGGCGGCCTCCCGCCCTCCTCCTGCCTTTCGCGGCCTCCCGCCTCTCCTGCTCGGCGGCCTCCCGCCCCTCTCTGCTCGCTCCCTCCCGCCTCTCCTCGCCGGCGGCCTCCGCCTCTCTCCTGCTTCGGCGGCCTCCCGCCCTCTCCCTGCTTTCGGCCCTCCCGCCCTCTCTCGCTCGGCGGCCTCCCGCCTCTCCCCTGCTCGGCGGCCTCCCGCCCTCTCCCTGCTCGGCGGCCTCCGCCCTCTCCTGCTCGGCGGCCTCCCGCCCTCTCCCCGCTGGCGGCGGCCTCCGCCCTCTCCCCTTTCGGCCTCCCCCTCTCCCTCGCCGGGCCTCCTCCTCTCCTCTCCCCTCGGCCTCCTCCTCCCTCTCCCGCCGGCGGCCTCCTCCTCTCCCCTCCCGCTCGGCGGCCTTCCTCCCTCTCCCTCTCCTCCTCCCCCTCCCGCTCCCTGGCCTCCTCCTCTCTCTCTCTGCTCAGAAAAACCGGAACCTTCGGGTTCCGGTTTTCTCTTCGCCAAAGAGGCAGCTGACGTGGATGACACATAAGTCATCCACGTCAGACGGTACGCAAGCTGTACGCTACAGTAACGTACCGTTAGCATTATTCTTTGGCAATATAGTTATCACCTCTCTTTTTAAAAATTAATTCTAGTGGGCTTCACTTTGGTCAATTTGGTTCGAGACTTGATGAATCCAAACAACGCTGCCCTGATCCAACGAAAAAGAGATGGCTTCAAGTCTCATAGAAGTTCAACCTCCAATTAATTGAGACTCCTTGAAAAGCAGTAGTGGGATACCAGATACACTTCTTGAAAACAACTCTTGTCAGAGTTCGGCGAAAAAGTACAAATAAAAATCACAAAAAGCAGTCTTCTCCCCGTTAAAGCACTTGAGATTCTGAGAATGTTAAGGTACGTAGCCGGATAAATAAGAAAAAGAAACTAAAGTTCATTCCGATTGGAGATCGCAGAGGATTCATCTTAATTCTCTCAAAACGGGAAAAAAAAAAGGTAACTCATTCTGCTTCCTATCCAGTCCCAAACTTACTAGAAACTAGACAAACGGACGAGAATGAAAACATTAACGTCCGTGTTCGCCCGTTAATCTCTCAGGGTAATTATATACGTTAATGTGGACGTAAAAGTACAGAAATCGGCAAATCTCTTCACAGAAAAATGATTTGATTTGTTCGATTAAAGAATCGAACATGGTCATGTGATTAAGGAACATCACACATGCTTTACTTCCAACAAGAGGAAACGATGCTAGATCTTGCCTGTACTTTATTCTTTCTCCACGGTACTTAAATACGTACCCCTCGCCCGTCTCTCCCAGATCACCCCAGGGCATCCCGTCTTTAGTAATTACCAGAGCCAACTATTTCATTTTTTTCTCAGCGGGAGGAGAAGGATGGCAGCTCCCATTTGCTCTTCCATGACGTCGACCCACAATGGCCTTCAGTCCTCCACCCTCATCGCTGGCTCCGGCCTGAAGCCGTTCCAAGTCACCAAAAGCATTGCTTTCCGAAGCCCTTGTGTTAGTCGGATTGGCGACGGACCCTCTCCGGCGAGATCCACGAGAAGCCTGACAATAAAGAACCGACAAAGCAGCGGTAATATTCTTCGTTCATTAGTATGTAACCTTAATTTTATATATGTAGATCATAGATTGTAGAGTCGAGGTTCTTCTAATTAAGTAGCTGAAGCTGAAACGAGATTCGGTGAGTGACAGGAGGTAGCAATGAACCAGTATATTCCAATCCAACGACTCCAGTTGCGACCTACACGAGGCTGTTCAGGGAGACCAATTTTCTCGACCCGTATTTGCAGGCACCCCCAATTGACAAAAGAATGTATCTATCGCAGGTGCCACAAATCAGGGTACGTACACTTTCCCCAATTGACAAATTAACACAACATCAGAGTTGCGTTAATTGCATCGGTTGCATGTGTCTAGCTAATTTCTTGTTAATTTAATTTGTACACACTGCCACTGCATGCAGAAAATCGCGGTGCAGCTAATGAAGAGTGGGAAGATGGACGAAGCAGAGCGGATGCTTCGAGTGTGGTGCGACTTCAGTGAAGACAAGTACCCGCTGCAGACGTTGCTCGTTGAGGCTCTAATCTATCAGGCAATTAAATAGTTAATTTGTTTAATTAAATCATAGCACTTAATTAAGAATGAGCTTCGTTGATTAATATTTGACTGCTTCTTTCTTGATCCTTCCAGGGGAAGTACGAAGAAGCTAACAAACTCTGCGCCGTCAGCGAGGTTGGCCCCTCTGACGCTCGTCCCCTTCTGAAGGTGAAACACTACTGAAAACCCAACATTAATATCTACATCATCCTTTTTATCTTTCGTGAGAATGTTGTATATATCTCCATTACCTGACGATTATATCTGACCTTTCCCGATCATGGCGTATATTATATAATTGCTTGATGATGCAGGCGGTGGCCTATGCTATGTTGTCAGAGGATTTGGAGAAAGAAGCTACAAGAATTGGGGATCTGGCGCAGAAGTACAAGGATGAAGCAATAAAATGGTGGGAGGCGTTCAGCCATCATTTGACTGTGGACGAAGATCCCTCTTCTTTTCTCGGGGAGCACCTGAGTTTGGATCCAGATCTGTCTGCTGGAAAACTTCGTGACTACTCCGCCGCATTGAACAAACGCATCAAAGCATACACAGGAGCAAAAAAGGAAGACAAGGAGGCTCATGGAAACCAGGTCTCCATCACTAAGGATCCCTTCCCTTGAATGACAAAATTAAGCAATTTTTTAGACAGCACCCCTTTTACGAAGAGATGAGTACGAAGCTGTTGCAGAGGAATTTGTTCTGCGAGTACACAGAGGGATCTTAATGTCCTCTTCTTTTTTTTTTTTTTTTTGCTGGAGTTTCCGCAAAAATTTGAGTCTTGTTTGAGAGGAGATATTAATCGGCTTTGCCGTATTATGCATGCCTCCTCTCATGCATGCTTGTAATGCCTGTTTGCTAATAAATGTGATGATTTCCATGAGCCCACGGTCGGGTTTTAATACACCTGAATTTGCGTAGGTTTCAGATTAAGTATGGCGAAACCGGAAGTAGTACCTAACCCGAATGCCACTGGGTTTTTTCTGCCTCGCCCCATCCCAAATCGGCGACGACAAAATGTGACTTCATCTCCACTCTTTTCTAGGTCGGATTGGGTTTTGGGTTTTGTGTTTTAAACCAACACAATGAATTAAACCCAACACAATGAATTAAACCCAATGAATTAAACCCAACACAATGAATTAAACCCAACACTGCGCCGACCCTTTGCAAGAGGTGGGTGAATCCCGACTCATCACACCCATTTGACCTGATTATATTAGATTGTGAACATTCGTCGCCATGTATTTTAATCGATGGGTTTAATGGGTCCACAGAGCCACTATGTCTATATTGGAAGCTTAAAATATATCACAAGATATATTATACTACCCTGATCCTTTACAACCACGTACCGTACAGTCTTACGTAGGAAGCAAATGTGGCATCCACGTAACTGCCCTTGTGGCGAGGGAGAGAGACGGGGGCCGCCCAGCTGCCGCACGGGAGGGAGAGGGACAGGGGCCGCCCAGCCGCCGAGCGGGAGGGAGAGGGACGGGGGCCGCCCAGCCGAGCGGGAGGGAGAGGGACGGGGGTCGCCCAGCCGCCGAGCGGGAGGGAGAGGGACTGGGGCCGCCCCACCGCAAGAATGGAAGGGAGGCCGCCCCGCCCCGGCGCAGGAAGGGAGGGAGGCTGCCCCGCGGAGTGCTCCGGCCTCCCTCCCTCTCCATCCCGCTCCGGTCTCCCTCCCTCCCCCTCCCTCCCGCTCCGGTCTCCCTCCCTCCCACTCCCACTTCGGCCTCCCTCCCTCCCTCCCGCTCCCGCTCCGGCCTCCCTCCCTCTCCCTCCCGCTCCGGTCTCCCTCCCTCCCACTCCAGCTCCGGTCTCCCTCCCTCCCACTCCAGCTCCGGTCTCCCTCCCTCCCACTCCCGCTTCGGCCTCCCTCCCTCCTGCTCCCACTCCGGCCTCCCTCCCTCCCTCCCTCCCACTCCCACTCCTGCTCCGGCCTCCTCCTCCTGCTCCTGCTCCGGCCTCCCTCCGTCCCGCTCCAGCTCCCGCTCCGGCCTCCCTCCCTCCCGCTCCCGCTCCGGCCTCCCTCCGTCCCGCTCCCTCTCCAGCCTCCCTCCGTCCCGCTCCCGCTCCGGCCTCCCTCCCTCCCGCTCCTGCTCGGGCCTCCCTCACTCTCTCTCCCGCTCAAGAGAAAACCGGTTTTCTCTTTGCCACAGGTGCAGCTGACGTGGATACCACATTAGCCTTCCACGTCAGACTGCACACATATGGTATGCTACAGTAATGTACCATTAGCATTATTCCATAAAAAAAAGTCATCAAATTAACGTCGGGCAAACCTCCCCCTCTCCATAAACCTAAGTCATCCCCTACCTCCGTACGTAGTCGAAACATCACTCCCCCCTCCCCCTCAACTTTCTCCGCTAGCGAGAGGACAGATAGGCGTCCCTCATGGATAGCGACCAATTTCATAGTGTAGACAACATAATAAACAATGACAACAGCCAAAGCAGCGACATTCATAGCTATATATGTGGCATGTGCGAAAAAACTCATTTGATGATGACTTTGAATAAAGTTGCTTTGGGACTCAGAGCTCTTGGAGCGGTATAAAACAGCAATACCAGAACAGAATAAGTGCTTTAATTTAATATACGTGATATTAAGGTTGATAAAACCTCTAAAGAACAAAACAACAAGAAGGAAGGCGGATCAATTGCCCTATGCGGCATGGTTGCGGTACGAAGATTCTATTTTAAAATTAATTATCTGAGTGTATTGCACTTGACCTCACAGGTCAAGTGGTAGACGTACAGCTGGTTGGGAAACCAGCATTGTGGGGAAATGAGTATCTAAGTCTAACTTTAGTATGATTTTTAAGCAACTACGAGAGTTGCCAAGAACAATGTCTATAACAACAGGAGGTGACATATAGATATTATTTCTTTGGATTATTTGAAATTTGAAAGAAAAATCTAAATGATCTTTTTATACTAAAGGTATAACCACAAATTCGTTTTGTACACGTCGAGGGGGGGGGTGGGACATAACCTTGTGATTGAAGTGAAATATGGTGGACACCTCTCTTAGGATATAATGAAGCCAGTTTCATTTATGATACTGTTTCTCCATCCCTATTAACTGATACTTGACTCTTTTGTTTTTATATAAAAATTTTCCTTCTATTTAGGTAGTGATCTGGCTATTGAGATAAAGTTTACGATTTCATCATTTCTGTGAGGCTGAGAATAAAATTTTCCTTAATGGGTCCATAGCCCATTATGTAGTGGTGTAAGGGTGACACACTTGATATTGGATATATCCACCTACCTATATGAGTGTGATGGTTTGTTTAAGTTACCAGTCCAGGATGGAAGACAAATAGGGTTGGCCGAGTCAATCTGGTTTACACTAGGACTCAATGAGACTTGTCCAATGCGAAGGATCGAGATTAAACCACTAAAAGAAAAGCGAGTCACCCGCCAATTCGAACTGGTTAATCAAAAGGCCGTGTCGCACGACCTTATGATCAAGACAGATCAATTTTGTAACATAATTATAACCCTGATCCAGTGTTGAAGATGGCTGATGTCTCCTCCAACTTCCGCCCTCCAATTATATGGAAAGATAATTAGTAGTGAGACCGTTAAGGAGGTCGGTGTCCACAAATATTAATAGGAAAAAGATAAACAAGAGAGTGTCCCAGTCTCGTACAAGTCATAGAACCTCTTATTAAGCGTATAGCACTTGAAAGCTGATTGAGGAAGTTTCCGCAATCAACACTTTAGCTAGGGATAAAAGAGAAAAGCAAAAGTAGGATACATACGCTTCTTCAAACAAATCAATCACAAAAAGCAGTCTTCTCGCCGTTAAAGCACTTGAGAATGTTAAGGTAGCCAGATTATAAAATTCGGAAAAGGAACTAAAGTTTATTTCAAATGCGTGGTATAAAGAAAATTCCTATTATATGGAGACCGCAGAGGCTTCATCATAATGCTCTCAAAGCGGGGAAAAAGAAAAAAAAAGGTAACTCATTCTGCTTCCAACCAGGTTCTAATCATTCTAGAAACTGGACTAATGAACGAGATTGAGAACAGCGTAACTAAACTAATGGACGAGATTGAGAACAACGTACGTGTTCGTCCGTAAATTAATTATTCGGTGTTATACATCTACTTTAATTAGGATGTAAAGCTACAGAATTTTGTTCAATTAAAGAAACGGGACCTGTTCATGCATGTGATTAAAAAACTGAACACATGCTTTACTTCCAACAAGAGGTAAACGGTACAAGATCCTGCCTGTACTTTATTCGTTCTCCCCAGTGTTTAAAGACCCTTCAGCCGGCCGTCTCCCCCAGATCACTCCAGAGCACCCCGTCTTCAGTAATTACCAGAGCCAAATTCATTTTTTTTCTCAGTGTGAGGAGAAGGATGGCAGCTCCCATTTGCTCGTCCATGACGTCGACCCACAAATATGGCCTCCAGTCCTCAACCGGCCTGATCGTTGGCTCCGGCATGAAGCCGTTCCAAATCAACAAAAGCATTGCTTTCCGAAGCCAGCCTTCTGTTAGTCGGATTGGCGACGGACCCTCGACGCCGAGATCCACCAGAAGCCTGACCATAAAGAACCGACAAAGCAGCGGTATGGTTCGTTCTTTAGTATTTAAACTTTTATGTAGATTATAGACTGTAGAGCTGTTGTAATGTTTTCCAAGTAGCTGAAGCTGAAACTAGGCTCGGTGTGTGATATATAGGAGGTGGCAAAGAACCAGTGCTTTCCAATCCGACGACCCCAGTGTCGACCTACACGAGGCTGTTCAAGAAGACCGATATTTTTCTCGACCCGTATTTGCCGGCACCCCCAGTTGACAAAAGACTCTATTTATCGCAGGTGCCACAAATCAGGGTACGTACGTACGCTAGCTTTCCCCTTTTAATTCCATCCGGCCACACAACATCAGAGATGAGACGTTAGTTCTGGTTAATTTAATCCGTGTGCACTGCATGCAGAAAATCGCGGTGCAGCTTATGAAGAGTGGGAAGATGGACGAAGCAGAGCGGATGCTTCGAGTGTGGTGCGACTTCAGTGAAGACAAGTACCCGCTTCAGACGTTGCTCGTTGAGGCTCTAATCTATCAGGCAATTAAATAGTTAATTTGTCTAATTAAATCATAGCAATTTATTAAGAATGAGCTTCGTTGTTTAATATTTGACTGCTTGTTTCTTGATCCTTCCAGGGGAAGTACGAAGAAGCTAACAAACTCTGCGCTGTCAAGGAGGATGGCCCCTCTGACGCTCGTGCCCTTTTGAAGGTGAAACATTAATTACTGAAAACTCAACATCCACAATAATCCCTTTTTATCTTACATAATTATACATATATAATCAATATTGCTCGATGACGCAGGCGGTGGCGAATGCTATGTTATCAGAGGATCTGGCAAAAGAAGCTACAAGAATTGAGGAGCTGTCACAAATGCACAAGGATGAAGCGGAAAAGTGGTGGGAAGCGTTCACCGAGCATTTGACTGCGGACGAAGATCTCTCTTCTGATCTCGGGGAGCACCTGAGTTTGGACCCACATCTGTCCGCTGCCAAACTTCGCGAGTACTCCGTCGCATTGAACAAACGGATCAAAGCAAACACAGGTGCCAAAAAGGAACACCCGGAGGCTCATCCAGGTTATAACAAGCTCCCGATCACTAATACGTCTCCCAATGCCCTTGAATGAATCCTTTTTACAAGGAAACGAATTTAATTAATTAGACACCCGGCCCTTTTACGTACCGATGAGTACGAAAAGTTGTCGCAATTAAAGGAATTTGTTCTACTAGGACACAGGAGGGATCTTAGTGTCCTCTTCTTTGTTTCTTGCTTGAGTTTAATTTTAAATTTTGAGCCTTGTTTGAGAGGACATATTAATAATCGGCTTTGCCGTATTATGCGTCCCACCTCTCCTGCACTCTGTCGATTGTTTTAAGCGTACGTAGATATTTATGATCTTTTAAGTACTACTTCTTGTAATACCAGTTTGCAAATAAATGTGATGATTTCCAAGAGTAAAATGATATACTTGTATGTATCTCGTGTTAGGTTTAATATTTGCTCGTATATATATGTACAAATTACATCGCTTAACTTTATACACATACATAAGAGTTAAAAAGCGTATATAATTAATGAGATTTTCTTTTCCGTAGGTCAGGATTGTGTAGGGTCCGGATTAAGTAAAGTGAAATCCAAAGTAACTAACCCGAATCCCGAACGGCGAGGACAAAAACAGACCCAACAATGCCAACCCCTATGAAAGAGGTCGGTGAATCCGGACTCGTCACGCCAAACAGTAATAAGAGTTATGAGAGCTGGACCAACCCACCTTTTTTACCTGGTTTTTTTCAGATTTAGAACATGTTTCGCTAAACTTTTGAATTCATAGGTTTAATGGCTCGCACAGAACCGCAATCTTATAGTGGAGGCTTAAATGATATCACGAGATATATAATTATATAATCGAAGTTATGAAAATACAATATATAGCTAGTTATGTTTAAACTAGCTAGAGAGAGCTAGACACTTTTTATTAAGGATAATTTTTTCTATTAATTAGGCACGGTTACAATGTATGGATGGGCGTGGAAGAAAATAATAAATATATTTTGTTACAATGTTGTCAGAATCGGAGTGACCCTTTTTAGGTTCGGGATTAGGAAGAATACCCTTTTAATTTTCTTTATAATCAGAAAAACCGGCTGGGTTTATCGGTCTGAAAAGGAACCATGTCTAGTCTAATCTGTTCCGTTTTATTATTTCTAGCGCTGATTCAATTAAAAAACACTTGTTCGAGAAAGTATCTGAACCTGTAATTTATAGAATAATATATACGAACAAAAGCCTGTGAACGTAAGATCTATTTGAGTTCATTACGCAAACAAAAAAAATTAAACTATAAATCATAAAATTAATTAGAGCATCCCACTTTGGTATAACCAGTAGTTGAACCAAACATAAATAATCCAGGTCAACCAGTAGTTTTGATAACATTGACTTGCAAAGGTAAACTCCACAACAATGTAAACACCAGAAATTACAAAAAAAATAATACAAGGCTTTTAGGTATACCTGTGGGGGTACCATGACTAGGCCAGCTTGCAAGCTATTATAATTTTGGTATGTATCAAATATATGAAGGTTCTCACTCTGTGGATACCAACTAATTATAACAAAACTCTGAGTTTCTGTTCCTTAATTTCTGGACTAACAAGTGATTATGGATATAACGTAGAGAATTATTTAATTAGATAAATTATTTGAAGAAAATCTTATATGCATATTATATGTACCAAACAAGGAAGATTTTGGCGTTAGTGTGATTATAATTAGGGTTAATTAATGCACATTCTATATATTCATAGGATCCTGATTTTGTTTAACGTGAACAAATTAAAATTTCATATAATTAATCAGTGTATATATATATATGATATTAAATACAAAGGAGCGTCAATTTGTAAAATTTGCCAGGAGTCAACCAAGAGATATCGGAGGGGAACATTGCCTTTGCTGGAAGTTGGAGTAAAGCAGAAAGACAATATGGGCGTGATACCACAAAATGTAACCGGCCCAGATACCTTGCGTCCACCGAGAGCAAATTATTTGGTACGTAAGTACGAATCAAATGATGCTCGATCGGGTTGCTTACTACCAAAGGCAGGTTTAGCCTGCATTGGGTTCCATTCCGATGGTATATAATGATCAGGATCAACAAGGGGTTTCCCAATTGCTCACAATTGGTGACTGATCAGTAGTGCAAGAATTTCCTTGCTTGACGAAACGATGGAGGCTGTTCTGATTTGCACGACTCAAAGCCCCAAATGTCTCCAGACGCGGAGCCCCTCGACAGAGTACTCCGGGAAGAATCCTTTGAGGGCCAGCCAAAGCGTTGGCTTTCGGAATGCCCTGCGTTTCCCAAAGAGCAACAGCACACAGTCGCCCTGGACGAGGAGCACAAATAGAAGGCTCTCTATCAAGAACCAAGAACGAAACGAAGGTTAATTAGGATCTCCTTGCACGTAGAATTAATATATTGCTATACTCATGTTGTTGCCTTTTACTTATACAATCCGCCCATAATTAACCTTGATATTGTTTGACTTCTCCGATGACAGAAACGTCGTTCCAGAAGGATGCGGACTCAGCCAATATAACGACCCCAGGAGCCACCTTCAGGAGGCTGTTTACTGACAATACTTTTCTCACTTCGCCCAAGGAATTAGATCAAAGCGTCGACATAAACAATTTGAGACCGAGAGGATCTGAAATAAAGGTTACCCGATGTTCTATCTTAGTGGCACTAATTGTTGATATATATTGTTAAGATGCATGGTAATTAACTAGCTACTAATTATTCTAATTAACTCGGCCGATTAAATGATCTAATTAACGTCGAGAGCATCAACGAGATGGCGCTAGCTAGCTGGTCGATGTATGCTTGCGTAGATTGATCAGAGAGTAAAAAGTACTACGTATATATTCCGTACGTACGTTGTCTATAATTGATCCAACTTCTTCGGGAACTTGTGCTATTGCAAGCAGGACATTGGATTGAAGCTTATAGAGGCTGGAAAATTGAAGGAGGCAGAATCGTTGCTGAGAGCATGGTCCAACGTTTACAAGGAACAGGATCGCTTGGAGGCATTGCTGGCTGAATCCTTGCTGTACCAGGTATATATATAATTGAGTCATTCTGCATGGCCTTCCTAGATAGCTCTCCCAATGATTAATTTAATTTTAGTTGCGTTTTGTTCAACTCATTGCCACAGTGCTGCTAATTGATAAATGGCAAGCAATGAATTTTAAGATGGATATTAATTCTGCATGCGTTTGATTGGTTTAATCCAGGGGAAGTACCAAGAGGTTGTGGATCTCCCTGTTGTAGAGGCCATTGGTCCTGCAGACACTCGCTTCCTTTTGAAGGTTAGATAGATTAATTCATGATCATCGATCAGTACTTGTTAATTATGTGAGAGATTCGTGCAACCGGGACGGCGGTTGATATACATACCAGCTTCTTGTTTTGTATTAACATATTAATGCATTTTGCAGGCGATAGCTTGTGCTCTTTTATCAGATAGATACAATGAAAGAATGGCGAAATGGTGGGCGGACTTCAAGAATACAGCCAAGGACGCAAACCGCCTCACCGACGATCTTAAAAAACTCCAAGATTTAAGGTCCCCTGAAGATTCATCTGAGCTTCATGAACGCACTAAGAAACTGAACAAACTGATTGAAGAACTCAAAGGAAAAGGCGGCCAAGAGAGGCAGAAGCCCAAAGAACAGGAGCGCAAAGAAGAGCAGCAGAAGCCCAAAGAACAGGAGCGCAAAGAAGAGCAGCAGAATCCCAAAGAACCGGAGCGCAAAGAAGAGCAGCAGAAGCCTAATCAACAGGAGCGCAAAGAAGAGCAGGAGAAGCCTACTAATTAATTAACCTGCCTCATGTGTCTGTAACTGTTGGTCATGAGCAGGGACCGCATGCATTGATTCCTTAGTGTTGTGTTGAATTTGAAGTTGTATGTGTTAGCCTTGGTGGATTCAACATTTATGGGCTTCCACCATCATTCTTATGAATTATATGGAATTAAAGAGAATAAGATTGAATATTAATTAAATCAAGCCAGCTCTCTTTGTTTATATATAATTAACACAGGATTAACCGACGAATCGCTAGCTGGATAGTCCTCGTCTACGTACGTACACATGACCGGGTTATAGAGTTACTAATTATGAAACTCATCCACTCTTAACCAGCTTCTTGTTAAGTCTAATTAAAGGTGTAAAGTGTAAAAGCTACAGAGAAGGAGCGGGCCGGATATTTATATAAACTATTCTATCACCTGAACTTAATTAACCTACATCTAAACAAATTCTGAATTAATTTCTTCTTCATACTTAAGTAATTTTAAGATGATTTAAAAAGTTTGTAAGTTTATATATATACGAAAAATATTCAATATACATACATATATAATCCGTGACATATTGTATATATGCATGTATGACCGCTGACGAGTAGCCATATTAATTATTTCCAAGTGGTCCCATGATTTGAAGGTACGTAATTCATGATCAAGATAATTAATAGTACTGGTTGTAGGTTCAACGTCATAAATTACCAATCTACAAATAACTGGACTACTTTTTTGTATAATTTCATATGTATATAACCTTATAATTAAAAAAACTAAAAACTTGGAAGAATTAATCCACTCCCTTCTCACTCGGACCTTGAGCGTACATGGAGGTGCCCCATACATGATAGATGAAATAAAATCCAACCTACCACGTCTGATCACGATCTTTTCATGGTGAGGGCCGGTGTCCTGGTCAGCATGCGAAACACTCGCGCGGCGGTCACTGCATTAATAGTACTGAAAATGGAAGAGAAGCCATTCTGTAACTAACTACTTGTCCCATATTCCTGTCCTTCAGTTCTAGAATTCGATTCCATGGAAGATCCCTATCCGAATAGCCGTCCGAATTATGTATGTATATTATATATACCTGGACTCTTTGCGGTTAATTTCTAGGAGAATTATTAGTTCTCTTCTTGGAGACACCTGATACGAGACTCAGTGTAGAACTCATGATCATCAAGATGAATCGTCAAGCTTGGGCAGAGCGCCACACGAGAAAAGAAGAAAGAGAACGATACGATACCTTGCTCATGCACATAATGCACGAACCCTGGTATGTGCATGTTTCTTTATTCGGAAGCATATATTTCCTGGCGCATATCATATTACCCTCCGATCCTTTACAACCTCATCAAGAAAGACATCAAAACGTGGAGATCAACTCTCTCCCTCTCCTTAAATTAACGTCCTCTGACAACATCTCCTTCTTCCTCTTCCCAAGCCCTCCGACTCCTTCTATCGAGCCCCTAGCTCAACCTTCTCCGCCAGCGAGAGCGACACAGAATTATGTCCCGCGTTGATCAAATCGGCGGCGACCATGCAGACAACAGTAAAAATAAACAACGACAACAGCCAGTACAGCAGCAACATTCGCAGCAGTCGTCGACATTCTTGGGATGGATTTCTAAAAACCTGATCACGAGGCAACGCCTCGAAGGAGCCGCCGCGGTTGCGATCACCGCCGCCGCCTTAGTCTCGATTGGGCGTAGATATCTGATGAGTCGCGGCAAGGCCGTGGCTCAAGCGGCTCCGGCTCCTCCGGGTCGTCGTCGGACCTTTCAGAGGTCCATGTCGATGGCGGCCATTCGAGGAGGTAGGTCGGTGTTGCAGAGAGCACTGGACGCCCAAAAAGTTCGAGTCGACAGCGGAACCTTCTTGAAGGCCAAGGCCGAACTGCTCTCCATTCTATCAAAACTCTCGTCCAGGGAGGAAATGGACTTCCACGAGTTGGAGGTACAATTTAATGATCTTCTCATCTACTAAAGGACGTACGTGATCAACACTACTTACTAATTGCGTCGTTAATTAATAACAGAGAAGGGTGGCGAAGATGGAAATGAGCGGGAAGGAAGCTGAGGCGGTGAAGATTCTAAGAGATGCAAGGGACGAGGCCTTGAAGCTCGGACAGGTTCACGAGGCGTACGAGCTCGAAATGCTTATGGTAGAAATGCTCATTTACCAGGTTGGTAATAATTGTATCACTTTAATTAATTCGTTATGGATCGAGTACCTCTCTTATTCAATTGGGACCAGTACAAGTGCGTACTAGCTAGTGTACGTACGTCAAATTACACCCGACTCGTCTTTCTCGAACAGGGAGATATCAGGTCAGCTGAAGCCTGCAACTGTTTGGCAAATGAAGAGATATCCGACGCTCGCCGTCCCCTTTACAAGGTACCTTATAAATTGAACTGCTTAAATGTTACTCGCCTTGTGATTATAAGAAGGATATATATCATGTTCAATGAATACACCTCTCTATAAAGTAATGTCTACGTACTCAAGTGGCATATATGTATTCTCCGTTGGGTACGTAATTACTATGTTGTGTCGCTTAGGCTGTGATCGCCGTCATGAAGGGGGACATTGAAAAAGCCAAGAAATGTTGGGGCGACTTCCTAGACGTTCGGACTCTTTGCAACACACCCACTACATGTGAAGAAGCACGGCTGCCGGAAGCAATCGACGAATTCGAGGAGTTCCGAAACGTAATGATCTCTCTCCAGAGAGAAATCGAAGAACTACGCAAAGAGGCCTCCAACAAAACCTCCAAATCTTAATTCTCAACTGCCGTATATATTTTGCCGCCCCTCCTTTTAATTAGATATAGATCAACAGGCAGATATATTACATGTAATTCAACTGTCTCCGTAGCCAGATGACCTCAAAAATTTGTGTATATTCCAAATGGCCGTGATGGATGACAGGGGAAAGATATTACAGTACCCTCACGTAGTTCTTCACCCAGTTCATATATATTTGATCTAAGTTTACTCGATCGTGTTCATCCAGTCAATTTTTTCCTTTTCGAAGAATGTATACTCGTGATCAATCACCGGAACCTGAATTGAATATACAGTAATCGGGGTAACTACTATGTTAACCTCGATCGTACGTGATCTCAAATTGGCAATAACCACTCGAAGGAGCGATGAAACCCGGAAACCCAGAGAAAAACGAAAACTAGAAGAAGATGGGAATCGCATCTCCGTTCATCCAATTAATTTACGGTTTCGCAGATGACTGACTATCTTTTGACGTCATGATTCGCATAGAGTTGTTGGAAGAACAATCCAGCTAGCTGTCGTATTCTGTTCCGGCGGTTCACGGGAAGGACAAATTAGAGGCCACCGCCGGCCCTCCGTCGACACGGAATCACATGCAACAGAATCCCAAACAAGGACCACTTTCGTATTCTTTGGCAGTTGGCAAAGCATTTCTAGCTTTCTCCGTGGCCGGCTTCTTCAGCTCTTTTCTGGCCCCTTCCCGGGCCCTTCGAGTACTTAGTACTTATTCCGCCGTGTAGCTTTCTGACGCCTCAATCATGGGACTCCCCCCACATTCTAGAAAGATAGGCTTCGCATTTACCGACCCCAACGGCCTCCGCGGTGACCCGTTTTGTCCTCTTTAACAACCTTTCTTTTGAGGAAGAAGGGAAAGGGGTGGGGGAGGCTTCCCGTTTACGCTTGAGGTTGTGCCTGTACTCCATCGCGATGTGCTCGAACACCTCCGTCTCAAACATGTTGATTTTCAGTCTGGGTTTCATGAAGTCTCTCACGTACGCAAAAGCCAGTTGATCTCTCGGGTTAAATGCCTCCAATTCGTTGAAAAGTAGGCACGAAAACAGGTTAGATGCAACTCCATGCTTTCGCAGTATCAGCGCGGTGTCCGGCACGTCTGCAATTAACACAGATGATTAGAAAGAGATAAAGTTCATCTCAATTACAAGATTTGTGGATCTTTTGAAAGCGTAAAAACTACGTAACAAGCTTTAAAAAAGAAATAAAAGGAAAGAGCTGGAGTTATAATTATAATCGTCTATGAAAGTATGAAAAGAAAAGAACAGGAGAAAATTGTCATATGTGCAGCCACGGACATTAATTAAAGCACCTGATGTATACGGGAGCTTCTCGGTGGACCATGGCTCCAATCCGTTCTCGCAGTAGGTCTCCATTTGCATCGTCAAAGAGGAAACGTCGTCCCATTTCCTCCACCGCACGGTTGCAATTGCCTCTTCCATGGTGTGGACATTAAACGGATGTTTTGAAATTGCCATATCAAACTTCTCCTTGAGAAGAAGGGAATGCATCAATACTAACGGATCCACTGTCAGCTGAAGCTTTGCGTCTAACCAAATACTGAATTTTGAGTTGGGAAAGAGCCTGTGGATCAGATGCTTGGCTATAACCCCGTTCATGGCTGGGTTTCTGTAGGGCAATTCTCCTAGAACCCGTACTACCCTCCACGCTCCTAATCTGTCTTCGGTAGTGGCATTTACAAGAATGTCATAGGAATTAAGGCTTTGAAGGGTGATATTGTCTATGAAGAGGAAGAAGCAGACAATCTCCTGAGTTCTGTCTCCCAAGCCTCTTGGCTGCCGGATTTTATCATGATCTCCGAACACCGCAGACACTACAACAACTCCATCGCATTTCTCCATGGCTACTCTATCTGTACATAGAAAAGAAAATTAGGTGCTAGGTGCTGTTCAGAAGCGAATGAATTGAACATTTTCCGGAAAATCGTGTAATTGCTGTTTTATCAATGAATATATGATTAATTAAGATTTGCAGCTAATATATCGCAAATTTAATTCCTGAAAACAAAGCTGCGCATTCAGAATTCGGACTCAAGTGCATTTGGTGTGACCACCAGTCTTCAACATCAATAATCGGTTTCATATAACCAAAAGACATTTTTTTAAATTATAACCAGAATATAAAGAAAATCCTGAAACAGAGAGGAGCAGAGAGAGGACATGTGTACGAACCGGTCTCTGCAATTGGAAAATGCTTCATGAATCCGCAAGGAACCTCCTTGTCATCATCTCTTAAATGGAAGTATGACTTCCTCTTCTGGTAACTGAGGTTTCCGGCAAAGGTATCCGCTGCGCCTTCATTAAAATATCTCAAAGCAGAGGAAAATAGGGATGAGTTCCTGCAAAGTTCTTGGATCTGCTCCACAACTACCGCATAATCTGCTTATCAATGGACATGGAGAAACGTCATCTATTGATCCCAAGATAGAGAAAGACTAAAATAATAACAATTAGCAACATCTCTATGAATAACCTGAGAAACGTATAGGAGAATCGCAGGAGGAATGGGTGGTGGGAATCGCATATTTGTGCTGTCCGTAGCCTTTGGGGTAAGGGAAGAGAGGCTTCGGGATCGACTCCAAGGAGTGAGTTCGAATTATGCATTTTGTTTCGGTGAGATAGGTGTATAGAGCGAGGAAGAGAGAGATGAAGAGGTAGAGCAGGGAGAAGCAGAGGAGTTTGGTTTGGAATCGGAGAGGTGCTGTCATCGTGGAGTCTCTTTCGGCCTTTTTTTGCTTTGTGTGCGTCTGGTAGGAAGCCTTCTCGGTGATGTCCGTGACGACGAAATGTCCGATATGCCCATGCTTCTCCTTCAAGCTCTCTAATTTTCTGTGACGTATTTTCAAATGGCATTGAAATGGAAGTAAAGGGCAAGGATGGAAAACGAAGTACTCGAATGCATGGATGTGAGAAGTTCGGTTTGGTTTTTTGGAAGTAGAGAACAACTGCGGAGAATTCGGATCGGTAGTTTTAACTGTATGAGACAAGGGCGTTGTTCATGTCAAATGAGATAATATATTGGCACTTAATAATGATACGATCCCCTTATATTTTACCATGTATTATATAGTAAGATTTTTGGTCGTATAAATGCGTGGATGTACATCTTGGTCTTTAGATTTTGTAGTGCCGGGGTCCTCGACCTCCTGGCTGTGCAAGTAACCCGACACATATGACATTCCAACACAGTAAGATTGATACATTATGTGTTCTTTCTGTCTGGTTTTTGGTTTAATGGATTGCGACTTTGGGGTCCATCAGGCCTTCCTCCTTTGTCTGTACGGGGATCCCGTCCCTTCACACAGCGCATTAAGGTGCAACCACTATTATTTAAGAGGTCAGGCACATAGGGGTAAAACAATCTCGAGGCTTGAAATAGGGATAAACATAGATCAAGTTTCTAGGTATCTGTCTCTCTCTCTCTCTCTCTCCAACCATCAACGTGTCATTCGTCCATATTTAAAGCCCAAGCCCGTTGCGGCCCCTGCAAACCTTCCCTCGAGCCTGAACAGTGAACACAGTGGGCGGTCGAGCTCAAGTCTGAATACCTCACAAACCCAGTTGAATACTTGGATCGAAGTCCTGTATTCCGAAATCCGAGTGCACCCAAGCTATTCATTTTTCTCAAATTTATCAAAATCGTTTTACTTTATTTCCATGCAACATAAACCATGAGATAATGCTTAGAGAAATGATATCAGTACTTCGAAGTTTTACTTCGAAGTTTTACAGTCTGACGTGGATGTCTTATGTGGCATCCACGTCAGCCTACTTGGCAAAGAGGGAGAGAGGAGAGAAGCCGGAGCGGGAGAGGGAGAGAGGCCGGAGCGGGAGAGGGAGAGAGGCCGGAGCGGGAGAGGGAGAGAAGCCGGAGTGGGAGAGGAGAGGACGGAGCAGGAGAGGGAGAGAGGACGGAGCAGGAGAGGAGAGAGGAGCAGGAGAGGAGAGGGAGGAGCAGGAGAGGAGGAGGGAGGAAGCCGCCGAGCGGAGGGAGAGGGAGGGGAGGCGCCGCGACGGAGGCCGCCGAGCGGAGGGAGAGGAAGGGGAGGCCGCCCCGCCGCGGCGCGTGAGGGAGGCCGAGGCCGCCCCGCCGCGGCGCGAGAGGGAGGCCGAGGCCGCCCGCCGCGGCGCGTGAGGGAGGCCGAGGCCGCCCCGCCGCGGCGCCTCCCCCCTTCCCTCTCACTCCCGCTCGGCGGCCTCCCTGGAGCGGGAAGGGAGGCCGAGGCCGCCCCGCCGCGGCGCCTCCCTTCTTCCCTCTCCCTCCCGCTCGGGCGACCTCCCTTCTTCCCTCTCCCTCCCGCTCGGGCGGCCTCCCTCCCTCTCCCTCCCGCTCGGCGGCCTCCCTCCCTCTCCCTCCCGCTCGGCGGCCTCTCTCCCTCTCCCTCCCGCTCCGGCCTCTCTCCTCTCCTCCTGCTCCGGCCTCTCCTCTCCCTCCTCCTGCCCGGCCTCTCTCCCTCTCCCTGCCCGGCCTCTCCCTCTCCCGCCCGGCCTCTCTCCCTCTCCCGCTCCGGCCTCTCTCCCTCTCCCGCTCCGGCCTCTCTCCCTCTCCCGCTCCGGCCTCTCTCCCTCTCCCGCTCCGGCCCCTCTCCCTCTCCCGCTCCGGCATCTCTCCCTCTCCCGCTCCAGCCTCTCCCTCCTTGCCAAATGGGCAGCTGACGTGGATGCCACATAAGACGTCCACGTCAGACTGTAAAGACAGTAAAATGCCGCAGTGCGTATATCACGACTCTAATGCTTAAGACGAGTCCAAAATAGAATAACGAGTCAAAATATTTTTGGCGGATTTTATTAAATTGGTTTTCTAACTTGGTTTGGCAGTTTTAAAATATGCTGGACCTAACATTACAATAAGGAGCGATTTCATATTGTTGGATGTAACTCCTTATATACAATATTTAACAGCTGTTAAGACCTTGTTTATAATAAACAGTATCAGCTTTTGCATTCGTAGCGAAAACGAAGACCCACCTGTAAATGTGACCCCCTTTTAAGAACTTTTGCAGAAAAACTGTAATCCCTTCTACAAGCGGGACTTTTACGGAAGCACAAAAGTGTCCCGTGGTGTCTGTCCCAACTCCGCTTCCGTCATTGGCCTGATCAGTCAACCTGCAAAGATTCATTCTCGTCCTGAGCCTTTGAGATAATCTATCCCATCTCGTGACAAAATGATGCTGCCACCGTCAAAAACCCCCCTAGATTTAATGAATCCTAACTTATCCCCTTAACTTGTTCCCCCGCCCCTGCTCTCTCTCTCTCTCTCTCTCTCTCTCTCTCTCTCTCTCTCTCTCTCTCTCTCTTCTCTCTCTCTCCGTCACTTGCCTCTCGGGTTTGCCTTTATTTTACTCTTTAGTTTAGTGTGCAAATATGTACGAACAGCTCATAGAGAACAGAATGATGGTGGAATTGGGAGCCGAGGCTCCTCCCTTGGGAGCATGAAAAGGCAGAGAAACCATGGCACCACCGAGAGGCGTGACTCGTGCACTTTCTCATATGCGACTGCAAGTCTTAGACCGTCTCCTCATTTTTTTAATTGGAGTCAATGAGGCCGAGTTTTTGCTGCATTGCCAGTTTGGGATCCAATCGGCAATCGGATGTCGGGATCCCATCATCCCACTCGAGGCCGAGGGGGACTACGAGATTCAAATCCTGGGGGTCGTTCATTGGGATTTTGATTACTGCGCGATGCCCCATGATCGAGTATGTATGTATGTATTCGTCGTTGTTTTCTTGGAAATGATTGGGGAAAAAATTAAAATCCATCACGATTCTACTACATGAACAGGGGAATTCCTGAACATAAACTGTATTTGGATACCTTGTTTTAAAAGGAATGTGTTGGCGTAATAGTCGAACCACCACCCACCGGCAA
Source organism: Aristolochia contorta (assembly GCA_022405105.1). NCBI lineage: Eukaryota > Viridiplantae > Streptophyta > Magnoliopsida > Piperales > Aristolochiaceae > Aristolochia > Aristolochia contorta. The sequence continues at coordinate 4,127,081 of CM039667.1, read as the reverse complement.
TGTCACGGCGACCCTCGTGCCCAGTGAGAGGTCGGCGTGGCTTGATCGCATCACATCACCTCACCCATGTACACTTTTCTCCCAAATTCTTCTTCTCTTTGTTCGTTTGTAGATAAAAGTTAAAGAAGACTTACCTGTTTATACAAAAATCTTGCTTTTCGTTTACGTATGGGTACTCCACATTGATCTCTTTCAAACTTTTGCTGGTTTTGTTCATCGTCCTGTGCAGTATTCGCCCCGGAAAAGGCAAAAGAAGCGGGGTTGGGGTGGCACTGGCGCTGTTGAAAGACACCAAGTGACTTCCCATTACGGGAGGAGGCAGGCGGTGGATCCTTATATCGGCAATGGACGCAACCATTTCCAATCCAGCTTTAACTGATCTTTTAAGTGCCATTCAGACTATGCTTCGTATTTCCGAACTTCCCCAATTCGATCACCCCTCTTTAAACTGTAGCTTCTACGATCAAACCCACCGAGCTTACTTTAATTTCTTCGACAGAAAACTGAAAGCCTTCGTCGAATTCACAAAAAAAAAAAAAACTGAAGATTAAAAAGAACAAAAAATAAAGGGCTTCGAAAAGTAGGATAAACAAAGGTTGAGTAGTGTAGTACTCCTGGGGCCCGGGCTCCCTTTGGGTTTCCTGAAGAGGAATATCGCCGGCCAAACAAGGCTATTATTAATGACATGTTCTTGAATTTTGAGGCGGCCAGATTAAATAATTACAGCCTTGCACGGCACCAATCCGAGAAGTAAAAAGGGACAAATGCAACTCTTACTTGTAAAGCTAGACAAAAGCAAGTTCCGTTTATGTGTAGCGTCTGCACGGTTCCAAAACCGTTTTTTCTTTTCGTTGATTTTGAGCTCTCGATGTCGCACTGAGTCGTGAGTGACGTAAGGGGAGAGAGATTCCTTGGTCTTGATTGCTTGCATCCCCCCCCGGATAATGCAAATGATGGTCCTATTCAAATCGTCCAATCTCATGGGTGATGGCTTTGAACTTCGAAGGTACTGAGTGACAGATGATGACTCGACTGGCTTTTGAGTATCTTGACCTTAGTACATTTATAAATGGAGTTTTAACAGTGCATAGATTATATAATTGTAAATACCCGAATAAGTTAGACGCCGCTTTGTAGGGGGACGACTGGTGAGGTGGGGTGGGGACCCCTTTTAGGGTTGAAGACGATATGTTTCTACCGGTTTAAGACGGACTGACGCGGGCCCACCTGGCTGGTATTGGAGGGATGGAGATGAATCCATCTCCGAAGATGGGTAGGCCCTACCAGGAGGACAGAGGGCTTCTCCCGAAACAGATAAAGCGAGATCTTGAGATTGATTCTTGCAGCAGGGAGAATTTAATTTCTCCCGAGAAATATGTTAGGGAGAGTTATGTGCTTAAGAGTAAAAAATAAAAAGAAAGCAAAGGGAAAGAGAACGATGTTGAATCAAGTACATGCAGCAGGACTGCGACGAGCAGCTCCCAAGCAGGAATTATAAATAAAAACGGGGGAAATAAATAAAGGCTTATTCTATATCTTTGGGAGCCGGGAGAGGGCGGGGAAGGAGAATTTCTACTGAATTTTTTCTGAAGAAAGAGAAAAAGGAACGCAAGCAGTGGAGGTACGAGTCGGGAGTGTTCGAGTTCGACTGTTGAGGAATCAAGCATATCTGAAGTTGTTGAGTTTGCTTCTGTAGGTTTAGTTGTTATCCAATCAAAGGTAAGGGAAAGTTAACAGCTTGCCTTTTTAATGTTACATCATTTCTCTGCTCGAATCTTGGATTCGGGATGGTGGATTTCGTGTGGGATTTCTACGAAATAAAGCTTTCTTATGTTTTGCTCCTCTCACGCCACTTTCGATATTTTACAAAAGAGAAGCTTGGAGAAGTTTGGCTTGGGTGAAATAACGGACTTGATGGTTGGATTTGTTTTGTTCTTTTTTTTTTTTGGCCTGCGAATGTCATTAATCGTACAATCTCGTTCTGCGAAGGCCGGATTCTGTATGCCATTTTGTGGAGGCATTGCCGGTGGCTACTTCCATTACTCCTTGTACCTTTCGTGAATGTACCTGCATGTAAAATGTTTGGGAAAGTGTTTTTTTCGAAATCGTTTTGTAACGGTTAGTGGGTTTTTTTGCGGCTATTTTACTTATTTTCAGACCAGAAACTCTGTTCAATTTCCTCGGACTCATACTGTAGTCAAACAGTCCGAGGTCGTGGTTTCCTATTTTACGGAAGAGTGCATCTTCATTTTCTTTTCCATCCTGACGCCTGGAACAGCAACGGGAAGCACTGCTGGAGTGGTTTCCCCTTGAGGTGTTCCGCGGTTTTGGTTTTTATACTTCTTAATTCTTATAAAGTAGTCTTGGGGTTTGCCAGGAAATCTGCTTAAAAAGGAACTAAGACATGCTAGTTTTTTATCTTTAATGCTGGATTTATATATCTTTTTTGTCCTTAATTGCTTTGTCAGGTTATAAGTTCATACAGAGATGCCAAATGGGTTTCCTCCGAGAGCTTTGATTCTTCTGGAGCATGTGTGCTTTGGCATCTTCATTGAGGTGAAAAAATGTCCCCGTTTATAAACTTTTGTTTTAATTCTTTGGGGTACGGGTTATCCTTTTTAAATTTTAAAGAGGTTGTGATTTCTGTTCAAGTATCTGAAGAAAAAACCTCGGGTTCTCTCTCTCTTTCTCATGCTGGTTGTGGTTTTCTTTGTCATTAAGTTTACCAAAAATATTAGGGCTTGCAGAAGGTTGGTGAGATCTAGGCTTGCGTGTTGTGGCTTTTTTTTGCTGCGATGTTCCTTTTCTGCCCCATAACATTTCATATTGTTTGATCCAAACCTGGTGAAGTGGGTTTTATCGATTTGCGAGTCTTTATTCTATCACTTGTTGATAAACTCTGGTTCTGTTATTTTGCTGTTACGAATTTTGTTGTGATGCACTGAATCAAAATATATTCATATATATATGACATGAAAGTTTAGTTTTTTATGTTTTACATGCTGGTAAATAAATGAACATTTATTCATGATTTCTACAAATAAGATGCTCGAGAACATGTGAATAGTGTCTAGTTGAGGCTGTTCTTGATTGAAAATTAAATCATCTCATCATTGCACTTCCTTTATTACTTAATTAATAGTACAAGTGTAATTTTCTGATAATTGCTTTATTTTTCCTGTGCAGACTTTTCAAGTAATCCGATTTGCTTGACCTAAACATCACAGGAGCTAACTCTTGTTAACAAAGAATGCAACTATATTTAAAGCCGAGTTCATTTGACATAGATTATAAGCTTATTACTGGTTTCAGGGGAACCTGAACGTGTTATTTCTGATGTTTGTGTAACATGACATGGGACTGGTAGCAGTGCTTTATCTGCAGTTTCTTTTCTGACATAAACTTGAGAGGACTGGATATGAGTATGTTGGAGGGGACATGCTTGAGCCAAGGGAAGCTGATCTACCTGTTTTGTTTCTCTTCTTGGTTGTGCTTCCTCTGGTCGCCTACTTCCTACTTGGCAAGTGGAATGAGTCTAGCAAGAAAAATGCCAGGATAAGTATGCTTGCGCAGTTGGCTGCTGAAGAAGCTCTTCGTGTAGAGGCTATGGCTACTGCTAGTGTCATTCCTCCTGTTGTCAGATCTCCATCCAAATCTGGGTTTCTTGAGTGTGCCAGATGCCTTGCTCCTGCCACCACTCGGTGTTCTAGATGCAAATCTGTTAGATACTGGTATATTTCTTTTTAATATCTAGCTGTAGCAGATGACATCACGTGAATCATGTGTACAAGGCTGCATTATTGTTTTCTTTTTATGTTTCCTAGGAACATTATGAGTGTGACTCATAGGGCATTCTCGTGGCAGAACCTTGGCATGTGATTTTGACCTCTGGAGGTTGGAGTTGTAGATCTTATAGACCCAAAGTTGTTATTGTAGCAACCTGTGGCTATTAGTTTTAATCTGGTTTTTGGCAACAATAACCTCTATTTTCCAACAAAGAAGCAGTGCACTTTGAATAAATCTTGCTTCCATGGCCTTTGTTCATGAGGCTTTACATCGTTACCAATTTTCTTCAAAATTTGCTTAACGTATCACTGTCTGCAGTTCAGGGAATTGCCAAATACTCCATTGGCGGCAAAGTCATAGGCTGGAATGCTGGCATAGGGATGATTATCACACAGATTCAGTCCCAGTTTCTGAATCTGTTCAACAGTGGGGTTTTCTGGATGAGACCTCAAAGCCTGTTTCTAATAATCCACCACCTGATGTAGCTACGAATCCTTCGTCTACTTGTGTCAAGTCAAACACTGATGTTGATGGATGCGTAGGGACTGCTAAAGATAGAAAACATATGGAAAAGCGAATGTCCCGGAAAATCCTCAAGGAAATGGCAAAGACTGAAGATACTCCTGTTATGTCCTTAGAGGAAAAAAGCAATGTTGGGTCCTCTCCTGCATTTCTGTCGAAGGAAGCTCATACGAAGCACAAGGTTTTAACACCGAAATCGCTTTTATTCCTTTCCTGGCCTATTTCTCTTCTAATCATACTTCTACTTGTAATGATTTCAGTTGGGGAAGAACAGTCACTTGGCTTCATCAGATGTCACAATAAAGAAAAGTGCCAACAGTACTCCCATGACTGCACGCGGTCCACCTTACAAGCTTCCAGACCAAAATGGACGTTTATCAGAGATTAACAGTGGACCCTGCACTCCACATGAAAACGCATCATACTACACTTCGGAGAATGGTTGTTTCAAGGAAGAAAACATGAGCTCCTTTAACGGAAGAATCACCGAAAGAGGAAGCTCAGGGGCCAAGAGTCCATCTACGCTAGTGACCTCCAGTTCTATATCACATGGATCAACAAAAGCCTCAAGAGCAAACCCATGTCCAGGGGGTGAGAGGAAGTCATTTTCAGCAAGTGAATCCAGTATGTTGCTTGGACTTTCTTCTCAATTTAGATGGCTTCATACTTTTTATGAAGTATGTATTGTTATTCTCATGCTTTTGTCTTAAATCTTTGATCAGAAACCCCACCTTTGGGTGCTTCTGCAAACCACCAACCGCAAGAGACAAATGACATTTCAAAGTTGACCACAAAGGTCGCAGGCCAAAAAAAGTTGCCCAAATTTCCTAAACGAGACAGTACTGTGTCTGTAAGTGATTATTTTAGCAGGATTCACTACAAGACAGCAAAATAACCTTAACATGTTCAGATAGTTTTTCTGTTGAAGTGCTGATAATTGGTTTCATTGCATATTCCTTCCTTTGATTGTACAGATGCTTTTCCCTTATGATGAATTTGTCAAGTACTTCCAATGTGAAGTCTGGGATTTGTTGCCAAGAGGACTTCTAAATTGTGGAAACAGGTCATTATTTATCTCTTGCTGTTGTATTAACCTGACCATGGATGTAATTAGCCTAAAGTCTTAGTAAACTGGCAGCATAAACTTTTTGAATGAGAATCTTTTCATTGCCCTGGTGTGATCAATTTTAGTCACATATTTTATGTTTAATTTTTGCAGCTGTTATGCGAATGCCGTGTTACAATGTTTGACATCTACAAAGCCCCTCTTGATTTACCTTCTCCGGAGATCACATTCAAGAGCCTGTAATTATTCTTTACACCATGAGCTAGTATGTCCAAGCAATCACTTCTGAAATTGTGTTTTGCTAATTCTCTACCTGCAATAAAATATTAGGTCAAGAGAGGGATTGGTGTCTTATGTGTGAGCTTGAGAAGCACGTTGCAATGATGCGTGAAGGTGGTGGTCCTTTATCTCCTGGCCCTATTCTTTCACGCATGCGTAACATAGGTTGCCGTATGGGTGCTGGGAATCAAGAAGATGCTCACGAGTTCTTAAGGTGCGTGCAATGTGTAACATATGGATACATTTTTAATAACATTACAGAAAAGATTAAGAACATGGGCCTTTCCTTTAAAACCTAAAGGATCCAACTAGTACCATTTTTGGTGATGTTAGAAACCAATTTTTCTGCATCTTGCTTTTGAAGTATAATTCTTGCGATCATGCTGATGTCACTAAATATTGCAGGCTTCTTGTTGCATCCATGCAATCTATATGCCTTGAAGGATTGGGCAGTGAGAAAGAAATTGACCCAAGATTACAGGAAACCACATTTATACAACACACTTTTGGAGGTCGCCTCAGATCAAAGGTTTTCTTTTTTATCTGTTTTTTGGCGCTGTTGTCAAGTTTTTTTCCAGCATCCTTGTCAATTAATTAAACAATTTTTTATGTCAACTTTCTAATGTGGATTCAATAATTTGATCTTTTACTAGGTTAAATGTCTGAGGTGCCATCATGAGTCTGAACGGTATGAGAACATAATGGATCTTACACTGGAAATATTGGGTTGGGTGGAGTCTTTGGAGGATGCCCTTACTCAGTTTACTGCACCCGAGGATTTGGATGGTGAAAATATGTATAGGTGTGGAAGGTATGTTCCTGATTGTACAATTTTTTTACCTCATCCTGCACTTTTCATTAAACTCTCATCACCTTTCTGGTACTCATTCCTGTATATTTGACAACAAAGGTGTGCTGCATATGTTAAAGCCCGAAAACAGCTGAGTGTACATGAGGCACCAAACATTCTCACGATTGTTTTGAAGAGATTTCAGGTGAAAAAAATTATCTATTATGACCATATCAATTCTCATAATTTTCTAAGGTGATTAAAATTTTGAATTATTCTTTCTGAATCCACCAGACAGGAAAGTATGGAAAAATCAATAAATGCATCACATTTCCTGATATGCTTGATATGATTCCTTTTATGACGGGCAATGGTGACTGCCCTCCCCTGTACATGCTGTATGGCGTTGTTGTGCATTTGGATACACTGAATGCATCCTTCTCTGGCCATTATGTGTCATATGTGAAAGATATGCAAGGCACGTGGTTCAAAATTGATGACACCCAGGTAACATTTTAAGAGTGAGTTGTGTCTTTGTTGTTGTAGTGCTTAGGAGTTGTAAGGTCCCAAATAGATACCTGAACAAGGATTAAGATGTATTTAAGAACCTCATAATTTATTTTTGGGGCATAGCTCAAGTATCTTCGGGTTGCGCAAACCAAGATATTGGCTTCTTGTAAGCTTGTTTCGAGTGACGAGATAGTTGATTGTTTTTGCCCCTATGGCTCTGTGGGAGCTGTCATGTGAATCTCTGAGTGTTTGAATTCTTTTTCTATGGTTTTTCTTTTCCCCAATGTAATTTTGTGTTCGTTCTTTAGGTTTTCTTCATTAAATATTAAACTTGTTTATAGGTTGAGCCAGTTCCAATGAGTCAGGTTATGTCTGAAGGTGCATATATCCTATTCTACTCGAGGTAAAAGAAGGAAAAGGTCTTCTGTTTGCTATAATGCATCTCCATCAGTGTTCTGCCTTTTAAGTTTGTCTTGGATTTATTTATATATTTATTTTTCTCAGGTCTTACCCACGCCCTCAAGGAGTTTGTTGTAATGGTAGCACTTCCCCAGTTCAAGCTATAGCATCGATGAGGCATGGCACATCAAAATCCCATAAATCTTCAAGACAAGAGCATAGTAGCAAAGGTGTTAGTGTGGTGGAGCACTCGTCAGAGTCCCCAGGGTCTATTGGGAGAAGAATAGCTAGACCCGAAATGTATTCTAGTGGTGGTGGCAATTATGCAGATCCAGCAGTCACTGATTATTCTGATGCAACATCGAGTGACTGGTCCCTTTTCACCAGCTCAGATGAATCCTCTTTCACCACGGAGAGTACACGAGATTCGTTTAGCACAGTAGATTATAGTGACACTTTAAATGGGGACCCAATTTCATCATTATTTAGCACCTTCGGAATGCCTGAATACAGCAACAGCAGCATCTCCTGTAAAATGCACTCACCTTGCAGAGCTCACACAAGATTCTTCTCGGAGAGCAGGGATTTTGTTTTGGAACGTTCGGGGCCGGGACTGCAGCCTGGCAGTTTTGTACATAATGGAACGCACTCAGAAGAGGTCAGTGTTTCATTGCCTGATCCATCTCTAGCCCTGCCAGCTAGTAACTGTAGCATGTTTGTAAGACATGGGAGGACTCCCAAAGGTACTCTTGTCCAAACTAGTGGACTCTGTGAACTTTAGTACCAGCAGTCATATTCTTACTGTAGTTTGTAGGTATAGGCATATCTGCTGCCTGTTGTAAGTGGTTGGTCCCTGTGTTCGAACTGGTTATGCCTCAGATATTTTTTAGTGAGATGGGGCATACGGCTGATATTGTCAATTGTTGGGCAGCTAACAGGAGAAGTTTAAGAAGAAGATAGCAGTTGCAAACATGGGCCTCTTCAGATATATATTTTTTAGGATTCCATGTGCACAGAGACTTTAATCTGGTAACATAAATCTCAATAAAGAGTTGCATTACATCACTTGTGTTACAGTAGTAGTAACCAGGAAGCCAAGCAACTATTGGCAGCAATAAAACAAGACGACCACTAGAAGCTGGTCGAATGTTAACTTAAAAAAGGCTGGTAAGTGGTAAAAACACAGACAGTCAGAGCAACAAATACTCTCTTCGATATATCTGGATATAGATGGGGTCGAGGCTTCAGTTGTCATTGTCTATCCTTCGGAAGATGTGCCCACTTCATCTGGCTTACTGCTTCCGGTCTTCATCACTCTCCAGCTCGTGTAGTCCTCCGACGTCTTCTAATTCCTGCAGTTCCATCGAGTAATAATAATTGAATTGAAACTAAGCTGGATTCCTTTTCTTTTTTCATTTTTTTTTCTGTGGAAGTTAAACTAAGTTACCTTTGGGCCGAGAAAAAGGCCGAAGGGGACGCCATTAAATTTGTCCGCATGGTGAAGCTGCGCAAAAAAGAGAAATCGAACCCGCTGTCATTAATAGGCAGAAGAGAGAGGTGTTTAATTTGAGAGAGATGGGAGAGCGACGGAGGTTGGTCGTAAAGTGAGAACCTGATGGGCTGCTGCCACTTTTTTCAGGTAAGGAACATCTGCTACTGGTCCCACCGGGAAGCGTCTATGAACCAATCCGTCGTGGACGAACATGTAGGCCATACCGTATACCGTGATGCCCAGACCCTGAAAAGCAAAAAATGGACTTTGTTATGTGTATAACAACAATCTCGACCAACTTCGTCGGCCATGGTTAAGTTACGATGGAGATGGAAAGTGTCTTCTCATGAATTCAGTCGCGCGTGTTAAATAATATATTACCGCCCCAAAGCTGAGTCCAGAAAGGAGGCCCTTGTTGAAGAAGCCGTAGGCCATGAGAGAGATGGCCGGAATGCAGTTGATGATGGCAAAAACGTCGTTGGTCTCGAAGGGGCCCTCTCTTGGTCGGTGGTGGGACTGTTAACATGAGTTGAAGACACATGCACAAACGACATCAGAATAGAAAGACCTCTCTGGAAGCCGACCCACAATATATATGGTAGAAGAAGAAGAAAGAAAAGATGGAGAAGGTATGTTCAGCTCGTACTATACTGTTACCTCATGCATGAACGAGAGGGAGGAGTGCCATAGAGCCCTGTGAGCCCAGCGAGCCCAATGTTCCATGCCAACCTGTGGTACCCACCCTCATTATAATCAATCATCTACGGACTCTATAAATTCTGTGAGAAACCCCCAACCCCACCCCCCAAAAAAAAAAAAAAAAAAGCAAGTTGAAATTATTAAGCAGCAAGAGTACGTACCGTGGCACCAACCGCAAGTAAGAAAGTCCCCAGCATCTCTTCCCAGGGTATCTCTCCCCCCTGTTTAGCAGGCAAGGGATTAAACCGGTTCAATAATATTAGACACATGTAAGTACGTACCAATACAATTAAATAAATAATAATGGTTGTTTGGTGATGATCATGTTTATCAAACTAGGTAGGTAGTTTACGCAGGGAATATTTAGTAAAAAGTTACAAGTAAGTGAATAATGTCACGGACCTGCATCTGCCATGCAAAACGGTAGTAAACTGCTCCGGCGGCCATGGAGGTGATGCCGAGAGAAGAGGCCAAGGCGGCAAACAGGTACGCCTGTCGCTCTGCCTTCCTGTCCCTCGCCTTGGCAGCTGCTGGCTTCGTGTTCGTGGTCGTGTTGTCTAAGGGAGTGGGATCGGCCTGAGCTGCGATGGAAGACAACCTGAGTTTGGACAGCTGCCGGTTCTGGAGCTGCCAGTGGCCAAAGACGACGCAACCGCCGCCGATCACCGGCAGCCGTGGCCGACGTCCGGAGGTAGTACCACTGCGAGGCGTCGAAGACATGAGAGGAGAAGCAAGAAGCAAATGCATTGTTGGTGGGACGATCTTAATCATATTCCCTGTAAATTATGTTGATGGAGCTCGACGGGGAAAATAATAACGAGCTGCTAGCTTTTTGGGAAGGAGCAGGGACCGGAAAAAGTAAAAGAGTTAACTGAACCAAGAGAATTACAGGTCCATTTAAAGATGATCGATGGAGTAGAGTAGTAGATGGTACTGGTGAAAAGAAAAATGTCTTTTTGAAAAGATAATTAAAGAAAAGAAAAAAAGAACCAAGAGCCACACGTCGAGAGCAGGAAATGACAGATGGAACCGCACAAGACACAAAGCAACATAATGGAGTCTTCTTAAGCGGTAAAGCCACTGATGACCAGATTCATTTTTGCATATATACAAGAGCATATTTTTGTTTTGAAAGGGGAGCAATTACAATTTACAACTAGTATATTGACCAGACACACTTAATCCTGCACACAAGTTGGAAGCTTTCCCCTTTTGGGGTCGGCTGACTAGTTGCATCATATATAAGCCAACCAACCATTAAAATATATAACGCCCGCTCCAATGGCAGTGACGTCGTCGGAAAAGAAAGATAGAACGCCCCCCCGCCCGGCCGCCGCTTGCTGCGTGTCACTGCCACGCCCGTTGTTGCGTCGGGGACCCATGCGGTTCGTGTCGGCAGGTTACACGTGTCGCTATACACGAGCGCCACCGGAGGCTGGGCCAGCATGTGTGGCCCCATTTGCCAAGTGTCACGCGGTGGGTTCTCACCGCGTTAGGCCGGGGATCAGTGGTGGAATCCACTCCGTGGAGCCTTGGAGGCCAGCTGAGCTGATCTATTGGTCGTACTGGTGTGTGCGGGCGCGTTAATTATAAGGTTAAAAACCTAATTAATTATCAAGAGTTGTTGTTGTTTAATAAAAACAGGATCAGGCACTAAGAAGGGAAGGAGGCGGTGAGGTTTGGTGTGGCATTAAAAAGAGAAAAAGTGGCGGTGGGTGCGATTCTTTAATTTCTTTTGCCGGTCCTCAGCTGGACTCGTCGACCATGGAGGACCGACCGTCCCAGTTGCTGCTTACATACGCGCTTTCGTCCTCCGCGAAGGTGACATCATGTATTAATATTAAAACAGAAAGAAATTAACAACTCGATGATCCCCTTCTGTACGCATATATATTAACCGATCGAGACGGAAATGATCCTATACTGGCCGGGTGATATTACAGGATATTAATTAATGCCTCATTCTCAGGGGGCCCGGGCCTTTCAAGGTCAGAATTACGGGACCGGGAGGCCTACCTAGCTTGGTACAGCGTCGAAGCCTGTAGCTATCACGCTGCTGTATTTGTTTAAAAAGCCGGGTGCACGCAGGTCGGTGTCTCGTGCGTTCCTTTTCGTGTTGCAGTACTACTACTGAAGATTTATCTTGAGGAGGATTAAAGAATTGAAATTAGATGGAATTAAATTGAAAGGCCGTGGTCGACGGAAGGTCTTGCTGTAATACGCAACATGGAGAGTTGGCCAGATAAGTGGGAACAAAGGGAGGTGGTCAAAAAAAGGTGAAAATGATGGCCGTGGACGGAGAAGCGGAAAGAGAGAGGATATTATACATTAATATATAAACGGATGAAAAGTTAGTCCCGAAAGCTGGAAGAGCATGGCCCCTTCCAATATTACTAGCTAATTAATTGATTCCATTGTTGACTCTCCAACGATGCCGATTGTTTAATCGCTCCGTCGTCCCACCAAATGGGCAACACACAATTTTTGGCTAATTATCTGAAATCCTCGAATGGTTTCAACGGAGGAGGAGGAGGAGGAGGAATACGAAAAGACCGGCCGGTGTCTGCCACAAACTGAGATCACCGGAGAATATACATATAAAATCGAACATGTACAGTCTGGAGAGAAGCCAATCGATATTCAAGAGCACTAATTAGGACAAGTTCAATCGGATTTGAATATGCACAAGTGAATGAAATGGCATATATGGAAACGATTACCAACTTGGAAACGATCGTGTTGGCGGAGAGGGACACTGTATTTCACTTCAACATGCATCATTGGCGTTCGAGAGTGACTCGATTCCCCACCACATTCGGTGTCCCCGTCTTCGTCACTGTTGATTTGATTGGACCCACCTTGAAGAGGGCTCTCTAGAGTCTGGATGTTGTAGCGTGCACCCGATGCCACAAATAATAGAGCACGCTTGCACAGCCATTGCATGCCACCTGATTAGACGACTTTCATCAAACCTAAGCATGGAGATGCACGTGGCCAAAGACATGCTCTACAGCCCCAAAATGCATCATCCCATGGACAGTCCCCATCACCCACAAAATTATGTATCAGTTCTATAACCCCACCATGCACTAATATCCATGCTCTCTTATATTAATTATATGGTGCTGGCCCGTTTTTCCTTCTGAATTGACCCCGTACCCACCATTCATCTAGTGGGCTGCATTAGCAATAGAGTCACACATTTGGTCCAAAATATATACGAGCGGTCTCGTGATTTCAGTTGTGGGCCTAGGATTTGGGATTTGGGAGTGAAACGGGAGCTCTCCCTGGCACCGCGTCCTACCTTCCGTCGGGTTTTGGTTGTTTGCCTGTGAGATCATTCATATTCATGGTAGGACTTTTTCTTCTTCAAACTTTAATCACACTCGCACACAATTCAATTCACGAGCGCATGATTTGGATTCTTGAGAAATATGCTTTTCCAAATCACGGGGCCCTGCCCCCTCGCCCTGAATCATTCAGTACGAGGGAGTGCCCACTTCCCCGCTTTCTTTTGGCTTTTAATCCCCAAACCCCGCCATGGAAGAATTAAACCTCCTGCTTTTGCAATTCATTAGAGAAGGACGGAGACCGTCCCGTCGTATTTGCGTCTTTTTTCACAAAGAAGATCAGCCGACACGGTATTCCCGGCGTCGCGATGGAGGAATAAGTGGAGGATGCCAAATCGACAGGTTTTCGAGTGTATACTTCGTCTCATGTCTAAATCGGCGCTTAATGACAAACGATCTTGTATGATTATAGGGAAGAAGAGGTAGAAATTTTAGTTTGGACTAATGGATTCGGGTCACATATATGATGATTAATATAATCGATCGATCGGTAAAGTTGTTTCCACTACTAGCTACTACCAAGTTTAAATACAAACCCGAATTCAGAATCCAGACTCCGTGTGACCCCCGTATTGTTTGTTGCTCCCGTCTCTTCACAGCATAAAGAAAAGTTGAATGAATTGTCACGCACCTCATGTCTTTCATCATAAACCCCCTTGTTGCGTTGCATTTGATTTTTTTGAGCTGGGGGGAGATGGGAAGGGAACAGAGAACCTGCATAAAAAATAAAAAATGACGACAAGAGCTCGTCTTTCGAAGGTCAAAAAGGAAACCAAGTACGGGGAAAAGGGGCTCCAGTAGAGGACCCCGAGAACCAGAACCTTATAGAAACGAAACGACTGAAGCATTAAAGAAAAAAGAAATAAGTGACAATAATTACCCAAAATAATAAAGCATAGAGAAAGAAAAAGGAGGAATGTTTTCTTCGTATCTTTTGACCACTGAGCTTTTCCGTCCACGGCCGCTCCGGACCCACAAGAAAGAGACATATTATATAGAGTGATTATATGCGTATAAGCTATAAGCTTATAACCATATTTTACTTATTGACGAGCATCTTCATTGGTAGTCCGAGATAAAGTAGGATTTATTTTCTTATTTTATGGTAACCTTAAACCTTCAACCTTATCGGAATGCAACTAGTTTGCAAAGACAACAATGATATAAAATCTCTTAGTAAAACACAAAAGTACTATATAATTTTTCTATTATATAATATACAATTTGATAAATACAAAACAAATTATTGTTTTAAAGATGAGTGGTGATAGAGTACCACTGAGTATTATGGCAAGGTGGTTGTTGCAATCTATGTAAAAGATAAATTCGGAGATAAAATGATCAACATTTTACTTTTAAAATAAAATATAATTTTCCTATTTGATAAGTTAACTTTAAATCTTAAAATTTTTCTTTTATTAATTTTTTAAATAATTATAATTTAAAATATAAATATTTAAATAATTGATAATTTTTAAGATTTATAAAACTGTTTTTTCTTAAAAAATATTTAGAAAACACCGGGGTATACTTTTTAGAGCGGTGATATAAGTATTTTAGATTTTTACTTTCAAGACTTTATATTTTAGCGTGGCCATGTTGCAGTTTAGTAAGAGATAAAATTTGTAAGATTAACTAATTTGGTAAACCATAAACCTTAGATATTGTACTCATTTTTCACTTTTTAAGGTATAGAACGATCAGTGTTTCACTGGACGTACTATCACATACATGACGGACACACCGTGTACGGTGTATATTAATAACTCCCTGGGGGATCCGACCCTCGTCGTTACATGTCTACTTGTTTCTCCTCGCCTGCTTGCACTCTTAACGCAGATGCATCTCCTCCTAAACCCTTATCTCCCATGGGTTTCTGCCACTTCCGAGGCGTCTCGGCCTTCCTCTTCTTCCTCCTGCTATCCTCCTTGCTGATTTCTCTCTCGCATTCCCAGAGATTAATCAACGGCAATGCCCCCCCGCGCGCGCCGATTCAATTCCAAGTTTTCAAGATCAAGAAGACGAAGCCGTATGTGTTGAACGAAGGCTTCACCAAGAACAACAGGAGGAGGCGGAGGAAGAAGAAGGTGGACTACCACTGGGGATCACGACCCTTCTCGGCCATGCTGCCCAAAGGTTACGTCCCTCCTTCCGGTTCCTCTTCCTGCCACAACAGCTTCCCTGACTCCATCAATTTCTACTGCGGGGAGTCCACCACTAATCCATAGAGTACTCAATTCGATCGTTTTTTTTTTTAATTCGATACATTTTGGGGTTATCTTCCGGGGTTCTTTTTGTGGAGATATCTTGTTTCCGGTAGCAGAGACTTGAAAAGAGCAAAAATGGGGTTGTAATTTTTACTGGCTCCTCTGTTCCGATCTCCGCCTCTGTTCTTGATTCGGGGGGTTGGTGGTGAGAGTACTAGAATCTCGAAAGATAGCATATGATATGGAAATTTACTGTTGATTCTTATGTGCTGAAACTTAGCTGAATAGAATAGCTTTGATTTTGTAAAGGCAATTTGTTGTTCTTGTAAGCTGTGGATAGTAACCGAGTTTGTGCTGTGAATAATGCTTCCCTGTTTGTATTTTGACATACTGCTGATGATATGATAGTTTTTTTGTTCTTGTTCTTTTTCTTTTTCTTTTTCTTTTCCCCCGCTTGTCGTTGCATTCCAAAAGGCAGCTTCCTTTCAAATCCAATTATTCATTACAAAATATTCGTAAAGACAGCCATTAATGATGCGAAGAAGGAAAAAAAGAGGAGACATCTTTATGTGCTCCATGTTCTGAAATCGAGCCCTTTTTTTGTTCAGCTTCTACAGCTTGCTTTCTCCTTCTTCGTGTCTCCTGCTCTGCATGGCCTCTGGGTATTCCTTACTGTACCCCTTCATTCCCTCCTTGAATTCGGACGCATGTGATTCCGCATCGTCCGAAGGATCTCATTTCCTTGGCGCTGGAGATCGACCTTCGTAGAGTACACTCCATGATGCACGTATATATGTCACCACGAACGATGCATCTTCTCACTACGTTCTTGGAAATCTACGTTTTTTAATCAGATAAAGAACATATAAGTTACTGCAAGGAAATCATATACATTGGGGGTTCTTCTCTTGAAATAATTACGAGAACTCTGACGCTTTCATTGAGGATGGAAGTTGTCCCGTAAAAGCCCTACAGCACCTTCTACACTTTGATGGCCTTCAACGTCGATGCTATATTTATTATTTGTTCCCCCGCTCAAGCCTCCAATACTATCCAAATATATTTCTACTCACGTGAAGAGAATGTTGGGAGATGGGGTTATTGTGGCGAGCCATGACCCACTAGTTAATATAAATCCCAGGGTTGCTGCATGCGGTGGGCTCTTCCGTAGTCAGAAAAATGTTTTTCAGATAATGAGGCAGTGTTCAGAGTTCGTACATGGGATGGAGTCTTCTCTCTTTGTCATTATAATAAGAAAGACATAATCTTATGAAAAACTCTGGATCCTATAATTGTAAGCAAAATACACCCCGAGTTTAAGGAAATGTACTGCACTTTTTTATTTTTAAAAGAGAACAATGTCCGAGAGCTTTTTTTTACTTACAGAGGTACCCGGGTTTGACCGAAGAACCCTAAATTAATGAAGCAAGGACACTTTCCAGTTCCCGCTTCCCAGTCCCCACTCTTTCCAAGCTAGCATGAAATACGCAGAAAAGTTGACATATGATGCTCTTATTTACTGGGTTATTACTATCCACTAAAGGGTCATTAAGTGCTAAAATCATGACTAGCATACTGAAGATGCGCAGGCATGATAACCCCTGAGTCTACGGCTCTGATCAGGACCGAAGATCTTCCTCGTCGAACATCATCCATATCTCATTAACCCTGTTGTTGAACTCGAACGGCGAATTATACTGAGCCACGGTGTAAACAGCCGTGGCGTCGCCGGAGGTGGCCTTGTCCACGGCGGTGGCCCAGCCAGAGCCGCTGAGACTGGCGTATAATGCCGCAGCTTCTTGTCCGACGTCGGAGTCGGCGACGAATCCGGTGAATTGTCTCACGGCAGCGTATCTGGAAAACCATTTCTGGACGTGGAGACCTTTCGCCGGCGGCGGGTTGGGTTGGTTCTTGGCCGGGACATAGAAGCTGACGACGAAGGAGGATGCGCAGAAGGGTCCGTCGCTGGGGGAGACTTGAGTGATCACCGGTGCCGTCATCTCTATCTTCTCGTTCCGATCGTTTTTGCCCTGAATGTAGTCGAACAATCTGACACGGAAGACATGGTAAAAAAATAATTTAAATCTTTCTCCATTTCATAAGAAAAAAGAAAAAGAAAACATGAAACTGGTTCACTTGGGACTTAAAAAGTATTTACGCCGTCTTATTTGATTTTACATTGACCCCAAAATTATAACAAGAAAAAGGGTATATTCAATTATCTGTGATTGTGCTCAGTCTTTTCTCTAGATCCTGATATTTATTTGATTTTTGCACTTAATTAGCCTACCAAACTTAAATACTCTAGTTTCGATAAATAAAAAAGTATATATTCGAAGACTAAAAAAAAGAAATAATAAAGGTCGGGACTCGGGCCTCTCGTCTCTGCCTATTCTTAAAAATTGATTTATATATGTGCATTCTGCGCCTTAAAATTCGATATACAATTAAGAATGGAATGATGGTAATTGTAATTATTTTGTATTTATGATGTATAATCACCGTGTAACGCCTTTTCATGATAGATATTTGAAAAAAAAAATAGATTTTTATAAGATAGTCGCATGGTAATCTGTGTATCACAATTAATATCTCCAAAATCCGAAGATGGCGCAACGGATGTGTCTACCGATGCAGATGCGGGTTGGGACTTCGGACTCGTCGACGGCGACACCGGCTCTTAGTAACGACTCCTATCGGTTTTTGGCTACCACCGGCTCTCATCGGGAAATTAATATGATGAAATGTAACGAAAAACATCGGAAGAGACTTACTGTAGGAAGCCCTTTCTCGTGGCCTCGACGAAGGAGATGTCTTCGATCGGGGACGTTGACGACCACATTGTCGAATTATATTTCCGGATCTCGAATCCATTCCCGGCGTGAATCACTTCGAATTTAGGGCATTCGATGCGGTTGCAGCTCGGCGGGAAAATTCCGACCTTCTTATCCCCAGAATGCAGGGAAAGCACCGGTCGAGAGAGAGCCGGAGTGACGAAGACTGAGATAAGGAGGAGAAGAAGAAGCGAAAGCTTCAATTGCTCGGCAGCCATGACTATGGCAGCAACTCGCAACTCTCGACCGAAATATCAGGAAGACTCACAGATGTCGTCGCGCAATTTGTGTCTCACGGAGGCGAGAGTATCACTGTTACTTGTACGAAATATGAATTATCCTCTCCACGGACAGCCACAAGAGGGAGGTGAACCGGCGCTGTTGTGAGGTCAAAGTGGTTCCACGTTTTCGTTTTCTATTGCTTGGTCCATTCCTCCAGACTCTTCGGTGAAGATAAAAACTTTTCTGAAGCATCAGCACCACTTGGGCCGTGGGAGATATTTCCAGAAGCCGAGATCAAATCTTCCATGGGTCATTTGGGAGACCCATTATTAATTCTTGTTTTTTTAATCCGAAGACCCATTATTAATTCTTTTTTTTTTAATCTAAAGGCCCATTATTTCCGGTTCCACTGTGCAGCATCTTTTTTTTTCGTTGGGCCGAGTTGATTCGGTTCACTGCTGCTCCTTTGAACCGACGCCCAACTTTCGTCGCAATTCCTCAGCTCAGTATCTGAAAGTTGTGAATGAAGAAAAAAGAGGACAGGCTTCCCCCCTGAAAATCCAGGTCGGGGTCGTCCGTTCCGCCTCAAATCTCTCCCGGCGTCGTTTCTTTCCTGTTTCTAACAGCTGTTTGTTGTTGCAGACCAGACCATTGTGAAGAACGAAACGTCAGATTAATTGCAACCCTAGATGAGAGAGAGAGAGAGAGAGAGAGAGAGAGAGAGAGAGAGAGAGAGCATGTCGAAATCTATTCGTTCGTCCGTGAATAATGTTGCATGGGACAAAGCCAAGCTTCGTCAGCTATCCGTCTACAAGGTACGTAGCTTTATAAGCGAGATCAATTTGACCAAAGCTCGACTTCTGCGGCTTGCCGTTCCTGCAATCACCCGTCCCTTCTGGTTCGACTCTGTAGCGGGTCCATACTTCCATGTAGTTTAAGCGCAAGTTAGGCTACTAGGGCATTGGAAGTTGGAGTGGAGAGGAAACTAAGAAACAGCATAATGCTCGTGTTGAACACCTTTAGACTCCAGCTACAGCCTGTGCTCACACCCTGCTTCATCTTCAGAACCGTCACTTCTAATTCCTTTCTACCCCACTTGGACCACCTTCAAAGTCTCCGGCCGTTGGTGAAGAAGGATGATCCTTACTCTCTAATGAAGGAGGATCCTATTGAAATTCTATCTGGTATCTGGTTCAAATCCTTCTCTCAACCTCAAAAGCCCTTCTCCAATCTTACTGGCTTCCTCTCCAAATTCGATCTCTGGGTCTTGGCCTACCAGCGGACTTGTGCGCATTTCACCTCCTCATTCCCTCCTCGCAACGCTATCCACCTCCCTGTGCTTCAGTCCCTACGGTCCCTCCAGTCTGCCGTTCTCTCCAATCGATTCCAGTGGGGGCAGCGCGCCGACCAACTCCTTCGCTCTCCCAACGACAAACCCATCACCAAACTTTCCAGGCGTAAGTTCGAGGCCCTTCTCGAATCCAATGAACCCCTCTTCCAGGACCGTGTCGTTCAGGAAGTTCTCCTTTCCCTTGTCGAACCTGTTTTCGAGGCCCAATTCTCTCCTCGCTCCCATGCCTTTCGTCCAGGAAGGAGTGCCCACACAGTTATACGCACCATTCGAAGTAGTTTTCCTGGTTATATGTGGTTCTTGAGGGTAGACTTGACGGGAACTCTCGAGAGCCTCGATGCTAATTTTCTAATGAGTTGTTTCGAGAAGAGGATTACTGATAGAAAGGTGCTTACTTTGATCAAATCAGCCGTCAAGACTCCGGTCAAACGTCAACCTTTGGACGAGGACAAGGGAATGAAGAAGAAGAAGAAGAAGAAAGGCAGTAGGAAGAAAATACTCAACGAAAATGAGCCCAAACCCGACCCGTATTGGTTGAGGACTTTCTATGATTTTGCTCCGGAAGAAGCTGCAGTTCTTCCTTCTTACGGTCATTCTGGGATATTAAGTCCATTGCTAGCGAATGTGTATCTCAATGAGTTGGATCAATGGATGGAAGACAAGATAGTCGAGTTTTTTTGCCCATCTAAACTCGATTCTATTTGGAAAGAATCAATTTTAGATGGGTGTCATAATCCATCATGGCCAGAGTTTGTGCCTGCCAGTGGGCCAGAAAAAACTCGTAAAATGGATTACATCCGGTATGGTGGGCACATCTTGATTGGAATACGAGGGCCTCGAGAGGCTGCAGTTGCTATTAAGAATGAGTTGGTTGAATTTTGTGAAAGAAAGTATGGGACACGTGTAGACATTACAAAAATACAGATAGAGCATGTCAGTAGAGGAATTCAATTCTTGGATCATATAATTTCACGCAGAGTGATTAGGGCCACACTGAGGTATACTGGTTTAGGAGGAAAAATTGTGAACGAGAAAGGTATGGGGACTGTACTGTCAGTCACTGCTAGCTTACAGCAATGCATTAAACAATTCAGACGGCTTAAGCTTGTTAAGGGTATTAAAGATCCAGAGCCACTTCCCTGCACTCCAATGCTTTACTCGGGGCAGGCCCATACAAATGCACAAATGAACAAGTTTCTTGAGACAATGGCAGATTGGTATAGATATGCTGATAATCGCAAGAAAGTATTAGGATTTTGTGCGTACGTGATCCGAAGTTCACTGGCTAAACTTTATGCTGCTAGGTATAGATTAAAGTCCCGTGCCAAAGTATACAAGATTGCTTCACGTGATCTTAGAAATCCACTAAGGGAAAGTAGCAGAAATGATGCACCTGAGTATTCGGATCTTTTGAGAATGGGACTAGTTGATGCTATTGAAGGTGTGCAGTTCTCTCATATGTCATCCATTCCATCTTGTGATTATACACCATTTCCTAGGAACTGGATTCCATATCATGAAAAAATATTACAGGAGTATATTAGGTTGCAAGACCCTAAGTTCTTCTGTGAGTTGCTCAAGGTGGTGAAGCAAAAAGGCTTGTGCTTACCTCAGGATGACCTAACAAAAATTGTATGGGATTATAAGGTTCAAGGGGTCCATGGTGGTCGTAGCTACTCCAATGTAAATGGATGAGAGTGGAGATGAGAGCATTAGTTGTGCTGGTAAAGGTTATAAAAGCCTGTGTTCCGATTAATTATGTCAAAAAAATTGTAAGTTTACACCTGCATTTTTGTTGATATAGAAGAAAGCTCTTTATCAGTTCATTATAATTGCAACCAATGCAGATGATGACTGTAGGATTCCATTTTCTGTGAAACTATGATATGCTCCACTACTGGGATCTTTCACTGGAAATATTGAGCTGGATGGAGTCTTTAGATGATACGGTTACTCACTTTACTGCACCTGAGGATTTGGATGGTGAAAATATGTATGCATGTGGAAGGTATATTCCTGAATGTATCTTGTTTAACTCATCCTGCATTTTCCACCAAACTCACAGCACCTATCTGGTACTAATTCCTGCATGTCTCTCAACAGCTGAGCATACATGAAGCACCAAACAATCTCACGATTGTTTTGAAGAAGTTTCAGGTGAAAGAAGTTATCTATTATGATCATATTAATTCTCATAATTTTCTAAGGTGAGTAAAATTTTGAATTATTCTTTCTGAATCCACCAGACAGGAAAATATATAAATATTTATAATGCATCACGTTTCCTGATATGCTGGACATGATTCCTTTTATGACGGGATATGGTGACAGCCCTCCTCTTTACATACTGTATGGCGTTGTTGTGTGTTTAGATACACTGAATGCGTCCTTTACTGACCATTATATGTGAAAGACAATGCAAGGCATGTGGTTTAAAACTGATGACACCCAGGTAACAGTTTAAGATTGAGTTGTCTCTGTTGTTCTAGTGCTTTGGAGTTGTGAGGTCCAAATAGATAACAGAACAAGAGTTAAGATGTGTGTAAGAACCTCAGAATTTATACTGTGGCATAGCTCTAGTTTCTTTGGATTGCGCAAACCAAGATAATGGCTTCCTGTAAACTTGTCTTGAGAGAGAAGATTGTGAATGTTTTTGTCCCTATGAGTCAGCGGGAGCTGTCATGTGAATCTCTCAAGTTTTGAATCCGTTTCTCATGGTTTTTCTTTTCCCCAATATAATTTTGTGTTTGTTGTGTAGGTTGTCTTCATTAATATTAAACTTGTCTTATAGGTTTAGCCAGTTCCAATGGGCCATGTTATGTCAGAAGGTGCATATATCCTATTCTACTCAAGTTATAAGAAGGGGAAGGTCTTCTATTTTGCTTTAATGCATCTCCATCTGTGTTTTGCATATTAAGTTTGTCTTGGATTTAGTTATTTATTTTTTTCTCCGGTTTTACCCACCCCCTCAAGGAGTTTGTTGTAATGGTGGCACTTCTCCAGTTCAAGTTTTAGCATCGGTGAAGCATGACACATCGAAATCCCATAAATCTTTAAGACAAGAGCATAGTAGCAAAGGTGTTAGTGTGATGGAGCACTCATCAGAGTCCTCAGGGTCTATCGGGAGACGAATTGCTAAACCCGAAAACTATTCTAATGCTGGTGGCAATTATGCAGATCCAGTAGTCACCGATCATCCTGATGCGACATCAAGTGACTGGTCTCTTTCACCTGCTCAGATGATTCCTCTTTCACTGTGGAGAGTACACGAGACCCATTTAATACAGTAGATTATAGCGACACATTAAATGGGGACTCAATTTCATCATTATTTAGCACCTTTGGAATGACTGAATACAGCAACAGCAGCATTTCCTGTAAAATGCACTCACCTTGCAGGCCTCACACAAGATTCTCTCGGAGAGCAATGGTTATGTTTTGGGACTTTAGGGCTGGGCCTGCAGCCTGGCTCCTTAGTGCATAAGGGAGTCCACGCAGAAGAGGTTAGTATTTCATTGCCTGATCCGTCTCTAGCCCTACCAGCTAGTAACTGTAGGAAACGATGCGTCTTCAGGAGACTGCAAGACCATAATAGTATATGGTGGATTGACTTTTAGATGACTCCAGCCAAAGGCGAATTTTTGTTGTTGAAGGTTCAGCTGTCTTTTTTTTGCACAAAAGCTACCATGGAATTGCTGCCAAGGAAGCTTTCCACAAAGTTTTCCCACTATGGAACGAGGTAACATAATTATTGCTGGAGTAACTTACTATATTATCTGGGGTTGCATACAAGCATTTCAAACTCGTGGAAGAGAGAACTTCAGAGGGTCCCTACTAAAGCTGCAGCAAAGCAGAATATGGCCAAATTTCCTCTTCATTACCCTAAACCTTAGAAAGGTATAACATATGAATCTATGGTAAGAATTGGCACCACTCTTCTTGTTTGGGGTCATCTTGTTCATGTTGCAAAGAAAAAAATATTTGGAACTTTCACATGTGCCACACCCAGATGGTCTTTTTCTTTGGAAGTTTATTCTCATCTAATGTCTGGATGGGAGGTGTTTGATCATCTAAGCACGGTACTTTCCATGGCTACTTGTAAGTAGATTTCATTGAATTTGTCTATTGTTTGTAAGCTTGTGATAAGCAAAAAGCTATTGCACTTCTCGCGTTTC
The DNA here is from genome assembly GCA_022405105.1 of Aristolochia contorta. Lineage (NCBI taxonomy): Eukaryota > Viridiplantae > Streptophyta > Magnoliopsida > Piperales > Aristolochiaceae > Aristolochia > Aristolochia contorta. The sequence goes on along the minus strand of CM039667.1, from coordinate 4,103,399 downwards.
TCCTCCAGGATAGACTGCTCCGTTGATGAATGGAGCCAGTGCATTTTAATATTCGATTCAAAGTTGATCTGGTTTTGAGACTGAATCTCTGAATGCAGTGTTAAATGCATGCGTGGCTATAGCATCATCGGCGTACCATTGAGCTGCAATTTCCTCGGGACTATAATTTGGTATACATGAATAAAACCATCATGACCTCTGCAGCTCTATTTCTGTCAAGGATTTGTTATTTGTTTTGAGAGATGGAACAGAAGAGTAGGGAGAGAGCCTTTGGGTCGAGGCTAATGGTTACTTGGTGTGGGTACTGAGCAGATGTATCTTTTATAGGGCAGTTATGTCTAATTTCTTGTTTAATCTTATAACATAATTATCCGATTATCTCTAAAAAAGAATATAATGAACACCCATTATAGCAGCAAATTATTGTTTTTATATAATTCCATTTCAAAGTGGATCCTACATATCTGGGTGCATAGTGCATTGCTTTTGTTTGTTTAGATTAGTACAGATTTGACCCTCCACTGGTTCAAGAAGATTACAAGATGTAATTTTTCTTGAGCAAGTTCATTCTTCTTCAAGCTACTTGTGACCAATTACTCAAGAAATTTCTGACAATTCCATGCATAATCGAGAAATCATTTCCGTTTTTTCTAGGATTTAGGCGTCCAGTAAGGAGGGCTAATATCCTTAGCTGGTTGCAGAACGGAAACTAATGTAATTGTTGGCCCGGGTTACCACTTCCAGCAGTGGTCTGATCGTCGGAAAGAGAAGATTTCTTGTTGAAGTGGGTCTAGTACTACCATGACTGGCTGGCATTTGCCCTGGTGCGGTTTTCGCTTTAATTGGCTGCAGTTGGTTGAAAGTTTTGAAACATGAAAGGAGAAAGCGAGTGATGACATTGATGAAATGCTATGTCCATGCGTCCAGTGTTCAAAATTCAAAAAAATATCTCGTTCTAGCTCACTCAACCGTCAAAATTGACGTCGATTGATGTTCCAAGTTTCAACCACATCAATAGCTTGGAAGTAACCGCTAAGGCATTAAGTACTATAATAAAATCGAGACTGATAGAGGAAGAACCAGAGGATGGAGAGGAAGAAGAAGAAGAAGAAGAAGCTGGATCTTTTGTATGTAAGTGGAGATCAAGACCCCCACTGGCCTTGAGGCTTGATCAGCCATTGGATTCACAGCAGTAGAGGTTGTTGCTACGGATGCGTAACGTAGGTGTCCTCCTACTATGGTTGTAAGGGTGATGAGTCGATATGCAAAGCCAAATTAGTAGTAGAAGACAAAACTTAGTTTGTTCTGGTGTCGGTAACTAGTATTTGTTAATTAAGTCGCTTAAAGTTTGAGCCTTATAATCGGGACTTAGAACTGTAGTACAGCGACGGCAGTGACCGCTATAATAATCTGATCAGGACCTCAACAACCCATTTTTAATATTTGGGTAGCTGCAGAGACAGAAGAGTCAGAGTCCAGGAAACGGGGAATTCTGAGATTTAGTTTCCTCCCCCGGCTGAAAATTAAATCGATCGACTTCAGAATCTCAGATAAGAGAAGATGTGAATCAAATAATAACCGACCGAGCTCAAAAGTGAGAAAAATATACTTTTACTTTTTATTCTTTGCCGTCTTCTTTTCAAGAAATGCAGGAACATCAGAAACAGAGTGACGTATAAGACGGCAATCTCTATTACGAGGAGTCATATTTCATCCTCCTCGGGCATTCACACGGACCTAAGAGTACTAAAACTTTCGTCTAAACTTCAATTTTCTCCCTGCATTCATCCCTACTACCAGAACCCCCACCAGACCAAGTAACACCCCTTCTTAACTTATCCACGACCCTGATAAAAGAAAAAAAAAAAAAACAAAGCTTCAGGCAAGGACGGGTTCAACGGAATCGGGCTTGGGTTCAATTTCAAAGGCGGAGACGGGGAAGCTTCGGCCGAGACCGGCGGGGGTCTTGAAGGTAATCTGGCCGGAAGCCGGATCGTTGATGTACATCTCGGAGAGGGTGATCCAGATGAGGAGCTCCTTGCTCTTGACGCCGGTCATCCTCTTCATCCGGCGGTCCTCCACGAAGGCGGTGACCTCGGTGGCGTAGGACACCTGGCGGCCGATCTTCTTGAAGTGGTGGTCGCACTTCTTCTTCTGGATGAGCCAGACGAAGCCCGACTGGCGGTTGTAGCCGCACTCCACTAGGTCGGTGAGGGGGAGGAGGCCCCTGGGGAGGTGGAGTTCTTCCAACAAATCCATGGATTTCTGCTTGCAAATGGCGTCCCCGTGGTAGACTTCGGCGTTCTCGCGGTGGGTGGCGATCAACTGAGACGACATTTTCGCCGGAGACGACTGGATTCCTCTCAGAAGCTCTTGGAAATTAAGGGTTTTCCGGGTGAAGGGAGAAACAGAGGGTGAGAAGAGAAGGGGGGGATGAACGAGAAAGATACTTGATAAAGCTTGTCAACACCCCACGCATCCGGTGCGGCTTTATACATCTGGACTCTGCAGGTGGCGCCACGTTACGGAAATACCCCTCTTCCTCTCTTTGCTTTACCGGGTTAGGAAATCATCAATTTTTGTATTTATTGCACGCTACAAATATGTCGTTGAACAGTGATATAAGTACTGCAGTTTTACACGTTGTAAGTAAGAGATAAACTCGAAATAAAATTTATTATATTTATTTTTTAAATAAAATATTATCTATCTATTCTATTAGTAAATCTTAAATCCTAATTTTTTTTTTACGTACACGTCCAACTATACAAATAAAATCATTCATAATAATAATCCACTTCCTTATGATTAGGGGAGGCCCTAGTCGGGATACACATGGGATTGGTTTTTTATTTTCTCTCGTGAGGAGTCGGATCGGATTTACATGGGATAAATAATGCATTCATCTTCCTTTATCCTCGTTCATTAGTATTATTTTGGTTTTCATTAATGAAGCACCCGTGAAAATATCGGTCTAGGTCTAAAGACATGACAGCCCTCCAAGTTATCTACCTACTTGTCTGTACTTCCTTTCTTTCTTGTAATTTTTCGAGATTATTATATTCTACCTAATGCTAAAACTATATTGCAAGTGTTGAAATTGGGAGGGAGTTCATTAGTTAGGAGGAATACTCGTGGAAGAGATGGAAGAAAGGCGAAGGAAGGGCAGTGGGGAGGAATCCGATGCTGACTGGCTCGATGAAGCACGAAAGAATGGTGTACTACTAATTATACTGATCTGCTGCCTGCATTAACGTCGCCCAACTGTCCCCTCCACCTTCCCCATTCTGATACCTTATGAGCCTTGACGGGGCCAGAGTGGGTAGTTGGAGGTTGGGAACAGAAGCTTCCTTCTCTAGCTACGTTCCGTCCATATTGATCCTACTCAACACTCTGGCTCGCTTCATGGTCACTGCAGATGGAAAAGAAGAAAAGGCCAAACTAACTCCGTGCAACACCGCACCGCCACCCCTTCACCTGCCCCCGACCTCGCATTTATGATTCACGTCTCCGGCCCTACTCTTTTCCTCTCTCTCTCTCTCTCTCTCTCATTTCTACATATGCATCAATATCGCTGGATAGTTCGATCATTGCTGCCCTCCACGAGGTTTGGTAAACAGGCGTCAGCCTGATATGGTCAATTCGGCCTCTCCAGTGCCCAACATCGGTCATGGAGATGCGGACGACCGAACAACGTTGGGTGTCTTGGGAGTACGTAGATCACTGCTTCAACAGTTCGAATAACGTCGGTGTGAAGGATGGCATGAGAGATAAAGAGAGGGAATACGACTTTAAAGTTTTCTAAAAGGACACGGACCTACGCAATGTGGCTTTCAAGGACTTAAAGATCGGGCTCATAATGAAATGGTAGGTTTTCCGGATTCGTCTAATAATTTTACCTTCTGTTATTATAATGCTACGCGTGTGGCGCTAATGGAGTACAGTCCTTTGTACTGTTTGACGTGGAGTATGGGACCTACAAATATAATATCAAACGGTACCCAAAAATTACCCAACGCCGTAAATATAACATTCTTTTCTAGAAAAATGATAACAGTAGTTTCTAATTTTACTTTAAGGTTTCACGGTGACGTGGGCTGCATAGTCGGTGGACAGGAGACAATTTAGGGTTTAGGGTTTAAGATTAAATAGGTTTTAGTTTTTGATTTTAAAAACTAAAATTTCATAAATTTTATCTCTAAGTTTCTTTGTTGCAACACTCTAAGTAAAAGATAAAATCTAATCTGGATCTGCCAATTAGGCTGCCGGAGGAGAGCCACCGCTCACTTTGAATAACTGATATATTTTTCATTTTCTATTATTGTAATCTGGTCGACTATGTATAATATATATAATATCAAGATGATAAATGAAGGCTTCGTCGAGTCGACTAGGCCCATATGTCTTACATAAATAATGTTGGGCTTTAGGTGTACGTGGGGGTGAGAACGAGGTCCTACGAGACCTGAAAAGTCAAAGACCACTTTGCACTTTCCCGGTTCAACCAACCAGGCTAAACAAGGAGACCCGGTTTGTTTGGTGTTGGTCTGATGATTTCCGGTTCCTTCGACGATCGGCGATTCGGCGGAGACGGATCCACGGACAGAGTCAAGAGATCGAAAGTCTGCGAAGAGCGCGACCGTCGGACTGAACTTCTCGTTCTTCCTGATATTAAAACATGAAAAGACGGTCGGATCCAAGAGATAAAGGGCGTTGACTATAGTTCTTCATGGTCGTCCCGCCTTTAAAGCCTTGAACACATCGTTTCTTCCGATTTCCCGTCTCCAATTTTGGTTTAGGCTCGTCGCCCGTGTCGATAATTGAACTATACAAAACCCTAGTTTAGAGGGACAGAGTCATGTCAAAATCTCTTCCTTATTCGATGAAAGATGTTACCTACGACAATGCAAAGTTCCGTCACAGATCCCTTTTTCAGGTGTGCAGCTTACTGCTTTACTTTTTTTTTTTTTTTGTTTTCCCGGATCTTATGTCTATCAGATCGAGCTACTCTAACTTCGATTGTTGGCAGTCTTTGGGCTACAAATTCCGTTTTTCTGTGCGAGCTACAATTGTCGTAGTATAACTCACTTTGCTGCTCTTGTTGTTTTATTTGTGATCAAGTATTTATGTTGATTCGCAAACCAGCTCTTAGCATTCATGACATTGTGAATACTGAAAAACCTGTCATTCTATTCTCAATAACAAAACCTCTCTCTCTTGTTCTTGCTCCCCCCGCCCCTTGTCTCTTCATTTTTTGCTGAATAGATCCGCCTATTTAAAATCTTGGATCGTGGACATTTTTATTTCCTCATATTTTAGTTGTTATTCCCTTGTGCCAATTGTAGTTTTTGTTTTATTCAATCAACAAATTTCAACGTTAATACCATCATCAGTTACTATTGTTTTTATCATGTACAGATAATTAGTCAGGTATTGCTCACTAGTAGCCGCAGACGAAACCGTTTCAGATGCTCCACTGGAAAATTTTTAGCTCTATTGATGGTCTCTGGCCTTACGTATCTCGTGCTGACACATGAAAGTCCCATCAGTTCCACTTCTGATAGACTTGTTAAAGGAACTGCTAGCAATCTACGGAAACTCTGGAGAAAGCCTCCAAGGCTTCCTCCTTCTGAATATGGAAGTTCTATCCTTGATCCGGACAAGCTAAATTCTATTTCTGAATGGGTATCTAGACAAGAAAAGGTTAAAGATGCTTTTGTCCATGCATGGTCTGGTTATAAAAGGTTTGCACTCGGTTTTGATGAACTTAAGCCTTTGAGCCGGGTAGGAGTAGATGGACTTGGAGGATTAGGGGCCACAGTGGTGGACTCTTTAGACACGGCCATGATAATGGGTCTTGATGACATTGCCTCTGAAGCGGGGTCTTGGATTGAAAATAATCTATCCAAAAGGATTAAAGAGAAAGGACAAGTGAATCTCTTTGAGACTACTATACGAGTATTGGGTGGTCTATTAAGTGCATATCATCTGAGCATGGCCAAACCAGGAGGCGAATTGGGAGTTTCTAGAGCGCACAATGGGTCTAAACCTGAAGCTTATCTACAAACCGCAAAAGATTTGGCTGACAGATTACTATCGGCTTTTACATCCAGTCCAACTGCCATTCCTTTTAGTGATGTTGTTCTTCGTGACCGCTCGGCACACCCAGCTCCAGATGGGTTGAGTAGTACTGCAGAAGTTTCTACACTGCAGCTTGAGTTTAATTATCTCAGTGCTATTTCGGGTGATCCATGGTACACTACTGAAGCAATGAAGGTCCTTGAGCATTTCCGGACTCTTCCTAAAGTGCAAGGGCTAGTGCCAATTTTCATCAGGTAGGATTGGTTACATTTCTCTCTAATGAGGTTATACTTGACAGGACTGTTGGCATTCATTCGATGGTGTCAAGAGTTCTAACTGCCAAAACACCTGTCTTCTTCTTCATGCTATTCAAAGTTCTTAATCTTTTTTTCAAATTTTTGAAAGCTGTTTCATTTTCTAGCTGACTTTTAATCTGCTCTTTGAACTTATTGAACATTTTTATGTGTGCCAGCCCTCACACAGGTGAGTTCAATGGAGATAATATTCGACTCGGATCTCGAGGAGACAGCTATTATGAGTATCTCGTCAAAGTTTGGCTTCAACAGGGTGGGAACCATAATAATAATTCCAAGTATTTATATGACATGTATGAGGAAGCAATGAGGGGGGTAAAAGAACGTCTTGTTCGTAAGTCTATCCCAAAGGGACTCGTCTTTGTTGGGGAGCTTCCTTCCGGAGCTGATGGTGCCTTTAGTCCGAAAATGGATCACCTGGTATGAGTTTGGTTCTTTTACATATTGTCAAAAAGCTGAGTGTTGGTCCTTGAGAATTCAATCTTTAAACCTTTGAAAGTGGGTAAGTCTTTTTAGGGTACTTCAGTTTTACTTTGCAGGTCTGTTTCCTACCAGGAACACTTGCACTTGGTGCTACAAAAGGAATCACAAAGAAAAAGGCAATGGAAAACAACTTACTCACCATTGAAGATTTGGACAATCTGCACCTGGCTGAAGATTTGGCACATACATGCTTTGAAATGTATGCAGTGACAGCAACTGGTCTAGCACCTGAAATAGCTTACTTCCATATAGAGGTTGGTTTAGTCATATTTTTTTGTCTGCTGGGATTTGGGTGCCTTCTTCTTGATTTTTTTTTCTTTCATGTAGAAAACTTATGAGGTTTTACTTGGTGCAGGGAGCTTATGAGGAAGGCTTTGATGGGGGCAACAAGAGTTCAGAGTATATGAAGGATATTATAATTAAACCCCTTGACCGTCACAATCTTTTGCGTCCAGAGACGGTGGAGTCTTTATTTGTGTTGTATCGAATCACTGAAAATCCTAAGTAAGCTCTTCACTCTGTTAACAACGTTTTTAATGGCAAAATAACTGTGATCTCTCTTTGATACCAGAAAATCAAAAGTAAACTCTTCCCTTTTTTTTTCGTGTTTTTTAACATTTGGTTTGATTTCTTTTGCAGGTACAGGGAGTGGGGTTGGCAAATATTTGAAGCCTTTGAGAGGTACACAAAGGTTGAGTCTGGGGGGTATACTTCCTTGGAGGATGTCACAGTTGTGCCTCCTCGTAGAAGAGATAAGATGGAAACCTTCTATCTAGGAGAAACACTGAAATATTTATACTTGCTTTTTGGTGATGACAATATCCTTCCTCTAGATAAATTTATTTTCAATACCGAAGCTCATCCCCTACCGGTACATCCAAGCACGAAGGCAGAATAACTTTTGCAGTGGATTTATTGAGGAAAGACTTTAGTGTCATGAGGCCCCCTCGAGCATTTTGCAATTGGAGGAACCATCCACCTCGGGCTAACCAGGAGCTTTCCATCTAGCCTTAGCACGAGAAGATTGCTGGGACAAGTTTTGGTGCTTCCCTCTTTCTTTTCAGCCTCGGTTGAGTTGTAACTTCACGGCGAAACTATTTAATCTCTTCTTGATTCTTTTGCCAATTGTAAAACTTACATGTTACATACTTTTACACTCAAGGGTTTAGTCTTCAAAAGTTGAATACGATGGATGTACCATAAGGCCCCCGATTTAGTTGTGCTGTACAATTTTCCTATTGCCCATTGAGCTTTGATTTGTAACTGTGATATATTGACAATTCTTGCTAGTGCAAGAAGCACATTTGTGTCATTGGCTGCTTTATAGCTTTTCAAGAAATGTTCACAAAACGTTCCCGCCGTTCCCGTTCTCAATCAGGAACAGGTGGTCTCCGTCTCGTACAACACTAATATCATCTACTTCTGCATTCTCGCCGTTTACCACTTTGACAAGATGGTGGACCCCAAATTTTTTACCTGCAGTTCATGATTAGACGGCGTGATGGGTTAGAGATGTAGAAAGGGCTTCTGCTTGTTTGTTTGTCAAGGGATTTCTTAGTCTGATAAATGGAAGTTTCAGGGCTAAAGAGAACAAGAAAAGGCTTACCTCCAATTCTGAGTAGCTCTTCCACAGACTCTGGTAGAATTATTAACTTCCCCAGCTGCGGTTGAGATACACTTTTCAAGTGTATGGTCACTCTTTTGTTCGTAGGTGCCAAACATTTGCTCTCTGGGAGGTCTCTTTGACAGGTTGAACAGGGTTCAGAAGCGTTCTTTGCGGACAAAGAGCTTGAATTCTCCAGCGGCGTACGCTTTTGATGCTCATCATTTTTCTGTCTCGTCAACCTTTCTAGTCCCGTTATATCTATTCTAAGATCATCTGTGTTCGCTTCTCTGCTTTCCAAACTTCCTAACACGGTAGAGCTATCTTCCTCGGTTATGGGGGTCCTTCCTGCCAGTGAAAAATCAGTTGGTCTGTTGTAGCCTCCATGTAGCCATTCCCTTAAGACTAGTCCCGGATCCATAAGTGGGACACCGGCACCCAAGATATCCAGCACCCTGAGTCTCTGTAAGACGGATGGAATTTCTCAGCTACCTTATCCTAAAACTGGGAGAAATCTTAATTAGTTTACACTGAATAAAGCCTATACCTGCAGAAGGTTCTTCATGATAATACTTCCGTCTTCCATATTCGCGTGTATTATGTTCACGAGGGATGTCCTGTTTAGTCGCAAGATTTGGGAAAGTTCTCCGGTCTTCACCGTGAATGGCTGCGGTCTGTCACACAGAACCCCGATTTCCCCAAACATTTCCCCGGTCTCCCCGCTACGACGGACCTGAATGAAGCGAGAGAGGTTCCTAAAGATCAGTATCGTTAGTTTTTCATGAATTTTCTTTTGTGAAAAGCAGGGGTTTTCGTTGACAGTGCTTACTTGATGGTTCTCATTTTGATGGATTATGAAATCCTGCGATCACAAACCGCGAACAAAGGAGCAATGTTAGTTTCAAATTAGTAATGGGTTTTCGTTTTTTAGTGATGGGTTCTTCTTTTTTCATGAAAGAAGTTATCGTTGACTCTACGTACCACTGAGCCAGACACAAGTATGTAAATGTCAGCAGGGAACTCATTCTGGAGCATCACTTCTTCGTTGGGTGGAAAGTACTCGGCCTGCATTTCTGGAACCTGTCCAGAGTTTAAACGAATTTGATCAAACAAGAGAATTGAGGCGAAACGAAATTAGTCTCAGTATCAGTAAAGCAACTAAACTGGTCTTACCAGTTGGAAAAGACAATCATGAGAGACTCCTTGGAAAAGATAAACTTTCTGAATGATGGGGAAGAAAAGGAAGTGAGCAATGCTTGCTCTTATCGCCTTGGGAAGACCATTCAAGGTCTCTTGCTGTTTGAGACCCTCTGTTTTGAACCTGAGACACAGATGGGACAACATCTGGTCCTCAATCCGCAGTGGCAACTTATTTCGAGCTGCGAATTCCGAAGCTGCCTGGACTGTATCTCTCTGCATCATTTATCCCATTAGCAAGAAACCAAAGAGAGTGGCGTCAAAATTCAAGAACAGGAATTTGTAAGCGAATTGAGGTCTGAGAAACTAGTTACCCTGAACCCCATCGTAGAAAAGCTATTAACAGTTCAATTTTTAGTTTTACGAGTTGAAGAACATCAAACAGTCTTGGAAGTCTGAACTAACTACAAAAGGCTTGGAAAGTGACCTACAAAACAGACTGTGGGCCAGGGAAGGATTTCTTGTCCTTCCACCATGATCGAGGTTATTTATTTATTCATTAAAGCTCCACTGCCGAATAGGTGCAAAAGTTGAGGCCCACATCTGTTCAGGACGCCAACCAACTCACGGATCATTAACTGTAATCTCGTTAGTGGGTCTGCAACAAATAATTCGCCACAAAAAGGAAGAGATACAGAAGTTTCGTCTCCTCAAATCTTTATGGATGGGCGGGCATTAATTATCTTAGAAAATCATTTACGAGAACTAGTTTATAGAAACACAGAGGAGGCCTGGAGGAGGAAGACGAGGGAAGGCCCTTTAACTGAAATTTTAAGTAAAAGGGAATCCTCTGTAAATCCATTGCTAGTATTCGGTAAGAGAGAGAAATGAGTACTTACGAAGTTTCTTGTGCGGCTTGTTCCATGGACAACAAGGTTCGTCATGTTTCCGATGAGATAAGCAGTGAGACCCAAGTTGAAGAGCATGTAGAAGAGAATGAAGAGCATCTCTCTGGGGTTCTCCGCGTGGAGGTCTCCGTACCCCGTCGTTGTTAGAGTCGTGATGGACCAGTACATTGCGGTCACATACCGAACCCAGAGACTCTGCTCTTTGAAGTCCGGCATCACCGCTCCAATCCATGTCTTCTTCGGGTCGGGGTATCTGTCCGCGATGAGGTAGTTGAAACATCCCCCGCAGTGAACAGCGAACAGAGTGACCTGCGCAGAGAACGCGTTGGGACATGTCAAGAGAGAAAGAATGAAGGGAAGGGAAAGACCAGAAATAAAGTTAAAATTAATCCAGGGAAGAGAGATGAGCAAGCTTACGGAGACAAGCTTCGTGCAGCGGGTCCAGAAGTAGTTGAAGCGGATATCTTTCTCGAGTCTGAGGAGGGAGGAAAAGATACATTATTTATTTGTTCAAAATCGCGGGATTCGTGAATAGAATAATCGAATGGAAAGGAACAGAGTTTGTGCTGGTATTGTCCACCTTGCGAAGAGGGAGCTCACCCGCCGGAGGCGCCAGAGTCGGAGGAAGTTGAGAAATTTGAAGCCGAGGTTGCTGCCGTGTTTTTTGTGGAGGAGACTCAAAGACTGGAAAGGTATCGTGGAGCAGACATCGAAGATGAACCAGGTGGATACGTACCTGTGGGTCCAGTCCAGAGCGTAGAAAAAAAATTAAAATTAAATAAGCCATAACAATCCAAAGAGTCTGGAAATTAAACCCACTGTCGTCGATCACTTCTGTTTTTTTTGTTTCTCTTTTCAATATACATATATATATATCTACGAGAATGTGGAGGAGCTCAGAAAGCTAGGTAGCTACTGAAACTAGCTAAATTAAACAGGGGATGCAACATGAACATTACCTGGACGCGATTTTCTTGGGGTCGTCTACGAGGAGGTAAGACCTACGGTCGAGAAAGGCTACGAAAAAGGTGAGGATGATGTCAATGGCGAAGAAGGCATTCACAATATTATCAACGACGAAGAGCAAGTCGGGCCTGTACTTGAGGAATGCGAATTCGAAGGGGCAGATCCAGGCGGAGTAAACCACCAGAGGAATCAGAAACATCTGCCATGCCCTGAATTAGGAGAAGAGGAAAGCAAGTTTCATCAATCCGTATAAGCTGCATTTTGATCATTCATGTATATATATTCCAAAACAACAAATCACAACGTATATACGCTGAAGAATTAATAATATTTGAAGCACCTCACCTATAGCGAGGATCAAATGGAGAGACGATACGCTTCCTGAGCTGCACAGACTGGTTGATTTGGGCTCCCAGTGATGGCAAGAGATCGCTTGAGAAACTATGGCTACCGTGATCCGCCCGGAACTCGTCGCGGCAGAAGCGGTTGCAGAAAGAAAACGACATATTGATTGATCGCTCCTAGCTAGCTCGCTCGTTAATTCGATGGTGTCTTTATAAGTAAGTAGTACTCCTAGCCGAGGGAACGAGGTGTACAACTCTCGAAGGTGCTGGTGGTATTGTATATAAAGGATAGAAGGTGATTATGATATATGTTCAAGAGGAGGAAGGCAGAGGTGGGTGTGTTGGTAGCTTCGCTGGGATTGAAGGGATCAAGGGGATTATTCCCCGGGAAAGGTGGTGGAAAGAGGTGAAATTAAGAGTAGAAAAGGCGCGAGCGGGGTTTCACAAATCTGTCAGGAAAATTAAAAAAAAAAAAAAAAAGAGAAAGAAAGGAAGAAAAACAGTGGGGGACTTGGGTAGTAAGAGTGAAGAGTACTAGTACTGGTGGTGCAAGTGGCAGACAGGAGTTCACTCGTCGACTGCAAATGCTGATCAGTACTCGCGGGAGCCGATCGATCCACCAGAGACGTAGTGAGGGGAGGGACGCTTGCCCGCCCCTGGTGGGAGGTCCATTAGCAAATCAAAGTGACGGTGGTTTGAAGAATTTAGCCATATACAATTGAGTACTCGTTAACGCAAGTTTCGTTTGTTGGCGATCAGTACCCGCCCGAAACGAACCAGACAGGGGAAGATTGAGGTTCAAAGGTACTCCAGATCGTGGATGCCACATGGACCAGACTGATCAGCTAAATGCCTCCTAAATCGATCGATAGGGGCCTCTCCATATACTCGTATAAATTACACCTTGATTAGTATTGACATCATGCGTAAATCAAAGAGTGAATCAGTGATATCTATATATGTATACATAGTACTCGTTCCCGGCTCCCTGACGACTTTATAATTACCAGAAGAGGGCCGGGGTACCACTTTTATATGTTCGTATTAAAGGATTCAGTACTGATATGCATTGAGAGATATGCACAGACCCACTTGCTGGGACGAGCAGCAGTTGGGTCTGATCTTATGGGCGGCATGCTGAGGGAGGGACCGCAGCTTGCAGTAGGACACTCTGTCGAACATTAAGGCGTACGTCTCTGTGTCTTCTCTCTCTCTCTCTCTCTCTCTCTTTTCTTGATATCTCTCGTGGTGGGTGGGAGGGAGTAACGAATTCATTCACAAGAACCAGAAAGATAAACGGAGATGAGAGCTGCAGGACGTAGACCATCCGTTCGTAGGTCCAAAAAATTTGTTGTTATTATGGGAAGTGCGTGTATATATCCTTTTCACTGTGTTCCGTTCGCGGCCTGAAAGCAGGTTGGCCGTTTCAACTTTCGGAAGAGGCGTGTCTGCAATTCAATTTCATTGGCAGGGAACACGAAGCGGGGTTGGGTTTCCACGGATAAGGACGCGTAGATGGAGGAGGAGGAGAATCGAGGAGGATCGAGGAGAGAGAGCTAGAGCTTGCCTGATAAGTTTCTAGCTCGTGAATGGGACAAAATTCCAAAAAGTTTATAACAAAAAAAAAAAAAAAAAAAAACCAAGTTCCGGTTTCTCGTTTTCTAAAAGAAATCACGAGACGAGAGGGACTTTCTACAAACACATCACGGGGGAGGGTTGCAATTATAACCGATCGACGAGTCCAGAGCAGAAAATTAAAAACCCCTACAATATTCTTCCTTTTAAGTTCCGATCCACATTCAAAGTCTTGGTTATGGCGGATTCCACTTGTCATTTGTCTCCTGCTCCACATCCTTCTGCTTGGGTCAACTTTAAACTGGGCCCAGTAACTGCCAACCATCTAGGCCCACGCTCCACGATTCCTTCCTTGTTCGTTTTCTTCCCTCCCGTCGGAGATCCGATCCTCTCCTGGTCCCTAACACCACCGCCGAGTCAAACCTGATCATTGAACGCCGTTTATGGACAAAGCCAGCTCCCAGATATTTTTTCCTGATATTATATAATAAAAGAGAATTATCTCCTATCGTTTTTTCATATTAATATTTCCCATCGACATTTTGCACGTGTGACACGTGTAACAGTGTAATGTAGGTCGGTCGTCCGGGTCGAAACTGTTCTTAAACACGGTTGGTCCCACCCCATTAAAAAAAAAAAACGTCGGCCCTAAGCGCAATTGATAAAGGAGAAATGATATCAGTACTTCGAAGTTTTACTTCGAAGTTTTATAGTCTGACGTGGATGTCTTATGTGGCATCCACGTCAGCTGCCTACTTGGCAAAGAGGGAGAGAGGAGAGAGGCCGGAGCGGGAGAGAGGCCGGAGTGGGAGCGGGAGAGGGAGAGAAGCCGGAGTGGGAGAGGGAGAGGACGGAGCGGGAGAGGGAGAGAGGACGGAGCGGGAGAGGGAGAGGGAGAGGGAGGGAGGCCGCTGAGCGGAGGGAGAGGGAAGGGGGGAGACGCCGCGAGGGAGGCCGCCGAGCGGAGGGAGAGGGAAGGGGGGAGACGCCGCGAGGGAGGCCGCCGAGCGGAGGGAGAGGAAGGGGGCCTCTGCCCCGCCGCGGCGCGTGAGGGAGGCCGAGGTCGCCTCCGCCCAGCCGCGGCGCGTGAGGGAGGCCGAGGCCGCCTCCGCCCCGCCGCGGCGCGTGAGGGCGGCCGAGGCTGCCTCCGCCCCGCCGCGACACATGAGGGAGGCCGAGGCCTCCCCGCCATGGCGCCTCCCCCCTTCCCTCTCACTCCCGCTCGGCGGCCTCCCTGGCGCGGGAATGGAGGCCGAGGCCGCCCCGCCGCGGCGCCTCCCCCCTTCGCTCTCACTCCCGCTCGGCGGCCTCCCTGGCGCGGGAAGGGAGGCCGAGGCCGCCCCGCCGCGGCGCCTCCCTTCTTCCCTCTCCCTCCCGCTCGGGCGGCCTCCCTCCCGCTCGGGCGGCCTCCCTCCCTCTCCCTCCCGCTCGGCGGCCTCCCTCCCTCTCCCTCCCGCTCCGGCTTCTCTCCCTCTCCCTCCCGCTCCGGCCTCTCTCCCTCTCCCGCTCCGGCCTCTCCCTCTCCCGCTCGGCCTCTCTCCCTCTCCCGCTCCGGCCTCTCTCCCTCTCTCCCTCTCTCCCTCCTTGCCAAATGGCAGCTGACGTGGATGCCACATAAGACGTCCACGTCAGACTGTAAAGACCGACAGTAAAATGTCGCAATGCGTATATCACGACTCTTGATAAAGTTACTAATAATTAATCACTCGGCAGGGAGGGTCCGGCGAAGAAGAAAGAAACAAAGGGTCTAAAGGGAGATTTTAAAAAAAAAAAAACACCATGAAGAAAAGGAATATATGGTCAAAAAAACCCCTCGTGGACCGGTGTAGATGCTCTCAGACGTCTGCTCGGCCAGGTTCCCACTCCGGGCGGGGTCGTTGTCTAGGGGTGCTTTTGTCAATTGACACTTGTTTCCATATCCAGTAGTTAGTTTAGATTACCCGCGTAGTCGCATTAACCGACGTCGACATTGCCGCCCCTTCTTTCTCCCCTGGCCCCCAAGGACTCCCTAATAAAAATAAATAGAACAAAGTTCATGCTAATTAAGTGGAGATAATGTGGCAATATTAAGTAGTAGATTATCTTAATATTAAAATTTTCTAAAACATAATTACTCTAACCAGTTTACCCATTGCACGTACCCGATTTTGAATGCATACATAATAGTTGCATGCCCAGTATTAGCAAATTACCTCATTTAATTGATAATGATATATAACTTAATTGGTCAACCATACTAAACATAATAGTCACACCACCGAACCATTGAAAAGGTATCCTTTTATATATATTATCTCAAAGTAACTACCGTGGTTAATTAAATATTATGTAAACCCATATATAATTTTGTTTTGGTGAATATAAACCCAAGTTTAAATACCTCTCCTTTTATTAATTAACCTCTTAGTTCACAGTTGTCTCGGTCAATTAGTTGTTACAGCAGTCTAGCTAGGGGTCTGTCTCATCACTTGTGAGGGGAGTCCGCGAGAGGAGAACAGAAACAAGCTGTAGAAGATAATATCACACAAATTTGAAGGAGCCCACGGAGGGAAGAATGCATTATTAGAAAGAAAAATGATATCAGTATTTCATAATTTTACTCAGAGGTTTTACATCATGACGTGGTTGCATAGTTGGCGGTCTAAGTAAGAGAAAATCTAGGGTTTAGTGTTTACCCATAATATAGGTAGAATATTTTATTAGAAAAATAAATTTTACAAATTTTATCTCCGAGTTTGTCTCCTACTGTATGCCACGTCAAAATATAAAGTCTTAGAAGTAAAAAGTCGTTGTACTTATATCACTGCTCTACCAGAAAACTTTTGAGAGAAGTGGCTTTGGGAGGGTTCAGTTCATGCATGTGGGGGTCTCATGACCTCCCATGCATTCAGTACTACTCTTTGTCAAAGGGACTTAATTAGCAGCCCCTGCTACGTGATTGGTCTCGAGATCATGTGAGATCACGTGGGAAAGAAAATGGATCATGTAGACCACGCATAGGTGGTCCTTTCCTATACATAGTGTGGCCTTGTTCTACACCATAGCTTGTTCTCTTCTTCTCGTGCAGCTAGCGCCGCCGGTGGTCCTTCCGATCGACTTCCTTGGTTGTCTAGCCTGACCGGCTTTACTCTTTCAAGGATGATCGTCTTCAATAAATGAAAGGTACGTATATATATAGAGGGTGCCTAATATCATACTTTTCTAATTCTCCCATTTTCCCGTTCTATTCAGTGGCTCTAGCCCGCTACTCATTTTGACTCTCATGAGCTGGGCTCCTCTCAAGCTCGTCTAGATTCCTCGGAATCTTTTCCATATATTCGCTCGTTCGCTTGTATATATTAATTAGTACGATGGCAACAGTATTAACTGCCGGGAAAGATGGGTTCTGGCGTTCATATATCTGCAGCCGGTGACTTATACATTAATCACCGGAGGTCCGGAGGACCCAAATAAGCAAGTCACGTACGTATTTTTGTGGAAAAGCTTTGATTAATTCTCGAAATTAAAGTATAATTATAACGTACAGTACTAGTACTTATCTAAGCGTACGTAGCCAAAATGGGGGAGGCAACTCGATGTGGAAGGCCGAGCGCGACCCACACGCAAGGCTGTCTCGATCGGCCTCTTCCCCTGCAACCACGGAGGGCTCACCTGAAAAGATGCCGGCCGGGGAGCCATCATCGGAGAATTAATTAAGAAGGGAAGGGACCCATTGAAAATCATATCGCAGAATGAGTGGAATTCCTTAAATGATCTGACACCGATTCATTGATCACGTACATACACATTCCTCATTAGCTACATCAGCTTGCTTTGTAATTTTTTCAAGGGTACTGGGTACGTGGGACCCGCATGTGAAGATCACTCAGGACCATCGAAAAATATGCAGCTAGCTAGCTAGTATTCTTTAGTCTTCAATTTCTCTCTCTCTCTCTCTCTCTCTCTCTCTCTCTCTCTGCCGAGACCTATATACCCAGCTTATTCTTTCTTAATTTGGCTGCTTTTTTTTTGGTTTTCTTTATTCCCCAGACAATATTTGTCCCTTCGGCAATGAATCAAACTTCTTATATATGTGGTAGTGCAGGAAGACCCCACAAACACCCTTTTCTAACCGCGCGTAATACCCTAATTCGCACATGATCATGGCCACAAGGGTACTAGCTGTTTAAGATTTTGAGGATTAATTTATCGTTCCCAGAAGGAACAGATTATTTGGGAGCCAATTTTTCAGTTGATCGACATAACATGTCATCGTGGAATTTGTTGTTGGTTGATATATTGATCAGTTGATCGGCAATGAATATCATAACATATCAGCTCAGATGGTCGGCTTAAATATTTGTTAATTAATAAGCGACCGAGTGCCGAGTAGTCGGAGTCGGATTTATGAGGGTACGTTAAAAAATCAGAACTCCTTAATTTGCTATAGCTACCTGCAGAAGCTTGTTTTTTTTCCAATGAATCATCATTCGTTACATCACTTCTGAGCCCCAACCCCAGCAGGTAGAGAGACTGGGATGGCGTTTTGTTAGTACGATCCTGATCGAGGGATCAGTTGACAAGAATTTAATCAACACACAAGCCTGCATCTGCATCTGCATCAGTACTGCATGTGACCCACTGGGGCATTTTTGCTTTAGTGGTTGGCGAGGACACACAGAATCCCATGTGAGGCTCAGATTGAGGGGCACCAAATTAATCATGATGTGGCCGATGGTTGTTGTCTAGTAACCTCTTGGGAAGGAGGTAGTATAATTTTAATAATAACGATAATCCTTATTCATATGAGGTGGAGCTATATTGGGTCCGAAATATATGGTCCACGGTCATGGATTCCATCAGTGGTCGGCGGGAGGTTGCAGTTATCCATCCGTATCCAGCTTGAAGATCACAATTGCTCAAGATCATCAGGGGAAGGAGGAAATTAGTTGGAAGGGGGAGGGGGCAACCGGGGAAGATGGTATAAATTAATATATCACATGTTTACGTCTGAATGGGATCACTTCGTGAAGGCTAGCTTTCTGTCTTTCACGTCCTTTTTTGACGCCAAAATATTGCTCTCAATCATTTCATCATATCTTACCCATCTCTGGCACCCTACTTGCTGTCATGCTAGGACAAGTCGACCATTCGAAGCTCCCCAACTTAGACAACCCAGACAAAATCGATGAAATTAAGCGAGGAAAATCCTCAATCCACAATCCTCAATCCTCAATCCTCATCCCTATCTAAAATTCCCCGGACGACGCGCGATTAGATGTTTTTGGATCCTTCTCCTTCCGGTGAGAACTAATTACCGGTACGAAACCACGAAAACGAAGGCGGTTTCACGATCAGATCGTAATGCATATATATGAATCTAAAAGTTTCACAAGGGGTCGAGTCCCTGGAATATCGGGACCAGCAACGCATTACGTCGAATAAATGAGTGAACGAACGAACGAATGAATCGGCAATGCTATGGTATGTAACCCATTAACGGGTCATGCTCGATCGAGCACATGATTAAATACGTACAGGGCACGCGCACACCCAGCACATGCATGTTAAATATTTTTGAATTATATACATATACTTTTTCGTATTGAGACTTTCAAAGTCTCAAATGAATCATTGACTAGTACGTACCCAGCTTCAGAAACATATTGTTCAAGATATTTAATACTTTTCACGTTAAAGCTAGGCTTGAGTACACTGAAGACGACACTCCTCTGTGGTATCCCTTTCGAGAGCAAAAAATGGGGAATCTGGTAAAGTAGACAGACCTGCTGCCTCCCCGAATTGGAAACGTGGGGTGTACTCTCGTCTCTCGACCCACAAATGCACCCTGACTCACCTCTAATTTACTTGTGAAAATGGTGGACATGACAAACGACGAATGGGAAGGAACCGCAGGTAATTTTATTTTATTATTTCACGAAGAGGAAGGGACATGCACGGTGCAGATGGAGATTACATGTAGGCACAACGAATGGACACCCTACAAGTTGTCTGGTTGTCGTTGGTCGTATCATGAAAAGTAATGGGGGTTCGTAATTTAGTACTCCCACCCATGGAAGGAGGTTCTTAATTGACACTCTTGACAATATTGCAACAATCCGATCATAAAGGCGGCATTAATTTTCCAGCTTCTCATGTGATTCTTTCACACTGATCATGATATTGATCGACTGGTGTTCTCCAATCTCCACTTATTCTTCTAGCAATTCCGCCAGAATGCGAAGAGCATCTCAAGATATGGAGATTATATTGAGCAATTCTTTGTTCGACCTGCCTCAGCAAAGAAGCATCTGCGGGCTGTGCCAGCTACTTATCACTTGGCCTGCCTAAAATTCTTCAGCCATATTGAATAGAGCTTTTCCTACTCTAAAGCCTGAAATTCCCGAGAATCCCACGGCGACACCTTATGCTTATCGAAGATGGTTTCATCAAGCTTATCGATCGCTTATCTTCCCAGAATAGCCGTCTTCACTACTGTAGTTTATGGATCATAAGGAATCGTTATATGGTCATCCTGATCCAGAATTAAATATTCTGCTCTTTACTTCAGCACCGAAAGTGGAACCATATATTTTCATGGCACGAAAGATTGAGTTTTAGTTAACCAAGATGCCCACGCCTCTTAAATCTCATGCATTGATATAGACTACACGGTGCCTAACCAAAAACAGAAAATTGAGATCATTCATTCATAATCTTATCCCGCTTCAATATATTACAGGTACAACAAGCCTCTTGGTTCATCAACACGCTACAAACGCGAAATTTAACCACTAGCAGAAGAATAATACTATGACAGACAGGATAAAGGAGGCCATTTTGCCGAGTAGGGGGGGCTTGCTGATAGGCAGTGAATCTAAGCGAAAACTACAAAGATAAACAAGAGCAGACCCAGCAATCCATGTCCAACCCGTGCCCGGACTTCGACAGACCCGGATGCTCCCCACACTCTCACTTCATCGATCACAGGTCCACACAGCGAGCTCTTATCATCGGTCCTTGTGTTGTAATAGATACTGTAAAAAGCAATGCGGGTTCTTTCGGCCTTGGCCGTGAATGACAAATTTAGACTCTGGTGAGATGCATTTCCGAGGGGCGTGTAGTGAAAGCTCTCAGCTTGATCCCCGGCAAAGGTCATGACAGCGAGGGGCTGCTTGCATGAGTCTCCAGCTTCCCCTAACGAGAAGGTGAGGCTGTAATCTTTGTTCGGTGTGGTCTCAACCATTTGAGAGATAATGCCTTCCTTCCCAGAGAGCAATTCGATCGCACGTTTACCTTCCGGCACTCTGTAGTGGTTTGAATCAATGTATCTGACAGCTCTGTTGGATTCGACTATCCAACCAGGCAAAGAAGACACCTCTTCGTCAAGGTTGGTGGGAAGTAAGACACCTAAAGATGTGTTCCGGAACATCCACGGACCTTCCTCAAAGTCTCCATTGATAACAGCATTATCTGCAGGGAGGTAAGACAGCATAAAAAGGGTGAAAAGAAATAAAAGATAAATGACTTCCATATTAATATCATTTCAAAGTCTAACAGAGTAGTTTTCTATCAGATAATTTTGCAGAACAACTCTTCCAGGTGTTCAATTCGATAGAAGCGACGCCTCAAATGAGTATTCAGAAAAAAGATCTACGTTCATTTTGAAGTACAAATTTTCACCAATATGTGACTACCTAGCACTTGAATTTCATGGAAGTGATCATGATGGCTTAAAAAATCCATTTGACGCATTTACACCATTACCGAAAGTGCAATCACGCATTTTAGGTGATTTAACTTATTATGCATAATAATCATTGACTTTGAGGCGGTTATTGTTGTTTCATTGAAGGTTCATACTCATCCTAATATTAATGTCCACAATGGAGCCACAACAACGTTGATCTAAATTAGCTCAACTATTTCAAGGCATAATCGTCCCACAGCAATATTATTGTTGATCTAGAAACAGCTCAATTATTACAATGCAAACTACAGCAAGATTTATCCACACATCTATTAACACATTCAACCTACCTAATTCAGGGCAAGCATTAGTTAAGAATCCTAGAACTAGCAAAATTTGAGATATCAAGCCGACAATTCTATATAAATATTAGGCTATTAAACCTCAAAAAGAACAATAGATAAACAGGATATGGAGGGTCGAAGACTTACACAAAAACAAAGACCATACTTATCAAAGTAGTTTTTAAAAATTAAAGTTACAACATTCTTTAACCAAGCACAAATACAAAAAAAATTATTCTAACAGTTTCAAGGTCATCTTGTACACCAACTCCAACAAGAGAAATTTAACTGCAGGCCTTCTTTTCTTTTTTTCATTTTTAGTTTTGAGATTGTGTAGGCGATAATTATTATTGCTAACTTCTCCTGAAGAATCAAAGACTAAGAAGAAGTAATAATATCAATTTTACATGTGATTAAGGATCAGTATTACATCCCAACAATTTGTCATATAAGAAGCTAATGAAGGTACTACTACAACCAAAAACAAGAAAAAGAAGCATTCCCAAGGAGAGACGTTTCATCACTCCAAAATTTCTTTTGCTAATCATAGAAGCTATTCTCGCCAATCAACATTGGATGGAGTTATGTCAATTAAAACTCCTAGTGTTCTACCATTTCGTCCTAATTATCACAGCATAGATTCATTAAACATCATATAATAACACAAAGACATAAAATGTTTCATACCTTTGGGTTTATCAGGAGTGAAAAGCTTCTTGATAGCAATGTCATCAAGGATTGGCCCACAAGTAGGATCATCTTCCATGCCAGTGTTCCTAAATGTTAGTCGTTCATCATCTGACTCAACCATGAAGGCCAAAGCATACAGATCCCAGCCCTCAATATTATAGAGGGTTTGGAGATCAACTTCATGAGAAGAAGATGCAACGGAGACATTGATAGACTCCAGCTGGGCACACGTACGTGCAGCACTGAAAGTGACAGAGTAGATGGATCCCTTTTCCACTTTAATGTCTTGGCTCAGCTCTGCATCATTACCCAGCCTTACTGCATGTAGACCTAATACACCATTCCAAAATGGATAAATTCAGTGAGAAACATGGAACTGAATGCCGTGAAGTTTGTTAAGTAATATAACCAACAGAATTATAATATGGCAACTTCACATTTGATAGCCTTCTGAATGTCCATACACTAGTTAATGGGATTAGTTTACTCGCATCCAATACAGGGCCCTATTAAAATCATTAATAAAGCTACTGTATGTTAAAATGTAATCTATGACTGAGGCTTCTGTATCCGAATTGAAGAGAAACTCCAAAAGCCTTATTTAGCTACCCTTTGTTTTTGTTTCAACAAGATATTGATCAAATAAAAACCAACCTACATCAAAAACATACTAATCCACTGCACATTAACATGTTGGCTATGAGCAGGTGTGTAAGTAAAAAAAATCTCTCATTTCATATAATAGAAGTCCAAAGCAAATTTAGTTTACATGGTAATGGTAGTTTATGAAACTGTCCTTGCAACAGTTTGGATCAGTCACAACATAATGTAGTGCGACACTAAATTTCTTTACTTCTGACTACATGCAGGGTGATGGATTTTATATACATGGCAAGAATGATGAAAATGCCACCAAATCAAAAGCCAACGAGCAAATTTATTTAAGAGCCTTGATTCCAATTTTATTCCATTGTCAACCCACATTTAGGTTCATCAGAATCAGAGTTGGGTAGTTTAATCCCCAAATTGTATGTCCTTAACCTAAATCAGAGGAGAGTAGGCCCATCACAGTAGGAATGAGTCCAGTCCTCGATCCACACGCTAAGTCCTAGGTCAATGCACAAGGTGGGAAAACAATGCTTTTTATTTCACAAGTAACTAGTGTATTTCAATCTTTCCCTATGTGCCGCTTGGTTGTGACAGCTACTTTCTATCAAAAATTTAGAATCCTCAAACCACCACCTATATGCACATGTTCATTTGTCCTGGATGAAATCATATACATATCCACTGATCGAGATAGACTTCGGGCATACAACATTTTTGCTGCAAACATATCCACTGATCGAGAAAGACTTGGGGCATGTAAAATTTTTGCTGCAATATTTGCCTCCATAAAATGATCAGGAGTCCTGTGCATCGATAATAGGTTTTATATTGGGATACCCATATCCGATATATTACTCCATATTACAGCAGAAGTGGGACCAAAAATGCATCAGCTAGTGATATCCCTGAACTACTCTACCCTCCACTCTCACCTTGTCCTTAGAACACATGGTCAGTAAGGAGGAAGATAGATCGATATTTGGACGTAGTGCAAAGTGCAACAAAAAAAAAACAGTTCTGCAGGTCTTCGACCATCATTTTTAAGAGTGTGAACAGAAAACGTAACCATTATTATACTCCTTACCTTGAGGTACAACAAGAAGCATCCCCCCTTGTTTTTGGCCAGCCTCCACAAGCTCAACCGTTCCATTTGTAATCCAACTCGGAATAGCGGATGCCACTTCTCCAAGCCCAGAGTCGGGGAATCCATCAGCAGGAGGGGTTTCAAAATCACCATTGAGAAGTAAACCTGCAGTCCATTTTCACATACACCAGATCAAAAATTGCAACTAATTATCTCCACCCTCCTGTCTACAATATATGCTAACTAACATATATTCAAACTGCCCGTTGATTTCCGGCCATTTTGATTTTTAGAGTGACTTCGCTCGCCTCTCAATGTTTCCATAAAAAACACAGAACAGCTTGAAACATTATTAAATTGTGGGTACGGGCGACACATTTCTCTCGCCAGACCAAAACCAGTAAATAATAAGAAGATGGGTCCCCAAAGGCTTTTCCGCGTGAAACCAGTACTTATTCCTGGTGCATTCAACAGTTTTTAATATGGGTGAGGAAGACAGGAACCAAAGACGGAAAATAGAAAAGTTTGACAGCTGTTCTGTCAGAGACAATGTAAGGGAGTAGTATCTCATTTTCTTCTGTAATAATGCCATCCACGATTCTGTATTTGTCGACGAAATGATTTTTGTTCCAGAAAAATGAAGAACCGGCGGGGCACTGCCTTTCCTCCCCCTCCCCTCCCACTCCCCACAGACAGTATTTGACCCCCAGATTTGGACGCCGAAACTGCCCCCGACCCCATTAAAGGACGTAAAGTCGCTGCCTTGCAGCTCTCGGACAGGCGAAAACAGAGGACTAAGATTCCAGCAGTTCGCTGCCGCATAATTACACAGAAGCAATGCAGCAGCGAACCCATCGCAGTTCATCAGTGGGGTGCTTTGGTCATTTCGTAGAAAGTCCGTGGAGGCAAGTCCGGAGCTCCTTCAAAAGAAAGGATCACACCTCGAATTGAAAAAGAATAACCCAACAGCCCAAGGAAGCTCTAAACACTAAACAGTGAACACCGAATATCGGAGAGCTTAAAAGCTTTTGTACTAAAATGAAATGACAAAGCGACCCCCAAATTTTTCTAGTTTTACCATTTAAGACTACTCAATTCAAATGGTTCTGAGAAGAAATACCAACTCTCAATTACAGGAACACTTTATCTTTGCGTCTAAAACGATTTTGAAGCATGAAGATGTCCAAATTAAACATGCAAGTGCTGATTTGAAGGAAGCTGCTAAAGATTGGTCAGTGTCACACGTCTGAATTAACGATTGAAGCATAACCCCGCAGTTTCAGACAACTGTGTCGCTAATCCGGGCACGTGATATTTGCTTTCTCTATGGCGATCAAGTAGGAACGCTACAGATTTTGAATACACTAAAAGATAAATCTGAAGCACCGCTTGTTTATATAAAAAAAATAAACGTTAGAGAAAACAATGTTGCAAAAGAAGAATTAAATAGCGAAAGCAGAAAGGTAACAAAAATGCCAAATCCGAAGTGATTCTTTGAGATGCATAAGATCCTTTAGATAGGAAGACGAGTAAGCTGTAACTCGGCTATCGGAAAGTCTAATATAATTGATTAACCGAGTACATTGACTGAACAAGGAATATATTGATAAACCTATAGTGTTATTGTGTGACAGAGATCCGAAATTCCTTCTTATTCTACAAGGATCAGTCCCCGCACAACAAAAACAGTAGAAATATCGTTCCTTAAATCTCATTTGGAAAAGAAAAAGTTGCCATCACTAATCTTTGTGAGAAGAATGCTGCAATTCTTTTTAGCATTTGCAATCATTCGGCAGAAAACAATAGAAATCCCAAGTGCCCGACGAATATTACAAAGCGAAAACGCATTGCAAACTTGAACCAATTTTTGCAACCGAAAATGCAGAAGAAGCAGATAGCAGAGGAAAGAGAAGGATTTTTAACAAATAAACTGCCAGATCAATAAAGAGAAGAGCAAACACCAACAGCGAGCAGATGGAATGACTAATTTCGTGACCGAAAATGGGGCATACGTACCATCGTCAGCAACAACCATAGTGGAGAAAGCTAGGGAGATGAACGTGAAGCAAGTCCAGCTGCTCCAACCGGAAAGCTTTGTCATTTTCGAATCCGAGCAGATACGTTGCTGCGTTGGCTTCGGCGAGAAGGGAAGTTCCCTCCTTTCCTCCCGCAGCTGGAAGGTATCGAGGACGTGTGAAGGGTAAAGAGTGGAGACAGCCCTCCCGCTTTTTATCAGCGATCGTTTCAGGGCTTGGGCTTTCCGTCTTTATCTGCAACTTACATAATTTTGTGCTTTTGCTTTTGCAGGGAGTGTACTGAGTGATGAGTGTAGGATTTAAAGCAGAGCCACGATTTTTAATTAGAAAAGAATCGCAGTGTCTTCTGTCGTGTTTTGAGCGTTTCCCGCCGCTGCTGATAGTGATGGGAGAATCAGGTACTTCGATTTTTTGTTCTTTTCCTTTTCTCCTTTCCCAATTTCCAGACGAAATTACTAAACTGACACCTCAATTTCCATGTGTGAAGTCTTTCTTTTAACTTTTCACAAAAGTAAAAAATAAAATAAAAACCAGAGCTCCATTCTACCTCGTTACTTTTTCCTCTTTAAGTTGTATTACTCTCCGATGATCAAACATAAAATTGCAGGCTGTTATTACTCGGTCTTGCTTGCACGGCCCCTGCACTTGCATCAGGAAGCTCACATGTTTTGCTTTATCCGAAGAGGACCGTGCAATGTGGGTACGCGCTCTTCTTCAAGATAATGAAGGAGACTGCTCAGTGCTGTCTTTTGTGGGAATGAAAAGCCGGAATCTACCAGCTTATTTTTATTTTTATTTTTTTCATTACGTTTTGGTTCACTTCAGTCGACACTTCGACGTGCTCCAGTGATCATATGGCGACTCGAGATAATCAGATCAACAGAGAAGAATCATCCCCATGTATTAGAATAAACAGGTCCGAGCTTTCGTGCGACCTTTTTCGACCAAGTTTGAAAAGATGTTAATGAGAGCATCAAATGCCCGACGTAATGCGGCTCCGAGGAAGCCCACCAACGCAGCCAAATTGGATTGTTCGTCGGCTAGTAGCCGAGGTCCTGAGGTTCATATTTCATGAAGTGCAAATCCAGGAATCCCATCCAGGAGCGGTAACCATATTGCAGGTGCTGCAGCAAGTAGTTGGGACTTGTTTCCCGTCTAAGCTGGCACCAACCTACCGAAGAGGACCCGCGTCATCAATTCTGTGTATGACAAAAAAAAAAAAAAAAAAGTACGAGATTCGCCCCTAAGTGGTATGGGATGAATATCTGCGCTGCAGCTGCGTAGCAGGTGTTAATAAGTTATATTATAACCACTAACTCCAGCAGAATATAGATGTTCTTCAATATGTCTACGGTGATTCAGTCAAATGTTGGGTTCGTCACTGGGTGGGTGTAACAGTGTATCGCCCAATAAGGGCATCATACCTACCCTCAGGCCTCAATGAGAGCAGCACTGGGGACATTAAAAGAACCCTAAGGAGGTGCGGTGCTCACTGTGCTGTGAAGTGTGTAATATCAGTGCGTACTGTGAGAGTAGTGTGAAAGCGAGAAAATCCTTTGATTGAGGAAGCTGCTTCAGGATCGTCCGCGGATTGGGATTGCTTTTAATTCTTTTTTGCAGCGAGAGTGAAGGGGATCGAAGAATTATGTCGAAAGCGGGTCCACCTCACGCGCTTCCGCATCGGCCCCTTCAAGACTACTGTTGTACTATTTGTCGATTTCAAAGTTCAAACATGCTTGGGCCCTTCCGCCCTTGTCTTTGACTAGCTCGTCTCCATTTGAAGACTTTTTGACCCTTTTCGTTCCTCGCGCCTCTTGCTTTTCCCATCTAATTTGAGTAGAATATTAGTCGGATTAAAGTGGAATCACTCTTGAAATTAAGCTCTCAAGCAGGACTTGCATCGTCGCGGGATATTTTGTTTTTTTCTGACATTGGGACGACCATTCATCGTCGCTTTTGGTGTTAAAAGCCAATATTTTAAGAGATCTCTCACCGTTTTAACGACGAAGTCATTCTTCCCCGATCTGATTACAGTGTGGAAGGGACGCTGTATGTCAAAGCTGCCCGCCTTCCAACCGAGGTAAAAGAGAGAGAGAGAAACGAAAAGCAGCGAATCTTTGCGCCCATCCCCAGGATGTGGCTACTCCAAGCTTACTAAAAAGCAGACGTGCGACAAAGCTCGAAGCCGTGTTATCAGGAATTCGGGAATTTCAGGGCGGCAGGTTCACGGTGTATCTGGCAAACACTTGAATAAATAATGGACCGATTCCGTTTGGCTTGATCGAGGACAGGCTAAGCAGCGGCGATTTGATGCAGGCTCCCGCCCTCCTCTCCGCCTCTCCCCTTCGTCTATAATATCCTTTTTCTAATTATGTACTTACGTGCTTAGTGAAACAATAACATTATTTCTATCATGCATAAAACATAAGAACATTGCGCCATTGTATCAATATAATTAGTTTAATGTCATCCATTGGTCGATTACTTATTAGCCATTGATACTTTGTTACAAGATAATAACGTCCCACTTGGTAATGATAACGGGGGCCCGGTTGACTGTACTGTACTTGGCCCATGGGCATTTTTATCACAAACTCTTAAATTTGCCGCGTAAGTCAGTCGTGAGTCATGACCCTCTTTGATATAAATATTACTCTCAGTCTGCTCCGTACGATCATCGGCGGTTCCAACTCTTGTCTCCGGAGCTCGACGTTTTGCCCTAGCCCTCTCTGTCTCTCTCTCTCTCTCGTATGTTCCGAAGACTCGTTATTGTTGCTCGAGAATTTGAAATTACCTGTGCATATCGAATTTCATCCTGTTTTTATTTGATTTCTGCTCTTTTTGAATTACTTTTACAAACCACTCGCTTGATTCACTGCCGTCAGTTTCATGGGTTAACGACGCTTTCCCCTCCATCCATTAATTTGTACTTCACGGTTTTCGCTTGCCTTTTTTTTTTTTTTTTTTTTTTAGTTTTTCCTTTTTATGAATTTCTTTCAATAGGAGGATGTTGTGTTACTCGTGTGTGCTTTGTCGACATTGATTTAGATTTTCTTTTGCCCTATTCTCAGAGAACTATTGTCTGAGGGTATATGGATTCTCAACCGGAACCAGTGAGCTATATCTGTGGAGGTAACTCTTTGTTCGATTACTGTAACCTGCTACTGCTATTCCTTTTATCACTATTTTTCTTGTTCTGTATTTTGCTTGCGGGCATGGTTCTGATATGTCTCAGTTGGAGTCCTGTTTTATAGATTGTGGAGCAGAGAACACCCTCAAGCCCGGAGATGTGATTCAATGCCGTGAATGTGGTTATCGTATTCTGTATAAGAAGCGCACTCGTCGAAGTATCTCAACTTTTTCTTCTTCAAGTTAATTCCGACAGTCTTCACAATGTTCCGCCTGTGCTTATTTGGCAAACGTGCGACGTCATATTGCAATATGAAGAATAGTAGCTGCCTTGTGTTATACATTTTAATCTTCGCACTTGCTTATGATCACCTTGCCCATATATACTTTAGTTAGTTTTTTAGCTCGAGGATGCCATATAATGAAAAGCAAATAGAGGAGTTATGGTATGTGCTCATGAAGCATATACACCCTCCCTGTTGTGGCAAAGGCATAAGTGCAAATATTATGTGCGTATTAAAGTGTTATGACTAACTCGTGTGGCTAACTCATCATTTTAAAACGTAATTTAGATGAAATCATTGTCTCAACTTTCGTCTGTTTTTTGCCTGAAAGGAAGGATATGAAGTTTGAACCCACACCAGAATAGGGACTTATGATTTAGTTGTGAGTATCTGGTCCGATACTAGTCAATTCATATATAGTTGTTAATTAGAATCCATGGTCGGGAATCCTGTCAACATGAACTGTAAAGGGCTAATAGTAGCTTTTGGTGTCTTAGGTCAAGTTAGCTGCCTCTTGCTGTATTGTGTTTCTTTTTAGAAGGTTGGATGGTTAAGATTTCTAATAGAGTTGATTAATGATTTTTGAAATAGTGAGTCACTTGGCAGAAACTTGGTATCCTTTTGTCATGTTAATCCTGATTTAATTGAGAAAACGGTGCGTGTGGTTGTGTTTAAAGCTGCATTTGGGCAATTATCAGCATGGGGTTGGAGAAACTGAAGTTCACCTCAGAAAATAACCATCGTTGGTTTGTAATGGCAGAAACATGGTGTCGACATGTCATGTTAATAGACATTAAATCAAGGAAACTGTGTTTGTGGATGTTCTACTAGTTAAATTGGGGATCCAGTTACAATTTGAGATCTGAGAAATTGAAGCTCCTTAAAAAATAAGCCACCATTTGTTTGTGATGTTAATTTTACTCTCAAATAAGATATATGCATGTTGGTTTTCCTTATTTTTTTGACATTTTTCAAACTTTTTTCGTTACACTATATTTTCCCCATGTTAGGTCTTAGTTTCCCTTGTTGACGGTGTACTAACATACCACTTATTGATTGTTGCAGTTGTTCAATATGAAGCTCGCTGAGGAGACTGAAACAGATGCAGCAACTGGCCGATGTTTTCTTCATGAAGTGTGCCAGAAATGTGTTTACATAACATGTAAAAAAAAGGAAGTTAATGCCTATAAAGTGCAAGATAGAGAAGCTTAAATATGGACATCAATACAAGTGAACCTTTTCTGGGTCCTGTGTTCAGTGCTAACTTTGTATCTCTCTCTGAATTTGATCTGATTGTGTGATTTGAACCAGAAATGTTTGTTGGATTTTAGCAAGGAATTATACGGTGAGGCGTGGATAATATATTTTCAGTTGGCAGAACGTTTAAGTTCTCCTGTACTGTTCAGAGGGCTTCATCCCTTTCACGACAATAAAAAGGCGAGCATACTCATCCAGAGATGAGTAGCCGTAAAAGTTTGGCCGGATGCCTCAAACATGTTTGCTTTCAATTAGTACAAGACTTGTGCATTATGTAGGGCACATCTATTTCACAATGTTGAAATGCCACTATGATATTCTAAGCCTCCAAATACCAGCAAATTTCTATCTTATGATATTCTAAGCTTCCAAATACAAGCAGATTTTTATCTTATGACATTCTAAGCTTTCAAATACAAGTTTCTATCTCATGATATTCTAAGCTTTCAAATACAAGCAAATTTCTATCTTATGATGTTCTAAGCTTCCAACTACAAGTTGATATTAATAATCCTTGGTTGACTGTTTGGGCGTGAATTTGCATGGAGTTCTTCCAGGCGGCTGTTCTCAGCCTAGTTTGCAGTTCAGAAAAGGTTTAGGGTTTAACCTTACCTATACTGCCAACTAGGAGAAATTTGGAACGGGAGCGGTTCATCTAAACGTACGTAATATTTCAATCAAGTCGGAGGGGACGGGCCCTGCGTCTCTTCTCTTTTGACCGGGTCCATATTCCTCCGAATCGAATTAACTGGGCTTAGACTCACTACATGGACCGGAAGATTCTGTCGGCTACCCAGGCCTCTATCCTTTTTATCTGGCCCATCCGATCCGATCTGAGTTCTATAAAAACGAAGCCTTCAGCGCCTTCGCGTTCCCGGACCTCGCTCGAGTTCTTTATTTAAATTTGAAACTGGGGTGTCCCAAAATATTGTAAATAATTTTCCGGATTATAAAGGCAAACCAGTCTGTGTAACCGCAGCCTCCCAAGGAAGCTGCGCGAGGCGCTGAGGGAAAAGGAAGAGTTTCTGCCATTTAAGCCCGGTTCGTCCTTATTTTTCTCCGTATCAATTTGGCCGTCTTAGTCCCCGTTGGATTAGGGTTTTGACGCTCGGAGACTCCGAGGTACGTCGTGCCCGGCATCGTTTTGTCTAGGGTTTTCTTTTATTTTCGTCGTCCGAAAAGTCTTCTCTTTGGATAAGGGGAGAATTTTTTCTTATTTTAGTTTATCGGCAGCAGGTTTAGTTCGACACTCGACGCGGGAAACATGAGGCCTGTTTTTGTTGGTAATTTCGACTACGAGACGCGCCATTCGGATTTGGAGAGGCTCTTTTCCAAATATGGTCGTATTGACCGCATCGACATGAAGTCTGGTACGGCTGTTTTACACAGAGAAGAATAGACCACTTTTAGCCTGTAGATAGGTTGATTTGGAGTGGGAACGGCAGATGGAATTTGATGTCTGTCCTTCATATTGTGCTTTATTTACGTTGTGTCACTCTGTATGCGTTTCTGTTCACCTTGTTACTCCTCGTCACAGTGCTGGTTACTAACACAGGTTGTGGCTCATTGTAGCTTTCCCGTGCTCTTTTTTCTCTCGGGGCCAGTTTTTACCAATCGGGCTATTAGTGGCTACTCATGTTTCATCTGAACTACGCCTACTCAAAAAAAAAAAAAAAATATCTACTATGTTTTTCATCCTTTTCAAAATATTGGAGATTTTACAACAGAAGTTTGAAACCCTTTTCTAGTTATTTTACTGAAAATATGAAATCTTATTTGCTATAAATCGAAGTGATGATCTAAACATTACTAGTTTTCTGAAAGGTTATCTATTAAGCATTTCCCTCGCACGTTTCTCTTTATGTTTTAATATTCATTCGTTTTCATTTTCATTTAACTGTACTGGAGTTTATTTTGGACCCAGCGTCTATTTGCATGAAAAGTCTCCTCTTAGTTTTAGTTGTTTTCTTTATATGTTTGTTGATTGATTAAGCCAATCAGGATTTGCTCTATCCTGTGGCAAAGTCATTGGCAGTTATTGTTCTTCCTTTTTTGTTGGAGATCAGAATAGATTTTCCTTGAAATATCTTCTTCCATCAGTATGATTTTTCTAATATCTTCGAAAATGTCATCTTTCTTAAGCTGCTCTTATCATTGGTATTATTTAACTTTCTTAAGACAGAGTAGTATTCAGTTCTATCTTAGAGGAAATGACACTAGATGCAAGAATTAGAGGGAGAGCTTACTGAGTTGGTATAGATACATACAATAATTTTACTGGCGACGAGGATTTTGTTAATGTCAGTTGATGGAATGCAAAGTGGAGGAAGGTTTAAATATTTGAATGGAAATCTGAATGCCTTGAAAAAGGTTGGCTTGATGGCACTGTTGAAGATAGATTCAAATAGATAAGATGAGTGCACGCTGCTGGCAGCCACAAGAATCTTGTTGATGTCGATGATGAATAAAATGTTACTCCAGCTGTTATTTAAAGGCTGTAGCGACTGTCAAACTCAGTTTGTTATTGCATTAGTTTCATAAGTCATTTCAAATATACATTTTCGCATAAAGAATTAACAAGTGTAGAGATTCCTCTCATGTACAATAACGAAGGAACAAGTGTAATGAGGAAATACATAATTTCTAGAGAAAGCGGTATTTAAATGTTTGCTTTGACGCAGGAATTACTAATGGACTAGGCTCTCATCATCTTCTCTGCCCAAAACCCTTCTATGACAAAGGAATAAGGAAACCTTCCTGCCAGCACACTTGCTTCCTTCCATGTACAAATGGCATTATACTGCATTTTCTTCATTGGGCCACTGTTACTACCCTTTCATTGCCCAAAGTTGCCATTTGAACAAGTTTGATACATTGAGGAACCAATCCATCATGCCATGAACTGCACGGTTGATCTTTCAAATGGCGAAGCATGCTCCACAATGCCTTCTCTCCTTCTGAAATTGGGTTTTGCTTGTACCACATCATGATTTAGTTCATCATGCCAAGGCCTTCCATTACTGATATTCCTCGTCCTTAAAGTCAGAACTTCAAGTGTTGGCAGGTGTTGTATTCTTTTGTCTTCTGAGGAAAATAAAAACCCAGATTTGGGTTACAGATGAAATAACATAGACGAGGGCAATAGCTTTATGTCAAGAAGTTAATTGCCATAATTTCTCCTAATGCTTCGGACTTTGCAGGATTTGCCTTTGTTTATTTTGACGATGAACGTGATGCTGAAGATGCAATCAGAGGTCTTGATGACATTCCCTTTGGGTACAATAGACGCAGACTCTCTGTAGAGTGGTCAAGGGTGAGGATATTTGTCTTTAAATGGCATATCCGCTTTCTTTTCTGCTTTAAATTTTTATATTGGACTATGTTTATCAAATTCCACATCCCAATCTGCTATCTTGAGGAGCTTGGAATGGTTAATAACTGACCAGTTCACTTATTGTCAGCAGGGAGATCGTGGACCACGTCACCGT
The DNA here is from genome assembly GCA_022405105.1 of Aristolochia contorta. Lineage (NCBI taxonomy): Eukaryota > Viridiplantae > Streptophyta > Magnoliopsida > Piperales > Aristolochiaceae > Aristolochia > Aristolochia contorta. The sequence goes on along the minus strand of CM039667.1, from coordinate 4,069,398 downwards.
GAAGGCTCTAGGGCCATAGCAAATCAGAGGCCAACAAAAACACTGTTTGTGATTAATTTTGATCCTATTCACACCAGAATTAGAGACATTGAGAGGCATTTTGAACCTTATGGAAATGTATTACATGTACGAATCCGGAGGAATTTTGCTTTTGTTCAGTTTGAAACACAAGAAGAGGCCACGAGAGCCCTGGAATGCACTCATATGAGGTTGGTTTTTGCCTTGTTTGTTGCTTTCTTAAATTGGCAATTTCGTATTTCCTGAAGTTGGTTTCTTACACCCTGTCTGTTGGTTGATTTTTGTTGCAGCAAAATTCTTGATAGGGTGGTTTCTGTGGAATATGCCCTTAGAGATGATGATGAGCAGGACCGACGTCCTGACAGTCCAAGAAGAGGTTATGGAAGTAGACGTGGTAGCCCCTATGGCCGTTCTTTGAGTCCTGTTGGTCGTAGAGGACGAAGAACTCCTGATTATGGGCGTCCCAGGAGCCCTGTTTATGATAGGTACAATGATCCGGGATATGAGAGGAACAGAAGCCCCGAGTATGATCGATACCGCAGGTCAGATATCTGTTACTCTGATATTTTTGTTATGAATGTTTTTTGTGGTTTTGGTGAGCTGAGATTAACCTGGCTAATTTTCCAACACATGCAGCCGTTCACCAGTTCGTCGGTCCAGGACGTGAGGGTTTAAGAGTTGGTGTATTAGATTAACAGAGCAGATATAATGGAGTTTTTATAATACATTTCTGAAGTGGTGTAATATTTTGTCTGTAGGTTATAAGGCTTAGTTAACTTGTTTGATAAAGGTGTGGACGACTGTGTAAACTCTTTGCAACTAATTTTAAAGCTCGAGGTTCTTTAATTGCATTTGTTTTTTTAAGTAAAAATCATGGTTTATTTAATGTGGTGCTTGGAATGTTGGACCTGCTGGACCTTCCCGATGATGCTATTTAGGCTAATTCGAGTTGCCACTTGCCGCGCAATCTAAGAGCTGCTTCCTACGTGTTTAACAATGGTTCTTAGGGGTGTTTATCTGCTCTACCGACCGATTACCGTTTTAACTGTTTTTAAACAATAAATAATAGTTTAATAAATGGGACGAAAACGGAAATAGTTCTTTCGTATCTGTTCTACCGTTTAAATAGGATAGTATGGTAAATTCATCAATCTTTTTTATGTTTAATATTTTATTTTTATTAATTGATTAATTTGCCAAGCATACTCTTCACACAATGAAATATCAAATAACTATTATAGAAAAAAATAATAGTTTACTTATTTATTTGCTTTGATAAAATAAAGTTCAAAAAATTATTTCCCCACCAATTATATTTGTATAATTATTTTAAAATTTATAATATTTTGTCATAACAATTGAGTATAATGAGTAATTGAGTAATTGATTTAGAAACTTAATTTGGTATGAGCTATATCTTATATGAGTTATTGAATATAATGACTCGTTGCCCATTGGCTTAAAGATTTTAGAGTCTTGTGCATAACAATTGTCAAAATAACATATTTGCAATACGAGTTAAATTTCTATTATGGTTTTTATTATGTAATAATTAATACTTTTTTGTAACAATTAGAATAGGCAAATATTTATTAAATCAACCAAATTTCTTAAATTTACTTACACAAATTATTATATTACTATAATTGAAGGAAATTTTTTTAGTTAATTTATGTTTAACATAATGTTTGTCTATTTTGTTAATGATCGTTGGATGATGATGTGTTAACTGCATTATACACTTCAACACCATTTGATGATGATGGGTATGTAACTATCTGATTGGTTGTACTACTAATTTTTATATTTTATTTTGAGCAAATTCTTTTTACTCATAGCACATTGTAGGGGAAATGGAGATGATTAGAATTGAAGTGCTCCAGTTGTACTATTGTAGGTTTGGATTATATATGGTTTTTTTCATAGTTAAAGTCTTACTTTGATTGGTTGTACTACTAATTTTTATATTTTATTTTGAGCAAATTCTTATTACTCATAGCACATTCTAGGGGAAATGGAGATGATTAGAATTGAAGTGCTCGAGTTGTACTGTTGTAGGTTTGGATTATATATGGTTTTTTTCATAGTTAAAGTCTTACTTTGATTAAATTTTATTAAACTACTATTTAAACAATTATTTTTTCTTTAGGAGAATGAAGGGTCAATATCTATTTTGATTATTTCCCTTTTTTCTGGATTTGATTTAAATTAATTGAGTCTTTTTTCAGGTAGACAAGACTGATGCATGAAGGTGATCCTATATATAAATTTTAAAAGGTTTGAATTGTTTTACCTTTTCATGGATTGTGAGACTTGTAAAATTTTTAGTGTTTTATTTTCTTTGAATTTGGTATTTCTAAAGCCTCTAATTGTTTGTTTTTGAAAGCCTCTAATTGTTTATTTGGTCTAATTTTCATGGGCTTGGGGAGATCATTGTATTGAAGAGATTTGTATTGTGATTTGTGAGGTAGAGAGACCTATTGTAAGTATTTTGTTTGGTTACAGTCTTGGGATAGAAATATTTATGTAGATTTATTATGTATTTTTTTGTTAGTCTTTCTTTGGTAGGTTTTGTTAGTAATTATTTGTTTTAAAGAACTTTCTAATTTTAGTGTGTTTATTTTTTTGAATAGAGATTTTGTTTTCAATTTTTTCGATTTAAATCAATTTTTAACTATATTTGTAATTTATTTTTTAAATTTATTTTTAATATCTCTATGAATAAATCTATATTAATCAGACGAAATAATCGGGTGATATGGAACGAACGTAACGAAAATAGAACGAAAATAAACGGGCATAAAAAAATTTTCGTTTTAATCGGATGAAACAAAATTAATCGGACAAAAACGGCAAAAAATGAAGCAAAAATAATCGGACAAAAACGGTAACGGCATAGGATTTCTTAAACGGATACGGTAAACGAAAATACCATTTTCGTTACCGTTTAATTCCGTTTACACCTCTAATGGTTATACTTGCCTTGTCCAACAATGTAATGTGATTGTTCTCCCGATGACTGTATTGATGACTGCCTCATACTCGCTAGATCAGACCGTTCGTTTGCTTACGTCCTCCTGAAAGATAGCTTTCACAATAGTTTTAATTCACCAGATTGTGAAGGAGAAAGGGAGCGGGGATCATCAACACCGTCATTTCTAAGGCATCAAAATTCTGTGTGATGCAGATAGACCCAGGCTAGAAAGAAATAGAATTTGCAATTCAAACAAAAAGCAAAAATTACCAAAGAGTTGCTGTGAGGATTTCATCAAACAGGAAGAGGGCCAAAGAGGAACACGCCATTATCACGGGCGCTCTCCTTCTGCATGTACTCCTTTGCAGGCGAATACGAGCTTGTGCGCGTCTACCTCGCACGTACTGTGATGACATTTCTTTTCAGTATCGCGGTCGAAATTCAGAGAAGTATCAAGCTTCTGCTGTTAGATCCTCGTTTAGTATTAACTCATTCGAGTTGTCTCCGGAATCCAGCAAAGCAGCGTCTAGCTTAATGGTCTTAACTGGATCTTCACATGAGGAGCAAACAATGAGCTCCTATATCAAATATGATTGCCAATACAGTTCGTTTAAAGCTCTGTTCTCCTCAAAAGTCATATACCTCCATAATCCGCAGGTGCTTGAACCTCACCTCGGAAGCTGTCACAGCTGGTCCTCCAGGCAGAACTCCGGAAAATGTGTCTAACATTAATAACGAAGAAATTCGAATTCTTTTGCAATCTTGTGCTTCCCTTCTACAACAATCAGGTGATTGCAGGGATGTATATCATGGGAAATCTCTCCACTGCACGCTCGTTAAGTGTGGGCTCAACCGCAGCGTGTTTATACAAAACAACATTCTTCACGTGTATGCTGTGTGCGGGGAACTGCGGGATGCACAAGCAATTTTCGATGAAATTCCGGAACCGAACTTGGTTTCTTGGACAAGTATGATATCCTCATATATACAACACGGTTATACTGATCGTGGTCTGCAACTCTTTTCCTTTATGTGTTGCTCAGGTTTACGTCCGAATGAGTTTGGGTTCTCTTCCGCTCTCAAGGCATGTAGAATAATTTGTGACTTACATATGGGTAAACTACTCCATGGATTTATAGTTAAATGCGGATTCGAATATTATTTCTTCTGTTGCACGTCTATACTGGACTTGTATGTTAAGAGTGGTTGTTTAGCGGATGCTCGTAAATATTTTGATGGAATTCCATTGAAGTGTGATGCCTCGTGGAATACGTTAATTGATGGATACGTGAAGAGCTCGTTCTCCACAGAGGTGGTTCACTTATTCAGTAAGATGTATGTATCTGACATAAGACCAAGTTGTTTTACTTATTCCATTCTGCTTAAAATGTGTGCCGATCTCCCGGACTTCAAACTAGGAAGGCTCTTTCATTGCTTAACGATAAAGTCAGGCTTTAAGAATTACAGCTTTGTGGGGAGTGCTCTTGTCGAGCTCTATGCAAACTCAGAAGCTATGGAGGATGCATGTCGAGTGTTTTGGAGCTTAAAAGAGAGAGATAATGTTGTTTGCAGTTCACTTCTATCGGGTTTCCATCAAAGTGGTGAAGCTGAAATGGGTGTTGATCTTGTTCTTCAATTATTCTCAGAGGGTTATAAGCTCGACCCATTTATGCTTGTCAGTGTGTTTAATTTATGCTCTGCTCTGGAGACTCATGCACTGGGCATGCCAGTGCATTGTTGGTATATCAAGTCAGGTTTTGTGTTGGATTTCTTTGTTGGGAGTGCCATCATTGATATGTATACTAGTTTTGGAATGACATCTGAAGCTTATGAAATTTTCCTTACCATTAAAGATAAGAATAATATATGCTTCGATGCTATGATAGCTGGTTTTGCTTCTGATCTGAATTATGAAAGCGCAATACACTTGTTCTCCAAAATGAGGGAGAATGGACTTGTGCCAAGTTGTTCCACACTAAACAATGTCCTTGGAGCCTGTGTAAATCTCTCTATGTTAGAAGAAGGTCAATCTATTCATTGTCATATACTGAAAACCTTGGGATTGTCCAACTCGGTCACAGGAAATGCTGTTCTTGAGATGTATGCTAAGGGTAGAAAAATTGTTGAAGCTTTCAAGGTATTCAAAGAAATGGAATCCCCTAATGAGTTTTCATGGACTACCATCATATCAGCCTGTAATGACTCAGAGAAACCTCATGAAGCCTTAGAGATATTTAATGATTTCCACTCATCAGCATGCATGAAACCAAGCCAATATACTCTTGTTGCAATAGTTCAGGCATGTTCAAGACTTGTATCACTTGATCAAGGAAAACAAGTTCATGGATACATCGTAAGGTTGGGATTTGACCCCGATCCTTTCATTGGGAGTTCACTAATAGGCATGTATGCCAAATGTAATAGCATTAGTGATGCTTCTCTAGTATTCTCAAATATGTCCAAGAGAGATGTTGTCCTATGGAGCGCCATCATTACTGCTTTCACTCAGCATGGTCATGCTGAAGCAGCTCTAAAGCACTTTATCGAGTATCAGAATCATGGCCTAAACATTGATGAGCCAATCCTTACTAGTTGTTTTGCTGCTTGTGCAGAGTTAGCTGCAGTTGACAAGGGAAAATGTCTACATGCTAGTACTGTTAAAACTGGTTTTGAATTGGATATACATGTTGGGTGTGCCATTATTGCTATGTACTGCAAATGTGGTAGTATCAGAGATGCCAGGAAGTTATTCGATAACATGGAGGCCCAAAATGTGGTTTCTTGGACAGCAATGGTATGTGGGTATGCCCAAAATGGTTTTGCCAAAGAAGCTTTGGATCTTTTTAATGAGATGAAAGTGACAGGAATAAAGCCTGATGCTGTAACCTTCATAGGTGTTCTTTCAGCCTGTAGTCATGTTGGATTTGTGAGGGAAGGTTGGCATTACTTTAATGCAATGGAAAGTGAATATGGTCTGGATAGAACGATAAATCATTATGCTTGTGTAGTTGATCTTCTTGGTCGGGCTGGGTTTGTGGAAGATGCAGAGCAATTCATAGATAAGGCTCCATTTCAATCAAAAACCACTTTGTGGAGGACACTACTAGGCGCTTGCTGCAAGCATGGGAATCTGACAGTGGGAAAGCGAATTGCTGAAGTACTCATAAAAGTGGAACCAAATGAACCTTCAAATTATGTATTGGTTTCAAATCTTCATGCATCAGCTTGTGGGTGGGAGCTTTCTAATCAAATACGAGAGAATATGAAAGACATTGGTATGACCAAAGGGCCTGGTTGTAGTTGGATCGAAGTGGCAGCTTGATTGTGTATGTAAACATGTTAACATCTGTAAAAAGAAACATGCAAAGATATCTTTGAGTTATAAATAAATGACTCGATGCCCAACTAGCAGGAAAATTTATCCTTATGATGACCCCAGCCTCATGTTTGATGCTGCCTCTCTGGCTTTTCTGAGTATAATTTGAGAATAGAAAGGCCATCAAACAGGTTTTACTGTTGGATCCGGCTGTTCAAGGTGTCTGTGGACGACCGCACCAAAACTACCAGTGAGGATGTCTTCCGGCAGCTTCTACGTCATTTCAGATTCAACTACTAAAACCTGATACTATACCTCCCCCAGAAAATGAGGATTTAATACACAGATGCAGGCTAGGATTGCTACCAGTTTTTAGATTTGGACCATCTCCCACCAGGAATAAAGATCATTTCGTTACTCCCCATTATATTGGCCCTGCTACGGCACTAGCATGCCTCAGTTATGGTCGAGAGTTCCATCCAACTGTTCAACTGATACTTTTTTATGGGACTACGGCTGCCTCTGGGAGGAATAACGGCAAACAAACATGAATTCTTTTTTGGATGTTTAGTTTGGGATTTTCAACTCGTCTCATGGTCCAGAATATCATCGACAGACATGCGGTTGAACAGAAAATCAAGAATTTATCACACCAAATTGATAGAAATTCTTATATCAACTATGCTGATTATCACTGTAGATTGCTAAGCAAATGGAATAGCAAGAGGCTGAATCGAGAATATGCTGCTCGCGTGTTTCTTAGATACAGTGACAAGAGACATCCGTTTGGTGTCAAAGCTGCACGACTCGGCAATCTGTAAGGTGAATAATTGTGCGAAAGTGCATGCAGAAAAACAGTAACTAGCATCCTCTATATGTAAGGTGAATTTAGGCCTTGGATTTTCCCGCCTGAAGAGCTTGAATCTTTTGCTGTATTTTCAAAATCTACAGGAAAAGTAATATAAAAATGAGTTAATTATGGTCTTGAGTTTACAGAGAAAAATACATAATAGACACTATCATCAGCAATTTTGCATCCTCAAATCTAACTTCTAACGAAACCAAGTTTTACGAATATAATCAAAAGAAAGATAAGGAAACCCTTACTAATTTAACAATTGCATTACCTCCAGCACCTATTCTGTGGTAAACATCTGGGCTTAATTCTATTTAATTTGGACCAAAGTTTAACTTCTCTTACAATAGTAGAACCTATTCATCCTCAAATTAACAGGAACTCTTTATCATTATAAAAGTTCATCCACGAGAGAAGATGAATCTAGCAGATGGATGTAGATACTAGATATTTGCAATTGCAAAAATAAAACCAGTATAACAGCCAGGTACTACGAGAAAGAATGGGTCCACTTGAGACCAGCTTAACCAGTTGTTCTTGTAGGTCCCATAACGTCGCAAAAAAAGGAAAAAAAAAAGCATTATGACAGCGCATCAAACTCTTATTGCCACATAAAACCTAAAAGCTGTATCAGTCCAGGTACTACGTGTTATTTCTAAGTTGCTATTCATAGATCTCATGGATCCAATTCAAAGATTATTGAATGAAACTTTGATACAAGCAAAAAAAAAGTTCTTTTTGCTTATGCCTTTATGCATAAACTACCTAGTTCAATTTACTGTCTTAAAGAATCTGACAAAAACCAGGCTGCCTGCCACTTTTAAATGTTTTTTGCATGATATTAGAAAAATAAATGAATACAACTAATGTCATGCAATTTTTAAAATCAAAAAATTATATAATCCATATTTGCACCATACAGGTAAGTGGACCTTTATGAAACCATTCTTCTTGAGAAAGCTAGCCAGAACGGTGAAAGTTACATCTAAGAGATGGTAAAAGAACCTCGCACAATCACTATATGGATGAGAAAGAGTTCTCGGCCACATAAGATTTGCCTCAATATCATTTCCGTCCAACTAGTAGGAGCTTCAAAGGCAGCTCCATTGACAACGTTTGTTTTACTGGAGATCAAAGTATAGTTAGATATAATTTTGGATCATTCTCAAGTGAAGTAGATTCTTATGGCTCCTTGGAAGTGGACCTTGCTGCCCTCTCTCAGGAGTTCATCATTTCTCCCAGAATTTATCAGGTCCTGTGGTGATCTTTCCATTGGCATTCTCTCTAATCCCCCTTGGAAGCTAGGAATTTTTTTAAAGAATCTATTTATATCACCTTGGTTTGGGAAGTCTCATGGAAAGATACACTTTGGTCAAGATTTTGCTTCATAAGTTAGTAGGCAAAACAGATTTTCCCCAGTGGCATTTTGTTTTATAGGTTGCCTTCCCTACACTCAAAAGCGAGGTGCTACGCCCTCCTCTAGAATATTAAAAAGAAGTAATAAAAACCTAACCATCAATTTGGGAAAAAGAAACAAAGACAAGAAAAGAACACCCTAAAATCTGAACAGAGTAGCTTGCTCTTGTTCTTCGTAGGGTATCTCTACCTCTCGTTTTTTCTTCAATGAGCGAGAGTTCAATGAGATCTCAAAAAACGAGTACATCATGGATGGAATGCATGGGGTACAATAGCTGTCAATTGTGAGATCTCTACCACTTCAAACATCAGTCTTTGCTCAGGTATTTGATGGCAACCATTTCTCTTCCTCAATGACTTCACAGACTAAAGCACTGCTCTTTTGCCTGTTTGTGGCTACTTAATTTCAAATGATATCCTAGCAAGACACGTCTCTTAAGTACTTGAAGATAAGTTTGAAACCATGGTCTGGAGCAATAAGTGCTTGGAGAAGCAACTTTAACATGATGAATTAGAATATAACTCCAAAATTGAGTCATTACACATCAAAAGCTTAGATAAATTCTCCAAAGCGGAATCTGATATGCAAAGTGATTTCTTTTAGTATGTCAACATTATATGTTAATGCAGTTAAATGAAAAGCTTTTACTGACCGTATCTTTCTTGCTATTTTGCTTCTCCTCTAAATCTTGAAGAGTTCCATCAAGACGCTTCCTGTAAGATAGAAAATGGAGAAATTAGACGAAAAAGTAGAACGCCGATGACAATTTGAACTTCTTTTGCTGATAAAATATGACGACCGGAATTTTAGTCAATCATACAATCTTCTTTTGAAAGTTCAAGTAAAGCAACGGAAAATCCCAAGCCCCACATGAACAAAAGTTATAACCAGAAGAACTGTACTGCAGTAAAAATTTTGGCTCATCGTAAGGAAGCCTTAATCAAGTAGAATTAATAACATCGAACTTATACTAGCCATGATAACTGCATAGAGATACGCACAAAACAGAGAAGCCGCCAAGAAATATATACAAAATAAAGAATGGGGAAAGTATATACAGTTCAGCAGAGATGTATTCGATCCTTTTCCGAACATTAGCATTGGCCTCCGCCAAGTCCTGTTTAACTAGCACGGGACCAATCAACTTGTAGACGCTGGCGTCCTCATTTAACAAATCTAACTCCTGCAAGCTCAAAATTAACGAGCACTCAATACTCTGTTCTCCGTACGATAATCGAACAATTTCTCGCAACAGAGAAAATGGTAAAAGGGATACCTTGAGGACGAGTTCGTTCTCTCCGAGCTGAATCGTGTACTGCTTTCTCACTTGATGATTCTTCGCTATGTCTACGGAAATAAATGGAACCCTAAATTAGAGAAGAGAGAAAAGCAAACTTTGAGAAAAGCTAACAAATTGGAGAATAAAACGTCAAAACTTGCCTTTCTGTAGCTTGCTGAGATGATTCGCTTGGGTTTCAAGCTCGTGCTGTGCTTCTCTCAGCGCCGCCATCTTTTCACCTTTTTCACGCCTTCAACTATCGGTAAGTACCCCTTCGCCACTGCACCCGCCGGAGTTAGGGAAGACCGAAGACTGACGGCCAGACCGCTCTCTTGTTCGAGGGGGTTCGTGCCAGTGTCTTTAGCTTCGGACCGAATCGAATCAGCCGGTTAAACTAGAATTAAGATCGTAAGTAAAGATTTAAAGTATAAGGAATATGATGATATGACAACACTTGAACGAGCATTACATTTTTGCTCCACCACTGGTTGAACCTAGTGAAACTCGAACTGATGCACCTCTCCCATTTGATGGATGACCTGCTTGATTTAAAAACACTACTTCAAATATCCAATTGAAGTTTAAAGATACTATTCCATGATGTTATTAAAGAAATGACGATGCAAAATTATAGTAATGGCTAGTTTATAATCAAGATATATAAGGATCGACACCATTCTCTACCTTATATCTGGCAATACTTGGAACCAATTACAAATATGATGACTAAACCCATTATGGTGAACTTGTTGCTTTCAACTTTTGGTTACTTAGAGCAGCTTCATACAAAACCCTGGGAAAAAATTTCATTTTCGTGCTCATTTTTGTTTCTTTTTCTTTGGTTCGTATCCCTTTTCTATGGCAATTGGTTAATTTTGGTTTGATGGGTAATTCTTCTTTTTAAGTACTAAATATAAAAGTTTAGAATTTATAGAAGATGCACAGATTTATCAATAAAGCTTGTACATTCATAATTGTGACTACGGGTAAAATAAAGGTTTAGAAAGTAATTAAATCAATACTATAAAACCTGGGGATTGAAACGGGTGTCTAAGTTTTGTATTGCTATAGCAGGATTTTGGTTGAAAGTGGGTTGAGTAGGCCTGAGACACACTTGCATAGGAAAGTGAGGAGAGGACTCTTCCCCCTTTCCTATTAGAACGAACAAAAAAGCTAGTTTAATAAATGACATTTAAAAGAAAAATATTATTAGTACTGCATTATTTTACTTTGAGATTTTACATGGTGAAGAGGTTTAATTAAAAGAAAATCCAGGGTTTTGGGTTTACCCATATTATAGGAAGATAATATTTTATTAAAAAAATAAAATCTTACCGATTTTATCTCTTACCTCGGCTGCAACCTGGAAGCCATGTAAGCCCTTTAGTAATACTTCAGGGTACTATCACCACTCCATTTAAAATGTAGTAATTTATTTTCTATCTCATATAATATAAGTGGTAAGCAACCCAACGAGTGATTTCACAGATGTCATCAACTGCCGATTATATGTATTTCCAATCATACAAAGGAAAATAATAAAATGAGATATTAATTAAATTATCGCCTACCTATAAATCTATGAGTAAGTAATTGACGCCTTGAGAAGTAAAATAATATGTTGGACAATAATGGAAATTGAGTAATATGATCTTTGATTTGTGTCTTTGGTGAATGAGCTTTTCTCCATTTGGAATTTGCAGCAGGTTGACTTACCTTCGGTTATATTTAATTTAGAAGAAAACGTCTGTCATGAGTAGGATCATTTTCATAGGAAAGCAATATTTATTAGATTCCAGCTTCATGCCCCCATTGGGCTAGCTGGTGATATATAATTGATTGAAAATGACAATCAATGAGTTTTTGCATATTATACTTTACTAATTGGTCTCATGAGAGAGGTGATTGGGTATTTGGTTCTTTATCCGCATCCTCTTGATCTGAACTTTATTGCTTGATGGGATTTATTATATCAAGCAGCGACTTAATTGATAGGATCAGAAAAATAAAAAGACAATTAAATGATCGTTTTAAAAGCACATGTGTGGGTATAATATTCAAGCTATTTGAACTTCAGATTAATCAGGGTACGTACTCATAGATATGAACTATGGGGCATGATACAGCCATTTAAGATTAATCAGGGTAAGTTTCTTTTGGTCGCCAACGGCTCTGATATTATCAATGAGAAAATGAAAAAATTAGAACCCAGAGACGAGAAAGTTACAGAAATATCAACAGAATTAAAACACAAAATTATGTACTGAATCTGATCTGAGCTGCTTAGTTTCTTTTGTACTGTGTCTATCCACGATTCTTTAAATCACGTATTTCCTGGTACACCCAGTCTTGATATTATCTGATCTACATTGACGATCTGTAATCGTAGGAGTCTTGCCAGAGAGGGATCACGTAGTCCTGCTCCATCAGTACCTCATCTCCTGAATATCCTTCTGATCCATAGTAATCCGAGACTTGTGCAAACTGGGCGACGCCCATATTGTCCAGTAGCCACCCACCCATTTCCTGGCAGTGGCCAACGTCCATGTCTACCCAATCGAAGGGGTCATCTACGTGACGACAGAATATGGATGCCTGATCATTCGAGCAGTATTCTTGTCCTTCCTCGTCTTCCTCCATGAATCCTCCGGTCACCAAGTCATGGCAACTCCCGTAAGAGTACTCGTAATTGGGCTCCTCCGAGTCTGCCCTGGACTCGATTTCCTCCTGCAATGATCTGATGACGCAACCCAATCGCTCGTCCTCGGTTTCCTCCAGGATTTGAGATTCTTCCAGGAAGGCCATGAGGAGCGACTCGTCGATCTGGGGTGCCTCCTCGAAGAGGGTCGCCGAATTGTCAGATGAAACAGAGGCGGCCATATCGATCAAATATAATTAAGCTGCTATATACTACAGGTGTAGTAGTAGGGGTTGAGGAGGACTGTATCTATCTATCTATTGAAAAGCTGCAAGCCACTGCTGATGTGCTGCCTTCTTATTTCTTCTGAGTCGGTTGCCTCATCCTATCACCCATGGAGGCCTTTTAAATAGAGGGAAAGTGGAGACTGGGGAGTCGATCGGCTGATGAACCTAATTCTTCTTCTATCCACTCATGGGTCCCCCCCGCAGACATGAATGACAGCACTCTAGAGAGACAGCACCCCCTCGTACAGCTGAAATAAATTAATATTGATATATAAATCGGTCAAAAACTGAAAAAAGTAGAATTCGAAGAAATGGTAGCTTAGACATGACATGAAAGGAGGAGGAGCTTTAATTAAATTACAGGTCAGTGGAGGGCACATGTACGTGAGTGGAAAGATGGACAAGGGAACAGAGGATCCGGGGCCACGTCAACAAGTGTCAATGGAGTGTGGGGGGAAGAAGATGTACTGAAAGAAGAAACAAAACAAAGAGGGAGGTCGCGATGCAAGTGGGACAAGGTGGGTCAAATGGGAGATCGCGGATCAGAAGGACCAGTAATAAGATTTTATATTTGAGTATTTGGGGGAGAGAGAAGCCAGCTGGGTGGTAGGAGAATGAAGATGGATCGATGATACCAGTATTTTATTTTGTATCCATCCATCCATCCACTGAAAGACATGAATGGGCACGGTTGGGTGCAGTACACATGCCCATGCTCGCCAACACCAATTAAAGGAAGCTTTCTTGATCCGTATGTATGTAGGTGGGCACTAGCTCTTGGCTGTTGCAGCAGCTGGTGGGTTTAGATCTCCAATCTCTTATCCGCAATGGGCGATGAATCTGCACGTACCCATGTGATGCCTAGTTATGCTTTCCACTTCCCAGCAGCCTCCTTCCTACTTCCTTCCTACCCGACCTAACTCCCACGTTACCCGCTATATATATATATGTACACCCAATTATAACATTTTCTTTTTACTGGGATGAACACACAGTCCGAAGTCCTTTTCCCTTCATTAATACTACTACTACTTCTAGCAAAACCATGCCAGGAAAAAAACACCACAGTGGCTTTGCACTTTTGTACTCACGTACGTCTCTGAAGATTTTTATGGATATATATATATATATATATATATATATATATATATATACGTACCCAAGATCGATCGATCCATATTTTAACATCCATCCGATACCAGTACTACTAGTAACCACTAGAGAGGAGACATTATAACGCAGGGGACCAGTTTGTAGTGGGGTGCGTACTAATACTATGCGGAACAAGACGTGATTCAAACTGTAAGGCTTGGGCGAGGAGGAAGCGTCACATCTCTGTTCTGTTCCAGTTTCGATAATGGCGATTGTCTTTGGAACTTCATAGCGTAGTTCACATCGAAACAGTAAATATTGTAGGATTGGATCTACGTCTATAGCCCAACCAAGCTGACAAACTTTATTAATACGAGTTGTAAGCATTACGGGGTCGCCACACATGACACAACCGACAGTCGGTCGGGTTACATGTCCAGAAAGCGTTTCCCACTTTAATTGTTATTCCATCTTCTTCAACCGCACTTTATAATTTGCCCTCGACGTGGGGGTGGGATCCACCCCCCTTGCCCCCAATATTGATTATCAAACCAGAGAGCTAATTCCCTTGCATTCTACTTTTCTGCCGTACGTAATAACCATCCATCTGTCTATTCGTTGATTTGAAGAGCAGAGCTTTAATTAATTAGGATTGGTTGATATTGATGATTTATAATATTGCCCGCTTCATCTGCCTGTTTTGCTGCAATTTGTCGGTTTCAACTTTGAGAAGATTATCGTAATCAAACCTACTACTTTACTTTAACCTCCCAATTAGAAGCTAGCTAGATTTCCTCAAGTTACGTCAATGACCTGAATCACCTGCCACTAACTTGTCAATCTTACTCTAGAAGCCTAAGTGAGACTTTTTTTTTTGTTTTCCATTTCTCTTTAACTAATTTCCTCTCCATGGGTGTCTTACAGACACAAAAAGCTTGACGACTTAAGTAAACCCAGATTCGGGATCCATTCATTTGGTTCTTGACTAGCTGGTTAATTAATTAAGTATTCTAAGTCTCCAACACCGATATATAATACTAATGCTTATTCTTTACCTAATCAAAAACGACCCAAAGCTGGCGCATGAATTAGCGGGCTTTATAATATACTTGATCTCATGCATCGATCTTTTATCTTTTCTATGATCTATGGGGTTCGATGTACAGTAGAATTTTATATATTGGCGACCTGCCGGCCGTCTACTCACGAGAGGGGGTTATTATATACCAAATCTCAATCATGCACCGGCCCGACCGGCCCGTTGGGAAATTATTAAAGCCTCTCTCCATAATTAGTTGGCCCCGTGCGCCATGGACGACGACGTCGACCGATGAGTCGCCATCTTCGCCGTGTCTCCTGCTAGATCATTACCCATCTATCTGGACGAGTACTTTTTCCTTTATTTTAACCAAAGCAAGATATATCGGGGTCGAGGTCGATACCCAACAGCGGGGATATATTATTTTTGGAGCGACGAGATTCGTGGGGCGCTTCCAGACAGCGTACAGAGTAGAGAGAGGTAGCTGCCCCTTGCTCTGCAAGCAAAACCACGTTTTGACGAAATAATGAAGTTGAGTACTAATCATCGACCGTCGTACCCATGCAGCATTCATCTTTGCTTTGTTGATTAATATTATTCCGAAAGAGATTTCCTAAACCATTGGGATATCATATAACTGATCAGGAAGAGATGCTTTGAAGGTGAACGATAAGTACTAGCTAGGTAGAAGAAGAGGGAGAGTCGCACGTGAATGACAGCCCAGGTTAAGAGTAGACGGCTGATCAATATCTAAATGTATATTAGATCTGTTCGGTTGTGTATGCAATTAGAGGGACAAACAATGCTTAATTGGTTTCTCTGATCATGAGGTGAATTAATTAGTTGAACATTTGTGTAGCAGCTCGCCCATGTGTTATCTTGCAGCCGGTGCTAGTGGACCAATTAGTTGGGTTTGATGGGAAGGAAATGGCCTACCGGCCGGCGCACCAACTAACAAAGCATAATAGGAGACAGGCTTCACGTGTTGGGCCGGTGATGACTGATCGATGATGAAGGACGGACGGGCACTAATTATAACCTCCCCTTCGGGACCTACCTATGTACACTTGGTTTATTTCCGCTGGATGGGTAGATATACTGGGAATTAAGGAAGCCATATAAATATGTTCACTCACCGGCACTGATATTTGTGGGTGTACGTACGTAAGCTGAGAAGATGGGTTCCTTTACAGTACTACTAGTGCACTCGAAGAAAGATATGGGACCTCGATCGTGTTCAACAGTTTTTGGGTCCCCTAGCAATAAATTAATTCCAGAAGCTAGTATACCCAGTCAATCCATTGTTCAACAAGTAATGAAACTTATCCAACTTAATTTCGTGAGGTTAAATATATCGACTAGCTCGAACGGGAAGTGATCTACATTAATTGAGTACCAAGCAATTATGTAAGCCGGCTAGCACGCACCTAATTGCTAGCAGATATGATTTATGAGAGATCTGTCTCAAGAATCTACTCATATATTTGTCATCGATTCTTTTTGAAATCTCGGGTCGGGATTCTAGCTAGCTGCATTAATGAAGATATATATGTATAACTGGATTCATTCATTCAAGCAATACAACTGTTTTCTTTCCTTTCATCGTACAGGGTTCCAGTAATTTCAAGCGAAAGCAAAAGGCAGCCGCTTCTTATTTTTTTTAACACATGGAGGTGTAAGTGTGAGACCGTGACTAGTCGATGACTAATCAACTCTCCTTGAATAAGAATACATCACGTCCATTTGAGGGCTGAATCGGCCTCGCGTTGCGTTCAGCATCCTGTGACAGAGAGGAGAGCGCGAATTCGTGAGGAACAACGTATATATAAGTCTAACGTGCATCTCACTACGATATTTTATAAACCCACGAGGTAATTAATTAATTAATAACAAGCGGAAGATTGAAAACAAGTTGGAGCAGAAAATGGACCTTGTCAAGCGCACTTGTAAGCAGATTCACTTGTTCGCTAGAAACAGAAGACACCTGAAAGACGTTCCTACGTATACATCAGTGCTTTTTACATGATGTACTGGAACAGTACCATTAGCAGGCAGCAAATTAATTACTTAGACATAAAATTAGTAATACATTTTAGTATGAATTAATTAGGTGATCATGTGCTGAAACTACCGACGATTAATGATGCATGGACGATCGGTACTAATTAACGTACCTGGGTGAAGACAGTCCAAGTCACCGGTTCAGTACATGGAGGAGTTGTAAGGGAACCCATGTACCTGAAATAGGGTTTTGTTCCACCAATATCAGCGATATTGGGGTCCACCGCTCCTGCTACTTTTTCCCTCTGCGTTGTGTTGCTTAAACTCCAAATGGCATCCGTTAACTAAAACATTAATCCACACCTAATTAATTAATTACCAGATGAGTAAGAGAATAAATTTATCACTTCACGTCTCATACAGTACTAGCTAGACACTCGTAACGAAACATTTCTTGTTCTGAAATAATTACTTACTGTGGATATTAATGCGTTAGGTTGGGCGCCAATCTGGTACAAGACGGCCACCACTGCTGTTCTTTTGTCTTGGCTTTCGTGAACCAAGTGCAACTCCGCGTCGAACCTGCCAATTTATTACGTAATTATATTATGCGTTGCTCATATATAGTACTTGATTTGGAACAGAAATTTAATTAGTCGTGTGGTGATCACGTCTCGGATGAAATGAATAGCAAAGAAATTAACGAGGTTTAATAAACTTGGGCTAGCTGCAGATCAGAACCCATGCAGAAGAGCAGAGACCTTGTGCCATCGATGCTGTGTTCGGTAGGCGAATGCCAGTGGCACTGCTTCAGCATATACTGGGTTCCGTCGATAGTGATTGAGCCTGGATCTCCCTCCCATCTCAGCTGCATGTGTCCAAGCATTTATAAAAAAAAACCCAATATTTAGTTTAATTCGTAAATCGTAAGGGTAATTCTTTATTGACCCTTCTATATATAAGTCCCTAATAAATTTTGCATGCACAAATGAAAAAACAAACAAAAAGTACCTAGGTAGCAAATTCAATATCAGTACTACTCACCATGATGGAATGACCCGTGTTGATAATGTGTGCAAGGGAGGGTCTATAGGCCGTGACGAGAAGTGGCCCGAGTGAGGGGGAAAGCTTCGCCCCGGCGGTAGACAAATCGATGGGGGACTGCATGGTTCCCGTCTTGCACGTCGCCCACTCCGGATGAAGGTCTCCCCATCTTCCAGGCCCTTCTGGACTCCCTTCAACATAACTGAACGCCCACTCACCTTCCTGATCATTTTTATCTGCACCGTAATTGATGATCAAATTGTAAATATTTAACTTTTTAAACCTCCCTGAAAAGTGAAAACCAATATATATATATATATATATATAATTTTATATATGTTTAATTTGAGCTAAATTAAAACTGATCAGCCTAATTTAATTTTCCAGATAATCACCTGCTGCCGCCGATGGAGCCCTCGATTGACAAAGCTGCAAAACGGAGAGAATTAGTAGGACAGAGAAAGCTAGAACACTCCTCATTTCCGGATGCTGAAGAAATTAAACTGCATGCCTAACCCAAGGGTGTCCCTTCATTATATATATACTTAAAGAAGCAATTACACGACTGCATGGTAATGGTTAAAATTAGAAGGCGATATTAATTACTGTAAAGATCATTTTCTTATTTGCACGATATTATTCCGAAACGACCTTCTACGTTCTGTCTTTGACACAGGAAATCCGGGAAATATTTTGAGAAAGAGCATGAAATCGGAAGATGAATAATTACAGGGATAATTCACACGGAAAAAGGCCAAAAATGGTGCAGCACTAATGTCCGACGGGTGCGGTACTTAAAAATTCCATTAATCTATCAAAATTAACCGTGATATCCAACCACGATTATGCATCAGTACCAGAGAGTAATTAGAGAGTAATTAGCTTGATTTCTACTATTTTAAAAGAGGTGTAGTTATTTTCACCCCATTAATTATAAAATATTTATCTTTTACTTTCTATAAATTTCTTGTTTCATAGTTGCACGCTGGAGTATCTATCTTACATACCTGACATAACCAACCAATACAAAATTTTTTTAAAATAATACAATATTTTTTATTTTATAAAATTTTAAATTCTAAAGAATAAACGATAAGCAATTGTGTTTCGAATTGACTGTTACATCATGAGATGGGTACTATGCATAGGTACAACTAACATTTCCCTCGGAGAAATACCGGGACATCAAATTGGTGGCGTATGCATAAAAAACTAAAAGCCATATCTTTCATAGTTTTTGTGATTAAAGTAGATCAACAGTAATTGATACAACAAATTTAAAAATTTGAAATATTTTATGTTATCATCCTTTTGGTATTCCCTGATTAGATATATTTCTCAGAGAAAATAAATAACAATATCTATCTATCGATGCTTCCAAAATCCAACCGGACATCAAATTGGTGGTGTTGCCAATTTCAATACAAGCTTTACTAAATACTAGCAGATAAAAGAACGAGTCCGTTTTTAATTTACTTTCCCTCCTGTTTCTTTGTAAATGGCAGTCCCCTTCCGGTCCCATTATAGGGCAGGTGAGGTGGCGGCTCAACTCGGAGTCTCGCACTCTGAATGAAAAGAGGGAGGCGCTTGTTCGAATTTTTCCGCGGAAACATACCAAGTGATCGAGCTTTCAATGTTCGTCTTGTTGTACTTTCTCCGAGCTTCTCCTCTCTCTCTCTCTACTCAGCAAGGATCGATATAGTTGTTATTTCTCTTGCAGCAGATCTCTTCACGAATGGCCCATTCGGAGCGTTGCTGTTACAAGCCTGTCCTACGGTGGAATGCCCGAGTAGAGGAATATTTCGTCAAGGCCTACGGAGCTGAACACTTCTCTAGAATCTCGGAAGCACTTACGTGAGTGATACCTCGTGAAAATTGTTACTCAGATTTTCTGCTGCTGCCTAAGCACTGGAATTTATTTGCCTTTTCATTTCAACTCCTTCTCTTCATTTCAATTAATCTCACAGCTCTTCAACTAAAGTTATTGTTTTTTTAGTTTTGTTTCCTCTGAAAAGTAATAAAGTGTTAACTCGAAGTACCGGGGACCTGGGAATGTAGTAATAACCAAGGTGATAACGGAGGAATTTATATTGCAGTAAAGCGTACATTGAACTGTATGCTTTTCCGTATGCATTTTAATTTTTTTCGGTATGGTAAATGTTCAACTTGATTAGGCGTCCTTCCACCTACTCTTGCATTCGCGTGAATACTCTCAAGGCCACGACTGACACTGTTATAGAGAAATTAACAAGCATTCTCCATGAAGCTCAGGTGAAAAGTTGTGTTCATAGTGAGAGTGTAGCCGAAGGAAACGACCTTCCTATAGTTGCTTCAGAAGAAAAGCAAGAAGAAAAAATTGAAGAAGGGCAACACAAGTCATTTGGTCATAATAAATGTCGGCCTTGTTCAAGATTACAAGGAGATGCTTCCCTCGTTTATAACTGCACATTACCAGGCCTAGAGAATGTTGTGTTTGTCAGAGGATCCGGGCCATATGGAATTGAATACAGTGACGCATCGAAACGGGTTTTCAAAGAGGTAATTGTCAGCCGCAAATGTGCCGAGGCAGTTCTTCGGGGAGCTCAGGTATTCACCTTTTTGACATCTATCCAAAATAATAGCATTTGAAGAAGTAACTAAATTATCTTTTGATTACTAGATTTACATTACATTCTTTTCAAATCCTAAATGTGTTGGGCGGTTTGTTTATTTTGTCTAACTTCTAGTGTAATGACGAATTATTGAAGTCTTTTACTTTTATTAAGTTTGACGTTTCTAGTTTAATGTCTCATACAGCAGCTCCTGCATAATGGCTCTTTACTTAATGTGATTGAAACCTCACCCTTGTTGTATAATGTGTTTATCCGGTTGCTTACTGATTCTTTATTGTTCATTTGTTGGAATAACCATGCGATACTTATTTCAGTGCATTCTCAATTTAAAAAGCCTATTACTTTTCCTATATTTGACACATCCAGTTTAATGTCTTCAATGGTCACTCCTGTTCTATGGCTCTTTATTTGATATGATTGAAGGTTCATCCTTGTTGCATAGCGTGTTTATCTGGTTAGTTACTATTTTTTACTGTTTCATCTGTATGAATGATCATGTGATGCTTATCCCAGTGCATTCTCAATCTATAAAGTCTACTGCTTCTTTTAATGGCTGCCACTTTGGAGCTCTATTTTCATGCTAGCATTTCTAATAGGGTTGATCTTCAGATATTTGTTCCTGGTGTACTGGCTTGTAGTGCACATGTTGAGAAGGGGGATACTGTTGCAGTTTCTGTTGCCGTGGAGCAGCCAAGTAATGACGGTGGATGGAATTTTGGTTTTACTCGTGGAACTGTTCTTCAGGGACTGGAAACAGGTAACTCCTTTACCAAGTTCATGTGTTTGTCGGTGGGCTAAGCTCAGGTCTACCGACAGCAACGTGGAGGCCATATTATATTTCTCAGTCATTGAGATATTGTAAATCAGATTGGACTCAAATATATATTTTGATGCAAGGAGTTGCATAAATATTATTGCAAGAATATTTTTCCATTGGAGATTAAATGCAATGGAAGATCAACTCTTCATTGTCTGTTTGCATGCACTGATTTACCTCGTAGATATGTTTTGCTTTGTGTTAGTTCATTTTTATTGCCTTGTTGGAAATAACAGAGTTAATTGACACCAAGCCAAAAAAAAGTTTTGAGCTAGTTCTATATCATTTCTACTTGAAATGCTCCAACAGCGACAGGGTATATAGATAAAACTTGTTCATATCTTACCGTTATCAAAATTAAATACTCAGACCATTTCTAGTTCATATTCCGTGTCCTGATTTTTCTTCATCAGATCCACAGTATCACGAGAGGAGTGGCATGTATATTGGCCAAGGAACTACAATGATGTCAAGGGCTGGGATCTTCCGTGAGTTATCAGGGGTGGCTGTGGAAATGAGAAAAAGAGTGTTCGAATTACCATCCTTTAATGGTATTGTTTTTCTACTTGGGTTCACACAGGTCAAGTGGATGAACTTTTGGAGAATTTTGATCTGATTTACTGATTACATCTGTGGGTCACAATAATCTGTTAGTTTGTCTTTTATTAGTTGTTACCTATCTCCTACTTAAACCAAAACATGAAAATCATCAGAACTTGTTTATTGGTAATCTCTAGTGTAGAGACTTCATATTTCATACTGTATGCAGATTATGCAGAACCAGTGGATGATCGAGTTGAATTACTTACTCAAGCCATCTAGTCCTATGTAGAATTGATGAGATTCTGACACCCATTTCTTCTTAAAATATTCTATTTATAATTGTCTACAAGTAACTTATGGCTGTGTAAAAATCTATGATGTGTCTATCCCTTTTTCTTTTTTATTCCCTGATCTGCCAGAAAAAAAATGGCAAGCTAGCGTTTCAATGCTTTCACATCTATATTATTTAGTGGCACTTCTAATTTCATGTTTCTCGTAGATGTGCTGGAGGGGGAAATATTTCTACAAAACTTGCCTAGCATAGTCACTGCTCGTGTTCTTGGTACGAGGAAGCTCTTGTGCTTTTGGTTATTATTTCACTCACTCCGTGCCAGTGTTCTATATTCCAGTTTTATTATGTATGCACAAATTTTGAGCTATCAGTGCTAGTCTGAGTATGATTATTATCCTAGGATATTTATCCAGCGTATTTTCCTGCTTTAGGTTGTTGTGGAACCATCTAACATAGGTTAAAGTACATGAAAAATATTTAATTAGTCATTGTGGGATGCACCCGGAGTCAAACTTAATATGAGTTTGCTTCTACTCTGAATATACGCTTTTCTCTCTAAACTTATTGTTTGAGTATATGTGTGTTAGATCCTCAACAAGGAGAGCGTATATTGGACATGTGTGCTGCTCCTGGAGGGAAAACAACTGCTATCGCAATTCTCATGAGGGATGAGGGAGAGATCATTGCAGCTGATAGATCTCATAATAAGGTAAGCATCTCCTTCGGATAAATTTATAATTTAACTTTAATAAACGACTTTAAGCCTGTGAAGTTTTTGATATTGCTACTGCTAAAGTTACCGTGTGGAGTATTCCCATATGGAAGAAGCCTGGTTTTTTATGTTGCTGCTGGAGTATTGGATTTTTCTGGCTTCTGTTTCATTCTGGTCAACTTTACATTACTAACTCATCGTATGTTTGTAGGTGTTGGATATTCAGAAACTGGCTACAGAGATGGGTTTAAATTGTATAAAGGCATATAGGCTTGATGCTCTCAAAGCTGTCCGTCGAGCAAATGACTCAACTGATTCAACCTTTTCAAATCACAAGAATGAAGCTCTAGATGTAAAATTTGAAGAGTCAGTTCCCCAATCTCCCAAAGACAGTGATCTTTCTCCTACAGTGGAAGTATCTAATCATAGCACAAGAAATGTGGAAAAGTGTAAGTGTATAACTGTTATTAGAAGTTTTGTTTTCAAAAACCATAGCTTTGTAATCACTCTCCAATACTTTGAAGTCATGAGTGGCTGAGATTTTTCTATATCTAATCAATTGATTACTGTGTTGGTATGACAAAGCAAATCAAGGAGCTTACCTTAGCAGAGCTCATGATAGAAAGAATGCCAGAAGAATGAAAAATGGACCAGGGAGAAATCATTGCAAGGGTGGAAGAGTTGAACATTCAAAGGGCTTTTACCCTAATAGTTTTGACCGTGTGCTTCTTGATGCTCCCTGCTCTGCCCTTGGGTTGAGACCTCGGCTCTTTGCTGGAGATGTAAGAATCTTTTTTATCTTATTGGATTAGTATTTGCTGATTTCCTCTGCTTGTGGGGGCACCTACAAAAGAGTGACTTGTGGGTGAGGTAATATTTTTTGCTGTTCAAGCAGGATACAGTAGAATCTTTAAGAAACCACGCAAAATATCAGAGAAAAATGTTTGATCAGGCTGTTCAATTGGTCCGACCTGGTGGAACTATTGTCTATTCTACGTAAGATTGCATTTCTGATGTTTTAATTCAATTCAAGTGTCTCAAAATCCATTTAATGTGCTGTTTATGCATGATTGTATAATCCATTTGCCTTTTATGAGTCTGTTGTATGAAGCTGTGGCCTTGTACCTTCAAACTTTGCTTACAGAATATGAACACAATGAAATTCTGATAGGAAAGTTGTTGCATGGTTGCGGACTTCTTACTTTGTACATGATATGCTTGTTTTGATTCGTTGTACATGATATGCTTACAGATGCACGATAAACCCTGGTGAGAATGAAGCATTAGTTCGATATGCTTTGGATACTTATGGGTTTTTATCACTAGCTTCACAGGTACTTTGTTTTTGTAATTCTTCTTGTGCTTTTCCTTTCCTGATAAGTGTAATTTGTTTTTGTATATCTTCTTGTACTTTTCATTTCCTGCTAAGTATCTTGATTTATTAGCTTATGTTTTTATAATGGACCAAAAGGAAAAGAATGCGAGTGATCAAATTCAACTTCAAATTAAAACGTGCTCACTCAGTGTATTTGAGCTCAATATCAAGTAAAATCGTTTATTAGCATTACATAATTTTCCGAGTGCAAAGCTACTTTTGATTATTAAGAACATAATTCATTAGCTCATTATAATCAGACCTGACATGATCAGGTCTAGTAGTTGTTAGCATGGTTTGGGCAACTCCCTTGCTCGGCCGACTCGGTTTGGGTCAAAGAAAGAACAAGTCTGACCCAAATGTGAGTCAACAAACATCAAGAGAGCTCAAACTTGTAAAGCATCTCTGGCAACTTTAATAATAAACTTTAAAGCAAACTACTGACAGGAATTTGTTTCACTGATGCCAGCACCCGAGAATTGGAGGGCCAGGTCTTGTTGGGACATGTAATCTGTCCGACGGAGACTTTGTGGAGTAAGTGTTTTCCTATTGCCATTCCCAAATCACAAACAATACTTTTCGAGTTCCAGAGCATTTGTTTTTAGTTTACATTATAAAACAAAGTACCTTGTTTCGGGAGGCCTCCTCGACTGACATGTTTCTTGATCTCTTTACTATGTTCCAGGGAATGGTTGAGACCAGGCGAAGAAGAATTCGTACAAAGATTTGACCCGTCGTCTCCACTAGATACCATTGGCTTCTTCATTGCCAAATTCAGTGTTGGCATAGAGAAAGCCTAACGTAGGTACTGAGAACGTCCTGCACCGCCTACTAATTGGGCTGTACTTTCAATGCTGGTTGTTCCAGTGCTCCTGTAAAATGAACCGAGCTATTTAATTCATTTTGACGCCTGACTTCATCGCTGATCTTTAATAGTAATCAAGTGGCACGATTGTTATAGGGACATTACACAACAGCATTTAAACCCTTTCTCCAATCCCTGGGCATTGCTGCCCCTGATAACATCGGTTAGCGTTTGAGAGGGTTTGGGTTGAGTTCTTATTGGCAGTCTAAATAAGAGATAAAAGTAGAAATTATATTCTTCTTCTACAGGTAATCTTAAACTCAGGATGTAAAAACTTACAATACTGAAATCATTTTTTTTTAATATTAGATATACGCAAAAGACTTAAATGAACTTCAAAGTGTTACAAAAAGATTTTTGTTTGGAGTTGAGCAGTAAGGGCAGGCTCTGACTGGATATTGCCTTGTTTAGTGATGGCAAATTTGCGATATGAAGAGAGACGTGATCTCCAGGTTTCTCCCGTCCGAAACTTTTCTGGAGGATGAAGATTGAAGAATATATCTCCGCAAAATTATGTCTTTTGCGTATCATGCCAACTAGGATGCCGTTAGGAATATGATTTGATTTTGCGATATCTTAAAACACTTTTTCTCTTTTTAGGTCATTAACGGTCCTTTTTCGTTTTTACTTGACGAGGAGGGACTACAAACCCAGTTGCTTCCAGTTCCAGTTCGAGAGCGTCGCTTAATATTTCGTAATCACTTTCGCCTTGCCGCTAGTTGATTCATTGCCTGCTTTTGTCTACCGAAAGTACTCAGGTATGCAAATGTTCTGCCTTTTCATATCGAGCTTTGATCTATTCTCATGATTTTTTAAGAACATAATACAAGACTAAAGCGTGTAAAAAGGAAAGCTTTATACTATCCACCAAAAAAGCACAAAAGAAGACGAAGATGTTTTCCTTCAATATGAGGAAATTCAGGAAACAAAATGTTATGAAAACTATCCACATGTTTTCTGATTTTCTTCAGGAGCTTTGTGTTGTTTGAGTTAATTAGGACCCTTTTTTCCCTAACCAGATTCTCAGACTATGTTTTGAAATAAGTTCATGTAGGAACGGGGGATGGTAAATGATTTAACAACAGCTTTCTTGTTTGTTTTGGAGAAATTTCTTTCAAATGCGGCATCATGGAGTTGATAACTCCAGTTTTGTGAAGTTTGAATTTGTACAGAAATGGGAATAAGAAATGGCTTCACAACCTTTTTGTTGGCTATGGAGAAAACTTGGGAAAGACTCAAGAACTAGAAGTGGAAAGAGAAGCGATAAAAGAAAGATACTTTATGAATCTTATTTTTTCTTTGATAAAGGTAAGGTAGAGCTTTAGCTTGAGTGTAACTGGTGAGTTTTGGGGTTTTTCTTAGGTAATTATGCTAATTGTTTTACGCATAGAGGAATAGCCATGAATGCTATATACTATGTAGGCCAAGCACCAAGGTATATTGTCTTTTAAATCACACTATTGTGATAATACTAATTCTCATTTTCCTGAGGCCTGAATGATTACTCATGAGTGGAGATAATTGAGAAAGACTATTTGGCTCTCATCATAGGACAGAAGTTCTCATTTTTTATGGAGTTTGTAATGTCATTACCTTTGAGGAAAGTGTCTTTGAGATATGCATTTTAATTATTGTTTATGTACTTTATGGAATATTTACACTCTCTAGCAGCCAATACACTTTTCATATTCAATAACCACCTATCAGGCACGTCCTACTGCAAAACTCTAATTTTTTAATATGCTGTCAAAGCTTGTACTCTAGTCTGTACCTTATTATGTATTACTTATTTTTCATATCAATAAAGCCAAGAAAGTTTGCACTTTCACTAACCACATCATTAGTTTTTTTCCCATCGAATTATGTAATATAATTTTTTTTATAAGTAACGCAAAATTGTATCTGTTTTGTCTGTTTTCTTATTTAAGTAATTGTATCATAAGATGAGCTTCTATGCTGCGACTATAAAATGCTTATATGTAAATCCTTCTTGGGGTTTGAATTCCACATAATGAGATGAGTTGGGGATTATGCTTGCCACTAAGAAGGTCTAACTGATTTGCCAAAAATTATGACTGATTATCCTCTCTCTTTCCTCTAATAGATGGCGTTGACCAATTTTATCCTGACTGTTGCTGGAGTTAGTGCTGCTATTCTTCTCCTTCGTAGCGACGTGAAGCAGTCAGCTGCAATATTCAGAAGAAATGTACGCCATATTCGCCACTGGCTGGAGGAAGAATCTGTTTCTGCCACCAAGTAGGTTCTGTTTTCATGATCACTATAACTTTCAAAAACAAAAACAAAAAATTCATGATCACTAGTCTTTATTTAAAATTTTTTTATGCCTTAATTGAATTATATTCTTGATACTTGACGAAAATTTCTCTTCTAATCTTGAAATTCTATACTGGTTTTATTCTCAAAAGAAAATTCTATTCTGTGTTTTTTCTTTTAAAAAAGAGAAGTTATATACTGTTTTTTTTTATTTATTTATTTGAACTGACAATTGAAGGTTCAATATGTATGTTCTATGCATCAGTATGTCTATTTAGGTGCAATGATACTCATCTTCCAAAAAATAATGTATAACAAAGTAGAATATTTTGGAAATACAACTGAAAAGCCAAAAAAAATAAAAAATTGGAAACCTCTCAATATAAAACTTAATTCCAGCTAGGAGGGGTTTGATACTGCTTTAAGTGAGAATTGAGCCATAGGATGCACTGGAACAAGGTCGTGAACGTTTAACAGAGAATCAACGTCTCCTCCTTGTGATGGCAAGGGGACCATTGTCTGCTCTTTTTCAATTATGTGTTTTGCTAGCACGGAGGTAATTTTATACAGGTTCTTTACATGTTTGACGTTGAGTTTGGTTGCAGGTCTTCTGAAAAGGTGAAACTTAAAGAATTAGAATCACAGATACCTGAAAAGGACATCTCAAAGGACAAGCATTGAAGATCATCTAGACGTTGTCCCAAATATGTGGAGAACGTCGTTGATAAACTTGTGGCAAAGATGGTAAGATTCTAAAGGTGGATGTATCATGACATGGCTTGGTTATCAATTTTCTAATAATATGATTAGGTTGTAAGTGATTTCCGAGAACATCATTTTGATCACATTTTGTTTCCGAAGCTTTATGGTTCTCTTTTTTAAATTATGGTGTTTATTAAGCCATTGAACTACAAGAAACACAGCAGCTAAAGAAAAACTGAGATATAGTTTAATAGTATATGGCAATTTCAAGTAAGCTTTCTTTCAACGTGTTTTAGATGATATCAATGAGATACGCAAAACTGTTTGTAAGAATTATAAAAGGGTACGAGGGAAAGTTGCTATGTTAACTCGGAAAAGTCGCTATGTTAACTCGGAAAAGTCGCTATGTTAACTCGGAAAAGTCGCTATGTTAACTCGGAAAAGTCGCTATGTTAACTCGGAAAAGTCGCTATGTTAACTCGGAAAAGTCGCTATGTTAACTCGGAAAAGTCGCTATGTTAACTCGGAAAAGTCGCTATGTTAACTCGGAAAAGTCGCTATGTTAACTCGGAAAAGTCGCTATGTTAACTCGGAAAAGTCGCTATGTTAACTCGGAAAAGTCGCTATGTTAACTCGGAAAAGTCGCTATGTTAACTCGGAAAAGTCGCTATGTTAACTCGGAAAAGTCGCTATGTTAACTCGGAAAAGTCGCTATGTTAACTCGGAAAAGTCGCTATGTTAACTCGGAAAAGTCGCTATGTTAACTCGGAAAAGTCGCTATGTTAACTCGGAAAAGTCGCTATGTTAACTCGGAAAAGTCGCTATGTTAACTCGGAAAAGTCGCTATGTTAACTCGGAAAAGTCGCTATGTTAATTCGGAAAAGTCGCTATGTTAACTCGGAAAAGTCGCTATGTTAACTCGGAAAAGTCGCTATGTTAACTCGGAAAAGTCGCTATGTTAACTCGGAAAAGTCGCTATGTTAACTCGGAAAAGTCGCTATGTTAACTCGGAAAAGACGAGGGTGTGTTATGCCAATTTCCGGTTTCAACCATGCGCTTAGATTTCCGTGGGCCAGAGGACTAATTACAGTTTGAAATGAGCAATTTTGGAGAGTCAAGTAAAAATGCTAATGGAGGAGAAACTCGTTCTGACCATTGGAGTTGCAGAAGAAGACAGAGCAGGCAGCATCCAGAGTAAGCGCTACGGATCCAGGACTAGTCAAAGAAGGAGGTGAAATAGCCCGAAATGCAGCAAAGGAACAACCCAAGGAGCTGCTACGGTTGGTTTGTGCACAGAGAACTCTCAGATCTCGGAACAGTCATAAACCTGCGCTTTAGCTAAAAGTAGACAGCAGGAGCAGAAAAGTGACAAGACTAGTAGCATAGCGGAGATGATTCAACAATGAAGACACTACCCTTTTTGACTTTCAATCACGTCAATATGATCGATCTTTTGTGATCAAAATAACAAATAAAAAAATAAATCACTTGAATCTGTGAAAAGAAAATCCATGACACAGAAAGAGAAAGAATCCTAACATCCAATTTGAGCAAACCAATGTATGGACCAAACTCGACACAAACGTTGCAAAACCAAAACAAAAAATGACTTGACAATGACAAGTCCCTCTCCATTGTTCCTCCTCCACTGTTCTTGCTCCATTGTCCGCTCCTCCGTTTGGCTGTCCCGATGAAATGAGATACACAGCCTTTTCATGCCCGTGTATGATGTATATAGAAGACGACTCCAATTCCCAATTCCCAAATCTCGCCAACCTGTTCTTTTTTAACCTTTTCTACTCTTTCCCACTACAATAATGGAAAGAGTGGGAGCGGAGGAGAGCTTCTCTCTCTCTCTCTCTCTCTCTCTCTCTCTCTCTCTCTCTCTCTCTGGGGTTCAGAAGTCGGGGTAACGCTGGCATCTTCTGGAGATGTATACGAGGCAGTCATCTTTAGGGGCGATGGTGGGGACGTATGCCAAGTCATCGCAGCCGTCGGTTTTCTCGCGCTTGAAATCGAGCAAGGAGGCGAAGAGGGCGATGAAGAGGGTGAGATGGTTGAGGGCGTATCGCTGCCCCACGCACTGGTGGCCCCCGGCCCCGAAAACCAAGAAATTCCTCTTGTACAACTCCTCCTCCTGCCGCTCCGGCGAGAACCGGCCCGGGTCGAAACGCTCCGGCGACGTGAACCCCTGGAACGACGACTCGTACAGCGACGGGAACACGATCGTCCCCTTCGGCACCGTGTACGACTCCGTCAGCCGGAACGGCTCTTTCGCGATGTGCGGCACCAGCGTCGCCGGCGGCCGGATCCGGAGCACCTCACGGGCCACCGCCTGGGTGTACCTCATCGCCCTCAGTTGCTCCGCCGTCACGAGGGTCCCGGACTCGGGGGACCAGATCCCGCCCACTTCCTCCCGGACCCGGGAGAGGACCTCCGGGTGGGATTCCAGCATCGCCACCGCCCACAGCAGGGACGACGTGGACGCGTCCTGTGCCGCGAACAGGAAGTCGAAGAGGTGCCCGCCCGTTTCTCGATCGCTGATGTGCAGCGCCCCTCCCCCCTTCCGACCACCCGATGCCGCCGCCGCCGCCGCTTCTCTCGCCGCGTCCTCCATCCAAAAATCTATCAGGCAGCGCGGCTCGCTTTCCCCCGACGCCGTCTTCTCCCGGCTCTTGGCGGCGCAGACGGAGAGCGTGTCGACGAGCCTGTCGACGGCGAGGCGGGCTCGGCGGAAGGCGAAGCCGGGGAGGTCGACGGGGAGGCTCATCAGACCCACATTGAAGAGATTGTAGTCGCGATTGAATCCCTCCCTCTGTTTCTCCCCCAGGTAGGGCCCCACGAAGACTGTCTGGGAGGTCTCGAGGTTCATGTCCCGACACAGAATGCGGAGCGCGACGGGCTTCTTCGTGGAGGAAGAGAGGCGCTCCCACCTCTTGAGGTGGCGGAGGATGATCCTCTGCTGCATGGAGAGGTAGGCGGCGAGAGCTTTGGGAGTGAAGTTGGGTGCGATCCGTCGGCGGAGGTCCTTGTGGGACTGGCCGTACATGTAGATGAGGTTGTGCTCGCCGAAGAGCTTCTTCCCGAAAGGGTGTCCGATGAGTTGGAAGGCGTCGGGTCGCACATTGGCGAACACCTTGTGAGAGATTTCGCTGCTGCGGATGAAGAGGACGAAGTTCCCCAAGATGAGGTCGGCGCACATTTGGTGGGAGGATGATTTCGCGAGCGCGCCCAGAGTTTCCCAGTACTTGGTCGGGTTCCTGATGAGGGAGACGGTGTTGCCGACAAAGGGGAGGACCAGGAGTGGGCCGGGAAGGCATCGTTTTCGAGCTAGGTAGCTGATTTGTTGCCACGCCACCAGGAATGCGAGCAGATAAACAAGGTACACTCCGGCCGGAACCATCGTGCTCCAAGCATTCACCACCGCCGCCGCCGCTGTCTCCATCGACATCTTCGACGAACAATTACAGAGCTGTCTGACCTCCGCTCCTCTTCGCCCCTCTATTTATAGTGTTTTTTTTTTAATACCCCCTTCGCGAACGAAAGAGAAAAGCGGCTTCCGTGCGCTACCAAAGGGACCGGGAGACGACCAGATAGATGACCGGGTGGAAAACCAAAAAAAAAAAAAAAGGAAGAAGAAGAAGAAGTCCCCGAATTCCTGCGACAGAGAGTCAGCGGACAATATCGTCAAGCTACGAAAATCTTCAGCAGCAGATGAAGTTTCTAGAGAAAACAGAGAAAGAGCGTAAAGTCCAAAGGGACGACCGGACGAAAAATGGAGGAGCGGAATGTCTGCGAGTCAGGTTTCTAGACTCTTAAAGATAATAATGAAAGAATGAATGAAGCGAATGCGAAACGAAAAAAAACAGAGAGAGAGAGAGAGATTCACGGGTGGGGAAAAGAAAAGAAAGGAAGGAGAGACCAAAATCCGTCGAATTCGGAATAAAGACGAGAGAGACCAGCAGAGTGGTTCTAAGAAGCTTACCGGGACGTAGTTTTGCAAAAATTTAAAAAAAAAAATCCGGTCGGTCCGCCGCTTCGGCACAGTCTGGCCTGAGAAAAGAGAATTTAAAGGGAGAGCCGGCGGAATCCGGGAACGAGGAAGTGAATCGAATGCGCGAAGCGAAAAGGGAGGTGTGGATACAAGGAAAGGAGAGAGAAGGGACCGCGACGAGGCGTGGGACCCACCGCCAGCGCGACGGAACGAGGGTGACGTGGCATATGGCACGAGGGAGATAGATAACCAGTGTACACGACGACATGTATCATGTATGAGAGAAAGTCGTTGTCGTCGATGATTCCGGCCGGCGTCTCGCCATCGCCACGTTGACGCCCGCCCTTCCCGGCGGTCTTCAGTCTCCGGCTTTACTTTGACCGGATAATGCCGCTTTAATAAATAAATCTTATCATTTGAGCTGACAAAGAAGATTGATTACTTTAACCGAGAAAAAAAAATAGCGGAACTTCTCTGGGAGTCTCTGAGGGAGGGGGGGCATGTCAATATCAATTTCAAACCAGTGGACCGCCGACTACATTCGACGACGACGTTCTTCTTTTACAAGTTAAAAAAGTTTGATCGATAACAATTTCGTGGCCTAAATTCAGTTTCAGAATTTGTAGACAAATTGGGATCTATATGATTTTTTTTCTCCATATTCAAAAGTGGTGGCTGTGCGTCGGAATTCGATGAGGATGGAGGTGGCTCGTGACGGCGAGGGGGCTACCATTTCCAATTTCTCGTTGTTGTGCACCCCACCCAGAATGAAATGAAGCAGCGTGAACCAACTATCCCATTTCGCCATTCGAAAATCGACACCCCCACTTGGTGCCCCGCCCGCTTTCACCTTCTCGGAAGTTGGAAACCTCAACTCCGTCCCTTCCGCCTGCCTTCACTGCACGCCTCTGCCTTTTCTGCGCCGGACGCTCAGACTCTGTTTTGCTGAAAATTAGGAGTTCAGATTCCCATCTCCTCCTTCTCTCTGTTGCTTCCGCGCACTCTCTCCAAACTCCCCTTTTTTAACATTTCTTCACCTGCAACTAGAAAAACAAACGAAGCTTTGAGCCGGAGACGGTTGTACTTGGAAGAACAGTTCAGGATTCAACTGGTTTTTTTTTTCTCTTTGAACACGCAAACCCCAGTTTGTCGGGCTAGATTTGAAACAACATATACGCGGCTTTAGGCTTTAAGCCACAAAAGAACAAACAGGGTTGGCGAGTCAATACTAGCGAAAATAGATTTAACCCAAGGAAAAGATTATAAACGTTTGGTTTTTTGAAACTTGAATTATTACCAACCAAGATAGAACAATATCGGGCAAATCAGAATCAAATAAACAGAAACCCCCTGTTTGTCTTATCTCGAAGGTCGATTCGATAAAATTTCAACCCCCCACCACGATCGATTCATACATCCTTCTTTTATGGAAAATGGACCCTGCGGATTCCAGCTTACACTCCGAATTATAATTGTTTAAGAACAATACAAAGATAACTAAATATCTCCCCCCACCGTCCTAATTCCAGGCGTCATCCTGCAGCTACGGACGACGTTTTTCTTTGTTGGTTCTGTTTTCTTACGAGTGCCGTCCTGTCAACGACGGCTTCCGTCTCGTGGCTGCAAATTAAATCTGTGGCACATGCCCGGCGATCGAGTAAGTTCGTGATTTGCCACATTCGCTCTTGGTCGATGATCCCCTGAAGCGAAATGAATTTCGGTAGCACGACCCACTTCGTTTGACTCCTTGTGGGTTTTCTCCGATCATCAAGCTCAACTACCAAATCCCATTATTAATAGATTACCACGTTTCCCAGCTGGTTCTAGAACCAAGAGGGCGGGGTCAACTTTTACCACGCTCTCATTCTCCCAATCCCCCGAGTTGCAGAGCTTCTGCACGAGATATATAAGATATTGAGGATTGGTTCGATTATTAATGGCAAGAGGCGATCGTCACGAGGCGACACTCTGTCGTGATTCTTATTTCCAGTCGCTGTATTCGGATTGTAAAGAACAGTTGGCAATTAATGTTACCAAACATAAAACAAATCGTTATCCATCCTCAATGCCCAAAGATTCGGGATTTAATTATTTGGAATGCGGAGCTGGGTGTGAAAGGAACTGGTTATTCCCATACCAAGAACTTTTCCAAAGTTTGCACGAAATAATTAGAAAACAGAAGAGTGGGGACTGGGGAGGTCGGTTAAGTAGTTAACAGTTGCGGTCCTTGTTGCTTCCTTGTCGCAGAAAGTACTGTTCGAAGAAAAGGCTGTTGTTGAATGGGATACGCACAGTCTGTCAACCCAAATCATCTTTTTCTCCAAATCATTTCCTTTAGCACCGGGTTTCAGACATGGGTTCCCGAATTATATTAATTTCTGTATCGAGTTCCTTCCTTACTTTTTGTCCAAAGTCGAAACTCTGAAAACACTCTGCGGTCTATAAACCCAAGTTTTATTGTTGACCGTCGTTCTCACTACCATGTGTAATCTGCTGCAATTATTAAATTTTGAAGGCAAACCCATTAGAAAGAATACAAAGAAACATACGAAAATGAGCAGAAGACGAAAAAAGCATGGCGCCGTGACCTCATAAGCCACCAAAGTTGCTACAAAGTACCGATCGATGATGGAGAAGAGCTCGCCATTGACGATCTGTGACGTCGCCTTTCAGATTGAGCTTCGAGAAGATATGTTAATTTTTTATTTATTTATTTTGTTTGGCGAGTATGGTAGTCTGTCAGTTTGATTAGACTTGATATAGGTAGCAGACCCAGCTCATAGTTATCGAAGGGAAAGTTTCTTTTTTTTTTTTTTTGGTAAGAGTTATCCTTTTAAAATTAATGATAGAGCAGGATATAGAATAATTGAACGAGGTCATAGGATTTCATTTTGTTAAAAATGAGAAGAGCATTATTGAAGATTCAAATGATAAATATGGATTTGAATCAGTCAATAAAGAATTATTCTATTAGAGCTTGGAATCTGGAAACGACCTTTGAAACCTTAATAAAACGTAATAATAACAATCATTGGTTGATTATTTTTCCCGTTTCATTATGCCCGTTTTATTTACACTTTCCGACTGGTTACTGATGTTCGACCTCTCCTCTCCCATTTAACATTAAAATAATTAATCAAATAAATTTTGAAATCTTACGATATTTAATGAGTTTTTAATGTAGTCAATTGATTTTGTTCAGTATATAAAATATTAGCTCTTACTACATTATGATTAAGAAAGCGGATGATAAATGAAAACTTTAAACTTAATCTGAATATTACAGTGATTGAACTACAGTGTGCATTCGGAAATAAGATAGCTTTACAAGGTGACACCGCCGACTGATCGTGCCCATAACAGGACCTTAGAATTGAAACGGTTGGGAACAAAATTGTGAAAAGAGCCAAGAGGTCGTCCTATTATCCAAGGATGACAAATCTCTGGAGAAACTTACGCGGAAATAAGACCGATGTATGCAGCGAGTATTGACAACAAAAATGAAACGATGTATGCGCCTCCAACAATGGCTGGTTCTTCGAAGCCAGATAATTCGAGGTGATGGTGAAACGGAGCCATTCGGAAAAAGCCCCTCCGCACACCGTACAACTTTTGGGTTGCCTTCTTAAAACTTACCTGGACCACAATACAAGACTATCAGATGCAACAAATAGCTAAAACTGTCATGCAGCCTCGGAAAGGTTAAGCTATAAGCACAAGGGGAAGAGCTGAATGAACTACCTGAATGATAACCGATACAACTTCGATGACAAATACACCTGAAGCTATCAGCAGTGGGAAGAACATTCCAGTACAGGCAGCCATTGCAGCTAGTGCTCCTCCCAACGCTAAGGATCCCGTATCACCCATGAAAATTGAAGCTTTGTGCCTATTATGCATTAGGAAGCCAATACAAGATCCAGCCATAGATGCTCCAAATACAGCTAGATCTGTTTCATGGTCAATGAAAGTTCAATTCAAATCAAAGTTAAAATAATAATAATAATAATAATAATAATCATTATGATAATACTTATTATTACTAATTAAAACTAACAACACCCTTCCACTTATCATGGTGGATGCTCGAAATAATAAACCTTTAAGCAACTTTTAAGCATCCAAGGAAAAGGGAAACACTTCGAAGAAGCAGACAATAGAATCCAACAAAAAGTTCAAATTTTTGACAGGGGACTCCACTCACCGGGACATATTGGCAGAACAGCAATAGACATCCCAATGAAAGCACATGCCGCTGCTCCACCAGCTAGGCCGTCAAGCCCATCAGTCAGGTTAACCCCATTCCCCATGGAAGCAAAACAAAAAGCAGAAAAAGGCAGATAAAGTTTTCCTAAAAACACTAATCCCAAGGGTGCTGGGAAAGGTACCAAAAACTTCCTGCATCAAGTAACACAAAACAAAATCACTAACAATAACAGAAAAGTATCTCTACCAAATTCCAGAATTAAATTTCTTTTGTCTACGAAATCAGAAGTTGCTTATTGTGACGGCAGTACAGCAGTACAGTGTTCGGAAGATCATGATTTTAAAACTTTTCAAGAAAAGCTCTAAAAACCACAAAGTATTTAACGATGAAAAAGTTTTGGATTTATGAATAAAGCATTTCACCTTAAGATCTGATCAACACAGCACAAACCATGTGAAGACTCAAAGGTAAGTAGATCTGTAAAAGTAGGAAAAAAATAGATTGATGCAAACTAAAGCAAACACCTAAGCCCTGAGATGAATCAGAACACAAGCATCATATAAAGGTGGATGCATGGAGCATCTTGAACTTTTGAATAGCACAGACCCTTTCGCGCCATAAGCCTACTATTCTAGAATTTTTGAAGATTCTCATAACAGCGACAGATGCATCAATTTTCTTGTAGATATTCATCCTGATGGCAGCAAAAACTTATAATACTGCACATTTCATGAATTTTACCATCATAGAGATGTTGATCAGATTGGACATTAGAAGGTTTACATGCTGTATGGTGATGAAATATTTGTTGAGTTCAACCAATATGAAAAGAGGATCCCAACAGCAACCTGTTCAAACCACCATTAAAACAATCAGAGCAGTACAATGAGGTAAAGTCGAACAGTTCTAAGAAGACATGCAAGGAAAGAGTCGAAGTAAGTGATCCTTACTTGTAAGGAAAGCTTAAGCCATCCAGGTAATCCATAATTGTGATTTTTTATAAGGCTTAGGAAGTCGTCAAGAAACCCAATTGCTGCAAATGATAGAGTAGCACCTGCAGCTCCATAAACTTCAACAGAAGAGGAACTAGCTAAACTTATTGCAACGGTGATACCAACAGGGAGAAAAAACAGTCCACCCATAGTAGGAGTACGCCCCTTTGAGTAATGCGATGCAGGTCCTTCTCTCCTAATTACTTGGTGAAATTCTAAACTTTCAAGAATTGGTACAAATGCATATCCTGAAATGGAGGCTAAAACTGCGGATGTAAAAAATGGCTGTGTCATGTAAAAGGGTGGAAGGGGTAGTCTCACAATCCGCCACAAACATGAGTCCACCAATAAGACAGTTACTGTTAAGAAGGTTATCAATCCCATGTTAAGAACAGCTCCAGGTTGCATTCTGCCATCAGAAACAACAGAAAACTGAATCCAGTCCATTGTTTTGAAATAGAAACTACAAAGAATCTTACAAGTTAAAAGCAACAACTGTAATATTTCTGTTGTTCTATATGGTTGTCTCAAAAAGTCCTGTTAAAAGGAGGCAACATTCAAGTCACCTTAAGAGGATGGACCATATGGCTAACCAACCTGAGCATGCCACCCTGGCCACACACCCCCACATTGATAAATGTATCAATGTAGCTCACAAAGCCCTTTTTTAAGTGAAGATTATTCATCCCTTTATCACAATCTACTTGTGTATTATCCAAAAACTGAATTATTTCTTGCAGTCACATCCATCCAGGAGGTCTAATTGGTGAACCAAAAATCTGTGTACACATCCTCCATCGCATCCTTCACCCAGCAAATCGAGACAACTGTCTCGTTTCATTCATGGCTATCAAATTGCTTTTAGTCGATTAGCACAATTTAAATTGATTCAAGAAGAATGGAGCATACGTTGGAGGAGGAGGCCTGACCTTTGCCTTCGGCGCTTTCTACGGAAAGTTCCAAGATGAAGGCCAGTCATGGATAAATCCAACGGGTATGAATAGTTACTTTTTTTGCTACTATGAGGCAAGTCTCCCTCTGTAGCAGGAAGCACAAAAACTTCTGAATCGCTGTCTTCACCTTCGCTTGATGATAAAATCCTGGAATTGTCTGTGGAAAACACGTCATTATCCATCCTTTCTTCAAATGACGAAAAGTCCACCGAATCCTAAGAGATGGAAAGATTTACGAAAGAATATAATGCACGATAAATGAAATGTAGATCTCCCCTCATAAATATACAGTAACTCCTCTCTATTCAAACTATTGAGAAGCTGAACCGAAGACTTCAATAAACAGTCAGAGAGTGATAAACCGGCAGAATGTCACCAGTATTCCGGAGTAGGAAGAATTTAAACATGTTTACAGAGTTCAAAATACCTCATCCATAGCCGCAACGGCAACCCGGCCATTGTATGGTTTCCATTCATCATTTCGTACATCGTATTTAGAAAGCTGAAGAGGGAAAGATACACGCATTAGAAGAAAAGAAGATAAAATCTAAGAGAAAAAGGAAACTTCAATGAATTGGTCACTAGAAAATAGAAACTGGAAATGACCAGGGACCCTCGAGTAGTAGATGCACGTACCCTGAGAGAAGAAGGGGTGCTGAAAGAACAGAACACGGCAGAGGTGGTCAACCGTGTCGGAGCAGAGGATCTTCGCAATATGGGGTTCGGTTGGAACCCTAGGTTGAGGAGGCGAAGCTTCGCAGAGCACATCGAGAAGGAAAAGGAGACCCAGAACGAAAAGTTTAGGCAAACCCGGACAAGGATCACCACGACGACGTTTGGTGGCAAACGGAAGCCAAGCAGACGGACATACCAAGGGAGGGAAGAGACTTGGCGCTTGAAACTCGGTTATGTACCTCATATTTACACTTTTCCGGTTTTCCCACGTTTTACCATCACACTGAATAATACAAAATGGCGCTTTCAAGCTTTCTCCGAGCAGCCGAGCTGCATCACCGTCTCTTTCCATGACCTGTATAGTAAAATCTTATTTAATTCCTTTTTTTGGTGAACCGAATCAAGCTCCGAAATTCTGTTACTTTGTTGATTTCTGAATGTTGAGGAAATGCAGGTGGGAGGCAGCGTATGCGGGACCGCTTGTGGTGTAAGGACGTATAATTACGGGCCTCAGGCCGTTGTCGATGTCAATTATCCACAAGCCGATAGCCGTTTGCTTTCTGCTGTCCCTGTTGAGGGGTTTTCCTTCTTTCTTTCGTGATTTTACGGCAACAGAACCGAGGACCACTTCCGCCCGGAATGCACCACAGGAGGTGGCAACTTCAAGTTTTAATGCTGAAGGGGACCGGACATCTCTCTCTCTCTCTCACTGAGTCACTGGCA
This sequence comes from Aristolochia contorta, assembly GCA_022405105.1. Classification (NCBI taxonomy): domain Eukaryota; kingdom Viridiplantae; phylum Streptophyta; class Magnoliopsida; order Piperales; family Aristolochiaceae; genus Aristolochia; species Aristolochia contorta. The sequence goes on along the minus strand of CM039667.1, from coordinate 4,029,701 downwards.
CAGAAGTTAATTTCCTTCTCCAACCGTCGGCTGCCGGCAGGTGGATGAGGATTTAATAAGTCAGAGGAGCTCCTCTGGCATATTCAGTTCAATTCAATAAAAATATTAGACATGCTCTTCCACAAAATATGTTGACAAATTTCTTTTTAGTAGAAATAGTTGATATCTGCTTCCAAAGTTTTTTATGCGACTTTTATGTCTGGCCAAGTGAGTTTGTTTGCATTTGTCCACTCTTAAAAGTCAAGCAGCCTCAGAAAATTGACGACCCACTTGCAGCTTGACACAGGAACACGAACTGGCTTGGCTTCCCTACGTTCAACCGTTGTACTACTCCGTTTTACAAGGGATTCCTAGTAAAGACGACAGGCAAGGGTACATTATGGAACAACAACAACAAAAAAAAAACAGAGACGAGTACATTTTCCTGACTACTACTTTGTTACATGAAATCTTCAGAGACCCTTGTAACGTGTGCTGTATAGTGTATAATATTTTGCTTCTTCCCTTTCATTTGTGTTATGTTTTGGAGGTAATACAGCATAGACAACGCAGAACCAAAGTAAGCCGAACAACCACACTTATATCTACACTATTGTATGATGCGAGCAATTCTTTTAATTCATAATTAGCAGGACTCAGCTAGTCTTGGGAACAGAAGAACCTTCACATTGTCCTTGTTCTTCGACTTCTTGTTCTTCAAGTGGTCCATGCACTTCATTCTGCTCCAGCACACGATTAACTACTGTATCTGCTCCTGTCAAAGATACTTTCCTGTCAAAAGGAACTTGTGTATCGCCAGTTTTGCCATCATTTGGACCTTCTGATGTTCGCAGCTCTTCTTTCTTGGCCATACAATCCTCAGTTTCTATCCTAGAATCTGACAGCCTCCCCAAGTCATTTTCCTCGGCTTTAGGGGACTCCCTGTCACTCCCAAACTGTGAAGCAGAGACTAGGAATTCTCCCCCGCTCTTTGGAGTATAATCCTTTGATGACCGTGCGGAATCATCTGTTGATTCCGACTCCAGGCATGTCTCTCCCTGTGTTGATGGTGGGGATTTCTCAATAGACTTCATTGAAAGCCTCCTGCTTAGTGCATTCTTAATTCCGTGAGCGGACTTCCCTGCATGCTTCAGTATGCCCTTTGCCATTCCTTTGACCTGATGCCTCTTACTCGGGCTCTCTGGTTCATCAATCTCAGGACTAGGGCAATCCTTATCTCCTTTCAGATCCATTGTGACATTGGGCACGTCATCCACTATAATCCTGATTCCTCTGCCTCTATCACCTTCAGCATGGATGTTGGCACGCGGTGTTGGAATTGCAGACTCTTTATCACTAGAATCCTCACTCGGAGGGCTCCTACTTCTGTGAAATACCGACCCAATCTTCCTCATGCTCTTTCGAATTGCTGTTAATGGGTGTAACCGGTTTCCTTTCGGACTTTCTTCCAAGGAGCTATCGTCATCATTTTGACCAACAGACTGACGGCTGGTTACAGAGTCATTATTCTCGTTGTAAAGCCGGGTCTCAGGGTGTCTAGTTTTTCCCTTTCTAGCCTCCCAAGAATGAGATACCTGATCTCCCGGGCGGTGAACCCATACACCAGTCCTCTCTTGCCCGGCAATATTTATGGGCTCAAATTCACACGCTATGTTTGGAGGGGCCTCTTTGGAAGACAAAGTATGATCTAGCTCATCATGATCAGATTCTTCAGAGATGGTACTTCCTTTCTTCATTGAAGGTTCTGCATCACCATGCTGCTCTTTCTCCTGTTAAGTCAGAGGTTGTAAATGTTAAAGAAAGCAATGCCTCTCTGTTCATAACAATACGCACCAAACCTTTTTTACCTTATCATCCACATCATTAACTGTTACTGCCAGATGCAGCCTCCCCATTTTGATGTTTTGCAAAGGCAACCATTTATCATGCCTTTGACCACCCCTATAGTCGCTAATGTTTATAGAACAGTCTCTGCAAGGTGTAGGAGAAACTTCAGCAGTTTGAATGAATACACTGCAATATCTTTCACCAAAGGAACTAGATAAAAAATTTGTTACACAACAAAATTTGAGAAAGAGTTATAAGAAAAACCCGAGGGTGTCATCAACAAAGTGGTCCTTGTCCCGAACTTCTAAACGAAGAACATTAGGTGACTCCCATGTGCAGATAGGTATCTTGAATTCCTCCTGCCACTTGGGGGCTAATGTCTTCTTATGAATTTTTGTACGAAAAGTATACGGTCCAAGCTTGCCTTTCACATATGGATCGGCCAAACCTGAAAGATACAGATAAGTCTCACAAATAAGTCACCAGAGCACTGTTCCTGCTTCAAAAGAATAAGAATAACCAACCATTTAAATCAGATGGTTTCATGTCTGCTCCTTCCAAAACTTCCACCTTTGCAAAAGCAATTGGGCGTTTCTCATCCATTGTGAACCATGTTTCTGAGAATTACAATATCCACAACTTTAAGCTACATGGATTTGCAACAAAATTATGTATGTTTGACAAACTTTGGAATGACAATGCTTCCAATATAATTAAAATTCTTTCTCACCTTTTGGGTTTGTAACAAGTTTTTCCACATCAACTACCAGCATATTAGGCTGCAAGGATGTACTTATATCAGCCATTGCCAATCAAAAACTATTTATAGCTTAAAACCACAATTCCCTTGCTCTTAAAATTTTCAATTTGGATTCGAAAACTAAGTCATCGTACTGACCTCAACAAGTGTCTGCTCAAATGCTACTGCAAGCAAATTGTCCTAATAAAAAGAAAAACCATCAAGTAAAAGAAAATAACTTCCAAAACAAACTTGAAAAATTTCATGCAAGTAGAATTTACCAGCCATCCAGCAAAACCTGGAACTTCCGTAACATCTACTCCATGGTTGAATATTGGTTTCACTGTCATCTGAAAGAATGGTGGCTCCACAAAGCAAACACGACAACGACCAAGGAAGGGCCATTGCCGCAGAAACTTTACACCCACTAAAACCTACCAGAGAAAGTTTGAGCATGGAAGATTATAATTAGAAGATAGGAACATAGGGATTTTCCTACATTTACATCATTACTACCTCATAAAGAAAACTTGATACGGTCTTGCTAACTGGATAAAATTATTTGCATTATTTACCTTTCCTTCGACATGCATGCCAGTTATATTCAACTTCGCCCACATGCCAAATCCTAGCCTTCGCGTTAATTTGACATCAAGCACAGCACTCATATCATCTGCAGATAGGAAATTCATTCCCAACTCCAGAACCTGTAATCGGCAAAAAATACTCACACTTTGCCAATGTATAAACCTGTGCTGTCAAACTTTAAACGGACAGAATAGTAACACTAATTTCCAACTCCTGCTTCTATCAATCCTCGACCCGGAAAGTAATCTCACTACTGATAAAACGACCAAAAAACAGATGCAATAGAATTAAGATGAAAAGGAAATGCTTCCCGCAATAAAGAAGCATACCAAATGGTCATCATCAGCTGATTGGCCAACAACCCGAATTTCTGTAAACATAGGTGGATTTCTTCCCAGGTACAACTCTTGCAGGACTGCTTTTTTCTGTCAATTTTAAACACTGCGATCAGATAAGTGGAATCTGCAAAGACCACATAATGCATCTACTTCTGACCAACAGGAGTGACTACACAAATTGAACAATATTAGCAGTTCTCATCCAGAAAGTTTCAGGAGTAAGGAGTTACACACGAAAGAACATTAAACATGATGCATGCAAAAAAACAAAAAAATAAAAAGATAAAAAAAGGCACCCTTTTTAGGCAATAGTCACAGAGAAATAGTCACACAGAGAAGAAATGCATATCCAGAACGAAAAGACGGAATATAGATCGGTAAATACAGATGAAATCCCCCAGGCTAGGATAAAAAAATTTTATTCAGAATGGAGTCGTACGGCAGTCCAAGGTTTGTATTTATTCAAGAACCAAGGGATGATAGGCAGCAGAAGTTTCTGCGACGCAATTTCTTGCATGCATATCGGCCAGATCTTCTCCACGGCATGATTCAACCACCGTACAGTCTCGGAATCAGATAGAAGCTGCAAAGAATAACTATAGTGAGACTCCGACATCCGTAACCCCTTTCGATTATTCCCTTTGATTTTCGAAGAGAAGGAAGTGGCAAGTGTTAATAAATCTACCTTTTTCTGATTAGCTTGCTTTCTTTCCTCGAATTGTAATCTCCTCCGCAACCGCAAAATGTATACATCATTAACCTTAGAAACAGGAGAGAAGGTAAAGTGAGAAGTTGCAGATAAAGCTCATCAATTTCACAACCAACGGAATGGGAAGGTTCACATATGGAAAACATTCAAATAGGTTAACCCTGTACCAAATCAATATCAATGCATACTAATATGAGTGATTAAACCATCATTAGAACTGGAAAGTGCGTCTTTCATGTGAAGAATTAAAAAAGACATTCTGAACGAATAAAAGCATACCAGGAAGAGATAGATGAAAGATATAATGTATGCCACAGGGTGACACCAGCCGAAAGAAGACAAGATCGAGAGCAAAATCAACACAATCCCGATATGATGTAGTATCGACACCTCAGTGATATCCATCCCTCTTGAAGATTCAAGTCCAAACTAGTCGCCTCCGGAAGTTTTACGCTGCGGATGACATACTCTCGACAAGTAAACACATCGCCAATCCCCAATAGTTGAGCTCAACATCCCTATACCGACATGATCACATGGATTCCCAAATTATTCAGTTTGTTGAGAGAGCAGACTGAAAAAAAAAAAAAAAAAATTGAGCAAGGGGACGCAGTCCAAAACGGAGTATCGGATTCCTAATGTCAGAGTTCAAACGTCTGATCACTCCAAACTCGTCGATTCATTCGTGTATACTTAGACCAATAAACTTGTAAGAAATCTTGGCATTCTTTAAAAGGACGCCGAAATGAAACCGCAAGCACCCACAATCGAAGGCCCAAATAGCTCACAATTCATAACAAGAAAGTGGAGCGAAGAGACACCGACCGCCGAAACTACCATTCCTTCTTCCACCGAGATACCATTCTTTCCTCCCCGTCTTTCAAATGGTTTCAAATAGTAACGATGCCAAATGGCATTAAAAGAAGCCTAAATAACTAAATTAATCCCCCACGCAGGACCGCGAATAGCAATAAGGGTGGAAACCGTTCGTGTATCCCTCTCCCCTGTGTACCTACCTGTTCGAACTCCAGTCGATTACCGTAAACGTGACCGGCGGGAAAGATTTCCCGGCGAGTGGGTTTGCGACCGTGCAAGGAGCAGCTGAAGGAAGGAGAGAGAGGGAGAGTAACGGTGCATTGCCGATGACTTCCAAGTAAACATTGCGGTTTGACAATCCCGTCAGGGTCCACGTTAGTCCCACATGGCAAGAGACGCGTAACGTACGTGTCGGTAACACGATAAGCTGATATAAAATTGCTATCTGAGTCACCAATAACATAGTGCTTTTACGATGCGACTCCTGTTAGACGTTGGGATTGGGATAGAAGAACGTGGTTAGCCCTTTGGATGGGCCACGTTTCAAGACTTTAATGCAATGGGGCTGCGTGGACTTAGTACGAGTACTGAATCCGCACTGCTTAGTAACATATACGACGAAGTCCTCCGTCCTGCTCTGCGTGTCCAAACTGACCAGTCGTCACAGGCTGAAATAAAATATACCAAAAGCTACTCCACATAAATTGAGAAAGTGAAAGGTGAAACCATATTTGATCTTTGGCATCACTTAATATTTATTGCAATGCTTAGATGTTGCAAGACTAAAAATGTTGTCGGGTCTGGTCGAAACATTTCAAATGGGTTGGTCGACTACCGAGTGAACCATGCATACTTAATTATGCAGTCGTGCGCATTGATTTCTTAATGATCATTAATTACTGAAAAAACTCTACAAAAAAATTAAGCGGGGATAATAATCCTCGCTTATAACTTAGAAAAGAGGGAGAGGGGGCGTACAAGCTCAAAAAATTAAGCAAATCGTGTTGGGGGACGGTGACCAAGACCAAGTTTTGGTTGCAATATTCGGTATGAACCGACCCAGCTAGACTAACAAAGCCAGGCTACGTTTTTTAAGAGACACAATACTTCAACAATAGTAAAATATATTATTCTGGGATCCATCAGATATATTGATAATAGTGTCAATAGCATTACATGAGGGATGAGGAAGAAAATTTTATGAAACGAAATGGTAAGTAAATTACCTAACGTAAGTTTGAAAATTATTATTGTTGTGAAACATCGTTCTACCTTTATCAAATTTATAAAATGATCTGTTACACACTACGTGGATTGAAGTGATCAATTCAACACAAATAACAAGAAGTTAATTTAGTGCCTTCATGAATTCTAAGATTAGAGAAATTCTTTAATCTAATGAAATTAATAGGCTGCATGGTACAAGATCGAGAAGTTAGCTATTTCCACCTAAGCTACAAGAGTTGGTCCATATGATACCCATCGCATTAATGTTAGTCGTCCTTCATAAACAGGAAGACCTGTGTGAGTCATGTCCTACTCCATTCGAAAAAAGCCTGCAAGCAAAAGGAGGTAGCAGCTAGCAGGACCAATCGGGATTTTATTTCAGTTTTTTTTATGCTATATAGTCAGTACATGAGTGAAATTTGATGACCATCACTCTTAAACTAACATGACCACATACTTGCTTATTAGGTTATAAAATATCAGTTACGAATAATAAGCATGCATACCCGGATATCCTTTTTTAAGTAAACCCCAACTAAAACCCCTAGCTAGCTACCATAAAACACAAGCCATAGATGTAAATTCGGAGAAGGTGCGTGTTTGGCGATGAGATGATGAAACGGGTAGCTTTCCATTTTGGAGACTGTGATGTGCTTCGTCTCTTCAAAACCCATAGCTTTAAATGCTTTAGGTAGGAGTACAGCTAGTAGTAACTACTGATCAATATTTCACTAGATTTATCTCTTCTCGGAAGAGTAAAAAACCCCGGGGATCCAATATGGTTTAGAGTATGCTCTGAGCTCTCGTCTTCTCCTGGATCCCGAGCCGGCCGAAATTTGAACCAACGGAGTAATTTCAATAATAATATGCAGATATCGATATATATACCGTTAACGACTCAGATACCTCTCCCTATATATCTCTGCTTCGCTATCAACAGCTTCCCTTGGACCAGTACGAAGTTGCCAGACGCCACCGTTAATGTTATGAATTTGAGTTCTGAATCTTCTGATTCTGACTGCATTTACGTACGCATTCCCACTGTAATTCTTCTCCTTCTTTTCTCCTTCTTTCTTCTGCATCTTCTTCTCCTTCTTCTTGATCTTCTATCGTTTTTTTTTAATTTCTCTGAGAATATATATGAAGAATTATTAATGATGGAAGCTACCCAAGGTGGTTGGTCTGTAATTTCCTCAAAGAGGAGAGGAGGGTTCAGTAATTAAAGTTGTTTTCTAGGGCGAGCAGGCGAGCAGGCAAGCATCATATTCCCAGTTTCAGAGTTTCACTCTTGGGGACTACCGTCTTTCCTCTTTATAAATACATACAGCAAGCCCAAGGATTGATCCATCGTTTGCAACTCTTTTCGTGATCACTTGTTCAATATGATCTTTTACGTCTTCCTAGCTTGTTACTTTGGTTTCTGTATGCATTATGCAGGATTTCTCATCTTTTCTCATCTTCTTCTTCACGTTCTGAAAGATTTTGCTTTCTCTTGCTGCAGGCTGACTGCACTGCGCTGCTCAGGGAAAGATTTTGCCCAAGACCGCGCATTTGAGTCATATACACCGCATCGAGGTAGGGGTCTATCTTTGCCGCGACACCTGCTGGGGTACAGAAGCAGATCAAGCAGTAGTAGTAGGGAAGAATAATAAGCGAGGACTTTTAGAAGAATCGATAGTCCTCTACCTCTATGCGATGGTTATGTCTACCTTGTGCGGTCTTGCGCATGATCTGTTCTTCACTCCCCAGGAATCCTTCTTTTCAATTCATTTCAGAATAGAAGAAGCAGCCAAACGCTAGATTGGTATATCATCCATTCATCGTCCGAATTAATGGTCATTCTATTTTTTTATTTTTTTTTTGCTTCCGGCTTGGTTGATCCTCTAGTCTGTTACTTCTTATACGATCTGTGCAGGAGGGAGTATCTAATTTTATTCTGTTTATATATGTACCCTGGTTGTGTATTTAACTGGTGCTTTCAGAAACGGGAGCAAATATTCTTGCTTATACTTAATTCGCTGGTTGAATGATACGAGGAAGTCGGTCACAAAACTTCCCCTTCTTTATTTAGCATTCCGGGGGCCAACTTTCACGGTGTGATGCCTTCACTTGCTGTCCTCGACCCACCTGAAGAAAGATTCTTTCATGGCAAAGTGTGCGTATAACTTGGCTCATGCTCCTGTGTCTGTCCGTGCCCGGCTCCCCTTTCTCATGGTCTCATTTATTCGACGAGCAAAAAAGATGGGAGGACCGGGGAAAACTCTGGTAGTTATACTCAAAGCAGGAAGCCACTTCATGTGTCTCTGTATCTGCAGGTGATGATCTAAAGAACAGCAAGTAAATCTTCTTCTTCTTCTTCTTCCTCTTTTTCTTCCTTATTTTCTGGTTGAAATATTGAAACTCTGTTAAGTTTTTCCAAATGTATATATGTATATACAGTAGCACTACTATTCTAAGAGAACAATGATGTGATCTGGATTCCGAGGACAGTCGGAACGAGGCGTCTGCGTGGCCGAGAGACAAGGATCTACGAGGAATAATCGTCGTCACCTCAAGAAAGGAGGTTATATATGATCATATAATGCCGAGTCTGTCAAGTCGAAGATGCGGGAAAGAGTTTGTAAGTCGCTAGAGATGCGCATATATATAGCTCTTAGATTGACGGGACGTCCATCAGTAGTGGAACGTACGAGAAAATCAAAGCTCGTGATTAGCGAAGTCGATCGCCGGCGATCGACTATTCCGGCGTCCGACTCTCAACGAGCAAGGATATTCTTTAAAGTAGAAACCCTAGGGGGATCAGAGAGAGAGAGAGAGGGATGGGGTTGGTTAAGAGATGTGTTAGAGTCACGTACGGTATATATGATATATGATCAGCAATTGATCAATTCGATATGGGAATTTGGCTGGTGAGAGTAGTGGTGGCGGAGCTTAGGAGGGTCGCTCTCGCGCGCTGATCTCCAGAGTTCTCTCTCTCTCTCGCGCGCTGATCTCCAGAGTTCTCTCTCTCTCTCGCGCGCTGATCTCCAGAGTTCTCTCTCTCTCTCGCGCGCTGATCTCCAGAGTTCTCTCTCTCTCTCTCTCTCTCTCTCTCTCTCTCTCTCTCTCTCTCTCTCTCTCTCTCTCTCTCTCTCTCTCTCTCTCTCTCTCTCTCTCTCTCTCTCTCTCTCTCTCTCTCTCTCTCTCTCTCTCTCTCTCTCTCTCTCTCTCTCTCTCTCTCTCTCTCTCTCTCTCTCTCTCTCTCTCTCGCTCTCGCTCTGGACTGCGCTGCAGCTGCAAGCCTGCAAGCCTGCAAGCCTGAAAGCCTGCAACTGGAAGAGGAAGCGGGGAGGGAGGTGACGAGAATGCCCTCTGCCCGCTTGTTTTTAATTAATTTGTCCGGTTTGTGCAATGTTCAAGGACGGCGTCCGTTTGGTCTCAATCAAGTTGCCAAAAATGGGGGAAAGCCCGTCTCGCTGCGTCTCTCTTTCTTTGGGTGGATGATGATGACGGAGGCGCGACACGGCACGGCACGTCAAAGCGCGCGCTCGGCTTTTCAGGCGCCTGCTACTAGATCTGCTTCCTGATGATGATCAGTTGTAGCTGCTCTTCATATATACATATGATATATCAGATCCGTTCTGCTTCACCCTTGGCGCGCACTTGGCTCTCTTAGCTCCTCCTCCGATATATCAGTACCCGCCCGTCCCCTCGGCCTTTCTCTTACTTCGCTAGCTTTTCGCTTTTCGGGGATACCTCCCATCCAAGGCATTGTCTCATTGAATTAATGCGTCGACATACATATGCATATATAAGGGACGCGGCCGGATCAGTTCCTGTACACATGGCCTGCCACGTTCCTTTTCCTCTCGATCGCATCCACGACAGTACTGCACGTTAATTGATACGCCCCCTCGTCCAGACGGATCACTTACTTGATCACACTTCGAAGAAGCTTATCGATCGTTTAATTAATACTTAAGAACTACGTATCAAAGATTTTGCTCCTACCTAGTATATATATATATAATATGCTTTATCATATATTGTATTTCTAATTAATTAAGCATACCTACTATTATAAATCCCAACCAACTTGCATATATGAAGTAAAAAAAATTTAAATGAAGTAAATATCGAAACTCTCGCTTCCAACTAAATGAAGTAAAAAAAGTGGAAAACATTGATTTTATCATTATTAATTTGGGATCCCTCATTCATTTTTAAATCTACCCACATTGATGGGACTAGTGTTACATAATAATCGGACTTAAAGTGGCTTCGATCAGTTACGTTGGACCTGTGAGATTGTCGATCCAAACCTTATTAAATTATTCATTATACGATCACACTCAGTGTCTGTCCAACTCTAGAAAATAAAATACAACTAGAACAATAACAAAGGATAAGTTGGCGAAGGGGTAAGAGAATGTTGGATAAATTTTTTCTTAAAAATGATATCAGTACTTCATGATTTTATTTGGAGGTTTTAGAGTTTACCCATAAAATAGGTTAATAATATTTTATTAAAAAATTAAAACTCGTAAATTTTATCTCCAAATTTATCTCTTACTCAACTACAACATGGATGCTATATCAGGATATAAAGTCTTGAAAGTAAAAACTCACAGTACTAAAATATCAATATCACCGCTCAAAGATTTTTACAGCATGCTTTACACCAATGTTTTAAAAATCGAACCGGTGGAGCTTTCGATCCAGGTTCAACCGATATGAGCTGTTTTTCATTAAAAAATACATAATAATATTTTTATATACAAAAAACAATATTAAAAATACAAAAATCCGGTCTGGTCCGATTCCCGGTTCAGCGGTTGAGCCGCTCAAAATCGCCCTATCAATCGGTTTTTTATTATTTTTGGGTCTTTGAGCAAACCGAACCATTAAATATCCCGGTTCTAGTTGAACCCGGTCGAACCGGCCAGATCGGTTCGGTTTTTAAAACACTGCTTTATACAATCATATACTATACTAGCTACTGTCAAAATAAGATACAACTTACAAATTAAAATGGCAGTCGACCCATGGAATTAATGCAGTCGTCTTCCCATTGTTTTTGTCTCGGAGAAATCGGAACCCAGGGGAATCTCTCTTGTCTCCGCGCTGTTGAGTGGAGTCCATATCAGCCGGCCTAATCGGCAGATTGAAAAAAAAAAAAGAAACATAAAGCTCTTCTTTTCGGCGGGGGAGCATAGAGGGTATAATCGTCGTTCTGTTACGAACTGTTTGTAATTGTTTAATGGCCGTCTTTGCTGCGTCCACATACAAACGCAACCCGCCGCGGGAGCATGTAACAGACGCAGGAGATGGCGAATGGCGATCGCGATCTGGTGACGGAATGGATACCGCTCTACGCTAAGCCCAAAATAAAAAAAACAAACGTACGAGAGAAAGCGAATTAATCCTTCACATTCACCGTCCATTCCTGTCACAATGCTTCGTGTTCACCTCCTCCGTCTTTGTCTATCGCCGGTTTCTCCGCCTACGGTTGGAAACGGGATAAAGCCCCTACCTTTTGCCTCCGACATATCCAGGACAAATTATTTTCCCAAAATTCGGTCCACTATGGCTGGTTTCTCCACTGCTGCAGAATCGCCGAAGCTTTTGTTCCGACAGCTCTTCGAAAAGGAGTCTTCTACCTACACTTACCTGCTCGCTGATGTTGGTCACCCTCAGAAACCGGCTCTCGTAAGTGTTTTATATCTTTAGTCGTTTGGTTTTTCGTTTTCTTTATCCGGCTATCATTTCATACCTTCTTTTACGATTGTTGATTGGAATAGATTGCTAATTTTGAGAGTGGTGGAGGTGGAATGTTGTCTTTCGCTTCTTCACATTTGAATTTTTATTATTATCCATGTCTTTGGGCTCCTCACATACCTTTTTGCGGCTTCAATTTTCCAATTGTTAGAGGGATTGGTTTCTTTAGTTTTCATTCAAGTTCTTTTGTGGTTTGTTCACTTTATGTTGTCTTTTATACCTTTTTCTTTTTGACATTGATCTTCGAAGTTCCATTTGGAACCCTTTTTGAATTACATACGAACTCTTTCATTGCCTCTCCTTGTTGTACTTCTCCTTTCCGGCATCTCCATCTGATCAACTGATTGATCATTTAGATTATTGATTTATTTACTTTTAATTATTCGAACTGGCAGACCTTTTTTTTTGTTTCTTTTTATTTTTATTTTTTTAAAAAAGGACAGAACTTCAAATCATACACTAAGAACAGTCGCACGTAACTAAGTTTGAATTTTTGGTTGGGCTGCCGACTTAAACAGGATTCAACTAGGAGCATAATGTACAATTGAGAGAGTGAAACCTATGAATAAAATATTGTCTGTCCATACAACCTGAAGATGGAATGTTGATTTAATTTACTCTTCATGAGTTTTGTCTATCATGCTGCTGTCTCGGTTTGGTTTCCACATCTTTCTCTTCTATGGCAAATGGTAGATTACCGTGATTGCATACGGTGATTACAAGGGGCAACTTTATGAACAGCAGGAAGAGGCTTTTGCAGGCAATAGTTTACTCCAGCTAGATACAATAAATATCTCCAAGTTTTATTAGCATTCCAGGTTCATATTATTGCGTGTTCTTAGGCAATTTTGCAAACCTACATCAAGACCATTTTATGTTTCTTTAGTTTTTTTTTAACTCTTATCCTTTTATGATCTTGCATGATATCAGCAGCAAATACCAATATCTGTTTTTCTGTTTCTATTCCTGTTCATCACTTACTGCATTACTATTTGGACTGAATTTCTCTGTTTTAGTTGATTGATCCAGTTGATAAGACAGCAGAGAGAGACCTTTCCCTTGTTAAGGAACTTGGATTGAAGCTCACTCATGCTCTAAATACTCATGTTCATGCTGATCATGTAACTGGCACTGGCATCATAAAGGTTTTTACCATCTCCTATATTATGTGGCTTCCGTTAACCCCAACTAACTTAAATGGGAGCTTTTTGGTAAGAAGTCCTATTTACTGTACATGATTTTCTTTGTGTGTATTGGTACTTCTTTTCAGACTAAAATGCCCAATGTGAAATCTATTATTTCAAAAGCAAGCAACGCTAAAGCTGATCTTCTGGTAGAAGGTGGTGACAGAATACAGTTCGGTAATCTGTTCTTGGAGGTATGCTACTCTCTGACTTATTGAGATTCTGATCAGTTTACCGTCCAGTTTTCGGACTTGACTGTTCATCCATTAATTAATTTGAAGAATGGAATAGAAGGTGAATAAGATAAGTCTAGCTTCTAATAAACAAACTGTTTGGAATTTTCTGACTCTGGATATTATAGGTTGAAATCTTGGTTCTGAATGCCTCATGTGTTCTTCATTTTGTAGTTCAAAAGAATGGCATTCGCCATGTTCGTCAAGTTAAACTTAAAGCTTTGACAATACTATTATACCAACTGTGGAAAAAAAACTATAAAGCACAATTGAATCTTTATTGATATGCTAAACCTTCAGGTCCGCCCTACTCCTGGACATACAGTAGGTTGTGTCACATATGTGACTGGAGATGGGTCAGATCAACCTCGACCAAGAATGGCTTTCACAGGAGATGCATTGCTGATTCGTGGCTGTGGAAGGACGGACTTCCAGGTAATAGCATAACTCAAGAAGAAAAAGATTGCTCATAGCGAATAAATCTATCATGAAATAGCAATTGGGGGGTTATGCTAGATGACAATTACTTTTCTGCATGCAGGGAGGCAGTTCAGAACAGCTTTATAAGTCGGTGCATTCACAGGTAATAATGCATATCATGATTGCTAGTCTATATGTGAAAATACATATTATTTCGGTTATTATTATGATTCTCAACTTTTTTGTTCCTCGATTGTTCTCTTGTGATCAGATTTTCACTTTGCCAAAAGACACATTGCTGTATCCTGCTCATGACTACAAAGGATATACCGTAAGAACCATCAAACCCCTGGTTTACCTACTGCACTAGAAATGACCATAACACATAGAAGCTGGTTGCTGACATTCCACCTTATACCATTTATCAGATAGATCTCCATATATAAGAACTAGCATACTATGGTTTAGCATTTGCAAAATCAACCCAATAAACATCCCCATTACGGCATTCTGGCAGCACATGGTTCCATATAAAAATATGTGCAGTACACAAGGAGATGAAGTGGTTATATTTTTTGTCTGTGGTGATCAATTTTCAGGTGACTACTGTGGAAGAGGAGATGCTGTACAACCCTCGTTTGGCAAAAGATCAGGTAATTGTTTTCATTCTTTTGGTAACAATTAAAGTAAAATATACTTGTGAACTTCAGCATAGCTCGGCGGTCACATGGGGGGTTTTCTACTAGGTCTTGGGTTCGAGTCTCCGTAGGGGCATGGGAAAAAAAATCACAACTTTCAAAAAAAAGTAAAACATGTTCTGTTAATGTAACCACATGGACTGTCCTAGCTAGAACGATTACCTTGGAACAACAAAGTTGATAGTAATGCATCCATTGGGAAGGTTTTCCCATTTAAAGTAAAACAGTTTTCTTGTTCAGTTGATGTTCTTTTAATTTGGCTTCTTTCTTTACCTCATGTTTTACTCTGATTTCAAGTTATGCTCAGAGTGTTATTCACTTCTAACACTTCAATTGTTTTACAGGAGATGTTCAAGAACATCATGGAAAGTAAGATAACTTCAGACTCGTGAATGCTAAGTGATATCAAATGCCGTTTTGTTTATTGCTATTTGTCATTTTTATACAGACTTACGTTCTGGAATTTTTCTGTTTCACAGATTTGAACCTACCATACCCAAAGATGATAGACAAAGCGGTGCCAGCAAATATGGTTTGTGGGTTTCAAGATATGAATGATAAGCGTTCGGAACCATTGGCAGTTTGAGCATTACTGAGTATGTTAGAGAAAAAAGGGTAGGATGTGTACGTCTGAATAATGGTCCATGCACCACATATTGTTATGGGTGTAATCGCTGATCAGTCTAAGGGGCCCTCACCACACATCAAGCCATGTAAGGCTGTCATCATAGATTATCTTGAAAGATGTGAAAATAAAAGCATGCCGAAAATAGCTTACTTGTAGAAATATGCTTTTGCATGTCCTCTCTTTTGACAATGAGAACGTATCTGAAAGGATATGACAATTACTAAAGCAGGTGAGACAGTCTGGTATTCTTTACCACAAACTATCGTTGCTGCTACCCCACTTTGTGAATAGGGAAACTCCCTTTAAAGCAGGTGAGACAGTTTCTTGAAACATTAATGGGCATTCATCCTCCAGCTGATTTATTGCAAATATGCCTCCCACTATTCGAGTCTTCTAGTCCTACTTATCGTTTTCTGAGTATTTGCTGACAACGGAATTCGTGTTCCCTGCTGTCTGTCTAACTTTCTCAAATGCGGAAAAGACTACTGCTTGTTGTTAGACCTCCGAGTTGAATGTCTACTTTTGGATTGACTTGGCTAATTAACAGTTTTGACCCCTCTTATGGCTCATCTATTTTCCACATGGCGCAGTCGTGGATCACAATTCTACAGTCTTCTCTTCACCATCCTTTTTCGCTCTAGTACCAACATGGTGAAACTCGGGTTTTGAACTTCGCCCTTGGTTGACCGACTGACCGCGAGGGATTCGCCACCACCACCCTCTGCATCGCTTAATTCTTAAATTCATTTCATTGTCTCGTACCCATAAAAGCTTCTTAATTTATTCTCATATAAACTGTTCTTCTCCAACCAAAGTGTCTCCGCGTTCTCATAATTTTCAAACGCTTCGTTGTCAAATGACTGTTTGGGATTGCTATCTGGCCTAAGTTTCAAATACGTGTTTCGTGTTAGATGTACGAGCGGGAGGTGAATATTGCTTGGCTCTGGAACAAGTCTAGCAATCTTTCTTAGAGTCGTTTTTTTGTTTAACTAGACGAAGATGGAAGATTGGATTTGGGGAAGGAATAATCGACCTTCGATCACTTTATGAGGAAGAAACATGATTTCCAGTTTTTCTTCGATATATGATCTTATGGTGTAAGGGGAGTCTGCATAATTGCATAACAGACCAAACTCTAGATCTCTAACAATGGAATGGAAAAGAAGAAAATGTATTAAAAATTGAATGTGTTTTACCTCTCTCCTTGGAGAGAAAAATAACAGACCAAAAGCTCAAAAATCCAAATTTAAGACTCTACATCTATACATTCATTTGCTATCATCAAAGTGTAAATGTTAACTGTAAGATGGACCCAACCTCCGATTTCTTATGGGTCAGTCAATATAACTCCGCGTGCAGACTTTCCACAGATGGCATCCCATCGCTACACATCTGCGCATCTCATCGGAGCAAAGCCCAATCTTGACATCTTTGTATCGTACATGATGTGGAAATTCTGCTGCTGATAGTTCCCCAGGATTGAGAGAGAAGATCGAGGGGTGCCCAAGATCGCCAAGCAGACAATCTCTTCCGGGTCCAGTCTGAGAAAGTAATTCTCCGCCGGAAAATCCCACACTGCTCCGTCGGCGAAGAGGATTGAGAACTCCGGGAGTTCCACCTTGTCGACTCCCGAAACATTGTAACAAGGGTCCAGCACCGGAAAGTCATTCACGACGGGATAGCCCTTCACTTTGTTGACGAAGGCCTCCTTGATCACCTTGTAGGCAGGCTCCGTGAAGTAACTGAGGGTTGTTCCGGAATCGACGATCGTCCCTCCGGCCCCTTCCGATGTAATCTTCCAAACGTCGGCGGGGATGTTCAGAAGCTCCCCGCCGACCATGATCCCTTTGATACCAACATAGTAGAAAGTATCCACGGGGTTCTCTTTGCTGGTCACCAGAGAAGTGAAATTCAGATTGGGGTGGCTCATTAGAACCGGGTCCTCGCCGAATATCAGCTTACTGCTGACACTGATATCGCTGTTCCGGTCCACCAGGCAGTAGGAGAAGGAGTGGCCGTACAGAGCTCTGAGCTGAGAAGAGAAGGAGAGAGGGCCCCTGCCGAGCCCCAGGAGGCCGGCGGCGCCGTGGAAAAGCCCACGATTCCAGTGCCCGCAACCGAACATCACGTCCTCCACCCGCCGGAATTCCGATTCGCCGGAGGGGCCCGTGAGGTTGACGGTGAACGTCTCGAGAGCCAAGTCCCCCGTGGTATTGGACTGATCGCCGTACCAGTAGAAGTATGGGCACGTCTGGTTGTCCGATTTGCAGACGGGGGCCGGCTCCGGGGAAGACACCAGAGAACAACGGTGGTCTCGGCAGCCGATGTCCCGGTAAGAGGAGGAATCCTTGGGGTTGTAGTGGGGTCCCTGCTGCTCGAAGCAAGCATGGCAGGGATCGCATTGAAGCCAGTTCAGGTCGCTGCCTGTGTCGAGAATGAGGGAGTAGTGCTTGGGCGGTGTCCCGATGAAAACGTCCATGAAATACTCCCCCGATCCGAGGCTGACTCCCGATTCCAGTGTGGCCACCATGGTGGCCGCTCCTCCTTCCCTAGCAGCAATATTGTTGTTGTCCCTCTTTTGAGAAGATTTTGATTTCGGAGACGCCGAGGCGGATGCCAACAACCCAGAGGCTCTGTTTTGGTTTTTGTTCTCTACGATTCTTCTGTGGAGGGTGTGAATTCTGGCCTGGTCTTTGTGTTTGGATGCATTTACCGAATTCTTTTTGCTGGCTGAGTTTCCGATGTTGGTCGGATTATGCTTCAAATGAAGCTTCAGCGGTGGCTTTTCAGGTCCCGCTCTGTTGCCCTTTCCGTCTTCCCTTGCTTCAGATGATTGTAGTGAAGCAGGACTTCTGGTTTGGCACCCACCATCGAAGGCAGCGATGACGGAATTGAAACTTGGGTGGTCGGGAAATTCAATCCCATGTAGGCGAGATTCGTTGGACTTTGCCGCAGCAAACCCGCTGTAAAGAAAGAAGGCGAGGACGAGAACAACGACGACCGAAGTCATTGTTTTCTCTTCTTAGCTCAATCCTCTTCTTCTCAGCTACAAGATCAAAACCAGGGAGCGAGGTGAAGGAGAGGAGCTAGAAGGAAATGGAGAAAGACTTGTCTTTACTATCAATATATGTATGTATATGAACTTCGAACCGGGGATTGAGCTTATCGAAGTCAGCAACTGAAATGAAGAAAAAAGTTTTCGTCAGGATCTCGACCTCTGAATCCAGGGAAGGGGCTAAAATTAGAAATAAGAATCGAAAATCAACTTCAAAAGGTAAGAGGAGAAATTTTGGGAAAGAAGAGAAAGGGAAATGAGATGCCCCAAACCCAGCTACAGGAGCCCAGAATCTGGAATGAACCCGAATTTGTCGATGGCGGAAATGATAAGGACACAGATGAGGTTGTTCAACACGAAACTACAAATACCCAGAAAGAGAAGAGGAAATCAGAAAAGGAGCAGCGGTTGCCATGTAGACAGAAGAAGAAACGAGGAAGGTAGGAGGACATATATCTGCCTCTTCTTCGTCGCTCGTATCTACAGTCCAGAAACGCGTCTCCAGGAAAGAAAAGGGGGAAGAGGCGAAAAAAGATTAATAGTGGCGTTTCAGCGAGGTAGTTTACCAGGTCTAACAGGGGGTTCTTCCTTACAGTTTCCTCCTTGCTATTAGAATAAGAAACACAAGTCTGTGTTGTGCGCTTTGACCCCTACCTTGAGTTGAACGAACTGGATGAAAGTGAAAATCGCAGACTAAAGAAAGCCCTCGTCTGTCATCAATTACCACCAATCCGCGAACTGCAACTGTTTCATTGTTTCGTCGAGTTGGTCGAATCGAACGTAACCAGTGCAAAATTTGACCGTGACCTAAGTCTTTAACAACCCGATTACAGAATTCTTTTTTGTTCTAATTTTTTTATTTCCGATGTCCGCCAAAGGGTCCCGCCACCTGCATCGAAGCAATAAATAAGTCCATTGAATGTAAACACGAGGAGAGAGAGAGAGAGAGAGAGAGAGAGAGAGAGAAGCCATTGGGCATTGCCATGGTCTTCCTCGTCAAAACTCCACTTCTCGCCAAAAGCCCGGCCATGCGACGGCGACTTCCCCACAGATTTCAACTCCACACCGGAGTTAAAAACAAAGACCCCAAGAGCAGTCGCCAAACCAAAACGCTTTTCACATATACCAGATATATATCCGAGTCCGATCCATATCATAGGACGTCCATTAGTCATTACCCATCTTCACTTTCTTTTTTTTATATGTCCCCGCTGACCAACCAACCGCTTCTTTGATTCTATATCCCCGACCAGTGATTAATCAGTGCCGGTGCTGGTGACGGAGCCGGAGGAGTATTATCTGTAAGCGACATGTGTCAAATTTTGCTAGCAAAAGATGTCACGCCTTACGAGAAAACGTTACAAAGGGCGGTTCTCAGATATATTGGTGGTGCTTGGGGAATGGAGTGTATATAGTCGCGAAGTAAGGAAACAGATAAAGGACGGCGATGGTTGCGTCCTCGGCTCCACGCCTAACACGCAAATCCATTTTTTTTTTTTTTTTGTTTTTGTTTTTGTAAAGCTGGCTCTCAAGTCTGGTCGTAAATTGAATAGCCTTTTGAACGATTTTACGAGACAAGTTGAACAATTTAAAAAGAAGAAGAAAGAAAGAAAAGAAAACACTGTCGAAGAAAGAAAGAAAAGAAACACTGTTCTTGACCAGGACCAATCTCTGTTTTAACTCAGGTTTTTCATCCATCTTCATCTCCTTCGTTCATGCATATCGTCAAACAGGTCGCTAATAATCTGCCACCTATTTTCAATAAATGAGATGACTCGTTTTTCCATCAAAGAGAGCACCATCTCCTTAATGACTGAAATTCGCTTACCCAACATGATTCCTCTCCTGGACACGCCTGTCCAGTGTCAACTCTTCCAAGTTGCTTCGAGAATTGAAGACTGTGGGGTACTTGACTTTGCCCGCATCTCGTGAAAATGGCAGTTTGGGTTATTTTTTCTTTTCTACTCGAATTGGACGCCGATGCCGGTGAGTACTGTACCAGAAACGGTCTTATACCCGATCGAAATTGGCAACGGCGGAAAGAAGATTTCCCGCCGAGTGGAGAACAGCCAAGGCGTGCTCAGTGTTTCGATCTTCAAACTTTCGACATCCTTTCGATTACTGATTTCAGAGTGTCCGCCATTCACTCGTCTCGGTTTCTCAATCCACGATAAATCCCATGAAATTAGTTTATCGACTGCCCTTTTGGGCTTTTGGGGTTTTCGATTTTGTTTAGACTTTAGAGGCGGTTGCCTTCTCAGAAACGAGGGAAAGAGCTTTCCGAGAGATTGTTTATTTGCCTTCTCAGAAATCTCTAGTACCCCCTGTACTTGGTTGGAATGCAAACATACCGAAGTCTGCGAGCAGTTTGTGTGATTATCTTAATCAATTCGCAGGTAGCTTTTTGGAGTCAAAGACGAGTCGAAGAAAGAGAGAAACGGAGTTGGGTTTTGTGTGGCAGGTAATATAATATGGATGTACACTCCCACATTCCCATCTCGTAAGGTTGTTTTGTCTGCCATGTGATGTTTGAATCACAATTGCTTGTCTAGTCCCCAGAAAGTTTCCTTTAACGCAATGCTTGGGCAAGTAAATGTACCTTTCTCTTTTGCATTTTTCGAAGAATGTTGATTAGTTCAATAATACGCTCGATTATGGAAGCGAAGCCCAAAGCTTTCAATTTGAGTGTTGCAATTAGTTCAATGAAAGAAGATGGAGACGGCATCAGAGATTTCCGTGAGAAGCAACAAATGCTTCTGTAAAACATTTGAAAAAGTCTTTCAAGGTTCCCAACGATGGCAAGACGCATGGCGGAAGAGTTTTGTTTTCTTCTTTAATTGTGTGGATGATCGAAGCAGATTCGGATTAAAGTATAGCATGATTGGGGTTGGGGGGTCCAAATTCAATAGACAATACTGGCTGGGTAAGTATGGCAGAAAAGGTTAGAACCGTTGGCACTCAAAATTTGCATAAATTTCTCATGGAAATTGGAGTGTACAAGGAGGTCGTCGTCTCTCACCAGTCACCGGCGAGGCGAAGAAGAAGGTAGGTTGACACTACGCAGAGTAAGGAAGCGAATGCTTCTGTTCATTAATAACAAAGTCAGAAAGGCCGGCAGGGTTGAGTGAGCATTGAGCGGTCGCTGGTACCACATGGGTCTTCAGAAAAAAAGGGTCACTGGTAAACGCTCAGAAAAAAAGAATTGAAAAATGTCCGGTATAACGGAGGTAGGATTATCTAATTAGAAATTAGAATCAATCCGTAAGCTTCACGCCATGCATATAGGAGTATTAGGGAGTCAATAATGAGAAATTAGAAGCGTTAACACCGTTTTTACTCCATTATATGAATTTGGTGTATTTGAAGGTTGGTGTGGAAGGACTAAACCGGCGCCCTTCTCTCAACCTAACTCCCCTTTTTGTAAACGTGTGTGAAAGACTGAAAAGGTTTGATTTGGACAGGAGCTGGAATCCCAACCAAACAAGCATTGCAGTCGGTCCATGCCTTGGTAGGCTGCCAGGACTGCTCTCTCTCTCTCGATCGAGAGAGAGAGAGAGACAGGTGGTAATAATATTATTGAAGAGAGGTGAGGACTCGAGAAGTTTGGTTTTCAAGCATTTTGATGGAGTAAAGCGACTGGAAGTAGAACCCAAGAGAAAAAAAAAAGAGAGATTTGTCTGCGAATAATGATAGAAGTTAGCAAGTTATCTTAAACATTATCAAAGCATGCTTATCTGTTAAACTAGCTCCTGAGTCCTGACCAGTTGCAGATTTGATAAAGCTGTAGGAGCCTAAAAATCTTACTCTTTATAGAAGCCTAATTAGTCTAAACAAAGCAATCCCAGTATCTAGAGATAAACATGCTTCTTTTCGATGATTCTCAATAGAGTGTACTGCCAAAATCATAGCAAGGGAATTTGTCAAACATTATCTCTAATAAATGAATTCAATGAAAAACTCTGACTGAAATTTATAGTAAAAGAATTCGACCAAAAACTCCTCAATGCATGATAATGGGCCGTTGAGGCAGGTTTTGGATTAAAGAGCATATTAATGTAGGAGATTGGGCCATTTGTTGTTTTAGACTATTATCAGGCCTGTTGTGTATCATCCATGGCCCAAGTTGCAGACCTTTTTGCATCTATTGGCGACCGGCGTACAGCACCGGGCCTTTTCCAGTTTCCGGTTTCCACTTTTCAGTACGATCATCTCCGCGCAGATCTTTTGCCGAAGCCGTCTACCTTCGTTCCCGTGCCCTCCCACTGTTTATGCTTTCTGGTAATTTGGTGTTTTCGCAGTTTACAGATGGGCGCAGGCGCCCCAATTGATGGCTGAAACTTTACCCTAGCTGTTGTCGATCCTCTCCATCGATGGACGCCGCGGTGTCCGTCGCTGCCGAATGGCAACTTCTCTACAATGTCTACTACCGCAAGCCGGAGATCTACTCTATGCAATGGAACCGCATAGACCTTAGCCGCCACCGCCTCGCCTGCGCCCCCTTCGGCGGTCCAATTGCGGCCATCCGCGACGACTCCAAGATCGTCCAGCTTTATGCCGAGTCCGCCAGGCGCAAGCTCCACATTTTCAACTCTGCTGGCGTCTCCCTCGCCTCCGCTGTCTGGGACCGCCCCGGCGGTCGCCTCATCAGTATGTCCTGGACGGATGATCAGACTCTTGTCTGCGTCGTGCAGGACGGTACCGTCTATCGCTACAACATACACGCGGAGCCGATTGACCCGCCAATTTCCATGGGGAAAGAGTGCTTCGAGCAGAACCTGGTTGAGTGCGTCTTCTGGGGCAACGGAATGGTCTGCCTCACCGAAGGAAACCAAATTTTCTGTATTGCTGATTTCAAGAATCCGACGCCCACGAAACTGGCAGACCCCGCATTGGAGGAGTACCCGCTGTGTGTCGCAGTAATTGATCCACAGTACATAAAGGAAGGGAATGTGGAGGTGCTTCTTGCCGTCAATGACTATGTGCTTCAGGTTGATGAAGAACAAGTGGAGCAATTGGGAGTCGGAATTGGTCCATTGCAGAAGATGGCTGTTTCGAGGAACGGCAATATGATTGCTTCATTCACGCACGATGGGCGGCTGCTTGTTACCAATATAGACTTTACCAAAATCATTTTCGAGTATAATTGTGAGGTAAAAATTTCGAATATGAAGTAACCCTTTGTTTTTTTTTTTCTTCTGCCTAATTCTTTTCTCGTCGTTTCATTGATGCCGTAACTTCTCTGCCCCTTGCAGTCAGCTCTTCCACCGGAGCAGCTAGTGTGGTGTGGAAGGGATAGCATACTGCTCTACTGGGAGGAGATTCTATTGATGGTTGGGCCATATGGAGAGCCGGTACGGTATCTATATGATGAACCGATAATTCTAATTCCGGAATGTGACGGAGTTAGAATTCTTTCCAATACAAGTATGGAGTTCTTACATCGGGTTCCTGATTCCACCGTCTCTATTTTTAAAATTGGAAGTACAGAACCAGCAGCTTTGCTGTATGATGCCTTGGATCACTTTGACCGCCGCAGTGCTAAGGTATTTCGAGTTCTTTTTAACTTCTTGGAGGATTATCAGGCGCTAAAATTCCCTTTTTATCTTTTCTCGTAGGCTTACTGATTCTTGGTTAAAATTCATTACTCTGCTCCAACTTTATTTTTCTGAAAAGTTCCACCTTGGGTTGGAACAGGGGTTTATTTCTGCTTGAGTCACCTGCACTGGATTCTTCCAACTACGACTGTGCGTTCTGCATTACTGTTTGTTGTTTTTGGTTACTTTTGCGGTCAAAATTATTTAACCGGATGTTTATTTTCAAGATGAAAACGTTGTGCTTTAGGAATGTATCTAGAACACAATACAAGAAGGCAATCTGTTATTTGTTGAGAAGCTGATACTGAATAGTATGTCAAAAATTTTGAATGATGACCTATTTGCAGGCGGATGAGAATTTGAGGCTGATTCGAGCTTCTTTACCAAAGGCTGTTGAAGCTTGTATAGATGCTGCTGGTCATGAATTTGACATTTCTCGTCAAAGGACATTACTCAGAGCTGCTAGCTATGGTCAGGCGTTCTGCAGGTAGGTTTCTCTATAGTTTTTCTTGATTATATCTGTAAATGTCCAATTTTTTTGGATAAATCATACTTTTGATCACACCATAATAAACTAGCACTGTCCGGCATGCCATCCTTTTCTTTTTCCAGTAATAGGGCTTTTCAAACAAACTGTTTTTCTCTGATTATGCTTTCGTTAATGATACCCAGTTGGCTTTGGCAGTCAGTTTAAACGTGATCTCCTTCAAGAGATGTGCAAAACTTTGCGAGTGTTAAATGCTGTGCACAACCACGAGATTGGCATTCCTCTCAGCATTAATCAATATAAGGTCTACTTTCAGATATTCATTTATATTCCCTGGATATTGTTCCTTAAGTGCATATATTTTCCAGTAACAGCAGCTTATGCCTCTTATTTCTCAGCTACTTACAGCACCAGTCCTGATTGGCCGATTGATTAATGCCCATTTTCATCTTTTGGCTCTGCGAATCTCTGATTTTCTTGGTTTAAATCAGGTAACTTATGTGCTAAGACCCATCCTATTAAATAAAATTTTATGGTTATCTGTGATTAGAATTACCAGGCGATTTAATTTGGTTACTTAATCTAGTGTGGAAAGAAACTGACCACTCATATGACCATTGCCGATGTTTCAACTGATGTACCTTAAAGTCATATCTCAGTGTCTTGAAACATCTGAACATACTCGTTCTAATTATGGAACTCTTTTTTCTTTCTTTTGCTTTCAGGAGGTGGTGATAATGCACTGGGCGTGTGCAAAAATAACAGCATCCGTAGCGATTCCTGATGCAATTCTCCTTGAGCTTTTGCTTGATAAGGTTTGATTTTATGTTGCAAATACCTGATAATTGGCTTTAGTCTGTGTGATTTGTCTTTGTAGGGGGGGTCAAAATGGTCCGTTGCTGTTTCAAAAAAAGTGCTCCTTTTACACTAATAATGACACATCAATTTTTTGTGTTTCAGCTAAAACTCTGTAAAAGCATCTCTTATGCAGCAGTTGCAGCTCATGCAGAAAAGAGTGGTCGGCGAAAATTAGCTGCTATGCTTGTTGAACACGAACCACATTCTTCCAAACAGGTTGATTTTTTATTTTTATTTTTTAAACCTGTTTTTGTTAAATTGGACTGCAAGTAACTGAACCGAGCTTTAGAGTCAATGATCTTTGTTCAATATACTGGGAGCAGGTACCGCTCCTGTTAAGTATTGGAGAAGAAGATACAGCTCTGATGAAAGCAACAGAAAGTGGTGATACGGACCTTGTTTATCTTGTTCTATTTCATGTCTGGCAAAAGGTACCTTTCTGGAATGATGCATTAATAAATAAGACATATTAAAATTACTTCATGGGTTCATCAATTTTGTCAATTTGTTTGTAATGGTTCAGAAACCGCCTCCAATGGAGTTCTTTGGAATGATTCAAGCTAGACCTTTGGCTCGTGATTTATTTGTTACATATGCAAGGTTAGGGTTTTGTATTCTTTGCCCTGCATTAGTTAACATGGCTTGAGCACTTAATTCTCTTGTCCAGAGCACTTACTTGCCTGTGCATTTTTTCAGGTCCCATAAGCGTGAATTTCTGAAAAACTTCCTTTTGACAACAGGGCAGCTTCCTGTATGTGTTGACCTTATCTGAAAATAAAAAAGTGGCAGATTTTGCAGTGTGATAGCAATTGCTGAATTTTGGGTCCTTTGGCATTTTTAGGAATTTGCTATGCTCTTGTGGAAGGAGTCCTGGGAGATTGGAAATAATGCAATGGCCAGTAAAGGATCCCCCCTTTATGGTCCTCGAATAAAACTGATTGAGGATGCCCAACATCTTTTTGCGGAGACTAAGGAACATGCTTTTGAATCCAAAGCTGCTGAAGAGCATGTCAAGTTGTTGAAGTAAGACTAAATAAAGTTTTAAGCCATTAGATGATTATTTTTTGGTTATTTGTTTTAACTTCCTTGCAATTACTTTTTCAAATAATGGCGACTTTTTTTTTTTGCCTGTAAAGCATCATCGAGTCCTGCTTGTGGTTTTCCTTTGTTTCTACTGAACTGTACTTCTCGCGTGCATCTTTTGACTTTGAGTTTTCTCCCATCAGATTACAACATGAACTAGAAGTGAGCACAAAGCAGGCCATTTTTGTTGATTCAAGTATCAGTGACACAATCCGTACATGCATTGTCCTGGGCAACCATCGGGCAGCACTAAAAGTTAAATCAGAATTTAAGGTTGTCATTTTTTCCCATGAACATTCTGTTCCTACAAAGATTTTGTTTTAGCAATTCTTGTAACTGTGAAGTAAATTTACGGATGTAGGTATCAGAGAAGAGATGGTATTGGCTCAAAGTGTTTGCATTGGCTACGGTCAGGGACTGGGAGGCCCTAGAAAAATTCTCCAAAGAGAAGAGACCTCCTATAGGTAAATTTTTGGGAGTTTCTATTTCCCTATAAAAGCTTGTTGTGTGATTTGTTATGAAAAAATTCAAAGTTTCGAAAAAAGCCATTATAATTTTATAGCAGCATGCCTCTAGTGAGAAAAAGTGCGGGTTATTCATCTCTTGGAAACTCTTAGATTCTTATGCTATGGTTTTGACCAGTCTTAATTGTCTTGAAATTAATAGGATTTAGGCCATTTGTGGAGGCATGCATTGATGCGGATGAGAAAACAGAAGCTCTGAAATACATTCCAAAGCTCTCCGATCCTCGAGAAAGAGCTGAGGTACTATCGTACTGTTTGGTACAGATGGGTCATTGTTATCAATACTTGGCTATGCTGTAATCTTGGTGTGCTGCTCATGCATTCATTAAAAGCTTATTGAGAGGTAAATTTATGCATTTATTTTTTATTCTTGTAGGCTTATGCGAGAATTGGGATGGGAAAGGAAGCTGCGGAGGCTGCATCTCAGGCTAAAGATGGAGAACTGCTTGGCCGATTGAAGTTATCTTTATCTCAAAATGCAGCAGCTACTTCAATTTTCGACACGCTGCGGTCATCTTTCCAAGGAGTTGCGTAGCCCGATTCTAGAACTCCCTTTGTCAACGGAAAACGAAGCTTTTGACGAAACGCTGCTGGATTACTCATGATTGATTTCTTGTGTGCTGCGTGGATCAGCAATTCGCTTCGGTGACTCTCTGCGACAGAGATTCTGCAGGCCTGAGAGTGAGCGTGAATTATCTTTATCTATACATAATATGCGACCACATTTCTCCTTCCTGTTTGAAATAATGTATTTGTAAATGAGTGCTATCAACATACAAAATAATCAAACCTTCGTGTTTTCACATATCTGACAGAACAAAATTTTGCTTGGGCATTGTCGTCACTAATAATTTGTGTGGATCTTGGATTTCTGTCGTTGTGTTCAAGCTAGATTTTCTCAGTTCAGCGAATAACTTCATCCAAGTATCGAACTAGGCGGCCTTGATTGAGTTATTAAGAAACTTGGGAGAATGACGTCAACTTAAACTCTGCGAGTATGAATGGTCTAATCTAATCCTTCACAATCCTTGAAGAAATCGATGACCCAATGTTGTGTCAGCATATCAAACGGGTCAGTTATGGTGGTTAAGTAACAGATCGTTAACACAATTGTCACATTCCAGAATTAAGAGTCTGCATGACCTACCTTTTATTTCCACGCTAAACATGACAAGAGGGGGATGCATATGGAGTCCAGCAACTGGAAGTGAATGAAATGAAGGGAGAAAAAACTTGCAAATTGTGTGATGGAAATTGGAGCCACCATCAATTATCTTAAGCTATGTAGACAGAATCCTCAAACTTGCCGGTCCACCTGTGATGTACTCAGAAATCAGCCAAAGATCAAGGAAAGAGAAAAGAAAACGACATTTTTTTTTTCCGCTGATGAAGCTCTAACCTGCTTGCTTCTTCCCCTGGAATTTGCAGCTCAAATTCCTCTTTAAATGGTTGGAAAACGAGGTCCAACTTCTCACTCGTAACTTCGTCAAGCACCGGTGGTTCCCACTGCATAAATGTAAGAAATTTAGAGAGAGAGAGAGAGAGAGTTTAGGATGAGAGAGAGAGAGAGAGTTTAGGATGAGAGAGAGAGAGAGAGAGTTTAGGATGAGAGAGAGAGAGAGAGTTTAGGATTGGAGAGAGAGAGACAGAGAGTTTAGGATGAGAGAGAGTGTAGGATGAGAGAGAGAGAGAGTTTAGGATTGGAGAGAGAGAGACAGAGAGTTTAGGATGAGAGAGAGAGAGAGTTTAGGATGAGAGAGAAAGAGAGTTTAGGATGAGAGAGAAAGAGAGAGTTTAGGATGAGAAAGAGAGAGTTTAGGATGAGAGAGAGAGAGAGTTTAGGATGAGAGAGAGAGAGTTTAGGATGAGAGAGAGAGAGTTTAGGATGAGAGAGAGTGTTTAGGATGCCTTAGGAGCATTGTCTTTATCAATTGTAACAGCTCGAATTCCCTACACAAGCAGAGCAAAAAATTTAGATATATTACTGATATAGGAAATTAACATCAAATTATTTCTGCACTCAAAAGGAACTTAAAATAACTTGTTTATTACCTCATAGATATCTCCAGATATTACAGATCTTAATATATTCATCGTAAGTCTGAATTCCTTTTTAAGACATTCAGAAAGTGTTGTTTCCCGACCTTCTCGAACCTTGAATAACAAACCAAATATGATCTCAATTATTTTTTTCAGAAAACAAGGCAAATTAAAATCAAAGAGTAATTTTGTCAAAAAATGTAAATGTGCACATAAAAATAGGTGGTATGCAGCCAAAGCTACGGTTGTTGAATGAAATAATCAACTAAAGATGTTAAGAATTCAACTTCAGGTGTAACTTAAGTTTTTGTGTTACTAAGAGAAATGCCTACCGATCTTAATGTTATCTTCATTCCAGTAGGCGATGCTCTTTTCAAGCCCTTCAGGAATGGGGCTATCCATCCACTGCCTTCTTCTTTTGCCTCAGCTTCCTGTGAACAAGGTTCAGTTATAAGGTTATCAAAGAAGAAAAACAATTGCTTTCAAAATATTTCATTATAAGGTTATCAAAGAAGAAAAACAATTGCATTCAAAATATTTCATTAAAAGGTTTCGATGACTTGATCTTACAAATAATTCCATGATCTGCTCTACTGATTCCTTTGCAAAGCATTTGTTGATTATTGACAGTCTGAAAGAAAGTAAATCAAACTAGTTAAAATATCATCTCTAAGCGAGTATCATCAAAATTGGGTTGTATGAGCTTCATGTCACTTTACTTGCTTTCATGCAAGACACTTTCTGCATCAATTTCAAAATCAGTTGAAAATTCTTCAATTAACAATTTAACTGAATTCTGATCACCAGAGTTCAAACTAATTAAACGTTTTTCCAGCTCAGACAATTTCTGTCACAACAAAAATCACCATAACAACGTCAATAACTGCATGTACTCCTGATATAAAACAGAGAAAGTACTAGAGCAACTTCACACCTAGAAGAAGACTGTACCTCAGAGGGGACAAAATGTGTTGCTAGACCTGATGCAACCATCTCTTTTCCATTCAGTCTAGCACCCGTTAAGGCCAGGAATTCCCCTGTGGAGTCCTAGAATGATTAAACTCCCAATAGTAAATTATTTCTCCAAGGACATGCAATCATGACAACAAAGCATGAACATACCCAAGCGTCCAGGAAGATGGGAAAGAATGTATGAGAAGCTGCAGTCGGTGTGAAATCCAATACTTGCTTCAGGTACAGCAAAAATCTGCCACATTGGTGAAAGAAGAAAATGAGATAAAACAGAAAGCCCACAATGACAGCCTCAACATTTAAGAATGTGCACGCACAGCTTTCTCGGTCACAACTGAGAACTTCATAGGAACAGAAAGCGATGCACCGCCACCCATGACAATTCCATGAACAAGAGCCACCTTGTATGAAATCAACCATTGGTCATCATCAGTATAAGCCAATGCAATTTCTCCAACACCCATACAATCAATTGTTGGTTTGGGGATTTGTACCTGAGGTTTCTTATAAGTGTGGTTGTGGTAGCACAACCAGTACATTCTATATACAACCTCAAGACAGGAATCGTCTGCCAAAAAGGCCACTAAAGATAAGGTTTTTTATATTATCAATAGAAGACGACAGGGCAAGAGCCAGTTATATACCTATCATTCTACCTTCATAGAACATTTTCAAATCTCCTCCAGCAGAAAAAGCACGTCCAGCCCCCTATATAAAATCCCTTACTAATATTAACATCTGCAATAAGAAGATACCAAACAGAAAGCTATTTCTTGATGAATTTTATAGAATTTCCCACAAAAATAGTTAAGTACTAGCCTTTATGATCACGAGCTTTGCGTCATCTTCTTTCTCCCATTTTTCGAGGTACTCCGCAAGAAGATAAACCTGATCATTGATCCAATAAAAAAGTAAAGTACAATCCTAGTTTATTCATTTTCAAAAAATGAACCCCAAGTAGCGGACGTACCACTCTGGAAGAAATGACATTTAGTTGACGAGGCCGGTTTAAAGTGATCACACGAACATGGTTTATCTCTTCTGCAAGAACAACCTAAAGAGAGTAGAGAAACATCAAACGCGTAGAGGCTCCATAAGTATGTTATCAACAACGCTCGGAAATTCTGAAACATCGATTTGGGAATAGAACTTCATCTGAGAAAAACGCTATTCATTTGCATCACTGAATCGAATCGTACGACCCAAGTAAGTTACGTTCTTCCATGCCAAGAAAAATACATTAGCTAGACAAAAGCTCCCCAAAATTTACGACAAGGTCGAGTGGTACCTCTTCTTGATTTGTGGAATCCAGCGCCATTCCAAACAACACAGCTGGTTTTAACAACCCAGAGCGCAAAGAAAAGAAAAGACTTTCAGAGAATCTAAGAGAGACGACGGGAATCCCCAGAATCCAAATGAAAAGTGGACTTCAGTCACTACAGAGGTACTTAACGTAGGAGAAATAGTACCCACAGAAGAAGCGGCAAAAGGGGTTGAAAGAGTGAAGCACCCAAGATCGCGGAAGGAAGGATGGTCCGCGAGATGTGAAGGGTTCGTTAGGGAAATGATGAACAATTTAATCGTTAAGTCCTTCCTGCTAATCCTACTAAGGGCAGAGAAGATGTAAATTTTGCAGCCGAAAGTTGGTGTCAGTTTTACACGACAACAAACGGGAGGAAGCCGGAGGTAGATAGTGGAGAATAATTTGCACGTCCCCAACCACCAAAAACCGCACCTACCCCCAACCAAACTATATGGAGGAGAGGGAGGTAGGTAAAAAGGACCATGTACAAACACTGATTCTCATTTCCTGAACAGGAGAGAACAGGCAGCCGCAGCCGCAGCCGCTAAATATTGACCTGCATTGTCTGAACATCAGGCTCCGTATGTACTCACCGACTTCACCCCGCATCCCTGGAGCTGTTAAAGGCCAGGAAATCAAACGAGTATTGAACAGTTGCTGTTAAAAGTTTTACGCTTGTATGTGAAGATGTAAACATCGAGGATAATCGCAGACTCGCAAAAGCAGGGTAATACCGGGGTAATGGCAGACCTTCCCGTCAAACAGGACGGCCATAGCCAAGGATGAACCGAGCCAAGCAGCACAACAAATGTCTTACAGGGTTTTTTGGGTCAGTTTAACAAAACTTAATTTTAGACCTGTATAATTACTAATTAGGCTCTAGATATTTATGAGTTGACTCATTTAGTAGTATATCATAAATATACAATCGACTATTAATTGAAACAAAGAGTTTACAAAAGATAAAAAAAAAAAAATTAGAACATAGTTAAATATAAAGAATAAACTATATTTTTCCACGCATACTCACTCCTATCTATATTAAACATAGATTTTTTTACACATGAAACATATTACACTGATAAGTCTCAAACTTGAGCTTTCTCGAGCTCAACCTTGGATATATAAACTAGAGAACCAGGGTCTGAAGGACATCATCATTCACGCCTAGCCAAAGCAAGAAAAGATTGGAGTTTGGCTTAAGCCACCCAGAGCAAAAACCATTTTTTTTGGTAAGCATGGAAAAAATCCAATAATTTTACTAAAAATAACTCTTTCTAATTTGTAATTTATAAATATTGTAATAATAAGATTACTCCACACTATAAACTAAATCATTAAAACTTATCTTTCAATTGTTTTGATAAATAAATAAACAGAAAGGACAACGTGCTAAGAAATAATTACATGTCAAATCTAAACAGCTTGCAAGTTACAAATACATGAATAAAAAGTACATTTTTTTTCATGAACAAACAACATTCAGAGTCCGAACCAAATGTTCTCAATTTCCTCAAAAAAAATTTTTAGGGCATATCGATCATGGTGAACTAAACAATTATCCTGCACACCGGAAGGAAAAGAAAAACAAAAAGGGAGAAACACAGTCCGACCCACATACGAGGAGGCAGAAAGGTAAAGGATTCTCCTAAATCTGCACGAATTCATAATCATCTCGGGACGTTCGGAAACCGTGAGCTAACGTCGTATTTCCGTCCCACAAGAACCACGAATTGACAAACTTGGTACAGATTATAACATGAATTTTATTAACAAAAACAGAAAAACCTATGAACAAATAATCTTTACGCTATGATCTAGCCTGAGTATTACAATCTTTCACTCGTTACGCAAGATCTTGGAGTACCAATGCTATTTGATAAAAGAAGCAAACATATCAACGCTCAAGATTGCAGTGTTCGACCATATAAGCTTTGCATGCTGCTTATTTGAAGCACAAGGCTTATATATTGAAAAGCTAAACTTTAACAGCCAAGAAAATTCAAAAACATAAAAGCGAACAAAAGTACTCACCTCACAGACATTCAACAATAAAATTATACATTAATCGGACGCATACAATTAGAAGCTTGACACAGGCACATTCAATAAGTTCATTAGAATGTTGGTCGCTAAGATGCCACTCCGGTGACCAAATGAAGTATCAATCAGACTTCAGCACCAAGGACCTAATTTGATGTAGGCAACAGGGAAAAAGAGGAGAATCAACATCAGAATGATCACCTCGGCAAAGTTGCCTCTTACGGGTTACAAACACTAAAAAGAGAGACCAAATGAGCACAATGTGGGGCCACGAGCTTTATATTGACCAGATGGGAAAATTAACCAACTTAAGCGCCAAGCTGTGACCTAGCTTTGATATAGGCAACAGGGAAAAAGAGGAAAACCAACTAGAGTGGTCACCTCGGCAAAGTTGCCTCCTAAGACAGAAACTTAAGTTTCACATAAGCATTAATCAGGAGAGAAGACCTACTTCCTAGATTGCAAAGCAACACACGCACTCAAACAAAATATCTGCCAATAAAGAATGTTAATAGCAGAAATAGTATAGAAAAAAAGAACCCTGTACGCACCTCATAATCTAACCATCTCAGGCATACAATAACAAAGATGATAGGCGAAACAAATGAAGTTAGGTTTATAACAATAACAAAATTTAAGAAAATCAGGTTGCAGCTAAACTGAATACGTCCTCACAATATTTTGATCTGGAAGGGCAAAATTTCCAATATAATTCTCCAAAATTACACAAAAAGATTGGGTCTTGATGCCTTGTATGTAGTTTTGAGCCTCCTACTTGATGGCCTAACCTTCTTAAACACCAAAGGAAACTTGATTTTGGAGTCATGAAATTGCTTGGTGCTTTCTCTCTTGCACATCTTAGCAGGAACTGTAGCTGTTTTGATTATCTGTATGCAAGGGGACCTTACCCTGTGGCGTGAAGCCATCTCATTGTACATATGCTCAACAGCTCCATTAAGAGTAGTATCCCTATATTCCTTGTACATGTTGTGGTAGCCAGTTCTACTTTGGTATCGTAACCAGATTCCATAGTTCTTGATCTTTGTAGGCCTCCTCTCAAAAATCTGCCATACAAAACAACATGGTCATGGAGAAAGAAATTTAAAATAAATAATTAAATCATAAACTAGAACATATCACAAGAATCAAAAGCATTCAAACAGCACAAATTACATTGTAAGCAAATGGTAACAGAAAAGGTAAATAAACAAATAGCAATCCATCTTCTCATCTTACACATGTAATAATATCTACAAGGACAAGCTAGAGATAAATTGATAATAATAATACTGAAACTGCTTAATCACTCAAGTAATTATTTCTTAGGGAGATGGCTAATTGACAGCCTATCAACCAAAATTCACGCATTTCATCTGGACAAATCCCACATCATTGACGTCAAGTTATTTTAGACAATGAAATTAAACTCAAAGACATAGCACTGCATTGTCCACATCTTGATAAAACAAAAAAAATAAAACTCAAACTAGAAATATCCATTACATAAAATTGTGTGATGTGCCAAACCAATAAAAGATGCTTGAACCAAAACACCAATACCAGTGTAAGTTTTAAAAGAAGAAATACCAAGCTGGAAAGACCACATTAATCATAACCTACATATAATGGATGGCAAAGATAATGATAAACCCAAAGGTAAGTGAATTCACCTGATAATATAAAATGTGAGCTTTGCACAATTAATACGATTACTTACAGAAAAGCACTAGCAGTGCATTACTAAACGAGATCAATGACATAAATAAGCATATAATCTCATAAGTAAGAGCTAGAGTACCTCATTGATTGCAAGTACTTGCCCGTTGCTCTTCTTAACCTTCTTCAGCTTCCTCAAGAAATACCTACGTAAAGAAGCCCAATGAAGACAGGCAACAAAAACCAAAATGAAGCACATCGTACAATATAGGGGGCAAGCAGAAATCTAGGAAGAAATCACACATAAACCGGCGTAAAATTAATATGTCTCTTGAGTACATTACCAGAACTTGGATTTGGCGCGAACCTCGTTAGTGGCCCATAATTTCATCCGGTAGATCTTGGGATGTTCATCTGTGGGAGATGGAAGAGCTCTTCCAACCACCTGATATTGATGGAACTGAAGAAGAAAAAAAACGTGAGAACATGAGATCATAAACAGAAAAATAGCGATAAACACCACGAAGTTGCAGAATCGGAGAAAGGAACAAAAAAATGTGAGGACAAGTAAACAACCACTCCGAACCAAGAAATGCAGATCCGACAACCATGATATTTCAATAAAAGCATCGAAAGAACGAAAACGCAATTTCAATAAAGCTGCGTTCACTGTAGTAACTACAGCTCAAACAACAGAAAAATAATTTAGCCTCTCAAAAAACCGACGGAATCCAAAAAACAAAAGTTCGAAAAGAAGGGCTAGAACGAATGAAAAACTCACCCTGAAAGTCACCATCGTCGCAGAGAGAACAGAACGTTCCTAAGGTAGCTCGACAACCCCTTCTCTCTGGAGGGACACCGGAGGCCGCCAAGTTTGCTAGGGTTTCACTTTATAACCCTCACAGTTCCACGGGACTTTGTAAAACCCTAAGGGATACAGTTAGCTTAAGCCTAGGCCCATGATCCAGAAACTTTTTATCCATCGCAACCTCCACCCTACACGTCGACGGGTCCCAAACCTCCTCTCCAGCCGAATAGCGTAAATGTTTAATTGTGCTAACACTTTT
Source organism: Aristolochia contorta (assembly GCA_022405105.1). Taxonomy (NCBI): domain Eukaryota; kingdom Viridiplantae; phylum Streptophyta; class Magnoliopsida; order Piperales; family Aristolochiaceae; genus Aristolochia; species Aristolochia contorta. The sequence goes on along the minus strand of CM039667.1, from coordinate 3,993,855 downwards.
GGCAAATGAGTGATTACCAAAATAAATTGCATATTTGGACCTTCTGGAAAATTAAATAAGCTTATACATAATAGACAGCTCTAATTATTGTTGGCTTTCCACAGTGTTTTCTTAGAAACTCACTGATACCATTTTTTTCTTAAATTTAATCAATTTTTCTGTGATATAAGTTGGAAAATTCCCTCCCCCTCCGCATGTATTTTAATTTGCAATGACTTATTAAATGTGAAATCCTAAATTTTACTGGTGAGAATACAGAATACTCCGTCTAAAATTATATTTTTGTTAAATTTGTTGGGTTTATGTTATGAATTTGGCGGTGTACAAAAAAATGCACCATCCAGAATTCTAAATGGTAATATCGCCGAATGAACGTGTAAAATAATCTTCGTCAATTTGTTTACTGTCTAAACATGGATGTAGTTATGCAAGAGAAACAATTTTAGACCAAACGGGCATGCGCCCACAGAAGAGCCAAATACACAACACAAATGCCCAAGAACTGCAATGGACAACAGTTGTGAGACGGCAGGGCCTAATTACAGTTTACAAGAGACAGGGCTCAGAAGAACATGCAACGAACATATGCCTATAATGATACAAATTTCACTGAGTTTCCAAACTGCATTTGTGACCTGCAAGAGTCTTCCCAACAAAATATATATCCACTTTATACATCAATTGATGGTCTTTTCTTCCATGGTATTCAACGAGCGTATTTACAAACCTTTTGATGCATGTAAGTCTTCCTTACAATGCTTACATCCATCACCATGCATGAGTTCCTTTACTCACCCCTAGAATCACCGCAATTGCAGAAAGAATAGCCTGCAAAATCACCGCATAAAAGAACAGCAGTCACAATTTTATCTCGGAAATGTTCCCTTTTTTATGAAATTTTAAGGGCTAAATGGCAGATAGAAGATGATAAGATGCATAAAAGAAAAATAAATGGAAAGGCAAGATAGAATCGTTTCAGTATTTCATCTACTGACACCACGAAAGGAACCTTGGAGCAGTTTTCCAGATTTCAATGAAGAGATGACTATTCTCATAAGACGGAGCCAGAGATCAGACAAGGGAGATGTTTGCTTAACGATAACTATTAAGGAACCAAACACTGCTTAAATCAATAAAAAACAAACAAAAAGAAAACAGAACTAGAGTGTTTGACCTACTCAGAGCGGAATTCTTGAAAAAAGGAAATCCTCATAAGATAAACAGAGTCCAGATTTCCGTTTCTCCTCCACAAAGTATTTCGTTAAATTGATACAGAACTAACTACTCTACAGAAAATAAGTATAACTGCTAAGGTAGGTCACCAACCATGTTTACATGAAATACAAGAGGGGTCAAAGAAGTAAAATAGAATTCAAATAAACAAATCAGCATACATGTCGCTATACGCGAAAAGAAATGCAACAAGAACAGAGACTTACAGCAATCGTGCAAGCTACAAATCCTGGTTTCTCCCTGTAATCCACCCTTGTGCAGAGGACTATGAACGCCCCAACATACCAGGGTATAGCAGCAAGAAAGAAACCGATGATGAAGCTTCAGGCAAAGATGAGAAGTAATTAGGTGGGACGAAGCAATCATCGGAATAACTCTAGGGACGAGCAAACAGCCATTTAAATGAAAGCAACGAAAAGAAAATCATCTCCATAGAAATAGTCATTCCAAACTTAATATGAAGAATATGCTCATCGAGCGACGAGATACTTGTTGGAAGAACTTACAGAAACCAGCCAAGCCCAATTCCACAGCACGGTAAGCTAACAGGCCTACCTTCAGCAACTGCCGGATAACCTTAATACCATCAGAATAATAATAAAGATACAATTACACAAAAAATAAAATAAAACAACAAAAGATGGTCATAAAACACAAATTCTTCATATTGGTGGAGCTATTGAAGCGAACCGAAATTGAAAATTCTCAATATCTCGCCCTTGTAAAGAGAGACCGGAACAGATTATAATGATCGATAGCCAGCCCTCGATAGCCAACAGGGGCTGCCAATCAAATTTCTAAACATAATTGGTTCTCTCCATTTCTGCTTGCGAAAAAAAAAAAAACGCTTTCAGTACTTCTAGGGATCTCACTTTTGCAAAACGAAAAAAGGATCACGATCCTTTGAATAAATTCGAGAATTCCAAATGATTCTGTTCGGATTTGGTTGAGGAGAAACAATGAAAGCTGTAAAATTCACGTCTTTTAAGACAACAGCTTGCCTAGTTCGATCAACTAACACGAAAAAATTCGCATTCGCTTTCACGATGGAATCTCTAGGATCTAACAGAAAAAAAAAAAAACCTACAAAAAGATTTACTAAAAGACAGACAACCAACCGTAGAACTTAGAAGTTTAAACCTTTCGCAGTCATGGTTTATGAAAAGTACCTGGAACGGCCTGGTATCCGTAATAAGGAGCGGACGGAGGGGGGTTGAGACCGGGCGGCGGAGCCGGCTGAGGGAACCCGATCGCCGGTTGAGGAGGATAAGTGGAACCGCCTTGGAACGTGCCGTAGTGGTGGTGCCCCTCGACGACTCCTCGGCTCTTCCCTTCCTCGCTCATCGTTTCGCCTCTCAGCAACGTCGACTCCCCGAGGTTGATCGAGCCACCGAATCGCCGGCGTCGTCGGGTCTCCCTCGAAATTTGTCTTCCGTCAACTCTGCGCGGAGTTTACTTACTTAGCTGTCTGATCTCGTACACATTATAGATCAGATGGTTTGATCTTGTGCTGTCAAATTACAGAATGATCCTTCAAGCGGATGCGAAGTCGCGGACATTAGCTGACGAGGCATCCCCATCCGGAATAAGAACAAATGCAGTTTACATTATATAGATTAGATTTATAAAATTATGAATAAAACTACATGATATTTCTGAATTATACTTCATGTGAGAGGTTCAATTGGAATTAAATGCGAGTTAGTTCAAGAAGATGTAATTATTTTATTAATCGTCAAAATCTTGTTGAAAGTACTCTAGCGAAATAAGAGATTGAGCGGTCGTTTGAAACGGGTCGATCGAATTGCCCAGATCTTGTTATATAACCCAACCCATTAATAATGCCTCTTCAATATAGGTTTAACATAGAATTTTGAAAGGTCCATATCATATCTATAGATCAAAAGTCAAGATCAAAGGAGGCAAATTTCCGATAAATCTGAAGTCAAAATCAATATTTAACCATCACCAAGGAAATTCACTCATAAGTCGGCCAACAATTAAAAATCAGATGGTCAAAATCAAATAGATAATGAGATTTAACTAGCCCAGCAAACCCAATTTACACAACAATGGGTGTAAACATGCTTGATAATAGGATGGCACATGGTTGATAACATCAAAACATTTAAGCTCCAACTAGGCAACATCAAGCGCCACATAGATCATACCCAAGTGATGTGTGCCCCACGAAAATGGCAAAACAATACAGGTAAAATTTAAAAGTAATGCTAGGTGGACCTCGACTAGGTTCCCTCGTGGCATACTTTCTGACGTGGAAAAGAAAACAACTTCACAAAATCCTAAGTTGTAAAATTTTTATCTATTTTTGTGTATTAAGGTCATGTAGTTTGGCACATTGGCACCATTGTATGTGACACCAATGACTTTTGAATCCGTTAAATTCACCTAGAACACAACTTATTTTTACAATCATCTAAATTAATAAATATGGAGGCCCTAATATGTCCCTCATAAATTTAAATTATAGCCTATATACAAGCCAGTTAAACCTAGTTAATTAGTAATGGGCCCGATTAATTTTATTTATCGTCCACCTCTCAATGTCAATAAGTATTAGTTTTGGTGTTACTCTTCACAATTCATACAATTAAAAGCACTAATTATTAGATTTAATCTGAAACAATATTGTTTGGAAATCAATACAAAACATGAATCTATATTAATTTCCCAATACAACCATAGTGCCATACAGGTCATAAATCCCCCCGACAAGCCAAAGGCGGATCATAGTTACAAATTTAAGCCCTTAAATTTTTTTTTTTTAAAGCTAAAGACGCACTTATCCATGTACATGTTAATCTAAGCTTTGAAAAATATAAAAAACTCACCTATCTAACATATATGTTAATCTAAACCCTTATAAAAATATAAAAAAATATTTTTTTATATTTTTAAGAGCTTAAATTAACATGTAGGTCGGATAGGTGAATCAACTAATATCACTCTTATTAAAGAGTTCTTTTTCAAAAAAATACTCTTTGATGGAGTCGATGTCAAAAACTACTCTATGACAGAGCGTTGCCAAACGTACAAACACAGAATCGCTTCTGGATCGAATTTGGGAGGTTCCCGCCGTATCCAAAGAGTCTCGCAATTAGACTTTCTTTCTTCCACGAAGGTCCCCCAGTTTACTTTGGTCAACGACACCTTTCAACCACTTCCAACTAAAACAGGAATCATAGTCAGCGTATCAGACCGAACTTCATCTTCGGAACTGTTTCATCTTCCAAACGTATGCAGGAAGCCGAAAAAGGGAGGACTTTCTTTCTTCAAGATGAACGCCGACTCTCCAAATCCGGCGGATACCACGACGCTCTTCCCTTATCTACACAATCGCAAACTCGCAACAAAAGATTTTATCTTCATTACATGGAAATCGCAGTGCGACTCCGCTGTCAAGGCCGAATTAGGAAACCCAAATCCTTTTCCAACTGGGACAGTAATTGTGGATAAGGGGAAGCTATCTCCGTCAGGGAGACGGACACCAGACCCAGTTGGAATGAAACGAGGACTCTCGGCTTATTTAGGGCCTCTCCTATGGTGGTGGGCAAATCATTCGGCCAGCGTAACACAAGCTTGTTGACGATTGAAGGAATCTGTAGTCATGGGTCGCAACGGAGTTTTCTCTTCTCTGCTGTTCATCGGTTTGACAGCCGTTCTGTTTTCCGGGAACGGCGCTGATGCTCTCCCGAGGGGGACTTGGGGAAAACAGAAGCATTTTAACAGTAATAGTTTCCCAGATGGTTTCATCTTCGGCTCTGCTTCTGCTGCTTACCAATACGAAGGTGGAGTAAAGGAAGGAGGCAGAGGACCCAGTATCTGGGACAACTTCACGCATCAATATCCATGGAAGATACAGGATAAGAGCAACGGCGACGTTGCTATTGATTCTTATCATCGTTATCAGGAAGATGTAGACCTATTGAAGACAATGGGTTTCAGCGCCTACAGGTTCTCCATATCTTGGTCCAGGATATTACCCGGTAATTAAGTCGCATCCCTTGATTTCATACGCATGAACTAGTTTCCTTAAATCTTTAGCATCCATTTTTCGATCAATGTAAAGTAAACTGTACGTGGAGAATGTGGGTTTATAATCTACTCCGGATATGCTTAATTTTTGCAGAAGGAACAATTCGAGGAGGAGTGAATCAGGAAGGAATCAAATACTACAACAGCCTCATTGACAAGCTAGTCTCTGAAGGTATTACCCCATTCGTGACTCTCTTCCACTGGGATCTCCCCCAAGCTCTTCAAGACGAATATGGAGGACTCTTGAGCTCTAGGATTGTGTAAGTGTGCCTATCTGTGCTAGCCTGGTCGGATTTGTTTTAGAGTTAATGAAATCTGTACTTCTTTTTGTTCACAAATACATCCTTTCCTCTAGTTAATGTTTTATCTAGACATCTTAGAAGTGATTTATTCGATCTCGTAGTTATCTGATTATGTCATTATCTATAGGGAGGATTTTCGGGAATATGCTAACCTGTGCTTTAAAGAATTCGGCGACCGAGTTAAACACTGGATCACCCTTAACGAGCCACTGACTGTCAGTGTGGTCGGATTTAACGCCGGAGTTCATGCTCCAGGCCGGTGCTCGCCCTGGCTTGGAAACTGTACGGGTGGGGACTCTGGAACTGAACCTTACATTGTATCACATAACATGCTTCTAGCTCACGCAGCTGCCGCAAGACTCTACAAGAATAAGTATCAGGTGAAATATATGTCCCTTCTTTTAATTCTCATTGATGTATTACTCCTCAAGAAGAACAAGGTCAGAGTTTACAGATTTTGAGAATTTTCTAATTATGTGGATGAACTAATCCTGCAGGTATCACAAAAAGGTACTCTTGGGATCACTCTGAATTCAAACTGGATCATCCCTCATTCAGACTCCAAAGCTGATCAGGATGCAGCTCAGCGTGGCCTAGATTTCAATCTCGGATGGTAATATGAGCTAGGACTAATTGATCTGTTGCTATCATGTTTCATCACAGTACACGAAGCATAAATTTTTACTGACATGTCCTGGGGCTAATGTTGTTTAGGTACATGGATCCTCTAACTTATGGTGAATATCCAGAGACTATGAGAGCTATTGTAGGAGACAGACTACCTAAATTCACCAAAGAACAGTCTCATACGGTGAAGGGATCCTTTGATTTCATTGGAGTCAACTACTACACGGCTTCCTACTGTGCTGATGCTCCAGCAAAGACTACTCACCTCAGCTATTCCAATGATATGCGCTGCCATGGAGAAAGTAACCCACACAAACACTAAAATTTCAGCTATTGAATTCATAATTATTATGCTGGATAATTTAGAACCTAACCTTGTCTGTTTTCCTCTTCCAGCATCTCGTAATGGGATCCCCATTGGCCCTAGTGTAAGTTCTCTTAGTACTGGTACCAACTTTTACATTGAAACTGTGTGCACCTTTGTCACTTTTGTTAAACTGACACAAGGCCTATATTGCAGACTGCTTCTAGCTGGCTCTATGTCTATCCTAAGGGAATCCAAGAGCTTGTGAACTATACAAAGACAAGATACAGTGATCCAGTCATCTACATTACAGAGAATGGTAATTAGCAGATGATCATGATCTCCTTAATTGCTCTGTTTTGACCCAGAAAAAAAAAATTCTGCTTTGAATGTGGGTTTCATGCTCTTTATGGATTGTGCAGGAATAAGTGAATTTAACGTCAAGAAGGCAAAGATCGAACACATCCTCCATGATAATGTGAGAGTAAAGTACTACCGCGATCATCTAAAATACCTGCGACGCGCAATCAGGTAATGGTTAATTAAGCTGAAACTGGAACTCGGATGATCAGTGATAATGGAAAGCAAAAATTGAGCTATCTGTCTGTGATTAGAAGCCATGGGGGTACTTTTCAGTACTTATGTTTGAGCTGTCCTTAATTGCAGGGATGATGGTGCAAATGTGAAAGGCTACTTTGCTTGGTCTCTTCTGGACAATTTTGAATGGGCAGATGGGTACACCGTTCGTTTTGGGATCAACTACGTAGATTATGAGAATGGCTTGAAGAGATACCGGAAGAAATCTTCTTATTGGTTTGAGAAGTTCCTCAAAGCCTAGTGGAGCTAAGCTTCAGCACGTGTAGTACAAAAGTAATTTAGATTGCAGTAGCATATATAGATTATAAAGTAGGAGTTTTCTTATGGATGAAGTAGCTAGTTGCTTTGTGTTGTACTGAATTTTGAATAGTGATTTATTTTCGTATGGTGTTCGGGCTTATACTTCGTTCGATCAGTGGATTCACTTTCGAAACGCTTTAAAATAGACTAAAAACTTGCAACCTAAGAAAGAATCCATGCATATATATTGTGAAATCTTGAGTAATAGCTGATATTTTTAATACTGTTAATTGTTACTTCATAGGGAGAACACCTGAGGTCTTTGCCATTAGTGGAGAAACAAACATTTTTTCAATAACGCAAGTAACGGAAAATCATGGGGAGAGAGAGATTAAGATAAAACTTTACTCAAGTGCCTTGTGTAGCAATTATCAGAAGACTGCAAAGTGCAAACCATAAAAGATAAAGATAATATGTTCAAATGCTCATTTTTTGTACCTAGATTACACTGTATGCTTGAGATATGTGAAATTAAATTAAAATTTATCAAGTAGATTATAATAGTTAATAAATTATTAATTATTTCATTGTGATGAATCTGATGATATAAAATAAATTATTTGTTAGTAAAAGAATGTAATATGGTAAAACTATCAATTAAAGATTGATTTTTTTTATAATTTAAAAGTATGTTTTACTCATAAGTCATAATATTTTAATACAATAATAGTTTATTTACAGCGGATGTCATATTTTTGTACTTTAATCTCAACGATGTTATTTTTTCCTATTTTGTTATGAAAATCAATAAAAAAAATAAAAAATTTTAAAAGGATATCAAGTGGAGAACTTATAAAAGAAAGAAGGCGCATATATTACAGACGGTTTTTGAAAGAAATATGGATCGTCATCCGTTGCTTCTCTCCTCTTTTTCTCTCGGAGAAATCGCGGAATCGTCAGCCTCATTCGCCGCATTTCCGAGACAAAATCTAGCAACAGATCGCGTTGGTGTTAGTGGGCGTACGATGGATATACAATTCAAACTAAGACTCCCTTTTTTCTAAGTCAAGGAGTATCCACTCATAAGCACACAACACATACAGTCGCCCCCAGGAACTGTTCTGCGAACGAAACAGAGAAGCAGCTTCGCATTTTGATGCTTTAAAATGATCGGAAATGATATCAGCCTTCAATGTTATTCCGTCATCCCCATACACCCTTTACTCCCAAACCCTGTTTCTACTAAATCTTAACAGTTGATTCTAATCTATAACCTTCTTCAGAGAAAAAAGAGGGATCATCCTGGCCCATAAGCCTGTATTTTATAATTTCAACCTTCTTTCACACCTCTTTCCTCTCCATTATTCCTTCTTTTCTTTCGAAACTTACCTACACTTATCTCGTTCAACACTTCCGGCGCCCCATGGTTTTCCAGCAAGCCATAATAATAACTGAAATCAGTATGATCTGTTTCTGCTGCTGGTTAGTCGTTACCCTCCTCGTGTGTTATGGTTTTAGCTTTCAATGAGGCCATATATGATAACTAGTTTTAAATTGGAGGTTGTTAGCATTAAATCATGTCCATTTTTTCAATACGTTGGCATGATTAAATCTTGAGCTCAACTCTTCATTTAACACCCTAATCCTCTCATTCACAAGAAAAGAAACCCTGTGAAATGACTGAACCGTATTAAGATTTCCGGTCTCTTCTCGCAGAAAAGGACACCGTCTAGCCTTTTAAACAACATCATTTCTTTAACTAGATTATTTCTTTCAAACAAATCATTTGTGTGGGGGTCACACGGTATAGAGTTGAATGTGACTTCTCAACAACAAATTCAGGGTTTTCTTTCGTCTTAATCAGTTCTAATTAACCCTTTTTCTTTTCTTTGAAAGCTTCAAGGTGAGAACATCACGGGTTTAAGTGAAAAAAGCCTGGCCGGCCAATTGCATGGACCCAGTAGTGAGAAAATGGAGGTGTTCAGGAACACCATCATCGCTCTGGTTGAAACTAAAGGTGTAGTGGCTTGCTAGAGCAGAGGTATGGGGATATTGTTCATGTTCCCACCTTTCTTGCTACAAAATTCGTAAATACTCAAAAGTTACATTAGAACTCTCGGTTTTCATTCTACCAATCCATTACGTGCTGAATTTGCAAGACTTTATCATACTCATGACCAATAGTTACATGACAGAGTGTGACCTTATATATTATTCCTACAAAGCAAGAAACAACTTTCAACGGAGACCATCCCCATCATCTAGATTCTGTATACATGCACCGAAGGGGGGGAAAAGCTGGAGTAGCTAGTATGGGACCATTGCTATAGTGGGTTACTTTCTTTTGATGTTGAACTGCAATTATAAATCTCAAGTCTAGATTACACATGCATGCAGATGATTCTTCCTGGTTGTTTTTTTTAAATTTGAGGAAAATTTTTGTTGTTTGGAGGCCAAAATGAATGGTTTCTGCTGTCAATTAAAATTGGGATTTCAGTGATCTCCAGAATTGGGTTCCACAGAGCTGAGAGCTACAATTTGGAGAGTTGTATTTTGTTGGTGAACAGATTCACTGGCCCAGAAATTTGCAACCAGATACGGGCACTGTATTGTGCGTCGTTTCTGTTTGTGGGAGTACCATTTACTTGGTGGGAAGGCAGAGGATAACTGCGTCTTCTTGAATGTCCCCACTGTATCCACTTTTTCTCACGGTCTGTATTTGCCACTCCATTCTGGAAATGGTACTCCCACTTGCAGTAAAAGCCTGCAACTCCACATACCTTTTCGATTTCAAAAAGAAGGATCATAAAAACAGCTGTGCTGATCGATATTCTAACTTCCGACATTCTTCTTTATATTCAAAGTTAACCACCCAAACCATCAAAATTCTCTCCAAAAGGCTACCGCTTTTGGATTTTCAGCAGGCGGTCACTTCCTCTCTTGCCGATCTCATACTGATAAATCCCTCTCCCTGTTGCTTTTCTGCACGCAAAGAATATGCAGCTCGAGGCTACTATCGGGGAAGTCTTAGCTAGAGATTGAGGTGATCTTCTTCAGCTGCTTCCGATTGTGTTCGATAGCAGAGGTTGCAGAAGAAGAAAAAAAAAGATTCTGCTCGTGAACTTGGGAAAAACAGGGGCTTCTACGATATACTAGTTCAAGCAGCAGATTAGGAAATGTCAAGCCTTTTGAGGGTCAGACTGGTACTGCCCAGTATATTTGCGGGTCTTATCCTTTGCTCGCTAGTTCCGTCAGCATCGTCATCTCGAGAGCTTGAGAAACGAGTGAGCAGTCAGAAGCACAACACAAGCGGCACTCCCAAGGTATTTCGTTTGTCTCTGAGGAGTCCTAAGGAAAACTTCATTCGTTTATGGTCCTTTCTTCTCTGTGGATGTCCAGAGTTTGATTTGATATTGCGAAGAAACAGGTTCCATTCAATTGTGTGGATACTTATAGAACTAAGTCCGAATTTGTCAACGTTCTGTTTATTGCAAATATGAAACGCCTCATTTCTGATAAATTTTTTCTTCGTTATGCAGCTTGCCCCTCAACTCTCGTTCCAGATTACCCTCCATAGTTTTCTCCTCTGGGCTTCATTGGGGTTTCTGATGCCTGTTGGAATCCTCATTATCAGAATGTCAACCAGAGAGCAGTGTAGGAAAAGACTCAAGATTCTCTACTACTCTCACGTAATTTCGCAGGTGAAATTTATAGTCTCTTTCCATATTTCACGATCCTGGATAACCTTGATGTCAAAGCTTTTTCTCTATACGCTGCAACTACCCAAAAATGTGCTTTACCGTTTCATTCAATGAAATATTAAAAATTTTAAACGCAAACAATTACAAAAGACGAACTTGCTTCCCCACTTTGAAATGTGGAGATGGAAGGAGAAGTGGGCCGGTCACCATCTGACTACGCCATTACCTAAATTATTCCTTCTAATTGCCCTGTCTTGACCCACCGAACTCTCTTTCAGTCATTCCATAATTCACAGTGCTAGGTGGCTTTCAGGCTCGCGACTGGTAAAGAAAGAAAGAGCTATGGTCATAATTAAAGCCCTCGCATTGGGTTTCTGGCTAAAGCATCGGCTCAGCATATTGCCTTTAACAGAAGTCTACGAACTTTTTGATTTTCTCTGATTAATCTCGGTCGGGATCCCTAAAACTTTCATAGGACGTACTAGGAGTTGATTATTAGGAAGCAATACTTGGAGTGCAAGACAGGAGAACTTCCACCATGAATAAAAATAATGTCTAGATCAAGAAAAAGGGGGTGCAAGAGAGATCACTCGATCAGGTTTTTAAATGCAGAAACGATGAAACCAATCCTTCCCCATCATGGGTTCTACAATAATGTAGTCCTTGTTGCAGCAGTTTCTCTGAATATGCAGTGGTTCTTATTTTGGGTGATCAGGTCGCATCGATTCTGCTAGCAACGGCTGGAGCAGTTCTGTCCGTCAAAAACTTTGAAAATTCTTTCAGCAACACCCATCAAAGGATAGGCTTGGCTCTTTACTGCGTCATATTGTTGCAACCCGTGATCGGATTCTGCAGGCCACACAGGTTATATTATAACTTCTTTGCCAAATCCAATTATCTGATACAGTGCATCACTGGCCTCTTTTGTGAACAAGAAATAATTAATCTTTGTTGATCTGTCTTGTTATAGAGGGGTTAAAGGACGGAGCAGATGGTATTTTGTACACTGGGCGCTTGGAACTGGAGTTTCTCTTCTGGGAATCCTCAACATCTATACTGGTCTGCACGCTTACCGCAGAAGAACTGGAAGAGACGTCGGGCTCTGGACTCTACTTTTCTCCGTTGAAGTCGCTGCGATTGCTTTCCTCTACCTCTTACAAGACAAGTGGGAATACATGAAGAAACAAGGTGTGATTCTGGGCGAGGAGCCGGTGGCACCCAGTGATCAGATTCCGGCGTCGAGAGGGGACGGCAAGGAGTTGGCCGTCCCTTGTTATGAATCCATCAAGTTCAAGTTCGGAACAGTGATCCACGCCCCAACGGGAACTGACAGGGGTGCATTGCCTTAACTTTGGCCTTCCTGAGCCTTTTGAGATGAGTAGGAAGATAGATTGTTGTGGATTTTGTTTTGTACAGAAGGACTTGGAAATTGGAATTTGACGATTTGGGGTCGAAGTCCGATTCCTGGAAGAAGGGAGCTTGGGGTTCCCGAGCAGCAGGAGGTGAACAGGGGACGAATTTGGCTCGACTGCAACTGCAATAATACATACCGAGTGTGCGGTTTTGTTTTTATTAACTTAATTAATTCTTTTCCAGTTTGGAGAAATGAAGAGATTAAATGAGATCAAACAAGTGTCAAGACTATGATCATGTAAACTTTGGTTGCATTGATTATATGAAGTTATAATGAAACGTTGTTATCGGATGCTTATGATTCCTCACTATCAAACACAAGTGCATCCGCTCTTTCTTTCTTTTTTTTTTTTCCTCAAGGACAAATCATTTTTTCTTCTTTTTCTTAACGCACAAGATGAATGATACATTAGAAAATACAGCAAAACCAACCTGGTCACCAATTTAGAGAGGTTATTGCTTTATTGGGTCTAATAAAGTTGACTCAGATGACAATAGCATGTCATCATTTTCCTTGATAAAAGAGGAAAAGAGGTAAGCGTGCCCTGTTTCTGCTGGAAAGGGGAGAAAGGGGTTCCCTCCCTCCTCTCTTGCTGTGTCTGAAAGCTGATCCGTCTTGTTTTTTGTTAAAAAAATTAGATAAATTACGCCATGAACGTATATAGTGATTTAAGAGATCTGTTGTACATAATGATGTCACCAAAATTTATAAAGTGAAAGTTAACAAAAACTTGCATAGTTTGGTTTTGAATGCATAATCCTGAACTTGGATTTGATACACAGAATATGTTCGGTCACAGTAGGACAAAGCAATGTCTGGTAGACACCTAGATGCAACACAATGCTTTGAGTCCAACAATGGCTACCTGTTCCCATCCAACCCAACAAATTTTATAATTGCAAATCCCAGCTTCATTATCCTGCCTTTCCGCTGTGTAGCGTCCTTTCAATAGAGCTAGTTGAATAAAAATCTTTCATGGTTTGGGGAGCATTGATGGAAATCATCTATGCTTGAAATAAAATGAACCAGAGGGAGGTGGAGGAAATGTGGAACCCGAGGGTGCCATGACCCTTAATAACTCCGGCAAGAACTTTTGCAGCTCAAAAGCATTGTTAAGATGAAAAAGAGATGAAGAAGACAAAGAAGTCGATAATATTTGAAGTAGCTGAATGCCTGAATCAAGAAAAGTTTAGATCGCAGGACAAATACAAACTCAATTCCAACTAGTGGAAAAAGTTTTCTTTTAATTTATATTTCTTCCGCAACAACACGTAAACTGTACAGTGTGACAGTTGACTTGTACGGCAAAGAAAGGTATTTACCGAGAACCAATCTCTCCTGTAACCTTAACTGTATTCTTTCCGTCATGGTTATGGAAAAAGTTGAACATAACCAGTCAGGACAGCAACAGCTAATATGAGAAGGGGAGGAAGAAGTATGAATGCTCCAACTGTAGCAAAGAAGCGTGAATCGTTCCTCCGGGACACTTTATCCAAGTAAGCCTGCCTTTTGATATTCCTTTTCTGTGAAATCGTCAATGAATTCATACTCGCTTTCAGTTTTTTACCTAATGGAAGGCTGAAATCGCCTTCTCTGTCTCCAACCAATTGAGAAAGTTGATCTCGGATTGTTGGCTTGTAGGAGGTGCCATCACTCTCGTATCCTGTTACGACATGCATCGGATCTTTGTTACAAAAGAGCGACTGATCATTTGGTTTTCCAAATTTTACAAGGGGAATTAGATGTAATACCACCGGTGGAAGTTAGTTGTTCCAACAGATCCAACGGGGTTTGCGTGGAAGACCTTTCTGGGGAGTAAGTAAGAGAGTGTCAGCGGGTCTCTGAAGCGAGGCGAAAGATCAATGCTATCCACAGAAACAGAAATCATAGCAGTGACAAAGAAAGCTGGATACAAGTCAGTCTTTCCTTATTAACTCCGGCAAGAGCTTTTGCTCGTGGTCCAATCTGCACGGAAAAAACTACTAGGTTCGTCGGTTCTGCTAGGAATCTCTAGTTACTGTTACCCTTTCTTATTCACGTTGGGGAGAGCAAGGTGATCCCCTAAAAACTTTGTTAAAAAAACAGAAAGTACAGAACTTGCAGCTCCCCGTCACGGCCGGTGCTCAGTTTTCTCCACAAGTCTATCAATGGCGTCGGAGGATCAATATCTCGACCATCATCATCCTCACCATCATCATGACGTTCATCAGTAACTAACTGCTATCTATGCCTCAGATTCCTCTCGGAAAATGTTGCTTCGATACTTTAATCAACTGTGTTCGGTGATGTTCTTGTAATTTTTTTATTTGAACTTTGTAGGGGATCTCATGATTTATCATCATGGGTAGGCCCGGATGGAAGAATTTATCATAGCCAAGATGGTTTGGCTCCCCATTTTCATGAAATCATTTACTCTCCTGGATTCTTTAGCAGAAGGGTTCCTCTCCTTCAAACGAGGGATTACAAAGAACGAGCATTTACTGTTGGAATCGGCGGTGGGACTGGGTATGACCTCTGATCCTCTTAGATGTATCCACCCACTTTCTAATCGCTTGAAGTTCTTACTTACGATTTGGCTTATGTATTCTTTAAAAAAAAAAGTGACCTTTGGCTGCTTTTAATACATTGCATTTCCGGTAGGTACTGTTAATGAATCCGTATTCAACTCTGCAAATAAATGAACTAGAAAAAAATCTACAAAAAAAAAAAAAAATCGGAACTTGAGAAAAGAAGGAAGAAGAAATAATCCTGAAGTGCTTCCTGACCATGGTCTATCTTTCTGAAAACTTATCATCTGCTCACTGCGTGATCACTGTGTCTTCAGGAAAACGGCTTTGATGTTGGCTCTATGTCAATTCTTGCGTGACAAATACAGTCTTGCAGCGGTATGTTCTACGTTCTTAATTTGGGGGAACAATTCGACCTCAAAATTCTGTATGGCTTTATTGTATTTTTGCCAGTACTGTTGTTTAAGATTTACGAAATCATGAATTGCTCATGGAGATCCAATTGGTCAAAAGGATAACTTTTTGATGAAGTAGAGGAGAAAAACTATGAACTTCTCGTTTGTATTGTGGTCTAAGTTTCAGTTTTTAAGAGAGTTGCAGGGTTGGGATGGGAACTTTCTGAGAAACATTTGTAGACAATTTGAAAAAACAGTTGTTAATACCGAGGAAGCCAATTAAAGCTGGCCCTTTGTGTATCTTATATTGTACTCAAAGCTACGATTTTTTATTTAATAAAGCAGTTGCCACTTTCTAAAAAAAACCTTAGTTCATGCAGAGACATGCAAGTGTTTTGCTGTTCACATAAAACTTTTAACTTTGATTTAGGTCACAAATGATATCTTTACAAAGGAGGATGGAGAATTCTTAGTGAAACATGGAGCACTTCCTCAAGAAAGAATTCGTGCTGTAGAAACAGGAGGCTGTCCGCATGCTGCCATACGTGAAGATATCAGTATTAATCTTGGACCACTTGAGGAGCTTTCAAATTTATACAAAGCGGATATTCTCCTTTGTGAATCTGGAGGAGGTAAGCGTGGAAGTTTAAGTTTTCTCGACTATGTTTCTTGATGTTTGTAACCTTTATCAATCCAATGTCTGTTTGACTAACCAGGCCTTTATGGGAGTTTGGATTTTGATCAAATATCTAGTGTAAATTAAAATTTACCTGCATGTGTACTAGTTCCTTACTGAGTTTCTTATAGATTTGGCTTGATTATTTAAGGTGCAATTACTAGGATTTGCCTACCTGTAGCGCAAGTACTGTCACATTTATGCTTTTGGAGGTTCTACCATAGCCTTTTTGCACTCAGCAGATATACCTTAGAATGGTACCTTAGGCACGTTAGCTAGAGGGGGTGTAATAAGATCTTATCACATCAGTATGGTGTCTGTCTCCCATGATTGCTTCAGTAAACTCAAGTGTTAAACATTTTGAACAAATTAAAATTGGTCTTTAGTAGTTCCATCACATGACAGGCTCAGCAAGTTAAGAAGCTAACATATTTGCTTATCTTTTACTATGCAGATAATCTCGCTGCTAATTTCAGCCGAGAATTGGCCGACTACATCATTTACATTACCGATGTATCTGCAGGAGACAGAATTCCTCGTATGGGAGGCCCAGGAATTACTCAGGCTGATCTCCTTGTACGTTAATAAATTAGCATTCATCCTATTTTAAAGTTGTTTTTCGCTAGCCATGTGTGCAATACTGTTCTTTTGATAAAATGGTCTGAAACTCAACTTTGAACACCAGGTAATCAACAAGACTGACCTTGCACTAGCCGTAGGAGCTGATTTGGCAGTCATGGAGCGAGATGCACTTCGCATGCGAGATGGTGGGCCTTTTGTGTTCGCTCAGGTCTGTTCAGCATCCGGTCTCTCGAAGAAGAGATATTTTGGGCATAGCTTGCTCCAAATTTTGTTTCAATCTTCTAAAAGCACTTGAAATAGTATTTTCTCTTGACGGTTAACTCATTTGCCATTTCCAGGTTAAATCTAATAAATCATGTTTGAATATCGTTAAGTTTAACGTTTTAGAGAGTTTTAAAAAAGGCATACTTGTACCAGAAATTCTATAAGGACCAAACTGATACTATGACAATTTAAATTCATTTTTAGCAAAGATTTGACTATTATCTGGGAATACTGAGAGCATATACTTGAGAAATGGGAAAGAGACATGTGAGCAGCTGGAAAAAAATCTACATAATAGAGCAAAATGATCTGTTTCATCCAGGTCATAAACCTATATCCCAGTTAGACTCTCGTTTTCCTCAAAAAGTTAGCAAAATGAGATCTAAAGAAGAACTCTGGGCTTGTTGGTATAGGAGGTTGTCTTCTGCATATACTATGATTAAGCTAGAAGTAATTGGTTCAATATATACCAAATGATCTAACTCTTATCATCACTAATGTGAAATTTGTGTGGCATATTGGACAGGTGAAACATGGGGTGGGTGTTGAAGAAATAGTGAACCACGTCTTACAAGCTTGGGAGGCTGCAACAGGGCAAAAGCGCCACTAATCTTGCCGTTTCTTGTGTTTCACCAGGCTCATGCTTCCCTCTCATTAATCTGTTGATGTCTCAAAGTTAATCGAATATTGATCACATGCATGACTTTATTGCATTAATAAGTCAGAAATTTGTGCCTCCAAGCAAGGGAAACTAAACTGACTACTGCTCAAATTTTTATGAAATGGAATCCATAACATTAAGATCAATGAGATTTTATGATTAAAAGTTATTGGGTTCCACAAAAAGGGATTTTTTTCAATAGAGTAATGATAGTTGCACCTATGTGCATTACCTATTTCTCGTTAATCTAAGCCCTTAAAAATATATAAAAATATTTTTTATTTTATAAAATTTTATATTCTAAAAGATAAACTCTAAGCATCAATAGTTTAGATTAACATGTATGTGGGATAAGTACTTCTGAAAGTTAACAAAAACTTGCAAAAACTTGCATAGTTTGGTTTGACGAGAAGAAAGTAACTGCTGAATGCATTATCCTGAACTTGGATTTGATACATACAGAATGTGTTCGGTCACAGTAGGACAAAGCAATGTCTGGTAGGCACCTAGATGCAACACAATGCTTTGAGTCCAACAATGGCTACCTGTTCCCATCCAACCCAACAAATTTTATAATTGCAAATCCCAGCTTCATTATCCTGCCTTTCCACTGTGTAGTGTCCTCTCAATAGAGCTAGTTGAATAAAAAAGTTTCATGGTTTGGGGAGTATATACATTGATGGAAATCATCTATGCTTGAAATAAAATGAACCAGAGGGAGGAGGGTGAAAGGTGGAACCCGAGGATGCCATGACCCTTAAATAACTCCGGCAAGAACTTTTGCAGCTCAAAAGCATTGTTAAGATGAAAAAGAGATGAAGAAGACAAAGAAGTCGATAATATTTGAAGTTGCTGAATGCCTGAATCAAGAAATGTTTAGATCGCAGGACAAATACAAACTCAATTCCAACTAGTGGAAAGAGTTATCTTTTAATCTATATTTCTTCAGCAACAACACGTAAACTGTACAGTGTGACAGTTGACTTGTACGGCAAAGAAAGGTATTTACTGAGAACCTTAACTGTATTCTTTCTGTCATGGTTATGGAAAAAGTTGAACATAACCAGTCAGTACAGCAACAGCTAATATGAGAAGGGGAGGAAGAAGTATGAATGCTCCAACTGTAGCAAAGAAGCGTGAATCGTTCCTCCGGGACACTTTATCCAAGTAAGCCTGCCTTTTGATATTCCTTTTCTGTGAAATCGTCAATGAATTCATACTCGCTTTCAGTTTTTTACCTAATGGAAGGCTGAAATCGCCTTCTCTGTCTCCAACCAATTGAGAAAGTTGATCTCGGATTGTTGGCTTGTAGGAGGTGCCATCACTCTCGTATCCTGTCACGACATGCATCGGATCATTGTTACAAAAGAGCGACTGATCATTTGGTTTTCCAAATTTTACAGGGGAAATTAGATGTAATACCACCGGTGGAAGTTAGTTGTTCCAACAGATCCAACTGGGTTTGCGTGGAAGACCTTTCTGGGGAGCAAAAAAGAGATTGTCAGCGGGTCTCTGAAGCGAGGCGAAAGATCAATGCTATCCACAGAAACAGAAATCATAGCAGTAACAAAGAAAGCTGAATACAAGTCAGTCTTTATACTAATGAATGAGCTCGGAGAAAATTTCGTTTGCCCTTTTGAGTTTCTGTAATGTCTTTGCTCATGAGACCTAATGAAACAGTCGATTTTCCAACTATGCTCGAGAGAATTCCTCCAAAAAACTATGGTCGAGAGTAAGCATACCTGTTAAACTGGATTGTTCAGCGAGTCCTTCAGAATTTGCTGCAGTGCACAAAATCTGTTTTTCTTTGCTCGCAGCCTTATCGTTAGGCACGAGTGGCTTGTATCTTGGGAGTCCAAAGCTCAGATTTCTGAAAGAAGGCGTCTGAAAGGATGTGGAAGCGGCGAAGTTCAACGCCATAGTTTTTCATCGATTCTTTCAGCCTTCAGGAACTCCACTGGCTATATCATTGTTAAGCTCGCGAGTGGGAACTAAAGACCACAAATTTATACAAGAAACATAGATACTCTAATATGCATTTTACCTTGCTGCCGATTTTTTGTGGTCTGAAATGAATGATGAGACGCGTCTTAGATACTCTGAGATACCCTCTTTGTTTTTTTTTTTTTCCTTCTTTTGCTCTTTTTCTCACTCGAACACAAACACAACTTTTTTTTTCCTTCTTTTGCTCGTGGTCCAATCTGCACAGAATTAGAAAAACGGAAAAACTACTAGATTCGTCGGTTCTGCTAGGAATCTCTAGTTACTGTTACCCTTTCTTATTCACGTTGGGGAGAGCGAGGTGATCCCCTGAAAACTTTGCTAAAAAAAGAAAGTACAGAACTTGCAGCTCCCCGTCACGGCCGGTGCTCAGCTTTCTCCACAAGTCTATTAATGGCGTCGGAGGATCACCATCACGACCATCATCATCCTCACCATCATCATGACGTTCATCAGTAACTAACTGCTATCTATGCCTCCCTCTCGCAAAACGTTGCTTCGATACTTCAATCTACTGTGTTCGGTGATGTTCTTGTAATTTTTTTATTTGAACTTTGTAGGGGATCTCATGATTCATCATCATGGGTAGGCCCGGATGGAAGAATTTATCATAGCCATGATGGTTTGGCTCCCCATTCTCATGAACCCATTTACTCTCCTGGATTCTTTAGCAGAAGGGCTCCTCTCCTTCAAACGAGGGATTACAAAGAACGAGCTTTTACTGTTGGAATCGGCGGACCCGTTGGGACTGGGTATGACCTCTGATCCTCTGAGATGTATCCACCCACTTTCTATTCGCTTGAAGTTCTTACTTGCGATTTGGCTTATGTATTCTTTAAAAAAAAAAAAGTGACCTTTGGCTGCTTCTAATACATTGCTTTTCCGGTAGGTACTGTTAATGAAGCGTTCTGAGGTTCGTCCTTCCCATAGACTAGAGAATCAGTATTCAACTCCGCAAATAAATGAACTAGAAAAAAATCTACAAAAAAAAAAAAAATTAGGAACTTGAGAAAAGAAGGAAGAAGAATAATCCTAAAGTGCTTCCTGACCATGGTCTATCTGTGATTACTCTGTTCCATTTGCTATACATTTTCCCTATACGACTGGAAGGTTACCGATTTCTGAAAACTTATGATGTGCTCACTGTGTCTTCAGGAAAACGGCTTTGATGTTGGCTCTATGTCAATTCTTGCGTGACAAATACAGTCTTGCAGCGGTATGTTCTACGTTCTTAATGTGGGGGAACAATTCGTCCTCAAAATTCTGTATGGCTTTATTGTATTTTTGCCAGTACTGTTGTTTAAAATTTACAAAATCATGAATTGCTCATGGAGATCCAATTGGTCAAAAGGATAACTTTTTGATGAAGTAGAGGAGAAAAACTATAAACTTCTCGTTTGCATTGTGGTCTAAGATTCAGTTTTTAAGAGAGTTGCAGGTTTGGGATGGGAACTTTCTGAGAAATATTTGTAAACAATTTGGAAAAACAGTTGTTAATACCGAGGAAGCCAATTAAAGCTGACCCTTTGTGTATCTTATATTGTACTCAAAGCTACGATTTTTTATTTAATAAAGCAGTCACCACTTTCTAAAAAAAACCTTAGTTCATGCAGAGACATGCAAGTGTTTTGCTGTTCACATAAAACTTTTAACTTTGATTTAGGTCACAAATGATATCTTTACAAAGGAGGATGGAGAATTCTTAGTGAAACATGGAGCACTTCCTCAAGAAAGAATTCGTGCTGTAGAAACAGGAGGCTGTCCGCATGCTGCCATACGTGAAGATATCAGTATTAATCTTGGACCACTTGAGGAGCTTTCAAATTTATACAAAGCGGATATTCTCCTTTGTGAATCTGGAGGAGGTAAGCGTGGAAGTTCAAGTTTTCTCGACTATGTTCTTGATGTTTGTAACCTTTATCAATCCAATGTCTGTTTGACTAACCAGGCCTTTATGGGAGTTTGGATTTTGATCAAATATCTAGTGTAAATTAAAATTTACCTGCATGTGTACTAGTTCCTGAGTTTCTTATAGATTTGGCTTGATTATTTAAGGTGCAATTACTTGGATTTGCCTACCTGCAGCACAAGTACTGTCACATTTATGCTTTTGGAGGTTCTACCATAGCCTTTTTGCACTCAACAGATATCTGCTCCCAGAATGGTACCTTAGAATGGTACCTTAGGCACGTTAGCTAGAGGGGGTGTAATAAGATCTTATCACATCAGTATGGTGTCTGTCTCCCATGATTGCTTCAGTAAACTCAAGTGTTAAACATTTTGAACAAATTAAAATTGGTCTTTAGTAGTTCCATCACATGACAGGCTCAGCAAGTTAAGAAGCTAACATATTTGCTTATCTTTTACTATGCAGATAATCTCGCTGCTAATTTCAGCCGAGAATTGGCCGACTACATCATCTACATTATCGATGTATCTGCAGGAGACAAAATTCCTCGTAAGGGAGGCCCAGGAATTACTCAGGCTGATCTCCTTGTACGTTAATAAATTAGCATTCATCCTATTTTAAAGTTGTTTTTTCGCTCGCCTTGTGTGCAAGACTGTTCTTTTGATAAAATGGTCTGAAACTCAACTTTGAACACCAGGTAATCAACAAGACTGACCTTGCACCAGCCGTAGGAGCTGATTTGGCAGTCATGGAGCGAGATGCACTCCGCATGCGAGATGGTGGGCCTTTTGTGTTCGCTCAGGTCTGTTCAGCATCCGGTCTCTCGAAGAAGAGAGATTTTTGGCATAGCTTGCTCCAAATTTTGTTTCAATCTTCTAAAAGCACTTGAAATAGTATTTTCTCTTGAGGGTTAACTCATTTGCCATTTCCAGGTTAAATCTAATAAATCATGTTTGAATATCGTTTAGTTTAACGTTTTAGAGAGTTTTAAAAAAGGCATACTTGTACCAGAAATTCTAAAAGGACCAAACTGATACTATGACAATTTAAATTCATTTTTAGCAAAGATTTGACTATTATCTGGGAATACCAAGACCATGTACTTGAGAAATGGGAAAGATAAATGTGAAGAGATGGAAAAAAATTTACATGAAGAGATGTAGGTCATAAACCTACATCCCAGTTAGACTCTCGTTTTCCTCAAAAAATTAGCAAAATGAGATCTAAAGAAGAACTCTGGGCTTGTTGGTATAGGAGGTTGTCTTCTGCATATACTATGATTAAGCTAGCAGTAATTGGTTCAATATATACCAAATGATCTAACTCTTATTATCGCTAATGTGAAATTTGTGTGGCATATTGGGCAGGTGAAACATGGGGTGGGTGTTGAAGAAATAGTGAACCACGTCTTACAAGCTTGGGAGGCTGCAACAGGGCAAAAGCGCCACTAATCTTGCCGTTTCTTGTGTCTCACCAGGCTCATGCATCGCTTCCCTCTCATTAATCTGTTGATGTCTCAAAGTTAATCGAATGTTGATCACATGCATGCCTTTATTTCATCAATAAGTCAGGAATTTGTGCCTCCGTTCAAGGGAAACTAAACTGACTGCTGCTCAAATTTTTATGAAATGGGATCCATCAATGAGATTTTATGGTTGAAGGTTATTGTGTTTCAATAAAAGGGATTTTTTTCAATATACTAATGCTAGTTGCACTTATGTGCAGTACTTATTTTATCGTACATGTTAATTTAAGCCTTTAAAAATATATAAAAATATTTTTTATTTTATAAAATTTTATATTCTAAAGGATAAATTCTAGGCATCATTTACGTGGGATTGGTACTGTTGCACATAGGTGCAGTTAGTATTTTCATTTTCAATATTATACTGGAAATGTGGATCACTACGAAACAAGTTCGAACTTATTTGTCAAATTAACATCATTTTTATGAAAAATGTAAAAGGGATTAATTTGGGATCCATTTAATCGGGCTAAAGGATGCGGCTCCCAAATGCATCCATTTGGACGAATCTGCCCTTAACTTGGGGCACCCTTTCTCGATTCCTATCCTTCCTTCCCAAGCCTTCGACCATCGCCCTTGTCTTTCAGAAATTCACTAAGGGCTTCCATCCTCCTCGAAGTTTAAATATCCGGCGATCAATTTTTAATATCCGGGCATCAATTCTAATTTCTGGCGATCTATTTCTGTTCCTTGCGGCTTCTTCCCTTTGCAGCTCTTCGTTTCTTTCACCACCAAATACCTAACCATAAGTCGTGGTGAATTGATATTTGGCGCTAATTTCAATTCATCTTTGCGCCTCCCAGTCGGTATTTTCAGGAGAAATCTGTTGTATTTTCTTCTTGGGTCTTATCTCGGTTGATTAATCGTTGTCGGGAAGATGGTGGAAGAGGATAGAAACCAGAGGGTGGAGTCTCTGGGATGGCTGACGGAATCCACTGTGATGCCAAAACGGCACAAGGCAATCGAAGGCGTCGGACCTTCCTCCATTCTTGAACTCAAAGCTCAGCTCTATAAGACTCAAGAAGAGAACAAACAGGTCAAAGACTCCGCCCCCGACGTCGAATTTCATCGAGCCAAAAAGAAAATTGCAGCCCATGATATCTTTTCACAAAAAAATTCTGGAGTTGAGTCCCGTGCCAATAGGTACTTTTTCTTTTCCTTTATTGTTTTTTTTTTCTCATGTTCGGAGTTTATGTAATTCTCTTCTGGGCTTAAAGCAGAGGATGCAAATGTCAACCAGTTCATATCCTATTAAGAGCGCAGAAATATCTACGAAGCTAACGAAAGAATTAAAAATAAGGATAACATTTTCTAGCCAAGATTAAGGTCTTGCAAGAGATATATTCACTTCACTCATCCTACTAGAAGAGAACTGGACTGACTAATCCTTCAAATTTAGTGTGCTTGTTGAATCAAGATTAAGGAAATCCTAGTGAAACAAGATATAAGATCGAAAATTGGAAAGCAAGTGAGAGATCCTTAACATTGCGATTTGAATGGTCAGGTTGACAAATTATAATTATTTGCCTCTCTCCATATCCAAGCCCATAGAGCAAGCTATCTCTCTGTCAATGGGAAGCTCCCTGGTTCAATGATATGATTGTTCTTTTCACCAAGAGTCTTGTTCTTTTGCTCTAGTTCTTTACTGTTGACTCATTCGTATTAAATGAAATACATGACAACGAAGAGGAAAGAGTTAAGCATCTGTTAACAAAGTGGCGAGACGCTAAGTCTTTGATTTGTCATATGGATCTTTCATGTTGATAAATAGAAGCATGAAATAGAGAAATCTGAGTGAATGGGAAGCAAGGTTTGCTAAATATATGGGTAGGCTTAAGAAACGTGTAAGAGGGTTCAAAGAGATTATCTGTCAAGGCATCTACCATGTTTTATTAAATTAATTTTTTGTCTTAAAGGTAACCCTCCAGTATGTTTTATCCCTCGTTCTTTCAATTTCCAAGCACTTTTGCGTGCTTCCATTTCATAGCATTTAGTCTTAGATTTAATCCCTATTTTCTGGTGGCATTTAAAATTATACATTGCCAATTCAGGGACAAGCTCCAGTTAAAAGCAGAAAGAGATGGTTCAGTTAGCTATGCAGCTTTAGAGAGGAAGGCTGAATTGTATGAGAAATTAGTAAATGGCGAGCTCTCAGATGAGGAAGAGAAAGAGAAATACTGTGTTGATTTTTTTCGCAAGGGCCTTGCACAGGATAAGGCTGAGCAGGCAGAAAGATGTGATAGTCCTCAAGTGGTGCCAGAAAATGAAGTGGATGGTGCAGAACTGCTTCCAAGTGCAAAACCATTCGGGCCTGGCCGAACTGGGCTTGCAATAAACACTGATGAACATAAGCGCTTTGTCAGGTATGATGATAAATAGACTTTGTCAGGTATGATTTATTGCTGAAAATGGTAGTCAATCTCCTACTTGTATATTAAAGTGAAATAGACAGAGAAATGCTTATCGTGGTTTAAGCTCCTGGTTGGTTGAGTATGGGAAGTCCACTTTTCCTTTTAATGATAGAAATTATGAAATAATAATACTATACCCACGGAGGCCGTGCACAGTTTTTGCACACGGCCCCTCATTGAGCATTATTTTAATGCAAAAGTCAAGGGCATTAAAATAATGCCCTGTGAGGGGCCGTGTGCAAAAACTCTGCACTGGACATAGCTTTACTCATTATGAAAGTAGGCACATATTAGAAGTTTTATGATCTTTGAATTTTAGAAACTGGATATGCTGTGGTGGATGTCTGACTTGTTGTCCGGTTATTGATATTCCCTCAAGTATCGTTCCTGGTGTATGTTTCATGCATACATTTGTGAGTTTATATTCAAAAATTCTAAATTTGGGGTGATAATACTTAAGACTTCCTCTCAATATGAAATTACATAGCATCCATGTGTTTTAAAGAGTTTGGATTATCAGGTGGACTACATTTTGTACCAACCTACAGCACTAGTATCCTTCTGCATTACTTTGTTAATTTTTATTTTTCACGTGCTTGTGTATATATAAAATGATGATGATGGCATTTCCTTATAGAGGTCTCTTAATCTCTGGAGTAATCTGTGGGTATATTGCTGTTGCAGTAAAAAAATGTGAATCCATTCATTTATTATTTTATCTGGTTCAGGGAAGTGCACGAGGAGGCAAATCAAGCAAGGGAGAAGGCTTCTGTCCTCAAGCTACGGAGACAAGCGCAGGCTGCTGCTCACAGGGAGAAACTAAAACAAGCGTATTTGAGAAAACAGCTGGAGAAATTGAAAGCTACAAAAGCCCAAGAAGAGACGCAAGTGAGTGGAGCTGGCGAGTGATATATCAATTTTAAATCCGTGATAACAGCTATGAATACGAAGCCTGTTCTTTGTAACTTGGGTCTTCTGCCTTGATCAGAAAGGGGAAAAGTCTATTTGTAAACTACTTGCTTTTGGCATGAATCCGTACTGGCTTAAAGAAAAGTTGAGTAAGCACTAAGTGATGAAGTGAATGACAGTTCTTTAAAGTGGCTGATCATGTCAAAATTTTTTACTTCCAGAAGAATTTCAGAAATGGTGAAGCTGCTCATAGTCTCTTTATCTCTTTATTCTTGCAGACGCCTATCTGCCATGTCTACCAGCAAAAGATCAGCCTCTTGAATTCTCAATGCTTTTTTTTTTTTTTTTTTTTTTTCTGTCTCGGCAATCTATTCCACGAAATGACCAACTCCCATCGGAAGACTTCGTAATCTAGAAAGAAACCGTCCTTCCTAATACAGAAATTAGAAATTCAGAGAAGTATTTTTTGTCTCTCTTTGCTTGGGTTCATATCTTTGCGCGCCTAGGGTCCCGATCCGCGTCCAGGTCGTGGGACTCCCTGTGACCGTGTCCACTTGCGTATTTTTTAATTAAATGCGGAAACCGTTTTTTTGGAGGCCAAGGAAACGAAGAACAGGAGACGGCAAGAAGGAAATACGACCGTTGGAAACGAATAACCTGGAAATATAACTTTCCAGCCGTTCTTCTCTCCAACCAAATAAAGGCATCGAATCTAATTTGAAGGCAGCAAAGCGGAAAGCTTTTCAAAGGCAAAGAAAGAATAACGCTTTCTTTTCAAGCGTCCCTGACCGTTACTCGCTTCTCTCGCTTCTTCTTCCTTCTTGAGTTCTCATGCCGATGCCTCTGTAACGAGGCGAGGTTTTGAATTCCAGAACACCACGATTGAGGTGCGGGAAGTTTCTCTCTTTTTTTTTTTTCTCATGGCAAAGGCCTCCCCCGAGCAAATCCTCGAAGTGGGGGGTCATCCATATGATTTCCATGTCTCTGGACCACGCAATCTTTCTTCGCCGACTTGGAGAGACATCATTAGTTCTAACTGGTAAGTACAACTCGATTTTCTCATTTCTTAGTGTACGCGTTCTGTTTGTACTCTTTTCTTGAGAATCTTACACAACGAGGTAAGGAAGCATAGTTGCTGTCCTGGAGTATGGTCTCATTTGAAATTGAAACCATTGCCACCCCTCTTCTAGTTTTGAAATTTGGTTGCCGTCTTCTGTTAATGGGATGGGGATGCAGTCATCGACGAATTTCCCATGTTTTCGACAGAGGTCTTGCACGCATTAGTGAAAAAAGACGATTTTGTGAGATTCGTCAGGTTTTACATTTCTGAGTCTGATCTTATCTTATTCTCCTGGAAGCAGCAGGATCCTCTGTTGATCGCCTTCTGTGGGTTTCGTGATTTCGATTTCAATTGAACAGTCTCCATGGCCGTTAAATTAAAACGATGACAACTGATTATTTACAACAATAATCGTATAACGTCCATCCCTGTGTCAATTCTTTTCTAAAGTTCCGATTCAGTTGCTTCGCGCATGAGATGACTGCAGAAATTCTAGCTTATTTCATTCTCTGTTTTTCTGGTCTTTCACCAAATTCTGTGAGAAAATTGAAAGTTTTATTAAGCACTTTCGTCATTTAGTGGCGAAAATCTCTTTTCTGGGTCGTGGATGACTGAAACCCTTAAGTGTAGTGTATATAGATTAACACTATGATTCTAACTCCTCGCACACTGTTGAGCTAACTTGCAAATGCGTGACAGGAAGGATAACAACTACAGGAGGACGGTGATGGCCTGCTTCATACAAGCGGCTTACTTGCTAGAACTTGATCGCCAAGAAAATAAAACAGGAGAAGACGGCCTCGCTCCCAGATGGTGGAAGCCCTTTAAGTACAAGCTAGCCCAAACTTTAGTGGATGAGAGAGACGGATCCATCTTTGGAGCAATTTTGGAGTGGGACCGTGCGGCAGCACTCTCAGACTTCATTTTGATGAGACCCAGTGGTGCTCCAAGAGCTGTTCTGGCCCTCAGAGGTACATTGCTGAAAAGCCATACCATCAGGAGAGACCTGGAGGATGACCTTCGGTTCTTGGCTTGGGAGAGCTTGAAGGGTTCTGTGAGGTTTAATGTAATTCTGGAAGCACTTAAATCAGCTGTAGAGAAATTTGGAAGTTGCAATGTGTGTGTTGCAGGTCATTCTTTGGGAGCCGGTTTTGCCTTCCAAGTTGGCAAAGCATTAGCCAAAGAAGGGGTATTTGTAGAGACACATTTATTCAATCCGCCATCTGTTTCAATGGCTATGAGCCTGAGAAGTCTCGGGGAGAAAGCTGGGTATGCGTGGAGGAAAATGAAATCTATGTTCCCTTCCAGTGTGGAGGTTCATCCTAACAGCGAGGAGGAGGAGAAGGGGGGTTCCTCAAGCCAGGGATGGGGCTTGCTGCGTGCAGAAGTTAAGAAATGGGTTCCACATTTATACGTGAACAACAGCGACTACATCTGTTGCTACTACAGCGATCCGGCAGAGACTGCCGGAGCTAAGCCAGTAGTCACCGACGGTCCCAAGACGCTATCGAAGAGTGATGCAAAGAGGGGAGCTGAGGTAACGGCAAAGATGTTTGTTATGATGTCCAAGGGTCCACAAAAATTCCTCGAAGCTCACGGACTGGAGCAATGGTGGTCCAGTGATATGGAGCTTCAACTGGCAATCCACGACAGCAAGCTTATAACCCGGCAACTCAAGTCATTATACACCGCCCAGGGAAAGCCTCAATAACAACTATTACCGTTTCCTTGAACTTCTTCTCTTTCTTTTGCTCCAGAAACTGAAAATAATGTGTTCTCTTTCTATATTTTGCCTGTTTGATTTCTCGTGGCTGTAACTCGTCTTGAGTGCCATTTTTTAACACTGTCAAGCTTGTTTCAATGAAAGCAGGGCGATTTCTGGCGGTGCCGCTTAAAGTTGCACAATTCCCAGATGTGTGATTAATATAGTTCTTTGTTTTACTTATCTGTAAGCTTATTTGCCGGGGATGTCTTACTGATTTCGTTTAAGAAAAACCTAGAAATGTTCGGCCGAGTGCCGGCGGCCGCCGACTCTGTAACTGAAAGATGGCAAAGTAAAGAAAGATTGCAGAGCAATCCAAAATTGAATCGATGGTGCATCGAACCTGGAAAGGCGTGGGAGACGGAGAGAGTCAGTCCAAAGGAGTATGGGCAGTCAATGTGCGTTCTCTGTCATTCCCATCAAGCAATCACAAACCAACAAAGTTTACATACATCGTTTTGCGAAATTTCTCCTCGGCCTTCTAAATCTCACAGACAAAAAAAAAAAAAGAGAGAAAAACCAAATATTCGATTTCAGACAGATGAAGTTAGCATTTTTTCATCGCCATCCACGCCGTCGGCCGCCCGCGGCGCCTCCTCCTGTTTCTTCTCTGCCCTTTGGGATTTCTGTTCCGCCTCCTCCTCGTCTATTACCCCGAATGACAACGATTCCCTCCTCATGAGGAACTTCCCGGTCGGCGGAACCCAGAGATTGAGAAACCCCTGCGGCCTCCCGGACGGCCGGCGCACCTGCAGCGTGAGGCACTGAATCGGATTATCCGCCGGCTCCTCCGCGCTGCCCTCCTTCAAGACGTCGCACAGCAGAACCCGAGCGGAGCCGATGGGCTTCTCCCTCAGATGGCCGTGCGCGTATATGTCCACGTTCAGCGCCGTCAGCACGTCCTCCTCCGGCGACTCCCGCTCCCGGAACTTCACGGTGAGGCGCTCGTTCCACGCGGGGTTCACCCCGCCCTCCTCGTCCACCACCGTCTTCGCCACCATGTCCGGGTCCACGTACACCACCGCGTACGCTCTCACCCTCGTCAGGTGCTTCACATCCTTCAGGTCCTGCGCCGAGATCATGAGGACCTCGATCTCCCTCACCCGGCTCTCCGGCTTCTCCGTCGGCTGCAGAAAGTACCTCGTCGGGCTCATCTTCGCCGGCGTCGAAACTACTCGAAATTAATCTCAGGGGTCGACCTCGGAGAGTACTGTGGAGAAGGGGATTTGTATGTAATCAAGGATAGTGCGTTACAGTAGCTATTCACATCAACACGTGCATCCCCGTGTCCAAGAACAGGGAGTGGCCTGCCGCTTGAGATTATATCATTTATAAATGTGACTGTTATGAAAAATGGGGTGGCGTGAAGGAACTGGGAACGGTCGAGTTTGGAACTTTTTGGCAGCTGGTTTCCATGTGCACCGGTGGAATCTGGAAAGCGACAGGAACGTCCCGTCCGACGCGGTTAACGGAGCCCCAATTATCCCCCTCACAGAACTCTCTGGGCCTTGTTAAAGATGGGATGGGTCGCCATTTTCAATGCACTATTAGATTGTAAACCAGGAACCAAACAAACAGCTAACGCTCTGCCCACTTGAGAACTCAGTGGACCAAACCTCTTTTACCAGAAATGGGGAAAACAAACAAAGGAGTGAAGATCGACGAAGAGGGTCTCTGTGGCTCGTGTTACTCTTTTCGGTAATTGCTGCAAAAGCCTTTAAATGTCATTGGTCCTTCGTCTGGAAGTTTTCTCCCCCAGAGGAAAGACGACTACTCTCTGTTGATCAAGAGCAATAATGGAGATTACGCTCTAGTAGAAAATAGTGGCCAATTACTACACTGGACAGCAAATTCTAGATGTTAAATGCGAAGTAATCCCATGAATGGAATTCATCGGAAAAAGATTCAATTCAGAACTGGGATGAGGCTGTGAGGACATGTGACTACTGATAATTGATATAAGCTTTGGTTGATCCAGCTTAATCATCCAGCTTGGTGAGAGAGAGTAACAGGAGAGCCAATTATTGACAGCCCACCGCCCCCAATGATTCTGCTTGTAGTTGTCCCTACACCACAGAGCTGGCATATTCTTCTCCCTTGCGCATTCCCCTTTTTAAATACAGAACATCTTCCTCTGCAACTCACTCACTGCCCCTTCTGCTACCTTTGCCATCCGAGTCCTCTCCTTCTCTCCCCGCAAATTAATTAGCAGGAAAACCCATTTCCAGTTCCGCAATGGAGAGTCGCAACTCGGCCGTCGCTTTCGCCGTCTTGGCCGTGGTTCTTCTGGGCTTCTCTGCTATGGGGGCTTCGGCTGTAAGGGAGGACGCAGGTGAACTGGCCCCATCTCCGGCCATGTCCAACGGAGCGATGGCCCTCGGCGCGCCAGCCTTCGCCACCGCCTTGGTTTCTATCCTCGCATGGTTTTTTTGAATCCCCCTTTCTTGTTCGTTCATGGACGGATATGTTGTTGTAACTTGTGACCTGAGATTCCGAATTCTTTTGTAATTAATTAATGCGGTTGTGTGCATGAGAAGGATTGAGTTGCAGGAGGTGGCGGAGTGTGCAATATTTACTGGTTTCGCAGGATGATCCGATTGTTTGGGTAATTGGCAGTCGTTGCTGATGTTGTTTATATTAATGGTGTTTCCCCAGTTGAATTGAAATTCTTGAATGCTACTATTTTACTCCCTTCTAAATCATCGTCCTCCTCGAGTACTCCATTAAGATTAAAGCGTTTCTCAAGGCTTCAAAAACCAAATAATTTTATTTTCTGATGTTTACAAGGGGCTTTCTCAAATCTTAGCCTTTTCTCTATACTTTTCATCTTTTCATATTCATGAATTCTTTTGTTCATCTCGTGCGCTCATATATATGCCGCGTCAATCTATTTTCGACACCATAGATTCAGCAAGGCGCACGAAATAATAACTCAGATACAGATGATTTTGATTTATAATCACGAGCTATTTAAAAGGGAAAGAAGCACTATGAAGTATGAACTACGGCCAATTCATTATTATATCTTAAAGCTCATTAAAGCCCGCAATAATATTGACTTTAATGGGATCTTAAGTGGGTCGGTATCATCTGCAAAGAACTAAAGCACGTGTCCATGATAATCCATATATGTTTTAGGGGATAGATGAATTCAACATTGACCATTGCCAGTCTAATGGTGACTGAGAAGCAAGTTTGCCTAGATACAATCGGTCCACACTTGATCAACATTAAACGGTGAAGAACCTCAACAAAGATGACATGTTCATCATAGATTCATAGCAGTGCAAGATGAAATAATGCTGAGTTCACAAGAAAGCAACTAAATTAGTTCATTTGCACAATGAAAGAGAAAATTTTCTTGTTCACTCCAGCCAAACAGGGTAGATAAACACAAAATAATCATCTGCACTCTGCAGTCAAAGAAGATAAATCTTGAGTTTACGAAAATTTAGAAAAAGGTTCATATAAAAGAGAAGCAGTACGACCCTGGAAGAAAACTTCATTTTAGGACAACTCAGTCCTACCTGAAACTCTCGCTTCTAAAGATAAGCAAAAGAAGAAAGCAATCTTTTGCGCCAGTGGTTGAGAAATTCTTTCTTATTGTTGACAGCCCAATACCTTACTAAAAGTCTAAAACTAATGGCTGAATTTTCTTTTAATCGTTTGTTTCAGATTTCTTATATTGCCCAGTGGTTAAGAAATGTTAATTTACTTATGTTGCTGCTAGTTCATCGTTGTCGGGCCAGAAGAGCAGAGCCGTCAGATTCTTTTTCGCCATACTCTGACGCAGAGCAAGCCCTTAAATCCGACTGGAACCTCTTAGATTTTTCAGTTTAGAGCTGAGAGCCCTCTCATCGTCCCTCCGTCCGTTTTTTCTTCACACAGTTCAGTTTAGCGTTAGTTAACAATCAGAGGTCGTCAGCCATGGCTCTCGCCATCTTCTCTGTGGCGTTTATCGGTTGTGCAAACTTTGGAGTCGCTGCAACGACAGAAGAGGTGGAAGGGATTGCTCCATCACCAAGCACGGTTAGTGGCGCAATCTCTTCAGGTTCGTCGGCGGTTGCCGCCCTGGCGGTCTCATTGATGGCAATGTTCTTTTGAACTGCAATTCCGCGAAGAGAAGAACAAGAATCTTTTAGGTCTTTGCCTTGATTTGATTTTCTTTTTTTTTTAACTACCATGGAAGTTCAAACTCTTGCATTTCTTATACTCTGACGTGGGGAACGATGATTTAGGTGTCTGCCCACGTTGATTCTCAATTGTTTTTTCTTTTTGAAGCCCAAAAGAAAAAACATTTAGAACTGCATCTGAGCTGCATCAGGACTTTTAATAATAGAATAATGACTCGTGCACCGGTTGGGTGTGCGAATCATTACTCTTAATAATAAGATCCTAAGACCTCTCAGGACGTCCCCCCGGTTTACGGTCCTCTCTTAATCAAACGTCCTTACATGTTCAGTGGCAAAGATTCCCACCATGTTTATTCAATATTTTTTACAGAGTTTCAGTTTTTACAGTACGCATAACTTTTGGGCACATCAGATAAGGCTGAAGTTTTTGGATTAAGAAAATCATGGGATTAATAGCAGGAAATGAAATCTGCTCATACCCTTCACTTGCCCAATCTTCAGAGCTGTTGGATAGCCCCAAACAGATCTTCAACTGAGCGTCTTGGAGCTTCTGCACGAGAAACTATTTCCACCACTTTGTAAGAAGAAGATTCTGGGTGTAGCAGAGCCTCCACTGCCACCTCTGCAACCTGATCTCTTGAGATGGAGCCTTCATAGAGTGTATCCTGCGAATGGAAATATTATTCAAACAGAAGAATGTTCAGGAGTCATCGAAGACTTCAGTGTTTCGTGGGACTAGAGAAGAAGAGATAAAACATTCGTTTACCTCAGGTTCCATAATTATATTTCCATTTGGTGGGTCATTCCGCAGCCCTCCAGGCCTAATAATTGTAAAATCTATGCCAGATCTCTTTATATGCTTTTCTGCTTGTAGTTTTGCGATCAGAGTAAGACCGAATACATTTAAAAAGATGTAGGCTGGATTGAGGATCTGTCCCATCGCAGCTCCATTCACCAGAATTGAGCTTATAAGAACAAATCTGGTCACCCCAATCTTCCTGCATGCTTCCACAAGGTTGACTGTGCCAAAATTATCGACCTACCGCAAAATGAGTAGCATTCAGGAAATTAAAAGAATCTAAAAACTTAAACAATATCTTCTTCTCTTTTCTTGTTTTGCCCGACTTAATTTCACAAATGCTGATTGATTACACAAAAGAACAGCTGGCTTAAACTTTCTGTAGTCACTGTGAGATGAATTGAGAAGTAGAACGCATTCCCACCAAAAAAAAGAAGAGAAAAAGAAAACTTATTGGAGTACTAGCAGAGAATACCTTCCATGGAGCTAATAAATCCCATGAAGGCCGAAAGCCCGTGGCACATACGACAGCTTCTGCATCTCCGATGGCATCTGTTAATTTATCGACACCCTCGGTCACATCTGCCTTCACCTACAGATAATCCCTAAAATCGAATCAAGATGTTCTACGAATAATAAAACTAGAGAAGATAAAAAAAAAAAGCTACAAATTTCCACTGCTGCGAATCCGCAATACCCACAATTTGGATATTTGGATCATCCGAAAGCGTAGTTTTTGCTTTTTCAGTGTCACGAACGCCAGCCCGAACACCAAAACCCTTGGCCAAGAGCTGTTCCACTATTCTTTTACCAGTTGCTCCCGTGGCCCCGGCCACGAAAATTTTCTTCTTTACAACGTCCTGCTTGCCTTCTTCCGCAATTTCTTTCATCTCCATCTGCAGACTGCAGGTAACTGAATAATTCTAGAGAAGTAGGAACTAGGAATTGACCAAATGGGGGAAGAAGCGACAAGAGAAGAAAATACCGCTAGGCCTTCCCCGTTACCTTTGCAGACGAAATTGAAGAGAAACGAAATCTGGGTCTGGAGAGAGTGTCAACAGAGAGAAATTTGGGATTCTGAAACCGGAGACGGCAGTATGTGAAACGGCAGATGGCTTCCATAACGCCCTGAAGTTTGAATAACTACTAATAATGCTGCTACTATTTTCTCAGACGCCTCTTGCCCTGATGGGTTCTCATCAGACCACGTCTTACTGCCCACACGAGACCAGCTTAACTTTTAACATCAGTACCCATTGGCCATGGCTGCAGTCTTCCCGGTAAATTTACAAGAAATATCAGCGGAACAACCTCATCCACAAGCCGAACAGATAAAATACGCCCATTTACGTGTGGATGTCTTGGCTCTATGCGAACGGGATAGGACAGTCGATGGAAGAAGCCACTTCAAAGAAGAACAAGGCCAGAAGCGGAACCCCGGGTTCTTGCTACAGTCATCCATGGCCGCCGCGTCCACCTACGTCGCTTCCACCACTTTCTCCTCGCCGGAATGGACCCACCGTCGGCGCTCCTCCGGGAAGATCGCACCAACCGCCGTGAGAGCCCAGCAGAAAACTGATGTCCAAGAACAAGAAGCGGCCGCCGAGAAACAAGAGGAGATCAATAAACAAGCAAAGGTTGTTGAGAAGGAGCAAGCGCCGCCGAGAACACAAGATCCTCAACCGATGGCGAGGAGCAAGAATTTGGCCCGGGAATACGGGGGTCAGTGGCTCAGCTGCACCACTCGCCATGTGAGGATCTTTGCTGCTTACATCGATCCGGTCACCTACGCTTTCGATCAGACCCAGATGGACAAGCTCACTCTGATACTTGATCCCACCAACGAGTTCGTCTGGACGAATGAAACCTGCAATAAGGTCTACGCCTACTTCCAGGAGCTTGTCGACCATTATGAGGTAATTAGTGATTACTTTTCGTGTCTTCCAGCTTTCTGGTTTTTTACATTCCATACGACAGTGATCAATTTAATTCGACGTTAAATCAAATGTATAGAACAAGGAGCAAAAACAGAGCAAATTAGTGGGTACAGGCGGGACCTGGGGCTGCAATAAGGTCGAATAGGTTTAATTGAGCCACTACAACCTTTTTGCCGGCTGTCTGCTGCTACAGGCCACAGGCTTCTCAGATTACGCCTCTCTCGCTTCAATGAGCTTCGTATCAGATGCCATAATAAGTGCAACAAGGGGATCTCATGTAAATCTGTCACCTGGTAGAGCGAGGAGACGGTTCAGTTCTTTCAATTACTTTTAAATCTTTTTCAGCCGAGGGGGACGCAGCTGGAAATGGGATCATCAAGTAGTCTCTTTAATGTTTTACAGTTAATGACCTACTTAATTTCCCAATTTAACAACTAATACCACTCCAAGGCCTACTTGATGAAATATTTTCTCTTTTTTTTCCAACTACTAAGTCTGCAATCAATATACTTTTTTTTTTCTCTGCTATTATTCATCGGCTAAATAAAATGCTGCCTATGAATGCAGGGTGCCCCACTGACGGAGTATACTCTCCGTTTGATTGGTTCAGACATCGAGCACTACATCCGCAAGCTGCTATACGATGGGGAGATCAAATACAACATGAAAGCAAAAGTTCTCAACTTCAGCATGGGCAAACCACGAGTGTTATTTAACAACAATCAACTTCCAGATGCTCCACGAGAACCATAACAAAGAGACACATTCCAGCCCGACGCTCCAATGTGATGGCAAAAGGAGAAAGAGGAAAGCATTTATCTGAATTAGGCTTACCCTCCTCTGCAAAATTTCAATGTATATATGTATTGGGCATTGCAATCTGAATTGGATCCAACATCTCATAGTCAGGGGCTGGTACAATTGCAAGATGATCTTGTGGTGAGAGCCACGGTTTGAACGCTCCCTTGTGCGCCAAGCACTGCACGTGAAGCCAAACTCATAAATCAAAATTCTATCAGCATCCTATGGTTTATAATTCATACCGAAAAAAAGAAAATGAGCTAAACTAATCGTTTAAAACATATGCTTCTTATAAATTCCACTTTGATATTTAAGAATATTAATTTTTTGAGAAGGGGCGTGGCTCCTCCAAGGCAAAGGGTCCACGTTTGGATTAATAAAAAAAAAAAAAAAGCGATGGGTCCATCTCCCCCTCTGTTCAACTCCAGAGAACCCATTCTCACCCTTACCTGGATATAGCAATCCAAGATTTTATAATCAGCTATACACATCGAAGCACGTAATTGGATACTTAAGGTCATCATTTTTAGTACATGGAAAAACATGTGTCTAAGACCTTAATAAGATAAGTAATAAGTGGGCAGGGAAGTCACCATCAACCAAAAGTAGAACCCTCGTAAGAGAGTGAGAGCTCTATGCGGATCTGCTGCTACTTTGAATTCTCTGGCAAAGTCTGCATGCACACAACGAAGTTACACATAATAGGTCAGAAACAAACTTTAGTAGCCCTCACAGAAGTAATTTCAACAGCTTTTGTCAGAGGAAAGATAAAACTAACAAACATGTTTTAGTGAGGGTAATTACAGAGTTTTTTCCTCTAACCAAAAGAAGGAGCCACGCAAGAGGTTTAAAGCTCTTCGAAATTTTGCTATCTTAAGTCTCTAACAAATTCTAATATCTTGAAGTTGCAAATAGTAGGTAAGGAACCCAATCCAGTAGCCATAAAAAGAATAACATGAAAAGCATTGTCAGAGAAAAAGATGTGATAAGTTACAGTGAAAGCACTTGCAGGGGTTTTCTATTTAATAAAATTCATTTCCTAGCTAATACATAAAATTCATCGTTCATAAGTATATCCCCCATCATTGTGACCTGTTTCATTCAGAACACATGCAAACTCCGTGATTATTATGACTTCAATAGCAGTTATCATAATCATGTGTGCTGTTACAATAATTTACTCTTGTGAAATTTATGACAATTTCCAAATACACCTCGTTAGATATTATATGGAAAAAACACTGTTATGCAGATGTTATACCAAAGTATGACAGGCAAAATCCTTTTTAAGTCGATTGGAAATAGTCATCAGATTTCAAATAGACTTTTTTCCTTTTGAAAAAGAGATTTTAAATAGACATAAAAACCTACTTTTCTAAATTATTCATATTTAATATTTGAAACAAAAATTAAATTTAAAAACCTATAATAGAAATAAAAGAGTGAAGATACCATCCTTTTCCCCATCCTCCCGTTCCAATTTAGCCATTTTCGCTTTCGTTGAGACATACAAATAGAGTAACCTTTCTTGTCTATTAGATAAAAATTATAAGACCGCGTATAAAGAATATTCCATCTAGTGGGCAAATCACACACTGCAGCTTTTCAGAAAGGTGAAAGGCGAAATTATCCTCTAAAAAGGCCATTCATTCCACTCTTTAATACTTTGACAGTAAGAAACAAACCTACATCCATTTATACACATATAATTCATCATAAAGAACCCCAAGCATCAGCTATAAGCAAAGTAAGAATTGGGCCAAGAAACTGTCATTAAGGATTTAGCCAAAAGAAACAGGAGTAAGGATTTAGCCAAAAGAAACTGGAGTAAGGATTTAGCCAAAAGAAACTGGAGTAAGGATTTAGCCAAAAGAAACTGTCATTGAGTAAGGATTTAGCCAAAAGAAACTGTCAATGATGAGTAAAATTTTTGAAAGAAACTGTTGGAGCTGAGTAAGGATTTAGGCAAAAACTATCATTGATGAATAAGGATTTAGCAGAAAACTGTCACTGGTGAATAAAAATTTAGCCAAAGAACTGTCACTGATTAGGATTTAGCCAGCAAACGGTCAATGATGAAATTTGTCCCTATAGCAGTCTCAAGATAAGTAATGATGATAGAACTGTCTAAATATTAGTTAACATATTCATTCTCATATCATTCATTCTCAGGGGCAGAACCTACACTCACCAGGGTAATTGTCAAGGAGAGACTTGCCCGGTCTATCAGATATATATACAATACTCCGCCCTCGCACGCGTCTCTCCTCATGCACATTCTTACGAGCAGATACGTTTTTTTCAAGTTCTTTATGCTCTTTTGCATTATATGGCTTATTGAGCAAAGCCATTAGGTTATCCTCAAAAGATAATGACTCATCATAACAGACATCCCAGGATAAAATCTCATCATTCTGCATTTAGGGATATTCTTAAATGAGGCAAACATCAGCATAATAAACCTCATTTAGGTGCAGTATTGAAAAACAGTATCATAAAAGTTTACATTAAAAAAGTGTCTTACAGATGCATTCTGAGGCTGAGGTATGGAAGAAACAGACAGTAGTCGCAGATCATCAGTAGTTTCAATACCTTTTCCAGAGGACCCTTTTGGTGCCCTGGGAGATTCTATTTTGTCATACTCGATAGTGATATCTCCCAATTCCAAAATCATCCTACCTTCATGTTCCCTAACGTTGTTTAGGAATATCAAGTAATTTTCATCCGCCACTCTTGATTCATTCACATGTTTGCAGCAAAGGACAGGATCATCAGTTCTATGAGTGCATTTGGGTCTCTTACTTCCTTTTTTTTGAGGGAATCTCTTATATCTTTTCTCCTCAATAGTTTCATCTGATGTAGGAAATTTATGTTTCTTTGTGTTAGTACAAGCACTTTTTACTGCCTTTGTGTTTGAATTTGTATTTGCAAAGATTGGAACAGGTAAATCGTTTTTTCCTTCATACTTCACCACAATGGGGATCCATTCTTTAGTTTTTACTTCAATTGAGTCTCCATGGTCTGTCAAATTATCCAATATATTCAAATAATCAGGATCATATAAATCTTCAGCATCCTCTACAGCAGTGTTCTCCGAATCAGAATCTTTAGTATCTAAGGCATCCTCTTCAACATCTGAAGTGTCCTCTTTAGCATCTGACGCATCCTCCAGACGAGAAGCATATCGGCTTCCCTTCAAAATTCCCATGATATGAATCCTATAGTCATCATCAAAGGGTCCAGAACCTAGTCGTTGAGATATTTTGTCCATATGTGACTAGTCAAAGATTTGGACAGCAGCTCTTTCCAAATAGGACAATCAGCCCTTTGCTCAGGACAGCAGCTCTACACCTTCCAATTAAACAAAGGAGGTGAGTAGTGAGTTAATTAAGAGTTACCAATAAAGACTCGGTTAAAGTTTCACAGAAGTGCCATTGATACAATCTATTTTTTCAAGAAAATGATTACCATAAGAAATAGAAAAGCATAGACTAAACTATTTCAGTACCATTTATTACTTGAAGTTAACAATCAAGAAAAAGATACAGAACTAGCAGCTATAAACAGGCCTTGAAATATATTTAATTATTGTAATCTATCATGCTATCCAATCTACTCCTAAAGATTATTACATCCAATAAAACTTATATCTAATGCATAATAACATGAAGCACCAATTAAAGGCTAAACGTGCAAATGAAAGCCATAAATCACTCGTTCACCTTTGGAAAATCTCAAGTATTGACAATTTCCTAGCATACACGTTAACAGGGCTCATGCAATTAAAGTAACACAAACCAAGAAAATCTTCTTTCCTTCCAGAGAGTTTTTTTTTTTTTTTTTGAAAGTTGGGTTTTTTCATTTCATTTCAAATCAAATCCATAATGAATTACATACTCTAGGTATACAAGTAGAAGCAAATACTAAGGGGTCCAAAGAACAAGTTGTTGTTCATGAACCCCTTTTTTTGCTAATTCATCTACCCTACCATTTGTGCTTCTAATTACATGACTCCAGCTGACTACAAAGGAAGCTAAATCTCTTATCTGGTTAAAGATGTATCTGTGTCTCCATGGCAGATTGCAGTCACCATTGCACCATGAAATGATGGATTTGGAGTCTCCTTCTACATGTAGTGGTCCAGAAAGTTGGGAGTTCTGAAAACATTGCAATCCTTGTAAAAGACTCATTGCCTCTGCAGTGGTTGAATCTGAGGTGCCTATAGGTGCTGCATATGTGAGAAGCACGTCACCATTATGATTCCTTATGAGTCCTCCCACCCCAGCAAGTCCTGGATTGCCCATAGATGATCCGTCAAAATTCAACTTGTAGAAATGATTTGGGGGGGGGGCTGCCACTGATTGATCAAATGCCTTTTTGCCTTAGTTTCACGCGCGTGTTCTGCCCAAGAGCTCCATATTGTTCCTGCTTCTATGCCTTGGAAGGAGATTTGAATTTTCAGCCATCCAATAACTTGATGGAGGATTTGATGAGCAAGTCTCTCCATGGTTTGGCACTGTTTTGGAAGACTCTGTTATTTCTTTCACGCCATATCATCCATGGAATATAGCCTAGGCAACAATAATACATCACCCTGTCCAAAATGCATAAAGACCAGCCAATTCACCCGGTGTTATGTAATTCACATCAAATTTCCTGAGGAAGAAAGTCCAAATGTTCTGGCTGTACTCACAATGGATCAGAAGGTGATTGATGGTCTCTGTTTGTGTCCCACACAAGGGGCACAAGTCACTCGAAATCTGGATACCCCTTCACTGAAGTACATCACGAGTAGGTATTCTTCCTCTTAGGTAGCTCCAAGCAAAGAAGATCACTTTTTTGGGGCAAGATAGTTCCCATGCGGCAGCAGCCACATTTCTACTAGTTCCTCTGTTTGTCAAACAGTGGTACCCGGAACTAGCAGTATAGTTATACAATTGTGGACTGATTGAAACAAGCTATACATATCAATCTAGTGGACAGTGATAGCCTCTCCAGAAAGAGAATAAAAGAAAGGGCCAACTTGTCCTAAGAATAGTGAAAAGGAAATGTTGGTTGCAGTAAGTTAACCTTTCATCAACTCGACAAGAGCATGAAACACAAACAAAATAAGCATGGGGTTCTAATCAACATGAAAAAGATGCAAGTGAAAAGACGAAAAAAAAATAAAGAAAACAGAGAACACAAGTAATTAGGGACACAACATAAGGAGCCACAAGGGAGGAGCTGGAAGGAGTCAAAGGGAGAAGAGTGACGCAGCCAGAGGGGAGGGAAGGAGTAGAAGCCAGAATGAAGGAAGGTGAAGTAGGCATAGGGGAGAAAGGGAAAGAGCCAGAGGCGATGAGGGGCAAGGATCCCGAAGGGTGGAGTGGGAAGGAGCCAGGGGGGAGCTTTTGGTGGGCACTAAAACAAAAAACAATTTCTTTTATGTGAACATCACAATTTTGTCAGGAGAAGTAGCCATGTTACCTATATCAATGCTTTACCAATCCCATTTCTGTAGGATATGATACAGCTCTTGCTTGTTATGGGGTTCTCATACGATTACTCATTTACCTATACACCATTAAATCTTTTTTAGCCGATTATATGATCACGTTTTTGTTTTGAGGATAAATATGGTAACTTCTTCATCCATGAGAATTAATTCATTACTGTTTTGAATGCTACCAATTAGATCCAAAAGATTTTTTTTTCTAATAATGAATTGATTATATGCTTAGCTGATGTCATAGGCTATTTAATAGGTTATATAACATGACAATTACCAATTAAAGAATTATATATCCTATGTAACATATGTACCCTATGTACTCTATACATTCATGATGTACCCGCTTTTGAAATCTTAATAAAAAACTTCACTGATTTAAAAATTAAAAATACTGAATTTCTTAAATTTTTTATTTGCTTACTTATGTACCTTCCTGTAATCGGAATAAGTACAGCGGTAACGCTGTTCACAGGTACTTGGTGATAATATATATCCTTTTCATATTCCCCTTTTGCTGCCCTAGTTTTAAGTCATACGATCTATAACCTAATTACCATAAGCTAGGATTCACTAGCAAGCCTAAAGCAATGCAATGGAAAAACACTAAGATTTTCCAAGTCAGAAAACCATTCCCTTCACCCGTCTTTTTCGGTCACCTCTGATTGACCAACCAAAAACCCTTCACAAGCTGTCCTCCAAAGTGAAAAAAAAGTACATCCCATCCTTGGCCTTCTAAAGCTCTTCCTTACATTCCAGCGTTCCATCTTCTTCCTCACAACTATTTTTCTGAGCACCCTGTATCTACAATTACTCCAACTAAAATAACAAACAACTGATCTGTTTCGAAAAGTAAATACTGAAACTTAAACATTTTAAAACAGCAGCACCGTCTTTCTTAAAGAATTTATGCAACAATACATCTACGAGCATTTTCTGCATGTAGAGGAGAAAACCAATTTTTCCCACAACCAGGGGATGAAACCAAAATTAGCAGTATTCAGATGCAGTATTCAGATGCAGTATTCAGATGCAGTATTCAGATGCAGTATACAGACGCTTGTTTTTCTAACCATCCACTTATAAAATCTAGTTTGACATATTTTAACAAAAAGGTTCCAAATTTGTTGTCCTTCCTCGAAATAGTTAGACAGCTTATATCAGAGGCTCTGATCTTGAGAGAAGCAGCATAATCCACTTAGTTTAACAATAGATAATGGACTTTCATTCTTACTTAAGAGTTTCATCTACAAGAAAGATAAGCATAAATTAACCTAAATATAAGACATTGATGGTGAAGTTTTGCAGAACAACTGACCCAAAAAATTGTGGTTTTGCCCCTGTTAACAAATAGATGCCTCCTTCAGCTTCAACAAATCGTGCCAAAAAAATAAATAAAATAAAATAAAAAATAAAAAATTAGCTGCTGTTCAGAAAGACAATTGTTTCATCTAAACCACTTCATTTCTTCTTCTTCATTTTCTTCTTTCATTTTTAATCATTATTTTTTACATAAGAAGACTAAAAAAATAAACAAATATATGGTATCATCCACAACATCTTTCAGATAGATGCTTACCATTTAGTTAAGCATCGAAATTATAAAGGTAGGCCAGATAAGGAAAGATGGTTTTGAGTAATCATAAAAGACCCAGGGCAAGCTAAATTTGGTCGAACTAAGAAAGTCACCTTAACAGTACCCAGAGGTTCAATCAAACAGAACTTACTTTTTATGCTTCAAAGTTAGACAGACTGATTATGAAATCAGCGTCTTCATTAAGTTCTCTCGTGCATGATTCAAATTACATAACCTTATCAATACGAGCTTCAGAATAAGGAACATATTTTATCTTCCGAAAAAAAAGGAAAAAAAAAAAAGCCCTTCACCTACTCACTACATATGCCGCACAAGACTTCAAGACAGAGTCCTCCGTAGAAAGCAAAAGGTATTGCTTCGTTCACAAGTGGCTGATTTTGTGTTTAAAATAAAACTACAGAAACCCTTCTCATCTATTTACAACATGGATTTCATGCCCCGTACTGAGACGATCGTCTACTCAAAACAAAACGCATTCATTCTTTCTAGATAATTTCGTCTACAAATATGAGCTCCACGTAGAACTTGGCAGAGACATGGACTAAAATAAATGAAACTTCATTGGGACGCAAGAATCGAGAAGAAGATGTAATTTTGAAAAACTCAGAGCAGAACGAGTGACGGTGGTGGAGCGCAGCACATTCCCCTTCAAACTGGAGTTGTTGAAGAATGGAGATAAAATAAGATCAGACTTGTAGGAATGGAAGGCGGAATTATTGAATAGATTTCACGTTGAGATTTCGGGCAAATAAAACGCCCAACGAAACAAAAACGTAAAAGAAGAAGCAATGTAACGTAAAAGACCGAAACCGAGACCAAAGTTAAGGAAGTTTACCTGTAAATTTTGACGGAAATACAGAAGAAAACCTTCCGGGTTGGAGATGATCGTCGTGTATATAGAGGATTTTCTTCGACTTTTTTGTTTTTTAATTTCTCGTAGCCAGGAGCAAGAGAGGTTTGGACTCTGGAGGAAGGTAGGATGT
This sequence comes from Aristolochia contorta, assembly GCA_022405105.1. Classification (NCBI taxonomy): domain Eukaryota; kingdom Viridiplantae; phylum Streptophyta; class Magnoliopsida; order Piperales; family Aristolochiaceae; genus Aristolochia; species Aristolochia contorta. The sequence goes on along the minus strand of CM039667.1, from coordinate 3,948,978 downwards.
CAGAGTAGCAGTCTTGAGCATGCTTGCATACGAGTAAGACGCAGTCGATACCCGCAATTAGCATGACAATTGGCAAAACTGGTAATTTGGTCGTCGTGCTGTCGATCAAGCCTCTGAAACCACTTTTAACCGGTTCGGTTCCGCCAACGGTGGATGGAGTTAAAATCAGACCAAGTTGGTTCAACTAGAACCAGCCAGTCAGCGACTCGGCCACCACTCACCAGAGTCTCCACTCACCACAGTCGCCACTCACCACTCACCACTCACAAAAGTATTGCCTATCTGACGTACATGACGTAACCAGCCAATCCAAAGCACATTTGCCTAGGGTCTTTTAAAATTTTAAATGTTATAAAATAAGAAATATTTTATTATTTTTTAAAAGTTTTCTCATTGGCTGTTTACCTGCAGCCTAAGTGCAGCTAGCATGAATAAAAAAATATATATATATATATTATTTACATATATGAGGGCCTTTTTTCACTTTTCCGCTAGGTTTAGGCTTTTAGGATTAAATCTATTTTTATATGAGCTAAAAGTTCTATATTTAAAATTTATTCCTTTGAGATGACATGCTTAAAAATGTTCTTGCAAAGACAACGGAAATGCCAAAATGATGTTGAAACTCAAAAGCCGTCCATGCGCATGGATGTCACGTAATCTTGTATACTTTAATTTTATGCTCGTGGGCTTATGTGCTATGCTTTGTTCAACGTCCAGTGATTCCAGTTGTGCAACCAAGAGTAAGTCATTCTGCATTTCTCATTCACAAATACAACTTCCCCAAGCAAAAGTCAGTGCTGCACTACTAAGTCTACAATGATCTCAAGGTGATACTATACACGAAGATTTCTCAATTATTCTAAGTAGAGTCTGACAGCCTAATCAATATAAAAAAGAAAATACTAGGCAACTATTACAACTGGTGTTCAAAATCTGAATTGTGCTCCAATCAGTGAATCGCAAAGCATTTTAGCCTAATCACGAATCACAAAGCATTTTAGCCTAGGCTCGATTATCATGTTTAACTTAATCTTCAGGGGCGAGCCCATCTGACCAATCAGTGGTTTCCACACCGGCATTTCGAGTGATGAGTCAGCCAAAGTGGCCATTTCCCTCAGGTTCTTGCGCATTTTGACTAGGATAACAACTGTAGAAGAAGAAAATCCATTTGTTACACCTGGTAGAGAAAAAGAGTCCAGCGGCAGGACTTAGCAAAACTTACCAACTTGAGATGATTGTTATGTTTGTGTCAATTCGTTCATGTCAAATTAAAAAATGAGCTTAATTAGGCGTGAGAAAGAAGATTTTTTTGTTCTCTAGGATAAATAACACCTTCTCTAAACTAAAATCAGAGTGTATACCTATCATATCAAGTACTTCATTTATCAAAGAAAAACCATAGCATAGGAAAGAGACGTCTACAGACAAAAGAAAAGAACAAAATCATATTTTTTGATGATCCAGGTATTTCTACTCGAATGAAAAGTTCTTTTCAAGATAAAGGAAAGAAATAAAACAGGATTGTACAAGAACAAAAAGAGAAAGATGAACATGAGATCCATGAATGAGCAAGCATTTCTCCAAATCAGTGTGGAATATTTATATCTATGTTTTTCCCACTCTACTTAGCTTCAGTTATAAAGTTGCTTCCTACCACTCAAACAATATGGACCGTTTCGTTTGCTATCATCACCCTGTTAGCTGCTTGAAGATCCTGGAAAACACCATTAAACACCATAAGCCATCACACTAGGGGTTAAATTTGATGTGTTTTACTTATCCACACTACAAGTCTACAACATTCTTTACCTGCAAGAGGGAAAGAATCTCCGGCCTTGAGTAAGGTATAGCGACTCCTCTGTTAACAATTTGCTCCACCTCACTGATGGAGATGACATCCAAACGGTTTGCTGCCATGTGCTGACCAAATGCACTGTTGAACGCTTCTTTTCTGCACCAGTAGAAATAGAATAATTCAAAGTCGAAACTGATAATGGCAAAAGACAAGGATGAGAAATGTATCTAGAACAACTTGCGACATCCATTATCATTATTCTTTCTGGCAGAAAAACAACTGAACCTTTCCGCTGAAGTATCCACACTAGTTGTTCTAGCAGATGAATCATCAACTTCCATTGGATCCAATGCTTCACTGAATCAAAAGAAAAGACCAAAACGATTGTAAATGATTAAAATTAGTATATTTCAAGAAATTTGTTGCTTATTTCACTCAGAGAATAAATGTGTCGTGAGAAAAATAAAAAATTGGAAATTTCTTACAGTAAGCACATCCATGCTTGTACATGTGCAACTAACCTCCCCAAAGTAGCACCATTTCCATCTTGTTGTGCCATATCATGGTCTCTACTTTCATGATCAGCTTTTCTTTTTCTTTCAAACTCCCGTTCCCATTCTTGCTCTCTCTCTTCCATCTCAGTTAACTCCTGGTGGTAGATTGCAAAATTAAGAACCTTTAGAGCAGCCTCGACATCAGTCTTTGACACCTATAAGAAGAGAGGAAGTCAATGAGCAAACATGATAGGGAGCCAATGTTGGTGAAGTTCTACAGTTTAGATAGTGGGGAAGTGGAAATAATATGTTCGTTTAAACTCTTCATGGCATCACCTAAGTGAGTAAAAAAATACAACTTTCAAAACACACCTTATTACTCAGTTTCATTTTAGCATGAGCTGTTGACAGCCGGATGATGGTCTCCAGTGTTCGAGCAGTGATTGGCAATGTGCCACCTCCAGACTAAAACAAATGATAAATATGCATCTCAAACTATTAGCTATTATTTGTCAAATTCCATTTACACATGCTGATTTATGGGTTGCAATCTTAAGTACTAAGAGAACCTTTGCATTAGTTGCAGCATTTCTGAGCTCTGCATAGGCCGTTGCAATATGATCAGATGCCTGTAGACAATAACAATATTATAAATACACTTAGACAACAGGAATAGTAAGGTAATTCTATTCGAAAGTTAAGCAGTCATAATCATTAGTTACCAATTGTATAACCAGTTGCTGCTACCTATCCGAGTTTGCCAGACATGTAACATAAATTGGACCTAAACAAAAGTGCACTTTAAGCTTATAATTATGTTTTAACTCTTATGAACCTGTAATCTGATATATCATTGAAGTATTTTCCAAAGACCAGCAAACTCTTACTGGATACAATCCATCAGCAACTTATAATAAAGAGGATAAAGTGGCAGTTTTACCTCATCTGTAAGCTTGGGCTGGATCCTGTTTTTTGCATAGTGTATATACTTTTTAAGGAAACTAATAGTGAGTGTCTCATTCTTGCGACCCCTTCTTCTTTTTTCTCCATGAAGCTTGCGGTTATATTTGACAAAAACAGATGTATTGGTATCAGCTTCTTCTTCCCCATACCTGGTATCGCTGACATGCCCCCCTACTCCTGTCCCATTTTGAAGTTGATCAAAGATATGATGAAATTTGAAATCTTAACACTTAATTATAAAGAGCAAACAACTAAGGTTGCACATTAATAAAAATACGTCACAAAAGGAATAAAAATGAACACTGAAAGGACATTCAAATACTTTTTTTTTAACTACCTCTCATTAATATATTACAACAATGCAAGGATATACACAATTAATTACAAAAGAGAGGGTAAGAAAAAAAATCATTATAAAAAAAGAGGCATTCTTCCATGCAACTACATGGCAAATTTTTAACAAATTATTACAAGTCCAATGGTACATCTCCCAAAAAAAAGAAACTTGAACAGTTATGAAGCAAAAAAAACACCCTGAGGAAAAACTAGGAACAGCCCCACATGCCACTGCAAGGAAAGAATCTTACCTCCATCTTCTCCCACAGGACGGTATTGATGCATGCGCAAGACGTGCTCTGAAATTTTCCTGTCAATTTCCGTATCCATTTGATCGAGGACGATAAAGAGCAAATCAAAACGAGAAAGCAATGAATCTGGAAGTCCTATATTTTTTGTTGGAGTTAACGAGCGATCATACTGCATATTTTAGCAAATGAACAAGGTGAGCATTGTATCGCTTTCAGCAAAACCATTTCTGAACATTGATATAATAAAAATCAATCTGTTTACTGGTAACCAAGATTAACCTAGTTTTTTTTTTATTTGAAGATTTTGTAATCAAGATTAACCTCACCATAATATAAAAAAATCAACTTACTGTTCCATATATTGGATTTGCAGCTGCCACTACACTGCATCTAGCATTTAATGAGGCATGTATACCAGCTTTGGCAATGGTTACAGTCTGCTGCTCCATAACTTCATGTATGGCAACACGATCTTGATCATTCATCTTATCAAATTCATCTATGCAAACAACTCCTCGATCCGCAAGGACCATTGCACCAGCTTCAAGCCTTCTTTCACCTGAATATAAGAATTCATTAAAGTTCAGAAGTTAATGAAGTGGATCAAACCACATCTTCTCAACAAGTCTTACCTGTTTCTTGGTCTGAAGTCACGGCAGCTGTCAGACCCACACCAGATGAACCACGCCCAGTTGTTGATATAGCCAAAGGAGCAATGTTCATGATTGCTCGTAAGAGTTGGGATTTAGCTACTGAAGGGTCCCCTACCATCATCATGTTTATGTCCCTACAAGATAGAGCAGATTATGGACCATACTAGGTTAATGATGATTAAGTTGGCATCCATAAATTACAGCAAGCTTCTACTTACCCTCTTAAATGCGTTCCATTCTTTAGATTTTTTTCAACTCCACTAAGCATCAATAAAATCACCGCTTTTTTTATCCATGAATGTCCATATATGGATGGTGCCAAGGAGTTACCAAGCAAATCAAATGTATCATTTCTCTCAGCTACTTTTCTGATGTTCTTTACATCTTCAGCACTGTATATTGGGGCATTTGCCTCTTTGTTGAGCAGAGAAACATTATTGGCAATAAGAATAGTCCTACAAAGCAAACCACAAAATCCGGACTCATACATAAGAAATCACATTTTGTCCTTGAACACAAAAGACAGGTATCAAGTAAAACATCATAAATTACCTGAATACACCATTAACACTCCCCTTGCTTTTTCCTGGAAGAGCTTTATAGATTCCAATGATGGCTACCCTATCTCCAGGTTTGCAAGAATCGACTAAATCGTCTTCAACAATCACATCTACTGTTCGTGGAAGTTGACCACGAGAGGAATTCTCAGGCATTTCCTGCATAGATAAGGTCTGATGGTCTTTGTACGTGCATAAACCATACTCGGTGACAAGTAAATTCCCATGTTCATCCTGGCATAGCATGAATATACAAATTAATCATCTTGGACACTCATGGAAAGTGCAGAAATGATAATTATGATTTATAACAAGCAATAACAGTGAAATTCTACAAGTAATACGTACTCGGGTAGGGTACACAGAACCAGTGGGAAGCCCCATGCTGGATGTGATATCTCGATATTCACGAGTAGTAAACTTTCCAGTTGCAGAGCAGTGATGAACACTTTTGACGACCTTTGGTCTTACAAGTGAACCTTACATCCAAAACAAAAGAAAATTGGTGGATTTAAGCTGCGGACTTGGGTCGAGAACCAACCGATAGAATAATCAAAATGCATATAGAGGAAAAGCAGTTAGATGTTATCCAATAGCATCTTAGCACCAAAAAGCATAGCAGAGCATCAAGAAAATAATCAGAAGGGGCAAAAAGCCAATCTGCTACATACCAACAAGTTAAATAGACAGCAAATTTTAAGGGAAATGAAATGAGAGAGAGGAAGAGAGAGAGAGAGAAAGAGAGAGAGAGAGAGAGAGAGAGAGAGAGAGAGAGAGAGAGAGAGAGAGAGAGATTACATTTGGTAACAATGCCCTCAACTCGGACCATGGTACCTATAAATCCAGAAAGAAGATCCCGAGGAGTGACCCTATGGAAGCCAAAAGGCCCTTTAAATCCAACAAGGACTTGCTCCCCTTCCTTGAGGAATTTGGGATCGACATTTCGGCTCACTTCTGTAAGAGCATCTGAAAAGGGTTGCATGTACTCACCTGGGTTCCGGATCAGACTGAAATATCAGATTAAAAAAGCTTAAGTTAAGATAAAGAGAGAGCAAACCAAGCAAAAGCAAAAAGATTGGCTAGAAAAGTAAATCACAAACTTTCGAGCTAAATCTCGGCTATAATCAAGGAGGTCAGAAATGTCAATGATAAGGCGATGACGCTTGTTATGAATCATGTCCCTTATAGCTTGCATGTATATTCCCCTTCCAATCTGAACAAATAAAGTAAAGGCTTATAGTAATTAGAACAGGAATTAAGAACAAACAACAAAAGAGGGATTGACAAGGGTGGTTCAGCTCACATCTTGATCCAAAAAATCCATGAACGTGCGCTTATGAGCTGCCAGAGTTTCCTCGCTGATCTCCATTGCTGTCTCTGTTGATTGATCGAGAAAAAAAATAAAGGCGGAGTGAGCACCAGAGGTTAAAAAATGCAATTGCACATTCGCCCTTGTCTTGGGTTGCATTGGGCAGCAACAAAGACAGGATAAAAAAGAGAAACCAAAGACCATAACATAAAGTGATGATGAAATTCCCAGCAAATGAAACAACTACATAAAAAAAACAAAGAAAATTCAGTTGCAATGTCCAAAAATTTAATAGTTACCGAGAAAAGAGAGACAATTTCGGTCCAAAAAGCACTCTTTCTCTTAACTTGCTAAACTCAACTAAATTGCCAAAAAGACATTCTCTTCAATGTATATTCTAATGGTCATCAAAACGGTAAACATAAAATTTGTTCGCCACAATTAGAATAATTAAAGCAATCAAAGTCTACATGGAGAAGAGCTTTTCGGAAAGCAGTTCTGTCCCGTTTAAAAGCATTAAGACTAATCTAAGTAATTCTCAGTAAGTCATTCACGGAGGAACAAAAAATAAAGAAACGGGAATGGCACGATAGCTGAACAAGATTGATTGAGAAGCCAAAATAATGACGCATTTCACGGAGCAGTGAGATTAGGCAGGCTGTAGCCCGATTTTCCTCAAGAATAACCTTCCAGGGTTCGATCAGAAGTCTCGCATATAAGAGGAGCCATTTAAACAGGAAATTCCAGAAACAAAAAAAGGTGGGAAAAAAAAGGCAGAATCAATGAGAATTAAAAAGCACAAATGGTGACGGTACCCTTAAGAGATGAAGGCAGCACGATCCTCCCGATGAAACAGAGAGCTGACGAGATAAACTTAGAGAAATTGCCTGCGACCGGTGGAGGTAGGACGCTCGTCCCTCTTGGCAAAAATTGCCTGCAGGAGTTCGGCTCGAGGGAAAGGAGCGGATCCGGCCTCTGGTGGACTTTCTATGCTGTCCAACCTCGAAATTTGGCGGGAAGCTGGAGGCCTCTACCCGCTTCTGGCGGGAAAATGTTAAGGAAACCGGAGCTAAGGTCGGTTAACCGGTAGATAATATTCGGACTTCGGTGATTAAATCGGAACTCCCATTCGTGCCCCCCAGCCACCCACCCATGTCACGTGCGTAATTGACCTTTGTACTAGTTCGACTCGTAAGATCCGTACTCTCCGTCCCGCGAGGCTCGCATGTGGTAAATTCTTTCGCCGGAGCTACGCAGTCAGGGGAGAGTCGAGAGAAATGGAGGGGAACGAGATGAGCGTGGCATACGAAAGCCGGGTTTTTAATCGGCGTTCGGGTCTGAGTGGAGGACGTATGGCTTGCACTCTGATCACTGGTTTTCTGGGTAGCGGCAAAACGACGCTCATGAAGCACATCCTCGAGAATCGCGGAGACCTTCGATTGGCGGTTCTCGTCACTGAATTTGCTGATTCCGACGTCGACTCTCTTCTTCTCAACTCCACTAATCTTAATGCCGCCTTTAATCTCCCCACTGTTTCCCTTACTCATGGTCATCTCTCAATTTCTATCAACTATTTTACTTAATTTCATCCAGCTCATTAGTCGGACTCGCAAGTTATTGAATGCCATCGGTTTTAGTTTTTTCTCTCTGGATTCGTAGGTTGTGATTGTTGTAACGTGAGCGGACCGTTTAGAGAATCTTTGCAGCAAGTTGTTAACAGTAAGCACAACTTTGATTGCCTGCTCATAGAGGTTCACTCTTCTTTCCTCCCCTTGCTATCTTCTTCTTCTTCCTTTTCTATGTATGTTGGATAGGATGTATGTACCAATTCTTGTGGAGTCACTTGGAATCGATTTGTTGACGTTCAGCGATTGAGATAGTATCTGAGAGATACATGGTTTTCTTCTTCTGCGATGAACATTTCAACGATACCTGATGCCTAATGCCACCTAGTTAATGCAATTAAGCTGTAACAAGTATCAAAAGGGCAGATATTAATTAAAACTCGAGTAAAAAGATAGTATATGCATATTAAATTTCTCCGTCCAACTTAGAAACCAATGAGTATAAACTTGGGATCGTCTCGTCAAACTTCATGCGGGGTTCTAATAGTGTAAGGCTCTAAGTCATCAGTTGCTTCTTTCATTCTGCACGGTCCTGGAACTCGGTGATGGATTTTTTGTTCGTTCCTCTGAAGAAATTAATAATTGTTCCTTAAAGGCTTTGGTTTTTGTTTGTAGACTTCTGGGCTGGCAAAGCCTGATACGTTCGTGGCAGAATTGGTGGAAGTAGGAATTCACTTAGATATCACCGTTGCAGTTGTGGATGCCGAATCATTTGATAAGATTTTGGGCATGCATATTGTGAAGCAACAGTTGCAGCATGTGGATCTTGTTTTGCTTAACAAGTACGTCTTTCCCTTGTTGTAAGCTTTAGCTGATGTGCATGATTTAGAAAGAGTTAACTTTCACCTTACATATTTTGGATACTTAATACTTTATACATCATCCCTTCCAAAAAAAAAAAATACTTTATACATCATGATTTTCGGCGTCTCTCTTTTACCCCTTTACTACTCCTCAATATGCTTTAAAGTGGGTTATTTGAACAGAACTACCATCTGAGATATTTAGGTTAAATCAAAATGGGTGAGTTAACATGCCACTTTAGTCGTTTAGTCTTTTCAGTGTGAAGTAAAATAAGGAATATTTTCTTCAATCTACCTTAATTTTTCTATTCTGTAGATGTGATTTGGCTACACTTGGCCAAATATCTGATGCAGAAGACACTCTAGAAAGTATAACCGGTGGTGCAAAAGTTGTCCGCTCACAGTTCTGCAAAGTACCTCTGGATCTTGTGATTGATAACAGTAAGGCTGATTCGCAACCAGCAGTACAAGAAAATGCTAGTGCCCTTCCATTTCTTTCTCATGAGATCTTGCCTCAAATGACTTTTAGAGGAAATATACTTGGCAAAACTTATGTGGGCATTTCAGCTTCACCTGTTGCTAGTCAGGAATTGACTTTGAACTGCACAAATTGGAGATCATCTGACTCGGAAAAGGGTATCCTTTAAATACTTTTCTTGTGTGCTTTCTTACTAAATAAAAATACTTCTTAAACTGCATAAAATACCTATTGTTTCGAACCACTAACCAAAATCATTTCTCTAATTAGGGATAGCATACATCTACTTTTTTTTTTTTCCTGTGCTTACTCTATCTTTATATACTGCCTTTTCTGTCATCAGCTTCATCACATGACGGGAACTTTTCTTCTGTTACCTTTGATAGCGAGGATCCCTTATTGATGTCCTTATTTCAGTCAAGAGTTTTGCCAACGATGAGGAACACAAATAGACTACTAAGAGCTAAAGGCATTTTGTGGTTCAAAGAGGATAGGTAAATGTTATCTTTGTAGTATTTCTTTGCCAAATCAATTCTTACTAGTAATTGTTGTACTTTTCTGTCAGAGAAAGCCGTTTTGTTTTTCAATGGAGTGGTTTAAAAAGGGTTGAGGCCATTTGTGGTGGGCAGTGGGAGAATGCACCAAAGTCTTGCCTTGTGCTTATTGGGACAGACAAATCTGAAATAGATAATATTGTCATGCAACTGTCACAATCAGTTATTTCAAAAATTGGAATCCCATTGCGCGTTGCAGATTCAAGAGAGTTTGCTAAAAATTTTTGTGCAAGAGTTCTCCTGGATGGTAGATTTAAGGTAATAACAATTATATTTACAGTTACCTGTCACATTCCAATAATAAATTGATAGAAGCAGAAAGTGTTTTTATCACATTGCAAACTGGATTTAATCTTGCCCCTACTATCAAAAACCCCTGGACAAGACTTCTTTGAAAACTTTCTCTCTGGGCTTGCTGTTTTGTTCAGAGTGCAATTTAACTGAGCTTTTCATGCTAAGGTAGCATGTGGGTATTGCAAGGGTAGTTCTTAGTTTTTTATTTTCTATTTAATTTAATTTAGTTTTCCTTTTTCAAAAAAGGCATTGCACTCTTCCTATTTTATGGGACAGCTTCAGATTTCCTCTCAATCTCATTATATTTGGTTCTGGTATATAGTGAATCAATACAAATTTCTTATTTTATTTTCTCTCGCGATTGCTAATGAAAAGGACATGAGTGAAAAGTGCATTTTCTGAATTTTTCTTTGACATTGTGATAGGCTGGACGTTGTGGGCTGCTTCCCGCAGTTGGCAATGAGGATTTCCTTACTGTGCAGTGAATAATCAAGAAATTGAGGGTTTCCTTACTGTCGCTAAGTGACACGAATAGAGAATTGGAAAATGCTAATGTGGCTGCTGGATTCTTCATTCTCAAGGATAGATTACCATTACAATGTTAAATTGATAACGAAAACTGAACATCTTCCAAAAGATCGAAATAGTTCTATTAATTACAATTTATGAGGCCTAAAATGTCCTAAACTTAAAAAATGGAAGTAAAAGAAGCTTATCATATGAGGGAAATGGATGAAACACCTGTTTCTTTCATTGTTAGCAATCATATAAGGAACCTGGGATTGGAATATGTGGCCTCATTGATTTATGTATCGTATAGATCTCTTGTGAGTGGAGTATTTATCTGTTATATAGTTTCTAGGAATGAAGGCTTTGCCTATCATATAGATTTTCTATGACTGAAGGATTTATGCAACATATACATTTCCTATAAGTAGAAGATTTGTCTATCATATTGATTTCCTATAAGAAAGTTATTGGTAAAAGCATCTTTGTCCAAACAGAATTATTGTCTCGAGTCAATAAAATAAATAAAGGGATGTCTTTTAATTTTTATGATATTCTGTCTTTTAATATTATCTTTGTTATATTTGTAGGAACCTGTCTTAGATAAAGAACCACTTATCATATTTGGCCTCAAAGGTTCACCTCTGCATGGAATAAAAGAGGTGTCTCAAATGTATCCTGCTCCTTACATCATACAGAACTACAAGCTTTGCTTCTGTAAATTTGTTTTTTTTCTATTTTTTGCACTTGTAAATTCTTCAAACTAATTATGCCATTATGTTTGTGCTGCCATCGTGCAGTCTCAGCTAAATGGACCTCTTATGCATCTGGTTAATGGTAAAGGGAAAATTTTCTTGTCAGCTGTGGTATCTGGGCAAGGTGAGCCCCTGATTTGCATGAGAAATTTTTCTGATTTTTTTGTGCAGGAGTATCAGGTTATTTAAATTGTAGTTTAAGATATTGTCATTTTCTTTATTCTGATGTTTTATGGTGGTTCTATTCAAAAAAATTCTTCTTTTCAGAGTACAATCTGCAGCTTTTACTTGATAAAAGCTGCAAACCTGATGAAGCATGGAATGAGATTCGAATGGCAGCTTCTGCAGTTATTTCTAAAGTTTGCAAAAACTTCTGCCCATGCAGGTAGATGTTCATGTACTTTCATGTGTATCTATTGATTTTTTTAGTTTTTATTTCCGGATGCCTTATAGTTATGTTCACATTCTAATTATGTCTCTCTGTAAACTCATCTGTGCTCTTTTAAAAAGGGTTATATGGTTCCCCCAGTCTAAGGTATCCTGTTCAAGTATTTATACAGTATTCAAATGATTTCAGTATCAGTTACGAGTGTTTGTATTTGTCTCTGCCTGAAAGGAAAGTTGTTATAGTATAAGCATTGTAGAATGACTCCTTATAATCTCCTTGTCGTACCATATTTGACGACACGGGTGCTTTTGGAGGGAACTTTTGTGGCTGAGTGCTCCTGCTTATTTCTGAACCAGAATTGTGCCCATTGGTATGATTCTCATATCGTCTGTAGGACATAGGTGCTTTGAGCGCCAATGAAGCTGCTGTGAACACCCATGGAGTCGTGAGCCAGAGTGGATGTTTCTGGCCAATGTCAATTGTTCCTTTTGGAGTATGCAGAAAATTATTAGATGAGTGATTGCTTCTCGCATTTATTTATCAAATGCTGCATTTTGTGTTTCATGGTAACTGAGATACTTGTTATATAACGACCACTGATGGAAAAAACAAGTTTTATTTCTAACCGGCCCAGCGTTATCAGTCAGCTCAATTGAGCTGCCGTATTCTTGTTATAAAACACCTCGAATGGACCTGCAAGACATGAGGGACTTGTCGTCTTCAAAAATGCTTTTAACCTTTATGCCGTGCAGTTAATTGATTTGGGTCAAACGGCCAATTTACTTGAAGAATCGCATCTTTTAATACTTAACCTCTGTGTACTGGCTTTCTGTTGCACCGGTTTATTTTATGCCCGAGTTTGAAATAGCTAACAATCATCATGCAACTGCCTTTTGGTGCTGTTTCAGGTCAGATCTTTCCGCCCATGTACATTGATGTTGGGCATATTGAATCACCTATTCTGTCTGCCGAGCTGATGAGAAAGATCAATAATTAAGAACGGAGGCCTCTATACTCTTCGCGTGTCTGGAAAACTGGTCCATGATCTAGCCTGCTGAATCTATTAGAATTTGGATGAAGACGAGTTCAGTAGGTTGTTGTCAAATAATATTGCAGTAGAAGGAACTTAACCAATTCTGGCGGGTTTTAAGAAAATATAAAACTTTTGTGATAAAATATTCAATGTCTTCAATGCCTGACTTACAGTCTTCCTTTCGGTGGATGATTTAATGAGGAAGCGGTTCTAAGTGTCCGTTCGCGGAACTTCCAATAAGTTTATTCTCACTGGTTTGTGGTTGATAGACGCATGTGATTTTTTACTGTGAGATAAGAAATAAAATAAGAATTATCTACCTATTTATAGGTTATTTTATAAGGAAGTCTAAACCGTAGACCTTATTTGAACTACCTGCCTGATAGGTTATTTAAAATGTCAAAGTATTGATATCAATTTTTTTCGTAATTAGATTATCAATCATAAACAGAATTCATTAAATTTGTAAAAATTATTTAAACGGATATGAATCCCAAATAATACAAATGAAGAAATTGCGAAAAGAAAATAAATTCTTTTCACAAAAAAATGGCATCTTGGCCTTTTAATGTTTTAAGATTTTACTCTGAATATATCATTATACAAAATTAAACATTATAGTTTGCTTTATGCGTACTTTTTTAACTAGAAAAATTTCCTGTATCTACTGTAAATAGATTTTGGAGAGTGTTAACAAGCATAAGAGTAATTTACTAATTTTGATATCTCGATTCAAACTTCATATTGCCTCAGACAAGACGGGCTGCCTGTGTCTACCCCCAGTAACACAAAGGCTTCAAACATAGAGCTTCGCGGGAATTCTTTTGTATCTCACCATTTGACTCTTTGGCTTTTGAGTGCCCGTGGCCTTTCAAAACCATGTATTCCCGAACTACCCTCCGCTCACAACTAAACCCTTTTACTCGCGGATTCAACTTGCCCTCCTCTTGTTTGAGGAAATTCTCGAGGGAAAGGGCAGCGACAACAAGCTCAACCGCAGCAGCAAAATGAAGAAGAAGGCGAAGCCGAAGAGAGCTGCCAAGACTGAAAACCAACTCCAACCTTCAAAACGGAAGCCGAAGGCGAAGTCAAAGCCGAAGAAAAAGTTAACCAGAGAGGAACTCGAGAAGCCTAAAAAGCCCCCTACGGCTTTCTTCTACTTCTTGTAAGTGCTACTTGTCTATTTATTTTTTATTTCTCCGCTGCAGCAACTACGCCACTATATCATGAGAGAGATGTTTGATGTTACCCAAACTGAACAAATACTTTGGTTTACTTTTCTTAAGAGTCTTAGGTGCTATTGTTTGCTTGAAGTTCAAAATTATCAGATGTTTGGTAGATTCCCGTGTTTAATTCGAAGTGTAAACTGTATATTTAAACCGCAAATTTGTGGGACTGTTAATTTAGCCGGAATATAAAAGTGCCAACTAATTGATTGTAGAGAATTGCCGCTCACAGAAGGGTCTCTCTTATAGTGTTATTGAGGACTTTCAGAAACATAACATATCATCCTCAAACCTGTCCATGGAAGTGTCACTGAGACCCAACAAACTTGCCATATTCCATTCAAGATGAACTCATTAAAGGCGAAGTCTCTGGAAGGAGGTCTTTCATATCTCATATGTTTCAAAAATAAATAAATAAATATTACACTGGACTCAACAAGTTCTTTGAAGCTCAAATTTCAGTCCACTGAAATCCAAATTCACCTCCTTTTCTTGGATCTTTGATGATAACCCAAGTTAATTGGATTACATATACAAGGGGCTAGTGTTTAACAAATTCATCTGATTATATTTAAAGCTGATGATTGCAACAACATTTTGTGTGTATTACAGAAATTGTAAATCCTTAGATATCTTCTTTAAAAAACTCTCTTCTCTTGTTCTAACAGGGATGATTTCCGTAAAAGCTACCAACAGGAGCATCCAGATGTCAAATCCATGCGTGATGTATGTAGCAAACACTCACAGCATTCATGATTATGAAGTAATATTGTTTAATCTTTTTGGCTCTGTAACAATCATACGTCATTTTTCTCAGATAGGGAAGGCTTGTGGAGAGAAGTGGAAAATAATGTCATTCGAGGTTTGCCTGTCATTTTCAACTCCATATGTGTTTGCGTGATACTATTTTTCTTGAGTGAACATAGACTGGAATTTCATTTTGGAGTTATTTGTTTCCTGTTTATTGGTGTCTCCCTGGTTAATAGTGGATTTTATGGGATTTCCTCTTGGATTTGCAAAAGTTAAAAAACTTGGATTTATATGTAACCTGGAGTTTCGATCTAAGAAATGACTTGATATGAGATCAATGAATTAGAAGAAGTCCTTTTATTCTTTAGGGTACTTGTGGGCGATGAGTCATCAGAGTTTCTCTCTTTTAGTCGTAGCTTTCATTTGCTATTCTATCCTTGGAAGCTTTGGAAGAAGACATATTAATTAGCCATAGTTAATGTTAAATACTTTTCGTTTTCTGGCTGCATCACAGGAGAAAGTTCAATACTGTGATATTGCCACAGAAAAGCGCCAGGAGTTTGAGGAGGCTATGGCTGCATATATAAAGAAAAAGGTATTGCTCTTCCCCGGATGCATTTCTATGGCTGTCACTGTGGCTTCTTGTGATACTTGTATACATAACTTATGCTACTAGCCACTAATGTCATTTGAATTAAACAGAACAAAAGGAACCTCTGAACTCATACCACTCCCTCATTTTACCCAATACGTTAACTGGGTTTTCGTACAGGCCTCTTATGTAGTGTGGCCAATCAGTTGTTTGATACGAAAATTACTATATAGTCTTCTTTTTTGAAGCTTTTCTTCTTTTGTTCTTTTGAAATACGCTCCTTTATATGGTTTTCCTTATCATTATATGGTTTTCCTTATCATTATTCATTTTATCTTCGTTTTCATTGCCTGAAGGAAAGTGGCGAGTATTTGCGGCAATCCGATGAGGATTATGAAGAAGGAGATATGTCGGAGTAGAAAGTTCGGCATCATATCCATGGTCCTCATTTTTCGGTTTAAGGCATCGCGTAGGCATTGTTCTTGTGAAACTGACCGGTTGAAGAAAGTATATGTAATGTGATCCCATGTAGTGGGTATGATTTTGGTAACTGCACTGACAGCAGAAACTCTCTACCCTGAGCCTATGGTGGTCAATTATATGATTTTCAGCTGTCTCGTGTAAAAGTATATCATGGACTCCCATTGAAACACCTTTACTTAGTCACCCTGCAAAGAGATCGGTGGATTTGGCGCTACAAAACAAGTAGAACAAAAGAAAAGAAAAAAAGGCGAGTAATGGTAGAGGAGCTGCTGTTTCCAGCCTATGATAATTCATTCGTATTATTCACATCGTAACATTTTCTCTTTTGTGGAAATAATGCAACAACTATACAGTTTTTAGATCTTCAACCGGGTAGCTGTTTGACATGTCCAGAGAATCTGCAATGCTTTTGACCTCTGCAATCATTGCTATCACATCATTGAGTTTGTTCACTGCTGAACCAACACCCTGCATTTAGACATGAAAAACTAAAATTAGAGACTAGGATATCAGTGCCTTGATCTATTGAAATGTCTACAATTTCATGCAAGATTGTATGTGAGACTTTAAACAAGGAAAACTTATTTACTGGAGCCATCCCAGGAGACGAGAGAGAGCAGGTACGACATAGCCTGGTTTTTTTTATGCTATTGTCTTGATGCCATCAGATATTATTCTCATTCTTTTGTATGCGTGCATTACTAGGAGAAAGGAATGTGATCAGGTAATTTACCACTCCAGCTGCGCCTGCTGTCAATGCCATTGGTGCTGTAACGGCACTTAGTCCAGATGAACACATGACAGGAATGTTGATGGCTCTTGAAATGGAATATGCGGCCGCTAGGGTCGGACTTGCCTAAGTTTGCAAGATGGAAAAACCAGTAAGACCGTTTAGTTACTTCATGTTGCAATTGCTTGGTCTCTGAAAGTCAGATGCCTCGAGCAAGCAATAAGTATTCAATTCTGAAGCATGAACTAGTTGAAAGATCATGACATTAACCTTTTCTATGAGACCAAGAACACCAGGTTTGGAAGGATTAGAATACTTTCCTCCCTCAGTTTGGATCACATCTGCACCTTCCTTTTCAAGCAATTCTGCGAGCTTGACCTGATCAGGGAGGCTGAGTGTGTGAGGCACAGTCACAGACAGCGCAACAGATGGAAGAATCCTCTTTGTATCCTTGGTGAGTTTCAGTATCTGCAACCAGAGCAAGAGAATGAACGAAACGTACACCGCCACACTCCTGGGTGAGTGAGACTGGAAGGGGAATATATTTGGCCTGTATCTAAAATCAGAGGGGTGTACCTCCTCCGGTGAGAATAGCCTGCCCATCTCGTAGAAAGAGTCGTAATTTCCAATCTCCAGCTACAGATTCCATCGTTTTGACAAGTAAAATAAATTGATTCGTCAGAGGGACTAATAGAAGATGACCCAGAGAGAAAAAGTGCAAAGAGTTTGCTATTTGAACCATGTGAGCGCCCGCATCGACAGCAGCCAAAAAGGCCTCGGGATCCACTGAAGAAACGCAGATCTGGAATCAAAGAAAAAGAAAAGGCATAAATTCATATGATGCTATTTGAGGAATAGTAATTCATTTGAAGGGGCGATAAATATATGAAAACCTGTCACCGAGCTAAGTGAACGTGGATATTACCGGTAGAGAAGTGATGCTGAGAGCCAGTTTTACCAACTCCGGGTCGCAAGCTATATCTACATGGGTGGCACCCCCCTAAGACCATGTTAAGCTTGGGATTAATCAATCAGTTGAGAAATGAGTTGCATTTAGTTATAAAACTATCTTCACTGCAGCGTAAAGCAAAGCCGTGAGAGGTAAGAAAAATTGGTGCTGGAACCGGAAAATCAGCCGAGCACCTGGTCTGCAGCAGTAACAACAGCTGCGACATTGTCTCTGTCAAAATTCTGAAGGCCGGTGATAATCTGTCAAGGCAAGACCACATTAAAAACCTCAAGAAGCACCTTACTATTAAGTAACAACGAACAAATCAATCATCTTATTTGCATTTTTCTCTGTAACTGAGTAATAGAGAAAAGGGAAGAGTATTTTATCTCCAGTACTCTGAGCTACCTTGAGAGCTCTTCTTCGATGAAAATCTCTGAGGACGACCTCCTTTGTGGAAGAAAGCAACGCTGTCGTTGTAATAGAGGCGGCCCTCTTGCAACCGGGGAAGCGTGTCGAGGGCGAGCAGAGACGGAGTAGAGGATTTTGGCTGCGTTGGAGGAGGGAGTGAGGGGAGGAGAGGAATGGAGAAGAAAGACCAGCATGCGCCATTGCTACTACGCTCGCTACTCCACAGTCCACAACACTACGTGAGCCACCGAGTGACGATGAACAAGGGAAACAAGAGATAAGAAGTCCCTGTGGATTTTTTCGCACTTGGGTTTGAAAAAAATGTTCTGTAGCAGTTCGATTGGATAGAATAGACTGGAGATATTTTATCAAAGGTCAGATGACAGCGCCCTGTTTCAAGCTACAATTTTTAATATAAACTTTGAAGGATCACCCTGCGGAGGGAACGAGGAATTGTACACTTTTACATAGGTAAATTTAGACACCATGGTAATGATGATATATATATATGCACACATTAATATTGAAAACAAGAACAAATTAAAAAATTTTAATAAAAAGGAAGAATGATCAGCTCTAGCAATTTTTACAGATATAAAACGTAATCTGGTCTCACTTACAAGTTTAGAACAACTATTTGTCGTAGCAGCCGTTTAGCTGATCAGGGGATCCGATTGGATCCGATTTCCCAAAGTCGAATTACAAGGAGAGGCCAATTCAGCGCGGAAGAGCCGGCGGCGGGAGCGAAGCGCAACATTGAATTTCGAGGTGTGAATTGTGAAGGATTTGGCATCTTCTTTTTAGCAGTTTTAGGCTGAACCGGCTCTTCCCATGTTTTACCGTGCGCTATTCCTCGTTTTTCCCGCCGATTTGATTGCCGAGAGTTCACTTCCTTGCGTCGTATGCAAATATCGAATCGAGTATTCCCCGCTTCTATCTGAACCTCGACAGCATGGACATGGAGAATGCTAAGCGCCGGCAACAAGTGCTTCTCCGTCAACTCAGAGACCCAGAGGTTTGCCGCTCTGCGGATTTACAGGTACTTGGAAATCGGTGTCGTTTCACCTTTCATATCCTGAAGCTATTCTTTTTCAACTGATGCTGCGTTTGTGTCGAAAATTCAGGTTCATTCCTGCTTTGGCACTACTTCCCAGCCAGCTCTTGGAAGTTCAGCCGGACGGAATGATGATGTGGTGGTGGTTGCGTGAGTTAACGACATGTTTATTTTGGATTTAGTTCCTTTTCTTTTCTTTTTTGAGTTTGTCCGGTGCTACCTACTTTCCGGCAGAACACCGAGTCTTTTGAATATATATGCATGATTTCCACGAGATGAATTGTGAAGTTTTACAGAGAAGAAAGTAATAACAACGAACATCCTTTTGACAAGTGTTAGTTCCGCAGCGCTTGCAGAACTCCAATTTGCAAGGCAAAGAGAGGGTCTTTCAAGGATACCCCTGCGGAGCATTTGCTTGAACATGTACTCAAGGTAACCTTATTAAATGTTTTGAAGCTTTAGTCTCCTCCAGTCAGTACTATAGTATAGCAAGGAAGCTCCGGAGCACTCTGGCATTTTACTTGAAAACGTATTGTTGCATGAAGAATGATTTTTCCTTGCAAACAATCCGGCGACTTCAATTCTGTAACTTGGTTGTGTGAAAGCTAAGTCCCAATATTTACTGCTTGGAAGACGCTACTGGCGGACTTGTGCGTCAACACCTTGCCTTGACTCCATGTTAATTTAAGATTTTGAAGTGCTTCAGCTTGATCAGCTGCAGAATTCGGAATTAAGTAGACCGTCTTCTTTTCTGGGCATAAATATTATAACTCTTTTAAAGTATCCCCAATAACAATGATGTTTGGAGACCCAGATTTCAGCGGAAGTCTCCTCACTGTAAAGCGTAGCAAATAAGTGATAATGAGCTGTTGGCACCTGGTAAAATGGTGCACGACTAGATGGTTTAAGGAACTATTTGCACTTCCAAAAATCAATTATTAGAGATATAAATGGTGCTTGGTTGGAAGCAGAATGTATTAATTTTTTCTCATACTAATTTTGGTGCTTCATATTTGGATTTACTACTACTTGCATTGGAAAAGTGAACTTGATTAACGATTTGTTGCAATAAGCACATCATCAGAACTGGGACAGTAGGTTTTGACTGGATTAACCATGTTTCAGGCTGTGTTGGAAAAAACTGAAGTTCGTCCACATGAGGTTGGAGACATAGTAGTAGGAAATGTGCTCGCCCCTGGTTTCAGTAAAGCAGCAGAGTGCCGGCTGGCAGCATTCTTTGCTGGTTTTCCAGGTTTGTTCTGTTACCAACCAGGTTTATTTACTTACGTTGCAGCATACTTACTGCATAGTTTTCCACAGAAACTGTGCCAATCAAAACTGTAAATAGGAAATGTGCTTCTGGGCTTCAGGCTGTTGCTGATGTGGCTGCTGCAATAAAATCTGGTTTCTATGAGATTGGTCGGTACATTTTTTATGGTTTACTTGGAAGGCACGTGTTTATTATCTGTGCTCATATTCTTGGTTTAAATGTTTTCAGGCATTGGAGCAGGAGTTGAGTCCATGTCTTTGGACGCTGACGTCCACAAATATGCATTTAACCCAAAGGTATAAGCTCCAATATTGAAGCAAAATACTTGGTTTTGGCTCTTTCTGATTAAACAGTATGCTCTAGTTCCTTTTCTTGTGATTTCCTGTAAAGCTTGGACATGCCTATTTTTGAGCCAGGTTCATTCTCAGCCTAACCAAAATGCTAAAGACTGCCTGATTCCAATGGGCATCACGTCAGAGATTGTGGCTGACAAATACCATATTTCACGTACTGATCAAGATAAAGCTGCTGTAAGTTTATCAGTCATCAGCTAGAATGATACGCCAACAGTAATTCTATTGCAAACATGAAACCGCTGAACATTGTCTTTAAGTAACTTTGTCTATGAAGCACTTCCTGTCATGAGCAGTTGTGTTTGCACCAAAGAAAACATGTCTTCTATGATGCTTTTACATATACAATTTTTTTCTTCTCAGCTTTTATCTCAAAAAAGAGCTGCTGAATCTGCTGCAAAGGGAAAGTTTGATGATGAAATTATCCCTGTGAAGACAAAGGTTTAAATTGATTTTCTAGACTGTCCTATTTCAGAGCATTTATACTCAAAACATAATGATAAATCCTACTATTTGCAGGTTATTGATAAGAAGAATGGTACTGCTAGGCAAATTATTGTTTCAGCAGATGATGGAATCCGGCCAGACACATCTCTTCCCGTGTTATCGAAGCTTAAACCTTCATTTAAAAGTGGTGGATCCACTACTGCAGGTGAGGTTTTGTTGTATGAGGGTTCATTTATCATCTTTCAGCAGTCAATTTTGATATCATTTTCAAAAAATGAGTCAGTTTTGATGCTTTTCTTGTTCACATACAAATCAGGTAATGCAAGTCAAATGAGTGATGGAGCTGCCGCCGTCCTACTGATGAGACGGGAAATTGCTGCAAGGAGAGGCTTGTCGATCCTAGGAACACTCAGGTACTTAAATGATTTATTATGTACTTTTTCAACATTTTCCTGATATATGTTTCCCCTGTTCAGGAGTTTCTCTGCTGTGGGAGTAAAACCTGAGGTAATGGGCATTGGTCCTGCATTCGCAATCCCAGCTGCAGTTAAGACTGCAAATTTGAATCTTCATCATATTGATCTTTTTGAGATAAATGAGGTAATAATCACAATTAGGCTTTTTTTTTCTTAACATGGATGGTCAAGACCTGTATTTTGTTGCAAATGATGCATGAACCCATAAGAAATTACTATCTTTACCTAGTATATGCTGCAAGATGCATTTAGCTGACATTTCTGTGATTTTGAAACTGATAATAATGCTTTTTTATGGAACCAAAATTTTTCTTTTTTTTATATATTGTCCTCATTCCTTTCCACTGATTTTCTTTTAATTACTGCAATACGTTCTATTCTATCCTGAACATTATCTTGAAACAGGCATTTGCGTCGCAGTATGCATACTGTCTCCGCTCTCTAGGATTAGATGCAGAAAAAGTAAATGTGAATGGTGGAGCAATTGCTCTTGGACATCCAGTTGGAGCGACAGGTATACTTTTGTTCCTTTTTCTGTTAAATATTTCTCAAACTTCTACATGTTTTTTAAAATCAAGCATATTTGGGAGACAAGCTTCGTGCTTTGATGTTAAATCAATTACCATCCCGAAAAATTTCTTTATGTGTGGTGGTGGCTTCCAGAAAGCAGACACGTTGTTGGGAGGATTTCATTGTATTGGTGTGTGTACATTTAACACTATATAACAATAAGAAAAGAACCTTGACCTTTTTGCAAGTCAAAATATATCTAGCATGATTCTAGAGGTTCATGTTGCATGACTTCCTACTCCAATTTCTGTCTAAATTCGTTTCCTTTTTCGTTAATCACTTTGCTTTACTTGTCAGGAGCACGTTGTGTTGCAACTTTGTTACACGAGATGAAGAGGCGTGGTAAAAGTTGCAGATATGGAGTTGTTTCAATGTGTGTAGGTAAGAGCAGGAGAAACTCAGCGGCCCCTAGGTTTTTCAGTTGGACTGCAGTTAATCCATTTTTCATCATTTTTTCTCGTGCATTCTAGGGACCGGGATGGGTGCTGCAGCCGTTTTTGAGTCTGCATAGCATCATTTGATTACTGGTTGTCACGTTTTCTTTGCGTATTTGAGGCCCATAGGTCTGTATAGTAGATTATAAGACAGCACTGGGTGCCAGGGGAGCTGCCTCCCGGATTTTCTTCTTCCCCTCCCCAAGCTGATGGACCCAATAATATATGGGAAATGATCCTGGACTACGTGCTATGTATCACAGATCAGAAGGGGGAAAACTGGTCCATCTCTCTGCCATGCTTTATAAGATACAACAACTGAGATGATCCTGAATTCTACAATCCATTTTCTTGGGATTGTTCTTAAATTGCTGATGATTATCTCGAGTCAGTCCTGACTTCCTGCAAGGTTGGTAAGTATTTGAATAATCGAGGAAATGGACAGTGAGAAGAATCAAGGCGGATAGCAATTTTTTCTGAAATTTACTAGTAACCATCGGGCTGCAAACTCCAAAAAAAGGAATAGTAGACGAACTTCAGGGTTATCAAGCCAGTTCTGTGCAATTACAAGCTGATAATAATTGAATCAAATTACTATTAATTGTTTCTTCTTCAAGTTTTTACACTCCTGTACAGAAGGATGATGGCGCAATCTCATACACAGTACACATGCACTATCAAAACTAGTCGGTCTGAGCCCCTATTCTCATGGGGTATATAATCTTTGAACAATATAAGAAAACTGCACAAATATGCATCTATCTACCAGCTCTAGAATTCAACCGTCACCCATTAAGGATGTCCAAAAGCTCAGAGAGGTCACAATCAGAAGGGAAGAGCTCCTCCTCGGAAATCCCCGTTTGGAAGACGAGACGATCGTAATCGTAAGATGCAAACGGCTCGTCAAACTCAACGGGGCAAACGTCGACGACATTCTGTTGCTGAAAAACATCCGAGCTAATTTGGTTCGCAGTCCATGGACTCTGCGTCGCCGTGAAAGCAGCGAGAGGCGAGAGGGTCTGAATTTCCGACTGCAACGAATTAAAACACATCGGCATTCCTCCATAATCAAGTGCTCCACCCGAGCCGTAACTTTCAGGACTCCCCCCTTCTTGGACCTCAATAACGGGAAGAACGTTCTCGTGTAAAACTTTCTTGGGCGAGGACGAGGAGGACGTCGCGTTCCGCCGCCCGTTGCCGGTGAGGTCTTGAACGAGCCTCTTGAAGCTGGCGGAATCCGTGATGTAAACCTTGGGCCGCAGCACCTTCAGCATACTATTGAGTTGCTTCTTCTCTGCTTTGCTTGATCCCAACTGACTCGTTTCAGAACCCCCTTTCATGCTTTTGTTTAATCCGAACTGCACTTTTTAATAGCTAGCCTCTTTATTCTCTTCTCTCACAGCGGAGACTCCTACGCTTGAGGCTGATCGTCCATTTGAGCTAGCGCTCCATTTATAGATCCGGTGGCTGCGCCAGGGAAATATCCATTAAACTATCCATGAAGATGCTGAAAAAGGGATATGGATGTATTAATATTGGCCTGGAGGTTAAGGGTCATTCATTACCCGCTACCCAGCTCCCACCCCTCGATATTCTGTCACTTGTATGATCTACACCAGTACCCATCTCTGTCATGAACATCCACAGAATTCTCAAAAATCCGCTGAGTTTGTCACTTCGTGAGGTGTCTTCTTCCTTTTGTTTCTTCCCTGTCTCCGTCTCTTTATAACTCTCTCTTTTAATTATTCATGGAGGAAGCATTACTGGGCAGCCTGTGGGCACCGCTGTGACAGGTGAAAACAGAGGGACCCTCCATTAAAGAGAGGGGCATAACTACCAGTTACCAATTGGGTTTCCGCCTGTCATTCTGTAAAAGATACCAGACGAAGCCTAACAGTGATATAAAAATAGAGGCCATTGAGGGCACGAAAAGGAGCCTCTGTAGATGACAACTATTCAATGATGTGATCTGTATGCGTTAATCACACGTTGAGAGAGACGGGTTGCTGGATTAAGACAATATCCTGACAATCGCCATGGCGACTTCACGTCTTCGAGATACGACAGGGGAAGGTTTTTTTCCTTCAGTTATGTCCCTGATTACCAGCAAGTCTGGATTACAGAGGATGTTGCAGAGAAAAGGGTATCTATCTGGCTTCAGAAAGTAGAAGAACAGGAGTCCTCGAATCGACAACTGGTTCGTTTGACCATAAATGTTCTTTCCTCAACGAATTTGTCAAAGTATTCTTTGAATGAACCGCTGGAGCTCTCAGCAGTTTAGCTCCATTACTGGGCAATGTTATTGTAATTAACATACAAGAGGTAAGATACATCATAATAGATGTATAAAGGATCATCAAACTCTAGCCCAATCTTCCCAAACACAACCCCCCCGATTTCTGAGATGTTGCGACTTACAAGTTACAGTTGACATTTGGGACGACAAGACTCGGGTCAACAAACGAGTCTATATCATCCGAGTCGAATAACTCGGTAAGGGCTTTTACGGGAATTCGAAGAGTACGATGAGCCCTAAAACTTCCGCCTGATCCCCCTTTATATGGGGGAAGGTAGGGTGGAGGAGTTTTGTAGTGCCTTTTGAGAGAACCGCGTAGCTTCTTTTGCCGTGCAGCTCGGTTCCGTTGCGGGCATAGAGAGATCCTAAAGCCCCTCTGTTCATCTGAAACTGGAGTTTTTCCTCTACTTCATGAGAAGGGCTTTAAACATCTATTATAGCCGATTTTTTATTTTTCTTCTTCTTGTTCGCTTGTGATTTTGCCTCTTCATCTTCTCTTAAAAAAAATAAAGTTCTTTTCTTTTGCTTTGTTTTGCTTTATTTGCCTTCCTTTCCTGAGTTACGGCCGATCCAAGGGGTACTGCATCGTAAAAATATGTGCAAGTACTCTATTTCACCCGGCCTAGATTCATCGTGGCAGCCTCAAGGTTTGGCATGATTAAATCGTGTATTAATTCAGGGAACTGCCCTATATTACTTCTCCTTGCCGATGTATTCCATAATTTTTTTGCAGATTGTGATGCATTACGTCGCTCTTTCACCTCGCTCTAGGAAAGGCTTATCTAGTAGCGTAAGAAGCGTTTTCATTTCCTGAATGGGTTTTATCTTCCTGACGAGATTTACTTGCAAATTTACCAAAAAAAAATCTGTATGATTTGCAAATATGTATTATATCTTATTGTGCATACTGAGAATTGAGAAGTAAATCGACTTTCGTTTTTCCAAACTGACCCTGAGCAGGAGATTGTTTTCATCTGTTTTGGAATGAAGCTTTTTTTATGTGAAGTACTGTGTTCCATCCAGTTCGCGTTAGCTTGGCAATTGGAATTGGCCCTTCCATCAAATCTAAGAAAACCAAAACAACAATTGCAATTGGATCTGCAAGCAACCGGGAGGGGGCCTTCCTTTGTCAGTGCATGTGCGAGGCGAGGACCTCAAGGCCTCAATTAGGATAGTGTCTTCCAACCCTTTTACAATGAACTGCAGGAGAAGGGCAAGGCCGGAACTGCTTTTTGTTTTTCCTAACATACATTTTATTTAAAAGCAAAAGAATCAGTCTCCTAATCACAAATGACCAGGAAGAAAATTATTGAATTGGTTTATTTGGGCCGTCAAGTTTAAAATTTTGTTAGTGTTTTCTACATGAATGTAGGGTGTAAAGTGTGAAGTCAATACGCCTAGCTTCTCGGAAAGAAGCTTTTCAGGCAAGAGGCAGATGGTTAGGCTCCAAAAACTAATCATATAACCGTAGAATCCGCAATAAGTACAGGAGATGCGATTGAGTGACATGCGCCTTTCAAAATGATGTAAATTTTGTAACAGGAAAGAGAATGTCCACGCAAATCAAGCTGCTATAATACACTCGTACTAACCCGATATTTTATGCTATCAGATGATATCTATAATAGCAATCTAGAAACTGATGAACAAGCTTCTACGTTAGAATTTCTTAACAATGCAACTGTAAGAGCCAGTGACTTGAAAAGGTATCCCCCTGGTCTTCTAAATCATGTACAACGGGGTAGCAGATTTCTGCTAGTTAGATGTGTAAAATTACTGCAAGTTAGGATTCATCCTTGCCGTTTTAGCATGGGCCCGTGAAATAGTTGTCCTTCGTGGCTGAATCTTTAGTCGTTTGTCCTTGCCAAATTGTTTCTCGTGAGATTCCCACACCAATGAGATAAGGCCAGCAACTCGCAACTTACAAGGGTGTGCAAAATATAGGCAGTTGATCCATCAAACTATATGGGGCTTGCTTTCGAGACCTGCAATAACAAGTAGAGTCATTACACTTCCCATCATGTAGTTTGAACTCTGACATCTTACGGATCACAATGCTAAACCTGAAGCAACGAAATCCTTAATACAACATACAAGGCAGTGCTTTCTTTCTCATATATATTCTCATCGGCCTAGGCATCAACCTAGACAATACAAGGGTTACTTGGCATTATTTAGAACTGCAAAAAAACCCACAGGCAGAATAAGATGCAATGACCGCAAGGAACAAGCAACAGAAATTCATGGATGAAACTATGTTATAGAAATACTTCAGTATGTCTGCATAGATGAAACTAATTGTTGACCAGAAATTCCTCATGTGGCCTCAATGGACCAATGTATACAAATTAGCTAGCAAAAACATTTTGCTGTATGTGTTTATACTGATAGATAAAACTAGATTCCGTGTGATGCGGAAAATAAGCCCAGGTGGGTCATCTATGACCATTACAACTACACAACAACCATCTAATTATTAGGCAAGGCTTCATCACTTCAACATAAGAAATGAAGAGCTTCACAGAAACAAAAGTTGACTTAATGACTAGAAAACATTAGCATACAAATAGAATTTTATATCCCGATTAATATTTTTATTGGGGAAATTTACTAATAAGATAAAGCTAAAAAATTGTAAGACTGATTTTTAATGACTACGAACTAATTAAAACTTCCTATCAGCAAAGGATTATAAACTTAAACCTGGTTCTGTGAGCTGGTTGCAGTCGTCCAGCGATGAGTATGAGGCACAGCCATCCTTCCATCCCTGATGTAAGTCACAACTCTAGATTGCACAGGTGCAACAACATGTCGTGGTGGCATTTCTCTCATGACCCAGAGAACAAAACCAGAGGGCACTGAAGAACCTTCATAAATGTGTGAAGCATATGTCAGAAACTGATGTAATTGGACAAATTAACCATACTTTCTCAGGATATGGAGTACCTATAAAATAATATACAATGATCAAAATTGAAGTCTTTACAGCATTCTTGTACTCAAAATCCTCATGATAAAGCACCTGTGATAAGAACAAGTTACACAAACTGGAGAAGAATAACATTGCATAATCAACTTATATAATAATGGAGTCTCAGTAGTACGATTTTGGGCAGAAATCGAACAGAATTACCTACCGGGACATTGGTGAGAAGTGCTACCAAAGCACATGAGGTGAAACACACAACAGAAACCACTGCTAAACCTGCGACCTGCATAAAAAATAAAGACTTCATCCATCTATAAATAATGATAAACATCTCAAGCTTTGTTCTGAGGATGCCATTTTACCTTCCACATTTCAGCAGAAGCCTGTTCTGAACGTACCTTGCTCATTTTCAAAAACAGCAGCACTCCTGAAAGAAATGAGCCATCAGGAAAAAAAATTTGAATTAAGCGGTGAATAAGATAAAGATACAGAGTAAATCAAACGGAAGACAAAGCCCTATTATTTTGCATCTACAGAAGTTTACAATAGTGAGAAACTTTGAGCATCCCATTTGCATGAAGTACAGCAGAAAAACAAAAGCCTAAAAGTTCTGATAGGTGAACAGGTAAAAGATTTAGTACCAACCATAGCAGGCCAGAGCTCCTCCTAATAAAAAAATAGCTATGGAAAAAAGATAAAGGTAAACCTGCAAAATTAAAAAGGGGAACAAATAAAGCATTTCCAGAACAACAATAATCAAATCTTAAAACAAAATCTTACAGAAAAATATTGAAGTTGCAATCAATACATTCAATGACTTTCAATCTGGTTATGATGCAGAATTACATACCCGAGCTACTGTTGAAGACTCAATAGGATTTTTGCCTTTACCGATCCATATTAACACAGCAAATGCCATCATCAAAATAAATGTTAACAAAATAACCTAGAAAAATAGAAAAAAAATAGTTTAAGATGGTAACATCACCTTCTCCAATTAACTACACCAAAATGAAGATGATGCATTAAAATAGTGAGACATTTAAACATACCAAAATAACAAACTTCTGACGACTACCAACATGAATCCAGTTGCAAGAGAGACACCTCCGATGGTTATCTACTTGATGCGAACCAGAGGCAGTCCTGATCTTTCCTAATAAAGGTTGACCAGAAACATGCTCTTCATCATCCTCATCTTCATCATTTGCCTGATGACAGAGGTCAACCCTGAAAAATATCAAACTTTTAGAATATAGTGGAAGTAAAAACAAAAGCTCTAAATCCAGTTCCGCAACATAGTTTCAACAAGCAACAGTAATTTCAATTTCAAACCCCAATATGTGCTCCAACTAAAATGTGGAGTATATGATGTGAACAACATCAAGTAACATAAAAGGGGTTTTGGCATCAAATACTGCCTAAAACAGTTTGTTTTTTTTTATCTGAGAATACTGCCTAACACAATATTAATGACAACTACTGATAAAAATCTCCAAAGTTAATTTGGTTCATCACATAGTATTTGAGATGCCGACCTCCACTTAAGCAACATGTACTTATCCATCTCCAGTATCCTCCTCAATTGCCGCTTCTGTTATGTGATTAGCAGGTAATAAAATAGTAGTTTTAGTCAAAACTTGTCTCCCTCTCTGTAATGACTCCCCACTCTTGGACTAAAACAAAAATAAATTCATACTCTATGTACCCTCTATAGAGAGTTGTCAAACACCATTATAGAGAGAGAAAGAGAGAAAAGAGGGGGGAGAGAGGGAGAGAGGGAGAGAGAGAGAGAGAGAGAGAGAGAGGAGGGGGCAGAGAGAAAAAGAGAAAGAAGAGGGATAGAGAGGGAGGGAGGGAGGGAGGGAGGGAGAAAAAGTACCAAAATGATAGAAGCAGAAGGAATGCTGCCAAAAATAAAATCTGAGGAGAAGCTGCACAAAAATTGACAAATTATAATCATCACAACCTTGAGATACGAGATAACAAGAATGATTGAATATGCTTTGTACTTGAAATATTTAAAAAAAAAAATCTGAATGGTGAGGTTTTCTGAAATTTGAAAACACATATATCTAATGCTTTAATTTCAGCTTGCTTCAAATCTGCAAATCTTGTAGGCCCTGCTTTTAATATCTTGGCCATCAAAGCTCATTTTTCTCTAGCTTAAATAGATTAGCCATAACATTATTTTGAGACTCCAAATGAATCAAAATGAGACATAGGATCATACTCAAAAGGAAAAACCTGGAGACAACATACCCATGAGGATAAATCTACATGCCAACGACCAGCAGAAACATCTCCCACATGTAGCAAAAAGTGTAGATATAAAATACACCACAAACCCTGCCAGATGGAGAAATTTAATAACAGATAGATTAACACAGGTCATAAATTTGAAAGCTCATATTTAATTCAACACAATCAATTCATAAATTAAAGAGGCACCATATCCCACATAAAAGGCAAACCCAAATCACCCCTTTTGTAGGTTGGCTCAGTCAGATACAGCTTGAGGGTGGAATGACACAAGCGTTTTCAAATCAAAATAGAACAGTTCAGATGCAGCTTCTTAAATTAAACGCTTCTAATTCAAGGAATGATGGGGGAAAAGGAAATGGCAGACCACATGATACACTCAAGCAAAACAAAAATTTAAATGCATTATGGCTCATGTAACCAATCCTTAAAAAATAAATAATTAATTTGAATTTCCTTCAACAATAATAATTGAGCAAAAAATACAACTTCTACTGATAATATATACTCCAAAGAAAACATAACTTGGACAGATCTGAAACCAAGGGATTAGTGAAAAGAAACACCATACCTATGTTTGAGCAGCCAATCACAACATGGAAAACCTGCATACAACAGATAGATAACATGAATGAGCAAATATACCAAAGAATCAATTTACGAGAAAAGTGGAAGCCCGGATTGGTTACATAGGCGCCAAAGTAGGTAAATATGATTGTTTACTATTCTTCAGCTTTGTCTATCCTTTACCTCCTTTCTTGACGACAACGAGCAAATGATTTTACTGAATAAGATTACGATATTCTAGAGAAGCCAGGAGAAGGATTACAAACAAAGGTTCTTCACATTTATAGTGGAAATTTTTTCTCATGATAGAAGATCTTGATGAGATACTGAAAAAAATGCCAGAAGCTTTTCTAGGTAACTTTTACTGAATTTTCAAGAAATTTTCAGTTAAGTTTGATTTGAAAATTTAAATGGTACTGCATCAATTATTTTATCACTAAACCCATCAATATCAGTTTGAAAGTACAATCGATTATTTATCACAAAGTATTCATTGACCATGTTTCGTTTCCTCTAACATATGTTGCATGTCAAGCAACTTTAAAAATTATAGCAATCTTCATTTTGCC
The DNA here is from genome assembly GCA_022405105.1 of Aristolochia contorta. Classification (NCBI taxonomy): domain Eukaryota; kingdom Viridiplantae; phylum Streptophyta; class Magnoliopsida; order Piperales; family Aristolochiaceae; genus Aristolochia; species Aristolochia contorta. Next base: position 3,917,812 of record CM039667.1, on the reverse strand, counting down.
GGTTTACCTGCGTGTTCTTAACAAAAAGAAGGATCATATAACAACATAAGAAGTGCGAAAATAAAAAATCAAGTTACATGATAATGAATGGACCTGCCAGTTAAGTTGATTGTGGTGAGAGGACATACAATCATAATAAGAGAACTATTCTCCAGATGGGCAGCAACAGACAACTAAAGAAAAGGAGTACACCACCATTATAGTAAACAGTTTCGTGGTAAACAAGTTGCATTTATGAAGAAAAATGAATATGATGAGATTAAAGTTTTAAGAATTTCATTTCATGGCTAATACAATTGTGGCCAACATGAGGTGTCGATTGTTGGAAGGCCTAGCTTTAAACACCCCAAAAGATCTCAATGAGAACACTGGAACCATAATGCAAAAAGTGTAATGTAAAATGCAGAAGAAGCAATGACACACACATCACTACATTAGCTATAATAGCTATAAAAAAAATTATGCTTGTTGAATATTCTTTAAGATACTTTCTCAAAAAAAAAATATTGTTTAAGAAAATATTAAGCAAGCTGATTCCAAGAATATGTTCACTATTGAAAATTTTACATTTCTTTTTTCAACTTGATGATGGTTTAAATTTATTCAATATCTTCTGTATAAAATGACTACTACTACGAACCGTGCCAATTAACCTGTTCTCAAGCATACTGTAACTCCAACTAGCTGTGCAGATTGGTAACAGAAGAACAAGCAACTAGTTTTTGAATTTAAAAGCTTCTTTGTTCACCATAAAAAAAACGATCTATTGCTTTTTTAGCTTTCAAGTATCCCCGAGAGTTGTAGAAAATAAATTTATCGCCAGAAAAAAACTGACAAAGAAATTATGGCAGTTTGATTTAGAATGAGTATGCCAGGTTGAATTCAAACCATTCAATTTAGAATGAATAAAGCAGAAGAAGTAGCATACCTTTTGACGTGTCCATCCAATCCGTTGATTATACAATTGAATCCTTACCAACTGTCATCACAAAGTACATGGATGAGAGACAGAGACAGACCAGAAGTTTAAGCATAGTTTCATTCTAAGCAAAAAACAGTATTTTTTGTGAATAGTTACGGGAAAACAGAAAGAGTTTGCATTCTATAATGAAGTAAGAGTTTCCTCTTCAACAGAAGCATGAGCATCTACGATAACTACAAAAGAAGGGACCTAGTGCAATCGGGAGAAGCACAATTGCATCCTTACTCGTTTCTCTCAATCAACACTTTTATAATAATTAGCAGAATTATTGTACGGCTACTAGATTTTGTTCCTAATAGCAGCCAAATGCAGTCCCTAGAAACTCCATCTATGTCTCTCTAAAATAATAAAGACTGTCTGTGTTGCTAATTGTATAACCTAACACTTCATCGTTAGTTGCCTAAACTAATGACATGAGACCAAAAGACTTTTTTTTTTTTTGAAGATTACCAAAAGACTATTTTGGAATCATGTTGATTAACTGATTCCCCATTTTAACAACTCTCGTAAAATTTCATGCATGTTGTCAGTCATTAGCATTAGTCCACAATAATTATAGGACTTTCTACATACATACTCTTCTCCATACGTTTGTCAACCATGCTAAACTAGCTCCCCCACATTTCCATATCACAACATGATATATCTGTTCAATAGCATTTTCCTATCGATGCAACATTAGTGTTCCTACTGATGCAACATTAGTGTTCCTTTCTCTTGCTTCATTTACTATGATGTCTTCGAGCAATGTACTCCATAAGCAATCTTATAAATTATAAAACCAACAGTTCCCATCAGCAAATAATTCTTTCAAACTATTTCCCCTCAGAGGCAAACAATTTGCACATCGACCTATTTTCTTCGAGACACAGTAACTGTTTAATGTCACATAAAAAACTTAATTTTATAGTTTAATATTACCTAATTACAACTAAAAAGTGATTATTTATATTTCCAACAAAAACAGAAAAGCGGACTCACTTTCAATGCCGAGTGATGTATACTCCAATATAAGCAATTTCTGACTCTTTTTGTCTGCTATTTTATGTACATTTTAAAAGAAAAAGTAAAAAAAAAACTAAAAAGGACAATTTGCAACTTGCAAGGCGATTATTAAGTTATACAGTGATTCCCAACGAGCAGAGACACGTCGACAGTAGCACATGAAAAATCAAAGTGGTTGGACCAGTTAATTCCGGAAATTCGACACGAGATTCTTTAACGGAAAGGGCGAAGAAGAAAAGCAAGCGAAAAAAGAGAGAAAGAGGGAAAAAAATTCAAAGCCCAGCCGACCTGAGAGAATGCGACGCCAACAATAATCCCGTCGACGCAGGCGAGAGCGGCATTCACTGCAACCAAAACCAACGGCGAGCAACGCCCCTGCCCGATTCTGAGCAGCATTTCGCTCACGGGGACCAAAACATGCAGAGAACACTCCGGGAGAATCAGATGCCCCTGTTGTTTCCGTCCGCGCAGTGGTAAAGTCAGAGACAGAACAAAGGAAGACTGTAAGTACGATCGACAGATCTGAGGGCGTCGTTCGTGATGGGATTCAGTTTTTGTGTCCGTGAACAGGGATGAGATGAGATGAACGGAAGGACACACGGTACTCGGGAGTGCCGTTCGGGAAAAACAAAGTGTGTTTAGGCTTTTAACATCAGTGACATCCCACAAACTCCAATTTCGTTTTAATTTTAATTGATGAGCGACGAGGAAGGAAAAACTCGAAACTGGAGGTGGCTGTCGCCTGTCGCTTTGTTGGCAAGGGCGGGACCGCGACCGCGAGCCACTCCGGATTTTCTCTCAACGTGGACGCCTCCCGCATAACGTAACTTTTTTCGATACAAAATACAAAGGCACGTGACGTTCTTTGGAAAGGACATAAGATTAGATTGGTGCAGTGTTTTAAGTTCTAACTAATAGAAAATCCAGCCGGGTCGCCTAATCCAACCGGTGTCCAAGTCGAAGGGGTCCTTGGGATGAGTCTTAATCCGACTTATCCTGTAAAACTTAATAACTAGATGATCTCGCTTTGACTTAATAATATAATATGAAGTCGTCACAGGTTAACCGTTGGAATTGACCCAATTAAATAACATTCTGTCATATAAACTTTGTCGCATGTCCCATTTTGCACAAGTCTACCTTGGCCGCCTAACTCCACTAGGCCACTAGGTACCTCCATGCTCTCTCTCTAGGACACCAACTTTCATTTCATATCTAATCCACCACTTGTCATGTGTCTTTTATTATAGTATAAGAAAAAGAGTTATGGACTATAGTGTACCATATGATTAACTTTATCATAAAATTAATAAAAATTAATCTACTTTCATTATTTTTAATATTAAAAAAATTAAATTAATGACAATCATGGGATTAATATAATTTTAAAAAATAACTGCGGTCAATTCACTACGATGGGCCAACAGTAGTTTCTTGAAGATAAGGTAAAATGGATAATAAAAAAATAATAATATCAGTATTTTTTTATTTTACTTGGAGGTTTTACATCTTGCTCCACCATGTTAAGGGCTAGGGTTTACCCATATAATAAATTTATAATATTTTATTAAAAAACTAAAATCTCACAGATTTTATCTCCTAGTTTATCTCTTACTAAACTTGCAACGTAGACACCACATCATAATGTAAAGTCTTGAAGTAAAAACCTATAGTACTTATATCACCGCTAATTAAAAAAGAACGATGGTACAAGTATTGCCAAGTTTTACTGTGTCCTTTACATCCTAATATAGCATCAAGTTGCAATCTAGATAAGACATAAAGTCGGATATTATTTTTCTAAGCAAAAAATGAAAATGCGAGCTTCACCTACGCACAATATTATGTGCTACAAAATTTGAAACACAACTGCCTAGAGTTATCTTTTAGGATTTTATAAAATAAAAAATACATTTTTATCTCAAGTGCTAACACGTTAGATGGGTATTGCGCATAGGTGCTAGTTGCACCTAGGCACAATACCCATCCCATGTATCAATCAATTTAAAACACAGTTGCCTAGGGTTTATCCTTAAGGGTTTTATAAAATAAAAAATATATTTTTAACTTTTTAAGTGTTTCGAATGGGTAGTGCGCATAGGTGCAACTAGAATTACTCTAAAAAAAAAATAAAGCTAATTGCACTTCAACCAAATACCACATGGGCGTACCCTAAAACCCCAAAACCCCAAAACCTTTTAAAAAACCTTGTATATATAGCAAGAGGTGGTCACTATCTCCTGTTCTCTTATCCTTCTAACAGCGCGAGAAGTACCATAGCGAGAAAAGAATAAAGTTGAACCTAAATCCAACCAACAATTTTTTTTAAAATATAGTAAAAAAATAATATAGTAAAATGAACAATCATTATAAAAAGTAAATATATAAAGAAAAGAAGAATTCAGTGTGAAATGTAGACCTTTTCTAGAGATACGTTAATCTTCTTTTGTGCATATTGCGTGGGTGCATCGCCCTTCTCTGCAAAATGAGGAACCCCACCCTTTTATTTGTGCAAAATAATATTAACATAAGTTTTTACCTCCTGTTCCCACAGGATAAGAACAATGGTACTCTCAATTACTATAAAACCCGACCCTATAACAAATAATTATCCTCAATATCATAAGAGCTGATGTGGTCTCAATGGCTCTAGCCTTATACAAAATCAGATAAGTTTAGCACAAAGCATATCTGCAAGACGGACATATGATCTTCTTCGGTTGTTACAATCCATTTCTTTTTTCCATTTAACGTATTCCATAGCGGTCTCTGGTGACTGGTTCAGCTTAGCCATTACTAATTACTAAGTTCATGTTCCGCCTTGGTTTTGTCTGCTGGTCATTGCAGCCTTCTGTGTGACGAGGAGAACTGAGTTTATTATTTGGGTTTCGGACATGCAAAGAGTGAAGTTGCAAACACTGATCGTTTCTTTAAACGTAGTTGAACGGTTATCTTCCATGTATATGTAGAAGAAAACAGAGGGAAAAGAAGAAGATCGGGAAGGTGACTCACAGGAAAGACTTTGTATCGGTTGGTGTAGCAGTTGATCAACCGGTACATGTTCATGGTTTCTGAAGACAGTTCATCGACTTTGCAAGTGAATTAGTGTTCTTATGGGACAGTTTTGGCCTCTCGATTTAGGTGAGTGTGACGGACATCCCCTCCAGTTCTCTCCAACCCCCTTCAGTTCTCTCCAACCCCTTCAATCCTCTTCAATCCCCTGCAATCCTCTCCAATCCCCTCCACTCCTCTTCAATCCCCTCCAATCCCCTCCAATCCCCTCCAATCTGGGAGAAACGAGAATGAGACGTACATTTGTTTAACATATAAAGATCGTCATCGAAATAGTTTTATGGTCCCAAATTCGCGGCCGCGGTTTTCGGAGAAAGCAGAAAGGAAACAAAATGTAAAGAGCATCTCTCACGAAAAACTTCTGTTTTTCTTTTACCACACGAAACAGTCGCAGAAAATGAAAAAAAAACAAAAGCGTCTACAGCATAAATTAAGCATCGGAGAAGATTAACTACTACGAAAACTTTCAGGAACAGCTATGCAGTTACTAATTCGCTATTGTTTTACCAAAATGAAGTGAGGAACACATCCAGACAAGTAGAGTACAAGAAAAAAGGATGCAATGTTTTGCTTATCGACAGAGGGAAAACTAGACACATGAAGACATCATCAAGGACAATCCCAAATTCAGTTCTTTTTGCCATTGAGTCTCTCAATAGCTGTGATAAGGCCATGATGAGCAATTTGCCCGTCTCCGTTAGCAATCATGCTGAGATACATTTCCTTGCACAAAGCAGCACCAGGTAAAACAACCTCGTCTTGGAGGAGACCCATCCCCAAATCCTTCAACATGTACTCTGCAACACCTCCCGGTCTGAAGTCCCTCTCGATCATCCTCATCCCGAACAGGTCCATCACCTTCGACCCCGCCGCACCGGGTGCCACCGCTTCCATAAACTCCCTCGAATCCAACCCAGCTTTCTCCGCGAATATCAACCCCTCGCTGAGTCCCATCAAATTCGCGCCCACCACGATCTGGTTCGCAATCTTGCAGCTCTGTCCGCAGCCGGCAGAGCCGACGTGGGTCGGCTTCCCCAGAATCTCGAACAACGGCCGCAGCCACGCGACCACTCCGCCGTCGCCCCCAGCGAGTATCGCTAGCTTGCCGTCGCGGGCGCCCACGTCACCACCGGACACGGGAGCGTCGACGGCCCAACAACCTTTCGCCCGCGCGGCGGCGGAGATTTCACGCGCCAGGGAAGGGTGGCTGCTCGTGCAGTCGACGAGGACCCCGCCGGCGTGAAGACTGGCGAGGGCGCCGTTTTCGGAAAGGACGACGGATCGGACATCGGAAGGGTGGCCCACCATAGTGAAGACGACGTCCGAGGCGCGAGCCACGTCGGCCGGGGAATCGGCCAGACGGGCGCCGCGCTGCTGCAGCGGGAGGGCCTTCTCTGGCGAGCGAGCGTAGACGGTGAGAGCATAGCCGGCGGCTTGCAGACGCGTGGCCATCGCCATTCCCATGACGCCGATACCGATCCATCCTACCCGAGTTTGGCTAGGGTTTATGGGTTTTGGGTATGGAGTCCCCATGACCGACAATCAGAAGCTTAATTTCAACCCTACTTCACCGATCGTCCAAACCACAACACAACACAATGAACAATGACAGAGAGCGAGCAAGAGAGAGAGAAGACACTGAATTTGTTATTCGGGTAGTTACATTGTTCATTAGGAGCTATTGGGTACAAAAAAATTGTTAGATGCCCACTAGCGGAAGAGAAAAAGTTACAAGATGGTCGATAAACATTGAAACGATTCAGGAATACAAAAAAAAACAAGGAGAGATGGACATTGAATCTCAAATATGACAGCCGCAGCAGAGGTAGAAGAAGCAGAGCATAGCGACGAGGAGGACGACCTCGAAGACGGACACGAACTTGAAGAGAACGTCGTCGACAATGGAAAGCTGAAAGTCTAATCTTTTCCACCGCCACAAAGAAGCGAGACGGAACTTCCACGGCCACGCCTCCTTGCTCATTTTCTTTATTTTGAACCAACGTTTCCCCATACGAACGAGAGAGAGAGGCCGAGGGAAGCGTACAAACAGAAGCTACAATGACCTCGGCGAATGCAACGAAGTCGATAGACGTGTGTTGCACTTATAAGGGGGAATAAAAAAGAGGCTTTTTCCAAATGTCCTCGCTTTCTTCGCTTACACGGTTTGGCTGGCCGAGGGAAGTTTCGCAGCCCAGATGTTCAGAGCTGACTCCAGTCTCGCCGTAGACTAGACGATAATATTAATCAACAATTTCTAATTCCTGAAATGGGCCAATAACTCAAAGATAATAGGATAAGGCGTCGTCTGAACTCTGAACCCGACGCCTGTGCACCAGAAGCTTTCGCGTTAATTCTAGTTCCAGAGGAAACGAGTCCGCGTTTTTTTTTTTTTTTGAGGAATTTAGAACTCGGGGAGAATTTAGGGAAGAGGGCGGAAAGAAAAATTTTGCCCTTTTACTCGTATAAAAGTGAAGTTAGTAAGATGCGCTAAAAAATGGGTGCAATTCATCTACCAAATGTTCACCCCCACTAGCTGCACGCGCTGCAGTATTTTACCATTTTTCCACTTCTAGAATTCTAGTTGTCGTTAGTGTAGAGTCTCGAAGATTTTAATTCATAATCATGAAAAGTGGGTCAACATTGATGAGAAAGTGGCACTAAAACCCCAGCTGCTTCCAACGGCTACAACTCTCACAATCCAACCGTTTGGCAACATTGATCATTGAATTACTCTCCTTTATTTGCCAATGCCAACTGCCTAGTCGCCAACGGCTCAACGTGAAATTTATGTTTTAAAACAAGTGATTCGCGATCTCTTTTAAGTTTCAAGCTTTATATGATCCCTCCGCTCTGGGTTGGTGATCAATAGAAAAAGAATAACGCTTTCGACGAGTATCTTAAGCTTTGGGAAAAAGTAAGAAAGACGAGCAGCATCGGGGGACCCGTAGTCTCCAGAGGAAGGAAGAGAGGCGTTACCTGAAAGGATTTTTTTTTTGTTTTTGTCCCTCTTCTGTCATTCACCCCCTTTTGTAGCTGGTATGACTTGTCAATGAGAAAGCAACGTCTGTGCTAATTGAAGCAGAAAATTCAACGCTTCGCTGTGCTTGAATCCGTCGTGGGGAGGAATCGGTCTTCTTATGTCTCTGTGTCCGGCCTCCGCTTGCCGAGTCGCCGGAGCCCCACAGCTAGGCTTTGAATTGGTTTTCGATTCCTTTTTTGTCCCTTGCGCCCGAACCCACAAGGAACATGTAATGGAGAACACGATCAATTACTGTGTAACGGAGTTAAGGAGACCAGATGCTTGTATCAGGTATCATAATCAAGATCAACACACTGGGGTTTTCTGAATCGAACCAGTATTTATATCACCGCTCATTTCAATTATTTTTGCTATCCTCTTACATCAGCCAAACTCTAGTAATGTCTATTAATTAGAAAATGTTAGCTGCACTTTACCCATCTGACGTAACAGCCAAACTGAAATATATACAGCTACCTAGGGTTTATTCTTATTAATTCGATCCATATGCAACACTAGTAAGCAAAATCAATCAAAATATTTCCTTGCGTCTTGGTTGAGAAAGAGGGAATAGAGAGCCCACTATGAGCCTGCCACAATACCGGCCCATTTCGTAAGATCCTTTCACACGCTGGCAAAAGGTATAATGGGCTGTTTGGTTGTTACCGGGTTCCCCTCTTTCCCGTTGTCTGCTGCTAGGAAGACTGGGGAGGACACTGCAGAAATCTGCAGCCGATCTGAGGACTGGCGGCAGGGATTCTACTGGAAGTGCATTACTTGCAGTATTTTGTAGTGTCTGAAAATGAGTGTGATCGACATTCTTACTCGCGTCGATGCGATCTGCCAGAAATATGATAAATATGACGTCGATAAGCAGAGAGGATTCAACCTCTCCGGCGACGATGCATTCGCTCGTCTATACGCTTCTGTGGAAGCGGACATTGAGGCGGCTCTCCAGGTAATTTTTCCATATTTTTTGTTTGCTTCTCCTTTGATCATTAGATCTTTCAGTGGTTTAATTTGTTCTTCTTTTAATTTAGAAAGCGGAGACGGCTTCAATGGAAAAAAATCGGGCATCTGCTGTAGCTCTTAATGCTGAGATACGACGCACAAAGGCTCGTTTGATGGAGGAAGTTCCCAAATTGCAGAGACTGGCGATCAAAAAGGTTCTTATGCATAAGACAGACAGATTTTTCAGCTTTCCTATTATAATTTGCTATCAATTTCGCTTTTTTTTTTATTTTTATGTTTTCTTATGCGCTGACATATTAGTTGCCTTTATTCACATTGCTTAACGTGCATTTTTCCGCATTTTGTGTATTTCTTTCTGGTTGCTGTCTGCTCTTGATGATCTTCCAGAATAGTTTTATCAACTACCGTTATATTCAAGAAGCGTCTTCTTGCTGTATCTGTTTATTTATTTTTGCTCACTTTCACTAGACTTTGTTCTATGGATGAAGAAAAGTTGAACATGGACTGAATTCCATATTGTGTAATAATGTGGAAATCGTAGATACTGTTCCAGTGTCTTGGAACAGAACGTTTAATACTAGAAGCACCTAAAAAATCTCGTTGACAGTGATCATCCTTCCAATTCTTGGTCCATGTGAAATGGAAGCGATACGGAATTTGCGTACCTATATGGTTTACCACATATCTCTTCAATCAGACAGAAAAATTACAAAGAGATGTACTCTTATTTTGTACCAATATTTTCTTCAGTTAGGTGCCTTTTGGTGTTTTATTCTGTTTCTCTGGTATCATTCTAGACATGCTTATTCAAATTGAAATGTGGAGCGTACCATACAGGAGAATGTGAATCCGATGCAGATTGATGGCTTGTGTGGGGATGGTCAAGGCCTCATTTGGTGGCCTTCTTAGTTTGGATGTACTGGTTGATATGTGTCATCTGCATTACGAAAAGGAAACTCCTGGTACCTTTACTCAGTCTAAAAAACATTTGAAAGATGACATTTTTTCTTGTTTTTTTTGGAAATAGGATATTTGTTAAGGAGGATGTGGCAATTAAATAAAAGGTGAACTAGCATTTGGAGTAATGTGTATAGTCACCATGTGACTGAGTTTGCTGGGTAAAACTGTATACGTAGCTTTTAGACTATCTGTTTTGGTTATGGAAGCATTATTTTCATAAGAATATGGCAGTTTTGAGCGTATCTTTATAAATGGTGTCTGTTTTAGGAGAGAGAATTAGAAGCAAACATGTTAAAGAACATTTAGAAGTAACAATATTGTGAGACAGTGAAAAGCCAATAGACCTGTTCAACGCAGTATCCGGATGTTTGGTAGCACCTTATAGTGAGCCTCTAATTAGCTCTTTGTCAAGGATGGTCAGTAAAATGAGTAGGAGTAAAGCAACGAAAAAGAGGACAGAGAATATACCAATGAGAGGAAATGAAATTGGATTCGTGGAGTTAGCAAAGGCTTAAGCAAGATGTAGGAAAAAGAGGGTTAAGGTTAATGATGATAGTGATTAGACACGATTGTTTTAGCAGCTCTTTTTGTAAGAACTGTTCCATGTAAAGTTTTCCTATGATTTATGGATGAAAGGGCTCTGACTTTACTACTTAAACTTAGGTTTATATTCTTTTCTCCTTACCTGAGATTGTTTGTCTTTCTTTCAAGTCCTTCTAAACTATCTGTGGGAAGTTAACCTGCTTTACCATTATTTCTTTTCTTCCGAGTATAAGAAAACAGTGCAGGTGTTGATGTTCCAACTTGACAGTCCTGAGCAATTGAGTCTTCTCATGATTACAAAGTCCTCCAAGAAAGTAACTTGATTACCTAGTCTTGAAACCAGCTATTATCAAGCAAAGCATTGTTAAAAGAACAGGTCATAGCTTAAGTTGAAAAGAGATTTAAAGAGCATGGTTGAGAGTAGAAAATTTTGACAAACTATTTTATCAACGGAATTGATAGGTTGGATGGGTGACGGCCAACTATAGGATAGGTCTAAGAGCTTAGCTTTCCACTTTCATTCGAATTCAGTGTTTTTGGAGTATTGCCTGGGTACATAGTGGTAGCCTCTGGTTGATTTCAGAGTTCCGTATTCTGAAGGTAAATTCACATTTGCAGGAAGTCATAGTTGTGCCATCTTCTTTGAAACAAAATCTAACGACACTCCCAAAATGCTGGAAGGCATCTGTTTTCCATAGAAAAAAACTGAATCTTGTCAAAGACTTTCCATTAACCTGCTCTCATTATTCCCACATCACCAAATTGAGTTGAATCTAAATTGACCTAGGAAGGGGCAGAATTTAAAAGCTTTGAATGTGATCTTTGCTCTCTGCCTGTATTCTGCTTGATATTTTCTTGGTTTTCGGCCATTAGGATGCTGAATTGGGTTCTTCTTTTCTAAGCTTGTGCTGTAATCTACTTTTTTTTTTTATTTATATACTCATTCAAGTTTTTTTTCTGACATTTTGGTAATACATATCGTTGCTGAAATAGTTGATAATCGTAGATTTTTTGACATTTATTCTCATAAAATATTGTGTCATTTATTTGAAAGTCATATGATGGTCCTTCATGTCCTAGATGAACAATATTTAAGTGGGTAAGATCCTCATTGGTCATATGTAAGCGTATATGTAAATTCACAGGTCAAAGGGCTTTCCGGAGAAGAACTTGCTGTCCGCAATGATCTAGTTCTTGCTTTGCCTGAGAGAATTCAATCAATACCAGACGGCGCTGCTACTGGAAGCAAGAAAACTGGAGTTGCTGCTTCAGGTTCTCGTACAGAAATCAGGTTCAACTCAAATTCAGGTGACCGACCTAACAAAGTCGTAGTTTCATGTTATCATTTCTTCTTTATAGAGTTCTACTTTTTCGTTTCTTTTTTATATTATTTTTTAAATGGTATAGGTTACTAGTTTTATTTATCTGATTTTGCATTTTCATTCGATAATCACTAATCTTTTGCTTGTGCTATGATTTAAATTTTTTGTAGATGGAAGGTTTGACAGTGAATTCTTTCAACAAACTGAAGAATCAAATAAATTCAGGCAAGAGTATGAGATGCGTAAGATTAGGCAGGTATATTCTATGTCAGTTTCGTATTTCTTTTCTCTTCAATTAAGAATAGCTTTTCAGACATGAGCTTGCCGGACATAGTTTTAATGGAGCTCACTAACGAATCTGGCTCTATATTCCTTTTGGTGCATAGAACCTATCCCTTTCTTGATAGATCTCATACCAGTGTCGTGGCAGGATCAAGGCTTGGATACTATAGCAGAAGGACTGGATACGCTAAAAAATATGGCGCATGACATGAATGAGGTTTGGCTTTTATGTAGCTTAATTCTGTGGTAATTTGTGATCTTACTGACCCTGGAAGTCATAATGTTTGACGCTGTACAGGAATTGGACAGGCAAGTGCCTTTGATGGATGAGATTGATGCAAAGGTGAGGACTTGTTTTTTGGTTGGTTTTGTAAGCTGGCAAGTGACAAAGTTTTTAAAAATTGCTGTCTCATTATTTTAAAAATTGCTGCCCTTTTTCACGACTTGCTTCTTTGTCCTTTAGGATTATGTTGTGGGCTTATATTTTGCACCACTTGAGATTTTTTATGTAATTATTTTCTTGTTGATGTTGTCAGGTGGATAAAGCCAATGCAGATTTGAAAAATACAAATGTGAGGCTGAAGGAAACAGTTATTCAGGTAACAAAGTTTTTTCCTGTTCTGCAAATCAGAACTGCTAAGTAAACTTTGACGTCTGCTTTTCATAGCATTTGTAGCTCCAGATGATGCATTTTGTTGCTTGTATCATGCTTATGACTCTGTCTAATTTTTTTGCAGCTCCGGACAAGCCGTAACTTCTGTATAGATATCATTCTGTTGTGTATAATCCTGGGTATTGCTGCCTATTTATACAAGTATGCCTCTTCTCTACTTTATTATTTTGATTTTTGATTTATCATAAGTTGCAGAGTAATGATTCTCAGAGATCGTCCCTTATTGCAGTGTATTGAAGAAATGACATGGTAGAAGGCTTTTGTCGCTGCATGCGTGGTTTAGGATGTTTGCTGTTGTTTCCCAGAACTTCAGATTAATCCGCGTGTGTATTCTTTTCAATTTCATGGCTTTTTTTTTTTTCTTTCCAAAACTTGGATCCTCATTGTAATAAACCGGAATGGCAAATCATTTATGCATATTGTGTACTTCTATTGTAATTTGTGACCAATTATTTGCAGGTTATCTTTGAAGAAAGAAATGCCTGGTAACTATGACCTATTTTAAGTTGTGGGTTTACGGATTATCTTCAAGAAACCCCTTCAGAGAGTTAGTACGACTGACAATTTTTTCCTATTGGATGTCTCCCAACTAAGAGAGTAATAAATTTTTGGAGTCGAGTGTTTTTGCTTTTCTGCCATCTGGAGAGGAGCAGGTCCGATCCTTCGGAAACTCAGTCTCGATACCTTCTTCTGGAGAACCAACCGTGACGCATATGATCCACGTCGAAGTCTGGGCAGTAAATGGTGTTTGGGTCATTGAACTCGGTAAGAGGAAAACTGATTGGGAGTTACGATAGGAAATTCAACAATGTCCTTGAGACAAGAACAACTTGCTTCCAACTTTTGCTCATACGATCAAAGCAGGATAAGTTATTTATCGCTTAGACAGGGAATGATATTTTTACTCCACACTATCTTCGAACTTGCTCTTTTTATTTGATATATCAGAAAGAGGTGCCTCGGGGCTCAAGCTGTTCGCCTGTCGGAGGCTCTCCCGTATAAGATACCTGCAGGAAAAGTTTCCTTTTGAATCTAGAAAAGCTAAATCTAGCTTAATGATATTTTGGTTTGTGGTATCCCAGTTAATGGCCGTCAAAACTGGTTATGGTTCGTCTTTTCTTGCTTACGGAGGGGATTCCTTGCTACATCCGCTTTAATGCAGTCGGTGCCAGTGGATTGTCAGGGGTCCAACTCCTTACTAATTTTAAACAGGCATGTCGCATTCGCCTGGGGTGAATATTGAATGAAGCTCACCCGCTGAATGCACTTGGAAGTTGGAACTATCAATGGCCATGGCCAAACTGTAACGTGCATGAACTACAGCTTCCATTATATGTGCCTGGCCTCTGGACCAGGAAAAAGTTGGCAATCATTCATATCTAGGGGGCTAATGTGATGGCTGGGGTGAACCCCAAAGTGGCACTCCTCTTAATTAATGAGTGCGGTGGTCAATGGCAACTGGCAACATCTATTGATTTTGATTGCCACATACTTGTATCTTTTGCTAAAAAAGCGCCATGGCAGCCCTGTACCTGTCTTTGGTAAATTGATCCAGCTTATCAATATCAGCTGGGCAGGACAAGTCTCCAAGTAAGTTTGGTGGAGGAAGGGAAAAGGAGAAGGGTGTCCTGTTCTTGACGGGGAGGAGCAGGTCAAGAAAAATCCGGGGGGCACGTTCACCAACTTTTCAAGTTAGGAATTAGTCGGAACGATTAATTGGCTATGAAAGAGATGCCTGTTCGTTTCGTTAGTACGTTGAGGGGCGGTACCAGCCATGTACGGCAATTAGTCAGTCGTGACATGATGGAGCGTCGAACAGGTCGATATTCCAATGCGTTATCGAGAATTTACTTCATTATAGACCACTCAACTTTTGGTCTTGGTCCTCTTCTTCCTCCGTTCAAGATCCTCCCTCTATAAACGTATTCACATTAGTAATTTGTGGAATTCGGAGTCCAGAAGTTTCTGCATCGGTAAACTGTTTGATTGAAGTAACCGAAACGCTCAAGCAGTGGTAGTTTAATACGCACCACTCACCAGGTGTGTTCCATTGCCGGTTCATCCTAAGCGTGGGAGTGGCTACAGTAGGTCCATTCATCTTCCTCCTCCACGGTCCCCCACGTGGCTTTGAAATGGCGAAAAAAGCAGGAGCCGACTAGAGATAAGAAGGCGCCAATTCATCCATCATGAATGAAGACAAGACTACCCGGGAATGAACACTCCAGAATCTAATGGCTGCTGCTGGCCTCTGCAGGTTTTTCCGTGTACTGCGCCCGGCAAACCCACACCAACGTCTCCCCTGATGATGATCTCTTGTGAGTCCAACCCACAATGATACTGCGGCGTCTTCTATCTTTGTGTAGTGGTCGTTGGCCTCGGCTGACGACACCGAACTATAAGGTCAAGGAATAATCATGTCCACGGATTGGAAGGAATGAAGAATGCACTATTATAATACTGCCTCATTGCTTTGTTTCTCTTGGAAAGTAGACCTGCAAGCTCGTTCCATTGGGATTTGGGTCCGCGTGGACTTATTCAACTGAATCGATTCCTGGTAATAAAACGTCTGATACCTGGCCTCCTCGATCGCTAGCTCCACAGTCGCCAATAATTGAAGCGATGAATATATAGTGAAATTGAAGAACCCAAATCCCAGTCATCTGGGTATAGCTAGCTGTTGTATCATATGCCGATTATGTGTTCGAGGAAATCATTGCAGAGAGAGTAGCAGCAGATTTTAAGGCGTGGATGCTGCGGCCTGGAATGAAAAGCTCCCCAGTGGGGAACAAAAGAGTCCGCACTCTCCCTTCCTTGACCGCTATTGAGGACGAATCATCCCTTAATCTTTTGTGACCATTATCATATATACAACAACAACATTCCAAATCCCTTCATTATCGCAAAAGAAATCAAGTCATGATGAACACGAAGAAGGGTTAAAGCATTCGGAAAGGCGCATTAGAGTTAGTAGAACTGTTTCTCAGCCATTTGAATGGATCAGACATGTAAAAGCTCAAGTACTGATTGAAAATACAAAAGGGGTCTTATATATTATAAATCGAAACATCCGAGGCCCTGGTTGTCATTTAAGGTTAATTCTTCTGGTTCAAGAACATTGAATCAAATGACGTCGGTCAAAGGGGTAAATTCAAAAAGAGCTCCGAATATCCGCCTTTCACTGAAAAGGTGGGCCAAGAAATGCAACCCGGGTACGTTTCTTTTAATCTTTCACATTCATCTTAGGATCATTATATTTGATATGATGTCCTTGTCACATGAAAATGTTTTCCTTGAGCAGCTTTTTCCAGTTTCAGACATGGACTTATCTCTCACATTCACCTTCTCCCATCCGTTTTCCCTCCGGATTTGGTAGGCTGAGGATTAGATCTTGTGAGACCCACGACAATGGTGAGAAATTAAAGAGTTATATCTACAGCCATATGGCGTGGCGAATTGACGAGGCCCTACTGCCTTGTACAACTTTCTTAACCGCACCCACCAACGAAAAAGGTGACAAGGACCACCTCCTAATTCCACAGCCCAATTCATTGGAGCCATTCCATTCAATTCAGCTCTCCCAAAAAGCTCAATCATTTTCACCCTTTTCTCCCTTTAGAACAGCTCTCCTCTCGCTCTGTCCCCGTGGACGAATGACAATAATATTGGAGGGGGCAGCCGCCTGCGTCCTTATGGGACCGCCCTTGAATGACCTTAGCCTAATTAATTTGTACCGATTAGGTGATCCGTCTCTTCGTTTTTTGTGAACATAAATTTTGGGCGGACGACCGGAATCTGAAATTCCCCAGCTTCCATCTTTAATTCTGTAAACATAAGTAATTAACGCCACCTGTTATGGATTAATTCTAACCACTCAAACGGACTATATATATAAGTTGGTCTCTTTCCTTGAAACTAATCATTTGATCATTGAAACCCACCACACAAATCCGGTGTGAACTTGCTCACTACGTACGGAGTTCTATATATATATGTATATACATAGTTTAAATATTATATGGGAGGCACATCGACCCCTTAATTAGGACGTTCTGCAGTACTCCCACAAAATCTTAATTAGAAGATGGCCAAAGTCAAAAGTACCATCATCTCTTATATATGGTGCCTTTATTTATTGAACATTAATCCTAATTATTTACCTGAGTATGTGAAATCATCAGCATATCAAGGAAGAATAAACTAAAACATAAAAATAAACATCTGAGAATACTACGTCAGAAGCAGTCATGGCGTCGTTATAATTGTATGGAGAAATGAATCATATATAATGTATAGGGTCGACATCGGGTAGATGGCAATTAGAGATCTAATTTTAAAATCCTCAGAGAAGACTATTCTGGGGAATAGGTGAGGTGTGTTTGCGGACTCCTGATCAGCTCAGTGGGATTAGGGGTAGAAGGGGACGTTGATTCTCTTGGGACACCCTGCAGTCACAGACGCTTGATTTGAAGGGGTGAAAAAAGTGGACTAGCAATATCCTTGTTTCCTTTTGAAGACATCAATGCTTCCAAGTCCAACCACGATATATCCCTCAACTTGCCCCCTCTAAAAGACAGAAAGTTGAAGTAGATGAACTTATATATTCTAAAGTCTATAAAGTTTGTTGTGACCAAGTCAAGTCACCTCTCTCTCTCTCTCTCTCTCGATCTCTATGATTCTTTCTTTTATTTTAAATTAATCGACCATCTTATAAACTGGTCCTAACTGAAATTGACTGGCAAAGAGCTTGCTGCAGGGAACTGGCCCGAGGATTGAGTCAACTTGGTTCATTTAAAAAAGTTCTAGCATCCATAACTTTAGTCATCTATGTGATTGTTTATGCACCTCTTGTATTCCTGGGGAACATTAATTATCAGTAGATGAACATATAGTGGGAGTTGATACATAAATATTCTACGCTTATGACCGCGTGAAAGAGTCCAACTTCTTTTCTATTTGAACAAAGATCAACTCAGCCTCGATCATTTCACACTGAAATCTCTTTCCAGTTTTTCACATCTGTGACAGCTGATCAGCCTCCATCTGTTTAGATTATAATTCTAGAAACCTAACATTCCAAACATAATTTCCAGCTAAATTATGGAAAGGAAAAGTAGTAGAGAAGAGCAGCAACGCTAGCTAGCTATACAGATCTCTCAAGCTTTAAGAAATTAACCCACAAGAATAGAATTCGGAAATGCGGTATTAATTTGGAAGGCACAGGTTTTGATCTGGACCAGCTATACGCGCGACTGATCGGCATGCTCGTCAGGCGTCCGCGCGTTCACATCTCTTTTAGAGCACTAGATCAGGTCGACATGCCACATTGCTGGCCATCAAATGAACAGCTAGTCTTTATGTACGTAAAATTTACATTTACAAATCAGTATTCAGTACCCACAAGTAACCGACCGCGGTGGACGTGGATGATGTATAAAAATCGGCTGATCAAACCGAAACTTGTTTTGTTTTTTTTCTTTTAATTTATTTTTGTTCCTTTGTTTTGTTTTGTGAGATGCTTGCTTGGCTACTGCTCGCGGTCCATGTCTGGGGTCCGGGTCTGCAGCTGATAAGAATTGATTTGCCTGAAGGGGGTTGGGGAGGTGGGAGATAAAGGTCACCAGTAAGGGTTGGTTGTTTGGGCCTTTTTGGTGTCACTACTTTCTTCGTTGTTGTCCCTTTTCACGATCATTCAGAGGGGTCGACGTCACGTAAGATTCCTCTTCTTCCTCTTTCCCCAGTCTCCCTCATGCATAGACCTAACAAAAAAACCTGCCCTCCTTCACTGATGGAGACTCGTGCACAGCCAAAATACCATTACTTACCATGGAAAGCGCCAACAAAGGTCCACAATCTCATGCTCTTTATATAATCCTCCACCAAAAGTCGTACCTCTTAAGCAACCTCCCTTTCTCCCCCAGATCTCACCGTCTTCTCCCCTAGTCTTCTCATCCTCACATTGAATCCATTATTGCATACAATCAATACGTATATATATGGTACTCATACTCCTTACTCATTTACTCCATTTTCATTAAATATTCTACTAATTAATTTGTAATTGAATTCAGTACCCTTTCGTCTTCCAATCGAGACATGCATTTGATCAAAGTACGTACTCATCTTTTAAATAATTTGGTGCAGTAGTACTGAACGGCTTTCCTGTTCTTTCACAAGCAATTAAGTACATTTTAAACTCGGTTACTGCAGGTAAATAGAGCCGGTCTAGTACTACAAATCATGTATATATATACTCTCCTTTCATACTAATTGTCATCTTCACCTCTTAATTAGAAATGGGTCAAGACAATAGATCACTACTTATATATATACTGTTTGTCTATGTTAGTTATTGGGAAATCTGGACGTGAACCAAATTAGCTAGAGACATTGTATACATTTACAACTCGTACTGGTCGTATCGTCGACGTGAAGAAGGCAGCTTCGTCTCGGTGAAGTCTGAAAGCAGCAACGATTCACACACCAACCATCCGTTCCTCCTCCACCACCACCTCAACCCGTCCTGGCGTACATGTGCCGGAATACAGCAGGCCTGTTGGCATCATGAATATATATTTCCAGTCTTCCAGACCCTTGTCTTCTTGCGCCCAGTCAAAGCTCCTCCCAAAGTAAAAGCTACATAAGACAAGCAGGAAGAAAACTGCAGTGGAAGCTTATATTACAGGAGTGAGAGAAGCGTGGGCTCAGTATTTTAAGATAAAAGAGAGGAGTTGTCCGCGGAGAAATGCGGAAAAATGTCAATCAAACACACCTGTGTCGCTCAGCATCGAAGCTGGGACTCGACTGGAATCTTTGCAGAAACGGCAAAAAGAGAAGCCAGATAAAAAAGAAACAATAAAGCTGGGATATCGAGTTCGAAGAGCGAGAGAAGTTAGAACAAACTCGATCCCGACTAGCTAGCTCGCTTATAAGTGTGAAAGACGATTGAACTCTCTCCAATTCGGGGTCCAGAAATTAACAGGAACATGCATGTTCCTCCCTTGATGTCAGATCTGCACCCCGCGGTATCGGCAACACAGGCAACACTACTGTCTCTGGCACCCTCTTTTAGAAGACGCGTTTCGCAACCCCACATTCATTTCCGCGTATTGGGAGCTGAAACAGGGAAAAAAAATAAAAAAAGAATCCTGCTTGTTTCTAATTTCGTTAAATTTTCTGATTTGGATTGACATACGGCTATAAGCAGCTACCCAAATTAACGTGGAGCAATTAATCTGAACTTCCACTAGCTACCGTTTGATAATATATATTATGCAATAATATTACACCCTGTTTTGTACAATATATGCCTAGAACTTAGCCATGTGGTTATCTTGATTACTCTTGAATCTTGATAGGAATTGATGCCATTCTCCGGCAAAAAGGGTTAATATATAATCAAGGAATGGTCCACCCTAGCTAGAATTGTTCCCGGATCAATCACGATCAGCACTGTTTCCTCTTCTCGTGGTTGCAGTGTGGAGCACGAGGTAGACGGCAAAGCAGCACTAGCATATCTGTACACATTTTAATTGAAGGAGTTCCCGGATTTGGTTAACTCAAACGTCAGAAGGCTACCCACATATGATCAGTTGATTATGGGTCGGAAACAGCCTGGGGACAGTGCTGCTGTTTCAGATGATCAGTCATGTTTAATATGCATTCAAGATTCTTGCTACAAACAGGCAAAAGGGTTAATTCACACTGCCATCGTCGCACCCCCATCAATCAGTCTCTAGAACGTAGATCGAATATATGAGCTAGCTAGTGTATGACTTATAATGAAAGGATGCATGTATACTCTTTTAAAATATTATTGGAAATACCATGAGTATGATGCTGCCATTTAGTCCACAAAACCCAACCCCATGTTCGGCCTTTTAATTAATTACCTGCAGGGTCAAGTAATACGATTCAAATTATGACAAACTCACCTTTTGGCATTATTATTGTTAGGATGTAATTTTCATTTTATTCTCTCTGTCTCGTATACATTGTCTCCTTCTTCACTTCAAAGCCTATCCAGGGTTTGATGAAGAGGAGGTAAAATTTGAAGTTTCTGGAATTCTGATTAGGGTTTTGCAGCAAATTATTAGTATCGAGTTGATCAGGAGGCCGGAAACGTGCTGACCAGAAGGGGCGTCAGTACGATGCCGACGTGGTGGAACAAGGGGCGCGTCCCCCACGTGACAGTCATCTTCAACTTCAGTCAAAAGGGGCTTTGCGATTCAAGACACGTGTCGGAGGATTTCACGATGCCCGATCGTTTGAAACATTGACCAGAAAATGGGGCCAAGGGAGACCGGCTACAGCCGGTGGTGAATGCTGACTCACCCTGAAATCGAAGGACTTGGGCCGCTTGGACGACGACGACTATTCAAATGAGTAAACACTAGAAAAGCTTTCAAACCCCTCCCATCTTGTTCTTCCTCTTCTCCTTCTTCTCTCTCTCTCTCTCTCTCTCTCTCTCTCTCTCTCTCTCTCTCTCTCTCTCTCTCTCTCTCTCTCTCTCTCTCTCTCTCTCCTCCTTTCCTCGGCAATAAAAACAAATCTCTCTTTCGAGATTCAACCTTCACTCGCTCTCTTAATTTTCTCTCTCGTTGTTCTCTAATTCTCATCCTCTTCCCTTCTTCTACTTCTTCTTCTTCCACTTCTTCCTCTTCTTCTGCTTATTCTTCTTCTTCCTGGCTGTTAGTGCTACTGCTTTCGCTGTAGTACTCAATATGTCTCATGATAATACAGATCACTCTGGGCACCATGACCACCACCACATCGGGTTCTCGTACTCAAACATGCCATCGCTCTACACGACCCAGGCCTCCACTGGACCGCCGGAGTCACAGATCATGAGTAGAGACCTTCTTCATGGGTTCGATCCCTCTTACTTGAGCTTCACCGACTGTTTACAAGGATCCATGGATTATGGCACCCTTGTCAGAGCATTTGACTTGTCGTGCTCCTCCTCGGAAGTTTTTAATTCGATCGACGGCGGGGCCCCGGCGACCGAGACGGTGGAGTCCGGTGGGGCAACCGGTGGGACCCCGGTCACCCCCAATTCTTCGGTCTCTTCGTCTTCTACGGAGGCAGCAGCGGAAGAGGATTCTGGGAGAAGCAAGAAGGATCAACAGCAGCCTAAAGGTCCCGAGGATGGCGTGGATAATAAAGCCAAGAAAGTGTAAGTTATTGGTTCATACTTAGCTTGATACATATATAGCAGATATATCGACGGAAGAATTTAACTAGTTGTCTAATTGAAGCCGCCCCCTTGGTTTATTAATCTGTTCACCTTAATTCGTTTTCTGTCTTATCATCTTACCTTTTTTCTCTTCTGTAAAAAGGAGATGATGGGGTTCTGGTTTTTTTCGTTTTCTTTTCCCATTATCATCTCTCGCTCCCACACGGAACCAGTTCAATTTTATGGTTTGGCAATCTGATAAAACTTTTAGCTGCCGATCTTCTTCTTGGTGCTCCTTCCGTCAAAGTTATGGAAAATCTGATTTTTAATTCCATCGTTCTGTTCTGATCTCCACTTTCCATTTAATGTAGCCACTACTAATTTGGCCGTTGTCATTCGGCACTCATGATCAGGTCCTCCCGAGTTTTACTTGTATCTCTGATCTGCACCATTAATCGCTTTATTAGTGCAACACCAGTGTTGATATTCATGCAAGAAAACCCTAAATTTTCGGCATTGCATCAGTTAGCAGTAGCTTGTCCTTGCTAGTTAATTTGAGGAAAAAATGGGTATCACTTCTTACGAGCTGATCACAATATTACAGGAACAAGCCGAGGAAGAAAGGAGAGAAGAGGCCCAGAGAGCCTAGATTCGCTTTCATGACAAAGAGCGAGGTAGATCATCTCGAAGACGGATACAGATGGAGGAAATATGGCCAAAAGGCAGTAAAGAACAGCCCTTATCCCAGGTAACTAAGTTAATAATTAATATTGCATCAAATTAAACTTGTATCGTGCATTTAGTCGATCTGCAATATCTACATACGATTGCACAGTAGGTTCCATTAGCTAGCCATGAAAAGTTGTGACTCCTCTTGATATATATTAGTTTTGCACGATCGTCTCCTAAGCTCCGGCTTTCTCGTTGGGAAAAAGCTTTCCTTCAACGGAGAAAAAATAAAAAATGTTCGATACGGCCATTTTTCCTTCTTCCCGACTATACAGACCTCCTTGCTGCTCAAGAGTCAAGTCCACTTGACAAATCTTTGCCCAGAATGTGTATTCACTGAACAAAAGAAATATCAATGACGGGGGCAACTGTTTTTCCCAATATTGCAGAAGCTATTATCGTTGCACCAGCCAGAAGTGTTCCGTGAAGAAGCGAGTGGAGAGGTCTTACCAGGATCCATCCATAGTGATCACAACATACGAAGGCCAGCACACCCACCAAAGCCCCGCCACGCTGAGGGGGAACACCACCGGAATGTTGGGCTCGTCTTTACTCACTTCGCCACCACCGGTTCAGAATTTCCACCAACAACTACTCATGCAGGTCCCCGATCATCCTTCTACCCTCCACGGCGCCGGCGACAGTACCAGTGCTGCTGCTGTTACTTCCATGTATCTGCAAAATCTAAGTACTCCTCTGCAGCAGATGCAGTTCCAAGACTACGGCCTTTTGCAAGACATGGTGCCCACCTCTTTCCACCATATGCAACACCCATGAAGCTAGGTAGCTGATCAGCAGACCGCCTCCTCTTCTCGTACTAGTGTACATGTACTAAGTTTTCTTTTTAGGTTGTTTTTTCCCCCCCTTCCCTTACGTGAACATCGAACGATACTAGCAAGTATATTGTATCTCGAGCATTAAATTCATCTCTGACTTGTGGAAGCTTGATGAGTAGCCATTTTCCGTTTGCTTATATGAAATTAATGGGAGCATTGTAATGGAAGGGGAAAGCTTTCTGTTAGCCGTAGCCTATTAAGGCAGTGAGTATTTATGTTGAAGCAGATGGGTCGATAAAGGGGACATGAATGGCGGGTATTATTAGAGCACTGCATGCTTTTGCTTCCACTGGGTTTTAATGCATGGTTTGTTTCATGAAAGTGATGGTACTACCAGTTAAGGATTTGGAGGTTGGAAGATACCATGACTGGTTTGGGTCTGGTTTGGAAAGCTAGGATTCTCGTGTAGATGCTAAAGCGCGTAAGGACTTATGGAGGGCCGTACAAATTAAAGAACCCTAAACTTGGTATTTATGTATCATCACCCTCTGTCAGACTAGGTCATGGAGTCGTAATGATATGGGGTAATTTGCTTTCAAGTTCTAAAAAACCAAATGCTTCTTAGCCTGAACTAAACCTGGCCGAGATCAGTGAAGGCCTGTCTCATGTTCTAAATCCAATCAAGCAAATAAATGCTCTGTGGTAGCTGTTTAATGAAAACTGAACGGCAGTAGTTTTACATTCAATGTCAATGATCGGAAGTCCTCCCAAACGTTAGTTAGGTCAACTATTTTTAACCTTTTCTTTAATTTTTATTTGTTGGACTTGTTGTTGTAGCTAGTTTCTGCTTTTCTGGGCTACTGGATTCCCACGGAAGGCGCTGACCGTTTTCAGGGCGGTATCCCACTCAATTTTCCCAACTGCCCCCAGTCTCTCTGTTGTTATATTGTTACCCTTCTCTTCAGAATCCAATGTTTATCAGTTCTTCCCTGAATTATATAAATACATAACCCTTTCGCACTTCATCTGGTCCTTGGGTTCTCTCATAGAAAAGGTTTCGTCCTGCAGCTTAAACCCATATGCAAGACTAGATACTAAACCCACTCAAAAGCTATAAAAAGCACAACCGCCCTCGTGAACTATGCATGAAAGAAGTGACAAGTGAGAGAGAGAGAGAGAGATGGAGAATTTGTATTGATTACCAAAAAAATAAAAAAGAAGCGACTACTCCGTTATTTACTTTATATGCATGCATGTGGGGAACTTCTATTTTAACAAGGGCGTCAAACGCCAGGCCTTACGTTATAGTGCTGAAGTTGCATAATTCTTAAATCGGAGGCATATCACTTGCCGGCCCTTCAATCAAGGTGCTCAAATTATGATTATTCCTTCCCTGCAATTTTTTACACCCATGATAGCCGAGGATATCATCTCCCCGGAATCTAGATTCACCTACTACCTATTTCCTCATTAACCTATGGGATATCTGGGCGTATTTTATATCGTACGTATTGAATCTTATCCAAATTTCTAGCACGATTAGATTTCCTATCTCTACGTCTACGAAGATATCTTGACTATCCTCTCGGCGTATTATATAAAACTAAAACTATTATATATTATCATATAATTCGCCGAAGTTTCCCGCCTGAATAAACTTCCGTCTTATATAATTCCACGAAACTGCCTCACCCAGTATAAAGTAGTAATACTATATTCGGACTGGACAACAATTATTCATTCCTTTCAGTTTTTTTAACACCTGAACTAATTTTTTTGTCTCATGGATATAACTAATCGACTCGACAAATGTTAACTAAGAACAACTTTCAGCAACTTTGCTTCAAATAGTAAACTAGGGGCGAAACCACCCTTAAGTACAGACAATTATTGAATCAGTTTTCTCAGTTTGGATTCGTGGTGAAACGAATTACTTAGTCTGATGGATTGATTTCTTAGTCTAGCATCTGACGAGGGTAAGTGGTTAACTTGTACAGATATTAACGACGGAGTGGAGTACTAATTCGTTATTCTTCTATATATGTTGGTGGTGGATTCTGACCAGAAAGATGCTATTCGAAGCTCTACAACTGTTAGAAACGATGGCTTTGCCATTTATTGCTTCCAAGATCTTATGTTTTTGAGAGCGACGTCCCACTCTTTTGATGCAGGGAATCAATATATCACGTTCTATGGCTTCAGGACGCTGTACCAGGAGAAGTATTCATGATTGTTTGGATTGATCATTTTGAAACACAAGCTTGTAGTGCCATATATCTACAAGGAGCTCCCCTAACTTTGAGCAGCTAGCACTTTTATCTTTTCCAGTCAGAATAATTGGAGGTGCAACTTGGATGGTTCCGATCAGGTACTGAATTCGTGAAAGAATTGACATCTTATGTATCTGCAACGAGCTCCCATCTCCCCGAAGATGTATATGTCATATCCATCGACCGACACTGACACATTGTTCCGTGCTTGTGTTACATATTCACGAGCATTTTGATTGTTTCCCAGAACGGAAGTGGGGTTCATTTCAGCTTTCGGCGAACAGAAAGCTACTTAATTCCGGAGTCCGCCAACAATATGGTATGTCCAGAGTTTTCCACGAGGATTCTGGAACAGTAAAACGTGGTTAAATTTATCTAGAATGTTAAAGGGAACTGCACCACTAGTTACTATCACTTTGCGTGATTTAGCAGTATTCCTCTTATTGACAGTAGTGCCATTTTGATAGTAGTTTGATATAAGACTTAATTGCTATTCGGGGGTCGATTAAACAAAAGGCGCATCATTAATTGACTTTAGTTTCACATTCACAACGTTAATATATAGAGAAATCAAACAGAAAATGACTGCGACTTACTTCTCTCTTTTTCAGATTTTTAACAATTGTAACACAACTTGATCCTTTTTTTTAGGTGAAGAGTTTGAAGCAGTCTTTGTGGAACGGAAGCCAGGAGTTGTAGTAATTTCCCACACGGTCGATCGACGCCGTAACAAAAACGTCCGCATGCTTACCGACATGGAAGAGTTATCCCCACACCCATATTTTCCTTGTGTGTCAGAATCTCCATTCTACGGAGAATTAAGTGTTTTGACGTTCAAAGCCCGCGGTAACGTGCGAGCGAGTTCCAAATATTCCATCGTGGAGACTTGCGCGCAAACCCAGTTGTTTCTGATGGAATTATCTTGGGCAAGTGGACAAGATTAGAGCGTGCACCTTCAAAACTCGATCAAATTGGCAGAGAAGTACTGCAATATGCGTGCGGAAGAAGACGCGTTTTAACTTTCACTTCTTCTGCAAACAGATACACGAATATGACGGAATGGAGAACTCAAAAATGTTCCACAGGCACGCGAATCCCTGAAAACCGATCGAGCACACGCTACACAAGGGCGGCAAAAGTACGAGATCGAACCGGCACCTTTGGTCTCAATATATTAACCCAGCTCCTAAGTGAGCCCGGATTAAGTTGATATCAGTTAGGCGGATTGGATCATCTAATAGTAGTTAATATATATTAATTATCGATATCTCAAAGAAACCAATGTCCACGGACGGTGAAACCGCCATGCCATGAAAACATAGTTGACAGAC
The DNA here is from genome assembly GCA_022405105.1 of Aristolochia contorta. Lineage (NCBI taxonomy): Eukaryota > Viridiplantae > Streptophyta > Magnoliopsida > Piperales > Aristolochiaceae > Aristolochia > Aristolochia contorta. The sequence continues at coordinate 3,890,704 of CM039667.1, read as the reverse complement.
ATGAAGGATTGAACTCTTGAGTTTATGATCTGGTCTGCAATTCTTAAAACATGCATATATAATTAAGAGGAATCAACTCCCTCCACGTTCAGATTTCAGCAACATCCTTAGATATATAGTAAAAGATAAACCATTAGGGAGGGTGGAACAAGTTACCCACCTAATCCTAAGAGCCTAATTCAAAAGCCTAAGCACTATGGAAGCCTTCCACATCGGCGTTTTGGCGGCTACTAACTAATTAATCACCGGGTCCACCTCAAACACTAGATAATATTATCAGATATCTGCTGTTTTTTAAAATTCAAGATTTTATATTAACTAATTTCAGGGGGCCCACGAGTTGCTTCTACTGGTACGTAAAGGAGGTTCCCATCCATCAATCTGATGATCTAGCTATGATCTCCTCGTTTAGGCCGGCTTCTAAGCTAGGAAAGGGTCATTTGGTTGTTCACTGATGTATCATCTACATAATCATAAAATCCACCACCTAATTCCGATGGGAAATGGACGATGTTGACACCCACACCCATTGAATCCCAAAACCTTGCTCAAATGGAAAATATCATACTACTGTATTCATTAGTGGTTGGAGCATGGAGAAAATGAACACTTGAGGGTAAATGGTTCGACTTTTGGGTGCAATTCTCGAAAAAGTGTTGAACTTAACGAGGAAGCTCTATAGAGAAATGAAAAAATTTAATAAGGAGTGGAGAAGTAAGATTTTGCGGCGGGCAGGCATGCGACTGGAAGATCGTCTTCTTCCCGTCTGACCCACTGCGTCTGCCATGTGATCCGCACGCAGGGCATGTGTGATCCTTCTTATTTCGTTCTTCTGTTTATGATCTCTAATTAATCTCAAGGAATTATTCCGGGGCTGTGAGCGACGTATACTGTACGCACGATCAATTACATTTTGAAATTATAAAAAGGGAAATACGCCTGCAACTGGGTGGGTTCTCATCTCTGATTGCTGAGGGCCGAAGCTGGAAAGTAAAAATTAAGAAATGGGTGGACGATATTTTTATATTCAAAGTTCAAACTGTTGCCTCCGGTTGAAGGGGGTGAGATGATGGGGAATGAATGGGAAGAGGCGAAGGGTAGGGGCTGAAAGAGATGCGAGCGTCATCCACTGAGTAAATTGAGGGGTTAGCTATCAGTCAATTGATTAGGTTAGCCTAGCTAAACCCACCACTTTGAAGGACAACCATCTCTCATTTCGCTCCTCCGGTAACACCACGGGTCAGCAGCACGGACGGATATACGATTTCTGGAATGTTATCTTTTCTTAGAACAGCTTTGCAGAAACAGAGTGACATTCGGACCGTCTACTCAAAGACACTTGCCTCCCAAAGCATTGCTTACAAATTTGGTCTGATGTTCGGCACAATCGTCCTGGCCAGTAACTTCTAGTCTGCATCAGTTCATATTCCTTTTATAAGACTAATTTCATTCGCGGGAATCCCATGAGAAGAAGACGATCACGAAAATTAATATCCTAAATGGGTGTTGAAGTTGATAAGCTAAGCATGAATTGCCCAGCGGAAAGCAAGACGAAAAAGGCAAGCTAGAAAGAAGCTCAACAAACTGGCAGCAGATACGGAAACTTCATTTCAAAATCATCCAATCAGTCAGTGTGGACTGCAGAGCAGAGGGAATATCAAATAAAGCAATAAAGAGAAAAAAGTCGCAGACATTGTCAGTAGCAAAATCTTGGAGTCCATTTCACTTCGCCATACCAAATCGTTTACTGATAAAAGAACAGATTGAACGCACGCATACCCTTCCGCAGTACTAGAGACCGAAGAAATGGGATAAGGAAAAGGCCACGCCCACTAAGAATCATCATTTTGCTTAAATAAAAGTAACGCGGCCAGATGCTGTGTTGAACCACCATGTCTCTTGATTTCCAACATCAAAATTAAAGCATAAACAAGCAAAGAAGAAAGACAGCGCGCAATGTCAGGTCATACGAGTAAAATATCCTCGCGCGCCATCCGCTCTCCAGCTGCGCATAAAGTAAAACCTAAACAAGCGACCCATCCATGGCCGCACCCACTAGAGAAATAATAACAAATCATTAATACACCACAAAAGTCGTTGCCTTGCAACTAACAGCACTGGTGGAAAAATGAATTCAAATGAGAGAACAGAGAAAAGATAAAGACGACCAGCATAGGTCCATCCAAGATTCCATAAAGTCACAAAAAACGCAGAAGAGTGCGCATTTTAATAATGTTTTTTTTCATATAAGTACCGCCAACGAGATTTGACAGAATAACGCAGATCATATCACAGAACATCGGACAAAATATTCAAAAGAAAAAAAAAACAGTGCAAAGAAAACGGAGGTCAGCCTTCAGGGCAGAAGAATGATCGGCCAACAAGAAAAGGATTGGAACGGCAACACAAACCACACAGAGAAGAAATCCACCAGCGAAACGGTGTCCCATACCCCACTGAGATAAGAAAGCCAAAGCCTCCTTCCTCGCAGCACATTCGGCATTCTTCCTTATTCACTTCCATACATCCATATTCTCCAACAGTCCTTGAGCTTTTAAAAAGCTACGACCAAGGGCGAACGAGGGGAATGATCTCTACACTAATATTGATAATAGTAGTTAACATTATTGAGGGAAGATTAATCCCAAAATACCTACCGATGCTTCTTCAAGTTTCGAATTCCGAGCTTTTTCACTTCCATCTTCAGCGACTTGAGATATCTGACAGCTTCGTCAAGCACAGCTGCAGCATCCATCTGATCACCACCAGGCACAATACCACGCAGTACCTTCATTAACTTTTTCATTTTTTGTTGTTTCTTGTCACTGCTGCTTCCGCTGGCGCAGGACTTGTAGTGCATTGAGGACAACCGAGACTTGCTGGATTTGGACCCATCAGTGGAGCAAGAGGAATCAGGGGAACTACTTCCGTAGTTGTTGCCCATGGTCCGGCCTGTGCTAACCTCCTCATCATCCTCGTTTTCTTCTTCATCCTCCAAGCTCAGCAGCGCATCAATATCCCTTGTGTCCTCTTTGAGTGAAGAAGATTCTTTGACACTATCTTCTTGGCTTTTCCCACATTTGAGAGGGTAAGTGGAACAGAAGTCAAAGTTTGGGTAGCTGAACTTGTTCGCTGGCGAAGGATAAAACATGATGCGACATTTTTCGTCAGTCTGATCAAAGATGATGAAGCTCTTGGTGGCGTTGGTGGTGTTTATGCCCATTCCGTGGGCAGGCCCTGACGTTGGTTCTCCTGGTGGTGCCATAGGAATGTTGTAGGTGTAACCACCTAAATCATAGGCTATAGGGCTTGCTGGCTTCCTCGGACAAAACTTCTGGTCTCCCTGCATTGGAACTGCAGATCCTCTGAATAGGTCGAGATGGTCTTTTGAAGCAATCAGCAAAGGATGCGATATGGTTTCTGGTTTGCAGGCGAGGTCAAAAGAGATGGGAAATTTGCAGTAGTTCGCAACAAGTAATAAACAAAAGAGTCTCGCCGTCAGGACTGAGAACAGCATGAACTAAGAACACAGTGCCATAATAACTGTTTCATTTCATCTCATGCCAAGCGATGACAGATTACAATTACAAAGGCTGCTGTCTGGAACAGAAGATGACCGGATCTTAAAACTACGTCACAGGCTTAAGCAACTGGCGGAAGTACTCAGCCTGTAAAATCAGATGAAGAAATGAGCATCTAACACGATGCTTGTAAAACAATGGAGCATTTACCAAGCACCCAATATGCGGAAAAACACAATACAAAAGCCTTATTATATTTTAAAAGACAATCTCAAACTCAAACAGGATTGTTAGAGCTCAAAAATCATTATATATTAATGTTGCTACATCTCATTATATATTAATGTTGCTACATCAGTTTCTTTTGTAACTAGTGCTGCCAAGATTGCATCAAAAAGTTAATCATGCAAAAACACAAATACCATGGACCTAAGGTTCAAGCTGCGCCGCATGCTTCAGAACTACAATGTCAAAAGCTGATAAAAGCAAGCACGCACCATCTTACACATCAATGATAGAAAATCAATGGAATATATAAAAAAGCAGAGGATTTATAAGAGGACATTTCACCTGGCAAACTTTCATCAATTGGTAATACGCAATAATTCTAATGCTCATTATAATTCTCCCAACTTTGTTCACTGTTGTATATCTTTTCAGATTGACAGCAATGTACATCATCACACCTTCAAAACCGGTTGATATATAGATAAGAGCAAACTATTGGCAATGCTTCTCACCTGCACAAAAATATCCCCAGACCATTATATTCAATTTGTAAAACACTACAAAATCAGAGTCTAGGAAGTGAAAATGTTCATCCCGCAGAAAATCTCATGACAAAACATAACCAGAGATCGCTGCTAATAGAAAATAAAGAAAAGGAAAAGAACAAAATCAGGTGATATCTTATGCTTTTAACAGAAACCGACTTACTTGCAAGAAGAACTCGTATCTTACAGTATAACACGAAAGAACACCACCAAGCGAACACAGTTCTGACTGTAATGAACAAGGGAAAACACCCAAGGCATGCTGGTTAACTCAGTTCACCCCGTCGAAAATCTGCATCGCAGAACGCTAAATCATATACATGTACAGTTAAAACTGAGGCTAAATGAAATGAACACCCAATAACAGACAAACAATCATTCTATAAAGCTCCTAGACTAGCCGATAGGAATGAAACGAGGCGTCAGAGTAGGAGAAAACAACAGCCGCACTGTACAAAAGAAATCACAACAAAAGTATTTACCTGAAACACAACAGAGCCACACAGGAACCGGAAAATACCAAGCTTAAAAGAGATATCAAACTTGAAATAAAAATCAACCGTGTCAATAATGTGGCAGAAAGCAAGTAACGGGAGGGAAAAGCCCAAAATCAGGAAAAAAGTTCTCTCGTGTGCAAATTAAGAACGAGGAGGAGACCAACGGGGCAGAATTTCAGCCTCCTGCTTGTCACTTAAACAGAAACAGTCTATAGAGTCCTCCGGCAGAATTTCATCACAAAACCGACATTAGTAAGTCAACACGAACAAGATAAACAACCAGAGCAGTGATGTTTAGAAGATGTAGAACAAAGGAAGAGGATCCGGAACAAACCTAGGCGTCAAAGTTGCTCCGATTGGCAGAATTCACAAAGTGAACCCAAAAAAAGTTTATAATCGAAAGTGAGACCGACAGATTTCCAGGCTTTCGGCTGAAGAGAGACGGTAGGATCAACGGGAGACAAAAGAAATCAACTGCGCGCGAATGGGAAACGCGGTGGGAGGGGTTTACTTAATGCAACCAGAGGAAGGAGAACTGATGGAGCAGGGAAAAGAAGGAGAGAAATTTAACCGGATGCAGTGGTTGGATCTTAACCAGTGTTTAGACATTGGGTACCGCGCCTCCACCAGGAGAGCAAAATCCGGAAAAGATCGACACCGTCAGATGGAGGCCTCGGAAATGCTTTCCGTTGATCGCGGGACGGAGTCGGGCCGTCGGATTGCGGCGTGCGCGTGATGTTCACCGCTCCGTTGGATGACGCGTGTCGGTGCGTTTGGTCGTTAGGCGTGGTTTTCTTGTGTCGGGACCGGAGGCATCCGAACAACCACCGGATCAAATAATGTACATGCGTATTAAACCCCTGGTCACCGAGTTCACGGGACGGACTCGGGCCTCCCGTTTCGCCTCGATCGTCTCTCAAAAAGACCAACGTGCATTCCACCACGCGATTAACTGAATTTCCATGCTCGAATCACCTCAGAGCCGTCCGTAATCAGGCATAAAAAAAAATGTTTGCTATTTGCGACGAATCGACGAATCGACGTTCGGATCTGGATCCGGAGGGACTCGGGGAAACGGCGGCAAAGCAGTAGTGGTAATAAGTAATAACACGTCGCTTCTCATGATTTAATCTGATGCGTCTGTGATCAAAAAAAGGAGGCAGTGCCTGCGCGTGCAGCGTCGTGATGCCGTGCTCCCTCGCCTTCAACTCTGCGCCGCATGCAATCGCCCTTCGCAGCCCTTTTTGGTGGGACCTACGATTTCCCATCCACTGACCGAGGGACGCGAAGAAGCTTTAAATCCAACGCGGGAACGTCAAAATCCACGTGCGGTAAGCTCCGCTGCCACGAGTGAGTAGCGGTGGCGTACCACTGCTTTAACCAAAGCACTTCTCAGCCTACTTTACTTTTGACGCTCTGTAACAGATACTTATTTATGATTAATAATTGTAATGTTAAAGAAACTCCCTGAGTGGCTGCTGCCGGCTGCTGCCTGAGTCCCGAGTCATGTCATGAGTGAGGGACGGAGTCACGAGGGGGGGCAGGACTGAACTAATCGAAAAAGTGGAGCCATGGGCGGCCTTTCACTCTACTCCTGTCACAATTCATTCTTTCTATAGAAGATTAGACACCCTTTCTTATTTCACATGTATATTCATTCTCTCGACTCTCTATTGATTTTTTAATGCTTTTATTTTTATAACCTCGTGGTGTAAATCTAATATATAAGTATTTAGCACTCTAAATCCAACTGTTCCAAAAAAGATTTAAAGTGTATATTAACGTGTAAACATAAAATATAATAACGTATGTTACTCCCACCTTCCAAATAAAAATCTTACCTAAGTTAAAATTGTGATCTAAAAAATGAAAGAGAATAAGGGAGAGGATACGGATAAAAAATAAAAAATAAAAAAGGGAGAGATAAAGCCCCATTCACCCTTATAACGACACAATAATGTATGATTACTACCATCAGAGTAATTTTGGTCAAGAGAGTTACATTAATTAAGCCTTTTTTTTCTGAAATTAGCACGAGGGAACAATAACAATTAAATTTTTGAGTGGGGAAGGATGGGGAGCAATCAATGGGTCTGCCAGACGCACCTAGTCGGAATTATGCCTATATGAACATACGTAATAATAGTGAAAGTGAAAACTGGAAATAGGAGGCGTCTTCTGAATGCGTAAAGACTGACGAGGGTGGAGTCGGATAGGAGGTCTAGATCCATATCATGTCCTACTCGAATGAAGTGGATTATTGAGGGAAGTTAGGTTCAGTTTAATACGAGCCTTCGAACTGTTGGGACGTTAATAAATAATCCATCTTTCAGGGGGGTCCCTGTAATTAAATCCGTCCAAACCCCTTCCCCTTCCGCGTGCTGTGTCTTCACGACGAAGGGGCAAGGGCGGCAGGGAGCCTTTTGTGTCGTTCTCGAATTCGATTGCTGCTGCGACCAAATTTTCTTCTAAGAGCTCCCACTCTGAAATAGGCTGAATTTCGAGGATGGCACAAAGTGACCCGTCCAAGATTCCTGTAGAACCGCCCCGTTATGGCACGTTCGTCCCACCTTATTCTCATCATATTGCCGTACAACCTTCAATCCCCTTTCCTGCGCCGCCCAACGTCCACCAGAATCCGAATCCCTATCATGCCGTCCCCGGTAGGTTTGGTTGCCTGCGCCAAAGAGTCCGTTTCTTTAACCTGGAATAGTTAGCGTCGAATGTTTTGATCATATAGATATTTACTTAGGATTCAACACTTTCCTCAAAAAAAAAAAAAATATATATATATATATATATAAATTCATTAGGATTCTCATGTTAGGGATCCTAGGCTGTAGTTCTAGTACTTTAAATTTTTGTGTGGACGTTTTAGCCCGTAGTTTGTGGTTATCCTGACTCTCCTTCGATTGGTTTATTGTTGTCAGTGGGATACCATTATGCCACGGTGGTGGAAGGTGTTCCGGTAAGGGAGCGCCGCCTTCCATGTTGTGGTATCGGCATCGGATGGATTTTGTAAGTATTCTTCTGCGGCAAACTCTTTGTTAAGATTTAAACTGACTTTCCGGTGATTGAATTTCGAAATTACCCCTTCATGGTTGATTTCTGAGTTGTTAAAAGAGAAATGTTGGCATGTCACTGTAATCCTGAACGAAAAATGAGTTGGGTTCACTTGTTGTTCGATTCTCCAAATCACTCTACGTACTGTTAGCTCATTATTTTACTTTCCACTTTTGCATGTACCCGTCTTTTTGTGCCAATTACTACTCCGGAATCTATAACTCCTGTATCTAGGTTTTTATGCGGATTCTTTCTTGCTGGAGTTCCATGGTATGTTGGTGCATGCATATTACTGTGCGCTGCAGTAGACTACAGAGAGAAACCAGGGTTGATTGCATGCACTATTGGGGTATGTACTGATCACCTTAATGCATTTCTCTTGAGTTTCAAGTTGTATTCTGCTTCATTTGTCATATTTGCATTGTCGTTCTTATTTTCCTGTTTCATTTTTCTTGTTGATAAGTCATGTATAAAGAAAATTTTGTCTTTCCTGTTGAAAAAATGCTATGAACATATGGACCAGTGTGTCAAATGACAATAAAAACAAGTACAAAAGAAAAAAAAAAAGGGAAACAAAGTTCTTCTTTAGACGGTGTATCACTTTTTGGGAAGAAGGAGAATGCAAGACTAGAATGAGAGAAAGTCTGAATATACTGGAAGTTAAAAGGAGACTCATTTAAACCTAATTTGAAACAGGAATTAATCTGACTGGATTCATTCTAGCGATCTCCATTTGTAAATATAGCATTCTGAGTTTTTCGGTGGTTCAGCACTTATATGTTTCTATTGCAAACCAGGAAGCACCACAGTATTGGTGGTTTGTAAAGAAGAAATTGAAAGTTTTAAATAAAGCACGAAACTATTGCGCTTTCAGTATCATTCTATTTTTTTAAGTGATAGAGAAAAAAGAGCATAACTATTTCTGGTAGTATCTGGGAGGCCTCTGATAATATCTGTCAAAAAAACATTCTGAGTATTCCTCTCAAATGGCAGCTGAAACTTTTGATTGGTGTTTTATAAGGCAAGCTGAAACTTTTGCCTGGTGTTTTATAAGGCACGCTAAAACTTTTGATTGGTGTTTTTTCTGGTAAATATGCATCTGTGAGGTGCAGAGCAATATTTAAACATAATGGCAATGGAAATTTTCCTCCTGAGATTCTCAGAAATTGGGATATTTTAATTTGAGGAGGAATACGATTTGCTTCCCATGGTCTGTATGCAAGCTGCCTCTCTGTTCTTTCTGTTTTTTTGTTTTTTCTTTGAAAATGCATATTTTAGTTGCAGAGAGGAGCCTGAAGAGCTTTAGTTGTTGTTTTTTGGGGTTTGTGTCGGGTTTGCCCTCCTCCTGTAAATTTTCTTCCTTTGGGTTCTTAAGAATTCTTTTTAAAGAGAAAAAGAAAAAAGAAAAAAGTAGCAGGCAAGAGGCTGGTGAACCAATGAATTAAAACTCAATGCCAGATATAGGAATTGACCCCATGAGGGACATGGGCCCAATGAATTCCAACACCAGCAGCAGATATCGAATTTTAATGAACTATTTCTCAAATCTCTAGCTGAATTTTCTATATAGCCTTTGGATCCAATGTAGATGGAATTTAAAATAGATCTTAAGCCTGTTTAAAATTTTAATTCTTCTTCCAGTGTATGTCTTTCTGTGCCATGTTAATCACAATTCTGGTGCAATCTGAACTTGTCTTTGTCATTCTTGTTGGTGAGTTGAGAAGATAAATCGAGTGAAGAATAATATGGTTGTAACCTGACCATGCACATGGCCCAGATCTGACCAGAACGAGGAATTTGAGATTATTAAAATTCAAATAAATTATTAAATCCTGCATGTGAAAAACGTGAACATACAATACAACTAATTTACATTAAGGTACTTATATAGTTTGAAATTAGTGATAGCGAGTGGGTTTCTGCGGTCAGCAACTAGCTCCTGGAAAAAAATATGAGAATATACAAGTGGAATAACTAAATTTAGGCTGAAACAGAAATTTGGAGATAGTTTTTGTCAAACTATAATGTATCAGGAAGTCTTTTAACAGTTATTTAGAAATGAAAAACTGGGACCATTTCAGTGTTCCTTTTGACTATTCCAAAGGTTCTGTAAAACTGGACTGGTGATATTTGCAATTTTACAGGCTTTCTTGTATGAATCTATAGCTAATATTTGCACTCTATTCTTATACCTGTTCTAAAGCTCAATTTCCATTATCTTGATGTAATCTGTGTTGCATGTAGGCTGTTTTGCTGGCATTTGCATTATTCTTTGGGTTAACAAATGATAACATGCTGGACTGGTGATGTTGACGAGCTATTTGTATATAATCAATGCTGAGGTACAATTCCTGCATGATCAATTACAAATTATTCGTACTGGTGAGAATATTTGGAGAATTTAAGGGTATGCAACTGGTATGTAATGTTAGACTTCCCAAATATTTGGGAAACTTGTTAAAAGAATGTACATATATCAGACGCTCTGTCCCCGATCTGCTAGGGTTGCAATACATACTTTTCTTCGATACTCAGGAGGCTGGACAATTTCTTAGGTATCTAGCCAATAGGTTTTTTATATAATTTCCTGTAGTTTTATTTTTACTATCTTTTTTTATGCTGGCAATCAGATTTCTCAATCTTAACACTGCTGCAACCCACAGATTCATAGTTGCATCTGTTTTGCCTTTATTACTTCCCAGAGTGGAGATACTCGTATGTATGTATACCGCTTTGTAGATCTTTGGTACGCAACATATTTTCCACACAGTGAAATTTATATCAAACAGTCGAGTACTAAAAAGGAGAGGAATCTAGCTTAGAGTTTGTGTAGAACGAGTTGAGCTCCATGCTGTGGTTGAATAGTTATGACTGTGTAAGGGGCATGAGCATAGGTAGGTGAGAGCTGAAAAGAGAAATTTTGAAGAATCATAGCCAGGGCCATCTTAGCTTCTATCATGGCAAAGTTCTGTCCTAAGCATATCCGCGGACCCCATCCAAATGGGAAGAAAACGTTCTGATTCTTTGATGCTTTTGAAATTCCGTCCGAGAATCGCCCAGGATTGAACTGGTCAGCATCCTCTCCCCAACGTTCAGGATCATGATGGATCATCGCTGTTGGTAGAAAAAATTCTACGCCTGCAGGGAACGATATACTTCCCACTTTGATGCCTCTAGGGGTGTACCGGAGAAGTCCGGTCACTGGTGGATACAGCCTCATGACTTCGTACAAGATCATTGTTACCTACAGGTGGGTTACGAAGATCAAGACTCGACTTTTAAGGGTAAATAATAATAAGACAACGGTGATGAAAAACATCAAAAGTAGATTACAGGACGTTGCCTTGGATCAACTGAGCGACAGAGCATTGGAGTATATATGATGCAAACAGGAAGTGCAGAAATACTCACAGTTTTGAGGCGATTAAGGCTTTCGAAATCAGGCTTGGCTTTGCCACATAATTCCATCACTTCTTTCCTGGCAACGTCTTGCCAAGTCGGGTTCATAGATAGAAGTATCATGGTCCATGTAAGCAGAACTGCAGTCGTCTCCTGGCCTGCGAAGTAGAACAACTTACACTCCTCTATCACGTCTTCGATCGAAAGTCCTTTCTTCTCCCCATTATTCTCGATTACTTTGCTTTCTTCATCGCAACAGGAATTTAGAAGCAGCCCCAGTAAGCTGTCATCGGTCGAACAACCTCCTCTGATGGCCGCTTTCTTTTTACTGATTATATTCCTCAACATTCTTTTGATTTCTTTATCCAAGTAATTTCTTCGCCTGTTCTTCTTCGTCGGAACGAATCTAATATGAAGCACAACACAAGAACTGCTTTTCTGTAACGCTCTCGACATAAAAAAAAAACGAGCTCTCACTAATTAGAGTTTGGGAGACCTTTTGAGTCGATATTTTTACCTGAAACCGGGTATATACACGCTACCTGCTGCTTCCAGTACCAGTCGAACCTGCTCCTTTTGAAGTTGGAATATCCTGTGTCCTTCCTCGTAGCTGCTGCCAAAAGCTGTTCGAGAGATTACATCACTGCTAAAAATCTGTAGCTCTGGCCAGACATCTAGTTCACATCTTCCATTTGGGGTTGCCAGTCGCTCCCACTTTTTTATCATCTCCGTAGCGCTTGAAGAAAATGCCAGGATCATCAGCTGTAATTAGGAAACCACAATTTCGGCGATGTCAAAAAGCAACACCCTACAAGCTTCATTTATCATCTTGGATTCAATATAGTAAAATACACAGAATAAACAAAACCTTCAGCTTCTCCATGAGGAAAGCCGTATTCATCAGCCTCCTGCGATGAAACCACTGATCTCCCTCCAAACTAGAGACTCCCCTGGCTAACAACTTTATGTGAGGGTTTGTTGGTGGCTTCTGGATTTGGTCGAGCTTATGCTGGAGTAGAATCGATCTCGTCAGTTCTGCGTCCATTATTATCACTCTGGGGGTTGCCCCATGCCAGTTGACTGATATCTTGCCTGCATATTCGTCAAACCAAACGGAAGGTTAAATAGGCGAGATCTTCAAACTGCGAAAAGAATAAAAAGGGGTCTGGAAACAAGGAGATGCCATGTTTTTGAACCGTCTGGTGGACAAACGGTATAATCCGCGGCACAATTTCGTGATTCATCTCGATCATGGGTTTAGACCAAGCTGTTTTCGTTGCTTCTCCAATCTTTTTCAAGTCACCGACGAAGAACGAGTAAGGATCCCCTGTTATCCCCTGCCCCTTCAGATGTCTCTCCAGCTTCTTGGGTTTAACCCAGAAAATGTGAATCACTCTCATAATCCACAGCAGCAACAAAGACGTGGAAACCATGAGAAGGAGAGGCGCCCCTGAAGCCATCATCTGAATCAACTCGATCAGATGGGTTGGGTTATCCCCTGGAGACTTGACGATGGCAGGAGGGATCCGAAGAGATATTACATATACAGTGGCTCTCGCTACATATCGATGCATCCTCCGCAGCCCAATTATCAATGGGGGTTTTGCCCATAGTGTTCAACACTGGTGTGCAGTCCTCAGTATCTCGGATGCTTGGGGATCAAATCACCATCTGATAGATTATCCAGTACCTAATGTAACGAAAACGATCGCTTGCTTGGAGATCACAAAACTTGGGTTTGACTACCTTGCACTCGCTAATGTGAAAGAGCCGACAGAGCCGAACAAGCCACCCCCCTCCCCAAGCAATAGGCGTCGTGGGAAGGAAGAAAGAAGACGCCGCTGGGATTCCTGACGGGATAGATTGCTGTCTATCTCAAATTGTGGCCCTTGTTATCTTAGCTATTTTGGGACTGTGAAGTCAAAAGCTCAAGGCTTCTGATTGGGTTGTTACTGAATTAGTACTTTGGTCATAAAATACAGAAAAAAGATATGGTGCTCAGTGTTTAACAAGCTAATAAATACGATCTATGGCACTGAAATGGTGGTTTTGGGTGAAAAATTGTTGAGATTTGCCTTGGTTTCACGAATGTTTGATTTGTCGTGTAGTGACGACTTTATAAGGCTGCTACGCCCAACACACTGACCCATTTACCCGATTAGGGTTCAATTAAGGTATAACTCTGGGTTATTGTCTTGTTGTAAGCTTGATTTTGTAAAGAGCATTGATAATGGTACTGCGAAATTTTACTCCGGTTTACAGCGTGACATGATATCCTTGAGAGTCAAGATAAGAGATAAATAAGAGATAGAGTAGGAACTATCCACCTATTTTTTAGATAAGCTTTAACCCTAGATTTTATCTGAACTACCAACTAAGATGCCAGGACAGCCATCGTCGTCGTCGGGATGAAAAAACTGATAATACTAAAATTATTTTTATTTTGTACTAGTTTAACACATTTCAGAAATTTAAAATTATTCTGTTTAACGAGTCTTATAGTGAACATAACAGAGTTGTCTAAAAGAAATATCGTCTCTAACTTCGAACGAAAGGAGATATGTTGCACGCAGAGAGCTCTGGCTAGTCTAATTACACAAACTCAGGTAGATGGTGTCAACTAGTATATGATATATAGGGCTAAAGCTTGCGGAGGACGAGCTGTGCGCCGTGCTGTGGCTGGAGGGTGATGACAGTGTAAGGGGCATGAGTGTAGGACGGCGAGAGCTCGAAGGAGAAATGTTGCAGGATGGTCGCCAGAGCCATTTTGGCCTCGATCATGGCAAAATTCTGCCCGATGCAGGTCTTTGGCCCCGCTCCAAATGGTACGAACGTGTTCCGGGTCTTCGACGCCTTCGAAACTCCTCCTGAAAACCTATCAGGTTTGAATTCCTCTGCATCTTCTCCCCAAAGTTCAGGATCATGATGGATGAGGAGGGCCGGTAGAACGAGGTCAACTCCTCCAGGGATCGAGATGTACTCTCCCACTTTGGTGGGCTGGTACATATGTCGATACACGGCGATCACAGGAGGGTACAGCCTAAGAACTTCATTCAGTATCATACTCAACTGCAAAGTCAATTTCGTAAAAGATGTTATCGAGCGTTTCACCTTCCTTTCTCGAGTAGAACTAGAAAAAACAAGTGGTAAAGAGACTCACAATTTTAAGGTCATTGATGCTTTCATAAACTGGGGTGTCTTCCCCGCATACTTGGAGAACTTCTTTTCTGGCTTCTTCTTGCTATCTCGGATTCATGGATAACACAATCAGGGTCCATGTTAGCAAAGATGCGGTTGTCTCCTGCGCTGCTATGTACAGTGTCTTGCATTCCTCTGTTACCTGTTGAATAGACAAGCCGGCCTTCCCCTGCTCGTTTTCACTATGTTGCAGCATCAGTCCGAGCAAGTCATCGCGACTCGATTCTCCCCTTCTCATGGCTGCCCGTCTTTTGTTGATCAGATCAGTGACAGCTTTTTTGATTTCTTTGTCGAGATAACCCATTCTCCTGTTCTTCCTCGTGGGCAGGAACCTGTGTATTTCAGGGGATAAAAACTGTTGGTGTTATTCTCTCTGGGCATAATTTTGCGATTACGAAAAACAGAGGTGAAGAGATTGTTGACGAACTTATAACCCGGAATGAATGAAGTGGAAATGGACTCGATGACAAGTTGAATCAGTTCCTTTTGAAGATCGAATATCTTCTTCCCTTCATTGTAGTTGCTACTAAAGGCAGTTTTCGAGATTACATCAAGTGTGAAGCTCTGGAATTCAGGCCAGACGTCCAGTTCACATGATCCCTGGGAACTCATCAATTCCTCCCATCTCTTCATCAGCTCCACACAACTGTCTGAAATTGCCGAGACCATCCCCTGATATTACATAGGCATGCGGGAAAAACGATGAATATCGCTGTCAAGATGAATATTTTTCCAATTTGAGATTAAAGATTATTGCATGTCGACCAGTGAAACGTAGAAAATACCTTCAATTTCTCAAGGTGGAAGGCCGGATTTAATAGGCTTCTCCGCTGAACCCATTCTTCTCCTTCCAAGCTTGTTAACCCCATTCCTAGCAGCTTCATAACTTGTGGTATTGGTGGCTTCTGAATATGAATGTTTGAAACAACTTCTTTCACTAGTTCTGGGTCTTGGATAATTACCCTCGGAGTTGTCCCAAGCCAGCAGAAAGACATTTTACCTGTATTTCAGTAACCAGAAAAGAAGATTGCAGCAAGAAAGTCCCTTCGACGAGAACTGAATGTTGGACGCGCGATACTAATGGTGATGTGTAAGAAAAGAGGGAAGAATTAATTGTTACCGTATTTCTGAACTGTTTTATCGAACGGAATGACCCGTGAAAGAATTTCATGATTCAGGTTCATGGGTTTAGACCACGCTTCCTTCGTGGAATTTCCAAGCTCTTTCAGGTCGCCCAGTAAGAGCCTGTAAGGCGATCCTCTGATTCCTTGCTGGACCAACTGTTTCTGTAATTGCTTAGGTTTCCACCAGACTGAGTACGCCAGTTTCACCACTCCCAGTAGAAGAAGAAACGAGGAAACAACGAGAAACATGGAGACGAAATTTTCAATGATCAGCTAAGTAAGAATTGGAGAGAGTTTTGGTACACTTAGTTACGAGTACCAAGTTCCCACTGCTCATATTTATCGTCCATTTACCTGCATCCTAAGACTGCATGATAAATTGTTATTCTGTATTGATTTCGGAGGCTTTGGTCTTGGAAAACTTGGAGAGGTGGGCAAGATCCTGGCACATTGATGGGCAAGCTCCTGCCTCATCTACAGTCTGGAGAGATGGACTATAAAATATAGTTGTTGAACATTCGAGGATAAGTCATGTTGTGAGACTTCTGAACTACAACCGGCGGTGATAAGACGGAAAGAGAAATTAAAAGAATCGAAGACCCAAATAGCAAAAGATTAAAAAAGAAAATCCGGATTCAAAATCTAGTTCCTTTATCAACTTCTTTCGGAAATTTGGTCAACGATCAAGTGACCCGGCGAGCATTCAATTCAGAGTCCGCTTCCGTTAGATTGTGAACAACACAAAATTAACGGATTATATAACAGGAAATTAACAGAATAGTGGAATTTCTTACGTTTTCTTATGGATTTTTAATTTATCAGTCAAAGGAGGCGGCTGGTTGTAGAACCCAAATGAGGCCGAGGACACAGAGGAGACACAACTTTAAAGAGTTTTCCAATGTCATTTAATTGTAAGTCAAATCCTTAGGTTGTTCCCAGCTTCCTGATGACGCCTTGGTGCGACAGCAGATATTATTTTTCTAACATATTGATGAGTATAAACAGCTAAGAGCCTCTAGGCTACTTTAAACAATACCCGCTGACTCACTTTGTTACTTACAAACTATTCTGTCTGACAGAGATATGAAATGATCTGCAAGGGAGATCAAGAGAGTTAGGGAGAAGGGAAAAAATGGGGTTTCTTCTTTCGATTTCTCTGTTACTCTGTTCGATCTTGGTCTCCTCATGGATTTACAGAGTACTCAATTTCATCTGGTTGAGGCCAAGGAAGACAGAAAGGATTTTGAAGCAGCAGGGAATTAAAGGGCCACCTTACAAACTCATGATCGGAAACTTCAAGGAGAGCGAGAAGATGATACAGGAGGCCCTTGCTAAACCCATAAATCGTTCCCACAATATCCTGACGCGCCTTGAACCTTTTATCACCGAGTTAGCTCAAAACTACGGTACTGATTCTTGGTCTCTCTTATTCCTCTTAATTTCTTCCGTTGTTGAAGGCTTGAATGGGCGAGAATATGTGTTTGAGTTTCTGTCGGGATGATGAATGTAATGTAACAGGAAAGATTTTTTTCTGTTGGCTCGGACCATATGCGAGGGTGAGTATCATGGATCCAGATCTGGTGAAGGAAGTGATGCTAAACAAGTTGAATCATCTGGAGAAAGTGAAGATAAACCCGTTGATCGAGCTGGTAGCTCCGGGCCTTGCGTTTCTGGACGGCGAGAAGTGGGCTGCTCACAGGAGGATCATGAATCCCGCCTTCCATGCCGACAAACTAAAGGTTTTCTTCTCTCCCATCTCCGTCTTCACTGATATTTCAGGGGGACTCGACCCAGATCAGTTCTGATCTGATCCCCTCACATCTTCTTCGATTGTGCCAATGAAGCCGTTCAAAAGAATGGGTACCGGACTTAATTACTTCTCCCATTCAGGCATCGATCAATCCGCTGAGATCGATTCCAGAGGCCAAAAAATCTGGTCACAAGCCGATGGTCCCTGCAACTCCCTCGTTGACTCGTCCAACCGAGAGTTGCTTTCTAATTAATTATTCTAGCAGCTTTTGTCTTTGGTAATGGAATGTTATAGATATCTATCGGGCCGGCTATGAATTCGACAGGTGATAACATGACCTCCCAATTAACATGGCCGGCTTTTTAACTGTTACGAGAAAAAAATAACTCCCTCCATCAACATCTTCTAATTTCCTTATGAATATTGCAGAGAATGCTCCCAGCTATTTACACAAGTTGCAGCACGTTAATTGATAAATGGAGGAAGTTAGTCGTAACAGATGGGTCTTGTGAGCAAGACATCTGGCCGGAACTCCATCACTTCACGGCAGATGTTATCTCGCGCACGGCTTTCGGTAGCAGCTACGAAGATGGCATGCAAATTTTCGAGCTTCTCCGTGAGCAAGCTAGGCTTTTCACTACGGCCGGTCAACTTGCCTGCATTCCTGGTTATAGGTACGTGTAAAGTGAATTTTCATAACTAAATAAATACAATATCCACAGGCCTTTCTGTCAGTTGTTTCTAATTTATAGATTATATCTTAATTTGTGGTTCACCAATATGTTATGATCACAGATCTTTTCCTACGAAAGACAACTACAGGAGAAACGAGATAGAGCGTCGAGTGCGAGCTCTACTGAAGGAGATGATCAAGAAAAGAGAGCAGGCCATGAAAATGGGGCACCCCACTGATACTCATGACTTGCTGGGTTTGATGATGGAATCCAATCTCAGAGAGTCACAAGAGCAATATTGTGGCCAAACGTCTTACTCAATGACGATTGAAGATATAATACAAGAGTGTAAACTTTTCTTCTTTGCGGGGCAAGAGACTACGGCAGTGCTGTTGACTTGGACTATGATTGTGTTGTCGATGCATCCGGACTGGCAACAACGTGCCAGAGAAGAAGTCCTTCAATTCATTGGCAAAGATGCAGAACCGAGTGTGGATGGCCTAAACAATCTCAAGATTGTGAGTAATTATATTACTAAAATCTCGCTCCTTGACCAACCAATTAAACATTATTTCCCATTTTTTGTGTTTGGGATGGTGAAGTAGGCGAAGAAATTATATAAACTGATTTTTGAAGTAGTTGAGAATAACTGCAGGTTACAATGATTCTTCATGAGGTGTTGCGCCTTTATCCTCCAGTGACATTTTTGGTTCGAGTAGTTCACCAGGACACAACCATTGGTGGAATTACCTTTCCTTCTGGCGTGATGCTGACTCTGCAAACTCTCCATGTTAATAGAGATCCTGAACTGTGGGGTGACGATGCAGATGAATTCAATCCGGGGAGATTCGCAGGAGGAGTAGCCCAGGCCTGTAAAAACCCAGGGGTTTTCATGCCGTTTGGTTTTGGGCCGCGAATATGCATCGGTCAAAACTTTGCGATTATGGAAGCTAAAGTAGCATTGGCCATGATTCTTAGAGATTTCTCCTTCGAGCTTTCACCTGTCTATGCTCATGCACCTCGTGCGGTTCTGACTCATCAGCCCCAGTACGGGGCTCCCATCATTTTGCATGGTGTCTGATGTATATATATATCCATCCTTTTTTTGCTTCAATTGCAGGAACGTTTAATCGAATCGTGGAAGGCTCTTAATTTCTGTCTTGTCTAGATATATATGTTATCCTCATCTTCATACCAGTACTTACTGTACTGCTCTGATGTTCACATATTTGATAAATAATATGTATTTTCGGCTCCTTGAAGTTCTAAGACCTTCTAATATAAGTTATCTTGTAATTTCTCCACGTGCCAGGCCTTTTATATTTTTCAGACGAAAGCTTTCTTGCTAATTTGCGCCCATAAGAGGAATCCCAGGGCGCCCCTGCGCGCCCATAAGGATCAGCACAGGGAGCCCATGAGCCCATGAAAGCAAGCCCAAAACGACAGGTACGCCCATGTTGGTGAGCATCAGCCGCTGTCGGACGCGCCTGGGCGCCAGAGTCCAAGAAAATATTAAAAAAACGAAACAAATATAAAATTAATAACAAATTAGGAACAATAAAGTTAAAAAATTATAAAACACAATAAATAATATCCATGAATGATAGATTAAACCAAATTCGGTATCTCTGTAGTTCGATTTATATTATAATTTTTTTATTATTTTGTTCAAGAGTCAAGTTGAAAATAGTCAAATAAGTTTATTAACATTGTCTAATGAATTAACAAGAAATTATGGCTTGAATTACATATTTCCAACGAGTAAATTAATATTTATGGTTATTTGGTAAAAATTAAGACTATATACAAATTGTATGATTCAACTTGAAATTTTAATTACGCTCATATTATACATGAATATATTGACATCATTTTCATGCCTTAATAATAAGAATATTTAATGTATAGAACGATGTCGAATGAATAATATTTTTATCTTGGTTAAGCAGCTTATTTTTTATATAAGGGATTTTTTTATTTAAAAATTTATATTTAATTTTGTTTTAGGAATAGATAAAATTTGTAAAATTTAGATATAATTCAAGAAAAATTTCATGTAAACCTTATGTGAGGTGCCCAAAGTTTTATAACATTAAATATCATAAATGTTGACTGAATAAATTTTGATAATTATTTATATGAAAATATTAAGTTATGAATGACTCATAAACAATTTCGTGCTTATTATGAGAAAGTATGACGCAAGAAATTTCACAAAAATTAGTTCGGGATAGGCCAATTCAAAGAGTCAATAGTCTACCTAAGAACGCTATTTTGTGTATGGACCATGTTTTTTGGGAGTATAATTTGTACTCGCCAGTCGTGCACTTGCTCTCTTACAAGAGAGTAAAATATTATATTTTTAGGGTTTTTTAAAATATAATATTTTACGAAACTTGTGAGAGAGCAAGTGCCCAATCAGGTACCCAACTGGCGCACGAATCATTACTCTTGAAATTTAGATCATATGAAGGATTTTTTATAAAATTGAACTGGAAGGGTCAGTGTAACCATTAGAACCAGCTAGTTGGTCTACTCTGTCTCTAAAATATAGTTGTTGAACATTTGAGGGTAAAGTCATGAGGCGAGACTACTTTAACCGGCGGTTATAAGAAGGAATGATATTGAAGAACCAAATAACAAAAAAAATAAGATAAATCTGGATTCAAGATCTAGTTCCTCAATAGGCTTCTAATTTATGGAAATTTGGTCAACCATCAAATGACACATGGAGCTTCCGATTCATAGTACATTCTTGCTTACGTTCTCCTCGAGCTCTCACCTGTATATGCTCATGCACCTCATGTCGTTTTGACTCATCACCCCCAGCATCGGGCATAGATCATTTTGCATAGAATCTGACGTACATATCCATCCCTTTTCCCTTCATTAACATGAAAGTTTAATCGAATTGTTGAACGCTCTGTGTAGATTTGTTATTTTCTTCTTCAAACTAATACTTACTCGAGTGTGTAAATAAAGTCCTGTATTGGGTAGAAATGTAGAGGATCATGAGTTTATTGAAGTGAAAAAAAGTCTTAATTGGTGTGAGGCCTTTTAGTAGAACTCATGAGCAAATTTGTGCGAGCTTAGGTCCAAAACTGACAATATCATATCAATGTGGAAATAGTGACTCAAGATGTGCCCAATGAGGGGCACCAATGAAAAACTTAAAAAAAAATATTTGTTTAATAAAATCCTGTAAACCCTATGTTACTGTGTTTGGATTGGGTGGTACGTCAGATAGGTACTGTGCACTTGGGGTGCAACTAGCATTTTCTTTCTATAATTGCTTAAGTTTCCACCAAACTAAGTACACTAGTTTCACCACTCCCAGTAGAAAAAAAACGGGGAGGAAATAACAAGAAACATGTAGACGAAAATTTTCTATGATAAGCGGAGTACGAATTTAAGAGAGTCTTTGTTACGAGTACCAAGTTCCAACTGCTTATATTTATCAGCTATTTTACGTGCATCATAAATTATTATTATGTATCGATTTCGGAGGCTTTAGTCTTCGAAAACTTGGGAGTGATGAGAAAGCTTGGCACATTGACGTGCAAGCTCCTGCCTTATCATATTCATCTAGAAGAGATGTGTAATGTGTTTGAGATTATTATGGCAAAAAAATTTGATAAATTAATGAGAGATTTCATAGAACTCACACACCTTAAACACACACACACACACACACACACACACACACACACACACACTTTAAAATGTCACTAATTAAAGTCACAACCTGAAATAATAATCTGACCATATCTTATTTGAAAGAGTGGTGATAACGGTACTGTCAAATTTTACTATAAAGGTTTACAGTGTGACATAGCGTCTTTGTTGGTAGTCCAAATAAGAAATAAATTAGTAGGAAATATCTTTTTTCTATAGAAAAGCCTAAACACTAGACCTTATATGGACTTCCAACTAGGCTGCCAGCAGGACAGCCACGTCATAACGTAAAAACTTCCAGTAAATGCTCACAGTTCTGAAATCATTTTTCTATTTGAAATCATAGCAAAATTAAAGAACTTGTGGATTATGAGAAGCTGCCATAGAGACCTATTCGGCTAGCTAGTGCAAATTCTTACAGCCCAGCGTCTCCGAGTCTCCTCCCAAACATAATAACACAGTGGCGTGTACTCGTGGCCGGAGACGTGGAATCCGTCCAAGACAGCCCAGAACCAGAGAAAAAAATCCAAGCACAAAAACTATCTCACAGAGAGATCAGCGCAAGTGAAAAACAAAACAGAACCAACAAAGAGACTTCTCGCAGCAACAAAGAGACAGAGCCGGAAGATGCTAAGTCGTGGGAGGATATTAATTTCGGGAGAACTGTCTTTCTGCCAAAATCGCACGACGAGAATAAAACACCTATGGGTGCTATGAGATCCGAAATAATCGAAAAAAAATCCAATAGTAATTGCCAATATTTACGAACGGAAACTCTGACACAATTATTGGAAACGGGTCCCGAACCTCAATCGCGTCATTCAGATCTACCATTTCCCCAACAAGATGTACTATAAAATATAGTTGGTGATCGTTCGAGGATAAAGTCATGTTGCGCGGCTACTGAACTACAACGTACCGGCGGTTATAGATAAGACGGAGAGAGAAATTAAAAGAATCGAAGACCGAAATAGCAAAAGATTAAAAAGGAAAATCTGGATTCAACAACTATATATATAGTTCCTAGATAGGCTTAATCATTTTGGAAATTTGGTCAACGATCAAGTGAAACGGCGAGCTATTAATATATCAGAGTCCGCTTACGTTAGACTGTGGGCAACACAATTAACAGAATATATAACAGGAAATATCAAATCCTGAGAACCCAAATGAAGCTGAGGACACAAAGAGTAGACATAACTTTAAATAGTTCTCCAAAGTCAGTTAATTGTAGGTCAAATCCTGAGAGTACTGTTTCCCAGCTTCCTGATGACGCCTTGGTGTGCGACGGCAGATATTATTTGCTAACATATTAATGAATGAAAGCAGCTACGAGCCTCTTGGCTACTTCAAACAATACCCGTTGACTCACTTTGTTAGATACAAACTACTCTGATTTCTGACAGAGATACGAAATGATCTGCGAGGGATATCGAGAGAGTTAGGAAGAAGGGAAAAAATGGGGTTTCTTCTTTCGATTGCTCTGTTACTCTGTTCGATCTTGGTCTTCTCATGGATTTACAGAGTACTCAATTTCATCTGGTTGAAGCCAAGGAAGATAGAAAGGATTTTGAAGCAGCAGGGAATTAAAGGGCCACCTTACAAACTCTTGATCGGAAACTTTAAGGAGAGCGAGAGGATGATACAGGAGGCCCTTGATAAACCCATAAGTCGTTCCCACAGTATCCTGACGCGCCTTGAACCTTTTATCACCGAGTTAGCTCAAAACTACGGTACTGATTCCTACTCTCTCTTATGCTCTTTGGATCTTCTGTTGTTGAATGCTTGAGTGGGTGAGAATATATATGTTTGCGTTTCTGTCATGATATTGAAGAATGCAATGTAACAGGAAAGATTGCTTTCTGTTGGCTCGGACCATATGCGAGGGTGAGTATCATGGATCCGGATCTGGTGAAGGAAGTGATGCTGAACAAGTTGAATCACCTGGAGAAAGTGAAGATAAACACAATCGTGGAACTGGTAACTCCGGGCATTGCGTTTCTGGACGGCGAGAAGTGGGCCGCTCACAGGAGGATCATGAACCCCGCCTTCCATGTCAATAAAGTCAAGGTTTTCTCCTGATCTAGTCCCATGCACCTCCGTCTTTATTTACTGATTTCTGACAAATAGCTAGCTGTTAAATATTGTTAATTATGAGAAAAAAGAAGCTCCCTCTCTCGGCATCTTCTAATTATTTCCTAATTATGGTTGCAGAGAATGCTCCCGGCGTTTTATTCAAGTTGCAGCACGATAATCGACAAATGGAGGAAGTTAGTCGTAACAGAAGGGTCTTGTGTACTAGACATATGGCCCGAACTACATCACTTCACGGCAGATGTTATCTCGCGGACAGCTTTCGGTAGCAGTAGCAACGAAGATGGCATGCAAATTTCCGAGCTTCTCAGTGAGCAAGCTAGGCTTTTCACAAAGGCCGGTCAATTTGCCTGCATACCTGGTTATGGGTACGCGTAAAGTAAATTTTAATAATTAAAAACATATATCCAAAAGCTTTTCAGTCTGCTGTTTCTTTAATAATCTCTTGATTTGTGGTATGATCCTTGTGATCACAGATCTTTTCCTACGAAAGACAACTACAGAAGAAACGAGATAGAGCGTCGAGTGCGAGCTCTACTGAAGGAGATGATCAAGAAAAGAGAACAGGTCATGAAAATGGGGAACCCCACTGATACTCATGACTTACTGGGTTTGATGATGGAATCCAATCTCAGAGAGTCACAAGAGCAATATTCTGGCCAAAAGCCTTACTCAATGACGATTGAAGATATAATACAAGAGTGTAAGCTTTTCTTCTTAGCGGGGCAAGAGACCACGGCAGCATTGTTGACTTGGACTGTGATTGTGTTGTCGATGCATCCGGACTGGCAACAACGTGCCAGAGAAGAAGTCCTTCAATTCATTGGCAAAGATGCAGAACCGAGTGTGGATGGCCTAAACAATCTCAAGATTGTGAGTAATTATATTACTAATAATATTTCCCATTTGTAATTTGTGTTTGGGATGGTGAAGTAGGCGAAGAAATTATATAAACTGATTTTTGAAGTTGTTGAGAATAACTGCAGGTTACAATGATTCTTCATGAGGTGTTGCGCCTTTATCCTCCAGTGACATTTTTGGTTCGAGTAGTTCACCAGGACACAACCATTGGTGGAATTATCTTTCCTTCTGGCGTGGCGCTGATTCTGCAAACTCTCCATGTTAATAGAGATCCTGAACTGTGGGGTGATGATGCAGATGAATTCAATCCGCGGAGATTCGCAGGAGGAATAGCTCAGGCCTGTAAAAACCCAGGGGCTTTCATGCCGTTTGGTTTTGGGCCACGAACATGCATCGGTCAAAACTTTGCGATGATGGAAGCTAAAGTAGCTATTGCCATGATTCTTAGAGATTTCTCCTTCGAGCTTTCACCTGTCTATGCTCATGCACCTCGGGCGGTTCTGACTCTTCACCCCCAGTATGGCGCTCAGATAATTTTGCATGAAGTCTGATCAATATATATCCAGTTACTGGAAAGTTTAGTCAAATCGTGGAAGGCTCTTTTGATTTCTCTCTGAAGATATACATGTTATCCTCCTCTTTATACCAATACTTGTATTTTACAGTACTGGCTCTGATGTTCACACATTCAATAAGAATATGTAAGTTTTGCTCCCTGATGTTCTAAGTAATTCTAAAATAAATTACTTTGTAATACGAGATTCTGTAGCTGTAAACTTTAAATTTATAATGGGAAACCCAATAGATCAAATGGAGTGGTAGCAATTAACTAAGCAGCTGGGGCCGCTAGCTGAGAAAGAGCGACGCTAGGGAGTGAAGAAATTAAGGGAAAAATAAGGCAGGTTTTAGAGAACTTTTACCCATATAGATTTAACTGAAAAAATTCTTATTACTTCTTCCGGCCACAATTATGTACATGATATGCATACCTGATTGCACAATTTAACAAGAATTAAACTCTTTAGATCATTGCTTCGTCTGACCACGGTCTTTCTTCAGGTAATATTAATTATCAATAATTTTTCACTAGCAAAATTTGGTTCTCGTAGATAAAGTCCATTTGTGACGTGGTAGGCTAGCTAGGCAATTTGGGTGCATTTACTAGAAGGAAATATGTAAATTTATGTAAAATAATCGGCAACTTATAATAAATTAACAGTAAGCTAGTTAAATGAATTGATTAATGAAAGGTCAATATTTGGAACAACAAAAAACATGAGTGGTTTTAAAGATTTTATGTAAATTTTATTTTTGCGAATTAACATTATCATGAAGAGAATATACCAAGCCGAGTTATTCGATGTAGAATTCAGTTAGAGACAAAAACCAGGTACTAGGAGATGCCTTGATCTTTACAATAAAACAATATAATCTCTAATATATCAATATTTGATACATGCTTTGTTGTTATTTTATTCTGATTCCCTTCTTCTTTTACGGGTGACGAGTGACTCCACGTCTTATCAGTTGTCGATCTCATAAACTAGGCTCTTATTAAAAATAAGAAATTTTAGTAAAACCATTTTTAACTAGCTTGGCATTGCAACCCGCAAATCTTATCAACTAACTCTCATATTGACAGGAGGAACCATGAGAAAAATTTAAAGATTCTGGAGTACTACAAGACACATGACTAACGATCGCATGCTTGTATTATACGAACAGGGTTCTGCAATTCGATCCAAGGGCAAGGCTTGATTCGTAGCTATATATATATATATATATATATATAGTGGAAGTAAAGTAAAATACTCATCGGAGTTCTCAGTGCTCGATCGTTTTGTCTACGCTTCTGCAGTCCTCTCTACCGGCCGGCCATGGCAGATATCGGCGTCATGCTCCTGTGGATCGGATCGCTACTGCTATTCTCATGGATTCTGAGACTGTTTTACTCCGTATGGTGGAAACCCAAGAGATTGGAGAAGTTTTTCAAGCGGCAAGGGGTCGTGGGGCCTCCTTACCGACTGCTCTTCGGCAACCTCAAGGAGTTCCTCTCCTCCATGAAAGAGGCACAGTTGAAGCCCATGAATCTGTCGCACAAGATAATCCCTCGAGTCGCTCCGTTCTTTGAGAATACCATGATTAATTACGGTACTTTTTTGGTTTATATGGTTAAAGATTTCTAATGGCTTTCGTATACAGTTTTTCCCCTTGATATTTAGTTCTGGATGAAACCCCTTATCGATTTTTGTAGTTGCAATCTATAACTAATGGACAATGATGCAGGCAAGACGTCGATCACCTGGTTTGGGCCAAGTCCGAGAATACATGTCATGGATCCTGAGATGATAAAGGAGATTCTGAACAATAAGTTTGGTCAATTTGAGAAACCGGAAGTGAACCCACAAATAAAATTGTTGTTGACGGGGGTTGCAGTCTTAGAAGGGGAAAAATGGGCCAAGCACAGGAGGATTATCAATCCTGCCTTTCACATGGAGAAGATCAAGGTTTTCTCTCACATCCCGCTCTAGAACTGTCATAAGCTATCTTTTCCTTTACCAACTGTCATGCGAGCCGAAATCTAATTGATTTCATGCATCGTTTTGTTGCAGCGGATGCTACCGGCGTTCTCTGGTAGTTGTGGCGAAATGATGAGCAGATGGGAGAAATCAGTGGGTTCTGAAGGGTCCTTGGAATTAGATGCGTGGCCTGAGATTCAAAATTTGACGGGGGACGTAATCTCTCGAGCAGCGTTCGGCAGCAACTGCAGAGAAGGGAACAAAATATTTCAGCTGCAGCGTGAACAGGCCAAGTTTCTGGTCGAGGCGGCCGATTCCGTTTACATCCCGGGTTTCAGGTATTCTTCACCTTATAAAACAATTACCCCCAATTCTTTACGACGGTGGAATCAATTAGTAGGAATATCTACAAACACCAAGCGTGAACTGCTTCTCTTCCGCCCGTGCAGGTTTCTGCCGACGAAGAAGAACAGAAGAAGACGAGCAATCGATAGACAGGTTCGAGCACTGGTAACCAGCATGATCAAGAAGAGGGAGAAGGCCCTAATGTTGGGTGAAGCTCCCACGGACGATTTACTGGGCTTGCTGCTGGAATCCAATTTGAGGGAGTCTGAAGAAGAGGGAAACTCCAAAGGGATGACGACCGAAGAAGTGATTCGGGAGTGCAAGCTGTTCTACTTCGCCGGACAGGAGACCACCGCAGTGCTGCTAACATGGACGCTGGTAGTACTGGGAATGCACCCCACTTGGCAAGACCGCGCAAGGGGCGAAGTCTTGGAAGTATTTGGGAAGAACAAGTCACCGGAAGAATTCGATGCCCTGAACCACCTGAAGATTATGACCATGATTTTGTACGAGGTTCTCCGATTGTACCCGCCTCTGGTCTTCCTCCTCCGGGGTGTGAACAGGGACATGGAACTGGGCGGAATCGCTCTCCCGGCCGGAACAGAGATCGTCATACCGACCCTCCTGGTTCACCATGATCGGGACCTCTGGGGGGAAGATGCGGAAGAGTTCAATCCGGAGAGATTTGCACCAGGAGTCGCCAAAGCTACTAATAATAAGGTCTCCTTCATACCCTTTGGTTGGGGGCCCAGGATATGCATTGGGCAGAACTTTGCATTGGTGGAAGCCAAGCTTGTTTTGGCCACGATTCTGCAGAAGTTCTCGTTTCAACTCTCCCCTTCTTACGCTCATGCTCCTCACAGTCTCATCACGATTCACCCCCAACATGGAGCTCAGATCATCTTCCATAAACTCTGATAATGTAAATGATTAATTCCCTGTACCCTTACTTGTTAAATGACGATCGGAATTAATTAAAGATACTCATGATCATCAACGCGTCAGTTGCTTCTAAAGTTGGCTTCATCTTATAATACATAAGAATGAGCTTCAATTCACGTCATTTATATGAATAAGCCCCACGGTATAGATACATACATGTACACTCAAAAAATATCATCCACTTTTTATATTTGCAAACTTTTTTATGCTTAATCATGCAAGTAATTAAAAGAAAGAAGTTCAAAGCTTGGACAGGAAGACATTGAATGTGGATTATATAGAGTAGGCCTGTGGGCCTCCAAGGCCTCTTTAAATCATGAAAATTGGAATCCCAGCATCAAGTTGATTGAAACAGAATAGAGATACTCCTTTTGTTCCTCTTGCGTTTATTAGCTTGGAAGCCTGCCCACGGCGAATATCATTATCAACTGAACTTTTAATTTATTAAGGCTCCAAACTACTTGCCCAAGTGACCTATCTTTTAATGGTAGCAAAGTTTATTTACTATATCCCCGCCATTGTGGTCCCACCAAGACGATTCTGGTGGAAGTTTTTTCTCCACCGTCTGGGTGGGCCATCAGTACTACGTGTCTTGCACTGGTTGGCGGTGATTGCAAGACGCCCATTACGAATAGCAGCAGGGATTTTTATTAATGTTGACACGTGTCACTTGCTAAGTCTATCCATATGACATGTTGGCTTGACCAAATGTCCCAACGTCGAGTCCACGCGTGTACTCTCATCACCTATCTATATATCTTCCCCTATGCTTTAATTGGGCCATATTTAAGTTTTGATCGTCTTTTTGTTCTCATTGATCTCGTTGATTCTTTTACCCTTAATCGCGAGTCTAGCTTCCATCTTTGACCAATTTCCGATGATACAGACCGTAGATCGTAAGGTCTAATCTGGACCGTCGTGTATACACGACACTAGGAGGAACATCATGGCTGAATTTAAACAATAAGAAATTCGAGGCAGGCGGAAAAACAGCAGTGATAAACGCCGAAAGATTTTCTAGAAGAGAAAGGACGCATTGATCATATATATATATATATATCTGCTTATGGAACGGTGGATATTGCTTATGGAACGGTGGATATTGCTTATGGAACGGTGGATATTGCTTATGGAACGATGACGGCCGTGTGGTTGAATGGGCCCATATATAATTCGTCATCCTTCACCGCTTATAGCCGAGCCACCTTCGAGGAACACCACTATAACTTCTCATTCGCTCGCTCCATTTTGGTACTTCATACCCCCAGAACCACAAAAATACAAGCAGAGTGGATTCCAGCAAAGGTAATTGCTTTGGTTATTGATGGAACGGTGAGACAGCCTAATCCATTACAGCTGCCGCTCAAGTATTCCTCTTCTTGATTTTGCTTTAACTGCGGACGGAGTCGGATCAGTCGCGGAGGGAGGAGAGAGACGCATACCCCAACTATGGAGAAAGCTGGCCTTCTCTCCCTTCTTCTTCTTGTCCTTGCATCTTCTTTTGCTGCTTTGGTGATTGTTTGGATACTGATAATACTGAACGATTATTGGTGGAGACCCAAGAAGATTGAGAGATGGCTGAAGAAGCGAGGGATTGTTGGACCTCCATACAAATTCTTGACCGGGAACCTCAAGGAGAACTTCAGGCAGTTAAAGGAAGCACGATCAAAGCCGATGGACCTCTCCCATCGGATCGTCCCTCGTGTTGTTCCTTTCCTCTATGAAACAGTGAAAGAATACGGTACTTCTGTTACATTCTTTTCTGCTCTCTGTTTCTAGTATTTGATCTATCACCTCTTTAATTTATCTTCATTTCTTTCTCCGGCTCCTTCATGTCTGTGAAAGACGCCTTACCTTCCTCTGGGACAGTTATTAAGTTAATCTAATTTCGCTGGGAATAAAAATTTAGCAGACTCATTTCCTTCTGTCGATAAATTCACTGCTTGAATGGATCCCTGTAAATGTTCTTCTTTTTAGGCCATTTTTTTTTCTGTTTTCTTAGAGTTGGAAGATGAGTGGTACAAACGGAGGTGCTCAGGGATTGAGGTATTGGTGAAGGATAAAAAAACTAAAAAAGAATACACACACCCCCACACACAATCGAGCACAGATTTCCTGTCGGGAAATAAGTCCGGAAGTCAAAGGGATAACTTTAATTAAGTCTGAACATGGAAAACTGGGTTCATGTATTTTTCCAAGATTGATTTTACTCGTTCCTTTTTCTTTCTTTGTCAAATCGCCCAGTGAAAATTAATCCACAAGTACAAGAAGTTCTGTGATTCCTGCCATGGCCGCAGAGAGTTATAATTAGATGGTGAACAATCGTCAATAGTTTCCTTTCATTGGTGAAATTGTGACAGATTTATGGAATATTCTCAGGTAAAATGTCGGTTACTTGGTTTGGAAGACATCCGAGGGTGACGATCATGGAACCAGAGCTAGTCCGGGAAGTTCTGTCCAACAAATTTGGCCACTTTCAGAAACCTAGCACGAGCCCTCTCCTGAAGCAGTTAGTGCCAGGCCTTGCCGAATACGAAGGCGAAAAATGGGCTAAGCACAGAAGGATTATTAACCCGGCTTTTCATGTCGAGAAGCTCAAGGTCGTCTCCCTCTCCTCTTGAAATATATTCTATTAATTAAACTCCAGCAGCCGTTGATTGACAGGATTAATTCATGAAATAAGCAATTCTTGTAAATATTTGGTGTTTCGGTTGCAGCGCATGCTTCCATCATTTGCTGCGAGCTGCGCTGATTTGATGGGAAGATGGGAAACTCTGGTGGCAGAGGAACCGACAGAGGTGGATGTTTGGCCGGAAATGCAGAAATTAACGGGAGATGTCATCTCACGGACAGCATTTGGAAGCAACTACAAAGAGGGGAACCGAATATTTCAACTCCAGACTGAAGTATCTGAGCATATTGTGGAGTCTCTTCGATATGCACCGCTTCCGGGTTGGAGGTCAGGTTTCTCGCGACCCTTAACGTTCTAATTTTTCTCCACACAAAACAGAACAGGACTGGAATTAATTGGCTTAATTATTGCGTCCTCCTCTATTTCCTTCTTAACACCCTGATGGTACAGGTATTTGCCCACAAAAAGAAATCTCAGGAATTGGGAGATCGATAGAGAGGTTCGAGCTCTGCTCACGAACCTCATCAGGAAGAGAGAGCAGAAGATGAAAATGGGAGAAGCTCCCGACGACTTACTGGGTCTGCTCATGGAGTCCAATGTGAGGGACTCTCTTGCACAAGGAGGAACCAGGGGATTGACAGTGGAAGAAGTGATAAAAGAGTGCAAGCTTTTCTACTTCGCCGGCCAGGAGACCACTTCTGTTCTGTTAACGTGGGCAATGATCGTCTTGAGTATGCACCCCAATTGGCAAGAGAAAGCCAGGGAAGAGGTCCTGCAGACATTTGGGAAAAACAAACCAGACTTCGATGGCCTCAGTCATCTCAAGATTGTAAGTACCATACATTCACGCTTAATCAAATTCCCATGTCAGTGAGTTCCTTAAAAATTCTAGAGTAACTTTATCTCGAACATATTGATTGATTCAAGAGGTTCAATATTTGAAGGTGACGATGATCCTGTACGAGGTACTTCGCCTGTACCCTCCTGCAATCAACCTTGTTCGCACTCCAACCAAGGAAATACAAGTAGGGAGCAACATGTTCATCCCTGGAGTGCATCTCTCCTTCCCAATTCTTCTCATCCACCACGACCGGGAGCTCTGGGGAGAAGACGTTGAGGAATTCAAGCCAGAGAGATTTGCGGAGGGAATTTCGAAAGCGTCCAAGAACCAGTCGGCCTTCTTCCCCTTCGGCTGGGGTCCTCGCATCTGCATCGGCCAGAACTTCGCACTGACTGAAGCGAAGTTGGGTCTTTCCATGATTCTGCAGCGATTCTCATTTGAGCTTTCCCCGACCTATGCCCATGCTCCTTGCACTATTATCACTCTACAGCCACAGCATGGAGCCCATCTGATCTTACAGAGAGTCTGATCGTTTGTTGCTCGTCGTCCCTTTTAAATGCTATATTTACCCACCGACGTCTTACAATACGCTTAATTCGTATGGTCGGTGTTATTCTTCTCTCTGTATCCATAAATAAGAAGAAGAAACTATGAAGAGAAGAGGAAGCAGTTAATGGAGGACTGGATTTGATTTTTGAATGCACAGATGCAAATATTAAATTTCTCGAATTATAGCAATTAGACGGCAGCAGAGTCCAGGATTGGATTAGAATGGGTTCGGGAACTCTTGGAATCTAAGTCAGTCTTCTTCGCTCTGAAGATAACGTTGGAAGAGTTGTACTTGGATTATTCGTAAATGAAAAATGAGCAAGACATTCTTAGGCTCGTAACTCTTTCCTTGTTTATACGTTTTACAAAATATTTTATTCCATGCATGTGTACTCGTGTTAAATGCGACGGCATTTTCAATAGTACTTGACAATTATTCCCGGTGTTCTCCGTCAAACAAGGTTGTCTTTTGTCTTCGTCTACTGCGGGCGACACATGTGTAAAGGAGAAAAGAACAAACAGGATATGCGATCAGAACTATGCATGCGGCCGAGGAAGTAATGGTAAAGGAGCAAGTCAAGGAGAAACTTCTTTATGATTAAAAACATGTAAGCCGCCTGTCTGTTATTTGTGGGCGTCAGAGACTCAGAGGCGACGCCCATCCATGGCTGACCGACAAGAACTGCAACGGCCGAATGGCTGATAATCACGAGAAAGCTATCGTGAAGTTTTCGGCCTGATGACATGCATATGTATAAAAGCCCTATATATCCAGAGTCCTGTCTGCTACAACCAAAGCAAAAGAGTCTCTGGCAGTACTGCTCTCAATATTCTAGCCAGCCGATCGCAAGTACTGTGGTCTCACAAAGTGGGACTAATTACAAGAAAATAAATGGGACACTTGAGCGTCACACTTCTCTTCCTCTCCTTGCTCGTTTTGATTTCCAGAGTGGTGTATGCCGTTTGGTGGAAGCCCATGAAGCTGGAGAGGTGGTTGAAGCAGCAGGGTATCGTGGGTCCACCTTACAAACTGCTCTACGGAAACCTCAAGGAAAACGACGCCTTAAACCAGGAAGCTCGGTCCAAACCCATGAACAGGTCCCATCAAATTGCACCTCGCGTTGCTCCGATCCTTCACCATACCACACAAAAATACGGTACTAGATAATTAATTTGTTCCTAATTATCTCTGTAGCCTATCCTTCCTTTTGTCCTTCTCTTAAATAAAATGGGTCCATTAATGTCTAATATTCTTTTCATTAAAAACTACTAACGTCATTCATGTGGGACTAATTAATTTCCAATGAATTATGTTACAATTAATTGCTTGCGCAGGGAAATTATCTGTGCTTTGGTATGGAACGCATCCGAGGGTTAATATCTTTGATCCAGACATGGTCAAGGAAATTCTATTCAATAAGTTTGGTCACTTTGAAAAACCCAAAATAAACGCGTTACTCAAACTCTTGGTGACCGGGATTGCCAGCTACGAAGGCGAGAAGTGGGCGAGACATAGGAGAATCATCAACCCAGCCTTTCATCTTGAGAAGATCAAGGTAGCATGCAGTAATTGACCCTCTTATATTATAGAGCTCCTGAAGATCTAATTCATGACCAGAGCTTTTTAAATGAATGCCCTTCCTTCTCAGTTGATGCTCCCAGCCTTTTCTGCGAGCTGCACCTCCCTGATAGATAAATGGGACAAGTTAATGGATCCTCAAGGCGACTCCTGTGAAGTGGATGTGTGGCCTGATCTCCAACAATTAACGGCCGAGGTCATCTCTCGGACGGCTTTTGGAAGTAGTTACAAAGAAGGGAACCAGATATTCAAGCTTCAATCCGAACAGGCAGCGCTGATGGTACAGGCTGCTAATTCAATATACTTTCCTGGACTAGAGTATGCATGTTTCCCTTCTCAAATAATATAATTACTTATGGAATTGATTAATGTTTCAAAGATTAAAGCTTACCATATATCTAGAATTAACTGTGGAAAAGAAAAATATTATGTATTGTATCCTCAGGTTTCTGCCCACGAAGACAAACTTGAGGAGATGGGAGGTGGATAGAGAGGTACGGGGTCTTTTGACAGGCATAATCAAGAAGAAAGAGAAGGCCATCAATATGGGTGAAGCAGCAGCAACAGATGACTTGTTGGGTTTGCTTATAAAATCTAATATCGAGGAGTCTCAAGAAGGTGGAAAGTACTCCAAATTAGGAATGACACTTGACGATGTAATTGCCGAGTGCAAACTGTTCTACTTCGCCGGACAGGAGACCACTTCGGTTTTGCTCAACTGGACCATGGTCGCCCTCTCCATGCACTCCCACTGGCAAACTCGCGCAAGGGAGGAGGTTCTCCAAACCTTCGGCAAAAATAAACCACATTTCGATGGCCTCGGTCACCTAAAAATAGTGAGTACTATAAACATAATGCTAATAATTAGTTAATTAGTCTCATGGACGAACATATATGCATGTAAGTATGTACAAAACTTCATGATTATTGATGCATGGGTAAGAGGATTTCTAATTATTAACTGGGGCTAATCCTTAACTAAATTACAATACGCTTTATATAGATCACTAAGCCTTTCGACGTTAATGCAGGTAAACATGATTTTGCATGAAACTCTGCGGCTGTACCCTCCGGTTGTTGCCCTTGTTCGCACTAGTTACAAGGAAATGGCAATAGGGGGAATGACGTTCCCTCCCGGAGTGGAGCTATGTTTGCCCATCGTCCTGGTTCACCATGACAAAGAAATATGGGGTGAAGATGCGGAAGAATTCAATCCCGAGAGATTCTCGAAGGGGGTTTCAAATGCCACCAAGTACCAGACGGCGTTCTTCCCCTTCAGTTGGGGACCAAGGATCTGCATCGGCCAGAACTTCGCACTCACTGAAGCCAAGCTGACCCTGGCGATGATTCTGCAGAACTTCTGGTTTGAATTATCGCCTACTTACGTTCATGCTCCATTCCCGGTCGTCACGGTTCAACCCCAATATGGCACTCAAGTCATCTTACATAAACTTTGATATTGCATGGCACCTAGCTAGCTAGCTGGCTAAAGACCATTAATTCATGCATGCTTATAAATTTCTCCAGCTAGTTGCTCATCTAATTATTAGTATATTAATCATGCACGATCAGATGATTTGCCATATTATATAAATCAAGAATATTATGAAAATCTGAACGTTTTCTATTTCGCTTTGGGACGATCGACGTGTATTAATTCTGTTGCATGCGACCCAACTAGGCGCGCGCAAGTGGAAATGGAGTACATATATATAGGATAAAGAGAACAGATTTCCTTGGTAATGTAATTAATAACAATTTTGTTGGTTTCTCAACGATCGGTTACATGAAAAAGAAGAATCCCATGACGTTTCAATGTGGAACAATGAATCCGGCCATGCCGTTGTGAGTGGTGTGTGCACACACCTATGTGCGCCTAGCATTATTCTAATCTTTATGATTTGTAAGAAAATTAAATTTTTGTGTAATATCGAACGTGCACAGTCCAAGCTCCACAATATGTATATATAAATGAACCCCCCTATACATGTATATATATGATCAGCTGATTTTTTAAGTACATGCATGGTTAATTTATAATTCTATATTTAAAAAGCTTCAATACATTCATTAATTATGTACGTCCAGTGGGAACCATGTTAATTCGGGATTTGCAGCGTTTTCTTTCCTTTCCTCTTTTCCCAATCCTATTCCTCCTTCACTAATTTAAGATTTTAATTAAGGCTTAATTAGACTCTGTGCCGGTAACGAACATCACTGTTCGTTCAGGCCCCGGGCGGCACGGATTCCGTGGAAACAAAAGGAAGAGGTTACGTGCAATTAAGGCGGCAGAAGGAACCGCACCTGTTCCTCTATTTTCGTGAGATGCGTCACGTGTAATGACTTGCGAACTACGACACGCGAGCCTGCCCTCCTCGCCCCCTTCCACTGCAACGAATGCTAGCTCGCTCCCAAATCAATCCGACTCTCTCGGATCCAAAGATAAAAAAAAAAAAATGTAATCGCACTCCCTCGGGAGTCGGATCTAAAAACCCAAAAGAAAAAAAAAATCCTACTCGTTCGATACTCACTCACGGATTAACAGAGGAGGCGACGCGGAGGGTGTGACAAAATTTCGTATTTGGCCGCCTCGGGAGGGCCCTCCACTTGGGCGGGACTGCTGTAAAAATGTGAATGCGATGCTCCTCTTTCTATATAAGTATATATCACTTGTGTTCCCCTCTGCTGGAGTTTGGGTCATCCACTCCACTGCAAGCAAGTAGGAATTTTTTCGAGGGATTCATTTCTTCATTCTTTACTACCTCTTATCAAGCGAAGGGACGCTGAGTTTGGTTTGATCATTAGCTGCAGAGAGCCAGTTCAGGTTTTTTCTTCTTCTTCTAATTCGTTACTCTTTCCTTCTTCGATACGCGATTGTTCTTGACTGTTACACAGACATATGTCTTTTAATATATTTTTTCCCAAAAATCTCGTTTTTTCGTGCAAAGTTCTTCAATTTTAGCGTTCAGAGTTGGAGCCGAGCGTAGGTAATATTGTTGCATATATCACTGTACTGAGCACGAATCAATTGAGATTCTTTGAAGATTTCACGTCCTCCTTTATAGCGACAGTTGATCGGTGATGCAACTATCTGGATCTCTGCAGACGCATTTCGTCATTTCATTCCAAAGAAACCTAAGATCTGGTTTCGGGAAAATATGTTTACATTGATTTTCCGTCCGAATTACTCCGAAGTGCAAGCTTTTCAGTTCCATCGTTTTTTTCGTAGAATCGAATTTTTTTCATCGGACGTTGTTGAAGCTGTTTTTTTTTCTCCTTCCGAATCTGAAAAAGCATTAAAAAAGCACCAGAGAAGACGCCAATGACATTTGTTGGTTTCTGCCGTGTGGGGATGAGATTCTTCTGTTGGTATATTTGATTAACTAAGTTATCAAAATTAATATTGTAAACCCTTTTGGTACTTGAGGCGCTCGAAAGTACTGACCTTCAGGCTTATTTCCAACTAACCTCACGGCTTGTTCTGTCGTTTAGCTGATATATTCTAATTTCAGACTTCCGGCATCTTTAAGTGAGAGAATTTAGTCAAGTCACAAATTGATTTTGAAGGCATATTATTCGGGTCTGTACTCATTCATTTAGTAGCCCGTTGTTTATTTCCTGTGTTAATGTTGACTTTCTGTGATTGTTAGTGCTGTTAGATTTATTAATTGTTGTACATATGAGTGGTTTTACACATCTAAACCTGTTTTAGGTTTTTTTTTTCTTAACTTTTTGTCATACATGAGATTTCCCCTTAATCTTTCTCCCAAAAGTCATATCGTTTAGTCGAACTGTTGAACTTTTTTTAGTGGATCGGGGTTTGGGTCAACATGTGGGCCACTGAAGACGGGTTGCCGTCATTGCTCACTAGAATGATCTTATTAGAAAGGCTAATACACTCAACCCATTTTTGCATGCTTCACACGTTGATGTTTGCATTTTAAGCGATAAATTAATAAAGTGAAGCGTCAATGGAAAATCTGTTCATTTTCCACTAGCTTAAAGTTTTTATGCGCGCAAACGAGTAGTGCCCCAATTCCTTTACACCATTAGTAGGAATTTGAATAACAAAAAACTCCCTTTCAGTTTTGCTAGTTTCATGTCGCAATTGTGCCAACGCGCGGTTAGCTGCACTCAGTTATTTCCATGTTGGATCCCATTTGAGTCT